>CM053805.1:41913747-44313747 GCA_028671895.1 Oenanthe sinensis | reverse complement strand
TTAGTTATTAATTATTTGTTTTATTTAGTTAAGTATTTGTTTTATGTGTTTTGAGAAGAAAATATTTTAGCATTGCTGTTAATTAGTATGTAGTAGCAGCAAGAATAAGTCAGTTGTAGTTGAGGGTTTTTAGGAGTTAGTGGACCAGTATTAGTAGTTTGAACTAGTCTGGGATGTTTCTATTTGTTCTCCTATTTTAATGCCACCACCTGGTGTGCAGATAGTATTAATACGTTCATGTATTCAAGTTTTATAAATGAGAAAGAGAAGCAGCTTTATTTTCTTCTCCATACACGAGTGATTAGCACATACATACACCAGTAGCCCTAGGTATCATCCTACACTTGGTATCAGAGCTCACATGATCTAGGGCTTGTGAGTTGATATTTTATACATACACCTATATATATATATATAGTATTTATCTGTCATATTCAATGGCATCAAACAATTTCTCCATCTCTATTCCATTGTTCAAAGGTGATAACTATCATTCATGGGCCATAAAAATGAAAGCATACATGAAAGCTCTTAGTTTATGGGACGTGATTGAGAGTGACACTGAGGCCACTCCTCTTCCAGGAAATCCAACACCTGCTCAAATCAAGAAACATGAAGAAGAAATGGCACGAAAGCCAAAAGCACTTTCATGTATACATTCAGCG
Organism: Oenanthe sinensis; assembly: GCA_028671895.1. Classification (NCBI taxonomy): domain Eukaryota; kingdom Viridiplantae; phylum Streptophyta; class Magnoliopsida; order Apiales; family Apiaceae; genus Oenanthe; species Oenanthe sinensis. Next base: position 44,313,082 of record CM053805.1, on the reverse strand, counting down.
GTGTCTGAAGAAATTTTCACAACAATCATGGGTTGTGAGTCTCCTAAAGAAGCATGGGAAAAAATCAAAGAGGAGTTCGAAGGTAACCAACAAATCAAACTTATGAAAATTCTCAACCTCAAAAGGGAGTTCGAGATGATGGGGATGAAAAGTAACGAAGGTGTCAAAGAATATGGGAGTAGATTGATGTCTATTGCCAATCAAATCAAACTGCTTGGTGGAGATTTCTCAAGTCAAAGAGTTGTGGACAAACTTTTAGTGACTCTTCCCGAGAGGTATGAAACTAAAATTTCCTCACTTAAAGATACTAAAGATCTCTCGAAATTAACTGTTTCAGAATTGATCAATTCACTTCACGCCGTGGATCAAAGGAGGTTCATGAGAAAGGAAGAAAATGGAGGGAAAATTGAGGGACTCCTATTAGCTAAAGCTTCATCCTCAAAAGGCAAAGTTCAATGCAATCATTGTCATAAGATGGGTCATGAAGAAAAGGACTGTTGGCACAAAGGGAAGTCACAATGTTTCCGCTGCAAAAGATATGGGCATCTAGCAAAGAATTGTAGAACCCAAATGGATGAAGAAGACATGGCACATTTGATCGAGGGAGAACCACTCCTGTAGAGTTATGGGTGAGAAGTGCACCCTGGAGAGAAGTACTCCAAAATTGTTTTTGATGAGAAGTGCATCAAACTTGATAGTGGTGAGAAGTGCATCACAAAGAGATGGTGGTGAGAAGTGCATCACAAAATGAAGAGAAGTGCTTCATAAGTTTAAGATTATGGGGGTGAATGTTGGAAAAATAATCTTAAACTTAGTTATTAATTATTTGTTTTATTTAGTTAAGTATTTGTTTTATGTGTTTTGAGAAGAAAATATTTTAGCATTGCTGTTAATTAGTATGTAGTAGCAGCAAGAATAAGTCAGTTGTAGTTGAGGGTTTTTAGGAGTTAGTGGACCAGTATTAGTAGTTTGAACTAGTCTGGGATGTTTCTATTTGTTCTCCTATTTTAATGCCACCACCTGGTGTGCAGATAGTATTAATACGTTCATGTATTCAGGTTTTATAAATGAGAAAGAGAAGCAGCTTTATTTTCTTCTCCATACACGAGTGATTAGCACATACATACACCAGTAGCCCTAGGTATCATCCTACATGTATTAACTCCAATGTTGAGTATCTTTGCTGCTACTCCGTATTTTAGAAGCAGGAGCTTCTTTTGTTTGGAATAAACAGAAGGCAATAACATAATAAAGCTTGGAATATGATACTTGTTCAGCCCGCAGTGGCTTTCTTCCATTTGATCGCCATGAAGTTGACAAACCCCCAACTTCTATGGCTATAAATTCATATATACAAACCATGTTTCTATTATACTAGAGGTCAATTGGGTAACTGCATTTGATGCAGTAAATAAAAATTTGAGGGATAGTGTACTTGCAGTTCTACTTCTTCAGGGAAAAAAAATACTATATGCAATTTGAGATATAGTTAAACTCGTCTGCATCTTTTAAAAAGATATAGAATTGACTGTCTCGGAAACAACACTCACAAAATTCAACTTAAAAAACATTATTTACCTAACATTTTTGGATAATATCACTTGCATAGTATTTTATAAAAAAAATCTCTATACAAATTATTATATAAAAATATTGTAAGATAGCGCTTAATTGACATACGCTACAGTAGGCAGTAACTCTAACTTGCACATCATTTCTCCCAAGTGATGTGATAGTAAACGTTTTCTCGTAGACCTTAAATGTATATATTTATTTCTAATCGACTTGGGGTTCACTGGATTTGGGAGATTCAATGGATTTCAGAGAGAGTTGTTCTTACTCTTACAACCTGAAACATATGATTTGGGCTCCAATCGATATGTGAAATCGGAACTATCAAATTAGACTTGTGTTCATTTGAAGATTTAATTTTGGTCACCTTGTGTTCACACGTTAATCATGTTACATCACCACGGATTTAAAGTCATTGCTGCTTATTATTTTCTGTTATGGTGCTCGTATGCAATGACGTGCTGATAGTTTTTGGTTATAGTGAAAGGACATAATGTGCACTTCCCCCGTCGGTTTAATTGTACAATTATACGTCCACAACTCCACATACATAAATATTTAAGTGTATACTTGCGCATGTATCAGCGATTTAGTCAAATCATTTCAGCATACCAGTCAGCGAGTCAGATTAAACTATTTAATCACTTGCTCTATTCAATCCCCTCCCCTCCTCCCAGGGTCCCTCGTGCTTACATTACAGTGGTAAGAGTTGTACAAAGTATGCTAATTGCTTCATCTATCTGGAATCTCTGCATATAGGCTAAAACGAAAAGGCTAGGGTAAGCAAAATAATGAAAGAACTTTTCACATAGGGTTCTGTCAGACCCCTGTTTAGCCCGAGACTCCAGAAAATATGTCGTTGCCAACTGCAAAAACTTGTCCCTGTTCTTCCATATATTCTTTGGATACCCAATGCTCTGGACATGTCATCTCATATTACAGCACAGAGGTTTTCCATGTTCTTGCAGTTTGTTCCACATGCACATCATCTGCCTTGGAGATTGGTAGTGTGCTGTATAATAGTCGTCAATGCACCCAAATTGGCAATATTTCAAGCTGTGTATATACTCTACCGGTCTTGAGCTATTGAACTGCTCCACCCACATGCCCATACTAACATCTTCCATCTTGAACAACTGCATAGGAGTACAAACTGTTAATCTTTCTGCAGCTGGAACACAAAATCACTTATACTCCCTCCATTCCAAAATAAGCGTCGCTTTGACTTTTTGCGCGTATTTGAAGGTCTAAAAAAAGTTACTTCCACAACTTGTTTTTTCAATTTTTTTTGTGAATAAAAATTTAAATTGTATATTTTTATTTAAAAAAAGAAAATTGAAAAAATGAGTTGTGTAAATATCTTTTTTTTACACTTTAAAATATGTACCAAAAGTCAAAATGACACTTATTTTGGAATGGAGGGAGCATATGTGTTTATATTTTGTGGATTGTGCATATGTGTTTATATTTTGTGGATTGTGCGTGTGCAGAAGTGAAGAGAGTTGTTGATATTAGGTACCCTCAGTTTATTCTTCTCAAACTTAGAAACTATGAAGTTTGCTATGTCTGATGAAAGAATGTATCCTGGACCATTTGCATAAGGTGGATAATCTTCCTCCGGCCATTCCTGGCAAAAAAGAAAAATGATTTAAGACTTTTAACCAACAAATTATTCTTTAGTAAAGTTCGAGGAACAAGTTTCTAAATCTAAAATGATGTTTATTTATTAATTGATTGGATTGTTTGGGGCCTGGGGGGTTTAAAAAAACAAACTTGGGGAGGAGGCAGGTACCTCATATGTCACTGCCCATTTACCATAGCGTAGGGGCTTATGATAATAATTGATATTTCCAATATACAAACTACTATCTTTGGCTACTTTATTTGCTTCTTTGATGACTGCGTCAACTCGAACAAATGTGTCATCATCACACTTCATGATATACTTTGCAGCTGCTGTATGCACCTGAACAGACAGAAATTCCCAACATAAGATGTCTCTAATCAAAATTACCTGACCACCTCTGTGCTACTATAGTCCAGGGCTTACACCATATTCACAAATCGCTACGGTTTTCAAGACAACAAGATCATAATTATCCATGTAAGGTACTATGACAATGTCACCGAAGAACTCTGATTCCTTCTTCAGCTCCACATTCACTTCCTTTCTTCCATTCTGTCAAGACATATTTGTGAATGGATTCAGCAACCTTACATAATAAACTAATAAAAATTATAAAGGGATAAAGCAGAAAGAGGTTATATCTACTAACCAGTGCTACAAAAAAACGAGCGACTACATTCGAAGACTTGATAAGCTTGTGCTGCATCCAAGATTTCCTTACAGCCATCCTTTCGGCAAAATGGTTGCCAGCTGAAAGAATACCAATAAACATTTGAACAGGCCCATTTGGAAAAGTTGGGGCTTTCCACCTATTGGACATATCAAGAAGCCTCTGAGGAGCAAAGCTAGGATGTGACGTGGGCAAGGATGCGGCAAATATAGAATGTACATCAATATCTCCATTTAGAGATAGCCCTGTTGCGTCCTCAAGTGCAAAACCCTACAAATGTCAACAAAGAATGATAAGGAGATCCACATTCCACAGCAACAATAACAATATACATTATAGAATGTAACTCACAGTGCGATAAGGGAACGAAGTGACATGTCTCCCATCAACATTGACATGATAGCCCTCCAAGCCTGCACTAAGAGTTAGGACAAACAGCTTCTCTTCTGCAAAAGGGTACGGCCAGTCGACAGTCACCTTCTTTGTTCGGCCTATAAGCCTGTTCAACCACCACGTAGTTTTCGATTCTTCAGAGTGATTGTCATCATCACGAATCCATTTCTCACATTTCACCTGATCATCCACTGCAGATAATCATTGACTTGAACTGGTCAGAGTCAAAGCAAAAGCAATAAACGAGGATCTCTAATAACTAGATCTATCAAAAGATTTATATCTATTCCACTTGTTCTGAATCTAACATGAACATTAAAAACTTAAATCAGAAGATGAGAAGGATAAATATGACAGCCACTAGAACAAATGACCACTGACCAGATTAAGTGCTATTAAAACCCATCTCTGCGTATGGATGGAATCCAGATCCATAAGTTCTGTACTGATTCCTCCAAATCCACCAACAACGAACATCCACAGATAATGTATTGAATTGCCGTTGCTTACTTGTAACACAATATATGATATTGACAATTAAACCACTTTCTAATACACCTATGATCCATCATCTTTGATTGATCTGATATAAAATTACTTAAGTCCTTCAGTAGAGTTGTCAATATACACTTCCTAATTTATCTCCTTTACTTTCTCATACCAAACCAATCATTAAAATTATGGAGAAAAAACATGTAGTCATTATAAAAAGAACAGAAGTAAAGGCTCATAAAAAATAACTCACCAGTTTCTTCATCAGCCCGTGATTTCCAACCTTCACACCGAAGCCCCGATCCCCATTGCATCCTATAACAAGTATTCTGCTCAATAACAGGCTTCCCACTCCAATCTCCCTTTAACCTAGGATTAAAATGCAAAATCCTTGGTGGGTCCTCCCCATCAACAATCTTCAAACCCTGCAACTCCATCATGAACTGTGAAACCATCACATACTGGCCTTCCTTCAACAAGGAAATTTTCGGGTCTTGCTCCGGATGAGCTTGTTTAGGCTTCCCCGCAAGAGTTATATGTGATCCTAATGTCATCCCACACGGAATCACCATAATTCTCCCCTTTTCTACAAAATCAGCACCTGAAAGTGTAATCGAATGTGGGCAAGATTCGGTCCGATTGGACACCGTCTTATTACCAAGAATCTCAAGTTTCCCTGAATTCAACTCCACCCAGAACTTCTTCCCAACTTCAAAAGCCTCAATAGCAGACTTTTGAATCCCCAAGAACCCATCTTTACTACTAGTATTTACAACAATGCCATCAAAATTCAATCTTGATAAAGATTTATATTCATAACCATAAAAAGATTGATTAAATACCTTTCTAGGGAGATTAAAGGGTCTAATTGGGGCTTCTTTGTCTTGCAATTCCTCTTCACTCTGAAGAATAAAAGGCTTTGAAACGACGTCGTTAAAGGCATCTTGAGTAATAGAAGTAAGGCCTTTTTTGAACACAAAAGGTAGTTCTAAACTCACCAAGAGTATATACAAAAACCCAACAAAAACAAGAACCTGAAACGATCTTTGTCGACTCAGTGAGTTGAGTAAGTCCAACTGGGGTCTTTTAGTCTTCATGTCTTGAAAAAGATGAAAACTTTGAAACCCTAATGCATAAATGGGGTGGTTGTGACCATAAAGAAACAACAAGAAGTTTCTTCCGAGAGAGAGAGAGAGCTTTTTGGGGGAATCAGAACTGGGGTTAGAATGAGAGAGACAGCGAGAGAGTGGTTGTGATTGTATGAATAGAAATTGTTGTAAGTTTTGTTTTAGGTCGTTGAAGACTAGGGAGCTGATTCTCTCTGTTTCAGTTGATATTGATTATTAAAGGGCCTTCTATAATAATAATGTAACCCCCATCACTTTCTTTATTCTTTCCCCTTTTAAAGTAACACACTCAATTCTTGTAGTGGTAATATACACAAATAAATGAAGAGAAATTTACACTTTGCAACCCTTTGGTTTTGAAAAATTGCATTTTGGGTCTCATAGTTTTCAAATCAACACTTTGCATTCCTTTGGTTTTGAAATCATTTCACTTTGCACCCCTCAAACAAATTTTCATCAATTATCAACGTTAATTTCATATTTCGGAGAGCTAATATGGGTATTTAATATTTAAATAGTTATTTCGGTGTTCATATTTTTAAGATTTTGTGTTCAGTTCATTCCAAATATCTTATTTACATGGCTAAAATGTGTTATTAATTCATATTTAATATTTAAACAGCTATTTCGGTGTTCATATTTTTAAGATTTTATGTTCAATTCATTCTTAAATATCTCATTTATATGGCTGAAATGCGTTATTACTAGATTATTGGTAAAAAAATTTGAAATAATAATAAATAATAAGCTATGATATAAGAACCAGACTTTAATTTGATATAAGAATCAAAATTATTTATTAAGTATTATTTTTTGTATCAATAATTTATTAATAACACATTTTAGCCATGTAAATATTATATTTTGAATGAACTGAATACAAAATCTTAAAAATATGAACACCGAAATAACTTTTTAAATATTAAGTATGAATTAATAACACATTTTAGCCATGTAAATAAGATATTTGGAATGAACTGAAAACAAAATCTTAAAAATATGAACACCGAAATAACTGTTTAAATATTAAATACCCATATTAACTCTCCGAAATATGAAATTAACGTTGATAATTGACGAAAATTTGTTTGAGGGGTGCAAAGTGAAATGATTTCAAAACCAAAGGGATGCAAAGTGTTAATTTGAAAACTATGAGACCCAAAGTGCAATTCTTTAAAACCAAAGGGTTACAAAGTGTAAATTTCTCATAAATGAATCAAAAGTCTGTTAATTTTAGTTTAGATCAAAGTCTTCCAACTTGATCCTATAATTACAACTTAATGAATGAGAGTAATGAAACTTAAATTTCAATATATTTTTGCATTAAAATTTTATTATCCTCGTTATTAATTAGATTGAAATCCTGTAATTTAAAGAGAATTAAATATATTCTTGTATTATAATTTTATTTCTGTATCCAAAATTTTCTTGAAATTTCGTCATCCAAATAAACTCGAATATCTTCAGGAGTATTCATTTACATATGTTTGGATTTAAAACCGTATTCAATAATTTAGGCATCAAAACTGATTAGTAATGCGTATAATAATGATGGACGTAAAAGTGGAGTCATAATATACAGTTTGGGGGGGGGGGGGGGGCAATTGACCAAAGTTCGTAACAGGGTAACCACACGAAACTTTGTGCCGATGCTTCACAAGTGCAGCAGTGCTTATATGACATTATTCCCCACCTTGCTGTATATATTAAATATTTTATACTCATATTTCTTACTTTATTCATCATCATTCTATCTTAAATATTATATTAAATTTATGAATGTTGTTGGTGGTCGCAGTATGGAATAAAAGTTATGATATGTGTTGATTATATTATATATATAAAAGTGAGGTGTTTATGAGTTGTACAGAGCCGTGTATATATTCCATTCCACACAATCTCATCATTCTATTTCTTGACTAATGGCCGTAATGGTTTTGTAACTGCCCCTTAATTCTTTATACAGAAGGGGGAGCATACTAGATGAACCAATCTCTGTATGATTCATTCTAATTCCCGATCCTCATTCCGATCAATAATAATCTAAACTTTCCAATCAGTTGTTGATACTCTAAACTTTCCAACATCAAAAGTTGTAGTAGTCTCTTACGTTTTCACTTTAACGAACTTATATTATACCCATCTAATATTGTAATAACAAATCTTCATCTTTTGATGCGAGTCAACTTCATAAGTGGGCAAGTGTTAATTTATGTCAATTTGGAAATAAAGTAAAAGAAAACCCAATACAAGAGAGAGAACCATGCCAAGATCGAGATGTACTGTATGTGGGTGTTGAGGAAAATGGGCTTTTGAAATGTGGTTAACTTGTTATCTTTTTTACTCTTAACACTACAAATTTGTTTCCCCGGAATGATTTGTATATTGTATTTTGGCTTATAAAAAAAGTATTAATTATCTTTCTGTTTAAAAATTTGATCGATATATTCTATATAAAAAAAAAATTGATCGATATTATTTTAGTGATAATTTTTTTTTAAAAATTTATCTGAAATTTGGCTTCTGTGAAATCAGATATCGCGGTCAAACAATGACCATTTAATTAGTAGATGCATATATATGCATGCATCCGAGTCTCATATTATTATAAATAATATAGAAAAATTATCAATTATAACTCGGCATTTTGATACAATTTTTTGGGTAACTGATATTTTTCTTTAAATATATATTTACTTTTTTATGTACTTGTGTTATGTTTCTCACCAATCAGGTCGGTTATGTACCCCCGACAAGCGCCCCAACCACACCAGGTGGGTTATGTCCTTGTGTTATGTTATGTTTCTTAACACCCGTATCGACCGACCTTAACATTATTTATTTTTGTTTGCTTATTATATTTTTTGCTTAACACTAGTTTCTTGAATTTTAAGTTGTGAATTGCAGCTTTGTGTCATTCTTGTTTCTTAACAAGTTGAATTTTAACTAAAGGATGTTTGAAGAAAATTTAATAAACAAATGAAGGTGTCTAAATTTTTTCTGATGCGGTTTGTGAACAAATTAAGTTAGCAGAGTGGAGAATAATTTTTTTAAATCAGTGGATTTGAGCTCTAGTTTAGATAGGCAAGAATGAAAAACTATGAACAATTTATCAACACTATAGGTTGAGGTTTATTTCATTCCCTGCAACTTAACGATGCTTAAAAGAATTTAAAAGTTAAAGCTTCATCTGTCACAAAATTCTCATCATGTTTCTATTTTTGTCCCACTAATTCCATGCCATACTCTACATTGTCTTAATTGTTAGATTCTTTATTAAATAATATTATTAATGTCTTTCTACATAACTTAGAGGGTACCTCGATTCACTATGTAAGTTGAAATAATATGCACATCAACAGTTCAACAAATACACTGCTGCACTTTTTGGTGATTATGATACTTTCAAGAAAAGTGAACTGATACAAGGTGTAAAGCCACTGAAAGATAGTTGTCTGTCAGGACTTTTGATTGCAAACTCAATTGTTCCCTCAATGTAGTCTCAGCAATCTATATGTCTCAACAAATCTATAGGTTCAGTTTGGTGAGGAGAATGGAATGGAATAAAAAATTGTACAAACTAAAGGGGTGACGATGGATATGGGAGGGGAGAGTGAAAAAAGAAGGGGTAAAAAATTTCCTATGATGATATTTGCGAAGAAAATGATTAGGATAGAGAATGGAGGATATTATATTCTTAAATTAGTTGGTTTGAGTTCTAGTTTAGATGACTAAATGGAATGGAGGGAGGAATGAAAAACATAAACATTTACACACCAAAAATAGTTCAAATTTCATTCCTTTTCCTTCCATTTTAATTCACCCCAACCAAACACAACATAAATCTATGACACTTGATCCAAATACCTGAATTGGACTTTTAACAAGAAATATAATTAGAAGAATAAAAATAGGGTTTCAGACCTTGGATGCCCCTGCATTGCAACTTACAAAAATTCATTATGTAAAAATAAAGAGATTGAGGTTTATAGATTCAATGTAGTAATTTAGAGAACAAACAAACAAACAAAAAAAGATTCCATCTGGTACTTAATGGACAGTCTTTATAGAATGTGTAATCATAAAAAATATTGTTCTTCTTTTGGATTCTGATAGGCAGGATCACTATTACGGATTTTTTGGGTGATACTAGCCCCCATGAAATCACATGTTTCCTTTTACACATATGGTAATTTGGTCTTTGAAGTTTACATTTGATTCTGCTTGAAGGCTATAGCAATTTTGTTAGAGTTACCCAGAATTGAAAATATAGTTCTGTTGCTGCGTTTTGGGATTTGTTTGTAATTTCAGCTTGGAACTCCTACACTGGAGGCGTCTGGATTAATATTTGCGTCGCAAATGCCAAGAGAATATGCTCATGGAATGCAGCGTGATTGGCTGCATATGCAGGTCGGTAGTAACATCGAAAAGCAACATAACACCTAGTGCTTTTGACAATTTGCTAGTTCGGTGTCTACTAGCATAATTTTATCCAATCCTCTAGCTCCTTCCCATACCGAAGGGTAGTATTTGATGCGGAGCTGCGTTTACTAGATACTGCTTTCAAGCCCAATCATATCTGTAGTTGTAATACTGAACGTAGCTTAAAAAGCATTGCATCTACTGGAGTATTAGTATTGCTATCTAATTGATATGCAAGCTTGCAGCTGGATAAATTATTGCCTCCATGTGGTATTTGTTCGATCATATTGTAGCAAGAGATGTAATTCACACCTTTTATTTGTTCGATCAGATTGTAGCAAGAGATGTAAATCACACCTTTGTACCAGTCCGATCCTTTATTATCTTTGATCGTTGAGTTTTAGATTTAAGTGGAAAGTAGCAACGGTGTTGAGATGCAACAGATTTATGAAGTGAAAAAAGCCCACAATCAAATCTTGCCGCATGCACATTAGTCACGTTTCCTACTTGTTGCCAATAGATTACTGTTCATACTAAAAGTGTATTTTTTCTTAAATTGCAAAGTTCCAAGTTTTTGTTTTAGTTGAGCTAAAAGAAAGTATACAATATTCGTGTTTCATAATTTGTGTTGAAATAATTTGTTGTACCCAGAAGTAGAGGATCAGGTGAAGCACCTGTTTTGTTTTATGATTATACGTTCCAACAGGAAAAAGTATCGGAAATGATCATTGTTTAATTTAGTTGCAAACATTTGACTAAACCACATTGCTGACTACCTGGACTTGATTTCCAGTTTCTTTTGTGTTTTTCCAATATATTTTTTGATATACCCTGTGGCCCTAATGCTTAGCCAAGGGGCACAAGTCACAACCCTGTAACGTATGAGATTCACCTCACATAGAAAAAGAACAGAAGGTATATATGCCAATTCTGTGAGAAAATTCCTTGTTTAAAGGAAAACAGAAAGTCTATTCAGATGAGCACAAGAACCAATCAACAACTGAAACTAATACACTAGAGAATTCGTGACTTTTTCTAAGTTCACCAGCCAGATTTGTTCATTTTGAATCTTAACGTGTCATGTATACGTACTTGCCTCTCTAATATTATGTGTCGCGTTCATTTCAGCACGGAAATAGCCTTTATTTGGACATGATCTTTCTGCCAGGATTGACTTGTTCTGTTGCAGGTGAAGCTAGCAGATACCATTATAATTAGGGTGCAGTGCCTTGATCCTTATGCTGTTTTCACCTGTACTGCTGCACATAATCGGGCAAGTCAATTCCTTTTGTTAATATGTCAATGTGTTTCTGCCTAATGCTGTGTCTTTCTAACCGAATTTCTACCAAAAACACATTCTTTTATTATACTCGTAACTTCATACGGTAAAGTCATTATAGAAGAAAGGTAATTATCACTACAAGGAGTAGTGGTTAACATTATGGAGTTACCTTGTACTCTTTTTGACCTAACAAACCATGTAGTACATGCATGTAACTACTTCATATCACATGTTTATGCCCGTATGTAAGTTAGTACGTTCTAGTTTAGTATTTACAAGTGGTTGACAAAGAGTATTACCGAGGGGAGATTACTCTGTTCGAACCTAAGAATGTCAAATGGACTTCAAACTTTGATTCCTCCCTCCTTGTATGTGAGTACTTGTATACATCCTAAAATGCGGAAAGAAGGGAAATAAAACAGGAACTGCAAACACAAATGGTTTACGTAAGTCACCAGTGGAACATAAAATATATTTCAATAAATATCAGCATACCCCAGTTACACAAAGCCAATGTTTGACGAACAAAGTATCTGACAAATCAATAAAAATTTATTCAAAGCTACTTCCAGTGTATGTCAGTACCGAGTATCACAACAGGGGATAGACCTAATTAGGACGACAATGCATCCGTGTCCATCCTTCTCTCTGTTTTTTCCTCGTCCGTGTCCATCCCTTTCTCTGTTTCCTCTGCATCTGTGTTCATCCTTTTCTCTGTTTTTTCAGCTTGTCGAAGCTTTTCCAGATGTTGAGCTATCTGTGTCAGGAGTTTTGTTCCTTCACTACCCGTCTGGAGTGTCATTGCAGCATGCTTTAAAAATCCATTATCTGCTTCAATGGCTCTCAGCCTCTCCCGAAATAGAGACATCTCTCTTTTAAAGACGGCTTTATTCTCGATTTCTGCCAACCAAAAAGATCTTTTCATCGACTGATAATATGCAGAATCAGTGCATTAAGGCAAGAAGTTAAACAATTTACCTTTATCTTCTTTCCTAGACATGTCAGGAACATCACTTGAGGAACCAGTGCCCTCATCTGATGGTGACTGAATTTTCTTCTCTAGATTTGTTAACATACCTAGCAGATAAGACTTCTCCCCCTCAAAATCGAATGATGCTTCTTCAGTCCCACCTCCGATTTCTCTTGATCTGTCAGTAGTGTTTTCATGTTCTCCATGGTTTGCATTAGGGCTTCCACACTCGGACTTCTCCCCAAACGATGAAACAGACTGACATTTCATATCTTGGTAGTCTTCCTCAACATCAACTTCACAGTCCACGCTACCTACCTTTTTCAGTTCTCCATATTTTTCTTTATAGGTCTCGAGATCAGCCTCTAGGATCTTGATCTCTCCCTCTCTCTTGACAAGAATATCCTTCATGATTTGTACAGCTTCTTGGTCATACTCTGCCTGCTCTTCCATCATTCTCTGGTACTGTAAAGCCTCCATTTGCACAGCAGCTTTCTCTGCCTGCAACCTAGTGATCATGGCCATTGCGTTATTTGCTGCAATAGCAGAAGCACTTCTTTCTTCATCCAATTCCATTGATAACTCAACGAGGGATTTTCTATCTGAACGAACTTGTTTTTTCAAGCGATTCAAAACCTCACTCTCTGGTTCATTTGAAGGATTCAGGTCACCGGGATCTGCAAAAAAATCTTTCTCAAGTTGCACTCTTTTTGCAAGCCGGTTGGCCCACTTAGGAGTGCCTGCAGCTTGAGTTGCATCTGTTAGTGGGATTCCAAAAAACTTGTTTCCTTTATTACTAGGGGTTCTGAGAACATCTTCAGGTATATCGTCACCATCTGGTAGTAATGGCACCGTTCCAGCTTTGAGGAGTTCTTTAATTTCTACAAACCAATGTGATCCAAAATTTCTCAAGTAGCATAGCACGTTCATAATATATATTCCCTAGCTTTCTAGAAAAATCATATTCAATTAATAATCATGTTAATTTGACAAGATTATTTATAGGCACAATGAAATAATGAAAGAAGTCTTACGTTGCTGGTCTGGGTTAATTCCAGTAACATCTTCATGAAGTTCTGGCTCTGCATCTGCTGTTAGCTTAAGCTCAGAGAACCTAGAATGAGGCAATTCAAGATTACGCCCCTCCTCATTTTTCATTGTCACGATTGGCACACGAGGAGAAGCTGGAACATTTGATAATATAGTAGTGGTGGCTTTCATGGAAGCATTCTTAGCAATTTTCTTAGTACTTTTGTTATTCAAAGGCTCCCCACAACATGAACATCTACTGATACTACCTTTCTCCGCAAGTGGAACATCATTTCCTTTCAAAAAGATTTTATGATCATCCTCCACAAACCCATCAATATCCTTTTGTAGCATACCAACTAAAGGCATGGGATTATCCGTATCAGAATCTCTGTCAGTAGCAAACGAAAGAAGACACCCTTCACACATAGTCTTAATGTCAGAAATTTTGCGGTGGAAGTGACAATAAGCAAGGGATGAAACTGCCTTCTTGTGAGATTCACAGAATGATTCATTATGAAAAAAATGAGAATCTTTATTTAAAAGAACATGATCTATTCTTGAACATAGCAAACAAGGGATTTGCAAATCAAAATATTTGGCGAATTCGTAACTAATGAATGCAAGGAAGGCCTCTAGGAAAAGCAAACATATGATAACCATTTCAAGGACAGCGTATATGATAAATTGCGGAATTTCTCCCAAATTATCTTCAACAAATTGCTTGTATCCCGACGACATCGTACACAATGGATCAAGAAAACCCGAATCACAGTTATTCGGACGTTTATAAGCTTCGAGTGATCAAAATGCAAGAGATATGAGGAGAGAGATCATGACCAAGACCATGATCTAGTGCTCCATCTCTATCACTCTGAATATTCCTTCTTTGATTAGTATAAGATTGATATATATTTCTTTACAACAAAATTCTGAAACTGGTAATGAAAATGTTGGAATCTTGAAAAGGTTTGCATGCATATTGTTTTGTTCAAAAGTAGAGGTTGCGATGTGAACAAGATATGTACCTGAAGTAACGGTCAATCAGGTACTTTCAGCCAAACATTTGTTTTTCACTTCTTATTTACTGTAAAATTTGTTTTTATATACGGTGATTATGACTAAATGTTTATCCATCACAATGCTACTGTAAATTTTAACTCTCTAGTAAAAATGCACTGCCTGCTCCCAAGTCCCTAGTCCCAACTCCCAACTGTGCCACGAGAATGATAAAAGAAAAGTATATGTTATAAATATGATATAATCTAAAATATTTTAAGCAAATATGCTATAATTATGTTTATTACTATACTAAATATATTTTATATTTTGAGTAATGCTAGAGGTCCCGAATTGGATCCAAAATATTTCTCAAATTACACATGACATTATTATATTGGTAGGGCGCATATTAATACACGCGGGCTTCATATTATTTTTAAGGAAATGATCCATAACATATTGCATCTCATTAATTGAGAATTTTTTTGGGAACCAATTTGGTATCTTTAGCCTTATTCTTATATTTTATACTCCAAATATGGACAAGTACTTACAATTTTATTTTCTTATCAAAGTTGCATTTACCATAAAAATTATAATATCATATTTAGGAAATACTCTCCCCTCTCTGTCCCAAATTATCTGTCTATATTTTCAGTGGTCGAATTGACTAAAGTTTTACTGAAAATTACATATAGTATATAATTAAAAATATATATATATAAAGTACACCATCTAAAAGTATATTAATTTATCTTAAAATGCACTTTTCAATTTTTTGAAACCATAAAAGAATAATATTTAATTATTGGTCAAAATCGAGTCAAATTAATCACAAAAAAGTCAAACAAGACGGTTAATTTTAAACAGTGGAGTAAGAAATTGTGTTTGACTGATATATAGATTAATAATTCTCATGAAATCTTGCATTGAATCTGAAATATTTGATAGATAGCTAATAATTTTTTAAAATGATTTGTATCCAATATTAAATTATTTGAATTTTGTTACTGCAGTAACAAGTATAGAAATTAAGGGTGTAGTTGTTTTATCAATAATATAACATATGAATTATAAAAATAATTAATTTATTAAATAAAGTAAACAGATCTTAAATATTATTTACATAATAAAATAATATAATTTTTTTGATCGGGAATAACATAACACATTGCTTGCTTGATGCATCATTTTATTTTAATGACAACGAATGATAAAAATGAAAATAATAATTTTTTGTCCACATCAATTAAAGGAGAAAATAAAAAATCCTCCAACTATATTTTGTGTATATCATGCATGTATATGTATATATTGATAAATTAGGGTTTCACTCGGCGGCCGTTTTGGCGTATAAGAAAGCCCCCAGGAAAATCATAACGCCATTGTGGAACACTATCACTATCCTCTTATTTAGTTATCAATTTCCAGTTCAGTTTGTCAATTAAAAAAATGGGTGAATTAGCAGCTATCACACCAAGTGTTTGTGAAAATGCCTCAACCAAAATTATTTCATCTTCCAGTTATCTCATTCCCACCAAGCTCAAATTTTCAAACCCAAGTTCATTTCCCTTGTTTTTCTACTCGAAATTCCAGTCAAAATTGGATTTTTCGACACGGGCATTGCCTACATTTGCTTGTTCAGCAAAATCCAGCAGTAAAATCAATGCTGTTGTTGCTAAAGAAAATGATTCAAGAAATGGGGTTGTGTTTGATTTGTCGGTAGTGGGTAAGCGAACTGATATCAAGAAGATTATGATATTAGGTGCTGGTCCTATTGTTATTGGACAAGCTTGTGAATTTGATTATTCGGGTACTCAAGCTTGTAAGGCTCTTAGAGAGGAAGGTTATGAGGTGATTCTTGTTAATTCTAATCCGGCTACTATAATGACTGACCCCGAAACTGCGAATAGGACTTACATTGAGCCTATGACTCCTGAACTAGTTGAGCAAGTTTTGGAAAAGGAGAGACCTGATGCTTTGTTGCCCACTATGGGCGGGCAGACTGCGCTTAATCTTGCTGTAGCATTGGCTGAAAGTGGTGCACTTGAGAAGTATGGTGTTGAGTTGATTGGAGCAAAGCTTGATGCTATTAAGAAGGCTGAAGATAGAGATTTGTTTAAGAAAGCTATGAAGACTATTGGGCTTAAGACTCCTCCGTCTGGAATTGGGACGACGTTGGAGGAGTGTTTTGAGATTGCAAATTCTATTGGAGACTTCCCTTTGATTATACGGCCTGCTTTTACGTTAGGTGGAAGTGGAGGTGGAATTGCCTACAATAGGGATGAGTTTGAGGCGATTTGTAAGTCAGGTCTTGCAGCTAGTGTAACGTCACAGGTTTTGGTGGAGAAGTCTTTGCTGGGTTGGAAAGAATATGAGCTAGAGGTTATGCGAGACTTGGCGGACAATGTGGTTATAATTTGTTCGATTGAGAATATTGATGCAATGGGAGTTCACACAGGGGACTCAATTACCGTAGCTCCTGCACAAACGTTGACAGATAAGGAATATCAACGTCTTAGAGATTATTCTATCGCTATCATAAGGGAGATCGGAGTTGAATGCGGTGGTTCCAATGTTCAGTTTGCCATCAACCCTGCTGATGGAGAAGTTATGGTGATTGAAATGAATCCTAGAGTTTCAAGGTCATCAGCTTTGGCCTCAAAAGCTACTGGGTTTCCCATAGCGAAAATGGCTGCAAAGTTGTCTGTTGGTTATTCACTGGATCAAATTCCTAATGACATCACAAAGAAAACACCAGCTAGTTTTGAACCTTCTATAGATTACGTTGTGACCAAGGCATGAACTTTACATATCTTGCTTTACTTAACACACACTTACATATCCTGTTTCACACACACACACACACATCTATCTGATTCATTAACAATGCCTTCTATGGATCCTCAAAATTTGATCTTTTAATGATTCATCGACGATTTGCAATATCTACTAATATTAGACTCTTTCAGAATATTTCTATATCTTACGAGTTGCGATATAAATTATCATTTGGCTTAATATCTTCTAGTACACCTCCTTCCTCTTTTATATTTAAATGTTATCCTAAATAGGATTTGCTTTTTCATATTTAGACATTATTATCTTTGTGAATAAGCTTTCGAGAATTTTGACTATTGATTCTTTTTAGGACCAGAAATTTGAAATCCTTAACTGACAGTTAGTATTGCATTTGAACTTAGATTGAAATTTTAAATTTCATTTATCAAAATTTTTAATGTAACTATTAAGTATTGAGTTTTCCTACATTTAGGCAAAATTATGTCCTCTGATTGGGGATTATCATTAACCATGTAGTTGAATTTGAGTAATTATTATATATTGATTTGTCGAAATCTGGATGGACTAGTTCTAGTTCTAAAACATGAACCATATAGCTTCTAGATAATAATTTAGTATTAATGTTTTCTTTTCAAACTTATGCAGCACTTAGAAGGTGTCTCATATCGCCTATCTCGAATGATTTATTAATTTTTGTTTTGCACGCAGATACCGAGGTTTGCATTTGAGAAATTTCCAGGTTCTCAGCCAATATTGACAACTCAGATGAAGTCTGTTGGTGAATCCATGGCTGTAGGCCGCACATTCCAGGAGTCCTTTCAGAAAGCAGTTCGGTCACTGGAATGTGGCTACTCTGGATGGGGTTGTGCTCAGGTCAAGGAGCTGAATTGGGACTGGGAAGAGCTTAAGTACAGTCTCCGAGTCCCTAATCCGGATCGAATTCATTCTATATATGCGGCAATGAAAAAGGGAATGAAGGTGGATGACATTCATGAGCTAACTTTTGTTGACAAATGGTTTCTCACTCAACTTAAGGAACTGGTGGATGTTGAACAATACCTTCTGAATAAAAAACTGTCTCATTTGACAAAGGATGAGCTCTACGAAGTCAAAAAAAGAGGTTTTAGTGACAAGCAGATAGCTTTTGCTACAAAGTCCTCTGAAAAAGAAGTTCGCTCGAAACGGTTATCGTTAGGTGTTTTACCAGTGTATAAGCGAGTTGATACGTGTGCCGCAGAATTTGAGGCTGACACCCCTTACATGTACTCCTCTTATGACTATGAATGTGAATCAGCTCCAAGCAATAGGAAGAAGGTTTTGATATTAGGTGGAGGACCAAATCGAATTGGTCAGGGAATTGAATTTGACTATTGCTGCTGCCACGCATCATTCGCTCTTCAGGTTTGTTAATCACTTTAAGAGTTAGATTTTGTGCTTTCTTTTTATTGATGGCCTTTTTTTATTTTCTTGGATACTTGCCGCTTAAACTATTGTGTTTTGTGCATATCTTACATACTTGTTTATATATGTGTGTGTGTGTGTGTGTGTGTTAATGACTGATTATAATATTGATGAGTGACAAGCCTTGTAAAACTTGCCTCCAGAGCATATTGAATAATTGTCATTATTTGCTTGTGCAGCAGATCGGTGCTCCAAATAATTTTTAAATGGTTTCTTGGTCTTTTGCAGGATGCAGGCTATGAGACTATTATGATGAACTCAAATCCCGAGACAGTCTCTACAGATTATGATACAAGTGATCGCCTTTATTTTGAACCACTGACAATTGAAGATGTTCTTAATGTCATAGAGTTGGAACGACCTGAAGGCATTATTGTACAATTCGGAGGTCAAACCCCGCTAAAACTGGCTCTCCCAATTCAGCGGTATTTAGACGAGTTCAAACCTGTATGTGCCAGTGGTGGATATGTTCGCATCTGGGGCACATCTCCTGATTCAATTGATGCCGCCGAGGATAGGGAGAGGTTCAATGCAATGCTGAATGAACTAGAGATCAAGCAACCACAAGGAGGCATTGCTAAGAGTGAAGCTGATGCTATAAATATAGCATCGAACATAGGATACCCAGTTGTTGTCAGGCCTTCCTATGTCTTGGGTGGCCGTGGAATGGAGATTGTTTACAATGACAATAAGTTGGTTATCTACCTTGCAAATGCTGTTGAGGTGGACCCAGAGCACCCTGTCCTAATTGACAAATATCTATCTGACGCAATTGAGATTGATGTTGATGCACTAGCAGACTCCCATGGTAATGTGGTGATTGGTGGGATAATGGAGCACATTGAACAGGCAGGGATCCATTCTGGCGATTCTGCTTGCATGATACCAACTCAAACCATTTCATCTTCATGCTTAGAAACTATCAGGTCATGGACCAGGAAATTGGCTAAGAGACTAAATGTTTGTGGGCTCATGAATTGTCAGTATGCAATTACAGCATCTGGAGAGG
Source organism: Oenanthe sinensis (assembly GCA_028671895.1). Lineage (NCBI taxonomy): Eukaryota > Viridiplantae > Streptophyta > Magnoliopsida > Apiales > Apiaceae > Oenanthe > Oenanthe sinensis. The sequence goes on along the minus strand of CM053805.1, from coordinate 44,293,224 downwards.
TGTTTTTACTTGAGGCAAATCCGCGTGCATCCCGTACAGTCCCTTTTGTGTCCAAAGCAATTGGACACCCATTGGCTAAATATGCTTCTCTCGTCATGTCAGGAAAGTCTCTTCATGACTTGGATTTCATTACAGAGGTAATCCCTCGGCATGTATCGGTAAAGGAAGCTGTTTTGCCCTTTGAAAAGTTCCAAGGCTGTGATGTTTTTCTAGGTCCTGAAATGCATAGCACTGGTGAGGTGATGGGTATCTCCTATGAGTTTTCTATAGCATTTGCCAAGGCCCAACTAGCTGCTGGGCAGAAGCTTCCACTTTCAGGCAAAGTGTTCCTTAGCTTAAGTGATTTGACAAAGCCACATCTTTCTACAATTGCCCGTGCCTTTCTTGATATTGGGTTCAAAATTGTTTCAACTTTGGGGACAGCCAACATTCTTGAATTAGATGGGATCCCAGTGGAACGAGTTTTAAAGATGCATGAAGGTAGACCACATGCTGGTGATATGCTTGCTAATGGTCATATTCAACTGATGGTTATTACAAGTTCAGGTGACAACCTTGAAGACATTGATGGACGGCAGCTGAGAAGAATGGCTCTTGCTTACAAAGTTCCTATAATAACAACTGTGGCTGGTGCTTCAGCCACTGTTCTGGCAATTAAAAGTCTAAAATGCAACAACATTGAGATGATTGCTCTACAAGACTACTTCGTTAGTGAGAAGGCAGACAGCAAGGAGATAAACTTGCAGTCCATCTCATCCTCCGTTTAACTCAACTAGAAATACTTGTCGATTGGAATTCGATTAGGTTGTATTTCTTTCATCACCTGCAACATTTTTTGTATTAAATTGTAACAATCTACCATTGTATTGGATTGTGCAACGTCATTTGTTCTAGTTAATATGCAACTTATAATATATAAAAAAATCTACCTTTCTTTGGGGGGGAAACACTTTTTAGCATATCATATCAATGTTACAAGTAAATTCTCAAATGGGTTAAATCTCAAAGTGCTCACTGAAGTGATGGTAATGTATCAAATTAGTCACTCAAGTTATCGGGGTCTCGTTTGTACCATTCTAGTAACGAGTAATGACAAAACCGTTAAATGAGTTAATTTACTTGACGGAAATGCCTTTGACTTTAACGGAACTTGCAGGTGGTAAGACATAACAACATACGTGGAGTCCAACTAAGTCCTTTAATATATAATACACATACAAAACATATATTTACATATAAAATTCGGTAAATATGCAGATTATGGGTTGTATTTGTCTTTCAATATTCCATTTGAGAACAAATATATCAGTGTAAGCTACATGTGGAGAGCCATAAAAGCAGTAACTAAGGTCTAAGGGGCTCAGCAAGGTAGTGCGTAATCACTTGTCCTTAGTTAGGTCTGGGTGGACATTTTGGTTGAGATGCCCCTCAACTTAGACATATAATCCTGGTCTTGAATTTAATCTGTGACATTTAGCAGTAACTGATATTGATGGGCTTATGCAATTGTTTTAACTTGTATTTATTTTAATCTTATATACACCATGTCAGTCAGACTTTCATAATCTCAATGCAGATAACTGGGAGCCTGGATACAGTAAGGAAAGCTTTTTTATCTGTCTCTCTAAAACTTGTGGAACTTCCTCCTCGGGTTGATGAATCCACCATCAACACCAGCGGGCTGTCTTCTCATTCTTCTGGTCATCCTCTTCAGAGGCTAGAGGCGTACCCAGTACGAAACTATCCTTTTCCTTCTCAAGGGCCCTCTTTTGCTGGGCATCGTGATGGTGAAAATGGTATTCCAGGCCGCATGAATCCTTCACAAAATATTCTGACATTTCGATGCTTGAGAGTATAGATCCGTCTACTCGAGTGTTAAGCAATCCAACTAATATGTATAACTCATATATACATACAAAGGATATAATAGTTAATATTGTGCATCTGTCTTTCCATCCTATATAAGTTGACTATCACATATTTCTCCCGTTAAATCAATTAGCCCAATTAACGATTTTGTCATTACTTGTTACTATAATGGTACAAACGAGATCTCGATAATTAGAGTCGCATATTTCATATATGCATTTAGTTCAGTGAACACTTTGAGATTTAACTCATTCTCAAATTACTCTAAAAATATGAAAATTCCCAAATTTTAAAACGAGTACTAATTTCTAGCTTTTTAGTGAGATAAAGTTGAAAGATTTAAATTTGACAAGCGGTTATTTGGACATTTGTTTCTCAAAGTACTTGTTTGGTTAATCATAGGAAGTAATTTCCATATGAAGTTATAATTATTAGGTATTAAATTCTTTTATGAAATTACTAGGAAGTATAAAATCTTGTTTGGTTGATAAGTAGTGAAATGTAATTCATGATAAGTGTAAGTTACCTAGGGGAGGGTGGATAAATAACTTCACATGTTTTGTGGGAAGTTATACTTCTAAGACATTTTTGCTTACCATACTAGTGTTAACCAAACAATCTCACATATTTTTAAGGAAGTTTAAGTTTCTAGCTATTTTCATGTCTACGAAACAAACACTAAGTTTATTAATTGAAACCCCCATAAATCACAAATTCTGAGTTTTATTTGGGAAAAATGAGCGAAAGTGATGATTTTAACTTGCAGATACTTGTTTTAAGGTACAATTCAAATAGAGGCGAATTCATAAGGCTACCATCAAGTGTTGAGTCAGGGTCTCAGTCCGGTACATCTTAGGGATCGTTTGGTTCGTGCATTTTGGGTATCAAATATGAATTTTATCAATTCCAAACTCATATCCGGTGTTTGGTTGAAATTTTTTAATTTTAAAACCCATAACTCAAACAATCAAACCCATAAGGCATGGATTTCTAATAGAGGTGAGTATGAGCAAGTGGTACGAGGAATCAAATCAAAAAATTATTATTTTTATCTTTATTTATAAAATTATATGTTAATTTTTAAAATAAAAAATTTATAATATTTAATAACTAATAGTGATTTATTTTTCATATTAATTGCATACATTTTTTTTATTTATTAAAAAATATATTAAATTAACAAATTCATTCCACCCACCAAACACATGATATGAAGAATGATACTTCATCCACGTACCACCTTAACCCAATTCCTGATTCCAACCCGATATTTCTCCGTGAACCAAACAACCCCTTAATAGGCTCATGTTAAGTCGGGATCAGGGGCATTGTAGAGATGAAAAGCTTACTACTGATGCAATCATCTGTCAGAAATAAAATAGTTGAAACGATAAATCAGATATACTGACAAAATATATAAAGTTTTGTTCTGATATATAACAATAATTAATCAAGACAGGCCATGGATATTTTTGATTGCTACATTAACACAAGCTTTAGAAAATATTACTCTGAGGAACTAGAAAATCTTTCCAAGTAACCTATGATTTTGGGTACTACTCTGTTAGATACTTGGCTCTGAACTGTGCATAGTGGCTGGAGACTTTTAGCACGTAGGGGCATTTAATTTATAGGCAGAACATTTGAAGCCATGTAAGGTGAAAAGCATCCCTGTACCTGCAGGCAGTGATAGAATATTGAACAGGTTTTAAAAGCTTCCCTAAATCAGGCATTATACCAACATATGGTACAAGCAATTAAGTAAAGCTGATACAATCATTGTAGTGTATATTTATATGTAATGAACAACAATATATTACATGAAATACGATAAATCCACACTGTAACTTTTTCATTTCACAAATTATTTGTGTGCATACCCTCAAACTGTTATTTCAGAATCATTGCCAGAAATTAAAAGTTGAATTAAAAACCGGAAATGTCCATCACATTAAACATGGCCAGGGACCAAGAAGACTAAGGCACAAAGGTACTCCTCCTGACTTCTTATATATTTATTTTTTATAATTTTACTTATGTTATACATGACTGATGGTCGATGGAAGTTGATTTAATCTATAACGGTAAGTTCCATATTACACTTATGTTCAAGAAGGTAATCTGATCTTTTTTTTTTTCTTCAATTTTCTATCAATCTAATTCTTATTAATAACCACTATACGTTATGCATAACTTTGGGAAATAGTTTTGTTTATATCATGCAACAAGTAAAAATGTTTAATATTGTATCATGTTCAGATATAATCAAACTAGATAATGGCCTATTCACATATCTGAGAACAGTATTTTGACTTAAAGATGCAGAGAAATTGCAGACAGGTACATACCTGCAAAAGACAATTTGGAATTTGGATAAACCCCTGTAATAGTAGATCAACCTTCCCCAAAGTGTTGTGTGGAACAGGGGTAATTATATAGATTATCTTCTTGAGAGTGTCGATGCTTCTGACAATTCCTGTTAATCAGAAATGTGATGAGTACTGTATCTATTGCATGTAACAAATATATACTAAGATTCTATACTAAAAGACTTCAACTTGGAGACATAACAAATTTGACTACCCATAACAATATTTGCAAGTCAAACAGAATACGATTTCATAGATTATAAGGGTAGTCGTTGACTATAAGGATGACTCGCGCAACCTGACCCGATATTTTTTGGTAACTTTGATAGATATTTATATTAAAGCATAGACGTTGCTTCATATAAATAAACAACAGATTGATCTCCCTTTACAACCAAAATCGCAGTATCACTATTCAATGCTGGGACTTAAACTGGAGAGAAAAGAACAAACAAGTTTTTTTTTTTTTTTGGGGGGGGGAGGTACCAAGTTCTTCCTTTTTATCATCGACTTGAGAACGTAAACCCTAACCCTAATTTCTTCATCACCGCGAGTGCAAGCTTTTGTTGTCTGCCTGATTCTTTGTATTTGAAAGTTGATTGTTTGTTCTTTATACTTATATATTTAAGTAAAGAATATAGCTCATCACCTATTTTATTTAATGTTGTACTTGACTAGACAAGTTTGAGCATTTTATTCATTTATTTGTTATGCCATTTCATTTGGCAATTATATATATTTGATATTATTCCAACTACAGAGAATATTTTAAACATTTTATTTCATTTATTTATTTAAAATATAATTAAATTAGCATCTAGTCTAGTAGTAATGTAATATATTAGGTAGTCATAAAATCTACCGCACTGAATTAGATTTTAAAGCCTGTAATTGTATGTATTTTTACTTTGTTATATGAATTGCACACACACACACACAAAACACAGACATGCCATTACATGTGTATATACTGATGTGTGTGTGCGCGCGCGCACACACGCGTTTAAAAATTAAACTTAACTTCTCGACTACCTGGCTACTAGTCAAATACCTAGTTGACTTGCAACTTCATAACCATGAATAGTAGACTCGACATGGGTTTTGTTATATGATAAGAAAACACAAATCTATGAATGTAACTATATGTGTTGTGAAAACGACATACCTAGGCCAACACAGCAGGGCAAATGATCATTATCTTCAGAACTGACAGCCAAGCCAACAATAGTTGCATTCAAACTATAAAAGACTTCACTACTTGGAACCTGCATAAGTCAAGCATAAAGATATTACATTCCCAAAATATGTATATATTAAATCAGAACGGATAAATTCTTATCAATGAACAATATACAAATCAACTTAATGTGATATTTCAAAGGAACCTGACTGTGGAGATGTTTAATCTTAACACTTGATACTGGAACTTCATATGGAGGGTGAGCAGCCAATGAACGAGCAAGTTTCTTGATTGTGGTGATATTCATCTCGCTGGGAAAGCACTGCCTAAAATAAGCCATTACACGTAAATCCCGCAAAAGGCGTGCATCCTTCTGTACCAGCACTCTGAAACGAGAAATACTCCTCAATAATCCATGTCTTTAATAAATTAGTTATATGTTTCTTATAGGAGTGGTGAATGTCTTAAAAGGGGATGGAATGATAGGACTGTTAATGATTACACAAAGTTATCAATTGATAAGTCCATCCCTTAAATTCTTAAAATTTATACTCAAAAAACATAAATTATTTTGACCAAGATAACTAATCAAACACAATAGAAGACGCAACGAACATCACTATGCAGTTACAAGATATCCATCAGAGTTGGAAAATGTAAAAAAAGGTATCGAGCAGTAGGAAAGTTGAAAGATTACAGGTACATATATATATTAACAAGAAATGACTTGTAAATTCTATTTTGGTTGGCGGCATCATTAGCAAAAGTTAAGCCTGTGATTTTAATTGAGCATAAGAATATCAAGAACATACGATCTTTTCAAAGAATCCTGGCGAGCTGCACTGATCTCAATTAAGGTCACTGAGGCATCATCTCTCTCGTCTAACCAGAAATCCCCAGTTGGCAGATTCTTACTCTCTGCTGATATGCGAATCTGAATCATGTGCGTAGGAGAAATGTATTTCAGCATATCCACCAGTATTTCGAAACCAATACCTGACACTCAGAAACTTGAACCGTTACTCCATGAATGAGAAAGCAGATTGTGAGTATTCATCATAAAACTATGCACAATACTACTTGTAGCCATAATGACATGGACAAATTAAGCAAACCTTTGACCCATCCAGAAGTATTCACAACAAGGGGCAGCGCGGTATTTTTGATAAGACCACTCGGATCGAATGCATTGACCTTTTTCTTGTAGTAGTCATATAGTGCAGATAGATACCTCAAGTACAGTGTTGGATCCCTTTTTGAGGAAATGTCACCAAAGAAGTAGCATCTGAAATAAAATTTCATCAGGGAAGATATATAATAAATAAAATTAAAATGCTACAACTAACAATCATTTCATTGCTTTTTGCAATACTCAGCAGGAAAATCATATTTAGAAAAAGAAAATGTAAATACACTGGAACTTATACTATGGCACACAGACGTTCAGAAAATTGTGAATTTCATCTATTGTTTATACGGGATAAATTGCATATGGAATTCATGAGATTGTCCATATGATAGGTCAGAAGGACGAAAAATGTTAATTGTATCTGGCCAGACCATATATCTATAGTCAGTCAACAGCTACTGACTTTATATACATAAATGTGTGTGCTTGCGAGCAGAGAAAAATGTGGAACTACTCATTAAATGGTGCTAAGCACAGATTATACAAACATGAATATATCCTTCATCTAACATTGTGAAACACTACATGCATTTTAAAACCTAATTGATCCCTACTCAGACAAACGTTAATCCTTGTATGTTTAGACTGCTACCAAAACAATATCTCAACATATGGATAAAAGGTAACAACTTTGTAGGTTTAATTGAATTACTATTAAGATCAAGAAATCATACCTCTCAGGCGTTTTCAGGCATGGAATTGTCAAATCTAATTAAACAAAAGAAAAGAAGATCAAACCCTAGCAAATAAAATCAATTATGAAGTGTGGTTATGTCTGTTGAGTAAAAAAGTCTATAGGAATATCACCTGGAGTTATTTTGTCAATAACAGTAAGTGATAGACAACCGGGAGGTGTAAACTCGGTTTGCCCAACATCTGTGTCCAGATAAGCTACTCTCTCATATCTGCAAACATTTAATTTATTTCAATAGTAGTTGTAACATGATATAAATAAGTGCTGAATTCAGTTTGACCAATGAATATTGTGAAATCAAAAACTTATGAAGAATAAGGGAACATCTTTATCTAATAACTTGAAAAGAATTCACATCTACATCTATTTTCATAATAACAACATAATTGAATGATTATTCTTCAAAATGTAACAGATGAATGATATAGCTGTTGCAAGCTTACATGCCCCATTTCCCCTCATACTACGCTCCAAGTTTAAAATATAAAAATGGAAGGTATTGTTAGATTAGGGGATGAAATCAAAATATATTAACTGACTCTGAATTATAGATTTATCATGGATTCAAAAACCGTATCAGACTACAAAGTAAAGTAAACCTCGCAGTTATTGACACAAGGCCAAACTTCAAATTCTCGAAAGATAAAAATGAATAACATCACACCTGACACCACCATGTAAATACAAAAACAATCTAATTGACATTACCGAGCTTATCAGCATACAAAATTCGCATAAAGATAATAACTTTCACCCAAATTAACAATCAAACACCAAACCCAGATGGGCAGATTGCATTTTGTTAGCTAAACTAAAAAAGCTCACAACTTTACACAAGAAACACAAAAAAAAACATTCAAGAAAGAGGCAAGAACATAAATAAACAAGAAAAAGAAGAAGATTGTAAGAAACCTTTGAAGGAGAACATTAACGAGGTGGCGGGAAAAGATGGTCTTGCCACTGTTTTTGGGGCCACAAACAAAAGTAACAGGAGGTGGAGAAGCTGTAGAAGCAACTGTTTTTGCAGCCTCCGACCATTCTTCTGGTATAATTATGTTCATCATTGATGATGTTTCTTCAACTGAGCTTCCCATTGTAATACTCTGTGTGTGTGTGTGTGTGTGTGTGTGTGTGGATAGATGGGGTGAATTGGCGTGAAGGTGGTTCACGCTGATACTCTATGATGGTTGCGCCACTAAGGACGTGTTTGGTAACAGCTGATGGACAGGGGGCGCCCCATTCTAGTTTGGGCTGGGGTTTTGACTTTTGAGCAAAGGGTTTTGGCCCTTGGTCGAACTTTCTAAAAATTCAAAGATTCTTAATTTTATTTATTTCAAAATGATGAAATATTAAAATGACATGGTTAAGATATCTCTTAAATAAGCATGCTTCTTTATCATGCATGCGAATTTAATTCCTAAATACATTTTTGAGTTAGAAATGCAAATTAGCAAAAGCTTAATTTATATATTGTTAATGACGATTTAATTTTTGATACTCACTATTTTAATAACATAATTCATACTCCTTCCGTCCCTATTTAAAAGTTCACTTTATTTTTAGTACAGTCAAATTAACTCATTTTTTACTGTAATTTAAAAATAATATATAATTGAAAAAAATATTATTTTATATTATTGAAAAGTTTATATAATCTACTTTGAAATGTATTTTTGAAATTTTTGAAATTATAATAAAATAATTTTAAATTTTAAATCAAGTATTAATTAATTTGACTCTAAAAAGTCAAAATGAACATCTAAAAGAGGGCGGAGGGAGTATATGATATGCCTCTTATGGTTATTAAATACACTATATAATTTGTTACTGTATAAAAATACACTAATAATGTCATAATTAAAGATTTTTTACTATTCAAGATAATAAAAAATATTATGTCACGATTCGTTATAAAAATATATATACTATCTTTGTCCCAAATTAATTATTATGTTTGACTTTTTTGTATTTTAATTGATCAAAATTTGACTGAAAATAATATATAATTATAAAAGATTATAAAATGTATATTATCGAAAAATATATAATCCATTTTAAGTTTTTATTTTCAATCAAAGTTAAAATGATGATAAAAAAAAATTAAACAACACATGCAATTAATTTAAACCGAGGGTGTACATATCAGAGGAGGATGGTGCGGTTCAGTTCGGCTCGATTTTTGACTAAAATCGGAACCAGAACCGCATATCTTCGATTTTAAAAATTAAAAATCGCAATCGAACCATCGATTTCGGTTTCAGTTTTAAAAAGACCAGTTCGGTTTCGGTTAAAAAAAGAAAAATGAAAAAGTATATAATTTAAATTATTATATATTTACATTCAAATGTTTGAATCACATTCCGCATAATAACACTAAAAAAAGATAAGAAATTGTAAGAAGTTAAGCTTACTGTGACATGGAAGAAACTTTAATGAATTTATATAAATTTTATATCATCGTAATCGTGTCTTCTCATACAAATATTCAAATATACAACTCTATTAAGTCATCGCATTTTTAATTGCAAAGTCAATCGACATTATATATACTAATTAGAGAATTTTCAACAGAATAGTCTATTTTAAACAATGAATCATGAATATGTATTGTGATTTATATTGTTTTGTTTATAAGAGGGACAACTCTTGTATAATAACCATAACTCAAAATTAATTTTAGATTTTTCTGATAAAGTCTAAATGATATAATTTTATATAATTAATTTTAAAAAAATTTCTAAAGATAATGATAGATACATTTTATCACATGTATATATAAATTATATATAATAAATTTATTTATTTTAATTATCGCTTCAGTTCGATTTTTTTCAATTCAATTTTAACCTATAATCGGAATCGATCAATCAGTTCAATTTTTTATTTTTCGATTTCGGATTGATATTTTTTTATTTCAATTTTCTACGATTTAATTTTTATCCGATTCGGATCGATTTCGGTTGTTATTCGGTTTTTTGTCACCGAGTGTATTAGACAATGAAATCTAATGTATCCCATTTTTGACAAGCCCGAGGATCATCGGCTTGGGACCCGCACAGCAGTTTGCGTACAGATTCATTCAATCATAACACCCAAAGTAACAGCCTTTTGTTTCAACTAAAGTTTGATGGCAAGTACATGAGAATTATGCCATTTAATATACGCACTACATATAAAACTAGTATTACAGATAGATAGGCTGCTAGCCTGCTACTAGCTCCACATCCAAGTTGCATTCACAGATTCAAAGAAACTTTATATACAACACACACACACACACAAAATAATTATAATTATATTTAAATTTAAATTTGGCATCTGAAATGTAACACCCCCTCTTCTTTTAGGCCGCCCTGAATCTTTTTTCACGGCTGGCTATACATACATATATTTGTTTGTTTGTATCTCTTGTAGATATCAAGAAATGAACATGGTATCGACATCATCACAAAAGAAAACTCTCCAGTCAATGCTAGCTAGCAAGCTCAACAAGCTCTCAATCCCATCCTCGGATGATCAAGACTTTGATTTCTCTGATGTATTTGGCCCACAATCATCCACTTGTTCATCCCCACCCTCCAATTCAACCAACAGGTCCTCTTTTGATCAACCCCAGATCATTCACAACCGTTCTCATTCTTTTATTGGCCCTTCTCCCCGTTTTACCCTGTCAAAATCCCTTCCTTTTCACTCCACCCGACCCGTACCCGAGTCCGAACCCGATTCTGAACCCGAGGATGAGGAGGAGGTTGAAAATCTTGACGAGGGGTGTGGTAAAGGTGAGGACTTGGTGTCGAAAATTGGGCCCGGGGATTTTGAGATTTTGAGGTTGGTTGGGAAAGGTTCGTTCGGGAAGGTGTTTCAGGTGAGGAAGAAGGATAGGATTGGGGAGGATTTTGGGGATGGGATTCTTGCTATGAAGGTTATGAGGAAAGATACGATAATTAAGAATAATCATGTTGATTATATGAATGCCGAGAGGAATATACTTACCAAAGTTGTTCATCCTTTTATTGTTCCGCTTCGCTACTCTTTTCAGGTATATTCAACTTGTGTGGTAATGTGTTTGGTTTATATGGATATTGTTTGTTATAATGCTAATATTGATTTGGATGACAATTAGTTAAATTTTGCTCGTATCTTGGGTGGATTGATACTTATCTTTAATGAAAGCTTTTGGTTTGGTAATCTTAAGTTCACTTATAGGCTGTAGTCTAGCCTGTAGGATGTTAGAAGAATTAACTAAGTTTCTACTGTTTGTTCATTTGTTGAATAATTATAGCAAAAAGTTAGATTTTGAAAATAATGGGGTAATTGAACAAAATTAATACGGGATCATCATTTGGTTGCTAGAAATGTTAGTTCCTGTTTACGATGGACAAATTTTGTTGATCAAGATAATAACGTTATATACATCCTTGTATAATTAGTATTGACATTTTTTCTGTTTAAAAGAGTACAATTACCTGGTGGGAAGTTGAAGTTGAAACTGTATCATGTACACCCTCGGCTCATCTGGTCATCTTCTTGGCTTGTTTATATGGAAATTTGTTCTAACCTTGGTTTTAACAATTTAGGTAGCACCATGCTTGTGTGCATTTTAGTTTCCCCATTTTCGACACACTTGACAAATTCTTTTAGCTTAGGTTACTAGGTTAGTTCCAGATAAATTTACTACAAAATGCTTGCACAATATGAGTATTCTATCACCTTACTGAGTAACCTCGGGCCACAAGTAAATAAATTATCCTTTCTTATATGACTCTACCCTAATGAATCAACTGACTGTCAAGGCATATATAGTTTACTATCTTTTCATTCTCCTGTTTTATGTAATCATGCAGACAAAGTCTAAGCTATATTTGATCCTGGATTTTATAAATGGAGGGCATTTGTTCTATCATCTCTACCGGCAGAGGATCTTTAGGTATTAACTGTGTCAGCCCTGGATTTTTGTGTTATGATTTAGGTTCATCCAATTGACTTTTGTTCTCTCATTGTCTCTGGTAGCGAAGATCAGGCAATACTTTATGCTGCTGAGATAGTTTCTGCTGTTTCACATCTTCACAATAATGGAATTGTGCATCGAGATCTTAAACCTGAAAATATACTCATGGATGCTGATGGGCATGTAATTGTCATGCCGCTATACTCTACTATTTGGACTATGAAGGAGCATCATAAAAAAAATCCTTTTTTTTTAATTAGATCTTGAGCTCAACTTATTTTGCATTAACTTGGTACTCTTTATTCAGGTTATGCTTACTGATTTTGGACTAGCGAAGGAAATTGACGAATCAAGCAGATCAAATTCAATGTGTGGGACCACAGAATACATGGCCCCAGAAATCTTGCTCTCTAAGGGCCACAACAAAGATGCAGATTGGTGGAGTGTTGGGATCCTCTTGTATGAAATGCTAAATGGGAAGGTATAGTTCTTTGTAGAAACGATTTAATATGGTAATTAATAATTCAAAAAGGTTGGCCAGGTGGTAGGATTTGGTCCAAGTAGCTTTGGAAAGAGTAGGGTTAAAGGTCCCCAGTTCGACACTTCTCTGCGACAAATTTGTTTAAGGAGTTTACCTATCCCTATAGAATAGAGTGGAAAAAACAAAACAACGCAAGCCACACCTAGGAAAATACAGTCCAGGTGCTTGTGGGATTAGTCCCATCCATTGCAGTGAGGTAAACACCTCATAAGGAATAATAAAAATGCTGATTAATAATACAATCCAGTAAGGCACTATCATGAAGAACTTGCTACTGACCATTTAATCGATCTTAATGTTATGCAACATTGTGCTGGTGAAATTAATTTTGCAAAAGAAATATTATTCTGAGGATATTTTGGGGATCTCGTTTGAACTTTCTGGTCAAGAAATTGACAAGCTTATCATATCAACTTTTTGTAATGAATTGGTCATATTTTGACCTGGTTGAATTCACAAGTTTATCTTGGGACGCACTAGTTTATTCTACATTCTAGTTTCATATTTAGATCAACTGACAACCGTAGTTGTGGTTTCCATTGTGAGAGTATCCATTTAGTCATTTAGAGCTGTCTCTGAATTTCGATTGGTTGGTACCAAAAAATTTCAATCAGATTGACCCGAATGGATTGGTCCCAAGTCGGGCTCCTACTCAGTAAGTGTGTGCATGGCTGTAACTTCAGGCTACCTTGGTACTTTCCTCAGTAATTTTCATTTGTGGAAGTAGTTTAATTGTTGAACTATAATGTACGCCTACCTGGAAATGAAATCTAGACATTAAAAAGCAAAACAGCTCTAGGACATGAAGAACAGGAAAACAATATGAATAGATAGGGGCATAGGATCAACCTAGAGATAACAGCACCTTTTGAAAATTAAAATTCCATGTAATATTTATATACAGGACACAAAATGGTACAGATCGAAGGTGAAAGGTGTAAAGCATTTAGATCTGTAACTTCTTTATTCTAAACAGTTATACATCAATCTTCATCATCCTGACCAAATTCAACAACTGATGAATCCCGTCCTAAATTTCAATGTTCCATCCAAGCACCTTAATCCCGACTTCTATAGTTCTATATATATATATATATATATATATATATGTTAAACTGGAATGTTATCTGAGAAAGACAAACGGCACTCTGTTCATCTACTCTTTCAAGTTTTTTTTAATGTGATAATACACCTGTAGGCTGTAGCTTGTTTTGGAAATTGCACTTTTGCAGGTTGTCATGGTTATTGTTTAAGTTACTTTGTTAATGTTTATGTAGCCACCATATACCCATGCCAATAGGAAGAAGCTGCAGGAAAGAATCATCAAAGAAAAAATGAAGCTTCTGCCACACCTAACAACCGATGCTCATTCTTTGCTCAAGGGAGTAAGTACCAGCTTTCAGATATATAAAAAAAATTACCCCATACATCAGTTCGCCACAAGTTTTAATCTATGCACTTCATTTGTTTTCAGTTGTTGCAAAAGGACCCAACAAAAAGGCTAGGCAGTGGCCCTAAGGGAGGGGATGAGATAAAAGGTCACAAGTGGTTTCGTTCAGTTAATTGGAAGAAATTGGAGGCTAAAGAACTGATTCCAAAGTTCAAGCCTGATGTAAGTGGCAAAGACTGTACTGCCAACTTTGATTCGTGTTGGACTGCGATGCCAGCCGATGACTCGCCAGCTCCTACCCCAACTGCAGGCGCGCACTTCCATGGGTATACTTATGTAGCACCCAATCCTTGGCTTTCTTCGGAACAAGCTGAAGAGTAAAGCAGCGTGCAATCCACCACCTAATTTGTCAATCTAATCCTTGTAAGTTGTATATTATAATTTTTTTAGAAGGTAACTAAAATTTTGACCCCCCACATTTTTATGTACCATTACGTGTGAGCATTAGCTCTGTGCAACAGTTTCAAAGTCTCTTGGACAAGATACATGTTTCTATTTTTTTTTCCACCTGTTATGTGTGTAACAATGTATATTAATCATCACATCTGATTCACCATACAGTTGAAACCAGATCATCTGCATAATTATGTTGGTCTCTTTGTGTACATACACTTGGCGGGAGTTCTAGCCTATTGTCGAAGTGGGAGTTTTAAGCAATGAAACAGAAAAGTCATTATAGAATTAATGATGATCATATAATCTTCCACCACACCTCAATCATAAAAAGGCTGTATAGAAATTTTCAGTTTGTTGCCATTGCAGCTGAAATGTTCTTGGAGGGAGCACATATGTCAGAGTCTTGAACAATCTTGAACCCTCGGAGACCTAAAATGTGAAATGATCGAGTTTAAAATGTGCAGTCTAATACGAGCCAACTTCCAAGTCATTTTACTATGCTCAAACTTCCGAGTTAACATTGAAACCACATGCTGTTGGTAAAGACACGAGGGAGCTTATTGTTTTAGAGTAAAGAATAGACGGAGTAGCAGTTACTACCCCAACTGAGCAGAAATTTCTTGTTTGTAGCGAGTACAAAGATTTATGTTGGAGTACATATGATCTACGAAATTTCTTGTTTGTAGCAACCGAGAAGAAATATAACCATCAATGTTTAAAAGCAACATCTTGAAAAAATTGGCCTAGCAGGACTTGGCATAGTTTCTTTGTTGTTCCACAAAAGACAACTTCAGTAATTTGCCTCTCATGGGGCGGAAAAACAACTTTATAAGTGCAGTCTCTTGGCTAAGATTAACGACTTAAAAACCAGATTTCATTATAGAAAAATATATGAGTATATAAATACTCCACCATTTTAGCAACTTATCACTCGGTGGATGTACTCCCTCCGTCCTAAATTAACGATTCTATTTGATTTTTCAGGAGTCAAATTGACTCAAGTTTGACTGAAAATTACATATAATATATAAATGAAAATATTATAAAAATATATTATTGAAAAATATTTTTAATTTATTTTAAAATGAATTTTTCAGTTTTTTAAAATTATAAAAGAATAAATTTTAATTCTCGGCCAAAGTTGAGTCAAATTGACCGCCAAAAAATCAAATATGACAGTTAAATTGAGATGGATGGAGCAATTTTTTATTTTTCTAATCAGAGGTAAATTTTGTCATAATTATTTCTGTACTATTGTAAGGGTCATGTCAATGTCTCCATCTAACCGCATTAGCGTCAAATATCTATCCACATAAGCTGCGTACAAACTCATCCAGCTCATATATACTTTAGATAGTGGACTAGAGGATAACCAATTGTGTAGATACTTAGCCCCATAGAATTGCTAAAAGTAAAGCAACTAACAGCTACAACAAACGTGCCAAAATCAGTCTAATTACGCAGACGTTTCAAAGAATTTTTTTACAGATTGAGGAAATCATAGAGTGCTCGATTCTTCGAGTGTTCACCTGAAGATCTCTTTAGATCAGTCACTAAATTTGTAAAAACTACTCCAAAGTCGTCAATAAATGTTATAGATACGAGTTGTCAGAGTGTGCACCCTTATATTACATACATGGTTCATAACTTTTGACATCACCGACAAGTTTATAACCTTATTCATTATTCTTGTTCAAGTATGAATCAGTAACCGAATAATCCATGGATGCTATCCACCACTACAACATCACAATTGTCCTCCATCAATAATATCTTTGGGTACCTTTTGTTCTAAACCAGACATTAAAAGGGCGTACCACAATACCCACTTGCTTTGCAAATCCATAAAGATAAAAGCAGTGGCACCCACATTCAAAGGTTAAGGGAACTTAAAAGTTAGATCAAACACATAAACAAGAAACAAGCAAATTAATTATATTTTTTAACGAATGAGATACAAGTGACACCCCCACCAGTATCCTCCACTCGATGTTATCAAGAATAATGAAGTCATGGGAACAACTAGACCAGTCCCACTGGCCATTTTGTAATACACTCGTATCATCATCGACAAAAAGAGGTACTGGCGTTACTGGATCAGATTTACTTAATTAACTACAAACCACAACAAACAAGCATCTAACAACACATTAACATCACAAGAGCACATTAGTTATGGTCTGTATGATAAGAAGGATTAATCTCTCTAGTCAAACTAATTTACCGCATCTTTCCTTGATTCCCGCTAACTTATTAATCTCGTTTGAGGCCTCTGAAATGATTCATTTCTTTCCTCATACAACACTGATCATGCTATCTCCATTGCTGAAGTTTCGAGCCACCTGATATAGTGAATGTCTCAAGGACAACTGATCATGATGACCGGACGACAGCGACAGATTGAGGGACAGCATCGGATCATCCATTGTCAATCTTGTATTGTTGTTAACAGCTGTACTTGGTGCTGGTGAATTTATTAAAGGAAGAGTGGAGACTGATTCTAAAAGCATCGAGGATGCATTATTCACTTGGCCAGCAAATTTAGCAGTCTGATTTGCTGGTAGATTCTCAACGTGTTTTGGAAATAGTACGGGACCAACTGAGCCAGGGTAAGGCGCCACTTGAAATACACCACTGTTGTGAGTTTCAGGTGATTGCATCACACATCGTGTTGCATTATCTTGATGAACATGTTCTTCTTCCATAGGGATTGCTGTGACCTGATAGTAATTAAAAAATAAAGTTGTTTTAAAAGACAGATCTAAACACAACTATCTTTAATAAGCTTAGGCCTTTGAGGATTTTAGTCAGTTTAGCTCAAGTTCTTTTTCAAATTTCATTCAAAATAATCAGGCATTACTTTATTGTGAACAAAATTCAACCTCTGATATGTTAACAATATATACTAATATGAACTCAAAACGAGAATTGCAGATAGAATTACCGAATCAGTAGTAATATCAAAGAGGCTAGAGCGACGACGATGCCTATTAAGGTTGTTGAATCGTAATTAAAAACTACACGCAACAATGGGGCAGTTATACAAATAATTTAACAAGAATAGGCAGATTAAACCAATTAACAAAACAAAGCACGAAGGCAAAACAAGATATATACTTAGTAACTGTAAGGACAAGAGAAAAGATAGAAAACTTAGCTCTAACAGAAACTTTATGCATACACTGATAGAATCAAACAACTGCTAGGTCGCCAAGCCTTGCAAGAAGTCTTGACTGTTCTTGAAGAGATTATTGTCCCACTACGCTGTGTTGGGTTGCAGTAATATCACTTCCAGGATAAAACAGCACAGAGTACTTCGTCCACAGATACGTAGCACTCAACAACGACTAGCACCTCAGTTCGCCCAAAAAAAAAACCTATGCACTTTATATATGCGAGGTAGGAGAAAGAGGCACACCTCAATTTACCCGACAACCTATGCAATTTTTTTTTTAACTATGCAAGGTACAAGCAAAATGATTTTATTTGTTACTTATATTATTCGGATTAAGTAATATTAATATTACAATATATATATAGAGTCTGATTATTTAAATAATCCTTACTCAATATATTTAATATTAATATTAAATAATCAATATAAATAAATTAAATAAATTTGCAATTAAAAGATATAAAGTACTCAATAGCATCATGTGACATAAGCATTCTACTTACACTAGTAGTTGTAAACAACACTAACACAAGATGCTATATAAACTTATTATCCTTCCTTTACAAATTCAATATGGGACAAACCCCACATAACCCATTTCAAATAAGCAACTTCAACTCAATTTCTTTATGGATTACACTAAGAAAATGTCTTAGATCCAAACATGAAAGTTTAAGTCCTCATAGCAAGGAACAACCTCCAATAGTTAGTTTCCGGAAATTACATCAAGAACATATATAAAATATGTCTTAAACTTTTCATTTTCTAACAAAGGTTTCTCCTGCGAAGAAAGTATTTCTGAGCATAGCTAGCAACTTGTGTCGGAGTTCGAGTCTTGACAAAATTCCTAGAAATTCCTTTCCAATCTCGTTTCCCAACTTTCTGCAATCCTGAAAGGAATAGTTTGTGTTCTTTCTCCGTCCATGGAACTCCTATCAATCATACCCATCCATTCGGTAATTAGATTATCTCAACAACAATTCGATCATATTATTAACATAATAAAAATCGAATCACGCAATTTATTATAAAACAGGATTAATTATCCAATTAATTATCTTATGTCATCCTAAGTCTTGGATTCGAGTATGGCTTACTGCGATATTTGTCGGCATAGATACTCATTTGTAAAGCTGTAAGCCAATACATTAAAAAGAAAACTTGAATTATCCAATTTTATCATCCATACATATACAGCGTAACATGCGCAAAATAATTGTTCTCACGTTAAAACTGTTTTTGAATAAAATATACAAACATCAATATACAGGATTATAAATAAAAATAAACAAATAAATAGGTAATCAAGATTGAACCTCGTCTGCGCCAACGGTTAGCGGTGGACTGGTAGTGAACGACGTCATCGGCGGAGGCATAACCACCGGCGGCGGCGGCGGAGACATCAACAGCAGGGCTATTAGTCAACCCATGATTAGGCAACTCATACTCTGACAAATTATTCATACTGACGCTCTTTCTCATTGGACCCACCTTGACACGCACGCCAAACAACATGATCTCGCCGGTGGATACAACGGCGGGGACTGGAGCTCGAGAGCTACGTGACATCATTCTCTATTGATTGTTCAAATGCAAATGATAATATAGAGATACGAGGTGGGTGTATGTGTGTATATATAGATGGATGTTGTAAGGAAGATGAAGGAATCTTGATGGGCCGTACAATGGTTGTAATAAAAAGAAAGAGATATAGGTGGAGAGATTGATAAAGTGAATGTGCTCTCTTTCGTTACTTATACAGATACAGATACATACAGATTACTCCTTCCTTTTCCATTCCTAGTTACACGTCCACTTTACTTTCAGTGTTTTAAATAATGGAAAACGGAATTAGACGGCTCCTTCAGTGATCAGATGATTAATTGAATTGATTAATCAGAAATAATTTAATTTAAAAAGTAATAATATATAATTATATTAAAAAAAATTCAAATTATTATAAAATTATAATTAAAAAATATCATATATCATTAATTTATATATATTTAGATGTTAAAATTTATGAAAAAATTACTTATCATTAACATTTTAAGTGGTTTATACTTAATAATTATTATTTAATAATTAATTTTAATAATTATTATATAATATATCCTATAATTGTTAGGAATTTAAGAGAGTATTTAAAATTTATAAAGAATTTAGAGTCATACAATTCATATTTATTAGAAATTTGTAATAAAAATATATTAGTTATTAATCTTTTTAAAATTTTAAAATTTTTAAAATAAAATAATTTTTATCGATTTTTGACCGTCCTGACTGATTTTTGACCGTCTCGGCCGATTTTTCTGTCTCGGTCGATTTACCGATTTTTAAGAAAAATGTCTTTTGACTCAATTTTTGATTAATTGAGACGAGACTCGTTCATCTTTTTATATTGTTAAAAAATATATATAATCTACTTTAAAATATATATTTTAGTTTTATAAAATTATAAATAAATAATTTTTAAATTTTAGTTAAAATTAATCAATTTAATTTTAAAATAGTCAAAATTAATATGTAAATAGGGACTGAGGGAGTATATTCGTAAAGTATTATATTTATTACAGCGGCAGTCTGCACAAATATAGCGCACAGTATATACAATAATAAGTTGGATTTTCAAAACAATAACCGAGATTTTCTAGAGTAGCATTAGTACTTTTGTACCGATGATTTTTTTACTCCCTCGGTCATAAATTAACTGCTCAAGTTTAATTTCTTTATAATTAAATTAACTAAAATTTGATTAAAAATTATATATAATATATAATTAAAAAATATATTATCAAAAAGTATATTTAATTTATTTTAAAATATATTTTTCAGTTTTTTGAAATTATATAAAACAATTAAAAAATTTAGTCAAAATTGATTCAAATTAACAAAAAAATAAATAATAGAACAGTTAATTTGAGACAGAGAAATTAATATTTATTTTAGTTACATATTTAAATTTTTTTTATTATATTAAGTGTTCAGTCGACAACATCATATCCTCAATGTTAAAATATTTCGAGTTGTACTAAACTAAGTTTAAATAATTATTTAACAATAAAAATTTTAATTGATCTATAATTTAACTCAAATAATGCAGTTTAGTTAATGAAATAATTTAGTTAATTTGATTAATTTACAAGTGTATGAAGAAAGAAAAAAAGGTTAGGTCATTGCAGGTAGTTAAATACTAGGGCATTACAGAAACGGGGGCAGGAGGATAGGACAGGATGAGATAGGGGTGCACCAGCCACCATGTGGCGATGTGCTTTGCTTGGCTATACTACCCTTCTTTTGTATTGGAATTCTCAACCTGTACGTGGCTGCCAGTGGACGGTTTATTCTTTTATTTCAATCTAAATAATTTGTAATTACGCAAGTGTATGCGATAACTTAAAATATACTAGTACGATTATAATGAGTTTTGTGTTATGCTAATCAAATGCTAATGCAAGTGGATCTGTCATATGTGGTGGTAATTACACAATTTGACTAGTTGTATTATTTAATTAAACTTTGGTGTTCCATTGGTTCGTAATCGATTAATATCATCTCTAATTAAGATTCCCATTATCCTAATCCTTGAGTAGTTCGGCACATAATTGACTCTCTAACCACAATATGTAGATCATAATTACTGCCAGCTAAGTTCTTTAATCTCACTCTCTATTTTTGCTAATATCTTCTTGTTTTACATCTTTTTTTCCTGCTAGGGAGTTGGTGGTGTCTGGTAAGGTGATACTACAATTTTGTTTTTTTTCCCGTAATCATATCATATTTTACTAACCATTGTCTAATAATAATTCACTTGAAAACAGAATATGAGATAAGATTAAAAATAGACTTTACTCTCCCCCAATTTTTTCTTTCATGAATAATTCAAATTTTTTACTAACAAAATAATGCAAGAAAATATTTAGCAAAAAAATTAATGCAAGAAAAATATAATCCGTCAGAATTAATTAATGCATACGATTTCATGTCACTTATTTTTTTATCAAAACTCGAAATCGAGAGCCGAATAAATTTATAAATTATAATTGGTATTGTTGGAGTAAAGTTGCAGGTAATCTTGATTTTCACTTTTTCACATCTCACTTATTCGGTTGAACCGATTGATAGTTTTAAATTCACCTGAGAAAAGATAAATTATCTTTATGATAGAGAGGCTATTGCCACACTTTTGCATTTTTCCATTCATATTTATGCTACTTTTTTCCGATTCCGCAAATGAAACTACTAGTTAATTAGTGCATATTTTTACATAATGTAATACTTATTTATTGTTCATTTTCATATTTTTAATTAATTAATTTAAGAGTAGGTATTATTCTTAGATAATGAATAGAAGTTTGATCTTGATTCCATTTTTCTTCTGGACAGTCAACATAACTTGCCAATTTCGGGAAAGAATAGGGATTGAGAAATACTCCACTAATCTTTGTTTCCAATCTAACAAGAATGGTAATGGATCAAATCCATTTTTGTTTTTTTAGGGAAATTGATTTGATTTTGGAAAAATTTCAACCCAAATTGATTTTTTTTACTAAATCCAAATATAATTTAAACACAAATAAATCCTAAAACTTAAAAAAACCAAACACTCAAATTTCAAGACGTATCCAGTTTTTTTTACAATTTTCCTTTCCACATTTCATTTCCAAAAATATTCAAAATCACGATTTGATAATGACGAAACGGATGTGATACAGTGATACCTATCTGCCATCCTAGGTTCAGCCCACCCAAGTATCACAACTGTACGGCGGGCCAAATTCATTCATGTCTATACGTATATGTATTTGAGGCTCTATTGTAAAAGACGCCCGTTAATCGCTCCCTAATCGGTGTTTGCTAATTTTCTAAATTGATTTTACATTAATTGGGTTAAAATATACTCCATCTGTTCCAAAATAATAGACGCTTTGACTTTTTGCATGTAATTTGAGCTATAAAAAATATCACTTGCATATATAATTTTCTCAATTTTCTTCTTTTTAAATAAAAATATAATACGTAAATTATTATTCAGAAAAAAAAATCGTAAAAATAATACATACAAGTAACCTTTTTTTACACCTTACACCACGTGTAAAAAATCAAAGCCGCTATTATTTTAGAACATATGAAGTATTTTTTTGTAAAACTCGGATAAATAGGTTAAAAATTATAATTAATTGGTCAAATTTTAAAAATATATATTTAAATTATTTTATGATAAATTCAATCATTTAACTTGTAAATTTGTTCTATCCTATTTTAAAATTTTATAAATTTTATTAAATAGTTATTTAAATCTGTATTATGTATAAAAAATGAAATAAATTGATCGTGATTAATGACCACGTTTTTATAACACTGATTTGAGGTATTATATATGAGTAATATTTATTTATATTGTTATATTATTGAAGTTGAGTTGATTGTTAACCGGTATTTATATCGAGTTATTTGGTTAATAACTGAGTTTAATTTTTAAATATAAATATTTTAATTAAAATATTACACTCTTAAAAACACACAAATAAAATATAGTAAAAATTATATAATACTTGCACATATGATACGTGTATTAATTAAAATTAATATTAAGTAAAAACAAAAATAAAGTCAAGTTATAAATAAAATATTACAAAAAATCATGATAATTATCAGTACTCCCTCCATTCCAAGTCACTTTGACTTTTGAGAGGTATGTCGAGATGAGAAAAAAACATATATATATTTATTATTAAATTTAAAATTTCATATCAAATAAAATATAAATTCCAAACTTTATTTGATATAAAAATTTAAATTTTATAATAAGTTTAACAATGCCATTTTTGTACCTTAATATAATACATCAAAAATTAAAACAAATATTATTTTAGAACGGAAAGAGTAATACAGTAAGTATATAAATGATTCATGTAGAAGTGTAGAACCAGAGTTAAAAGTTCTAATTAGAAGATGAGCACGTGTTACTAACTGAACCAGTATCATAGCATCTTCAACAATTACTTAATCATACTGCTCAAAAATAATATTAAATATTAACTCTTAATTACTTAAGTTATTCTAATCTTTATAATCTCTAATGAATTCTTTATCCGTGCCTCTTAAATAATTTTTTATCATGGTGTTTGAAAAGAAAAAAAATGATGTTACGAAAAAGTTGGAAAAAAAGTGATGTATATTAATAAAAAATGAAATAAGGATAGGAGGGAGACTCCTTAAATTGACGAGGTTGGAATTTTTTTTAGTTAATTGAGCAAATTTAAAAGCTTTTAGAGCTTGATTTTGAAAAATCCTCCTCATAATATAGGTTAGAAGTTTGGATAAAGATGTTGTTAGAGATGTTCTCAATTGTGGACTTGTAAGGGTGTGCATGTTTGTCTTTTCTTAAATTATTATGGAAATGAGTATCCATTTCTAAAATAAAATGTAAAAATGTATTTTTTTAAATAAATACTTATTTTTCAAATATAAATTTAGTTAATTTATTTTTCAAAAATAAGTATTTATTTTTAAAAAATAAGTTTAGTCAAACCGGCTAAAGCCAAAGGGCTTTGCAGTGTCTTGTCGCCAGTAAAGCCTCAAGAAAGTTGTTGAATTTTGGAATCACATAATCAGATAGTTATTGATCTCTAAGGTCCCGTTTGATATTGGTGTTATAGATGGTTATAATAGTTTTTTACTAAAAAATTGTTAGAAATGTATTTGATAAAATTTAAAAATTGTTGTTCGAAAAAACGTTTTTAGCCTAAAAATTGTTGTATACTTTTGAAAAAAAAGATAATTTTCAATTTTTGCAGGAAATAACTGTTAGAAAATGAAAATTTTAAGGCATATTTTATATATGTTTTTGATGTAATTTCCGGATACTAACTAATGGATATTGTTCCTCACTATGAGTACTTAAATTTTCTTGTTTGGTTCTAAGACATTTTCTTAGTGTAATTTATAAAAAAAATTGAGTTGAAGTTACTTGCTTCAAATGGGTTATATGGGGTTTGTCCCGTATTGAATTTGTAAAGAAAAGATAATGATTTTATATAGCATCTCGTGTTAGTATTGTTTACAATTACCGGTGTAAGCGGAATGTTTATGTCAATGATTTTATTGAATACTTTATATCTTTTAATTGCAAGTTTATTTGATTTATTTATATTGATTATTTAATATTAATATTAAATATATTGAGTAAGGATTATTTCAATAATCAGACTCTAAATATATATTGTAATATTAATATTACTTAATCTGAATAATACAAGTAACAAATAAAATCCAACCTATATATTGAGGTGTGTTTGCTTGTACCTTGCATACATAAAAATTGCATAGCTTGCGGGGGCAAATTGAGGTGTGTCACTTTCTCCTGACTCGCATATATAAAAAGTTACATAAGTTTTTGGGCGAACTGCTAGTTGCTGTTGAGTGTTTCGTATCTGTAGACGAAGTATTCTGTGCTGTTTTATCTTGTTGCTGCAACCCAACACAGCGTAGTGGGGCAATAATCTCTTCAAGAACAGTCAAGACTTCTTACAAGGTTTGGCGACTCAGCTGTTCAATTAGTTCTATTAGTGTATGCATAAAACTTCTGTTAGAGCTAAATTTTCTATCTTTTCTCTCGTGTTTACCGTTACTGATTCATATGATGTTTACCTTCGTGTTTGTTTCGCAATTGATATCTGTTTTTTCTTGTTAATTTTTATCATATAACTGCCCATTGTTGTATTTAGATAATAATATTCCCAACAATAACTATAAATTTTATTATCAAATTTATCCTAAAAAATTATTTATATATATTATATATCAAAATATGCACAAATAAAAAAATTACCAAACAATCATCTGATTTTTCTAACATCACTTTTTCACCGACATTTTTTCTCACAGCACATCAATTTTCAATAATAAACCCAAACGGAGCCTAGGAGTAGTAAGTGACTACTTTGTGAGAACATCTCCAACCACAACCTCCTCTTAGCTAAATCAGGTTATGTGGCATGAAATATAGATATCATTTAAAATATTTGTCGCTCCAAGAGTGTTAGTAATAATTATAGATATTCAATGTTGGTCTTCTATATTTGTCGAATCTCTAGTCATCCTCTAAATAAATTCACGTCATTTTCCGCTCAAATTTCTCTAATTTTCTTTGCTATCTCATTTAAAAGTTATCATAAATTAAGATTATTTTAAATATAACTGTTGATTATAACTAATATCATTGGAACACAACCCCTTATAGATTCGGTTTAGTAAATTATAGATAATTTTTATTTTATATTATTATAACTAATCAATTTAGCTAATACTATCGGAGATGCTCTAACACTACAAGTCCAAAGTCATAATTGTATGAATAAATGAATTATCAACGGCACATCACAATATCACATATGTGCCAAATTAGTCTTTGTTTCCTACATGAATGAACCTCCCATCCCCATGTTATTTGTCAGCTACATTCCCAGAATTTGCACATGGCCACTGTATGGACGGACTCCTAGCAGTAATGTGCTTAAATTTAAACATTCACTGCTGCATGCCTACATATGATATATATTCATAAATCCACTACTATTTTGTATATTATTTATTTTTGCCGCTCTCCATATATACATTCATAAAAACAATTTGAAGGAAAGCTGTGTCGGAGCTAGAGACAGGAAGTGAAGTTCACATGTCTCTTTCCAATATCTGAATGTTGACATTGCAATATTACTCACCATCAAGGCCATTGATTTTGCACCTGTCTTTTAACAATACATCGACCATTGTGTTAATCATATATGTCATATTGCCATTAGCATCTCTCTTTGGACACTAAATTACTACAAGTTAATCCTATCACTCTAAGCCAGGCAAAAGAATAACCCCTCCCGTAATCCTATCTTAAAAAAAAATACTCTTCCTGAATCATGGGATAGAGGGACAGACAATAGCGTTCAACTGCTTGTTTCTCGCTTGCCTTCTAGCGGGATGTACTCTTTCAACAAATTTTATCTTGGTTTTATGAAAGATTTTGATAAGTTATATTATAAAATGCCGATTGGTAGCCAACATATTATTTCAACTTTCGTATGTGAAATTTAAGTACGGAGGAAGTAGAATATGTTCTCGCTATATACATCCACTCGCCTTTTTCCAAGACCAGCAATCTCAAAACTTTAGCGGAATCTTTCAGCATAATACATTGTACATAATTTAGTGATTGATATGTCACGCTGTACTGTGGACATTTATTCAGACTCTCTTTGAGAAAGCCTCTTGTGTGACAAGTTGTGTCCTATTACCTGTGAGAGTAATCATGGACCTCAGCTAATGGGTTTAGAATAAACCCATAGTCACCTTGTTGCTGATATCCTCTATCCTTCAGCCTAATTGTATTTGATCTGCAGTTCTCATCAGCCATGTTGTGGACAGCAAGCAGCGGGGAGTTTGTTCTTCGAAACTTGGAACTTATGAATCCCGTTCCAGGTAACTTGCAACACATTTTTATTGTGGAGTTGGTGTCTGACATTCTTCCAGTTGACAAGGCCAATTCATATGAAATCTCATCCAAGGCCAACTCTAGGCCATGAACTCGTGATTCCAGTGCACACATTCCATTCCGTGAGGTACCAATAAATCCCTACAGTATAACGAGTGGGAGGGGAACAATCATTAATATAAATTTAATTAATTATATTCAAAAAATAGCATGCACAATGAAATTCATAAAAACCATTTTTGTATTTTCTTAGCTGCAGACTAAAACGTTCAGTTCAGTCAACTTTACTAGTACCATTTACCAAATCATTAAGTTTAGTACTATTTTACCAAGTGACAAGTGATAAGTTAGACTGGCAAAGCCTGTTGTGAGGACTAGCAAATTACCTGGAGTACATTTAACAAAATGGACTGCTGATTTTCAATCTGAAGAAGCTTTTTTTGGATCAACGATAGATTCTCACCTTCTTTTTCAATTCTGTAACCATCGTCTGTATCATCTCTAGCTACTATACTAGATTCAGACACGATATCCGGAAATGGAACCTGGTGTGACCTAACTCTGGACACATCAAATTTGTTTTTCTTTTCATCATCGTTGTCAAATGCTTTCTCATTCCAATTGCTTCCCACAGAAGCTACACTTACAGGAGTGACAATGTTAATTTTCTGATTAGCAGGCATCATCCGATCGAGCTTTCGGAACATTGCTGGAGCTGTTTTGTTGAAACTTGTTTTACTAGCATTGACAAGGGAAGAATCGTTAGTATGAGGGGAATCATTGACCAAGCTGTGATTCTGTTTCCCCTGCGGAGCTCCAGAGGTACTGATGCTAGACTTTTTTGAGCTATGCACATATTGTCCATCACTAGCAACTTCTGTGAAAACAAGTAAATCATTCTCATTAATCTATCACCTAGAATTATTAATTTTCTGGTTCATTCCAAAAATATAAAAGAACAAATCAACTGTCTATTCAAACATACAATTCTCCTTAAAAGCAAACATACACCATTCTCATTATATAACAAATGGTTATAAGGATAAAAAGGCATACCATTAGAAGCAGACTGAGAGTTGGGTGTCGGAGAGACCTCAGTGAGTACATCCGGTAATTCTCTCCAAGCTTTTACCATCTCATTCATGCTCTCCCTAACAACCTTCACCTGTTACATTTCCAACAGATATTTATCAATCCACATTCCATTTCTACAGTCATATTTAAATCCATATCTTCGAATCACATATCCAAATACATAAACAGCTTCAAGAACATTTGCCCCTCCATATTTCTACTATAATCCTAAATTTATTCTCCAAGAAGAAATAATTATAATTCAAAACTGAAAAGTTTATATTATAACTAAAATTAAATAAACCAAACCTTGTCGAATCGTTTGGCCTCAAATGTCTTCAAACACGACGCCTTGTACTCGATCAT
Organism: Oenanthe sinensis; assembly: GCA_028671895.1. NCBI lineage: Eukaryota > Viridiplantae > Streptophyta > Magnoliopsida > Apiales > Apiaceae > Oenanthe > Oenanthe sinensis. The sequence goes on along the minus strand of CM053805.1, from coordinate 44,264,483 downwards.
CAAATTTTTCTCAACAACCGCCAGCTTCCCCAACGCCTCTGCAGCTGCCTTCCTAGCTCCCCAATCCTCACTACTCACCAATTCAACTAAACAATTCATCAAATTCCTCACTCCTTGCTGACTCAAAGCGCCATTAACTGCAATCACACTTGCGAAAACACTTAACAAGGCTGCTTTCGCTTTAAAACACTCGGACCTCAACAATTTCTCCAATCTCTGCATCACTCTTTTCAGAAACACCGGTTCAGGATCAGGCGATCCATCAATCGCTGCAGCTAAACACAACGCAGCTCCGCTCTGAAAATTCATCTCCTGTGCTGTAACCAAAGCGTCAACAATTGGCTTCGCAATCAAACTGAACGGAGGCCTAGTGACGTGTGTCGAAATGGAACTAACAGCAGTGATACAAGCAGAGCGCACTGCAGAGTTTGGATCACAAAGGCGACGAATGATGGACGATAGAAGTTTCGAGAGATGAGGAGATACAAGGTTGCCGTGAGACTCGGAAATAATTGAGATTAATTTTACACATTGTTTTCGTACAAGTGATTTATCAGAAGAGTCCGTGGCTGTGATGGAGGCAACGAAAGGCGGAATGGAATCGTGTTTAAGAGTTTTAGCGATTGATTCGAGTTCGGTTGCAGCAGCAGAGTAGGTGTCACGGTCTGAGAGTTTGTTGAGACAAGAGAGGACATGTTGCTTAAAGTCACGTTCATTTAGCATGGCTTGGTTTGTAGAATGTTTTGCTGCCATTTATCGAGCGGGATGTACTGAGTATGTTTGGTTCAGACACGTACCTATGTTGCAAACAGAACAGAAGTAGCTAATATGGTGGTGGCGGAATATTTGGATGCACAAGTGGTGTTATGATGGTGGTGTTGGTGCTCTTTCTTGATTTTGAAGGGAGTGAGACACTGAGACGGTTATATAAGATTGATCGAGGTGGGAAAATGATAATCTTAGCGTTATTTTTGGCTCGGATCATAAATGTTGAGACGACGTCGTCTCTCTGTTGCGATCTGTTAAAAACTTAATACTATAATATTAAACTAGAATAAGTCACTGTACAATTTAATAAGTAAATTACTAAAAGAAATATATACTTTTATTTTTTTTATAATTTTGAAAAATTATTAATTAAATAGCTTTATTTTCATGTGTAATTAATGAGTTACTAAAATTATAAATTATATATTTAGATGATGATATTACTTTTTAACAAATAAAATTAATTATTCAAAAAATATCTCCAACCAATTTTCACTATTTTTTAATTTGAAATTATTTTTTAACTTAAAATTCATAATCTCTCCCACCTCAACTTCGAGTCGTGTTAGTCCAGACTCTAGCTCTCATCATAGACATTGTACAGGCGCTTCTCAGCTTTGCATATTCTTTGTTCGCTAGCTGTTGTTGACTGTTTATTTTCTGGTAAACGTACATTTAATTATTTCAGATTTTTACTATATTTTTTTTTTATTTTGTACTATAATTGTAATATCTCGTATTTTTTTATAATAATAATAAAAAGGATTAAAATTGGATAGAGATTAGTAATTAAAATTAAATTAAAATAATAGACTTTCGAATATAGATCGGATTTAAATCATAGTAGGTTTTGTTATAGGGTTTAAAACTTTATATATAAATTGAGATCTATTTATTCTTTCATATTTTTTTTGAGCCATCAAGACTAAACAGTTGCAAATCCCTCTCTCTACAAATCCTTAAATTCGTAGGATTTTCAATACACAACTCAGCTATCTTGTAAAATTCGTAGTAAATTCACCGTAAATCAAAATTCGTTGATTCTGGACTTTTTGGAAAAATCTTTTCGTTCTCTATAACTTTCGTGAATTAAGTTTTTTGAGAAAACTTTGTTTAGAGGGTCAAAAAGGTAAAATACAGATCTGGACAGAATTTGGAGTTATGAAGGTAAAACTTTGTAATATATGTTCTAATACAGTGTCTTGATTTTCGGGGTTGATGTAAGTTTTTGATCGATCTTTCTGGTATTTTCAAAATCATGTGTATATTTGATTATATAAATCTGGGCTAAGTGATTATATTTTGAAGTGACGTGTCTATATATGTTGTGTGTCAACAGTAATTTTGGAACTTTGATTTATGTTATGGTTTGCGAAAATTTAGGACCGAGGTCACTGGGTGACAATGCCAGTTTTCTGAAAATTTAAGACCGTTATCACCGAGTTATAGTGGTTGTGGTATGAATGTAACAAGTTATTGTCTTATGTCAGTCATTGTGTCTTATCGTATCGAATAAGAATAAGAAAGTGAATCAAAAAGTTATGTGTATAGTTATCGTATCGAAAATTATGTTTTGTTATATGTATTACTTGTTACTTGACCCGACTAGTTGAATCGATTGGTTATTTGCTGGGCTGTGTAACTCATTACTTACAATTTTGAGGAAGATGAAATGTATTGCATTTAGAGGATCTTAGATTTGAAGTAGATTGGTTGTTGATTTCTCATTGTTAGTTGCACTTTTGTAATAGTTAGTTTTGTAATAGAGATTTGAATTAATAATTGTATAGTTTTGCTCGAATTAATAGTACTAAAAAATAATAAAATTATTTTTAAGAATTTTAATATACATATACTAAAAAGTTATCCAACAATTTCAAGATAGAGAAGAAGTAAACTGTCACCGCAAGGATCGTTCTTAATCTTTTTTTTTACAATAAATAGACTCACAAAATATTTATCTCGAAAGCAATTTATGATTGTATTTATCTGTCCTAATTGATGAGGAAAAAATGTGATCATATGAAACCCTAGTATAAAAAATGAATGGATTATGATTAACAAATAATTAAGTAACAAAATTTACATGTCCAGAGATGTCGAAATAATTAACCATACGAAGCGTAGGCATAGAGTATGTTACATGCAATAGCCAATAGGTAACGACGTAACGTGGTTGGCTATTATATATTCCTTGTTCGCAAATAATTGCTTGTGCCTCTCCATCCCATGATTCAGGAAGGATGATACTTTGGCGTAAAACAACGCGACCTTTGCTTCTTTTTTAACTTATCACTGATAAAATTAACCCTTCCAAGTCTTTTTTGCTAAACTTTAATCAAACTCTATTCATATTATTATATTCAACTTATATTTTAAAAAATACATAAAATTTAAATTTAAATTTATTAAATAAATTCAAGATACCCACAACAAGAAGATATGATATTTCAGATTTGAGAAATGACTCAAAATAACACAGTTTTATAGCATAATGTTCAAAATGACATTCACGGGTGTAATGACTCAAAATGTCACTCCATAACATAACATAAAGTTCTGTTTTCTTTTATTGCCGAAAACGCTACACGAATTAGTGTTTATAGGCGAAAACTCAACTTTATCTTGCATTTTGTCCCTTAAATATAACTTTATATTACGTTTTGAACTTCAAAAATTAAAAAAAAATTCTCAAGACGCTACACGATTTAGCGTTTTGAGTAAACGTGATACGGATTAGCGTTTTAGAGTGTTATTTAGAATCATTTCTCCGATTTATGTCATTTTGGACATTTTGTCTCCAAATTGTATTATATAGGTCGAATACTCGACAGATTTTTCTTGCTTTTAAATCGTATAGTAAAATCAACTCCCCGTACCTTTTTATTCAAACTCTTTGGTGTAATATGTAAATATGAATGCATATACAATTTAATTTATTGTTCCTATTAAAAGTTTGTTTTGGAATTCTTTATTATTGCATTACTAATTTACTATAACAAATTGTGATACAATATTTATTTCTTTTTGTACATCTTAATTATGTGTAATAATTTTTTTTTGTGAAGTAATCTATTTGATACAATTATTTAAAAAATAATTAAAATAAGAAGATCGCTAACTAATTTGATATTGACTGAGTTGATTATATATTGTCACCAAATTTAATACACTTGCTACGTACAATCATAGAGGTATACAATACCCTGATAAACAATGAATTTAGGTATAACAATAATACAACCCCACAGTTTACTTGTGAATTGTACCATATTAAACTTTTCATTTTTCAATTCAAGAATATTTTACCTACCCTCCTAAACCTCATCTCCCCACTTAATTAACAAAGTACATGCAACTAGTTCTGTTTAATTATGACCATAATTAAGAAGATAAGGAAACTAAAATATGTATGAAACTTTCAAATTAAAAATAGTACTCTATATTGCTTAGCACCAACACTTGGAAAGAAAAAATAGAAGGAAACTAAAAATATATTAAGAAAACTTTTTGTATATGTTGTGACTGTACATGAAGTTCATGCATTAAACCAATTTCAACGTGAAAATCAAGGACAGCTCTAAGAAATTGTACAACTTATAATTGTGCTTTAAGTACTAATATTATCCTTTAAAGAGAAAAAGGAATATAAATCGATTAATTAATTAGCCGTCATTTATGTCCAAAGAGGCAGAGAAAGGAGAGGTACCACTGGCATAAATGATTACATACAATTTCCAAAGTACTGTTGGAAGACTGAGGCCATCTCTGACCACAATTTCATTTTAAAACAATTTTTTCTTCAAAATTTTAATTTTTCTACTTCATACTACTATTCCATCTTTAATTATTTAATTTCAAATTTCATTTCAAACATAATTATATATATATATATATATATATATATATATATATATATATAATCACACATGCAAATATATTATATATAATTATGTATCTCGAGACATGTGCAGTTACATGTTAAATAATTGTGTTGTACTCGGCATATGTTGTTTATACGTTATTTCATGTGTATAGTATTACTCCAAATTTGAATCTCAACATTTAATTACTTCAAATATAAAAATAGAAATAACAATAGTCGGAGATGCTTTTGAAAGGTTTCTAACTTCAAAAATAAAGAAAATTATACTTTTAAGATTATCATTGAAAATGCCCTAAGGTGCCAAATGATCGAACCCTGTTTAAAACGGCCCCAATGGGGAGTTAGTGTTGAACTGTCAATATTTAGATAGACCATATCAACTTCACTTGATCGTCTCCAGCTCCTATACAGCTTTCCTTGTGTTGGACGAGAAAGAAGGTTTAATTCATAATAATCATCCTATTTTTGAATAATTCTCGAATAGAGAATCTAGTATAGTAGATAAAATTCGGTCACTAATTTGTTATTGTTAAGTTATCCGTTTTTCTAAAATTTTAAGTTATTAAGAAACTGGTTTTTCTAAAATTTTAAATTGTTAAGAAATTGATTTATCAAGATTATATTATTCAACATCATCTCACTCAAATTTTTTCAAAATTCTCTTAAAGCCTCAAGATTTTAAGAGACTGACTTATTAGGATCATATTATTCAACATCCCTCACTCGAAAGCCCATTATAAGTCGAAGAGTGAATGAATTTAGGATAGAAGGGACACGAACTCAAGACTCCTACAACCAAAATTCTGATATTATATTAAGTTATCGGTTTTTCTAAAAATTCAAGGTGTTAAAAGACTAATTTACTAAGATCATATTAATTAAATTACATGTTCGATAATCCAACAACAATTATAACTAGCATCTCTGCAAGTGATAAGTCCATGACTGCATGCATGATCCAACACTCATCACATTATGACATTATATGAATGAGTGAATGTATAGTAGTGATTAGTGAATGTATAAATGCATGCATATTGGAATTGCTTGCTGCCAAGAGTCCATACACTGCCCATGTGCCGTTGTAGTTTACATGTAACATGGGGATGGAAACTAGGAAGCTAGGGTAGGCTCATTTAAAATGTATGGAATTAATATGGATGTGGATACAAGATGAAGCAGCAGCAAACAAAGACTAATTTGGCGTATATTAAATGTGCCATTCATTCATTTATGACTCCAATTTATGGATCATCCTTCCCCGACATTCCTTTGTTTAATTTGGATAACCTTTAAATTTTATCCATTTTCTATTTTAAAAATACCGAGCCTTTATTGTTGCTTATAGATAATTTATAATTTTTTTATAAAATTTCAAAAATAATTATACATCATGTGTACGTAACACAGACATATTACTAATTAAAAAGAATACGTACAATTTTCAATTTATTACTAATACACTTCACCAACATCATATATATCGACATTTACGCATAAACTAAGGGGTTCTACTTAATTTCTACCTTTTATCTCGATCATATACTGTATACACAGATGAAGAAACGTGGGGAGTGGGGGTGACTTGGAAATTAAGATGAGTAGGAAATTATTTCGCATTTGGTATCATTGTGGAATGGTATGGTTCATAATAAGTAAAGCCAAGTTTTTAAGAATCTTACTATATTAATCCTTCTGAAGCACCAGTCAATATAATGATTTGATTTTGCATCTCGCTTGCTAGCTTTCTACTTGAAATTTTTAATTTCGATAATCAGTAATTTTTATCGAATTATTCTTTCAGAAGCTCGAATTCGTACTCCAATTTTCATATGTCATGTTAGAAAATGAGAGATCCTTTATTCGGTTCATTTGTTAAATCTGAATAAATTTTTTTGAATGATTCAAATTTTTGAATGTATGAATCATCTGAATATTTAATGAATGATATTATTTGGTTGATAAATTTTGAAACATCTGAATTATAATTTTTCCCTCTTTTACCCTTCTAAATATACATGCAAAATTTAATTTCAACTTATCAAATGACATGAATTTCATAGAAAAAATAATTGTATTGCTAACACATAAAATTGCACTTTTTAATTATTAATGGCAAGATGATATTTAAATATATTTTTGAATAATTTATGAATATAAATTAATATATTTTTATGCCATTATTAATTCAAGACCAGAATATATTATAATTAAAATATATTATAACTAAAAAAAGTAGTGGCTTATTACAAATTAAATAACACATGCTTGTACCCTCAAAAAAAAATATAACCCATGCTCGTTTTCGTCAAAAAGAATAATAATATTGTGATAACATATGCAGGCAGTATTGCATTATAATAATGAGAGAGTGCTTATAAATAGGGTTATTGATGTAACTTGCTCCTTTCTGAATCTTTCGGCTTGAGAATTTAACCTGAGCGATTAAGACGAATCTGACTCGTTCTGATCAATTAATAAATTTGTAAAATGAACTTAACATGCTGAACGATTCATTTCACTTCTGTTCAGGTATATTCAGAAGCAAATGGCCTTGGTTGTACTCCATGTGTATTTTTGTCTTTTAAGCCAACTGATATAAAATTGCAAATAAAACCCAACCCTCCGTCCTAAATGTTTTCCCAACATGTTTTTAAAATTTTCAACCCGACCTAACCCCTCCTAGTCCGCTATCCACACAAACCCTTAGGGTGTGTTCGGTTGGAGGATAGAAATGAATTTTCGTGGAAATAGAATGACCATTCTGTCGGGAATGAAAAAAGAGGTGTTCGGTTGAATATTTGGGAATGGAATCACTTATCCTTATGTCATTCCTATCCTTCCTAATAAATCAATTTTGTATCTCACCCTCCCACCTGGGATAACCATTTTTATTCTTACTAACAATAATTTTTTATCTTTATTTTTGCTCTTGAATATAATATGTTTGTAATTCAATATATTTAATTGGGAAAAAAAACTTGTTTAGCTATTTAAAAATTTTAATTTTTTTAATTTAAATTATAAATATAATCTTATTTCTCATGTAAATTAATTTTGCCTTATATTTTCTATATTATTTAGTAAATTTATTATTGAATAAACTTTTTTTTAGAATTCATTTTATCTATATATTAAACAAATAAATTAATAAAAATGATCATTTCATTCCCAATAAAATTAATATTACTAAACGAACAAAAAAATGGAATGAGTATTCTTATCCCACCTCATTCTCATCCCAACTCATTCCATTCCTTTCGCTCATTCCTATCTCAACTCATTCCTATCATTCCAACCGAACACACCCTTAGAGTCATAGATCCAAGTTAGCTTCACAATAATCCTATTGAAACTTTTTTTTTTAATTTAATCTATTGAAGTTTAATTAATTAGCTATACTGAAAAAAATGTTATTTTCTTTAACCGTATTATGAAAATTATTGTCAAAATCAAATAATCAATCATATAGCCCACGGAACTTAAATTTAAAGCATATGCTACCTTCAGTTTGCACATGACTTCGTTTTGGTATTTCCTTTGGTTGTACGTATTATTGGCACATAATAATGTAGTTGTGAGCTCAAATGCGTTCAAATTCACTTGCAATCAAGTAATTAACAAGTTCAAAACTAAGTATAAATTATTTTATTTTCAATAAAAAAATTATTATTTAATTATGTTAGAATAGAAAAGTAAAATTATTAATTTATCAAAGTGTTAATTTACGAGGTTCAATTGTACTAGTACAAGATTGAAGGTTTCCCGCAAAAATAATACATGGACTTCAATTTGGGCCTGTATAAGCATCTAAATAAAATAGCCTATATATCTTTTCTCCTCAGCCCAGCAATTGGTACGTCTCTCTCTCTCTGTCTCTCTCTCTGTCTCTCTCTCTCTCTCTCTCTGCATGTCTCCCTCTCCCTCAGCATTCAGTTATTTCTTCTGTGTGTATATGAATATATTGTATGTATGTTTATTCCATCTTTGCGTTTATAGCTATTTATTATTATTATTATTATTATTATTATTACTCCGCAAATGTTATCTATTACTTGTGACTGAGTACTCGTTTAACATATTTGACTGCTCTTTCCTGCTTATTTTTGTTTAGTTATTTGCAATTTTATGACTTTGATCATGTACGTGTTTATATGTTCAAGTATTGTTTGTGTTGTGCAATTGTTTCGATTTCGTATTAATTTGATTGAGATTATTCAGTTTCCAGGTCTCAATTATGTTTTCCCTCTTTCGTTGCAAGTCCCCATATGATAAAACATACTAATGTAGTAATGTAGGTTAAAATATTGATGAATTCAACATTTTACTACTAAGAGGATATGAATTCTTGATTCATATCTGTAGTCATTTTGGAATAAAGTGTTTATCTAGAAAGAAAAGATTTACATACTCTTTCAATTTTAGGGCTGTCTTATATTTATTTGTTTTGCTTCAAATTTGTGTTATGTTTATGTTAGTCGACAAAGATATATATATAAAGGGGAAGGCTTAAATGAAAACTAGTTCTCTGGAGATCTAGCGTGTTCTTTATTGGTAAGTACTATCATCGAAAGATCATGATAAGAAAACAAGTGATAACCTATAGCCATGTGGCCTCGTTAATATTTACAAGTTAACGAAGCAATGAACCTTTTTAAATTTTTTGAAGAATGATAAATCAATAATATAAATGAAATTCCTCATGGGTGTGATATTGCTATCTCTAAGCTCCTGCTCAAGTCACTAGATCACACATTTGATGCAAGCTTTAAATCCTTTAACAGGCTCAACTCTGTTTTTCAAAAGTGTTGATGAGATTAAAGTCCAGACCTATCACATAACATAATAACATATCTCCTATGACTAAAATTTGGCTTCAGCTCTAGTCATTTAGTAATTAGTATATACATATAGACTATAGGGCTCGGCTCAATGAGGAGCCTATTTTAATTGAGGAACTGGGTAACTAAATTCAAGCCATTAGATAGGAAAGAAATTGACAGCGAGATAAAAAAATTAAAACTCTATTATAAATCACTACTATACATGATGTCTCTCCCTAACGTTATTGGGATGTGAATTCCACTTTCAATTGTCAAGCAATACTTGTGTTGGATTGATAGTTCATCTGTGTTGTCCGATAGTTGTAGTCTTGTCAATATAGTAGCTGTTTTAAAAACACATCTTGTTTTGGATCAATAGTTCTTTATCTCATAATTCAATATTAGTTTTCGGATGCAGAAATAATCTAGTAAATGTTGATTCTTTCTATTTACGACTCTGACAAGTATTATAATATATTTGGTGCATTGTAACTCTGAATTAGTTTCACTGATTATTATTATTATTATTTTATTCATTGTTTAAACTGACAGCTTTTGGGAACATTGAAGTTGTATTTTCATCTCAGACTAGAAAATAACTAGACCTCTGTTATGCAGTAATGCAGATGCTTTGTTTACAGGCTTCAGCAGGCAGCAGCAAAACAACAGCAGGCTTCATCCACTGATGATTATTGCTGCATTATAATTTATAATTAGCTAAAGAAAAATGATCTCAGCATTTTATACATATACTTTGATTTACAAGTTTACTTTGATTTTGGAAGAAAATTGTAAATAATAATCACTACAATTACAGATTGCCAGGCTTATACATATACCTTGCATTTTCTGTTCTATTACATGGAAATTCAGTATTCGGTAATAACCATTTTCTTGTTTGGTTCAATTTTTTTTTGACTGTATTGTTTGGTTCGATTCTAAAACTAAAATAAATACAGTTCGGTAAATGCACACTCTACAATTATGTAATATGTGTGATCGTGTGGATGTCCTTTCTCATTTCATGTCTTGTAATTCTTAGTGCATTGTAAGCATATATGTATGCAATGTTACAGATTTGGAAGAGGAGATCAAAAGATGATAATATACGCCTTTTTTCTATATTAATATTAATATTTGTGTTAAATATTACATATAAATTACATAAATATTCATAATATGTTATTAACACGAATTATGTCTTTAGTAATCACTCTAATAGTCTGATGACCGATCAGATTGATTGGCAATTCTACTGCATTTCTTTAAATTATTTTAAATTAAATGAAAATGAGTACTTAAGTATACGGGAATCTGTATCTATATCTATATATATGTATAATAGCTCGGGTAATGGACGAGTGACGTGGCATGCTACAAACTCTTCATGGGTTTTCTATTTTTTTACAATGAGCTCTTATAAACGTGGCGCATGACTATATAGTTTTATTATCCATGTATAATAGCACTCTAAAAAATGTCTCAACATCGATTGAGGCATCTAACAACAATTTTTATATTTATTAATATATTTTTATTTCTGGTCATTGTTGTAAAAAATAATTAAATTTGATTTTTTTATATTTCATTTGCAATCACTTTTAATAAGTTTTTAAATATTTATGTTATATAATTAATTTCTTAGTTAAATTTCAAAATATGACTATTTAAAATATATAAAATTCTTATTTAATCATGTTCTACTATTTTTCAATTTTTATATAGAAGTTACATAAATTATAGTATATATTTTAATTTCATGATATCAATATTCTAGACTAAAATTTCTTTTTCATTATTTAAATATTAATAACTAAAAATAATAGACGCAAATTATATGACTAAATTCCTTTTAAACTCAACCGTTAAGCATGATACTTTCAAAATAATTTTATATATTTTAAAATTTACAATAGAAATTATTTTAATTTATTTTAAACTTGAACACATTTATTTTTTCTTAAATATCTAAGTTTGTTTCACTTTTCTTTTCTAGCATAAAATTGTTGCACTTCTCTCCGGATTATTGTAAAAAATACATAATTTTGATTTTTTTATATTTCATTTAAAATCATATTTTGTAAGTTTATAAATATTTATGTTAGATAATTATTTATTTAATTAATTTTTAGAAAACGATTATTTTAAATGTATGAAATTTTTATTTGAATTATATGTTTTGCTATTTCCATAATTTCCATAATTTAATCATAGTCTAATATTTTTCAATTTTCATATAGAAGGAATAAAAATTATAATATATATGTTTTAATTTCACGATAATTGGTGTTTTTTAGAAATAAAATAAAATTCAATATTCACCACTTATTTTTAATACTATTTAATGTTCCGTTCTTTTAAGTTAAAAAAACGGATGTTAGTATAATTCATAAACAAATTTATAATATTATTTTCATTTGATTTTTATTTTTAAAATTATAACAAATTTGATCTTTTATGATTATGTATTTTCAACTAATAATTTATATAATTATTTTAAAAAAAATTAATCATTATTTTTGAACCAATATATTATATTAGGTACTAAATATTTTTAAATAATAAAAATTAATTATATTATGTGTGGATAAATTATTAAATTTGACAATTTTATACTAATGCAATATGAGTGTTTGCGTTGCAGGCGGTGCAATTTTTCTCTTAAATCACGGAATAACTCACACATGTGATTTGGTTAAATTTTTAAACCACAACTACATAGCGTAATTACAATATCAATCATGTGTGGTGTGGTAAGATGCAGTTTATGCAATCGAATAATATCAATATATAAATTACAATAAAATGCAAAATGAAAAGTTATAATTTTTTTTTACAAATTTTAAGTTAACAATAAAAATTAAAAGAACTTTTAGAAATTAAATTGTAAACATGAAAAACTACAAAGCCGAATATAAAATTGATAATGCAACATAAACACATATGATTTTATATATAATAACAATGATTGTGGAACAGATATCTTATTATATGTAATCTTATTTTGAGATTTTTGTTAAGATTAAGATTACATTTACTTGTCATCTAAAATCTGTTTTTACACAAAGTGGATCTTCTCAAGGAAAAACATTTACGCCTTATTATTACATACATGCAGTATGTATGATTGTATGTACTACTACATCTAATGTGGATTTTGCTGTTTGGATTTACTCTACTTATCTACAAACTCATTTTTACACTTATAAATCAGACACCAATTATCTCTAACATTAATTCGCAAGATCGCATTAATTAAATAAGATTATTACAAAATCCTATGGGCCAATTGTAATTTTAGTGAATACTAGGGGTAGTTTTATAATTGGGGTGTTATATATAGGGTGAGGTGAAGCTTGGTCTCCAAGTACTTGAAGCTATTGAGAGACAAGTGAAACAGCAAGGGCTTCTGTTTAATAAATATTTTCTGTGTGTGTGTGTGTCCGTGTCTGTAATTGAATTAGGGTTTTCGAGTTCTTGATTATTTAAGTTGTTAACGATGTCGTTTAATTCGGTTTCGAAATCTGCAACTCCTGCTGCTTCCAATGCCAAGAATTTGGCCAAGAAAAAGCGGGTAATATATATGAATTATTAATTAATAATTTAAATTTATTGTTATGTTTGGGATTTGATTATTGTTCTGTATATAAAGGGCAAGAAGACTGCGAAATCGAGGCAGGGCAAGGTTGATGTTGGTCGCCAGCAGTTGCTTTCACAAGGTCTGTTGATAAATAAAGTAGTAATGATTTATGGGGGATCTTTTGAAAAGGGTTTGAATGATTTGTAATGTTGCTTTTTTTATTTTTAATTTATTTAATCGTTTTTGGCATTGGTTTATGCAGTGAAGAACAAGGGGTGCGAGGAGGAATCGATTGGAGGTGGAGAGATGCATGCTCCTCCAATGCATGAGGGTAATGGGAGGGATCAAGATACAAGGGCTTTGGAGGTTACTCCAACAAACGGAGAGAAAGATGGTACCATGCACAATGGCACTGACTTGGATTCATCCTCGAATAGTCGTAACAGTCTGAATGGAAGTGTGGTGGAAAGCAACAGCTCAGGAACTAATTTCAGTGGGAGTACCAGGAGTTGTAGCAGTGGTACGTCTTATTCGAGAAACATTAGTCAAGTAGAGCATGATTGGGAGGCTGTTGCGGATGCTTTGGCAGCTATTGATGATAAGAAGGATCAGTGTGATCAAAAATTGGATTCATTTGTGGAGAATCAAAATGTTGCCCAATCGGATTATCTGTCTGAAGTGGTGAAACGACCGACTTCTAATGTGGATGTTTGGGAGAAGCCAGAAAAGCGTAACCAGAAATATAAATCATTGGTGGAGAATAAAAATGCAACCCAATTGGATCATCTGCCTGAAGTGGTGAAGCAACCAACTGCTACCGTGGACGTTTCGAAGCAGAAGCCAGCAAACGGCCAGGCGTGGAGGCGCAATTATGCTTTTCGCCCTAAAAGCCTGCCTAATCTACAAAAGAATGTTGTAAATAGTTACCCTATGAAAGCAAATAGACATTATCACAATGGGGGTACAACATTGGGCTGTAAGAATTTGGTGTCGCCTCCATCTTCATGTCCCATATGCTGTGAGGATCTGGATAGCACTGATTCAAGTTTCCTTCCTTGTTCATGCGGGTTTCAGCTTTGCCTTTTCTGCCACAAAAGGATTCTTGAGGAGGATGGTCGCTGTCCAGGGTGCAGGAAGCATTATGATAACAATGCTTTCTAGTGGGAAGAAAATTCAGATCTGATTGGAGCCTGTGCAACACTCAATTTGGCTCGTTCTTGTAGCATGATTACAAGGTTTTAGGAAAGTTTGCTCATCTGCTTATAGATATTGGGTTCTCATTTTCGGCATCGTATTAATGTTTACTCATATTTTGGCCATATTTGTGTTTATAAAGTTGTATTTTGTAGCATGAGATGGTTATCTCCCTTATGGTAAGGTGATCTGTATACAGATATAGTTCTCATGCTAATGTAAATAAAATATTGGTTGGTAATAAATGAAGTGGTATAATTAAGCATACATCTGAGTTTTGTGTAGATATGTTTCTCATTGTTCGATTCGTACATAAACTTCAGAAATCAAGCAGATAATTAAGCATATTGTTTGAGGCCTTTGGTTATTCACTCATTCTCCTGCAATCACATTTGCATTCTAGACAAGTTTTAAAGCTTTAGGAGGAGCTGTTAAGTGACTCGAATCCGTTACTGGCATTTATCAAGTAACTGACAATATCACGGGTTTTCAAATAATCCTAGTATAAGTATTCTAGTCTCTTTAATGTGAAGTTGTGAACTATGTTACTCTTACATGAAATAAGATTACGTGAATATATGAAAAAACATATGTGAGAGTATTGTTGAAACATCAATGTACAGTTATCTACTCATTAGATTATGTTCTATTCTGGTAGTGCATATATTTTGAACATGTTAACTCGAATCAAAGACCAGTAGCATTAGTTGGAACTCAAGGGCCACTTGCTGACAAGCAAAAAAAGTCATCATTTTATAGCAACTCAGGTTATAAGATGCAAGAAGACGAAGGTAATTCTATGTCAGATTATTTGGTATTTTATTTCAAATATGGAGTTCCCAAGAATGCTTAGTTACTGTTTTATGTTTATGGTTGGTTTGGGAAGTGTCTTTCTGTTTAATTGTATTAATAACATCTTCATGATAGAACTGGATTACAATATTTCAAATGCCTTATAAGTTAATAGGTCTGTGTTACTTACTCACTTGTACTGGTATTACTCAATATATTTTGTATTTAACAAAATTTGGTAATTTGCTTTGTTAAATATTCTGCTATACTACTGAGTAGTGTGGATGTTTGATAATTTGAGCATACGTTGCTGCTAGTAGTTAATTTACAAACTATTGTCTTGTTAATTCCTAGCTCCTGGGACTTCAAATTATATTTTCCAAGATTTTGATAATATAAGGATTATATTGCAGTTAACTAATATTATCTGGTTGGGAAACTGTAAATGTAAGCAAATGTTATCAATCTCTTGGTTTTTCTACTTTGCAGTAATATTTTGGGTTCAGGCACTTTTAACTAGTTTACAGGAATTGTAGGAAATGAAGTGCCAGCAGCAAAAGTTTCTTAAAATCTGTTTTGTTTGTATTCTAGATAACACAGTTGTTTTTGTTGATGATATTAACCTGATTAATTATATGTTAGTTTTCTTGAATAAAGATATATTACGCTCTCTAAAATTTATGCCGAAGATCATCCTTGGTGCCTACCGTAGCTTCGCAAACAGAAGAAGGGGTATATAGATGTAAATTTTAAACCTACCCGCTTTACCTAATTTTCCTATTTGATTAGTTCCTAACCTAATTCTGGGAGCCTCAGTTTCCACATATTAATTTGTCTTGTGACATTTTGAGCTTACTGCAAACTGTTTTCAAATTATTTTATGGTGGGCTTATCTTACCTGGAAGTTCGTCCAGATCATGAATTTTAAAGTCGTTTTTTCTTTGCAGTTTGCAATTATACAAAAAGTGACTGCAGAGGTTTTCTTAACATTAAAGAAGTTGTTTTGCTTGCCTTTGTTGTTGTTATTGGTTGAGTAAATGATTGTGTAATCTGTCGCTGGATTATATATTCCGTTTATGTGATATCAGCATTCTTTTTTACCTTTGTTGTGTGCTCAAAGTTGCTCTTCTCGTACAGCATTTTCCTCTTTGTAATCAAACTGTATCTCACCATATCTTCGCTTAGTTATATCGTGCTTGTTACAAAAAAATTTCATGATTTAGAATTGTTATTTTGTTCTCTCGATCCTGGAGCTAGACAACGATGATGCTGTTGTCTAATTTTGGCAGCTGGTAGCCTGGTACCACAAGAGTTTTTATACTGCCAACATATAGATGTAATCTGTATCAGATGTAATATACTCTTCAGAGAAGCAGTTATGAATTAGGTTCTGGTGAGAGAACTAACATTTGTTTATTGTTGCAGTATGGTCGTAATTCCTGTAAGCGGCTTTTATTATTCTCATGATTAACATAGGTTATCATATGAAATGTTCTGAGGTCATTAGCTCTCAAAATTTTAGGCACTCGAGGATAATCAGTAAAAATGTGTTTTGCTATGGATGCATTTGCAGAATGTTGTTACGAAGATATTGTTTTCCAGAAAGCTTGTGAGCTTTCATGGACGCAGAACAGGCTCTCTTGATGAGATCATCCGGCATGCCTATCCCTTCTATCATGCTTTCCTCCATTTTTCCCAAGCAGGTCGTTGAACTTTTTCTTTTATGTTTATATTTCTTTGTTGTTGATGATAGCAGGGGATTTATTATTTATAGATGTAGTTGGTTACTTCTTTTAATGATGTGCATATGGGTTGCTGCCTGTTGGTCCATATTGTCATTGAACAAGTCTGCTTGTCTTGGACACAATGGGTGCGTTAGGTGCTCTTGTTAGGAAGGAAACTGGCAAGAAAATACAATACAATTTCTTGTTTACTTTTATTAGTCATTATTCTATGTTTAATTACTGGCCACTCTCTTATCAACTTGTCCTTTGTTTTAGTTTCTCCAGTGTACTTTCCTCTATTTCCTCTCTTCTTTAATATGGGATAATCTATACTTATCGCCATGAAAGACTTTTTATTTTTTAGTCTTCGATGGTAGGATATGTTTTACACGTATAGAAACCTTTGGACCTTATTAAGCAACAGACTCTAGGATAAAAATATCAAGTCCAATGCGACAATTGAAAGAGAGAGATGTAAGAAAGCATAATGAAAGATCTGATAATGGAAACTCTTTTTTATGATGAGAACGGTGAATGAGGAGCAAGTAGAAATGAACATGTATTCGTAAATTGGTGAGTTGAATTCTAGTCTGAGGAATGAAAATTATGAATATTTATCTACAATTTAGTTGTATAACTCAATTTCATCGATTTCAACTAAGTGGATGAAATGGTAGCGCGAGAGTTTACAACCCATTTTTTTTCTTATTTGTTTTAGCTCTACTCTTTCTGTAATCTATGTCTCATAAGAGAATAGACAGGTTCTGGTAATTCACAAATGACAAGAAACAAATACACGTTCAGATATTAGTCTTGGCTCTCCAATCGTGTTACAGTAATACAGTTTCTATTTAGAATGTTAGCAGGAACTTCTTTTTTTCCTCTGTCTCATTTGTATTTCTATATGCACTTCTCCATTTGAACCATTTTGAAGACTTAAAATACATATCTGGTATAAGATGCGGTCAACCCCATAGCCAAAAAAAATTCAAAACCTGGAATTCGAAGCTTCATTATAGTTTTAATAACTCAATGCAACTTTTCTATTGTTATAATATTTAGTATGCAGACAGTGAATCAGTGCTCCCTCTTCAAATATGTACTGACCGGTTGTGTACTTCCTCCCTAGTCTGGCTCCTCCTCTCTTTGTTGCTGAGTTTGGTCATATAATACTTGGGTCGTATTGCTTTCATAAATTGATAGCATTCCTATATATTCATATGATACTTTAGTAAGATCCTACTTAAGAACTGGTGCTAATTATCTTATTTAATGTGAATGCTGGGTGCTTACTAGTTTTTTTGGACGACCCTGACTGGCTAGGTCATATAGAATGTAGTTAAAATTGGATAATTCATTGCTAAATTCTGTTACTGCTTTGTGTTTTTATCATGGAATCTTTAGATAACAAAAGAAAATTATATGCGTACAAGAAAGAAGACAACATGATACAAAGGGATTAAGGCACGGACAGGAAAAAAAAGCCTGAGTTTCACTTGCATTTGCTCAGATCAGCAAGGCAAGATGCTAATCTGTGCTGTTCAGGGAGTGTTTTCCACCAGTCAGCAAAGGTAGACCCATCAGAAAATTCATGTTTGCCTAGTTGTTTTTTGTCATACCAATCTTTCATTTCTTTCTCTAGAGCATCAAGCTTCTGCTTTATGTTTTCATATCTCCCATTTCGAAGCTCCTCCACCTCGGCCCAGAAACACGAGCTCGAGCTTGGCCTGAATTCTGTCCTGGAATCATGTTCAGACCATCTCTGGGTGTATTTGTAGCGTCTCGGCCTACCTTTTACCATGTAGGGGCCGGTGTCATCATTCTTCAAGTGTCTATAATAGTTGGCAATATCTAGGGGTTCAACAAGCTGCCGAAAGTCAGTTCCTAGCTTTATCCAATTTTGGCGGACCTCAAATCCATCTGGAAGTTCATATCTTTTCAACAATTCTATAATCTCATCCCAGATGCCTGCTAGCTCAATCCTCATAACGTTGGCTTTAAAATCCTCGGAGTTGTTTTGACGTTTGAAGGCATCATAATGGTTCATGTCGTTCCCTTCACATTTACTCTTGTATTCTCGTATACCACTTAATGCCTTGTCAATGGTGGCCTCATTACTCTCAATCTTGATTTGATTTCTTTTCTTTTGCTCCTCCAGTTCGCCAGCAGCCCGGAGACATAGCCTAGCTCTTGTGCTCTGCTACACAATAATATACAGAAATTATTCATGTGTTTATCTAGACAGGCTTGCAAAAAATGATGAGTTAGTTGTGAACAAGACTTTCTTGCTGAAATTTTTTTATTACTGGTAAAGATCTTTTCAAGAAATTAAAATTAATAATAATGACATGAAACTAGGAGTTGAAGAAATAATACAAACCAGGCCAAGGTCATTTAGAGCCATATATGCTGTTGAATCCTCGTCCAAGGTATTGCCAACTGAAGACAGTGGAAGATTTTGCAGGTGGTTTAAGCAGATTATGTTTTTCATTTCCAAGCTTTCTTGCAGTTCCTTTTCATATGACATATGTTCATGTAAGCTTTTCAAAGCAATCCCCACATCTTCGGCTTCATTATCCAACTGAGAACTATAGAATAACATTTGCAGAACAGCGTCTGAATTCTCGACAACCACCAATTTTCCATTCCCAGTGCAAAAGACATATTTGCCAAAGGGCCTGTAAGGGCTGAGTTTAATAAAAGTAGAAAAAGTTTCCAGTAGCATATTTGGGCATCCCATGAGGATACTTGCAGCATAGCTTGCAACAGATGATGCATTTTTCATGACTTTCCTGAAAAGGGCTTGAGCTTGATGCGATTCAATCTGAGGAATCAAAGTTTTGTTATTTTTGAAGAAATTGAGAGCTTTTTGCAGTTCTTCTTCCATATGCTTGAGAGCTTTTTGCAGTTCTTCTTCCATATGTGAGACAGGAGCAAGCATTATTCGTGGAACGATGTCATACTTCATAACAAAATGAGTGAAGTTTCTTGACCAGTTCTCTCGATTAATAGCGTGTCCAAAAATTTTGTCACCAGTAAGCGGGGATCCAAAAGTCAGACAACGAAATGGAATTTGATTACTTTCTGGTTTTTGGGTATTCTCCAAGAACCAAAGGGTTGCAAATATAGCCATCGGACCCCCCGAAGAGTGCCCTGCAAAAACTATTTGCTTTCCCTTTTTACGATCTTTCTCTACCTGAAATTACATTTAGCGACAATATTTAGTGTCATGTGACACAAAAACTCATTATCTAGCATGGGTGAACTGCTGGATTGGATTTCTTTTTAGTCTCATATGCATTGTGTTCTTTTTGAATTTTATTTCTTATATTAATACTTTAGTACTGAATCATTGCTACAATTTGTTAAATCTTCTCATGTGTTAACATGCTCTTGCAAAAACAGGATGCAATAACTGTGGTAATTAGGTCCAAGTTCACACTATAAAGTTGGTTATAAATGCAGGATTACACAGATCAAGCAAGTCAACTGACAGAGAGACTTCATGTTTTAGATATCAAGATGACTTGATGAGGAAGCTAGAATTAAAAACAACTTCGAAGTAGTCTCAACTAGCAATGAAGTATTAATAAATAAAAAGCATGCCGTATTAACTTACCTCAGTTTTAAGTGTTCTGAGTATAATCTCGAATCTTTCAGCAAATGCTGCGTTGACCTTTGCGGTCTCATTGTTGCCGATACTTCTCATGGACCGGAACATTTCAAGATTGATATTTATCTCTCCGAAAGATTTATTCTTGAAGAATTCATTCACAGACCATGATCCAGCAAATGCATACACAACATCGGGTGAGCCACGAAGTCTAGAATACTTTTTTCCGGAAAGCTTGTGAGCTTTCATGGATTCAGAACAGGCTCTCTTGATGAGATCATCCGGCATGCCAATCCCTTCTATCATATTTTCCTCCATTTTTACTACAAAGCTCCTTTGTTCTGCAAGAAACAATTGTTGTCGAATGTTCTTTTGTTTTTTTTAAAAGTTGATGGCCACCGAATGAATCGAATATAAGGAATTGATCACTATTTTATTATTACATTGCCCTTACTGAAGTTGGGGTTGCAAGCATTATTATGGTGGTCCATATAGTCATTGAACAAGTCTACTTGACTTGGATACAAGGAAACTAGCAAGAAAATACAGCTATTAGATTCTCCATTGTAGTACTTCCTTTTTCCAAAGCTTTGAATTATATGATTTCTTTTACACTTCTTTAAACCTTTTTTTTAAAATCATTTTCATATTTGATTCTTATTTGCATGATATTTGCTGTTTTTTTTGCAACTTTCTGGCATTAAGGATGACATTTTAAGCAGGTGGAGTTCAAATGGAACTTCCGGAGCCGGACCAGATGTAATTAACATTTTTCTTAAGATAAGCGACATAAGACCCAGGGGATTAACATTCTTTTAAGATTAAGGAACATAAGTCCTAGGGTCGGTCCTGACTATTTGTGCATGAACAAGAACAGAAATGTGAAATTATGTTATCCTTCAAAAGCTCTCTCATATTTTCCTTTCCATTCCAAGTAACTTTGAAAATGGTCAAGTTCTCAAACTATATGTGGGGAACAAAACATTGGCTATCATCAATTCATCAGCATCTATGTAAAAAGTTAAAATTTTACTTTTTGGCCACCTGAGTAGTCTAATGCAAAATTTGCCACTTGGCAGTCAAAGTAAAGAGACATTTTATCATAATTGTCATGATCAATTAAACCGTTCTGCCGATGAAAATGCCAGGGAAGATACTGATAGATCACAAGAACGATGTGTATGCAACAACTGTGTTGATGGTGGCAGCACTGATGATGGATCTTTTTCAAGCTTTTCCGATGGCTGTACCGATGATGGATCGTCATTCATGTTTCTCTTGTGCACAAAATTCTCCTTGCTGTCTCCTTCCCCTTTCAGTATATAATCTTTCAAACGCTGCACATCTGAAAGTTTCACTGGTTTTACCAAAAAATCCTTTGCCCCTTCTTCTAAACATCTATTATCAACACAAAAGCAAGTTTTTCCTATTAGCTATCACTTGTTTCATGCATTAAAAGCATCGCATATTTACAGATTATCATCCATAATTGGACATCTTATTAAGAACGAACACATAACAAACTATGTTTATGCAAATCAAATACTTTTTGAAAGATACCATAAGTAAACAACAAATATTCATGACAAATTAAAAAAATATTCCCAGATGTGCATAGTAAGCTCGACCACAGCATCATTCTAATTAATACTAATTTTGAGGCTTAAAGAATTTAAAAAAAAATACTGTTGAAAAGGTCATTTAACAACCAGGTAACTAAGAACATAAGAACCTTGCTTGGCTAGAAATCGTGTGTTTCTACTTGCAAGTTTGAATCATATTCCACTTGTCAACGTGATTGAAAAGCAACTTACATATATGGCAAATGTGTTACATGCTTGCATACAGTAGAAAGTAGATATCAACATTTATTCCCGTTTGATCTTTAAATTCTAAAAAACGGACTCGGGCAGAATATTTTCAAGGGGACATTTGCTAATTTTTCACTACTGCAAGCAAATGCACAACATATCAACAGTTGCCCTGATAATTACTAAAACACTTTATTCCGTTTTTCACAAGATGACTACTAGAATTTTGGAGAGCATGAAGAATACACATATAATGCCATATGATGATTTAGTTAAGTAAATACCTCTCAATTCGAGTCATAATGTTCTCAGAGGACATGATCACAACAGGTATTTTTCTCAGTGCCGATGAAGTCTGCTGAAAATGAAAAATAACATTAATAAATTTCAGATTCTTTTACTCCGGAAGATGCACAGGGAAAAAGTTGAAACTTTCACCAAATATTGTGATGTAGAATATTCACAACATTACAAGAACTCGCAATATATTATTTTTGCTCAATCTGAACTTGAATTCATTCCTCAATATTTCAATTCCTTGTTAACTTACTGAAAGTACCAACACATATTTTGTTAATTGCCTTCGAATACATAATTCTCACAAAACCTTATAAGAAACAAAATTATTGTCAAAAAAAGGTAACCATACAGAAATTAACAAACCTTAAGCTTCTTGAGAAGTTCATATCCAGTCATTCCAGGCATAGAATAGTCTGTCATTATCAGATTCACCTTCAAATCCTGATTACAAAACCATCATTAAAAAAATAAAATTCAACACGTACATAATCCTGTACTTAACAATTCCAAATCTTGGGGTAAATCCATCACAATGTACAATATATATAATTAATAATCTATAGGAATATTACACGAGAAAGTTATTGATGCATACATCGAAATTAACAGAGCTTTTCTCTCCATCTAATCCAAGAAATTGTAGAGCACTGCTTCCACTCTCTACAGATGTCACTGCAATATATTACCAACATAAATAAATAACAAACCTCAACATATTAAAAAGCAGCATAAAAGAAATTAGTGAAAACTAACCTTTACAAGAAGAAATTTTAAGTAAACGTTCAATGACTTTTCGATCAACAAGATTATCATCGACGGCCAGAACATGTAGCTCTTTGGTCTCCGGCGACATATTATGATCAGCAAAATTTCCCGACATGATGTTGCATGCAGTGGGGGACATTGTAGCGGTTTACGTGTGTATATATAGTTTAAGATTCTGTAGTTAACTTACGAGAAACAAGAAAGGAAGGGAAACGATGAGGCTATATATCTGGCTCTTACCATAAAAATGTAATGTTATTTCCCATAAAAATGTAATGTTATTTCTAGTAATGTTACAGCAGGTATGGAATGCAAATCGATACGGATAATCTATACTGTATATGGGACCAGTTTTGGAATAAAGAATTAAAAACAGGAAATCTACTTTAAGAGCCTAAAAGAAAAGATCCAACAAGATCTTGCCATATCGATCAACTTGCAGGCAATGTACCACTTGCCCCTCTTGCTCGTTTATTTATTTATTGTTACTATTGTTACGTTATTCAATCCAAATATTCCACCCCTCAAACTCAGATTTTTGGGAACCTTCTTCTAGCATTAGCATCTCTTAACATAAATAAATACATAATACACTATGATCTAGGATTGTATATAATTTTAATAGTCTGAATTTCGGGTAGGCATTTCAGTGTTATTCTAATAATGCTGTAAAAATTTATTCAAAAAAAATAATGCAGTAAAAATCGAAATTAGTCTAATATGAGACTCGATCTGAGACAAGGCCAGTAGGTAGTATTAGCCAAAACTGAGTTTACCAAAACAAATCCACTTGTTTTGTACTCTGTGTCTCCAGAGTCACAAACCAGCCGCGGCGGCTTCCAAAGTCTAAAACCAAGGGGTGCATATCATAATTATAATTATAATTATAATAGTACTAATGATATACTCCTGTATATGTATGTCCATATGTAAAACAACCCACAAAAGAGATATTGTAGAATCTATGTAGGTCTGAGAAAACAGGGCCTAAATAAGAATTGGGGAACAAATGGGACCCACACCACAACCCCCGTAAATAAAAAAAGACTATGGATCTTTTTTTACTATACATCATCATGCATAGATCTCCCTCTATTTGCGTGAATTAATGGTCAGAAACTTCCGATACCACTAAATACTACTTACCCGTAAATGACCTCGTACGCTAACCAACAGTGTTCAGCTAAATGAGTCGAATATAAACACAATTTTTAAGTTCGGTTTATAAATGAGTTGAACTTAAACACAACATAATTCGGCTCGAAAGTTCGTGAACAAGTTCGATCATAATATTCGTGATAATTCGTGAATATAGTTCAGAAAAAATTCGTGAACACGTGTATGTGAACGTTTACGATTTACAATAAATAGTATATATATATATAGTAAAAATCTAGAAAAAACTTTTTAAATAAAAAACTTAGAGATCATGATCTACACCATTCATTATAATAGTAGCATATATAATTAACAAAATTGTAATAGTTTCCAAATATATGTAAATAAATGTCAAACAACTGAAAAGGAAACTAATATTCTAATTTAATAGTCTAATTTAATATGAACAATCAACAGTTGATAAAAGTACCTTAATTTTCTCCAAAATATTGATTTTCTTTTGAGCATTCCCCTATATATATATATATTTGCTAAGTATTTATATGTATATTAGTTTGTAGTTTTTTGAACTTTGACTTTGGACTGAAAATGTGTGAATTTTTTTGTTGTTGAAGGCGATGCATATCTCCCAACACACTCATTATCTTGTTATTAAAATTTAAATTTATTTATTTTGCTTGACGTTCATGAATACAAGTTCATGAGTCATATTCATGAGTTATTCGTGAATAGTATTAACGAACATATGTGCGTGAAAGTTAAATTCAAACAAAATATTAGGCTTGATAAGAGTTCGAGTTCAAAAAAAATTAAACGAACCGGAGATGAATAACTTAAAGTTCGACTAGGTTCAGCTCATTTAAGCCCCTCCTAAATACTAAAGTGGTTGCAATATTTATACATTGAACATTTAATATTAAGAAAATAGAAAATAAAACATTTGTGGATACATATTTAGTTTAATTTATTTATAAGAAATTAAATAAAAAAGATTAAAACTATTATTTTATTTTATTTTGAAAGTTGTTATTTTTATTGATATAACATAAAAAAAGGTGGTGGTGTAGGAGGGAGAGAATCAATGGAAGAAGAGAAAGAAGCAGCTTACTGAGTCGCAAAGGAGGAGGCGCTGCCAGATTCAAACAAGGCCTCGGCTTCTCTTCAAACGACGCCGTTCCGAAGCTCTTATTTGTAAAAGCAGCAGCAGCAGCAGGAGGTGAATCCCAAGGGCAACGGCAGCAGCAACTGAAATGTATTCAACAAAAACTCTCCAAATCCAAATCACATGATCATTCTTCTTCTTCATCATCTGTTGTTACAGATCGTAATTATAGATCGTAATTATAGACACAGAGGTAGAGGTAGAGATAACAACAACAACAAGAGGAAGAGATCAAACAAAGATGGAATTGGAATTGATTATGCTAAACTTATTCCTGGCTACCACAAATTGGTACCTTATGTTTCAATTTTACCTCTTTTTCTATTTCACTATCTTGCTTTTGCACATTAGTATTGTCACCTGTGTTTACTCCTTTGTTATTGTCTGTCAGTACCCTCCGCCACTGATACAAATTATTATTATTATTATTATTAACAGTCCCCTGCCCAAAGAGTCAAGGAGAAGATGAAACTTGAGCTATCTCAAACTGGTAATGCTTGTTTATTGTAATTTTGTACGAAACTTCAATAATTTTGTTTATTATTATGTATGTCTAGTCCACTAGTCACGCCCATTATCTATGCTTTCCTGTCTTCATGTTTTGTTTCCTACACTAGTTAAATCTTGACTTATGTGCAGCTAAAAATGATGCAACAAATGCCGAGGGTCCCGGATGGGAACGCTTTGATTTTGACAAGGATGCCCCTCTTGATGATGAGGAGATTCAAGGTTAATTATTCTATTCATCACGATAACCAAATTTTTTCATTACTATGTTATCAAATATGTGAGTGTTAATTGAATATTCTTATAAAATCTAGTTACACACATCGAGTATGTATTAAGTGGTTCTACACATGAATATGAAGTAACAACTAGTTTAGTTGTGTTGAATATTATGTGGATCATTGATAAATATATGAATTTTTGTTTGTTTTTCTTGTTAAAATGCACGCTTTTCTGCTAATAATCCATTGTACAACTTAGTTGGCATTAGCTTGTTAGAAAGTGGACTGAGGTGAACTTCTTTGAACTACAGCTGCAGATGATGACAAGGAGTTGGTTAAGCACATAGGTCAAAGCTTTCGGTTCTCCACAGTTGAGGTTTGGCTTATTCAATTTAATTTTTTATATTTCAGCCAGTTTAGTGTTGCCATTTAATAAGCAGATTTGTTATAATAACATCTTGTTTTGCCATTACAGACAAGAAATGAGGAAAAACTATACTAGTTTATGTTGCCATTTCATAAGCAGATTTATTATAATAACATCTTGTTTTGCCGTTGCAGACAAAAAATGAGGAAAAACTAAAAGCTGCTCATGATGAGGCCATGTTTGGAGCTCCATCACATGCACCAGCAATCAATACAGACATTGAGGTGGAAGAGGAGGAAAACAAAAAGGAAAACCCTGCGAGTCTCATTAGTGACCAGGTGAGGAAATTTATGCATCTTGTAGTTGCTAATTTGCTATTTAGAATTGCACTGCTACAAGGTTTTAAGTACATCCATGTTTCTTGTACCAGGTTCTGGCTATGCAACAAGGTTCTTGGAGAGACCGTGCTCGTAAAGTTTGAGTGGACTAGTGTAACAGTCCTTGGTCTTAAGGATTTTTACATAGGCGCAATTGAAGTGCCATGACACTAGTGCATGAGTGTCAAAGTGGGAGCTGGTTCTGTTGGCTTTATACATGTGGGGGCGACACATAGGTGAGCTATTGATCAAGTCAGAGTCAGATTGTGGGTTTAGTCAGCTGGGCACAGTTAGCTTGGCGACAGATTTTGTGGGGCGCGGCGCTAGCTAGTTTTGGGCGCCAAGGTCAATCATGCAAAGTTGGCCAAGGCAAGGACATAATCAGGTTGGGAATACTCTAAGGAAATGTGGGCTGGACATTGGCACTAAATAGGTTGGAAGCTGGTCTACTTGGTTAGATGTGCGCCAAGTCAAATTGGCTTGGCGCCGGGCTGTTTTGATGGTGGCAGCCTTAGCATTTTTATGTGCAATTTAAATGGGCGTGGCTTAAGTACTTGGGCATTCAAAGAGGATTATTGGGCTTGTCTAAAATGGGTCAGATGTGATCCAAAACGAAGTGGGGGTCCAGGAAGGCAAAACATGTGCATAGCTTGTAACAGGTGGTTGGCGGTGGTTACCAAGCAAAGAAACTGCTCCAAGGGTCATGGGCAACTCACATGCATTGCTGGGATATTGATATATATATATATATATGTGTATATATATATCTAACAGGTGGGCACAAAGGCTGAGAAGGCAGTTGGATGTTGAAGGACAGTTTTGTGACACATGGCAGCAGTTACAAAACTGCCAGGCAGTTTTATAAACTGCCCATAGGTGCAAATTCGGGGCATCTATATATTTATGTTAGACATTCATTTGTAAACATAGAGAGAGAGAGTTGGAAAACACTTGTATTCTCTAGTTTTGTGTTAGGCAAACTGTTGTAAACACTTAGAGAATTCTGGGTAGGTTTTAGAGTGTGTTTGGTGAGGTAATCCTTTGTAAACCTCGGCCGAAAGTCTCTAGTCCTTTGTATTGAGTTGAGCAATAAAAGGTTGGACATTTGTCCGTAATTGCTGGTGTGCTTTATTTGATTTGCTTGATGAATATGCATGCCATGGCACCTGCCCAGAGTTGTTGATCCGCTGTGTGAGTGGGCGCCTTGCAGAAAATATAAGGCGACGCTGAAGGCTGCTGTTCTTGGTGCAAGGACAGGCCGCACAGGGGCGCAAATTTGGAGTCGAAAAAGTGACCCTGTGACAACTAGTATGTAGCTAGTCAAGTGGAAAAGAACCACTCGTTACGATGTCTCTGCACCAGCTAAATAGACAGATTAGGAAGAAGTTCAGAAGATCCAATTAGCCCCCTAGTTTACCGTATAATTATAGTTTTGTGCAAGAGCAGGTGATATGTAATGTCTTACTGAGTTATTTAATTATTTTATAATTTTGATGAGAAAGCAAAAGACGCTGAAATTAATATTTGTTTTTGTTGAAACAATGCTTAACTGTATAAAATCTTATAAATATGTTTTTAAGTATAATTTGTTGGCGGGATATGTTGATACTGAAAAGTTGAATATTAAGCTTTAGAAGACTTGAATTTCCTATTGATTTGTAAGAGTCCAAGTTCCCTTGAAGTAGTCACTATTTTGCCAAGTGACTGGATTGTTGGAGAGAGCCCTATGTCAGTTACCATAAGTGTGATGATAAAGAGGAGAGAAACATGACACTTCCTGGAAACAGTAAGCAGAAGAGAAAAAGAAAAAAAACACTTCCTTATGATGAAGAGATCAAGAGAACATTTAGTTGCTACAGTTACATTCGCAGAGGTTTCACATCTTTATCAAGCTGTTTCTTTCCAGTTATTGATCCACTATGAAATTATTAATCGAGGAAATATGAAATAGCCTTTATCCTCAAAGCAAGTAAACATGAATATAACCTTACCAAAATTGTATGTCAGTAGTACTGTGTTGACTGCTCCATGATCTGATTGCCAAGAGCATACCAATCTGACTAATACCTCAAGTACTCCGCCATCCTCTAATAATACTTCAGGTGTGTACAAGAAACACGCTGGAGCTTCCTCACGGCTTTATGTAAATTAAAAAAAAATAGTGAAAAATGAGATACCAAATTACAAGTGCATCAAGGCAAGTCGGAGAGATTAAGCTCCCTCCCAAAAAATATTATATTGTCAATATATATCTTAGGACTCAGCTTCAGTTACAATCTACTAACAATTTTTCTAACAAAATTTTCCAGCAAAGTACTGACATTCCCTAATAGAGAGAATTCTTCCATACTATCTCATAAAAAATGTTCTGAAACTTGTATTGCCTATTCAGCTAGTTTCTTTCTTACATTTAGGACTCTCACAATGGGACAAATGGTAACAAACAACAACTTAAAAGTGATGAGGAGATGGTTGCATTAGATATTTAAGTCTTCTCTTGAATTCCAGTCACATGAGCTAACCAGGTGTGAATAATCTGCTTCATGGTAAGATAATAATTATTGAGGAAATTGCTCAACATCCATATCAGGTAAACCAGATTGTTCCAATTTTATTCCTCGCAGTAAACTCTTTGCTTGTTCCTTCTCCTGCAATAGTATTCCAAGTAAAAGTACTAGATTAATTTAAGATTTTGTAACAAACATGCAGGGATGCCAAGTAAAAGGTCGGACTTGCAACTAATGTATCTAGAAAGAAAGGTGATGCAACTTACAGGGCCAGTATAGTCAAGCAGACGGGTACAATACATTGATGCTTCTTCAAATCTCTTTTGATCTTTGCAATGCTGACCAAGAAACAACAAAGCTTCTACCATGTTTGGTCCTTCCCTTTCTTCGTCTTCCATCCTCTCCAAATCCTTTCTGTAGTAGGATGCTGCCTCTTCAAAACGCCCCAGCTCCTTGTGCAACTTTGCTAGCTGGTGAAGAGCAATTGCTTCCCTGTCATTGCAGTTTGCTGCCCTCCTGTAACACTTTATAGCCTCCTCAATCATATTAAGCTGTTCTGTTTCGTAACACTGAGCCATGGCAATCCACAACCTAGAATCATTAGGCTGCAAAAATACTGATTTTCTAAAATAATGAAGGGCATAGAACGGCATCCCCATCATTTCATATGCTTGTCCTAATCCATACCAAGCTCGATAATCACATGGATTGATATCTACAGCTCGCCGATATGCATCAACAGCGGCAGGAGTGTTTTTCATCTCAACATACTCATGTCCCATAAGTGTCCAAGCCGATAAATATTTTTTATTCAATTTTAGTGCTCTCCTGAAATACATGACTGACTTCTCATGCTGCCCTTTCAAACTGTAGTAATTACCAATAATGCAGC
The DNA here is from genome assembly GCA_028671895.1 of Oenanthe sinensis. Taxonomy (NCBI): domain Eukaryota; kingdom Viridiplantae; phylum Streptophyta; class Magnoliopsida; order Apiales; family Apiaceae; genus Oenanthe; species Oenanthe sinensis. The sequence goes on along the minus strand of CM053805.1, from coordinate 44,234,075 downwards.
ATGATTCGGGCCTGTATTTATCTGTCATAAATACTCTGTGGGCAAGATAACTTAGGGCTGAATAGCACTCTTTTGCATACAGCACATTAGAATACATATCCATATCTTCAACTCGATAAGGGTCATTCCTTAAAAGTTCTTCAAATATGACTTCTACTTGTTCAAATTCCCTCAAATTGTACTGGGCTTTAGCAATTTGAGCATGAATGTAGTTGCTAGAGCCGAAAGTTCCTTGCAAATACTCGTATTTTGCCAGGGATTCATTGTGCATTCGGAGTTCGTGGTATGCACTGGCAAGAAAGAAGTCTTTCATCCAATGGTTGCTGAGATTAAGACTGTTCAATGTATCAACTGTAGTGCATAAACTCTGCAGCTCGAACCAAGCATTCCAGTTCCACGGGTAGCTATTTACAGACTCCACAAGTACTGTACATGCAAGATTATCATTCCCTTTTTCTTTTAGAACAAGACCATACAGGTACAGTCCAAAGGAATCAATTGTACCATTTTTCCGAAGCACGGACAACTCCCTCTCAAGTGAAACGAGTTCCGGGTTCAAAGCTTCACTTTTGCCTAGGAGTCCTTCGAGCTCAATAATTTCTTCTTCTTTTCTCTTTTCTCCGGCCTACATCAAATGAATAGGAACACGTACCAATTACATTCAGTGCTTTGTCAACCAATATTATTATCTTCCATGACTTGGTTGTTGACAATTGAACACAATCCCTTTCACATTCCATCAGAACTACGACATTGATCAATCACATTTACCATCCTCACTAATATTTATACACGATAGCTAAATACAATACACATAGGCGATTAAGCTTGGACTTGGAAGATACATATGTCTAATTATATACAAACTCTTCTAATCAACACGTGTTTTTGGAGATTGTACATTTATGACTATTTTATCAATTATATAAATGAATAATTTATTCACATAAACAAAAGTGAAACGCCTTTGCATTGCAAGGATATGAACAACAAATAATATACACGAAATCCAGAGGCAAAATGCAAGTTGTGCAGTTCAGATATCTAATCACTTGGCTCGGCAACTAACTCAAAAATAGAATCTATTAATATTATTAGTAAAATGTGACCACAATATCTATGGGCATTATGCTTCAAAGGTAACGTGTGGACAGGAACAATCTCATATTCACTTGACTGTAACGATTCGAATCTTTTATAATATATATTCCTAAAGAAGAAATGAAAGGAATCCTTTAAAGCTGCCGTGTTATCCAGCCACGAGCATTAAGAAAAAAGATACAACAATAAAACATAATTCAATTCTCATGATATTTACTCAATCAAATCAACAAACAAATACTAGCAAACATATATAAAGGAGTTGTGAGAGTGGTAACAAACCAAGTAAAGAGCATAACAGCGCAAGAAAAATGCCTTCTTGCCAGTCTGGTCACGAAGCACGTGAGCAGCACGTCTATACTCCCTACAATCAAAATAAGATTTGGCCAGAAGATAAAAATCATTGTCCATCTCTTCATTGTCTTCATCGGGGACCGGAGTAGAAATATAAGAAATGCCAGCAGCAGGAGTGGAAGTTGATTCATTAGTCCGGTACCGTCTACGAATGCTGGAACTTCCTCTCTGAAATCTAGTGTGAGATGGGGTATACTTTGATGGGTCAATCTCAATCCCCATCAACTGTTCAGCTGCCCTGTAAACAAGTATATTTCAAGATTTGTTTAAACAACATCAAGATTGTATCTTTACTAAATGGGTATTCATAAAACATAGTTATTAATGTAATGCAAGCAAAACCCATGTGATTTCGAGATTCAATTATGAAAAAAAATAAGAATTAAAATTAGGGTTTATGAAATTAGGTACCATTTGGAGGCAGAGTAGAGACAACGATCGCTGAGATGACGGATTGCAATTCGGAGCTCCGTTCTACAACTCTCTTTTGTACCCATTATTAATCAACTCTCTTCTTGTACTTGTCGTTTCTACTCTGGTTCAAATTATATGTATGTAAAGTTGTGTGTGTGTTTAGACAGTCTGCATACACTTTCACAGCAAGTGTGTGTGTGAGAGAGTTTACTGTTTAGCAGTTTTCAAGAATTCAAAAAACAATCTAGCGGCGCGTCCTGTATAAACTTTTCAATGAGATATATTTTCTAATTTTTTTGATTATATAATATTTGATCAAATTTTAAAAAATTTAATCATTAAAAAAATAAATCAGTCATTTCAAATGGGATAAAGTACTTTTTACTCTCTTTTTAAATTTTCAATTTTTATTATAAATAATAATACTTTTCCTCACAACTCTCCAATTATTTATCCATTTTAAATTTTATATGTATTTTAAGATTAATTAACCAAATAAAATTTAAAATTCTTTTTAAATTTTATTTTCTTAAATTAGATTTTAAATCTTGAATATTCGATGAAAATATTCAGTTAATTTATTTTAAATTATATTTAAAAATTAAAATGAATAAATAATTTGAGATGAAGAGGGTATTAAAAATGTTATGTTCGTTTTCATTTTTGTGTGATAAATAATTTATAAATTAAAAAATTTATATACATTTTTTAACTTATTTATTTGAATAAACAGTCCGGCAGCTCATTGGCAAAGGTACAAGCCTCCAAGTCTAAGGTCTCTGAACGGCGGGCTGTCGCGGATTGGGCCACGCTTGAACTAAAGCCCAAATTATTATCACTCAGTTGTCCATTTTGACTTTTGATAATCAGATTTACTAATTTTTGATTGAAAATTAAAAATTATTCATTTATAATTTTAAAAAATTAAAAATATATTTTAAAGTAGATTATATATACTTTTTAATAATATAAAATTTTAATTTTTTCAATTATATATTATATTTAAATTATAGTTAAAGATGTGTTAATTTGACCGTCCTGAAAACAAAGCGGAGAACTAAAAAGTGAAGGAGGGAGTATTATTTTGGCTAATTCTATCTTTGCTACTAACCATTAGAGCATTATCTTTTTCTATATATATATAAATATGTGAAACAAAATTTATGCGGAATTTTGAGCTGAAAAAAGGTCTGATAAGATCTAGGTACAAAATTATGATTATACTTACAAAGGCAAAAAACAACACATGTACAAGAAGTAGAAGTAATGAAGAAATAAAAGAAAAGAAGATGGCTTATATATGCATGATGCATGTTGAGGAGGGTAGGGATGTAAATAATTAGTTATGTTTATGAGTGGTTTTGTGATATTTGTCCTTGATCCACACGAGGCCACCCTTTACTTTCTGGGCACCACTTGAAGCTGCTGCCTTTGTCTTGTCCAATCCCTTGGAAGCCATTGCACTTGTACTAGTCTTCTTCTTGTTGGAAGATGATGAATATTCCGGTGATGGGTCCCACTGATCCGCCCATGATGTTCCATACGAGTTGTTGTAATTATTTCCCAAATCCATCGATGATATATCGATACTTACTTGTGTTATATGTAATTGATACGTTCGAGGCTTCGAGTTATATATTTGTAAGATAATTGTATATGATGTTCACAGCCACAGAGATGAGATTTATATGTGTGCTTATTCTTACATTCAACTATTCTAGAAGATGTTTTTGTTTATGTGTTTTGACCAACAGAGTCTTTGTATAGGTTTTTTTTTGTTTAGCGCATGGAAAGTGCAACATGACGCGTAACCAATGAGGTGTATTACTGTAGATGGTCAACTGGTCAATATTCAACGGCTAACAGATACACCATGTTCGAATATTAGAAAAAGGCGGCTGCTTACGTGGAATTAAAACACGTGTAAATGGTCGATTTTATGAATGTTGAATTTTACAGACACCGTATTAAAAGGTTGACTACTAGCGTGGCTGCGAGCAGTGGCGGAGGGAGGATTTTAGAAGAGGGGGAGCCAAATTTTATTTTGTCAAAATATGAAAAATAGCATAAATTGTTTTACAATTTAAATTCGACCGCAATTAAATCTGTAATCAAACATAAGAAAATAGAATATTATAACGAGATCGAAAACCATAACATTTGACTCTTATTGTCACGGAAGCAAATCGATAACCAGCTGTGCTTCAACTGACGTACGCTTACACAAATAAATAATATATAGTACTATACCGTGAATAGTATCCAAAATAATATAGTTAATTTGGAAGTAAGCAATACACAGTAAGCAAGGGCAACGCATGCTTCATCTCTATTGGCCATGTAGTGGTTATCATACTTAAATAATAGGTCACCGACTCACCTCTTCCACCACAAATATTATATTATACAGTATATATTAGACAATACTTTAGGTTTTTTTAACTAGTGGAATGGGTTGACTTTAGGAAAATCAGCTGCTTCTAGCACAGTACAGTACACTCCATTCGCTAATTCGCAAGGCACGTCATTTTACTTCATTGACATTCTTGAAATATACGTTGGCGGTCAGAAACTTCAAATCAGTCCTACTGTGTCTCCACCGCTGGATCTATCATTGATTCTGGCACTGTCATCACACATGGTTACCTCCTGCAGCTTATACAGAGCTTATACAGCATTACGAAACACTTTCAGGCAACAAATGTCATCATATCCATCCGGAAAACCATTTTCAATACTCGATACATGTTATGACATATATTATATATATCATATACACACTGTAGCACTGCTACAGTAGCAGTCCGGCAAAGTTCAGGGGGGGCGGCCGCTTAGGCTCGCCCTAGCGTGCCTCCGCCCCTGGCTGCGAGTTTTATTGGCGAATGTTCTGGAAGTTGTATATATACGCCTGATGGTTGTGGACTTGTAACGTTCTTTGATTTAAGAAGGATGAAACTGTTTTAGCATTGATAATGAATTAACATATGTCATGTCGCTCAAAGCAACTTATATTGATGTTTACACGACACTGTAACCTCATTTTGAACAGCACAGCTTAATGATCGGAGGAGTATGTTTCAGCATCACGCAAGTATTTGTCATAGAGCCAACTAGATGTGTTGAGGGCATTGCCGATGGCCGTAACAGGGAACATTTTTCGACTCTTTTGCCAATCATTTGTGAGCTTCACCCATTCCCGCCTCCAACTCTTTAAATCAAAACCAGAACCTTTCTGCAAACTCTCTTGCAGATATTTAAAATAGATTGCTGCTCTCGGGCCATAATAATCTCGTAAAAGTCCACTCCAGTACTTGTTTCCTAGAGAATCAACAACGGAAAAGTAACAAATAACATTAACAACAGAATGAATGAACTAGGTGTGATGTTACACCCTTAAATTAAAGGGTGCTTTGCACATACCATAGTCGCGAAGTAGGCTGGCTTCTTCTTCTGTGTTATCGAACCACATGGTTATTTGCGTTCTTGCATTCCACTCAAATTGTTAATGTAGTAACGTCAATGATTGTCCAGGTGTGATTGTGCGAATACATTTGCTCTCAAGATTGATGTTTCTTACCTTCTTTTCTTGTTCTCTGTCTTGGGCGAGTTGTTTTGCACTCTCCAACCATGGGCCTAGTAGAAATCCCTCATGGCAAGCTAAAAGTGAATCCATATCATAAACAAGCTCAAGAAACTTCTGGCTGAGAAATCCAAGTGTGTCTACATCTTTTAATTTATAAGATTCTATGACCTCTAAAAACAGTTGGTTTGCATACTTTGCCAAAGCTTGTCTTGTCAGGTCAACAAGGTCATATCTAGAGGATGCAAGAAATACATCATGCACTGAAATCATATATCCAGAGGTGATTCAGAACAAAAGGAAAACAAACCTGTAGGTGTTTCCTGATAGTTTAGCTCCACTCTCAATAAAAAGTTCTAGAGCATGTATAACTTCTGAAATTGAATACCAGAGACGAGGTTGGTCAAAAGAATGAGTTAAATCTTTCATAGAATCCCTCCTTGATAATGGCATGCTATGCTTATGATGTTTGGGTGCGAACAGTTGAGATATCGATATGAAGGATGGATCAACATCCGGGAATGCCACAATGACATCCCTGTTTTTATCCCCGTTTCAGAATAGCTATGGATTGAGCCAAAGTAAAGAGATAGTTAATCTTAATTGAGGCATCTACTACATCTTCCTTAATACAGGAATTGGTAGGCAATCACGTCATATTTATGCTGTCAATCCCCAAGTAAATTTCTTATCTTGAGGGAACATGCCATTATCAAACCTGAGTTTAAAAACATATTACACTACCATCTTTCATATTTTTAGTCAATTAGTCTGATGCAGAAATCTCTTTAGACTAGTCGCATTCTGCTTAGTGAGCAGTAGTAGCATATTTGATCTGAAAATTATTCAGGATAGCTTATCTAGATGACAATTATTAGGTCGATTGAAATGTTTAAATTTGTGATCTCGCTTAAGATACACATAAGTGAAGGTTGGTAATCTGACATTAGGCACTTCTCATGGTGGCAGCCAATTAACTTAATTTCTATAAACTTGCGCCATGCAAGTTGAAACTATATATAGCAAATGCTAGTCCTACTCCTTGCTAGAGAATAAAAATGCAAGATTCGTACATTAAAAAAGTAAATGATAATATACTTACATAAGCACCATCTGTACAATTGTAAATTGTGTGATATAATATATTCCAGGCATCTTGCATCGTTTGAACAAATTTTCCATACCGTCTTTTTGAGTATAGGTTAACCCACGTCTGTAAGGAAACAAGGAAATTTAGCATGAGCAGATTTTGGCCACTTTAACCCAAGATTGTTTTGTTGACGCAGTTAAAATAAGGTTAGATAAATAATGGAGACATGCCAAAAAGAATATTTGTCATTCAAGATTATCTTTCTGATTTGCTGCAATTCGTAAGTGTCAAAAATTCAAACATTGCAGTGACATGTGAAGGCAGTTGGTTTTTTCAGTATTATCAGCGAAGTGCATTTTGTTGGTTAGGAATTGTTCGACTCCTAAGTCTTAACCCATGCCGTTTTGCTGGAATCAAGTAAAATTTAAAGCAATCAATGGACTGTATTTCTTGCATGCATATTAACAGAGTGCCTTTACTCATACAATGCAAGGAGTGCGGGCTTCTGGTTATTTTTGCTAACTTGTTTTATATTAAACCAAATGTTAGAAGGTTCCATGGTGTTGTTGAAACAGAGCTAATATTTATAGCATATGCTGCTTAAAGAGATGATTTTAGCGGGGGTGGGTGCACCGTGCGCCAAAGACTGATTCTTGAGCACATATACTATATATCTAAGCAAAATCACACTCTATATTCTACTTCTACCTGAACATTGAAGTACTTCTAGTCCAAAGTAGATCTTATGTAATACTTTATATCATGTCTCTATCTAACATCTAAATAGAAAAATGTGAACATAGATAAAGAATGTAAAATTGTAGTACCTCGACATCAATTGTTTTATGTTGAAATGCCATCTCGGACATAAGATCATAAACTATAGGATTCTGTTCAATACCTTCCATTGACATTCCAACACCAACCTGGGTAATGCAGATTAGAGTATAATCATAAAAACACAAACATTTAACAAGTACTGTAGGAGATAAATTAGGATATGAATATGAAATATTTGTTAACCGACATTGACGACTATCATATACTAGGCTGTTTTTGTTTTACCAGCTTATTGTAACTGTGCATAGGTGAAAGAGAGTGATATTACTACAAACGCGGTAATCTGAGGACAATCAATTGTAAACTGAAATTTCCTTCTCTCGCCCAACAAAATATTATACATTTTTCAGAGTTGCCTACTCTAAGTTGTGATACAAGACTTTTGTTGAGTTTATACGCACATACATTTTATCTAAGAGTGTCCTGTGCAAATCTTAATATTCAAAATAAATTTAATCAAAAGGATACCACTTTAATAGTAACTTGGCTTATCGTTTAACAATAATGTAGTAGCTAGTTAGAAAGCTTTAATAAAGTTTGGTCAGCAAACTTGCCATTGTTGAGTTTTTACTCATACGAGCTTCAACAGGTCCAGATTCTATAGCATCCAACACCCCATACATTTCAACATTTGCAGCAAAGTTGTGTAGCATACACCTGAGCAGTAAACCAACTGAATGGGATAAGAAGAAAAATATAATAGAGAGTTCAATAGACCAAGTTGTAGACTGTTTAGTAATTCGATTTTGTTGATCATGCAGAGTTATAAATATCCAAAAAAAAAAAAGATTTTCAGGATATAAGAGAAATAGTAACTGTGCAATCTTATAGTACCCAGAGACATTCAATTAAAAAGTCAGGCAACCAAAAGACATGCATATACTGGAATAAACTGTTATCTGTCATCTCAACAAATAAATAATATAGAATTAAGTTGTTATTCATGTTCTGAAGTACGAAAAGCTGATAAATAAGTATGAACGAGCTTTAACTTGCCATATGTAAGGAACACCATAAAACTGCTCTGAAGTGGTCCATATTGGTAACACTTCGGCAAACAAGTCAAGGACAATCATCTTTCCTACTGGAACAGAATGAAGAAGCGCCTGAAAAATGCATATTCAATTGCAACAGATGATTATGTATAGATTAAAATCTCAAAGAAAACAGAATAATTACAATATGATTACATGATTGAAAATATGCATCTGGATAGGTTGAAAGATAAACACAGAGCAAATTATAAATGCAAGGATAAGACCTTCATTTGTGGAGGCCTCCGGAATGGGTCGTAAGAAAAAAGCCATCCCTGTAAAAGAAAAATACATTATTTATAGAATATAGTAAGAAACAAAACCTAGAGCAATGGAAAATAATCTAATAGATCTTTAGATATAGGAAATATCAATAATCCCAATATTGTGATGTATGTTATTCTGTACACATGTATACAAGCACAAACCCTATAGTATCAATATTAAGTATAATTTGCACATACTACTTTGATGTTATTTTACAGGTGCGTGACTTTTTATTATATAGATGTCTCCTTTGGATAGACCAAGACCACTCAAGTAATATGTATATGTTATTAGATTGAAAATATTGACCTGCATCAACCAAACAGCTTCCTCATCTCCACTTTGCATTCCCCTGAAAATTGCTGCACCTAGTGAAGATATGTACTCTGGTTCATCCACCGGGGGAGTGTTTTCATCAAAAGTATCACTGCAGTTTCAGTAAGATGTTTAGCGATGTATAATATGTAGCCATGTAGGTAGCAAGTCCTAAAGATGTTTAGTCATCAATTTAATTTCCCCTTAATAAAATAGTTTGTTTCATACATTTTTAGTAAGCTAAGCTACTTGCTACTATAGTACTATTTGTACAAAGAAAAAATCATAGTCAATTGAAAACACAAGAAATATTTTGATAGCAGGAAAAGATGAATTACCAGTTGTATATGTGACCACTCCTTCCATACTCTGAGCAAAGAGGTAAATTCAAATACCAGGGGTAGAAATACCATTTTCACATAACAATTATAGCTGCATGACTACCTACTCAGATTCATTCACTAAAAAAAGTCTCGGACGTACACACCTTTTAATTGTTGCCTAATAAATGCTTTTCCAATTTCAATGAAAAGAGGATCAGTTGCATCAAGAAGATAAGTGCAGCACCATCTAGGACCACTCCCAACAGTAAACCTTAATGTTGATAAAGAAAGTTACACAATTTAACAAGAGCAAATCACACATTAAAGATTTTAATTGATCAGCTTCGTTTTTCTCTAGCTAGAAACACCAGATGAATTGCTTAAGCATAAAAGTGGACATCAGTGTAACAAATACAAATTTGAAATTTCCAAGACAAATGCACAGTAGTACATACTTGTTTACAGATATTTTCTATCACAAACAGCAAGCAAAGAAGTATCAATAATGCTCTAGTTGTAATCAATTCATAAGGCAACGTTAAGGTAAATTAATAATCCAGATTTTAGATACCACTGCATGCTATACTGCTTTTTTTGTTTTGTTTATATCCATCATTTCTTCCTTAGGTTTGATCTGTTTTGCTTAATTTGGTATTCTTCTGTCTTACGTATTTCATTTGCAGCAGCAGTCAACTACTTCGGGTAAAATATGTAGTGAATGGATTCAATATCAAATAAACAGAAAAAAAGATAGACTTACCAATTTCCCAAAGGTTCTATCTTTGCAGCAGGAAATACACTTTTCAATGCTGCAGGAACATTTCCAGAAAAGGCTGGAAGCACTGGAAAAGAAACATCAATATTACCAGGAGCACTCCACATTCAACAAGAGCACATAAATTGGTTAACAAATCCCTATGAGGGTCTAAAAAAGAATTTTCTAAAATGTATAATTTGTAGAGAACAAAGAGTAGCAGAAGTAGATACTGTATCATGAAGTAAACCAATGTTTAACTTCACAGAATGGCAAAACAAGCAAAAACTCAACCAACATCCTATATTTACTGCCAAACACAAGTCTGCGCGGAACAATTAATCATCAATCAGAAAACAATGAATCTGACATTCACTTAACATACTGAACAAAGTCACAAAAAACTTAGGACTACTGGATAATGAAATAGATATGATCTTGTATACAGTTGATGATACCTGGAGTCATCCCAAGTTCATACATTCTCGCCAAAATTTTCTTCTGCATTATAAGTTGCTGATCCAACCAGCTTTGTGGTAATGGACCGCCCCATCTACAAATGAAAAATAAAGCAAAACAAAATAAAGAATTTGAATTAGTCTGCCAGCATAAGGACAGTTTACTAGTAAATACTTCATATCCCTTTATTTTGACAGCGCTTAACTAAGCTAGAAACTTATCTTCGTGCTTGTTTGATACTTTGATGCTTCTTAATTCTTATAAATCCAAATTAAGCTCAGATGGAAAATATAAATAAATAACTTAGAACTAAAAAATATACTGCAATGTAATTATACAAATTAAAAAGCTGTATGATGATCATTGTTTAAAGAGGTTGTTCCTCATGTATGAATGGTTGCTTGGACAGTATTAATAAGGAGATATGGCCTATGTGTACTTTTTGCTTCTCTTGACATCTTTCCATTAAAATTGTTACCTATAGGCTATAATCGTAACTATGTAAGTGTCAAAATTAAGCATATGATCAAAGTAGATTATAATTAAAATTGCAAAAGCCAATAATCTAACCTATGTAGATTGCCCGTACGTGACCATGCTAGGAAAGCTGGGCCTCCGAAGAAATCATCCAATTCGGAACCAGTCATATTGAAATTCTGCAAAAGGAGAACAAGCACTTGATTCAATTCCATAACACAAGTTCAAAATTAAAGCTCTTCCATCATAATACAATATAATGATATAAGTTTTAGCTTGTAAGTTTCCGATCACAAAATCTTTTCAGATTCAACTTTCAACTAACATAATTTGATCTGGTCTAAAACGGCACCAGCTGTCAGACTTTTTGTATAGTACTTACAGAAGGGCTGCCCCTTGGTTGTCTTTTGTGCATCACAAGGAATTGGGGCTTTTAGAAAATCTTTGTGGTTTCATAGTTATTATAGCTAGTTAAGAGTTTCTTTTACACTTTATAAGAAACAAATTACAGGGAATGAATATGGTTAAAGGACATATCAACTTCTAAAAATGTTTTTCTAATTATAGTAACTACATTCAATTTAGCTGTGCCTTTTAGCATGCTATGAATTACAGAGTAAAAGTAAGATAATTGACACTAAGCTAATATGATGAATGAGTGCAAAATCAAAACAAATATAAATGATAACCTGGAAAACTTTCTGCCAAATAGCCTCTTGCCCGGTAAATGCTAATGGCAAGTTAATACCCTGTAGAGCCATCCAGTCGATCTCCTTTTCCCATCTTTCCCAGTCCCACCAAGCAAACGAATCTTCCAGGTAAAGAAGAAGAAATTAGACTTTGGGTGAATTAAACTTCTAAGCACAAATCTAAACTATCATATAACATGTTTTATAACCATACTAAGATAAAATATAGTAGTACGAGCTTACAGCTAGATGTAACTGTGTTCTGATAATAATTCCAAGGGACAGGTCTCTTTATCAATATTCCAGCATCCTGAATACGAGGTAGAGAGCCTGTATTTGGTACTGAAGCTAGTTGAATACCACCAGTTTTGTCCCATGATATATGTGCTCCACACCAGTACTTCAAATACCAATGCAAACCAGACAATAGCTCTACCCCTGTAAACCCACCTATTCTATAAAAAAAGAAGAGCAAAATGTATGTGGATTAGGGAGGAATATGCTTTTTATACTAATTGTATTTCATACGTCTTCTTGAAAAACAAATTTTGGTAGCAAACCTAAAAAATATTACAGGTTGCCAAATCTGCAAGAGTGAATACGGAAGAATGTTACATACTCAATTTTATACACTTCACCTGGCTGATTTAATATCTATCACAGCAAGAAAGACCAGAGTGTAGAATTCTTTACATCTCCAAATATAGTTTGACAATTGACAGAGTTTAGAAGGGGAAAATATAATAAGATCGAGTGGATCAACAAACATAGTACATTTATCATCAAACCACTGAATTATTTTAACAAGGTAAAAGAAATGAAGAGATATTACTTGACAAATCACAATCGAGGCAATATAGAAGCAAGTACTTGAAAAAAATGTCATTGGGGCAAATTTATGAGGACCTGTAGCATTACTCGCAAGTAAATAAACTAACAGTTGGAGCTTGAAAAGAATGCCATGGCACATAAATGTAAAAGTAGGACATGCAAAATTGCAGGAGTTGCGCGTATGTGGAAAGAAGGATAGTAATGGAACTACATGTTGACACCAGTCCCAAGGGCGTGGAGAATTTCAGGACACTTTGCTTCAACTGTGACAACTCTAAGCTATGGTAAGAAACATGCTGCATTGTCTCTGTTGGATGGGATGCCCCGTCATCCCTTTATGGCTCATCTCATTGGATGATAAAACATTAAAACCAGAATTTGTGTGTGATAAGTTAGCCTGTGCGGGTCTACTCTGATAGATTTTAACGATTTAATACAGATTTATATATCGATCGTGTTCTTTGATTTTGATTTTAATTTTAATTTTACGTAAATCTGTTTTAGAGTCTCATAAATAAATTTATGGCAGAATTTATCAAAATCGTTTACCTCCTATAAATTTTAGTCAGATTTTAATAAAAATAAAGGAAATTTTTTATACCATCAAATTTTATTTTTTTTAATAAAATCTTAATTACACGTCTTCTTATTTTTTTTAAAAGTAATTGAATATCTCAAAACTTTAAAAGTAAGATCTCAACCGAATACTCTCAAAATTTATCATTACTCTACCTTTCAAAATAATAATCGTTTTAATTTTTAAGTAAGTTTCTCTTACCTATTCACTGCCTCTTACATATCGGTTATTTATTTCAGCAAAAACTACGTGATCTTGATCCTCTATTATAAATAGGTGTACCTAGGCACACTGTTAGGGGTCGGGCGTTGAGAGCCCTCACTAACTAAAAAACTCTAACAATTTCAGCTCCCAATATTCAACAACCATCACATTTCGATGACTTTTCCGGTAAAAACACACCACCCTAGATTTTGATTACGGTAATGGACCTCATGTTATTACCAAATCTTTTATACCTTAACATACAGGTTAAAATTTAAAACAATTATTATTTTACAAAAAGGAATTATTTAAAATATTACTAGAACACATCTATAAAATCAATTCTTCAAAATTCGAATTCCATAAATGAAATCCAGTGATATGATTTGGCAAGAAGATAACATTATTGTAAGGGTAATATTAAGAGATATCTTTGTTTCAATACAACAAAATTACATAACAAAAAATTCTTTAAGTATAAATTGAGTATATGTTAGGGACCTCAAATATTATTTCAATTTTTTTAATTAAATTACGTGACATAATACATAACTTATTTTAATTTATGAACACATATATATGCACACGAGATTTTATATTATTATAAGAAATTTATCAATTATACAGATGACAACTTAATATTTGAGATAAATTTTGAAATAATTTTCGGGGTGTCTAGGATTTTTCACTTTTATATTTACTTCCTTCTCGGATCCGTAGACTTGGATTAAATTGATCAATTTCAATTATTATAACTAATTTATAAACTAACAAAATTATAGATGGTACAATTTTTAATTAATTAAAATATAATTAATTTGTTTTTTGAAAATTAAATTAAAACCAAATTTACGTTCCTAAATTAAATTCATTGTCTTAACCTTATCGTACCAACTCAGATTATACATACACTGATACACAAGTTACATAGTACAAAAATATTATCTGTATCTCGGAAGATCCAGGTCTGGTTTGAAGAAAAGTATTTGAGAAATCAAGAACTGGGTGATTATTATATTATATGATATGGTATGATGTTGTTATTTAGTGATAGAATTGCATCTATAGCGACATGGGCCATCTTGTTTCTTTTGATTTCTCCCACCAGCTCGTCAATATCTGCTGTTGATCCCAGATGGGCTGCTAAAAAGAAACGCATGAGTCTCAAAGTTAAAGATATGTATGTATCTTTATATATCTTACATACCCCTTTTTCTCATTTTCTTGTTTTATGATCTAGTTGTATGAACTTGTTATTAGATTATGTTTTTTTAGCTGATTGCTTATTGGATTATGTTATATTGGTTTGTGATTGAATTATAATGTTATGATTGTTGGGTGGTTTTCAAATTTGGGGAAAATCTTGAGGGTTAATTGTAATTGTTTTTTGTTTTTTCAGGTTTTATCATGCCTATGATAATACTTGACACATGCTTTTCCGGTTAGTTAAAGTTGTGATCTTTGTATCTGTCATACTATATGTTTATGGATTGATTTTTGCTTGTAAGGTTAGATATATGATTTTGTTTGTTGTTGGATAATATAAAAGTGAAATTGCAGCATGATGAACTTAAACCTATGTCCAAATCGTTCACAGACTCCCTTGGCGAGCTTGGCAATTTGAAGGTTGTATACCGACTTGGAAATAACTTATATAGTTATGTGCTACTAGGTTGATTACTTAAGTTTCTATTTGCATCTGTTTCAGCTCGAACACTTGTCGGAACATTACAATGGATTAGCCCTCACACTTATTGAGTCATTATCGAGGTACACTATTTTTACAATTCTCGTCCTAGCATTCTCTGCCTATGTTGCAACCAATGAATATTTATGCTTTGTTTTATGGTGCCTTCTATTTAGTTTACTTGATTACATATTTGATGTTCATTTTCTTATCCTAGTCTCCTTATCATGGGGAACATCACAGAGTTTGAAAGAGCAGTCTATTGGCTATCTGACAACCTTACATTTGATGTTGATGTAAGGGTCAATCTTTTTGAGGTATGCTTATTAAAATTCTTTTCCACATCGAGTATGAATAACTTCTTTTGGAAGAAGCTTTTTCGATTTAATTAGTTTAAAATTTTCTCTGGTATATAACATCATCAAGGAGTAATATTACTCATAGGTTTAGGCAAAGTGATTTAATTGATTTTTTCTCTCCCTCCTTTTCTATTGTGTAGTGCAACATAAGAGTTCTTGGAGGACTTGTTTCTGCTCATATTCTTGCAACTGATTCTACAAACAGGTTGAGTCAAAGAGTCTACAACAATGAGCTGCTCGACCTTGCTCAAGATTTAGGGCAAAGATTTCTTCCGGCATTTGATACACCCACTGGATTGCCATATGCTTGGGTTAATTTGAAGGTAATTTTTAGAACGAGGATAATTTTTACCTTCACCATCGTTAAATGTTACTTTTAGAAACTAATATTTTATATTAACAATTGATTGGTTCACAATCGTGTGCATTCCGAGAATTGAAGTTTACACGTATTGCTCTAAAAAATACATATGAAACAGTTGCATGTAAGTTTATTAGTTTCTTAAAGGTATTGAAGTGATATTTAACATTAATGATATTGGTCAAAAACTGCTACCTATTTAGTCCAAATAGTTTTAACCTGTGGCTTATAAAATGTAGGTGCAAATATCATTTTACTGTTGTTCTTACCTTCTACAGAACATATTTGACATTTTTACATGAATATTTCTCTAGACAGTGGAGTGTATGAGAAGGGTTTATTGGTTTTGTTTGTAAGAAGGATAATGACACCGCATCAATGCGGAATTCTATGGACAGTATGGCGTAATGGAGAATGAGACAGCTGAGACAAGCACGTCTGGATGTGGTGAGGAACATTTATTGGCAGTTTAGGGAAGCAATCAAAGATTTTTTTTGTCTAAAGGATAATTAATATACCATTTTTGCGGGTTCAGGTTCGCTTATTCTAGAAATGGGAGCATTATCCAAATTGACAGGTGACTGCAGATATGAAAATGCCACTTTGCATGCTCTTCGTAAATTGTGGAGCATGCGTAGTTCGTTGAATCTCTTAGGAACCACACTGGATGTGGAAACTGGGGATTGGATTGAGCACTCATCCGGAATAGGGGCTGGTATGTGCAATGTCTACCTCTTAATCCTTCTCCTTCCCTGCACAATGTATTTTTTTTTGTTTTAAGTTTCAAAGATTCTTGTTTTTCACAAGTGACAATTAATTTGGTATGGAAATTTACTTTTATTATCATACTACTTTACACAAACCTTTAGGCACCCACTAGCTCTGCAATATTACCAAAAAAAGAGAGAGTGAAGTGTTGGAAGCTGTTTATGGATAGAACCAACTTCTTTACCTTTCTGAATGCAACAGATTTCTCTAGAACTTTTGTAATTCTCTCCATATTTAATCTGTTTGTGTTACTGTATTATTTTACAGGTGTTGATTCTTTTTATGAGTATCTGATCAAAGCACACATTCTTTTCGGAAAGGATGAATTTTGGATGATGTTTCAGTCCGCTTATCTTGGCGTGCAGAAATATTTCAGACATGGTCCATGGTACTTTGGCCAGTTCTTGTTTACAACCAGTACAAAAAATGCCTTCTTGTGCTACAAATTTACATATTATTTCCCACATTCAATAGATAAAAGATTGATATAATCTTTCTGTCCCAAAAATCTTAATACCTAAAATTAAAGAATGATTTTCTACTCTGGCAGGTACCATGAAGCTGATATGAGGACAGGAATGGCAACTTATTGGCAACTTACTAGCCTGCAAGCATTTTGGCCTGGAGTACAGGTAGGTTAAAACAATGTAATATTATGTACGGTAATGTAAACTCCACCTATTCTAACCGTCTTCATAGTAATTAGGTTTTTGTTGGGGATATCGCAGCCGCTAATTCTTCGCACCGTGAGTTTTTTTATGTGTGGGAGAAATATGGTGTACTACCCGAAAGGTATCACACACATGCTTTTTGATTGCACAACATTGTTTACTGTTAGTTTATCACAGAACCAGTTTACTCCTAAAATTCTTTGCCATTTTTAGTTTCTTCACTGGCTTGAAATATAACAATTTAATGAGCCTCACTGTTATTTTAAGGTATTTGTTGGAACATCAACTGGTACACCCAACTGAGAGATATTATCCTCTACGCCCTGAATTAGCAGAGTCCACATTTTACCTCTATCAAGCAACTAAAGGTTAGCAGCTTTTCTTCTGATTTACAACTTTATAATTTGTTAGAACATAACTTTATGAGAAAATTTAAGAATCTCTGTCTCTTTTCCCTCTTCCCACCTCTCTCCCTATATATAAAGTGCACCCGAGTAGACTGCACTTTGATTTTTTTGATTATACAAATTTGACGTGTCAGTTGTTAACAGATCCCTGGTACATGGAAGTGGGGGAATCAATTGTAAACTCTCTTAATCAATACACCAAGGTTGAAGGTGGATTTGCAAGCATTAAAGATGTGATAACTATGCAATTAGAAGATCATCAGCACAGTTTCTTCCTTGCTGAAACGTGAGTATTCAGAATGGCTAATGTTGCTGTACCTAGTCTCCTTTGTTTTTGTGGATCTATTCCTACCGGGGTTTGGCTTTCAATGGAAGTTCATATTTCATAAACCATCTTTTCCAATGCATCAAAATTTCTATCATTTTGTTTTCTAATCATCGTAGGTGCAAGTATCTATATCTTCTCTTTGATGACTCATTCTTGTCTGGTCGGAATTACATATTCACAACTGAAGGTCACCCTCTTCCAGTTTTGAGTTCTTGGCATGAGAGGTTTCCCCAGACATACCTCCCAAGCAACTGGACTTCTTTTGAGGTAAACTCTACCTTTTGCATACTGTATTCCTTGAAAAGCCTTTCAAACAATCAAACCTTTTGTTTGGTGATAGTTTTGGTTTATGGTGGTGGTAGCCACTGTTATTAGAGGCAAGAGGCGCAAAGGTTTCTCTCAAATCTAGGCGCATTGCGCGAAGCAAGGCACGCTCCTCATTGAAGAGAGGCACATGAGATACAATAAATTAATATATCTATACATGCACACTAAAAGTAAATTTAGTAACTACCTAATAAAGCAGATTAAGAAGTTAATTTATGAACGAACTACAACTTAAATATGGTAAAAAAATAAATAAACGTAATTGAATGTATAAAACTAAGAGATTAATTACCTATAATAGCAATAAAAGTATTTCAAAACATAAGGAGATTATAAACTAAACTAAAATATACAGGTTGAACGCGTAACAAAATAATATTGAATTCTTGCTCAATGTATAAATTATCTTGTAGTATATTAGTATGTAAAATTTTGTTGTCTAATTTTATTAATATATCTCTATGAAATGAATTTTCAGCAAACGTTTGAGAGTGACTTGTACATAAATATGTAATATGTATGCTTACAATACATTAGAACCATTAATTAACTTATAGTTTTTTTTATATTATATATTCATTTAAACATTGATTAATTGACGAAGCACACATAAAAAAGAAGAAGAAGATTGCCTGAGTGTAAAAGAAGTGAGTTTGAAAATCAGACCGGCCCACAACTTTCTGAATTAGATGAAACTGTTCTTCACTCTAATGTGGTGCAACTCATGCGGGCCTTAAGCCACACGACAGAACAGGTGAGGGGAACGCCTCTTTCAAGTCGCCTTGCCTCAGAAAAGCTTGTTCCTCGCCGCGCCTCTCACCTACCTAGGCATGCCTTTAACAACAGTGGTGGTAACAAAGTAACAAACTAGCAATTTGTGTCCGGTTAATTACTTGTGTGCTTCAGTCTCTGTGTTGTTAAAATAATTCAAATTTAAAGAAAGAAAAGTATGACGTTAACGGGCCCAAATAACTCAATTTTCTCCCAAATGATACTAAATGATCTCTCATTTTGTGCAGAGTATACACCAAGCTAAACGAACAAGTGCCATGTCCTCGCGCATCTGTCCAGCTATTGCATTAAACTCTAAACACCATAATGGACAGATCGAGAGTGCTTGCCATATCTTGGATGCTCGTGAAGATCACCGATGTCTAACTGATGAGGATTGTGGGGTTGATGGTATGAGCTGTAGGCGAAGAAGTTGCAGTATAGCTGGCTATTGTGGCCTATGGTTGCTCATATGAACTACACTCAAATTAAAAATTCTTTTGCACCAAATCAATAAGCTCTGACATGCAATATATCTTGTTCATACAATTGTTCAATTTAAAACATAGAACGTGGCAAAAAAAAAACATAGCAGGGAGAAAGAAAAGGTAGAGTATATGTGTACACAAACCATGTAATTTCATACTCTAACATATATGTCCTAATACAGCAAGCATATATGTCGTAATTTCAGTCGAATTAAGGATTTGTTATATTCAAATGTACGTGTTAAATTTACGTTACCCTGTTGAAATCTTATTAAAAATACGAGTCGTATTTTTCTGACAATGCAAGAAAATGGCAATGATGAATTGAATGAATAGATTGTGTGGTTAGTATAACTAGAAAGAGAGAGGAGGAATATAATGAATGAAGGGAATAAAAAGAGAAACGAGGAAATGTGAATCACACAAAAAATGACAAGACGTGAAGGAAACAAAATTGGTTTATTAGCCCGGTTGATGGTTACCTTTCGTGGTGTCTAATATCCACCATCGGGGGAATGAATGGCATTGCATAGCCTAAAAAATGTGACGATGCAAATGATCGGGGTTGGTTTGTTATAATCTTCTACTTTATAACTTGTATATATATTTTTATATTAGTCCTAATAATTTATGTTATTAGATAGACGTAACTAAATAATTCGATTAAATATTCTATCCGTTTTCTTTCAACTAAAAAATAATAGAGTAAAATGGATAGGAGAGGTGCGGGCCTGTTAGAGTCGTGCAATATGGCGTCATAAAACAGCAGACAAAACGACGACATACGGGTAGTTTGTTTCAGTCTTTGGACTGAACAACAACAATTTAAGACACATACCCCACGTGGACCCCACCCATAATGGGCTCCGTTTCATGCATGGTACAGGGACCATGTTCAGCTATCCAAAATGACACAGCAGTTCAAAATGTATCATATATGGTACACTCAATTCCCAATAATGGCGAACACAGTTGGTTCGCTTGAAAGCGTTGAAAATTAAAAAGATAAATATGTACGCCATTGTACATGACGAGCAGTATATGTTTAACTTCTGGTGTGTTCGCCATCTCCTATGGCGAACAGGTCTATATATGCAAAATTCGAGTCCTGTTGTGTACGCCATTAGAGATGACGAACACTGAAATGATTTTTAAAATATCTCCTCTAGTGTACGCCATGCAGAGTAGCGCACCTTATCTTATCCCTTTACCACACATTTCAAAGCCAGCTCTCTCTATATAATACACCATCCACTTCATTCATTCATTCATTTATTCGCCGGTGCAATATTAACAAGGTACGTTTTCTATTCCATTATCCTATGATAAGTTATATTCATTTCTGTCTTTGTGCTGTACGTGCGATTAGTATCCTAATACTGTGTAGCTTATAGTATCCTAATACTGTGTTAATTGAAATGTGTAATATAAAGAATCCATAATTAGACTAAGATTGAGATTGTCTTTGTGCTCTAACTATATTAATACGTACTGCTAATGATGTGTTAATTGAAATGTTAAATATAAAGAATCCATAATTAGACTAAGTTTGAGATGAAAATGTGTATACATAAAATAATTAGACTAATTTTGGAGTGAACAAATCTGTTAGTGATATAATTTGTTAGTTTGTTAAAAATAATTTAATATATGTTTAGTTATAAGAATAAAATATTTTTGATAATTTGTTTAAACTATAGGATAATGGAAGATCTGGTGAATGTAAATTTTTTCTGGGGTGGTGAAATAATTCGACGGGATGAGGATATAAGATATTCTATAGATCCTCAAAAAATGCAGTATATTAAATGGGGAACCTCTTATGATGAGTTGAAGGAGATTGTGTATCGAAATATGCAGATTAGTAGTTCACATTGGAATGTGAAGATGAGATTTAAATATCCTCAATTAGGTCTTGGTAATGTAGTTTGTGGATATTACATTGGTGGTGTTAATTGTGATGATGATGTGAGGAGGATGCTGAGTGTTCCTAGGCAGATGCAGATGGGGATGGGTGATGTATCTTTATTTGTGGATGCTGAAAAAATAATACAAAATGATGTGTTTTCATATGATCAGGACGGTTACTCACAGCCTAGCCAACCCACACAATCTCCTTACGAGACAATGTATGATAGGAGTGGGTTGCCAGATTATGGTATGACGGGTTGGTCAGATTATTATTTTAGTAGGGGAGGCAACAGTGAGCCGTATGTTGGCGGATCTAGTAATCATGCATTTGAGGAATATGGTGGTGGTTCAAGTAGTCGTCAATTTGAGGAGTATGGTGCTGGTTCAAGCAGGAATGTGTTCAGCACTAATAAAGATGGAGCTGGACATTCTTATGGACACAATGCTGGTGTGATCTTGTCTCCCCCCTGTGATCCATTTACATCGACCGGTGGTAGAAATTTGGCACTCATCAATGAAAATGAAGAATATGAGCAGTACAGTTCTAGTGATGAGGAATTTTTAGAAGCTGACACCGAAGATGATTCAGATGATGAGGTCGGTTTGGGACTGGATTCGATTGGTATAGAGCAACAAGACCATGTTTTAATGGCAGGACCCCATGTTCCAATGGCAGCCTTCTTTGAGACTGAGGAGTTTACACCAATTACGGTTACTAATCCGGGTGAGATGTTGACTGTTTTTGATCCTCGGAATGCAAATTTCACGGTGGGAACATTATTCCGTGACAAGGACACCTTAGTTGCAGCAGTTAGAGAGGTTCACATAAATAGTGACAGGAACTATAAAGTTGTTAGGAGTAACCGTACTCAGTTCATTGCCAAGTGTGAATTTAGTGACGACTGTCCTTGGAGGTTGCGAGCTGCTTTGATGAAGAAGCATGGAATGTGGGAAATCACAAAGGTGAGAGAAATGCACACATGCGTTAACAACCAGCCGTTGCAGGATCACCGCCGTATTTCAGCAAAATTAATTTCAAGACTTGTGAAACCACATGTAAGTTTTATAAGTTACCAATATTCGTTAATTTTTTAGTACATATATACTAGTTGTGTTGATTTGATCTTATTAAATAATGTAACAGGTGATGGAGAGGCCAAATTTGCCAATCATGACTGTTATGACCATGGTAAACGATGAATACCACCATCGTGTTAGTTACTTAAGAGCATGGAGGGGAAAACAGGCAGCAATTGAGGAGGTCTATGGTAAATGGAGCATGACATATTCTGCTCTCCCTATGTTCTTGACGGCTTTGGTACATGCTAATCCAGGCAGTGTAGTTAAGATTGATGCTGTCCCTCATGAAACAGTCGAGCACACTTCTGTATGCAAGAGAATATTTTGGTGTCTGCAAGCAATGAAGGATGGTTGGCAGCATGCACGTCCCGTAATTTCAATAGATGGAACGTTTTTGAAGGGGAGGTACAAGGGAAAACTCCTCATTGCCATGGGAGTTGATTCGAACAATCACCAATATCCCATTTGTTATGCCTTGGTTGAGGAGGAGACATATGAGAACTGGTCTTGGTTTTTGAAGCTGCTCCGTAAACATGTTTGCAAGGAAAGACATGGAGTGTGCATAATATCAGATCGTGCACCAAGTATTCTTGCAGCAATGAGGGATATGAGGAATGGATTTACGCAACCGTATGGCGTGCATAGGTTCTGCTTGTTCCACGTGAGAAGTAACTTTTCATCACAGCACCCCGGTGGAGAGTTGAAGAAGTTGATGTGGTTAGCTGGGGTAACCACACAAGTTAGGAAACATGATGCATACATGAAAAGAATAGGGCAGATATCTCTTCCCGCATTGCAGTACCTTCAGAACATTCCTGCAGAAATGTGGACCTTGTGTCACGACACCGGTGGAGCTCGATATGGGCAAAGTACCACTAATATAATGGAAGGTTTTAATGGTAACATTAGAATGGCTCGTTTCCTTCCAGTGACGGCGATGATGGAGTATATCTTCTACAGGACTGTGAAGATAGTGAACACACAAAGGAACATTGCCGAGGAAAGCCTGCAAAAGGGTGAAGAGTTGTGCGCGAGGACGAGTACAATGTTATCAAAAATTTTAGAGAAAGCTACTGCACATAGGGTTGAGACCTATAGTCGTCAGATGGGGATCTATCAAGTGACGACACACCGATATCATGTTAAATCGGTGTGGAAAGGTGGTAACAAACAGAATGTAGATATTAGTAAACGTAGTTGCACCTGTGGCAAATGGACGTGCCACCATTTACCCTGTTCTCATGTTGTGGCAGGTTGTATGGCAAACAACATAAACTGGAAGCAGTGGATAGAGCCTTACCATTACTCCTCACAGTTGCAAAAGTTGTGGGAACCTATTATCTTTCCTTTGGCACCTACCCAGTATTGGAATTATGCATTGCCCAGGCGTTGGCAACAGTATGGGATGTTAGTAGGTGATGAAACCTTGATGAAGGTAAAGAAGAAAAGAGGTGATAAGGGACAATCAGTTAGAATTAGAACTGAGATGGACGGTCCCAGGACGACGATGAGGTGCAGTCGTTGTAAGCAAGAAGGACATACTAGGCGCAGTGCAAGATGTCCAGAACGTGCAGATTAAGTATCTATATTTAAAAGTAATATGTTTATTGTTATTTATCTCTATGGATAATAATTGTAATACGTATTTATCTGTGTGTTTCATCATTTTCCTAAATTTCAATTAATTGATCTCCGGTCATTTCTAGTTTAACATTGTAATTTAATAAAGGTAAGTGCCTTTATCTTGAATTTCTTTGCTAAATATCTTCTGAAACATAGATTGCAAGATAGCTCTCTTTAACATTTATATTCTGTCTCCGTTTGCAGATATGGATAAGGGAAAAAGTATAACGGAGAATGATTGTTCCCCGGTTTATCAGCTTAATTCGAATAAATGTTGTGTCAATCAACGCATGATGAAGAAAGTTGAGAAAAAATCTGTATACTCGAAAGCTTTAGATGTATATTGCAAGAAAATGAAAGAGATACATAAACGGTACAAGGCAGGGAAGATCTCATACTCGTCGATGAAAATAGAGGAACAGAAAGCAATTAATAAAATTGAAATTGCACAATCAGAAGAAACGGATCTTGACCAGCAAATGAAATATGAATGGGAGAAGATGGAAGAACTTGCTCAACCTCATAACATTAATGAAGATGCAGAGGAAAGTCCTGATGAAGATGTAACAAAACCAGTTGACTTGAGTGCTTTTTGATAAGTTGTATTCTTACTCCGATGTAGTTGTAACATGTTGTGAAATGTAGAAAATGAAGTCTACAAGTTACAATTATTATTCCCTGAAAAGGGAAGAAAATCAACTTTTCAATATTTTTGGTGTTTTCCGGCATACTTTTAGGGGGTTAAAAATAAAGTCCACAAGTGAAAATTATTAATCTCTACAAACATAAAAATTGTGTCCTTTTAACAACCAATCAAATAAAAGCTGTAAAAGCTAACTTATTTTATTAAAATCATACGTTGCTTTTGAAGATATGGAGAAGGGAAAAAATCCATTGGTCATGTCAACTATAAGGTGAATTTTGTGTGTCAAAAGTGAATGGTCACTGTGCAAAAATAAAGTAATGTACTGCAATGTTGTAAAAGTCGATAGGTCTTATCATATACCAGCAAAGAAAAATTAATGCTCTGCAAAGTTAAAAATCCCGATAGGTCTTGTCAATTATCTATAACAAGGACTAACAGTGCAAAGTAATTAATGTTTAATCACATGCCAACCGAAGTTAGGTTTCTTATTTCCCTATAAATTTTCATATTTGAGTAAAGGTAATGAAGGGAGTGTAACTTTCAGAGGTTGCATATACTTGTACACTTTCTTACTAATATTTTTAATAATATATTGTAGGTAAGGTGCATAAAATGGATAAGGGAAAGAAACCAATGAATCCGGAAGATGTGAGTGAAAAGAGGGGTAAGAAAGCTATGCTGAACAAATTTCTAAGTCTACCTGGGGTGACAAGCCTGAAAAGTATTGGGGAGTCGGTTGGAAAGATCTCTGGAGCTGAAAGGGAGAAAAGAATGCGGGAGTATCAAACGAGGAGTTTGGAAAAGAAAAAGGCCCTGGTCATGAAGGAAAGGAAAGAAAAGCTAGGTAAAGACTGGGTACCAACCCAATTAGAATATTGGCACTTCCCTGCTGACGCGGGTCCTATTATGGATGAGAGTCTAAATGCAAAGTGGAAGGTGAATGCAGATAGGGATGCGAATCGCATAAGTGAAACGGAAAGAAGAGTTGCGTTGGACAAAATCCATCAAGACTATCGCGTCAAATACAAGAAAATTGAGGAACGCGAGTTTCTTGACTGGTGGGCATCTCATCCAAATGGTGAAGCTGAAGATGACAGTTCTGACTAAAGAATTATGAAGATGCCAAAAATAAAGATGACTTGTTCATTGTAGTTTTATTTATGTAATGTTTTTGTTGATTGTCTTTTGTAGCTTTTATGTATTCTATGTACCTTTCATGAATTTCCAATGTTTATGTTTATGTGTATGTAACTTTTCAAGCATTAAGTCAGTTTTCAAGAAAAAAAGGGTTTTTCAGGGGCATATTAAGGGTGTTCAAAAGTGGTTGAACAAATGCCAACATTTTATTTTCCTCATGGTTACTACTAATTTAAAGTGCCTACAATACCAACATGTTGTGAAATTGAGAAAATGATGTCTACATGTTACAATTAGTAATCCTAAAAAACAACAGAAATACAACTTTTTCGATGATATATGTGTACTCCAAGTCATATTTAGGGGGTAAAAAATTGCTTGACAAAAATCAAATTTTTAAAAGGTGGTCGAAAATTTTCTAAATTTAAAATTTTCTCATTATTACAGCAAATTTAAAGTGCCTACTATAGCAATATGTTGTGAAATGAAGAAAATGCTTTCTACAAGTAACAATTATTAATCCATAGAAACTGAAACAACAAGTTTTTCATTAAAATAAACCAGCCAAACAGAATTAAAAATACACAAACTTTTAAGAGTAATACACAACGAAAACTTAATAACCAAACAAATGTAGCATAACCAAATCCCTACAGCATATGACTGCCTGTAAAACATATCCTCCCTTTACCTTTAACATGTCTAGGTGGTTGTTGTCTCTGATGCACATTACCACCTTCTGGATCTATAACGAGAGAACTAAATGCATTACTCTGGGATTGAAACACCTCAAATCCACGAATAGGCGTCTCGTATCCATGTGATGTATCTGCATGGGTCGACTCAGACTGCTCCTGAGTACCACCAATATCCCATGCAGCTCCTCCAGAAATAGGGGTATACTCCTGTGAAACATCACGTCGCCAACTACCGTCACCAGAAGAACCACCCAACCCCATCTGATACTGCTCATCTGCAGCCCCACCGACCCAGGCATCCCAAGAACCGTCACCACTGACATGCGTCGCGCCTCCCCTAAATCCTCCAGTGGATATCTGACACTGATCATAAGAAGGACGGTCTGTCCAAGAATCCCAACCGCCGTCAGCAACAACCGGTGTGGTGTCTCCCCAACCTCCTCCAGCAGACATCTGAGACTGATGATAGGAATGACCCTGTGTCCATGCACCCCATCCCCCCTCTGAGTGGGGAGGCGATGGCTCTGTCACGAAACCTGAAGAAGTGTGCACATTTGAGGCCACATGGTCATAGTACGTGCCCGGCTCTGGAACAACTGGGACATCTCGAGGACGACCAACTCTTCTTCCAGTACGCCTATGTCGCTGATAACCGCGTTGGCCACCGGATAGAGGGGGTACCGGCTCAGGCAACGTGTGCTGGTAAGAACTACAACCAGTAGAGGTCAGCCGATCCCCTAGAATCGTACGTGCCTCGTCAACATCGGGATCAGGATCCTGGATGGCATGATAAGCTTGGGAAATCCCTTCTGCCTGTATGAAAACAATTCAATCTTTTAAAAACTAAACAAAATGAACAACTACATTACGAATCACTAAATCATTAAACTATAATGAACTTACATAGTACTGTGAATATCCATGTGTGCCCTGAAAGCCATGCTCTCTAGACCGTCGCCTGGGATCAATTACAAATCGGCGGGTAACTCTAGAATACCATCCATCCCATGCTGATGTACACCCTGCAGGTCCATCCTTGATATATTTGTAGTGACGCGGTGTCATGGCCTCGCTAAGCCTGGACTCCCAAAGCTGGATGAATATGCTATGGACAGAGATCCAATCCAAATGATCATTATAGGCCACGTGCAACCTCTCGTGGTTCTCCTCAGGGGAGGCACGTGGTATATCCTGCCTAAAGCCAAATTGCCTAGTCACACGCTCAGGATAGCACCACTCGACAACTTCTTCAAAAATGAGGGGACACTTTGATGTCCACAAAGTCCGAGTCATAACATCAGGCCTAATATCACCATCAAAACCTCTGTATGGCCTCCAACAAAAGAACTCATCAGTACCCATGGCATCCAGCTCATAACGAACAAAACGAGACTGTGAGTGTGGAACAGATATCATACTCAAACGAACCTTCCACCTACAATAAATTTAAGGGTCAATAACAGTGGATAAAAAAGCGTTATTCAAATTTCACATGTACTTTTTTACTATCGAACCTCATAGCCAAGGGATGCTGAATGTATGCATCATCCCTACGTACTGGAGCTAGCGAAGGGAAACGCTCCCAGATCCAAACCTAATTCATATTTCAAAGTCATATTCAAATATCTTAAAGGGAAATGATGCATGTATAATCAAGTATATTTACCTGCAATAGTGTAGTACACCCGCAGAAGTCCTTCTTCCTACCAATGCTAGTAGAGCACAACTTCTTATACAAGAAGGCAAGCACTGCGCTACCCCAACTATACGTCTGTACCTCGGTATAGTCTCGTACATACTCTAAGAAATCAACCTGGAGCCTGTTCCCAGATGCGTTGGGAAAGACAGAACCAATGATCATAACCAAATGTGCCCGGATGTGAAATAACAACTGTCTGCCAAAATCAACTGAATCCTCGTCCAGCCGATCACATGCACCAAAATGATCTGTCAACCATGTCAGCTTCAATCCACCCCTATTCACGTCATCGCCAACAGGGTAGACACCTAACAAATCACCAACCATCTGGCGCTTCTCTTCTAAACTTTGCTGACGAAATGAATGCACCACAGGAGATCCAATAGTAGGCAGCCCCAGTATATAATAAACATCCTCCAGAGTGATAGTCGCCTCCCCAAAACGAAAATGAAATGTATGAGTCTCCGGGCGCCATCTCTCCACAAATGCAGTAATCAATCCTGGATCATGTTTAATCGCTCCAATCTGGTAAACGCCATGAAATCCAGATGATACAATTGCTGCCAAGACATCTGGATGTGGTGGATATTTTTGAACTTTATCCCAATATCCACGGTAGTTGATGCGTGTGCGAAAATCAGGCAATACCTGAAAACAATTATATGATAATATCAGTTAAACAAATTACATAATAACGGTAATATATTTATACCTATAATCTGACAATAAATAATGCAAATTTTTCATACCTCTCCATTCCACATATGTTCCGAACGATGCTCGTGCTGTCGGGTCAGTAAAGATCCGTCAATAGGACCGGGATGGTAACTAACTGAATCCATGTATATCTACAAAAATTGAAATAAATATTAATTAATCAATTTTTATTTTTTCATTTTTAATTGTTAATAATGAAAACCTAATTGTTTGCATTTATATATATATATATAGATATATATTAATTCGAAAAACGTACATACATTTCAATTTTTATTAATATTTTAATAACGGTATTATTTATATATATATATTCATAAATATATTCCAAAATATAACATTAAATATATTTTTATATTAAAAATAGGTACATATATTTTATATTTTTATATTCCACAAATATATTTTATAATAATATATTTTAATTTATAAATTCGAAATATATAATTTCTAAAAATTATTTTATATAATTATATTTATATTTATATATCACAAAATTTAATTTTTGAAAATTTATTTATATTCGGAAATATATTGTTTAAATATATTTTATATTTTTATTAAAGTAAAAGAAAATTGTAAATATATTATTATATATTAAAGTTCCAAAATGTAATTTATATAACCAAATTTATATTTTTATATTTCAGTTATTATATTAAAAAATAGAAATCTTAAGAATAGTATTATATATTAATAATCATAAACTTTATAAAATCATTTATAATAAAATATTCAAATTTTTAAATTTTTATATTCGAAAATATATTTTAAAATGTTTAATTATTTTATACGATTATTTTCAAATATTTTATTGTTCATATATTATTTATATATTTATTTACTTATTTTAATTTTTTTCCGAATTATTAAAATTTATATAAATATACATTCCAAATTTTTTTATATATTTTTTTTACTTTTTTTAATTTTTAATTTTTATTCGAATTATTGGAATATTTTTTACCCACTAATAACACCACAATTTACTAATCAACATTTTAATTATCCACTAATTAGTCAAAATTTATTTACTCAATATTCACTAATCTACATACTAATTACTAATCTACATACTAATTACTAATCAACATATTATTTAACATACTAATTAATCATTACTTACAAACATACTATGAAATTACATAGTAATATCCATTAATTCAATAATTAATATAAAAAACAACAACTAATTATCTACTAATTATTAACTAAGTGATAGGGTGAAGACATATATTTCAAGAATCTAGATTACTAACACAAATAATTATACAAAGCACATATATACACATACATCGGGTAACATATAATCGAAAATTGAATGAGAGTAAGAGATGAGACTAACCTTGGTGTTCGCCGGTGGCCACAGCGGTTGAGACAAGAGGGGGAATAAGCTGAAAGCGAGAGAGGGAGCAAAGCAAGTAACCTAGCTTCTGCGGTTGAGGGGGAATAAGCTGAGGCTTGTGCGGCTTCTGCATAAAATTAGGTTTTAAAAAGCTGACCAGGAACGACGTCGTTTCAGGCTGGTCTACAAACTAGAGGTGTTCGCCGTTAGAGAGTGTAAACACAGGGTTTAATAAAATACATGTGTTCGCCACTCGATAATGCATACATATAATCTAAATTAAAATTACGAGATAGCTGTGTTCGCCATGGGAGACTGCATACACCATAATACATAATCTACTATGTTCGCCATGGGAGAATGCATACAGCATACTAAAAAAAATTATCCAACCCACAATGTAAGCTAGCTGTGTACGCCAAAACGGGGGATTGAGTGTACCACTTTTGAAAGCTTTTGAACTGCTGTGTTATTTTTGATATGTGAACATGGTCCCTGTACCATGCATGAAATGGAGCCACCCATAATGTCTTGGCACCGTATTTACGCGTTTTTGTGGGACCCCAACTCCCCCTCCACTATTCTCTCTCTGAGACTCTCTCTAACAAATCTCTCCGGTCTCTGCCACAATCTCTCTCTCTCAACTCTCTCTGTTTCCCTACCACGCTCTCACCAGTCACCACCCCTCTTAGTAGACACAGATAAATCCAACAACAAAAACAATAGTAATATAATAACTGAGTACATAATATATTCTCTTATTATCTTCATCCGACTATCTATCGCATGTTGGTTCTTGTGTTCCCTCAACAAACACACACTTATAATAATTCTAATTTCATCTTCATGGTTACTCCTCCTCCTCTTCATCATACATATCCAAACCTGTTTTATTGTAGACCTAGTTTTTCTTATCATGTCGCAGAAGCGAATTCAACCTCTGTTGGAACACGACGATGGATGTAGCTCCGATGATATGCGCCGCAAATCTCCTAGAAAGTCAGCTCTCTCTCTCTCCCTCTCACACACACACACACACATGTTTTGTTCTGTTCAACTGCTTACATATGTCTTTTTGTTGCTGGGTAATCCACGTGTTTCATGTTTTCTTACTACTAAATTTAATTTTGGTTTACTTATTTGTGGAATTGTTAAATTTAATTCGATGAATGTATTATTGTATGATTTTATCGTTGTAGTGCAATGCGGGAAGTGATGAAGTTTCGAAATCTTCAGCAACATATTGTCCCCGAATTGGAGCCCCTGATCAGGAAAATTGTAATTGCAGCGTACCTGGCTCTCACCCCACTCATTTTGTATCGTAAATTGAGTTCTACGTTTCTAATTTAGGCTTGAAATAAAATTTTATGACCAGAATTAAAGGCGGAAGAGATGTGTGTAAACAAAATTAAAGAAAATGGATAGAATAAGAAGTCTATCTTAAAATAAAAGTTTGCAATGATCTCTGAACAAAATGAGTAGGAATAAGAAGTCTATCTGAAATTAGTACAAGTGAGTTCTTGTTTGTATTTGTATAGATGAAATGGATGAATGATTGAAAATTATAAATCTTTACCCACGAAATATTGCAAATTTCATTTTGTTCCCATCCAATTTCATTCTTCCAACCTAACTGAGAGTGAAAATATGACTGTTAGGGGTAATTCACGAAGGACCGGTCAATCCCTTGCATGTAATTTAACAAAAGGAAAAACCCTTGCCCTGTTACACTAATAATGAAATTATTAAACTTTCCCAGTCACACTAATTATTGAACAGGCTATATACTTGCTCCAACAACTTATGTTTAAATTAGCATAAAATTGGATTACCAACCAGTTTTGTTGGAGACACCAAACTAGAAATCCATGGGTTTACTCTATTTCGTAAAATGGATGTCAGTGCCATGCCTGATTTGCCTTGACAATTAGCTCATGCAAATATGAACCGGTTTCTGTGTTTCCCTAATGCGGTTTTCCTACAATTCAAGCATACTTATTGTGGAACAGTTTTAAGCGATGATTTTGTAACGACTTACTAATAGCTGGTTCTGTGAACTAGTGCTGGTTATGTGAGCTTTTTGAAAGTTTGTTGCTCATCTGTGACTTTTGGGGGTGCAGGTTAAAGAGGAAGTTGATTTGGCTGTGAGAAAGCACATGAACAGTATAAACTGGTACACATTATAGTAACTTTAGAGTCTTGCACTAATAAATTCACTTAATGGGGAGAGTATCGTATGTGATAATCATATTTTACTTGATATACTTTTGCCTTCCTTGTCTAGGGACTCTTCTAGTGAGGAGATGCAACCTACTGAATCAAAGAACTTACAGTTACAATTCTTAGAGAGTATCTCACTTCCAGTATTCACTGGATCTCGTATTGAAGGAGATCAAGGCACGACCATGAAGATAGCTTTAATTGATGCTGTATCTGGGCAGGTAGTTACTAGAGGACCTACATCCTCGGCAAATGTTGAAATTGTCGCTCTTGAGGGTGACTTTGATGGTAATGAAGGTGAGAACTGGACAACCGAGGATTTCAAAAATAACCTTGTCAAGGAGAGGGCAGGGAAAAAGGCTCTTCTTTTTGGGGATGCATCACTGACTCTTCAACATGGGGTTGGTTTAGTTGGCGAGATATATTTTACAGATAATTCAAGCTGGACAAGAAGTCGCAAGTTTAGGTTGGGGGCAAGAGTGGTGGATAATAATAATGGAATTAGAGTAAGAGAAGCAAAGACAGAGTCATTCATTGTCAGAGATCACCGTGGAGAGTGTTAGTATTTTTAATCGTCATCGTGTTTTTATGCCATAATTACCACTCACCTTTCTTTTTAATTTTTTGTTTCATATAACAAATTTTATACCCTTTAAAAAAAGGCCGTGCCTGGTGCAAACAGTTTGAAGAAACATGAAATAAATCACAAGTCAATATTATTAAAGATAAATTTGGGAGTTAACTATGGAATACAATAGCTTTGTAATTTGGTTGTTTGGCTATTGAATATCCCTGTTCATTGACTGATTGCTGGATGTGATGAAGACTTACTATAAAGATAAATTAGTATCTTTTCTATGGTGATCTGGTGCAGAAATTTCTCATAAGTTCCTTGTATACAAGCAGCTTATATGTCCATGTTTTATGAATATTACCTCTGTATTGTGCATGCCAAGTGTTGCTACCTACAGTCACGTCTTACTGACTTCTATGCTGTTAGAAGAATACATAATTAATAAGCACGCAACACAAAAACATGTTTAATTGGTACAGTGTAGCTGAATACATATACCAATGCAATCCTTGTCTGTCTTTTGCAGTATATAAAAAGCATCATCCCCCGTGTCTATCGGATGAGGTTTGGCGGCTGGAGAAGATCAGCAAAGACGGGGCTTTTCACAAACGTTTGAGTGTAGAAAATGTTAAGACTGTCAAGGATTTTCTGACATTACTCTTCCTAGACCCCTCAAAGCTACGCGATGTAAGAAATTGCTATTTGTCACATGTTATAATCGTAACATAAGTTTGGAGTATGCTAGGGGATGTCACGTCTTCTTCCAGTTCATATATATTGAAATGTTTTATTTAAAAAAGGTTGATGGGTCAACGACACCTTTGCTATGGCAAAACGAATGACAGTTTTATTAGAACCTCTCTTTTTTCTTCTATTTTGTGCATGAGTGAACCACTTTCATGCATATGTTCTAGCTTAGTTTTAATTTTCAAGCTACAGTTAACAAATGTGGTTCTAGAGTTGTATGTGATCTTTGACAGATTGCCTTCATTTTATTAGCTATAACGAATAAACTTCATGATCCTAGTACCTCTTACTTATTTTCCAAAATGAAGCATCCTGTTGGCTGGGTGGGAAAAGGGATTGGTTGGTGTTTGTTGTAATTTTATACTTCTGCAGATCCTTGGCGCGGGAATGTCTGCTAAAATGTGGGATGTTACTGTAGATCATGCTAGGACATGTGAACTTGGTAGGACAGTACATCTGTACCTGCACACAGCTGAGAAAAAGATTGCTGTGGTCTTCAATGTTGTAGGACAAGTGATGGGAATGCTTTTAGAATCTCAGTATGTTTCTTCCGATAAGCTATCTGAAACAGAGTTGGTATGCCTGTGCTTCCTTTATAATGCAGCCACTAGTTATGCTTGTTAATATAGTACTTTTTTTGTGTGCAGATGTACTAGTGTTATACTAACCATTCATAATATACATTGTCTCTAGGCGGAAGCCCAATGTTTGGTAATATTAGCATTTGAACAATGGGAGAAAGTAATCTCTTATGATGATGAAACCTTTCTTCTTGATGGATTTTCGATGTTATCCGATGTTTATCATCCTACAAACTCGGTGATGGGCGAGAGTTCAAATATCATTGATATTTCATCTCTCGAAGGAATTAGCTTTGATTATCCACAACTAAATGCCTCTACTCCGAATATTATGCCATCAATTTATTCCATTGGGGGCTCTAGTAACGTTGACGAGTATGGCATACATCTTGTGGAATCCTTAGATTCAAGGTTTGACCAATCTATGATTTTCCCAAATCAGGCCACAGAATCCTTGATCTCTGACCCCGAACCCTTTGCTCAAGTCCCATGTGATGAACATCTACAGTATCTTGACACTGATTTCTCTCTTCAGAGTGCAAGTCCAGGATCACAAATCGATCAACATGGCATGGTTGACGGTTTCATGTATGCTCATTCTGCAGCGGCTGTTGCCATTGTCAAAGCTCACAGGAGATGGATAATTCTCTTCAGTGTTCTTAGATGGTTCTCAATATTGAGGATTGTGGCAAGGAAATCCATGTAATAGGACAAATAGTGAAGCATGTCTGAATCCTTCCCGACTAATATAAAAGGTGTGCAGTTTTTTGAGGGAGAGTTCTGGGTGTATATATAGACTGTTAGTTCATAAGTAATTAAGCTTTGTACTAGCAGAATTGTCAGGACTTATTTCTTTAAACTACATCGAGATTTGATTGCAACCTTTGCTTCGCTTGATTATATGAGAATAAGCTGTGAATTTTAGTTGCAGAACGGTATGTAATATTCATTGTGCAAGCTCTGTAGGGTGCATTCAGTGCTCCCAAATAACAAGGGGATTGATCCAGGGTCATTTCAACTAACATGGATGCAAGCACACGCAGAAATAAAGAAAAACGCGGAAATGAAATTTACAGCAATTGTTATAAATACTACAGATATGAACAAGCATTGAAGTGTATTAAACCTCTGGATAAATTAAGGAAAGTTCTGTCCTTAAGCGACAAATGGGAAATTTATGGAATTACTGGATTACAAAGTATCCATTGCTTGAAATTCAAATTTGATTACCTTTAGTTCGGGGCTCCATTTAGTAGCCTCATGGATAATGTCATTTCCTTCACTAGCAAGATCACGTCTCTCGTTACGAGCTTGTACACATGCTTCTAGAGCTACTCGATTAGCTACGGCATCGGGTGCATTTCCACAAGAGTGTTCTAAAGTTCCTCCGCCTCGACAAATGAATAAATTTCTTCGGTGTCAATTTGAGTAAATGAGTTTAATGAATAATCTTGCTAAATGTATAAACGAATAAATAAAAATATACTCTTTATAGAACCTATGTAAATATAAATGAATAATCATTATATTTCAAATAATATATTTTTATTTATATAATATATGAATACATTTCATCCAATAATAATTTTCAAAAACATTAATAAATCATATCTTTTCGAAAAATGTCTCTAAAATTGATTATTTCTTCCCTCCACCAAAATGAATCTTATCCTTAATTTTGTATAATGCATGCACCACTTCTGGAACATTTTGACCATGTTGCAAAAAGTAATTTTGTATGGTGGCAACGGTTTCAAAAACTTCTTTTAAAGATATTTGTGGTATGACGATAAATAAATAATATATATATAAAAATATAATTAAGAAAAAAATCTAAAAATATTATCTAAATAAATTAATATTCATTTATCGATAAATAAATATTATATTCATTTATCAATAAATAAATAATATCATTAAATGAATATATATTTTTGGTTCCAAATACATTCATTTATGTTCTACTGTACACGGATTCACGTATTTATGAAAAAGTTGGTGCGAAAAAATCTCAAATGATTCCATACGGGTGGCAATTTTAGGGGTTGTATTGGTGTCGGATTTGCAGTGTTTATGGAATTCGATTTTTTACTACCCAACAAATTCGAAAGTACTTGATAAATTTGAAAATAACATATTTGATTCGGAATTTGTTTGATATGTGGATTAAAGTTATTTATATTATACGTAATATAACATATATAAATATAATTGTTTAATATAAACATATATATATATATATATCTTACTTCCGTTTCAAATTAAATGTTTTTTTATAAAAAAAATCAAGAGAAAGAAAAATCGAAATTGATTAATATATTTCTCAAAATAAACGAAAAGGAAATGAACTTTTTATAGTTAAATTACTTAAGTTTTGACTAGAAATTAAAATTATTTTTTATAATTTTTATAAATTCAAAATTATTATTAAAAACAGTTATATTATTTAATGATATAATTTTTAATTTTATAATATATATAATTTTTAGTTAAAATATGATCAATTTAATTAATAAAAATTAATTAAAAAAATTAATTTGAGACCGAGGGAGATTGAATTCGAATATTTTGGATCATGCGATGTAATTTTTTGAAAAAATTCTAAACAACTCAAATTCAGAATTCAAAATCAGATCCAAATTCATATATTTGCCAACAACCCCTGCCTGCTTCCATGCATAAGAAAGTGTATTTCCTTGGCATTACCCAAGTATTCATATTCCGTACAGATGAATTTAATTTACTTGCCAATCTCCTACTTTGAAGCCTTCACTAAGAATTTCTTGGTCTTTTCGACTTTTGAGTTATAATAATATATAGTATATCATTTGGCTTCTAGACTTCTAGTTATGGGTGAATCGGTGGCAACACATGGCAGGCGACATAAATAAATAATAATTGAAATCGAAAATTATTACTGTATATCTTAGTACGCAATAACAATCGAAGAAAGCCACGGATATTACTTGGTTATATATGTTACGTTTTGGTTGAAGATGATTTGACCTATTTTATTTTATTTTATTTTATAAATAAATATCGATGTATATCAAATATTTGGTTTGAATTTAAGAGAAAAATTAATAACACTAAAAACTCAACTAATAGATGTAGGTAGGTAGCACAAAAGATACATACTACAAAGTCGCAGAATGTGAATGACTATTTGTAACAGCCCGTCCTTTTCGGGTTATTAATCTTACAAAATCTAAAACAATTATATTTATTAATCCAAAAATTCTATTACAAAACTAACTATTACAAAAGCGCAGCTAACAATGACGAGTGAACAACCAATCTACTCCAATTTATACACTTCATCTTCCTCATACACTGAACCTGAAAATTGTAAGTAATGAGCTACATAGCCCAGCAAGTAACCAATTGATCCAACTAGTCGGGCCAAGTAACAAGTAATACATATAACAAAATAATTTTTGATAATACGATAACTATACACATAACTTTTCGATATACTTTCATATTCTTATTCGATACATCCGATACAGATAACCACATAAACAACAATAATTCAAAACTCATGATCTATGCCACGACCACTACAACCCGGTGATAATGGTCCTAAATTTTTAGAAAACTGTCAATACAACCCGGTGACTCGGTCCTAAGTTCTTATTCTTATTTTCACAAACCATGACATAAATTAGAGATTCAAAATTATTGTTGACACACAACACATATAGGGTAATACACGTCACTTCAAAATATAATCACTTAATCCAAAATTTTATAATCAACTATACACATAATTTTGAAAATACCAGAAAGATCGATTGAAAACTCACCTCAACCTCGAAAACCAAGAATCAACAACATTCTAGAACATATATTTAATCCTCGACACCCAAGCGAAAACATCACATCTCAAACGTCGAACTTCTTCGTAACTCTAATTCTGTCCAGATCTGTATTTCACCTTTTGACCCTCCAAACGATGTTTTCTCGAAAAACTTAAACCACGAAAGTTGTAGAGAACGAAAATATCTTTCCGAAAAGTCCAGAATCGCTGAATTCTGACTTATGATGAATTTACTACGAATTTTACAAGATAGCTGAGTTGTGTATGAGAAATCTTACGAATTTCAATAATAAAGATGAACAAAAAGAATCAAGATTTGTGTCGAGAGAGAGATTTATAACTGTTTAGTCTTGGTGGATTGAAAAGAATACAAAAGAACGAGGAAATCTCAATCTATATATAGAGTTTTAAAACCCTAATATAAAACCTACTACGATTCAAATTCGACCCATATTCGAAAACCCGTTATTCTAATCCAATCCTAATTCCTAATTTCTATCCAATTTTAATCCTTTTTCTATTATTATTAATCTATTTTATTATTTTAAAAAAATATGGGATATTACGCTATCCCACACAAAACTCACAAAGATTCTTCAAAACGTGTACAGACAGTTGTCAGGTTCCTCGAAATTTTAAGTGCTCCCTCGGAATCATCAAGAAATTGCAGATTAGGGAACTACTAGCTCGTATACTGCTACTAGTAGTATGTATTAAAACACTC
Source organism: Oenanthe sinensis (assembly GCA_028671895.1). NCBI lineage: Eukaryota > Viridiplantae > Streptophyta > Magnoliopsida > Apiales > Apiaceae > Oenanthe > Oenanthe sinensis. Next base: position 44,195,077 of record CM053805.1, on the reverse strand, counting down.
GCTTTCCTTGTAAAGAAAAGCAACTACCAACAGAACAGACAGACAGACAGCAGAATCTAATTATAGCAACTCAGCAGAACTAAACCTAACTACTTGAAGCTAACAGACTCAGTTAGAGAATCTACTTAAAAAAAGTCCAAGTAGTTATAATGACTCATTTCTCACAGCTGGAAGATGAGCTTTTCAAGATCCTTGCATTAAGACAGTAAGTCGACGATCCCTTAATTGTTGCACAATATATATTACACTACATTTTTAATACAATTTTTGCTTGATTATTTTTCAGTGTGGAGCCAGAAATGGTTGGATTACCTTTTAAGGATTTGCTTCGTGTATTTATGACACAGATTGTAAGTTACCTTTTAAGCATATATCCAACAATACGGTGTGTACTGTGTACCTACATAATATGTAAAATTATCTCTCCAGGGATTTATTTGTCTGTACTGTGTTATTGAGCTTGACTATATATACATTTATGCCTTTGGTCCTGTATGTATAGATAGCCACTGCCTTGGCAACTACTAATTATTGCTAATTACCAATGTGTATTGCAGGTTGAAAAGATATTGGAGTTTTCTCCTAAATGGTATGGAATAATGTTGTCGATTAAATATTTTTTTTTTTGTTTGGGTTAGGGTATTATGGTGGAACGAAGAATATTAGACATCCCGGAGAACAAATATTTACCACTAAATTTTGAAGGTCAGGGTTCAAAAAAAAGTTTCTACTCATTAATCGAAACCCAGCCGGGGCATACTTTTTTTCCTGATTAATTTTCAAAACTAGCCGAGGCTGGATTCTTCTTCTTTTCCTGATTAAACCACCCTTATAAGTAACCCTCATATACCTGACAAATCTTTTGCTTCTTATCCAGCAACTGTTGTAAACGGTTAATCAGTTCTGAGACACGAACCTTCAAATTGAAGTTCTTGGACAAAATTTCTACCCCGATTTTCACCGGAGAGAAAATCAAAGGGGAAGGAGGTGCCTCAATTAGAGTAGCTCTATATGACTGTCTAACTGATGCACTTGTAGAGTCAGGGCATGAAGCTAACGCAAATATCGAACTAGTGGTTCTGAAGGGAGATTCTGATGGTGATAGGGGAGATAATTTGACAGTTGAGGACTTTGAGAGGAAGATTGTCAAAGAGATAAAAGGAAAGAAATCTTTACTCAAAGGAAAAACTATGTTGAAGCTTAAAGAAGGCTGTTGTGACATCAATGAGATTTCTTTCATACATAATTCTGGCTGGGTGAAGATCTGTCAGTTGTCACTTGCAGCAAGGGTTGTGGATAATTTCCCTGGAACTAGAATACAGCCGGCAATGACAGAGTATTTCATGCTTAAAGATCACCGGACCACATGTCAGTATCTCTTACTTTAATTTGTTTGTGTTTTTAATTTGTTATATGAGAACCTGGATAACCTGAATTATATTCTGTCATGTTTTTATATGAACATTGTGCATGGACAAATTGATTGTCTATTGGGGTATATTGTATTCATTTGAATCTGGATCTATATATGATAGGAATATGGATTGAAAACATTGGACTGGCATGATACAAATGCTTCTAATGTAGATATGTCACTTTCGAACCAATTTTCTGTTAAGGTGCTAAATCTTAACTTATTGGATGTGGAGCTCATTTATATGACTTGTATTAACAGACATTTTTTAAGCTTCAGCTTAAATGCAGGGAAGTACATAGATTATGTCAAATCTATAAATTTTAATGATTTTCGGTCTCCCAGAATACTTCTGAGTTAAAAACCAGAATAAAGGAGAAATAGTAACTTTTGACGTTTATTTAGCTCAACATAAATTGCAGAGGAGAGTGACATGTAACTTATGGTTTTTGTTTGCAGTGTATAAAAAGAAATATCCGCCAGCTTTATCTGATGAGATATGGAGATTAGACAAGATAGGCAAGAAAGGTGCTTTTCATGACCGTTTAAAGGAAAAAAACATCACACGTGTAGAAGATTTTCTCAAACTCCTTGTTATGGAACCTGAAAGACTTAAAAAGGTAAATTCCACCTCTTCCCAATTTACGTTGTTCTTAAAATCTAACATCCCTCTCCCCGCTTTATGTTGTTAAAATTGTTAAATCCATTTAGTGTTTACTGAGATCTTAAGGTTTAGATTGAGTTAGTTTTCAAACATCGTACAAGAGATCTGGAGAAATCTCAAGTTCAAACAGTTTGTTTGCTTGTTGGTGGATTGTGCCTATAATAACCCAACAAGCATACCTAGAACTGACGACTGGTGCAACAATCCACCAAATTCAGTCCAAAAGTGCTAGAAATTTGATATACATTAGTTGGTGACTTGTCCTTATAAAAACATTCAAACTTACTCTACCAGATGCCGGATGTTACAGTGCCCCTTGGTAAAATTGTTATAGTGGTTCACACATGCAAGTGGGAGTGTTAAACGTGTAATATCCATATAGTAATTTCTATTAACACCTCAAGGTTTGGGAGGGTTGATGTAGCAGTTGTCTGTAGTTTAGCTTTAAACAATGTGACTTCAGGAAACAAAAACTATCCTGCACTTGTAATGTGCCAGCTTTATAAATATTGATGATTAATTTAAGACTATATCATGGCTGTAACCTTACAGTTCCCTAGCGTTTAATATTCTGATTTCACACACACTTCCCTTCTGTTTCCTTCTAGAGTACTTTGGAAAATGAAAATTATTTTAAAAAATCAGGGCCTGAAAATCGTACATCCAAGTCAAGGGAACTTAACTCAAGCCGTCGATGGTTTTAAGCTTAAAATAGTAAAATCTAATCTGAGATTACTCGAGGATTTTTATAGCTAATGGAAACAAACCATAAACATATAGTTATCGTGATGCTCACAGATACTTCTCGCTGGTGACAAAACATGGAAGGTGATAACAGAACATGCAAACACATGTTTAATTGATGAAAGTGTGCAATTTTGCTATTATCCCGATTCAGAACAAAAGAATGGTGTGGTTTTCAATGTTGTGGGAAAGTTGAAGGGATTACTCAGGGAATCCCAGCATGTTCCTGTTGATGGACTATCCGATGTAGAAAAGGTGCAGTCTTACTTCCCTTGATATTCCTTTATTTCGTCTAAATTTAGATAAATTATAATCTGTTTAAACTAATTTGATGACAGGCGAATGCCCACAAGTTGGTGATGTGTGCGTTCAAGCACGGGAAAAAACTAACCCCTTATAATGATGAAAATTCAATCTTGAAAACCTCTGCTCCCTTTTCAGGGTCACTCAGGCTGGAGAACCCTAATGAATGTAATTATGAGCCTCAAGTAAATCCATATCCCCATTATTATGCACGGCCTGGTACCTCGCTTTATGCTAATATTCCATCCATTAGTTGTGTTGGTGAATCAAGTAGGCCAGATCATGGTCAATTTAGCATGGATTTTATTGAAGAGCTCATGCGTCTCCCTGGCCAAGGTTCTGATTACCCAATCTACAGTCCAGAGAATGCTCATCATCATTTGGATGAAGGATATATGCTTCATTTAACCCATAGTATTAGCAACTATCAATCCAAGAATCCAAGCGTGTTGCAGGGTGAACAATCCTCCCCTGGAATTGGTCTTCTCGATTCTCAGGATGTTCCCACCATTGATGTCTGGAAAAGTTGGAGAAGAGTTCTTATTATTCTGAATGCAATAGTGACAGTAAAGTCGATTGGAGCCACCGGAAAGTTTCCTTCTCAGAAGAAACGTAAAATTTCCTGATTGGTGCATAAAGAATTCCGAGCATGTAATATACAAGTTCAGATGCTACCAGATGAAGTTCGTGTGCAGGTTTAGAGTAAAAAAGGCTGAATGTTGAAATATAAATGTTGCCATTTATGGAAAGACTATTAGGCCACATTTCTGCTGTTGTAAATATATTAAGAAAAACTTCATTTTTTTTCTTCTATTTGTTTACATTGAATTCAGTTCTCTTTGTTGTAATTGTTGATGAAAACTCTTGATATAATCTGAACTTCTTTGAAGCCTAAGCTTAACGGTATAGATATATTAGATTTTGTAGGATCATATTATTCATATTTCACTTTTATTCATTGTTCTAAAGTCGGTGATTAATCTGATTAATTCTTGTTCGGTAACCCGATCAAATTAATCATTTTAATTATTTTCCGATTTATCCGATTAATCCGTGCTTTTACCAACTAAATCCGATTCGCGTTTTTTTATTATTAACTAAATAGTTTGTTAATGCATTTCTGAGAGTGTAACACTGCTCTCATGGGCCTATGAGCTAAAGTCTAAAGCCTAAAGCCTAAAGGCATGAATCTTGAAACTTTGATCTTATGTTAGATTTAGTAAAAATTAAATTAAAAATAATTAGAACATCGAAGGGTGTGAAGTGAAAAAAAAATGTAAGAAAGTGAAAAATCAAAGATTATTACATAAATTTCGAAAAAAATGTGTAAAATTTACGAATTTTTAAGATTAAACTCTAATTTAATATTTTGTTTGAAACTTATAAAAGGAATATCAATCGATCACAGTATAAAAAAATATTTCATTTTTACCAAACATCATTTTTAGTTTTATTATTATTATTATTATTATTTTGTTTCCATTAATTATTTGGTAAATAAATAATATATCATTTGTAGAAAGTGTATAGCAGAGTAGCAATGGCTTTCCTATACAACAAACCCATCTTCGATCCCATTCTCAAGTACCTCTCTTCTCCCTCTATATATAACAAATATATACATACACTAATATGTATCTAATTTTATACGTGTTTTGTACAGAAAACGGGTGATTTGCTTTGTCAATCGAGGCGCGGATTACACACACAACTAGGTGCTCGCGAGAAGGCGGTGAGTATCTCTATACTAGTGTCTTGTTTTTTTTTTCTTTTTTTCTCATGATTTAATTTGGATATATGAATTATTAATGTTTGCAATTAGGAATCGTAATAAAACTTGATTAAAGAAATTGGGGGAAAGTATTGTAATTTGATTGTTTAGACTCTAGCTAGTAGTACAGTTTAGTGTTGTTTAAGGCACAAATTATAAAAAAGCGCAAGACCTAAGTTTGAAGTTTAATCGCGAGCCTTTTGACAAAAAAATCACAAATTTAACAAAAAACTAGTACTTAACATAATCTTAACATTCAAACATAATAAAAAACATAAACAACATGATAATAGTGTCAATAATTAAGGCTTAATCGATAAGGTTCTCTAGTTCAAAAACTTCAGTGTCATTAAATTAAATTTCTGACCCCTCAAATTCTCGCTCTTCCTCTTCATCATCTTCATTTATTAGAGTTGGAGAAGATGCTCCGTGAGTTGTATTAGAGGTGGATTTGCTTCTTGTCAAGCGTCTCGTGCGATAAAGTGGCTCTTCTGCTCCAGAAGCAATACACACATCATCCCAATTAAGGTCTTCACCAACATGGACATAGTTATTATCCACATCTTCATCATCAAGACCCTTTCCCAACAACCACTCGTTACAATCATCAATTAAATCTAGTGCAATAGGGTCCTGAACAGCGCGTGCATCAAATCTGCGCTTTAATGCTCGATTATATTTGACATATACCAAGTCATTGAGTCGCTTTTGAGTCAATCCATTCCTCTTCTTTGAATGAATGTGTTCAAACGCACTCCAATTGCGTTCACAACCAGAAGCACTACATGTCAAACTCAAGACTTTGATTGCAAATTTCTGTAAATTTGGAGTTGAACTTCCAAGATCATCCCACCAGATAGCTACAAATAATTTTAAATAAAGTTAAAATATGCCAATGCGTCTATAGTTTACTTATCTTTTGTTTACTAAACTAATTGTGAAGTGATTCAACTATTATATACCTGGAGCATGTCGTTTCCTGGCTCTTTTTGCCATGTCTGATGAAAAGCTTTCCGCTGCATACTTGTACACCAAAATTTCGTCAATAATTGCATCATGTATTGTTATATCTGGAACTAATCTGTAGATACACTCATATAGACCCTTCCTGATATTTGCATCCATGGACATATCTTGTGAATTATAGAAAAATTCTGGATTGAGGAAGTGACCCGCTGCGTGCAAAGGCTGGTGGAGTTGAACCTCCCTCCTGTTATCAATTATCTCAAAGACTTTTTTGTAATCATTTGCCGATTCAAATGAACTAACAATTGCAGATTTGGCCTTTTCCATTGCCCCGCAAATATATCCCATCGGAGGTTTCGTTTCACCATCAACAATCCGCAAGACTTTAATAAGAGGACCACACACCTTGAGTGCAAAGTTAATGTTTTTCCAGAATGAAGTTTTCAGTATAGTGGTTGTAGCTCTTTTTCCGGCAACCTCTTTAGACCACTTGCTTGCATTCCATTCATCAGAAACAAACATCTTCTGTAATGAAGCTCTAAGCCAGTAAAGCCTTCCTAACATAATACAAGAGGTTGCAAATCTGGTTTTGACAGGCCTAAGCAGCTCCTTCAATTTTGTGAAGTAGCGGAGCATGTTGACGGTTCCAGGCCTAGCATAGATGAATCCACACAAAGCCATGGCACTTAATCATGTATCTTTTAGTTTTCTGATCTTAAATATGTCCTCTAACATTAGATCAATACAATGCGCTGCACATGGTGTCCAATAGATATGTGGATACATTCTCATTAGAAGTTTTCCAGCCCTTACATTATTTGCAGCACTATCGGTGACAACTTGTATAACTCTACTTTCTCCAACAGATTTAACACAATTCTCTATCAACTCAAGCATCTTTTCACCTGTTTTTGAATAATCTGAAGCATCAATTGATTCAAGAAAAATGCTCCCTTTTGGAGAATTTACCTGAAAATTAATCAGGGTTCTTTCTCTTTTGTCTTTCCAGCCATCACACATAATTGAACATCCAACTTTCTCCCATTCTTTTTTGTGCTTTTCTACGATCTTATTTGTTTCTTCAACCTTATTATTAAGCAAAGGGACTCTAACCTCGTGGTAGGTAGGTGGTTTCATTCCTGGGTCATGTTGCCCAATAGCTTCAATCGCCGGACCAAAGCTCTCATAATTAACGGCATTGAACGATATTCCTGCATCGTACATCCACCTTGCGAACATCTTACAAGCTTGATTTCGAAAGTGTTCCATTACTTTCTTTGAATCTTCACTTGTGACCAGTTTCCTTTTCTTTGATGTAGCTTCTGGATTAGGCATAAAAAAAGAATCAATAGTTCCTCTGCTGTGTCGTTTTTGATTGCTTGCAAAAGTTGAATTGAATTGACTGAATTGTGTACTCACTGTATCTTCAGATTCTTGATCCTCGATGTTTACATACTCCATATTTTTTGTACTCTTCAATTCTTTTTTCTTTCCCATAAACTCTTTGATTTCATCTCTAACAGGGGCTGGTACCTTATCACAAGGTATTGCATCTCAACTATATCCACCAGCAAGGTGCTTCTTGAATCGACAAATTTCACCTTTATAAATATTCTTGCAGAATGAACATAGAACTTTGTTTTTATCATTCTCTACTGGAGTTCCATACTTCCATCCGATATCAGGAGTGCGAGTCATTATCAGAGAAGAATCAGAAGAGATGAAAAGAGATTAAGAGAGACAGAGAAGAAAATTGAGAAGAGAAATCTGTAAATATACGTATATATCTGTGTGTTTAGATGAGACTGGGTCTTATGAAACACTTGCGGGTTTTCTCCTTTTACCCTTTTTTTAAAGGGTATTATCGTCTTTTTTGTTATCAGCGCCTTTTTACATTTAGTAGCGCCTTTAGCGCCTTTTATCGCCTTTTGAGCGCCTTTTGGACGATTTCAGAATCGCGCTAAATCGCTGAATTTCGAATCGCACACCTTGCGCCTAATCGCGAAGTGCCATTAATCGCGCCTTTAACAACATTGGTCCAGTTTAATGTCTAAGTTGAGGTTCCATTTTTCAGAGAATGTTTATTGAAATTAATGGGTTTAGGCCGGAGGAAACTAGTTAATAGAATTAAAGGCGCGTATATTTCAACTAATTGGATTTGCGCCTGTCGTTTTATGATAATGATTAGTTTGATTCTTAGCTCTCTGTAACTTTTTTAAAGTGTGTTTGTGTATTAAGATTATGTATGTTAAAGTCAGTGTGAGTTACTTTATTTTAGACAGTTCAGCGATTGTAATCCTTTCCGACGAACATAGCCTAAGAGTGTTGCCGCGTATATAAGTTTTAATCAATAATTATAAGATCAAAGTTTGTAAAGTGGATAGGAACTTTTTTCTAAGATAAAAAGTTCCTGTAATGTCAGATTTAACCGTATTTAATTCATTGGTATAACTTGGATTTTAGGTTCTTATGCTATAATATTCATCCCGATGAATGACTTACTATTTTGCAGCTATTAGCACCAGACCAGTGTTGCACGGTTCACGAGTCGTTCGGGTACATGGTACGGGGTCAGGTACGTGAAACGTTAGTTTTTATGAATCGGATAGGGTGACCCGCGAATCAGATACGCGGGTCGATACGAGGATCCCTTTTATAATTATTTCTTTAGAAAATATTATGTATATTTGCTATTCTATCTATGTTTCAATTACTATTTTATAACTAAAATGTATAAGTAAATTAATCGGGAAATGTAAAATTTTAAAGTTACTACACATAATATTAATATTAAGGGGATTCAAATATGTTCAAGTAATCGAGGTTATCTTCCTATTTTTTATTCTTACCCTTTTTACATAATGATTTTCGGAGTTAAAAGGGGGATCGTCGGAGTTGGCGAACTGGAGCGTGATCCCGAGTGATCCGGGTCGAAAAGGAATCATGTTCCGGAACGAGGGAATTGGTTCGCGGTTCCATAGGCTGGCCCACGAACCATGCAACACTGCACCAGACCCTGCTCTTGATCGATTTAAATCATACAAGAAGGATGTGAAGCGTGTTAAGAGGATCGGAGATGTTCTCACTGTCGTCGTTGTTGTGGGTATAATATTCTTACTTGATAAGCTAAAAAGATATCTTTATTTAGATTTACTATTCATCTCTGTTAAAAGATTTGAATGTGTTATTTGTGTTGCCAAGTCATGCATACTCTTTTAACATTCAAGATTCCTTGGGCAGAGAAGAGTGATGATTAGTTTATTAATTATGTATAATCGATTACTTATTTGAGCAATATCTTTATTGCAGTTTAGCAAATGCTCCGATTATAAGTTTTGATCTTCTTTTCTTAGTCAAATCATAAATGTGCTTTCTGTACTACAATGAGTATCTTTTGACTTGAATTTTATGTGCTTAAATTTGCTTAAATGCTCAATGATCAGTTCTTGACTGTATGCACATGTACAAGTTGTTCCAATCAAGGAGATGTTCTTCATTGACTAGTGTTTCACATGAACCTATTTGAAAATGTTATTAATGCTCTTAATGTTTTCCGCTGCGCTCTATATTGGAGCATATTGATTGAGCACTGTCTTTTTGTTATAGAAACGCTGTTAAGTGTTTCAAACAGCGTTTCTTTTTGTGATTCAGGCATTGCTACTAGTTAAGGTTCTTACATATATCCTGGTGTTTGTTTCAGGATGTTGCTTTGAGTTATATGTGAGAGGCTGAGAGCTACTACGCGAGAAGAGGCTAGGAGACAAGCTAGTTGAAATGCATAAAGATGCCATTTTCTTTCTTTCTTTCTTTCTTTTTTTTTTTTTTTAATATTCACTGCTCGAGTTTCCTATTAACCATTGAGGCCATCGGTGAGCTAGGAAAGTCTTCAATTTATGAATGTGATGTCAAACGATCTAGGTTGTTGCTGGAAATAAGGCTATTGCAGCTCGAGTTATGTGGCGGCTGATCTTAGCCAAAGTTGTCTGCAACATAATGGAGTGTTTATGTTTTTGTTTGATGGTTTCAATAAATTTCCATGTGAAGGGGTTGATTTGGCGGTGTTCTTGTTTCTTTTTGGGTAGTAAAAATCCAACGATACTTTTTCAAAAGAAGAAATTGAAATCGTGAGATTTTATTAGGACAGTATTTTGTGATCGACTGGACTCCGGGAGAATGCAGACAGCATTCTGTCCATCAGCGTGTATACAAATACCAAAAAATGTCCACTAGTAATAAAACCAATTATTACGAGTCATAAATTGTTTTGTGACTTTTAATTTACATGAATAATTTATAATTTTTATTTTTATGTTTTCAACAACTCATAAATTACATTAAATGATAAAATTACTTAAATAGATATTAATTTAAAATTTTAAATAACTTTAAATTATAAATAAAATTTTAAAATTACCCGAACAAACTCTGAATCAGATGTATAGGCTTGAAGTGTCGATTTTATTCTATGCATATCCATCTACTCAATTCTGGAAGGAAAAAAAACCACCTTCTCAACTTTTACTTCCCAAAATGTGAACTTATTTACAAGCAAATATATTCCTTAAAAAAGCCATACGTGCGAGCTTTATATTTATTATTAGTGTACACTCTTTATTAACGTCAATCAAATTATTTTTCTCATAAATTAAATAAAATTAATAATAATTATTAATAATAATTAAAGACATGAACTCATAAATATAGAGAAATGTATAATAATTTGTGTGATTATTTTATGCTTGCTATGTAATGTACTACTAATGTACTCTAGAAGCAAATATTACAGCGTGTAAACCGACATGTGTCCATCCGAACCCTTTATTCTTACAGCAACTACGTAGCCGACTAAAGTGTAACAGGTCATTTGTTTGGCTATGCATACTACAAGTTTTCCCAAGACGGGCCAACCGGCCAAGTAATATACTAGTACTAGTGTCACCCAAAACCTCCCCTTCACACCTTTAAAACCCCTGTGCTGTGCAGAGTGCAGTAATACACTGTAAACTTGTTTTTACAATATCTTGATTGTTTATTCTTGTTTTCATTGTGTTTGTAAAAGGGTGATATCAAGAAGGATCATGACAAGTTTTGCAGGAACAACACAGAAGTGTAAGGCATGTGATAAGACTGTGTATTTGGTTGTTGAACTCACTGCTGATAATAAGGTCTATCACAAGTCTTGTTTTAGATGTCACCACTGCAAGGGTACCCTCAAGGTCTGCTCTTTACTTTTTATTTATTTATTTACTTATGAGTTGATCACCCAAAATCTGATTTAGTGCATACTTAAATCTTTATTATGATGTGGGTTCTGCCTGTAGATAAAGATTATGCAGGATCATTTTGATTTTTTTTCTTGATTTGTAAATTGCAGAATTGTGTAGAATTTTTTGTGATCCTATGAGTTGCATATTTTGTTTATTAACAAGGTTTGTTGAAATTTATGATGATCCGAATATAATACTAGATTAAACTCTGAGACCCTTTTGTTCTGGATTTTTATTTTTAAGACACTCTGTGTTGATTTAGCATTTTGTGAATCATGTAATATCTTTGATGTTTTGTTATATCCATAGAGGAATGAACATCTTTTTTGAACTCCAGTCTGTAAAACTCGGCTTTCAATAACCTTATGAGCCATGTCTGTTAATGTATCTACATAATCAGGTTTATTACTAGCTAGCTTGTATTCATATCTAATGGTTATTCGAGGCCAACTTTTTCAAGCATTATAATGTAAGGAGAAATTATTGAATACACAGCAGTACAGTATATACTTCTAGCTTCCCTTTAAAATTATTCTGCTTACTTCGTTGATCATAAGAAGTATATACTTTGTTGATTATGATAGTCTATTCTCTGTTGCCTTGACTTTATATCAAGGCAGCTCTAAAATTTTATTGATCCCAAGTAGTGTTCAAGTTTCCCTTGTTGGATCAGCTACACTATCCAAATCTGTGCGCAATTATTCAGATCCCTTCAGCTAATCTCCACCTTCATCATTTCTATTAGAATCTGTGTGATTGTATTTACTGAATTGTACCGGTTGGAGTGCTCTTACCTTTATACGTATTCAACTACCTTTCAGTTCTTATAGTTGTTTGTTAAACGTTTGACGTTTCTTTCTGTATTGCTCTCGTTTCTGTTTACTGGAAAAGCTTTACCTTTGTTTCTTACGTATGGGTCAATATAAATTTTGTTCTAACTACCCTTTTCCTTGCAGCTGAGTAACTATTCCTCTTTTGAGGGAGTCCTATACTGTAAACCTCACTTTGATCAGTTGTTCAAGATGACTGGCAGCTTGGATAAGAGTTTTGAAGGTAGTTTTTTTCACTTCCCTATTATATTTTACCATATGATTCCTTTAGTTTGATGTATCTGATACTCAATTATTACCCCGTTGGATTCCACTAGGCACTCCAAAAACAACCAGAGTGAACAGATCTTCTGAACAGGTAGTTCATGCCAGTATGCCACCTCTTCCACACATTTATAAACTAGTTTGCATGAGTTTCAAAGCTGTATTGATGTTTCAGTTAATAATTACATTACATATTTCTCAGGGCCATAACAACAGCAAAATCTCAAGTATGTTTGGTGGGACTCAAGAAAAATGTGTTGCTTGCAAAAAAACTGTTTACCCTTTAGAACAGGTATGGATTACATTCAACTACCTTTCAGTTTTATGTTTGCAAAGTTGATGTAATTTCTGTTGAAGATGCTGATGATGCTTCTTGTTACTTCAGGTGGCTGTTGATGGCACTGCATACCATAGGGCTTGTTTCAAGTGCAGCCATGGAGGCTGTGTGATAAGTCCATCAAACTATGTGGCTCATGAGCATCAACTTTACTGTAAGCACCATCACTCCCAACTTTTCAAGGCAAAGGGCAACTTCAGCCAACTGGACAAGCATGAATAAAATTTAAATTAAAGGGATGACTGAGAACACTACACGACACCTGTATGATTCCACCTAAATTTTCATAGTAACCTCACAAGGGTACTTCTTTCCGCAAATAAGTACTTGTTTTGATGAATACTCCCTACTAAACGTACTCAAAATCACATCGGAAGTGAAACTGATGGATGCAAAGGTCGTGTATGTTATGAGACAATTTTGAAGAGGACAAGTTCTGTTTTATAATGCACCATTCTGATTTAAGCTTTTACTATAACATGTATAATCTGAATTACTAGTTAAATTATGCTGTTTTACTGTTAAAACATCTAACCTGATGTGATCTTTTTTAAGTTGTGATATTATTGCTCTTCCCTAAAATATATTATAGTTTCTGCTCTTTCTTCACATGGACATTGAACCACCTTTCCGACGAATCACCCACTGAAAGAATTGACATGAACTATGTTACTATGTGGTAGGTACCAGATAAAAACTTGGAATGTTAAACAGTTGTATGGTACAGTGAGCTTCGCTTATTTTCAAGCACATGTTTTAAAGGAGTTTTGTACTCTTAATTCATTACATAACAAGTAGACACTTATAATTGCTTCGGACATGAACTTCAATAAGAATAAAAATAGAGAATCGACAACTTTAAGCTTTGCAATACACTCGTAGAATTCAAAAATTCTACTGAGTTTAAAGATTTGAGGGCATCTCGCGACCTAATTATCAATACATGTACCTAGGGCAATCTTGACATGCACAGATAATCCAAGGCTTTTTAACAATCGTGCAACTTTAACTTTTCTTTTTAATATTAAAAGAGATTTCATAAATTTTCTACTAGTAGTGGAACATTATGTGTAAGAAGGATCTAACGGCTATGTGGGTCTGCAAAAATGAGTCGAATCTAAGAATGCACTAGGTATGGTGCATATCAATAGCCTTAGTAGTCAAAGTTCTAAAGCATGATGATCACTTATTTGTTTACTATTCTATTATATTTTCTTAAGGAATGCAAATATAGAATAAACCTATTTGTATCATTATCTATTGTTTCAGAGTTTTAATTTTCATGATTACTCTGTATTTTGAGCATGGATGATTTAACTATCTTAAGCTGAAAATCTTCTTGAGCCTAATAATAATGTTAAGCATGTTACGTGTGGCACATGGCCATGACTAATATTGTCAAGTAGGTTTGGCATGCTTGGCTGCTTGCATAGACTCTGGGAAGAAGGACTATTTGAGTAGCTATTAGTTGAAGAAATGATTCTATTTTGAGGATAAAATATAGTTTATAGTTAATTAATTATCAAAGTTAAAGTGACACAGAATTTAGATGCCTCCTTGACTGCTTGTCTTAATGCTCACAGATTCCTTTTGCAGCAATATTAGATATTATTGTTATGTGCAAAACAAACTGCACCTCAACTAAGTTTCCAGACAAAACCAAATCAGTTAAAAAACAAATAGCAGATTACATGGATGTGAAATTGGGTAGCCCTGCTTATGCTTTACATCGCGCTCTAAACTTGATTCTAGCCATTGACGAGGCCATCTTAGACGTGTCAACTCGGTAAAAACAAACCTTATCAACCACAAAACTCTTCAAACATGTTGAATGTACTGTTGTATTGAATTTTTGAATTTCACCGGATTTATGAAACTTAACATCCAATGCTATGCACAAATGGAAACACAAATGATCAGCTAGCAGCAGCCTCGGTGATGCTATGCAGTGAGGGATGCCATCCTCTTGGTCTTGCAGTTGCAGAGTTGGATGTCGATGATGATGTCTTTTTCAGTTGTCTATCGTGCTTTATCACCTGCATAATGTGTGTTTATAGATACGAGTAAGGTTCTATAGATGCTTTATCATCTGCGAAGTATATTAGGGGTAAGGTTTCTCTAGGGAACAACTTTAGATGGAAAAATAATCATTTTATCCTCGAAAATCAAGTACATAACACATGCTAATCAAGCTTCAACAGAGGATAAAGCATACTACCAGTTTACTTTTTGTTGCACCATTAAGATTAGTATCAAAATCTGTAACTCCCTTTCCAGATACTGCTTCTGATTGTTTTTTCTTCTGCATCTTTGCATACTTTTTAGCCCACACCCCTTTCATCACCTCTACAAGTTTACAAATAAACAACATCTCAGTTAATAAAATATAAAAATGTTCTCCATGGAGCACGACCCAGTATCGTACCTTGAGAACTGACAAGTCTGTAAGTATGGCCAAGAAGAAGAGTATCGGTTGGGCGGAGAAGCTTGATACGAGTAATGCGAAGAGGTGCAGTAGTGTGAGTGGCGGAGGAAGTTGGATGCAGAGTGGTGGTGAGAAGCAGGGCAACATGATAGCCAGGGTTAGTCTTCATGACATAACTAGCAGGGACAGGCCAATATGCTTTATCTACTCTACCACAAGGCTGTTGTATTACTAGACTTGCATTATCCATGGCTTGGCAATTCCCCATCTCCCTGTTTATACGATTATTTGTGTGTGTGTGTGTGTTTTTACTCTTTAGCAAGTACCAAGCAAGATGGATGAGCAAGAAGAATGATTTACTGTATGAGAAAAATAGAAAGAGTCTCTTTATATTGCAAGCACCAACCTCAACAAGAAAGAAAAATTGAAAAATATTTGTGTAGGCCTATCTATATATTTGAGTAAATTATATATTGTAGTTTTGGTACGACAACAATGGTACGTTTATTTCTGGCATTATGAGTTCGGAAGCATTCTTTAGTTTCGATCTGGGATGGATACGTGTATGGTAGTGGCCGAACTCGCAAGAATTTAATTCCAGAAAATTTAATTATTAATTTCGCAAGGAATAAAATGAGGAAAAGAAAAAGCAATAATGTGCAATAATCCGAAAGGGAAGTGGAAATGTGCAAGAAAATGGAAGATAGGGATGCGGCAGAGAATGTTTCAAAGAGAAGTTATGATTAGTATATTACATACATACATACATGATACATGATACATGATACATGATACATGATACATGATACATGATACATGATGCATGATACATGATACTGCATTTCTGACAAAATTCCAAGGGAGATGCAAGTGCCAGTTGATACTCCTGGAGTATTTTTTTAATTTAATTACGTGTACAAAAACCACACTCTCCTCCGTTTTTTTAAGTCATTTTAATTTTTATAAATCTATTTATATGCCCCTGACTACTTTATTACACTAGTAGTCAGGGGCGGAGCCACCCTTGGCGAGGGTACGCTGCCGCCCACCCTGACTTTTACCGAGTGTTTATATTAATATGCATCTCTGACTTTACTTGCTTGCTTTATCTGCTTGTGGTACATTTTTGATATTCTATGAATATGTGCATCTTTCTCATCACAATGTAGTAGTAAAATAAAATAATAATTAATTAATTTTTACTATTTATAATTTTTTTATCATATTGCTATCATATCATAACATTAAAAAAAATTGATTAGTTATTTATAATTTTTTTAGATTTTCAAATTGTACTTGTTTTATAATTTCTTGACAAATAATATTAACCACACAAATTATACATTATCATTATTAAACCTTGAATAAAATGATACCAACCGCTGATTCAATTTCATAAATTTAATATATATAAATATATTTTTGAAAGTAATTAATATATAACATAATATTAGACTTATTTGTTATAATTAAAAATTAAAATCAACCTACATATAGTGGTCGTTTGAGGTTCTTTAAACTTAAAATAATTTACTTATTTCATATTTTTTTACATATTTTCATATATTTTTTAAGATAAATATTTATTTTAAAATTTTAAAACCAAATATTATTTTCAAAATAAAAAATAAGTTACTTATTTTCAGAAAAAATACATACATACCAAAATTTTCTGAAAATAAACACTTATTTTTAGGAAATAAGTGGAAACAAATGGGGTCATAATTTTGTATCACCAAAAAAATTAATATTTAACAGTGTTATTTGGCCCTCCCTCACTTCATGTGCTAGCTCCGCCACTGCTAGTAGTATAACTTTTAGATTTTAAATTTACTTTTATAATAATAAAAGTGACATCTGTTTTTAAACTTATGTTTAATATTAGTATTTGTATTTGTATTTAGGGATGACAATCGGCTCGGGTTTGACAAAATTAAAATTCAAACCTGAAAATTTTATCGAAACTCGAATCCGACCCAAATCCGAATCTGACCCGAACCCGAAAAATATTCGAAAATTAAAATCTGAACCCGATCCAATGGATTTTGTATCGGATTCGGATTTACCCGAAATTTAAATCCGCTATCCAAAAACCCGAACCCGAATCCGAAATTTAAACCCAAAAATTAAGTAAAAAATATATTTTTATATAAAATATATAATAATATTTTATAAATAATGTATAATATATATATATATTATTTAGGTTTTTTTAGGATTTTGGGTTTGGATATCGGATTTCGGACATCGGATCGGGTTTCGGATCGGTATACCTCAAATTCAAATCCAAAAATTGAATTCGATAAATCCAAAATTTCGGATTTCAGATCAGATATCCGCCGGATCGAATTTTTTTTTATCATCCCTGTCTGTGTCCAAGACAGATGAGCAACATGCAATATAGCTTCCCAAAGTTTTTGAATGCTCTTCTTCCCTTCCTAATTATTGAGTTTTTTCTATATATAGTTCGGATATATCTATGAATTTCGAAAATTATGAATATATATTGACAATCATCATCATCACTTATAACTAAAATTAAATTATTTTATTGATTTGGTCTTGTAAAGTTCAAAGATCGAGTTATCAGTTAAATATTAGTCAAATTATTAGGGGTGTATCTTAAATTTATTATAATATCCAATCTATTAGTCTTATTTTATTAATTATTAATTAATCAATAGATATTTATTATATTATAAATTACATAATTATTTATATTTAGTTAAAATATAATTATATATAAAATCATTTATTATAAAATATATCTTTCAAGAAAAATTAATAACAAATTAATAGAATGTTTTGTAAGGCATTAATTAAGAACTGTTTGACCGAATAAAAAAATTTTAAAACCATAATCTTGTTCACTAAATTCAGCTACCAAAGTTTAGAACACGGTCAGATATTATACATTTTATTCAAAAATATTTTTAAAAAATTATTTTATGTTCGAAGTGTTAAAAATGTCAAATGACCCTAAATCCTGTTATGTCCTAAAATCACCCCTTATCTAAAATTGTACGGAGTACATGATTAGTATTTTTAGGGCTTCTGTACGCTTCATATTATCAACTTCAAATATCCTTAAGCTTTCTGTCTCTCTATCGACAATAGAAGCCCTAACAACCGCCTATCGTTTCCACCATTCTTGCAACCTATTTTTCGGAGAAATATAAATGTAGAAAAGAAAAGCTGATATGATTAAATGAATGATTACGCACCATTCTAAACCTTAAAAATACGTACTCGTTAAATTTTATTTCAAATATTAGACACATGGGCTTGCATGTTTTGGTTTAATTGAAGAGTGACAATTAAGGATCATGCCAAGATTTTACCCCATTTTATACCATGCATTTGTTTTACATACCCCTTTTACTTAACCCTTATTAAAAAAACACAAATATTAAAAAAATATTTTATTATATGATTTGTTTATATGTTTGCCCCTAATCGATGTCTCGAATAGTAAAATAAATTTGAAAATAAGTTTTAGAGTCTGAGAAATAAGATTAAGCGATAATCTTAAGAAAATATGTAAAAATGTATATTGAAATAAAATATGAATAATTATTCAGAAATATTTTTTTTCTCAAAAGGGTCAATTAAAAATAAAACGGGAGTTACATTATTAACGCTAACGATTGATTGTGATGGATTAAATACCAATAATATCACCATCATAATCTAATATAATTTGCGTAGATAAATCATAAATGTCTAAATAATAAAAATTTGAGAAGTCCATGTATCCACCATAGTTGTGATAATTGAGTTGGCCACACATTAGATTTACTCACAAATCTTACGATAGATTTGACAATTCCCAAGATATTATGGACATTGGAAATCGCACCACATGCTACAGAGTGGGTGGCTAACCTTTTGTTCAGAAAGACTACGGTCTAAGTTTATCTGCCCTTTTATCAGATTGAGGGGGTATGAAATATATGGTGATCCTAGAGGTGGCCACTTGTACGGGTTGTGCGTGCCGAGCCGGGTTGGAGACGGGTTGAGCACGAGAAAGTTGAACACTGAACCGGCACTGAGTTGAATCGAGCCGGGCCGGGCTCGGGCTTGAACCGGGTAAATGTAACACAGGACCGGCACGATGATTCGGACGGGTTTTAACGGGTTGTGCGGGTTGTGCGGGTTGTGCGGGTGAGCCGGGTCGTGCGGGTTGTGCGGGTTGTGCGGGTGAGCCGGGTCGTGCGGGTTGTGCGGTTTGTGCGGGTGAACCGTGACTGGTGATGGTGAGTGGTGACAAACTCTTTTCATTTTTTTTTATGTTTTCTCTCACCTTAACCTGTATAACATGGTTTTGTTATTTACCACATGATTCGTTAATTTTTTAATGTAACGAATTTATGTTATTTTAAATTATTTTTTTTCAAATTATTTTTATTAAAAAAAAAAGAGGACGGTACCTCGTTTAAATTTTATTAATAAAAAAAATATTTTACAAATAATTTGAGAGGACTCCTCTCTAAAAAAACGGAACAAACCACATCAATACATTACAAAAAAATAAAACTAAAAACAAATCTTAAAAGTACAAAATAAAAAAATTATACTCACTATTTTATTTATAATTGTTGTTCGTTGTTGGTTGAGGTGCCTGATTCTGATGAACTATCCATTGTCATTCATGGAGAAGTACAAAACCTCTACTTTTTTCCATCTTATGACGAAAGAGAAATATATGAAGTAATTAATCACTTTAATATAAATAATTATTATTTGATTTAAAATATATAGTTTCTAACACATTATAATTACGTCATTTAATAAAAGAGCGCTTAACACAATCATTTGTTTTCATAATTTAAGCAAAAGAAAGTTCCAACTGAGTTTGACAAGATAATTCATTTTCAACATCTCAATTTTCCACATCAAAAATGTAATCATCACTAAAGTACGGTCATCTGCTATTTCGGTCATCTGCTGCAAGTTTACTATATATTTTTATTTTTCCTTTTTATTTATCTTTATTATGCTATTTCGGTCATCTGCTGCATGTGACCAAAAATGTCGTGTTGTTATATTTGTGTTATATTATTATGGGTAAATAAAAAATATGATTCATATTTATTATTAATTATTAATTTAAATTATATTTCTTAAATAATAATAAAAAATAATTAATATATATTATTATATATTCGGGTGGAACGGGTTATATTGGTCGGTTTGACAAGGCAAACCGAACCCAACCATTATTTTTTGTTTAATTTTGCCACATCAGAAATAATTGTCATGTCAGCAAGAAATATTAACGCCCGTCAAGAAATTTAGACAGAAGGATCTATCTCAAAAAAATAATTAGTTTAAGGATGTAATACAAAATTATTTTTGTTTAAGGACTTAACCCCAAAAGGCCATATAGTTTAAGGACGTTTTAATTTATTATCCCTATATTCTTTTATATTCTTTCTTGTGCCATAATTCTCGTGGCATAATTTTATATTCTCTGTATTTTGGTCAAAAATAAATTGATTAAAAATTTTAGAATTTAAAAATAATATATAAATTATATTAGATATATTTTTTAGTTATATAACATAGATAATATTTAATTAAAATTTAACTAATACTTAAATAAGATTTATGAACCGGGAAATTTTTTATATTGAATTATGTATTTATGTTAGTAGAAATTTAGAACATTTATGATGACCTCACAAGTCACAAGTCACAACTCACAAGCTACATTAATATATACATCTACCAGACTACCATAGGCCATAGCTACAATTCTCAAACAAGCATAGGCTTTGCATGTTGACCACGTGTAACTTTCTATCGTCTTAAGTTTAATGCAGTTGCATGACCCACTATTCACTAACCACTGTCAAGTGTCAAGCATACTAAATATAATACTAAATATAACATTATGTGAAGTTCGTTTAAACGGCGAGCTGTGCGGGCTGCGGGCTGTGCGGGCTGTGCGAGCCGTGCGTGCGGTTCGTGCCGGTCCGGTCCGGTTTTCTTTTACGGGCCGGTCCGGTTCGGGTTGCGGTTCTTGATTTCTAAACTCGTAACCGGCACTAATATTTGAACGGGTTGTGCGGGTTTTGACCCGGCTCGGCTCGGACCGAATTTGACGAATAATTTAACGAGCCGGGTCCGGTTGTGCGGATCGAACCCGCACAAGTGGCCACCTCTGGGTGATCCACCTGCATGCTCTTCACTCTTCACCTCCTATTCCAAACCACCATATATTTTTAATACACTGTAGCAGATATCAGAGTTGCCAACTTTTCCATTTTCATTTTACTTAATAACTGGACTTGTTTGGACTCATGTACCTCTCTCGAACGAACAAAAAGGTCACACACTACTGTTATTATTGTTGGATGATCTAGCTAGCTTTTCAGAAAGTTGTCATAAAACTAGATTTAAATGAGATTTTGTGTGTTTGAATAAATATCGTAAATATCGTTTCTTAGTTATTTGTGCTGCTCTTATTTAAGTGATTATCTGTTGGTCCGTAAATTATTCAACTAGTTATATCCAAATTTCAGCATGTGTTATTTTAATAGTCTAGTATTTATTGGACTGAATTTATAATTGTTTGGGGGGATTATTGTTGTTTTTATTGAAGAAGACTCTCCGGCAATAATTGTCTCTCCGTCATTTATGCCGGTCAATGCCGATTGAAGACCATATCTCTGTATTTCTCGGGTTACCCTCGTAGGGAGTTATGAAGTGTATTTCTCGGGTTACCCTCGTAGGGAGTTATGAAGTGCTAGTTAACTTATCTTGGAAGATCTTTTCCTGTACTCAGGCGGGTTGCCCTCGTCTGAGGGTTTAGGATGTGTTCTACATTTACGGTGGATCTAGTGCTGACCTCTAGTCAAAGTATTCAAGGAAAAAACTGTAGTGAATCGGCTAGAACCCATGGTTTCCGGGTCAATGTCGGATCCATGAAATCCTTGAGTCCTCTTCCAAGTAAGTTTCTTTATCATTTTCATATCGGGCCTCTATTTAAGCAAAAACTACGTGAATTTGATTTTTTATAAATAGGAGTACGTAGGCACATTGTTATGAGCGGGATGTTGAGAGCTGCCATCAACTAAAAAATCTTAACAATCTCAGCCCTCAATATTCAACAATCACCACACTCTGACCACTTTATAGGTAAAAACACCACCCTAAATCTTGATTTTGGCTATAAACCTCAAATTTTATTGTTACTAAATTCCTCCATCAACACGAGGCATACTAATTACATAGTCCTCTCATTGCATGTACTAAGGTGGTGAAAGAAATACCTAATACTCTTATATATAATACTCCCTCTGTTTTTTAATATAAGTATTTAAGGTTTTTACGCGAGGACTAAGGAAGGTCATTATTATAGCTTTTTATTTTTTACTTTTCCTTTTTTATCCTTTGTTCTTTATTTATCTTTTTCCTTTATCGGTGTACAATTAATACAACTAGTTACGTTGGTTTTTAAAAAATGTATACCGTAACTTTTCATCTTCATTTTAGTTTTGTTTTTTCCATTTCATTATCTCCCTCCAAAATTTTCAATCCACTACCTTCTAATGAAAATTAAAATTTTCAACTCCCTCCATTTTATACATCATATACTGTATATATATGTATAGTTAACAACGGTAGAAATCACCTAAAAGAAAGAAAAGTAAAAAATATTAATCAATTTATATGAATACTAATTATAATATTGATCTAAATATATCATTGAATTTATATGAAGATACAAACACATCAGATGATATGTCTGAAAGTTCTAAATTTGCAGGTATTATTTTGTTTTTGTTTGGTTTGTCTGGTTGATTGTATTGCTAGTTTATATATATTTGTATGTTTTTGTTTTATTTGTATGGTTTTGTTTATTCTTTCACCTACTCAAAATAAAAATTACTTTGGAGAAAGCCAATTTTTTCTCAGGAGCAACATCAAATTAATCCAAACATCCATCTTTCTGATCATGAGAGTGACTCAGACAACTTTTCATCTCCTGAACGCAAGTCTTCTACTTTTATATAAACTATTTGCATTTTTTTCACATATAGACATTTTATTATTATGAATATATATATATATATATATATTGACTTTATTGAATTGTAATTTTTTTTAAACATGTATAAAATGTAAAATATTATGATTATTATCTTTTATAATTATAAATAATTAAATTACTTATATACTCCTATGCATATATATAATATATTATATATATATTCTATTATATTATATATGAATATATATTATATATAGAGACATTAATTAAATTTACTTGTTATTTTTTATATTTTTATATACTAATAATATTTTGTACATGTAATTAGAAGTTGTTTTATTTTAATTTTTTTAGTGTTTTGCATAATTCTTTTGTATGCTCACTTGATTTTTTTTCCTATTTAGATGATTTTGTAAATGAAGAATATTTGTCTCAAAATATAAATGAGGCTATCTCAATTGTATTTGACACAATTGAACTTTTATCTTTGGAAAGTAAGTAATCATCTTATAGTTTTTTTTAACGTGTCTTATTCTATTTTTTGTTTTTCCAGTTTTGTGATATTTTTAATATGTTATTTTTGTGTTTTTTCATTTTTAATTAAGATGAACAAGAAATTGATAATGATGCAATATAAGTGAAGAAAAGAAAAGTAGTGACAAATGCTGAAAGGCAAGCTATTTATGCAAGTGTGAATGGAAAATTTAGAAAAAACACCAAAAGAGATGTTGCATCGTAATTTTCGGTATGGGTACGGTTCAAAGAATTTGGAAACTCTCAAAGGTTACCAATGTACTTTATGGTAAGACAAAAAATTATGGAAGCAAACGAATACAAATCGATAAAGAACAATTTTGAAACTTATCAATTTTTATAATATTCATTTTTAAGAAAACAATGAGACTACATTGTTTTACTATAAAAACAACTTACAAAAACACATATCATTCACAAAAAACAAAGATTGAAGATGTAAGTAATGTTTGAAAAAGATAGGTCAGCGTGAACATTTGTTAAGTTTATAAAGTTTTGAAAACAAAGATAATAAACAAGAGTATTAGCGGTACACTCTATTTTTTTTTTGTCAGTACAAATTTTCACGTTAAATGAGTTGTATCAGAATACAATCTCGTAAAAAATGGAGTTCTTTCATTCAAGAAAGTTTATTATCTAACCAATAAATATGCAGATATGTCTATGGAAATTTTGACAATAAAACTTTAAGGTCTGAACACATGTCACAAAAAAATAAAGATAATTAGAAAAAGAAAAACAAAGAAATATATATATATATATTTTAAAAAAATATAGTGTAACTATTATTATAAATAAAATCTAACCAAGGGTATCTCTTTGATTAAATACCTCATATAAAATAATAAAAACATGACTAAAGTTAATTAGAAAGAGCAGTTTTTGCCAACTTGAAATAAAACTAATAAATAGATTAAAAATCAAAACTTCGTCTATGAAAATTAACTAGCCAATAAACGGCACACAATACCTCTAAAAAGGCACAAAAAAACCATCAATTATGACCCAATGAATCATAATAATTCATGGTACAATAATTACTACTCAAGAAATTTGAATATTTTTCTAATACTCAACTAAAGAAGTCATTAATATTAAAAAAATATATTAACAGCGTTGAAAATTCAAACAAACAAAACTCTAAAAATGGTATATACCAACCATCAAGCAAGTCAAAAAACCTAATATATAGATTTGTCGTTTGACTTTTCTGCACGTAATTTAAAGTGTTTTGACCGTATAGTTAAAATAATTATTTAAAAAAAATTCTTTTTGTGAATTTTAGTATAAACTATATATTTTTATTCAGATTTTTTTAAAAAATAATAATTATTTTAACTATACGGTCAAAGCACTTTGAGATGTGTGCAGAAAAGTCAAACATCAAATATAAAAAAACAGAGGGAGTAAAACACAAGCCATAACTCAAGCCCCATGCATTAGTATTCAAAACTGAGATCGACCTATATTTGTAAACAAATAATAAATTCTAAAACGATATATAATAAAAAAAGAGGAAGTAGTTATGCCTGAATTTATTGTCAGCACCTCAAAGTGTGGATAGACTTCTCTTTATTTATTTTTCCAGGTATTTTATATAAACTTTTAAATGAAAGGGAAAGTTGAGTGAAGATCCGATCCGACACGACAACTGATGATCGACGAGGTCTGAATTCGTCACACTGAAGCGGAAGGGGCCGGATGAACGTTCGTCACTAACAAGAGAAACAATAGAGTTAAATTTTTGATTCTCCAATGTGTAACACAGCTAAAATTTAGTTTGTGTTTCATCACAATTTGATTCGATTGTTACAAGGATGGATATTCATGTTTGGTTTAGTTGAGCTATAGCGTATAGGCACAAGCATGGACTATGAATAATTGAATACTCCTTGAAACATAATACTAGCATCTATTCGTTGTACTATACTTCCCCGCTAGATAGCATTAACAACACAACAACTTTCTGCACACATTCAGTAACCAACTTTATGCAAGAAGATTCTGATTTAAATGCTTTTTTGGTTAAGAGGATCGAGAGGCCCCGCCCAACAGTTGGATATGTGGCTTCAGATCAATGAGAAGAAGAAAGCGAAAGAAATACTGATTTACCACTGCCATGCTATATGCCATACGCACATGGAGGTGGATATATTTTCTGACAAAATTACATGCAAGTTACTTGGTCCAAAGGAGTCAAGAATTGAACTTAGGCTCAAGCTCACGGGCTTTCACTACGTATTCAAATAGAATAGAAAACTGTATACAGCAGAAAAGATAAGGTCTCGATTTATACAACCTTCACTTGGACAAAATTTGACAACTATCACACCACTGGAGGAGTGGAGGCCATGCTCCATAGCCACAAGTCTCTCTAAAGATTGCACTGGCTTCAGTAGCTAGAGATATCCAACACTCCGGAAAACAGAAACACTATACTCGTGTACAAAGTCACTGCAGTAAAATTGTTTTTTTCTTGGTATTTTTTATACTTTATGCATTATATCTGTAAGCATATGGCGTAGAGGGAATGATGATTCAAACTCACCTTTGACCACAAGGGGAGAGGGGCCGGAAAGAAGCCTTCTGAAAAATTATCGCAAAATTGTTTCTTGCTATATTTTGTATCTATGTTATTCATTTAAAATTTACAGCAAGCAACATAAACAAATTTGCTAATCACAACATAAATATCCAGACACGTTTATACTAATATCACTAATTAGATAAATCGATTGAAAGAACAACAATTACTTTATACTGAAGTAGCAAAAGACATCAGATAGGTTAGAAGAGCTCCTTCCAAGTCAGGCAATGTGTGAATCACACAGAGGGAAAATACTTATTGAGATTGAAGGGTAGTGAATAGAATTCCTCACTTCTTGTGTCAGTCTTGAAGGATCGGAACTTGTCCCACCAGTGTTTGCCTCTGTCTTTTCTGATTGAACTATCCTTCTTATGTAATGTGTTGTCCAGGAAATATGCTAGAACGCCAGCAACAAAAGCTTCGGATTGAAATGGGACATTTACAATGTCGTTGAACTGCCGAATTGAAAGAATATAAATATTTCAGTATCTCAAAGACTTGAGGAACTAACATACTTTTAATAAAAAAATGGTCAACATATTTTAGTTCCTACCCATCTTCCACTCGTGTGAACAGGACCATATCCTTTTATTGCGGTATACTCGTTGAAGTATTGGGGAATCGAAAATCCCAAAAATATTGAGAAACCGAGTA
The DNA here is from genome assembly GCA_028671895.1 of Oenanthe sinensis. Classification (NCBI taxonomy): domain Eukaryota; kingdom Viridiplantae; phylum Streptophyta; class Magnoliopsida; order Apiales; family Apiaceae; genus Oenanthe; species Oenanthe sinensis. The sequence goes on along the minus strand of CM053805.1, from coordinate 44,168,318 downwards.
TGAATTTGGTCCTGAAACTGTTGAGGTTACAGAATTGAAGGAAACTCATACCCACTGCACCTGCATGACATGAATTGGCAGATTAACCATATACATTTTTTAGCTTTTAGGAAATGTATTTTAAATACATCAGCATTAGTTTCCCTGTAATATGAAACATACCAACATAAGCAAAGAAAAGACAATATAACGCAGCAAAGATTGGTGATGGAATAGAAGCGAATACCGCCCCAAACTTTCCTGCAGGAACATTTTAATGTGATAGACATGTTAGAACAATTTGCACTTACAAAGCTGATATAATAGATTTCATGCAGATGAATCAGTAAAATAAAGAAACTTACCCAGAATGGAAAAGAAGATCATGAAGCCAGCAGATATCTGTACAACTCTTCGACTTCCCACCCGAGTTAATGCTAAAAGACCAGCATTCTCACTGCAGTTTAACGATAACTCGATCAATAAATATTTGGCACACAGTTCATCAATATAAAGAAGCAGAGAGGTTGTCAAGTTCTGATATAGCTTACATAGATACTGAAGATCCGTTTCCAGTCCCAAATAACCCTGACAACAAAATTCCAATTCCCTGATAATATTACAAACTTAATTTAGTACTAAGATCATTGAGTAGTAACTGGGATCTCGTACGTGTTCTCTTTCAAGTTTCTTTTTTGGGGGGGGAAACAATATTTTTCTTGTTGGTGGAAGTTCATTATTTCTTTTACATTGTGCATGTATTGTCAAGTAGAATGCATATGTCAGAAGCCAGTTATATACTTTATTATACGTTCAACAACAAAGGTCACAAAGCCTCAACGCCTCTTTAAAGTAAATCTACATTTTTTACATTCAAGCTCAATTAATTCAGTTTATATGTGCATGAATGTCTTTGTGCAATTTATATGTACATAGGCGGAAACATTCAGACATGAATGCTTTGAAGGACTTTTAATTGCAAGAAAATCTGGTCAAATCTATAATTGCAAGGTTAACCTCGTATAAAAAGACGTAGCTGTTTACCTGCCAACCCACACCACGGCTAAGAATAGAAGGAGGCAATGGGGTTGCACTTGCATATCTTGCTACCGCGATAAAGCCACCAGTGGACTGCATTAGAAGCATGGTGAAGTCAACAATACTGAATCGAAACTTGATTTAGTGTAAAGATTCAATATCAGGTTAGTGCTAGGCTGAAAACATTTTCTGAAATATCGAAGTTTCAGCAGAAGAATTCAAAAATGAAACAGACCTCCACAAGAGCAACAAATGTAGCCATCATCATGGCAAAAGCTTCACCCGCATCAAATGAAGGTGCTCCCCATTGAAATGGATATGGAACTCTTATCCTGCATATACAGTGAGCTGTCTGTTATACATCGCCTATTTGACTATGTGAGTATGAGTACTAATTTCTGCAATTGAACATTACTAAAGAAAACAAATATGCCAACATGCATCTGAAGCTGCATACTTAACATACTACAGCACATGCTAAGCTAATTTAATACTTGCATCACTAAGAAATTCATGTACAATCTCAATTTTATATCTAAAAATATATGGTAAAAAGTATCAAATACAAGCATTGAAGCAGAACATAATATTGAGCAAAAAGTTTACAAATAGTTTTATTAAAAAAAATTATAACTAGCCAGGAGCATTGCTGCTATTATGCATAGATGCCCGATGCTTCCAGAGGTCTAATAATAATGCACGAGAATAACGAAGAAATCCATGCAAATTAGTACAGAATGCTATTACCACGGAGCTCCACCGATAAGTCCAGAACGATCAGTACGACAGCTTGTTTGTGTCTTTGGTGACGCGTCATCATAGGCTTTACCCACAGTAAGCAAGTGAGCATATATCCATACAATCACCACCGAGAATAGAACAGCAAAACGATCAAATATATTCTTTCCTGGTTTTATAACATGAGGTAGATACTGAAAATAACAGGCACGGTAAGATAAGTATTGTCAGTCATTAAAAGTTCCAGATAATGTAGAGAATGAGAAAAGAGCCAGGCCAAAAAATATCACCTGAGAAAATATAACTAAAATGATCAGCTCAGGCAATCCAATTTCAACACATTTGGCAACCTGATACACAAACTCAAAAATTCAGAGCCACTAACTTAAATATGGCAAACAAGTAAACATACAGATGCACACACGTGAAAACAGTCTAATAACAATAAGCAGAGTCATCCATCTAAAATGTAATGACATAAACAAAACACATGTATGTGTATAACTTACACCAGGGAACCCAAATTCATAGAGGCCAAAACCAGTAAGAGCAACCAAGGGAACAGCAGAAAGTGGGCTCAAAAACCTATAGCAAGAATAAACAGAGAGAAATATGATATCAAACAAAATAGAAGGCGTCACGTATTACTAACTGCATTTTTTTAAAAATGATTAGAAGCAACAGAGTAAATGTCATTCAAGCATAAAAAGTACGATATGGAGGTTGTGGTGGCAGTACTGTATTTTGATTGCATGCTTAAACAAGTCTTGACTAGGTATGTCTACACTAGAAGTTCACAACTATCACTATGAGTGAACTTGATGCTTTAATTCATGTAGTGAGTCATGACAACCAAGTTACCTTGCAACATTACGCCAGAGACCACTAAAACCAAGGACTATTTGAAGCGTGGAAGCAACAATAAGTGCACCTTGGACAGCCCGCATTATCTTCTCGAACCTCTGAGTAAGAAATACGAAAATTGTCATATTCACAAAAACCAAGCAGCACTCTTCTATATGAAATGTCCTACATAAAAGCTATACAAAATTTCGGAACATTGTTCATCCAAGATAATAAGCAACAAAGAAAGAGTAAATTGTCCTTTTTTTCTCTGAATACAATAAAAGTTAAATTATATGATGAGGCTATATTACATGATGACACCACTTATACAAGTTATCTCTGTATGCTTATCAATGGAGATTCTTTTTGTAAGTAATTAACGATATAAGGTATGGCATGATACAATGTGCTGAACAAGCTTCAAGAAAAAACAATCAACAAACAAGTTGTTACCAACCGCTACTGGTTCTTGGTCACTCCATCTACCAGACAAGATAATTGATATTGTTGGTGCAACAAAGGTAAACGACCCTCCTATTACAGTTGGTAATCTAGTCCCAAAATTTGTCTGCAGCAATGTGTTTATCCCAGCTACAAGGAGTAGGGTTTGAACAACTTTGGCTTTCTCCTCCTACAAGAATGACAATTACGATTTCAGTTCAATTAACAAACATTGCAGCTAGAGAAAGATCCTAGAGACATGAATTCAAATCTTAACTTCTATTCATAGTACTTACATTTCCTCCCCCCATTTGAGGAACAAGAGCAGTAGGAATGATAACTGTTGTAGCAAGCATAACTATGAAATGCTGGAATCCAAGAAGAATAGCCTCCGCTGCATTATAGTAGCCACAAAATTAAGCAATCAAACAAACCCCAGCGCAGTATGAAGCTTGCTTATAATATCATGAGGTGACCTTAATATAATAAATCGATATAAACTTGACACAATATAACTTAAGTTGACTAACAACACTATCAGTCCTAACAAATTCATTACAGTGTAGTTTTTAATGTAAATTGAGCACAAAGAGGACCATGTGGGTTCACTTCCAAATTAATAACAATATAGAAGGGTTAAGAATCCACTCTGCCTATTCCTTTTTGTTTTGCAGAAAAACCCTGTAGTTCTTTCAAAATATGATTTAAATAACAATATGTATGTATAATATTACATAGAACCCAGAAATTTCCAATATACTAATAAAGAGATATTCTAGAGCAGAAGACAGAGAAAGTAGCTTTTACTAGAATATTAAAGCAACCAAATTTATTTAAGAAGAATCTGAAACCATAGCTTCCAAACATAACTTTAATTAGAGCCAACAACAGAATCAAATAGACTAACTAAGCTAAAAGAAATGCACCACAAACTAAAGAGAGATATTATAAAAATGTTCAACTGAATATCCTCAATCAGAAGAATATAAACTAATACTTACAACTTCATATCAATAACAAAATGTAAACTACTAAACTAGTAAAAACAGTGAATATATATGGAGGGAGGGGGGGGGGGGGGGGGGGGAGAGAGAGAGAGAGAGAGAGAGGGAGGGAGGGAGAGAGACTAACGCCATGGGGGAGGACTAGTAATACAGTAGGAAACATTAGGAAGCTGGTCTTTGGGAGGGTGTGGTGCTGGCTCTTCAACTTTAGCTCCTCCACCTGCCATAATTTCCTTGTCTCTAAAAGTAATATATCTCTAAAATTAAAGCACCTCTGCACTACCAGAAAATCCAAACCTGCAAACAACCCAGATCCTAAATCTCTTAAACAAGAAAGAAAGATCCACAATAACAATTATTATGAATACCCAGAAGGCTCATTCACTAGTAAACCAAACCAACCACGTAACTAATATCAAAACTGTTAAAACCAAACAAACCACATGTAAGTAGTAGTACTAGTACTAGTACCCACTATTATTTTTATGCAAGAAATGCAAAAAGAATAATAAGCAAGACAGAAAAATACACACTGCAACACTAGTGTGATGCTAAAATTCAACAAAGGTTGAAACTTTATGGGCCTTTGTAGCTGGCAGAGAACCAAAAATGCAAGAAAGTCAGAAAAAATCAAATAGCCCCACCTCAAGAAAAAATATTCAAAAGCTTAGATTCTAGAAAGAATTAACTTTAGAATTGGTAGTATATTTCTTGAGGGGCCAAAGAAAATGAAGATAAGATGATTGATTATAGTATAAGTAAGCTAAGCTAAGGTTCATTCTTTAATGTACTCACTGCATTAAAATCATAAAGATTGAATTTTTACTTACCAAACAATGCATGAATGTTCTTCTGCACAATAACTTTACCACCCCATTATCTGTGTGTGTGTTTTTTTTTCAGTTACCAGATTGATGAATGAATGGTGTTGCCAACAGGGCATGATTAGGTATGGTAGTAAAAGAAACAAACGGCGCCGTTTGAATGCTTTTCAATATTGTAGTGTAATGACAAACTCCACCGATTACTTTTGGCTATATATATTATTTGCTTTTTCTCAGTTGTAGTTATCAATTTATCATCATCATCATATATCCACCCCCATCCTATAATATTCCTAGATGTATACATCTACACATATGTATGTATCAATATGTATATTTATGAATAACGATTAACAGCATAGATAAATATATTTTTAATACTCACATTAAAAAAATTATGTATTCATATATAAATATATTACACTGTTTGTTATGAATTTGAATGTTACACGGGCATAATTTTAATTATCACACTTTTTATTTTATTTTAATTATTTATGTTGGATATTCAATACTCGTATATGAAAAATATGTATATTACGACACAAATCTAAGTTAAAAATAAGTAAATATTTTAGAATAATATTAAATTTGTCACTTAAATATGTAGTACTGTATCATCTATAGACCATTTTCGGGTGAATTTGAACAACAAAATGTGTAACAATGAAATACAGTAGAGTGTATGTATATGTTTATTTGTACATGTGGGAGTAATAAATGAAGTAGTCTCGGACACTGTCTTAAGTACGTAAAACTGGATTATAGTAAGGGTTTAGTTGAATTCTAGTTTGACTATTTGGTCTTGTAATTATTATTATGTGTCCGTAAAAAGTAATAAAACAGAATATAAATTAGTTACTGTTGGAAATGTGAGTGAACAGAGAGATCAAACAAAAGGACTTTGGAGACCCCACACACGTTTGTTTATTCTGTTTCGACCAATTCATTTCATTTACGCCACTCCTCTGTTTTCTATTGAGTGCCCCAGTGGCGGTAGCTTTCACAAATATTATTTACTTATCATTTTTATCTATTAATATATAAATTAAATTCCGAATCATGATCTTGTATGATACATGTTTTTATAAAAAAAGCTTTTAGTTATCATTTTTGAATGGACACGTACCTTACCTTTAATATTTATATTCATCTATCAACCGGTAGAATACGTGTATAAACGAATTATATACTCAGAGTTAATATATTGGTTAGTAGTTTTAACTCAATTTATAAGATATATATTAAAATAATTAAATTGCGTTTAAAATTTTAAAATATTTTATTGAGTCAGACTCAATAAACCGATATAATATTTGGTATAAAAGAGTTATGTATCTGAATTCAAATATTGTGAGCAGTTCAAATTCAAATTGAACTCCAAATTATTTGTTTCGTGAGATTCGCAAGCTTACAAAATTTTTGGAACTCTAGAGTTTTTGGGAATTTAAGTCATATTGAAATTCAAATTTAAAATATTTTGAGTTAATCGAATCTTTTAGTCGAATTCAAACTTACAACCTTAGGGCCGAAGTACAAATTGGAAGAGGCTGCGGAGCAAAAGTTAAATCTTGCACCATTTTATCGTACGAGGCCCAAATATCGTCCCACTTGAATTGGCCCTTAAAACTGAACTACAGCTAAAGCAAATAAGCAACCCACAAATTTTCAACTACCACGTAACTAAAATACTAGGCCCGAGTTGGTTGTTAAACCGAGTCTAAGATTTATAATAAACTACAAGTTCTTTGTAAAGGCAATGATCATAAATTTTAAGCTTAACAATCATAAATCTACATTAAAATCAAACGAAAATAAGCTTATCACTGAAGTGTTTACAATAGTAACAAACCGACAAAAACAAGCTTATCACTGCTGTTTTTACACTAGTATCACACCAAGCCTTTTATAACTATACATAAAAGCACAACAAAAGGACTATAGACCCCAATTTGGCTAAGTTTTCTTTGACTTGAGTCAGAAAAGTTGCTAAAATGTACTTGCAACAAATTTTGACCTGCAAGTAAGAAGACACAGCATGCCAAACAGGATATCAAGAAAATGTAGAGGATGACATTCACATTTTACATTGATATCAAGAAAAATAAGAAGCAAATGTAGAGAAAATGTAAGCAAGTGTCTATTGAAGAACCAACAAGTGCTATGTTCTCCTGAAGTCTAGCGAACAGAAGTGAGCTTCAAAGATCTGACATTTTGTGATGGGGATGAGCATCCAAGCTAGATGTTAGTAAATATTGCTACAAGAGGAGAATCTCTAAACTGTATAGCCAAGCATTTACTTCAGACACGTGATTTTCCTGCGGACATTTCTGCAGTTGAAGCACAAAGTCAGCAAAGGAGATGTATATAAAGGAGACATGGACGACGAAATATAACCTTTTTTTGTTAGGAGAGTAGTGGATTAGTTTACAGAGGAGATATGAATTTAAGAGAGCACATCAGAATATCAGAAAAATATGTTACTAACACTAGACATCCTTGGCGTGGCTTCTTCTTCTCTTTTTGTTTTTGTGGTGGCTTGATTACCACTTTGATAGCAGCATCGAAAACTGCTTTTACGTTCTGCATAGCATATAATATTAATACAATCAGAGTAGATAAAAAAAGATTACTCAAAGTGAGATTAGCTAATCAGACAAATATATATTAGCTAATCAGACATATATGTGAGATTTACACTTTTCTGAAAATAGCATAATACGACTTCATAATATTCAATTTAGATAGGAAAATAAAAAGGAAATTTTTAAAAATTGTCACTTGCACTATTTCCCTGAATTCTACTTGAACAAACTGACAAAGTATATGTGCTGAGTGCCAACTCTAAATGTTTTGTGAAATTCTGGGGGATTCCTGCGGCAGATATTAACTGACAACTAGGTTGCCATTATAAATGAAGTTATATTTTAAATGATGAACAAGACTTACTATTTCTGACTCACCACCAGTGACGAAGCCAATATATATTTTGCGTGGGAGCAAGTCAACTTTTTCTTTAATCAAGCAGAGAGTAATAAGAATAGCAGTAGACCAGTGGCGTAGACTACAATGAATTATGTGTTTCAATTGGGTGGTAGAATAAGAATAAGGTAATTGTCTAGGGAAAAAAAGCATGAGACTAAAAATATGTCGGCAGGGTAGGTACTGATCTATGGGGGCACATCACCAAATAAAGCATATGAACTTTCAAACATAAAAAAGGTAATTGTGGGGGGGGGGGGGGCATGGGATCTGCTTTCGTCCCTGCTCTCCACCCCTCCCTTTGTCCATTATTATTATAATTATAATTGTGCATGATCCCTATGTATATGCAGGGCTTGGAAGGTACATTTCCAGATAAAATGCAAACAAAATAGGAAACAAGACTTAGAAACCTTAAGAAGTTGACAAATTATATTTTCAAAACTAACGGGAGAATCTAGATAGCCATCTTATGTCTAGCAAAAAGAGTAACCGGACAATTAATCAATTGTTACCAATCAGAGAGATGCTCAATTATCAGTAGTACCTGTTGAGTTTTTGAGCTGCATTCAACATAATATGCAGCACCAATCAGTTTCCGGAGCTCCTCTCCCTGATTAGAATAGGTTGCTCTTAGAATGTTATGCATTAAAATGCTTTACCTAATAATACAAATCAGACAATGACAAAAAAACCAAACCTGTGCGGTGGTCACGGGCACTAAACCTGGATGATCAGCTAGATAGTGCTTATCTTCGCGAAGGTCTATCATACATTGATAAAAATATAAAATAACAAAGTTTAGTTGCGAGTTTTTGATTTGTTGCAGAAATCACAAGAAAACCTAAACAGTAAACAGAAATATATCGTGTACAGTAAAGTCTGAACATGCCACATTTTTTCATTGTGCAATGTGGAGTACTGCAAGGTCATCTGCCCCAAATTATCTATTTTTTAGTTTGTTTGCTAGATATGGTAGACTAAGACAATTCAGGCTCATGTAAACTGATCCCACTATAAATTGGCACCTTTTACAAATAGGGTCAAATTAAAGATATAGTTACTGTTTTTATCCGACCTTAGTCCCATATTTGCTCATATCTTCTATATTAGCTGTCTTTCTCTTATCGCTTCAGAACAAAAAAACCCATTTGAATTCTGTCATTTTTAAATAAAATTTGAGGTATGAATCAATAACTGTGTAACTGTAAGCCTACTAAATATTAGCTAGTCACTAAGTCTGATTATAATGTTACTCGTACTATTGATTGTAAGTAGATTTATACTAGAGCTTTTAGATTTCTTAACTTACCCAGTTTGGTGCCAGCCAATACAACAGGGACTCCAGGGGCAAAGTGTTGAAGTTCAGGGATCCACTGATAAAGCAATTGTCTATCAGTAATCAGAGTTAATGGCAACAACCCCACTAGAATAGTAAATTGGAATATAAAGTTGTGAATAGAAATACTCGCACCAAAACAGTATATCGGTATATAAATAGCAATTAATGTACCTTTTTAAGTATGTTTTCATAGCTTGCACGGCTAACTAATGAAAAAGCTAAGACAAAAACATCAGCCCCTCGGTAACTCAACGGCCTTAGTCTATTGTAATCTTCTTGTCCTGCAAATCAGTTAGGAGATCCACGCAAGCACATTAAAACAACAAAATCAGCAAAGATTCCCTTAACATTCAGACTTACGGAACAAATACGATTAGAATATGACAGTCATACAAGCTTCAATTGACAGACAATATTACCAGCTGTGTCCCACAGGCCTAGGTTGACAGTTAGGCCTTCAACTACCACATTTGCACTGAAGTTATCAAAGACTGTTGGGATATAATCCTGATTAGCAATAACACTGTCAGTTTCTCCAACTAATTTTAACAAGTATATCCAATAAATTCCAATTAAGTAGAGAAAGAGGGGAATGGAGGAGCTAGAACCCTAAAAAGGTACTGTAAAAGACAAGATGAAAGCACAGACTACAAAGCTAAAGCTTTTAAGCAACACCCATGATGAAATTTGCCAACTTTTACACATAAAATCAAAGAAAACACAAAAAACTGCAACCCCAGATGCATAATTACACACACACGTACACACAAGAAATCTTGAATATACAAAGTGAAAATATCCAAAAATGAGAAATTCAATTGACAAGAAAGAAGCACTTACAGTGGGAAATTTATTACTTGTGTAACAAATAAGCATACAAGTCTTACCAACAGCTCCATCACCAACAGTTACACATTTTATGAACTTTGAAACACTTGAAGCCATTTGAATTTCAAGAAAACTCAAAGAAACGTTGAAAACGATTATAAAGTAGTTATCTTTGGGTGAAATATAGGTGAAAATATGGACTTTTTTGGAAAGATAAAAGAGCAGGTAGAGTTTGTGAGGTTAGATGAATAAATATATCACATGATCCTTGCTTGTTCTCACCCTCTGTGTGTATCTCTTTCTATATTGGCCAGTTGCGACCTTCTTGTAAATGTTACAGTAAAATTTAAATAAACAAACAAAGAGATGAGTTGTTCTTGTAGATTAATCTGAAATTAAATTTTGTGCTCATGTAATATACTTGTAGTTGTTTATATTAGAATTTGTACAAAATATAATTTTCTTGTTTCTTTACATAAAATAAATAATATATTGCAAGATATTATTATCACATTCTTGTTCGAGGGACTATATAGGGCCTGTTTGGCAACTGCCAATTTATGGAAATAAGGGCTTATTTCCGGAAAAAAATAGGGATGTATGTACTTTTCAGAAATAAGCCCTTATTTCCAGAAAAAAGTAAGTTCATATTTGGTTTTAAAATTCTAAAACAAATATTTATCTTTAAAAAAAAAATGAAAATATGTAAAAAAAAATAAAAAATAAGCTACTTATTTTAAGTTTATGGAACCCCAAAAACTCACTATATACTTAACAGCTTGCATCACATTAGTCTGAGAAGAAAACTAAGAGGGCCCGAAGGTGTACCCCGTGACTCGGTGCTGCTCACTTGCTTCTTTAATTTTATTATTTAATTTATTTTTGCTAGTTTTGTATCATTTCTTAAATTTGCTACATATACACGCTTTGTTTTTAGTCTGATGCTGTTTTAATTGCACTTTGCATGATAATTGCAGAATTAAGAAGCTGTTGCATTGCAAAAAATAATGATACAAATCAACAGGGTTCGATTTAAAAGAACTAGCAATTTTGATTCGTAGTAAATATAATTTCGTATTTATTAAAATGTTATAAGTTACTGATTTAATTGATGGAGATGTTAAAAATGATATACATCGAACTTTTTTAAGCAAGTGGTCACATAAAGCAGCTATATGACTTTTTTGAAGTGTGAAGCATAAAAAATGAAGAGACAGATCCAAACATGATGGTGTGAATTGGTAATGGTGGTAGAAAAGGGCTATAGAGTTGGTAATTTATAGGTCTCCTCCAAAGTTAAAGGTTTGTTAAGACGTTAAGTAGCTCTTAAGCAAATTAAAGAAATAAGATTAATGAGCACGCTAAATAGTAATGAACAAGTTTCATTAGTTGAGTAGTTGAGATAGGTATATTAGCAGAAAAGGAGTTGAGGGAAAAATGGTTCTTCTGAAAGAGACATTTGTAGATATTATGCAGAGAATGTTGTTCAAAGTCTAAGCCAGCCGTTTAAAACAGCTATGCCTGATGTTACCTTTCACTCTCCTTTTTTTAGGAAGTGAAACTTGAAAGAAAAATAAACTCGTGTTGGATTCACAAGGCTCCCAATTCCTGTGTAGGCTCTCGCATAACAGAGGGAATTAGTAGAAAATCACAGAACTCTCTCCGGTTGTCTGCAGAATATGAGATGGTGTCAATGTAGGCTCCCGCGCTGGTAGAACAAGAATACGTATCAATAGAGTTAAGTGATAATATCACGTAGAAGACTTTCTCTGTCTGGAAAGTATGAAATGGTGCGAATGTTGGCTCCCACATCAGTAGACACAAGATTAAGCACCACTAGAATTTGAGAAAATCTCATTCTATGCCCCCATGTTGTCAATAATGTGTGGATAGAACAACGAGAAGACCCCAATACAAGCGGCCTTATCCTTATAATTAATAAAAATTATTTATATGGGAAATCAAATCCATGACTTGCAGTTGGCAAATATCAAGAATTACATAATCACCATGACAAACATGACTGTCACCTAAGTGTGTAAATAATTAAGCAGCACGAGCATTGACATATATAGCATTTTGATACAGTGACATGAAAGATTAGATCCTGGTTCTAGTTTTTTGAGGATTAGGATGCCGACTAGATTGCCAGGCAGACTCAATAAACTAGTGGATACAAATGAGCTGAAGATTTGAAGTGCGCCACATGGGTAGAAGACAGCAACCCAAACAACCATCTCCAAATTCCCTCCACAAGTGACAAGTCCCAACTTTATCCCACTTTCTTTCACATGGACATGCCCCCGTGCATGTGTGTGTATATAACTACTAAATAGTAAATCCACACACCATATCTGTATCAATATCCAATAAAATTTATTCAATTAATGGGTTCAAGAATACAAGTAGCTGGGAAGAAACATAGTAGAAGCAGAGGGGTGAACAAAACTGATTTTGAGAGGAAGATGAAAAAGCTTCAGACGGTTGTACCAGGAGGGCATCAATTGCATTCCAACGAAGAGCTGCTGCTTCACACTGCAGATTACATTGTTAGTATGAAGTTGCAACTAATGGTCTTGAAAAATGCGGTCTTGTTATTACAAACCAATCAATAGATGCATGCATGTGCCACAATTCTTTATTATGCTTCAGTTGGCTCTTGGCTATTACTGTATCTTCAATCCTTCTTCTCTGTTTGTAATTATTGTTTATAGTGGTCAACTCAATCTGTATTCATCATGGGAAACTTCATGATTAATAAACATTATTTGTTAATCTAGTAATTATGAATCAACATCGAAAATTGAATAAAAAATTTAAGTAATCACACAATCACTCAGTTGCTTCAATAAACACTCAGACAAACATGAATCGAGATCTGACTATAATACATGAATCCATCAGGGCAGCCTATTCCACAGGAGCAATTTTTTTTTATATAGAAAGTAATATTCAGAACAACACTAAAAAGGAATTACGCTATTAAGAAATTTTAGTTCAAGGTACTGAAATTTTATTCTTACCTCAATTATTGCAGTTCTAAATATAATTATAGCAATAGCATGACTAGTTCCGCATGTCCAATGGAGTTGTTCCATTAATACCCTCCCAAACGCCTAAATATTCTAGAAGAAATGGTAAAAGGTGACATAACATCGCTCACACTTGACAAAATCTTAATGAAGGTTTTTGGCAGGCCTGTAAGACTGTAAACTTGTTAGACTCTCAGAGACATTTGTCGATGTAGTAATGTATCATGACAATTCTTTCTGAATATTACATGCATCTACTCCTGTTTTCACTGGCGGAGCAAGTATTGAAATTGAGGGGGAGCCAAAATTATTCTTCGTAAATTTCCTACCAAAATTTTGACAGCTCTTTAAAATTGATTTCAATATTTTAATGAACTTGCATTAAATCGATCCCATATTTTTCTCCGGAATCATCTGTTTATCTACACTATTTTAACAACTAGGCTGTTCAGACTAAATTATCTGATTCCAAGTACTTGTATCTGTATCTTCTAACTATTTAACCTGTTTTTTTAACATGTTGAGCTGGGCTGTTATAGAACCCAAAAAAAAAATACATCAGATTTCAGGGTAAGCGACCGCACCTTCTCGCCCTTAAGTCTCTCTTCCCCTACCTCTTTGTACACTTTCAATTATTAAGCAAAAGACCTCATATTGTAAGCCGCAAAAGAGCTTGGGTACTTAAAACAGGAAGAAAAAAAAGTGCAATGCAAGAGAGGAATTGTGGATAGAATGCAAGTTCAGGCCCTTGCAATGACAGATTGGAAGGAATTAACTGTGACAGCAGCCAAAGATTGTTCTTAAATCTTAATGAGCTCGATCTTACACATACACTTCTTGTCTCGAGTCCGGAGAAGAACAATATAAGCTGGAGAGTCGTCAAAAGACATCTCAAGGTGCAAGAACCTGATTCACTTGTACTCGAGCGTTATCTTGGGGTATCAGGATTGTTAACATTTCTAGCTGAAAACAATGAGTTGAGGGGAAAGTTACCTACATAGACTACTATCTCTCTAGCCATGTAGAGTAACAATAGTTGCAAACAATAACCCTAGTGATCCAATTCCTAATGTTGATGGTCATTTCGTTTAAAGCACTTTTGTGTAAAACCACTGTTTAATCATATATAAAGATTATCTTAAGAAAATATTTTGATCATTTAAGGATTAAGGTTTTATTGTACCTTGTATTAATAGAGCCGAGGTAATTAGGGGACAGCCGTGTACAGGCGGCAGCGATCTGTTGATAGAAATTAAAATGCATAAAATTTCCTTGACGAACCCAAAATGAATGCGAGACTCTAGAAAAAGTGTTTAAAGCCCGAATAAAAAATGTAAAGCCTGGATTCACGCCAAAAATTAAAATTCAATATTATCTACAGAAAAAAAAACACAGACTAATGAATAACAATCGGTTCTCAATGTGACCCAAACCCGGACCTATAAAAAACCATGAAACAACCACTAGTTACATCTCAACTCATGGTTTGTCAGTCAGCTGTAGCAAACCTGAAAAACATAACTAAATTTACATCTCAACATTTCTTTTTTCTTTTTGCAAGTAATTTCTCAATTATACATTGCCTGACATATTCATAGATAAAACATATGCAGGAAGGTTGTTGCCAAAATTTCACCATGGAAAACCTATTCAATTTTTACTTCCATAATAGATTGAACCAAAAATTTTAAATTATCTATCATACAACCAGCTTTCCAAATGAAGCCTTACAAGTTGTCATTATCTTCATCTTTGGCAGTTGTGTTAGGACCATCGTCGAACCCAGGCCCTGGTGCAAGCTCATTAAGATCAAGAAAACGTCTTTTTTGTACACCTTCCGACTCATCTTGATCCGGGCTATGAGCTTTTGTCGATAATTGGAGTTGTTCTGTTTCTACTGCCTTAGGCTTCTCTTCAACAAGTGGTTCACTTTTCATCTCCTGGTACTCATCATTCCATTCTGAATCTTCACATTCTGTACCCAGTGAAAATTCTGCAGATACAAATTCATTGATGGGCTTGTCTTGTCCATTCAATTCCTCCCGTTCTAGAAACTCGTTTTCTGAATCTGACCCATCTAATCGTCTATAATCAACACGGTTTCTGGTGGCCCTTCTACTACGTCTTAGACCTGATTGGATGTCATGAACCGACCTCAACTTCGTTTCCCTCCTAGTTCGGCCTCGTAATTTCTTCAATCTTGGGCGCTCACTACTATCCTCGCTAAGACTCAAAGATTCATCATCCTCTTCCTCTTCCTCTTCAGGTTCTCCTTCCCAATGATACTCCTCATCTCCTTCAGAGCTACTAGTCATTTTCTTCATATCTTTCCGTTTCCTCAAATATTCTTCGTCATACACAACCTCTCCAACTATATCATTGTCACTGTCAAGGTCTGCCACTTGATCTGAGACCGCTTCAACAAACTCTCTTTCAGAATATCGTTGAGGTCTCTGACTACGCCGATTACTGCAGATTGTCGTCCCAGTAATTGCAAGTTTTTTAGTTGAGAGAATATTAGCAACATAAGAAAGTAAGATGAAATGGATGTACCTTCGATCTAATGGTTCAGAATCATCTTGGTAGTCACTTCCGACATAATCAGGAGAATTTGGTGATAACGCACTGAATGAATCACGTTGAGGATTTTGTGAAAGGCCACCCAGTCTACTACCATTTGAAGATGAATTATGTCTTAAACCTTCTCTTCTGACAGTATGCTCAGGAAATGGTTGCTTTCTTCTGCACAAGAGATATCAATTAGATACTTGTAAGTTCATGTCAACACCACTCTTTCCGAACATCACGACGCACTTGGCATTTGCTATCATAATCTAGAATAAATTTACTTGTCAATGTTAACTATTAAAAATACAAACATAATTTTATTCACTCTCTTAAATTTACAAGTCACTAGAGTCAGTCCCGTTAATACCCACTGTGTCAAATAATGTTGCTAGACAACAGATGCAAACGAAGCAAAAATGACCAGAAGAAGCAAAACAGTTAAGATACTGTGTAAAAGTGAGAAACATACTTTGTTGATTTGATAGCTTCATTAATTGATCGGTCATAGTCATCTGCAAAATATACAAGATTTAATAAAGAGATATAAAAATTAAAGTGCCGATACGTAATCTATGTGTAACATATACGAATATAGGAAGATGCAAGATAATGTTATGAATATAGATATGTTCTCGTACTAACAGTAATAATTTGGTTAGCAGAGACACCCTCCATAACCCACATGCTCACTGAAAATACTAAGAATTTGTGATGAAATTCACAGAGAATGAGGAAAGCAGCAAAAGATGCCATACCAAAAGTATATGATACACGTTTTCTGCCACGAAGGGAATGTCCAGGGGCAAGCCCATTCACACCCATCATATTATCGAGAAGAAGAGCTTCCCTATGTTGTTTCTTCAACAGCTTCTCTTTTCTCTGAACAAAAGACCACCACCAATGTACAACGATGATCATGCATACATATTTAGTCCACATACAGTAAATTATTTAACTCGATATCTTGCAAGCATAATAATCAGTATTTAGTCAAAAAAATACCTTGTGGACCTTCTCAATATCTGGAAGCATGTCATCATATAACTTCTTTCCAATGGAACACTCGGTTCTATTTTTGCTTGCTAAAAGCTTCTCCTGAGACCAGAAGATTAACTGTGAGGAAAACATCACATTCATCTATCAGCTAAAAGGGCATATTACGATTTGATAAATGAATGTCATAATCCGAAATCCTGCCATAAAGAACTAAATTTGCACCTTCAAAAATTTACAAAGCTTGCACAGGTCGAACACCAAAGATTCATAATTCTGAGTGGACAGTTGTATTGATTTCTCAAGAGATGTATTATCACTTTCCAGTTGCTCTAAACTTAAAACTTGCTCAAAACAGTTGGAGGGCCATCTTTAAACTTTACATATTTAGCTCATTTCTTTACTCGCTATTATCCAATCCATGGAATATGGTTAGACAGAAGGCCTGTTTGTTTTGTTTGTTTTTCTGTTAAGTAACTTATAAGTAAAATATTACCTTTTAATTGTAAGTAATGAAAGTAACTACAAGTGAAAAGTAACCTTTTTAAAATTAACCAGACACATAATGGTATCGAACCTTTACAAATCTGATATCAACCTCTTTTCACCTATATTTTTACTTGTTCTATATTCTCTTCTAGCAATGTAGAAGGAACATGTTTCCTTAAAAATTATAGTTTCTGTTTTGGTTAATGGAACACTGTGATGTGTTGGTCCAAACCAATTCTTCTCTTTAGATTTTTGAGTTGTACATGTTTAGTAGTGACTCATTTCCACATATCCCAACTTGCAGGTTTATAGCTTGGCATTTGTGATGGGTTAGTATGTGCTTTGTGTAAAATTTTTAGCAAAATTAAAACAATTGTATAGCTGATTTACTTTTAAACATGGAATGAAAAAGAGGGGCACTGCAGATATGTGTTAGTTTGCAGGGTGTACAATGCGATATATATTAGTAAAAATGAGTATTGTGGAGGGGTTGCTAGTAATAATGTAAAGGAGGCAGGAGGTCATATATAGGGGCATCAACAACTTTCTTTCCAACATGTAATATTAAACTTCCTTGAACATCTAGTATGATAATGAATGAAGTAAAATGAATCCAGAAACATGAAATAGAAATACAGTTAAAACTAATATCTAGCAATTGTGTTGTGAATTGTTTGTGCTCACACAAAGAATTTTCTTATGCGTTCCAAACAAAACAAGAAAGGTCAAAAGTCAAACATCAATAATTTACGGAATATGAGCAAAGAACACGGAACCAAGCATGACAAACTCACAGAAACGTCTTGAAATTCATCCAAATTGGTTGCAACTGTCTCCCACTGATAACACGAACTAGACATAGGTTGTACAATTTTTCCCTTCTCTTTCTTCACCTCAATTTTTCTAATCTCTCTGTACAAACGCTGACCAATGACCGGATCATCTTCATACCTACACCAATAAAGATTAATCTGGATATATCAAATACCCAAAAAAGTACAATCTATATCACACCTATTTGAATCAATGGTGTTCCATTTACCATGCAATGACATACTTGTACACATTTCAACATAACAAAAGGATAAACTAGAGATGGCCTAAAAAAGAACCTTATAATAACTATAAAATGCAGAAAGCAATTACCAATAGGAGATCCCACGAGAATCACCACCAATACGTTCCTTACGGAATACTGAAACTTGAATACCGTGCTTTATTGAATTATCGATATATCTCCGAATGTCATCTTGCTGCGAAATAGGAAAGAAACTATTCAGCTAAACCTTATATTAAGTCAGTTTATTTCATAAAATGTTTACGCTATTCCCTAACGTCAACTGTATACAACACCTCCTTGATATCTTTGCCGATTAAATAGCAAAGTACTACTTGACCCTCTTAACAATGTAATTCAATCCTTTTCAATCTTGACCAGCACATATCTCATATTTTCTGTTTGGCAATATACACTTGGGACCTCTTATAGCATCTGAATATAATCATACTAGTAACTTACAATATTTAGTCTGCTTTTAAAAAAATAACTTCTATAAAATCAATAGAAATTGATCAGTGAACAGTTTCTCTACGTTGAAAAGAAATGTGAACATAAATATACAATTGAACTATAGTTGATGTCCCTCAATAAAAGCTACAGAGAAAAATTGAAGCTAATAATATGTATTTGTGTCATCACTGTATACTATTAAATATTTACATTTACATGTTATAAATGACCAAACTGCTTTTCTATTGATGAGCCTTAAAAAGATAAGACATGTTTTCTGTGCAGCTTGACAATCATAGTTTTTCATTTTTCTACAGGCATGTTTCAACAAAATTATGATTTCAGTACAAAATTTGCCCTTCTCTCATCCTTACAAATTTAGATTTACTCATGTCAAACCTTCCATCCCGATCACAACTCAAGTGAACTTTTTCAATTAACCTGCAATGCCATGTCCCATACACCTGCACAGTGCTAAATCTCCTATTCATAATGTTAAATTATGCCCCCATCATTCTTGTAACCTAAGAAAACTTTCTATTTATTTAATTTCTTTCCAGCGTCGGCTTAGGAATTCACTGCTTCCTTTTTCATACTTTCCCGCACGTAAGCTTTTATATAAGCACTGCAAAGTTGCAGCAATTTTTATCATTTTTTTAATATAAAATGTTTTCAAATGGGCCATGAACACGGGAAAATATCAAGCATAACAGTTGATAGCGCCTCCATCAAGATTAGGTTTACTATATAAGCCATGGGATGTATTTATAAACAAATCTATGTAAAAAAAAAGTCATGTTTGTACCTCGACACGAATATCACACAAGGCTTTTAAAATCACCACGCGAACACCAGGATCAAGTGTATTATAAGCTTCAACCTCGGAACTATGAAATCAATGCAAGTAAACCTTGTTACATATTAAATCCAGAAAACTAGAAATTTTTAGATAAATGCAAGATCCTTACCCATGAGATGCAACTATTGGTAGCTCCTCATCTGCAACCTGTAATGCCCCCAATTAAAATTCAACTTTGGAACAGTAGGGAAATATATTTAAAATGGTGGAAGCTACAAATTTCAAGAAGCTCGGGTATTTACCCAATGCCACCAGTGCCTTAACTTTCTACAAAGAACAGTAATCCAAGTACTTTGTCCAAGCGTCATTCGAGCAATAGGTGGGATATCCTATATTATGAACATACAAGTCATTTAAAAAAAACAAATAGCACATCATACATTGCACAAGCTAATAAATACACAATTGAAGATTTTACATTACACACATACATGTCATAACATATTTATGTTCTCACACCAGTGTGAGAAGTCACAACCATAAATGAATGGGTTTTATAGACCTGGCAATTCAAGACATGTACTTTCGTGTCATGTATTTTTTGTATACTAAATATCAAACACAAAACGTATTCGTGTACCTTCGTGTCGTGTTTCCGTGTGACACTAAATAAAAATCAATATATAAATATAAGAAGATGTTATACTATTATGTACATTCTTACAAATATTACACATTATATTTACATACATTTAAAAAAAAATATGTATCATTATATAAATATATATATATATATAATAAATATAAACACATTTATTTTGTGTACTTTTGTGTTCCAAGGAATAAACCCAAACGCGACACTAAATTTGATTGTGTACTTTTGTGGTTGTGTACTTAAAAGGTAAGCACAATCACTAATTATCATGTCGTTTTTATATCGTATTCTCGTGTCATCTATGAAAACGCCGCTTCTAGGGCTATTCTTGCAAAGAAAGATCAAAAGGCTTATAAACAACAGACTTGCATATTTCATGTGGCACAGTCAAAAGTAACCACATACTATGCCTGAAACTTGGCAAGTTATGAGTAGAAGAAAGATGAGGAAACAAAATTTCATCCTTTTTTGAACTGCAGGAATTAACGGTCCCTACCAAAAATATGGCATGAACTTCATGCCAAGAACTTGTTTAATTTTACATTGGAGGAGCAGCAATTTCATTTTTTATCATGGACTAAATTGTTCTACACAAGTCAGTGTATTACCAACATATGACGATAAATAAATGGAGTTGACTGTTTGAGGGGAAAACTAAAAATAATGACTTCTAAATGAACTGACACAGATGCCTAATTTTCTGTACTTAAGCGACTTGGGCAATGATCACACCCAGACCAAGACTACCACAACCTTCTATTTAACAATATCTAATAGCATGCTCTATAGTATAGATATTATATTTACCTTTGAAGTCATTAATTAAACAGCATACTGAAGAAGATGATTCTTATGATTATTAAGCTAAAAAGTGAACGAATTTGTAGTCTTCTAAAATTTGAAAAGAAAAAAGTGAAATCTGCATTGCTTCTTGCAACTTCAATGAGGCAAACTTATAACTACAAACTTTATATATAGACTTGACGAACAACAGGATGCGCAGAGAAGCAATATGGTTCACATTATAATGAACATGCAAAATCAATTAAAGCAATAACCAAAAAGAGCATACATTCCTAAAGCATGAAGAAGCACATAGAAATAAGGAAACAACAAAACACCAACCTTTAACAAAGGAATGTGTATATCAGCCAAAGTATTATTAGGTGTAATCAAAGCCGTTTCAAACTCCTCAACCGAGAATTCTGCTTTGATATTCAAAATCGGCCTAAACACCTAGAATCACAGACACATACATTATCACCCAAACATCATAATTCAACACAAAGATCAAAACTTTACACTAAATATGAGCTCACATTTAAAAAATTAAGAATCGAACCCAACTCCCACATGGACCTAATACTCCAACGTGGCAACTGAGAAAGCGTTGGCTCGGCAACCAACGGTATCAAAATATTGCTACATTGCTGATCCTGAGGCGGGGAAGGAGGCGGAGAGTCCTCCCGAGGCAAAGGCCTCTCCTTTCTCTTCTTATTCTTCTTCCTCTCAGTAGCAATTGCTTCTTCCGCCTCGTAAAGCTTCGAGGCAGAACGAAGTGTACAAGCCCTAGAAGGCCTCACTCTCCTAACTAAATTGGTGTCATTATTGTTAGAGTTGTTAGTAAAGTTGTTGTTTTTATTGTTTTCTTGGGAATTGGGATGGGTTGGAGAAGAGGGTTGTTGTTCTTGTTGGGTGTTGGACATAGTTGAAGAGAGATTATGTTTGGTGGGATCAGATACAAAGATCACGAGTATGCTTCCATGAGAGAGAGAGAGAGAGAGAGAGAGAGAGACAGAGATTGTGAAAAAAGATGTGAAATACAGAGAGATGGATATGTATGCTGTGTATGTTGTAAGTAAGAATTGGGGGGTTTTGATTGATTTAGAGAGAAAGGAATGACGGGGGTGGTGTTTGATTTGATATACTTTCTTGCCAATATAATGACCGTTGAACAAGAAGCAACAAGAAACTGGCTTTGTCAATGTTGAGACTTTTTAACTACAACTTGCAACTAATTTTAGGGCAAAGACGCCACACTTCTGGGGGTCGCCTCTTTTTATTTTATAACATTACAAATTTACAATTACGTTTACAATTTATACAAATTAATATATTTGTGTTTATTTCTCTTATAATTTTATTTATGCTATTATATCCAAAATCATAAAATTATTTTAAAATTTATATAATTTTTTAATTTGTGGAATGATAAAATAATGTTTAAAATTATTATATTGGATCAATTGGATCTCATTCTTGTTCTTCAATTTGAAAGAGCATTATGTTGATGCTTATATATATTTTATTTATTAAGAAGTCCTGACGACAGGTACTGTAATTTATTCAAATTTTATACAAGGTGCATCTAGCTTTGGATTAAACAATAAAAGTACAAAGTAAAACCAGAAGGCTTGCTTGTAAAGCACTTGCAGGAGGAGTGCAGGACTAGGGGACTTGAGAGTTGTATTCCCTCAGTCATGAAGACTACGGAGGATTGCAAGGTTTGGTGCCTTCCTAGGATTGTCGGAAAATGGAAAGTTTAAGGCCTAAGTTTGCAAGCTCTTGATGAAATTTCCATAAACTAAGGGTTGGTAATTCATCCTTATTATAAGAACTTGAATTATCGGTTATGGATCTAAAATATTTTTTTAGTGTAATCCATAGAAAAATGATAACCAAGTGACATACTTGAATGAGTGATGTGGGTTATCTCAGATGAAATTTTAAATATTTTTAGCATACTTTTCAGGGCCTTGAAAGGTTATTTCAGGGGTCTTGAAAAGTGGGCTCAAGCCTTGTAAATAAAACATATTGTTTCAGGGCCTTGAAGAGCATATTCAAGGTCTTGAATTGGGCATGAACAATTTTCAGAGGCCTGAGTTTTGGCTTCAAGACCTTGACCAGGAAAGGAATATTTTCTTTGATTTTAAACATTAAAGTAATACTTTATATGTGTATCTATATATATATGAGTAAGTATTATTATTATTTAATAAAATAAATAATAATAATAAGGCTCTAAAATATATATAAATATACATATATGGATATAATATCTTTTAGAGATTTGTAACATATACGTTACAAATTGGGGGAAGATATAGATATATCAAGAAAACCCCTAGTAGCCATTGATCGGAGATATACTCTCTTTTTCTCTCTATCTCCTTCTCTCACATATACATACAAGAGATACATATGTTTTGGGCGAACTGAGGTATGGTCGTTGTTACACTCTACTGGTCTATGCCGGAACTGTGTTGTGTTGTTTTATCCTGAAAGTGAATTCGCGGCATCGCAACACAGCTAGGTGGGGCAAAATTCTCTTCAAGAACAGTCGGGTCTTCTCGAAGGCTCGGCGACTCAGCTGATTGTACTATTTTATTGAAAGCTAGGGTGATAGCTAAGCTTTCTGACTCTTTCTCTCTAAATTAGTTGTTACTGATTGTTAATTGTTTCGACCTTCGTGTTTGCTTCATTATTTGGTTTTGATTACCATCATTCTTGAAATTGCGATCATATATATGTGAATATAATTGTTGTTTATGAATTGTGATTTCCAACAACCATGCCATATATAATTTCCATGCATCCTTAGTAGTAATATTCACATCTTCATAAATCATAATCATCTTAAATGAGATAAATGTATATATACACATTTTGATGGTCCTTCATATAATTATATTCATAAGGAATTTTCAGTTTATGAGATCAACAAAATTAGATGTGACAGTGTATATACACACTTAACGTTTGATGGTCCTTCTTCTTAATAAGAGATTTTCAGTTACTGAGGGTGAAAGATCTATCTGATATACAATGTGTCAAAGGGAAAGATCAGGTTACTGCAAAGACCTTGCCTGCTTAGGGGAAATATTAGGTTACTTGTGGATGACAACAACCATGTGTACAGCTTCCTTCCAAAAATGCAGGCTCCAGTAACTTATAGGATTTGTTGCCCATCAATCAAGCAATGTAAGCTACCCTTGTAATCCAAATGCAGGGGAGCTAACTATAATCATAGTCGTTGGGTTTTTAGGACAAAAATCAAGTTCCTCGCTTTTACTCTTTGTCCCACATTGATAAGGAAATGAAGCATCCATTTTCCTTCACTTATAAATAAACCTCTTTCTCCTCTTTATTAATTACACATTTCTTTTCTCTTTTTCTATTTATAGCTGGTTAGATAGTCCATCTAGTAGGAAAATCGGTTTAGCTCGCTTTCAGGAAGTGTCAGGATAGAAGGTCCTCGTGCCTAAACTACTCTCAGGAGTGTTCGGGTTTGACTGCAGTCATCGGAGGTGGTCTCGCTGCAGGGGTCGTTCTATCGGGTTGTGTGACACTGTCCGAGTTGGAAGAAGGAGAGAAGGAAAGACTATAGGGAAATAGTAATAGGTGAATGTTGGAAGAGGGATAGAAGGAAATACTATCGGGAAATAGTAATAGGGGAATGTTTAGAGGGAAACATTTCAGTGAATGAGCGATATACATAATATGCATGTTAGACTGAATTTGTGTATAAAATTCAGAGTCGTATACCTGGATATTGTAATTTCTTTGTTCTAGTGAAGTTATTTTCATTACTATCATACATATTTCTGGGTCCAAACACTCAGATATATATATAAATATATATATATAAATATATATATATATATATATATATATATATATATATATATATATATATATATATATAAATACGCTTCTGTATACGCCAGGAATCGAGTTAGATTCCCAACAATAGCCTACGCTGGTAACAAGTAACAACATCCTGACATCTGATGATGATGATGGGGAATCCAGTTGGCTTCAAGAGATGCAGATGTTCTAAACACGGAAGGTGCTAATGAGTCCACAGTCGGGCCCTTTCAAGTGAGGTGTCATCACATGCAAGGGTCAATTGATGTGTTTAGTGAGTCAGCAACCAGTGGGCCGTTGAAGCTCTACATGTCAATCTCAGCGGATTTTATTCATTGAAGCTATTTGCGAGCATAATTGAATGAGGACCTAAACACCCATCATCATCTGGTTTTCATTCTGGGACCTGAGTTGAGGTGATTTTGTTTCTTAAAGATAAAGAACGATGGAAGTATAGAACTACATTTTTCCTATTATAATACACATTTAAGTACAAAAAATATAATTAAATACTTTTTTATTTACTATTCTATTTTGTTTTTGTTTCCTACTCCATTTACATAAATACCTTTTTGTTTATCGTTCTATTTCCCCTTTTTTCAATACTCTATTTTGTCTTGACCTCAGATAATATCTGAAGTTCACCTTTCACGAGCAGCACGCCCTTATAATAATACATATCATAGACCACACAAGGCAATTGACAGTAAGCTTGTCAACGGGTTGGATTTGGATTGGATTTAATTAAATCAATATCCAAATCCATTTATTTGTAACGGATCGGATCGGATTGAGAGTCGGATTTTTTATAAATCTATCCATTAAGATTTCGGATTATCGGATCGGACTATCCGATCCATTTTTTTTAAAAATATTGTAATTATTAGAATATAAAGTCATTTTTAAATATTAATGAAAAATAATATACACTCATTACTAAAATAATCTCATTATAAAAAATAAGTGAATATCACTTGCTAAGTATTAGTGTGAAATTAAAAGGAAAAAATTATGTATCAAACATAAATGAATATCACATATTAAGTTGTAGTATGAAAGTATCAGGGGGGGAAATTAGTGTTAAATGTATATAAATATCGCTAAATAATATCAGTGTGAAATTAAAATCCAAAAAAAAATTATCTGTATTTTGAAATCCATAATATATATATATATACATATATATGTGTGTGTCTATATTGGACCGAGTTTTATCGGTTCGGAATATATGAAATTCATATCCGCTTCTTATTCGATCGGATTCTTATCGAATCGGATTTTCATCGGATCGGATTTTTTATATTTGAATCCATATCCACCTGTTAAGCACCGGACTAGATTGGATATCCGCTCCATTGACAACCCTAATTGACAGGATAAAAGGATACATTTTACATTAAAGACGTAATTGTTCCTTTCACTGAACTGAATTTTGTAATCTTACAAGTACAACCTGTTTGTAGAAAGTTCTCGTTCGTAAGAACAACCCTAAAGCAACAAAAGCACCCAAGAGACTAGTTGAGGCCATGATAATAAATGATAACATGAAACAATGTGTTCCGGTGCACTTGCTTCCTTCAATGGATGCTTCTTTGTCATAGATATACCCAACCAGTCTCACAGACAGAACATAAGATCCCAAAGGACTAGCAATGGTTATTGCGTTAAATATTGTTCCCAGATGCACTACACCAAAGATCTCAGAAACAATTGTGGGCATCAATGACCACTGCGAGCCATAGCAAACACCCACTAGAACTGATCCAACATATAAAGCGCCAGGTAAACCAGAAGCAATCACGGAATGTCCACCGCTCATGATTAACAATGTCAGGGCCATAAGCAATGGCCTTGCCCATCCTTTTGTTTTTAACAAGTAATCTGATAGATATCCAGCTCCAAAACGACCAAGGAAATTCCAGATACTCCACAAGGAAACCAAAGTGTTTGTCTCAAACTTCGTATAGCCTAAAGCTTCTCCTATTTGGCTGATATTGTTTATTAAGGCAAGTCCTGACCCCATGCCACATGATGTGGCAAAAAAGAGAAACCAGAAGTTACTGCAACACATGGCTTGGAACAAATTTAGGTTTTCTCCTGATTGCACTCTGTGGTCATTAGTACATGTCTGGTCATCTGCATCACCAGGAACCTGAAAATAGCCACTAGGATCTTGTCTACAGTGAATTTGCCCTTCATCCAACAGGTTTAGGTTATTCATGAGTTGATTCTCCTCAATAAGGTACCTACTTGAAGTATTGAAGGTGTCCTCATTTTGTGCTTCAATTGCAATGTAAAAGGGAGTTGATATTAATATGATAAGAACGCCAAGTATTACAATATGTGCCACCAATGTCAATGTAAAAAAACTTTCTATTATTATTGCAATCATGAGATATGCAGCAGTTAGCAGCGCAACAACTGAGAACCTGTTCAAATGCTTCTTCTCGTCCACGCTGTTGGTATTGAACATTCTTACAGAGCACATGAATATTATAGTGTTGAAAGAGGGCAAAAGAGCTAACATCAACAAATATGAAGAAGGTCTATTCTTGAATATCGTTTGGTATACTTGAATTAATATTGCTCCACTCAAGCCAAGAAAGCCCTACAGAAAACGAGATGAAATTTAGAAATAAATAAATAAAGATAACAGACCCACAATGTAGGATTGAGAATCAAAGCCTCAGTAATATCCTGAATTGCAAACTGAAGTACACAAGTCAATAACCATTTATTATATTTCTTTTTAAAAAAAATCTCAATGTCAAAGTTGTTATCTTCCTGCACAATTCACATGGTGGCAGTCCTAACAATAGAATTTATCATTTTACATACACCATATACAAATTTATAACATTGATGTGTGATATAAATCACATTTTTCCTAGATAGTTAGAAATGCTAGTAAGTTGTCTCGTATACAACAATCATAATATATTAAACATTACAGGGCTATCCTGAAGCTGGAGCAAGAAGATGAAGTGTCTCTACAATGTTGAGATAAAATGAATAGCTCAACATTAATGGGACAAATGATCAACACCAACGTTATTGCAACAAAATAGTTCCGAGGTTGTTCCTTGCCACCTAAACATTCCCTGAACTAGAAAAGATCATTCTATTCAAGGGTGCATATATATATACAAAACCACAGTATTGTCATTCAGTCTGTGTTCCTAGATGATACCAAATTCAGTATACTAGTAAAATTGGTTGTCATACCACGGCCACAATCTTGTAATCTGTAAAAGGGCTTCCCCCAAACTAAAGATAATGTGTGTATGTGAGGTGGGTTTCTACAAGCCTTAACAACTTAATATTTTACAAGATAATTAAAATAATGATCAAGAATCACGTTTTGTGCACTAGATAAAGGTCGATCAAACTGAGCATAGACAAAGTATATGTGATATTTCAGGTAAAAAAGGTATAAACTTGCAAATTGAAGAGTGAACCCAGGTACCAATTACGGAGCTATTACCGGTGACAACAAGAAATAGTCCCAATTATCCAAAATTAGAATCTCATTCTCGTTAACCGGGTTGGAATTCCATAATCCAAACTAACTATGAATTTAACTTTAATTTGCTAAGAGTATAGTAGTAAAGATCAAGAAACAGACCTTCATAATGCCAACAATAGTGCCCCGATGATCCGAAAAATTATTAACACCAGTGACCACATTAGCAGTATTCACAAAAGTCAATCCATGAGCAGCCACCAGCATAAACAAACACATCACCACCACCGGCGGCCGGAAAATAATTCCGGCAACCGACAACCACATAAGAAAGTATCCCAAAAACGACAAAACAGCACCCACAGCAAGAACCACCCATGGCCCACCAAACCCCCCACCGGAATTCGGCAAGGCAACGGCAGAGTAAAGAAGGCCGGAGAAAATTCCGGTGTTGGCGCCAAAATCTTTAAAAACAGAGAGGGTATCAAGCGTTTGTTGAGAGTATGATTGTGATGATTTGATGGCGGCTGAGTAGATGCCGAAGGTGTAGAGTGAGCCGGCGGTGCTCTGTATGATGATGCTCGCTGATGTAGCTAACCATTTGTTACTGTTCATCATTTTCTTTTAATGTTACTAGACCTTTTTTTTTAATTTTATTTTTATGAAATAAGGTTAGAAACATAAATTTTGTACGACTAATATGTTTTGGACCTTGTGGTCGTGTGGTGATGTGGTTCATCCTTTTGTCCTCATCTCTCTGGGATGCATATATTAATACTCCCTGTGTCCCATTCAATTCTACCCATTTTTTTTTTTGGATGTCCCTCTCATTTTTATACATTCCAAAAATAGTAAAGTTTTAATAATAAAAAAATATTATTACACCCACTAACTTTCCTCTACTATCTCAAATTCATAATATAAAAATACTATTACACCCACTACTTTCTTCTGCTATCTCAAATCTATTATTAAATATTAATATGTCTCACCACTTTACCCACTTTTTACCTAACTTTACTATTACACTATCATTTTTTTAATTTCTCCATGTCCTCCGTACCCATTTGATTTGTATACAAATCAATGGGACGGAGGGAGTATATAGTGAAAATCCAAAAATGCATATAAATCATTTAGAACAATTTATAAAATTGATAAAACAACATGGAATATTACTTTCTGAAAAGAAATCTGAAATCTTTAAAAATAAGATAGAATATTTAGGATGTATTATAGATAAAGATTTCAGATTTATTTTCAGAAAGTAATATTTCATGTTATTTTACCAATTTTATAAATTGTTTTAAATGATTTATATGCATTTCTAGATTTTCACTATATATTAATATATCATCTACATCTTTTAATTTAGGGCATTTATTAACATAATGTCATTTTTCCTTACAATTCCAACATTTACATTCACTTATTTTTCCTTTGTTATTTAATTCTTTTGTCATCACATCCAAATACTAATCTTCTTTCTGTAAAACCACATATTTCTCTTAATCCTAATTTTTTATCTTTTTTAACCTTTTGTTGTATTCTACATTCTTCACATTTTCTCATAAGATATCCTCTCAATACTCTTATCCTTTCTCCTAAAGTATTTTCTCTTGGTTCTAATTTATTATATTCTTTTCTCATCTCTTTAGCATACAAAGATAAGAACAAAGAATAAAATGATAAGAACACAGTATAAAAATGCAACAGTATATAAAGATTTGCATAATATCAGTAATTTACAGTGGCCTGAGCTCCAATATAGGTCTACCCTCTTGAAGAATGCCGTATTCTGTTGAGAAGAACTACTTTGTAAAACCTCCTTGTCCGGAAAAACAATATCGAGGCAACTAGTGAATTGAGAAGACTAACAGCAGCAAAGATGAAAAATGATAACATGAAACAATGAGTGCCGTAACATGTCAGGTAGCCTGGTGCTTCTTTGTCGTAAATATAGCCAGCCACCCGAACAGACATGATATAAGATCCAATGGGGCTAGCCACAGCAATTGTGTTGAAAATGGTTCCCAAATGCAGCACACCAAAAATTTCCGAGGTAATGGTGGGCATTAAGGACCACTGAGAACCATAACAAACACCCACTATAACAGAACCCAAATACAAATTCCCAGGGAAACCAGATGCGATAATTACATGGCCAGAAGCCATGGTTGCTAGCGTAAAAATAATAAAAATTGGCCTTGGCCAGCCTCTTTTGTGGAGGTAAACATCTGATATGTATCCAGCTCCAAAACGTCCAAGAAAATTCCATATACTCCACAAAGAAACCAATGTACTTCTTTCAACAGATGTGTAATTTAGAGATTCTCCTATTTGGCTGATATTATTGATGGTGGCAGCTCCTGAACCCATTCCACAAATCATAGCAACAAATAACAACCAGAAATCCATGGTGCGAGTGGCTTGCAAAAGATTCATTTCTTCTCCAACCTGTCTTGTGTGATTCTCTAAGACGTCACATTCTGGTCTAGTGTGAAGTTGCAAATCTTCTTTTTCAACAGGATCCCGCGCTGCATAATGTTTTTTAGGTTCTACTGACTCAGCATCATGAATTAAAGGGGTTCTTAAGGCAGGACTCGGTGGTGAAAATCTACATGTTCCTTCGCTTTGAGTATTTATTGCAATTTTAAGTGGTGATAATAGCAAAAGAAGTAGTAGCAGGAAAATAATAGTACATGCCCATGATTGCAAAGTGAGAGTATTTTGCAAAACTATTAAGATCAAGATGTAGGCAGCAACAATTAAAGCGCTCAATGATAGACGCTTTAAATGTTTACTGTCATCTCCATCAATTGTCTCATGGGTTCTAACCAAAAACATAAGCAACAGAGGAATAAGAGATGGCAACAAAGCGAGCATCAATAAGAAATCACTTGGATTGTCCCCAAGTGTTGAATGATACACTTGAATTATAATTGCTCCACTCAGCCCAAGAAAACCCTGTGCCATTACATCAAATGACAAAAAAATTATGTTTCGAAATATCAAGAATTCTGCTCATTTCTACCGAGTAACTAATTCTTATCCATGCCAACATTATATTGGTGTAATAGACCATTCTACACAAGTCTTCCTCTAATTACTTGTGCGCTGTTCAGATTATGTGATCAAACTTTAGAGTATTATAACATGTAGCATTAACAGTTAAAGGTTATTTCTAGTTTCTACAGTGTAGTTGTTCTGACAAACCTCAACAAAATTGTGCCAAACACACTTGAAAAACAACATTAAATGCTACTGTACAATTTACAGGCCAATAAACATGTGGCCCAACATAACAGCGGTGATTAAATTGATTCTTGTTTCCAAAATTCTTACCAACATTTCCTCCGGTCTACCATGAACCATAATTCTACCAAGTACAAATTATTGTCCGTAAGCTTAGCAACATAAGAACTACTTGCCTATAGACACGAGACTTCGAAAATTCCAATGTTCTTTTTACTTGTAATAAAATAATGAGAACTTCTTAAAATGACAACTTCATAACCAGTTACGAATTTTGTACAGATCACCACTTACGATTGCTAAAATTATTGATGCTCTGCAACTAAGTTATTAGTTTAAACTACACAAATCACCAGTTCGCAGTTGTCATTTTAAACACAAAGCTCTGTTTACATACCTTCATGATGCCAACAATAGTACCACCATAATCCGGAAAATTCTCAACAGCTACAACAACATTCGCCGTATTAAAAAAAAAGTATGAGCCTGAGTACCCAAGAACATGAAAAAACACATCAGCGGAACGGCCGGCCGGTTTAATTTCCGGTAACAGCTAACCAAATAAAAAAATACCCAACAAAGCACAGAACCGCCCTTGCCAAGTGGACCACCCAGGGCCCACGTTTCCGGGAAGAAACGGCGGCGTAAAGCAGGCCGGAAAGTACGCCGACGTTGGCACCAATATCTTTAAAAACAGAGACGGTGTCAAGTGCGGACTGATCGTAAAGTTGTGATGATTTGAGGAGAGGAGAGTAGATGCCAAACGCGTAGGAAAAGGATCCATATGCTTGCCACCGTCGCCGTTCATTTATCCGGCACCATTATTTTCCGGCGATAATAATAGTGTGTGTGATTAAGTGGAGGAAAAGGACTTTTGTTCCACCAGGATATTTATATTATTTACAAGTATTCAATTCACATAATCCATTCATTGTTATTTAGGGTTAGATAAATTATATACGGAGTACATAATTCATATAATATGTGTGAGTTGATCATGAATTTGAATCTCCATTCGGAGTTAAGATTTTAAAATATCAAAAAATATATAGGAAAATTTAACATAATCTATGAATTTTTAGAATCCTATCGTTGTTAATAATTTTTTTAAAATATTTTTGAATTTTAATTGATTAATAATAATACATATTTAATATCTCGGGATTTTAAATCATTAATTAAAATCATGATTAAATATTCTAGATTTTATAGTACAATTTAAAATCCTGATAATATAAAAAAAATGCTAGAGATCCCGAAAATTGTCTCAAATGTTGAGTTATCACGTATATAAGTGATAACATTCTAATAATAATACGAGACCTCACGTGTATAGATAT
Organism: Oenanthe sinensis; assembly: GCA_028671895.1. Lineage (NCBI taxonomy): Eukaryota > Viridiplantae > Streptophyta > Magnoliopsida > Apiales > Apiaceae > Oenanthe > Oenanthe sinensis. The sequence continues at coordinate 44,135,545 of CM053805.1, read as the reverse complement.
GCGCCCGCGAATTAAAATAAGCAACATGTTATGCCATGTCATTTTGGAAAAAAAATTGGAATAATATTTTGAGTATCTAGCCTTGCTCATAAAAAAATACTGTAAAATCCGGATTGAATACACACCTTAAAAATATTAGTTTTTTTATTCAATAATTGATATATTTTGTTCGTTTATTTAATACTATAGAATTAAATGCAATTCAAATTGTTAAAAAAAATTGTTTTTATTAGAACGAGTACTACTACGTATATAAAACAAATTGGTACAAATATTGGTTAATGTGGTTAATTTAGAAAGTGTATAATAATTGGGAAAGTTGATTACTATATTACCTACTATCCGGGTATTGGGGCCTTGGGAGCAAAGGCATAAATAACTATTGTGTTTGGACTTTCTGCCCATTAGTGCAGGTAAAATTGTTGTGTTAAAATAGATAAAGTTATTGTTATAATTTAATACTAAAAAAAGGTTTTTGTATTAAAATAACACCGTATCTTCGATACATTATTCTAAGTTGATAAAATTGAATATAAAATAATTGATAAAAGTGATATTGAATATATTATGTAGAAAATTGATATCTCTCATTTATTTATTTCCCTTCTTTTTTTTCAATTTTTGATGAGTTGTGAATTATAGTTTCATTTATTATATATATATATATAACAAATTATAGTATTGTGTTATTTTATCATAATATTTAACACATAATTGGAGTGAATTTTTTTAATTTTTATTCTATAATATAATTATTTAAGAAGATATATCACATCATTGAAGTTGCCCTTCCTCTCAGCAAATGAGCAATCATAAACAAACTCCAACCAGTTTTTAATCATTGTGGTTTCTTCTTTATTTCCTGAGAAATAATCATGACCTCACGTGTAAAAAAATGCACCGTTTATCAAATTAAATTATAATATTAATAAATTTTTCTACAAAGTTATGGTTCTCAAGTTGAATATAATATAAATGTATTCATTTAGAACAGTCAATTTCATTTTTCAATACTTTATTATAGGGTTAGAATTTAATAAAGTACTCGAGCATTAGATTTTGCGAACAAAATATAATGCAGAATTCTCCTATTAATATTCCAGATGCCTTTGTGATCGTTTGGAATTCCTTAAACTTAAAATAAGTAATTTATTTTATTTTCATTTTTTATATATTTTCATATATTTTTTAAAGACAAATATTTATTTTAGAATTTTAAAACCAAATATTATTTTCAAAATAAAAAATAAGTTACTTATTTTCAGAAAAAAATACATACATCCCTACTTTTTTCCGGAAATAAAGACTTATTTCCGGAAAAAAAGTTGCAGCCAAACAGCCCCTTTATTAGACGATGTAATAGCTTTTTTTTACCGGGATGACGTAATAGCTTTTTGTAATATATATGTTCGAGATTCATTTTGACGGCCGATTTACAAGTTAAATGCATATATTGTTTATTAATCATACACATTATATGTTATGTGATATATGTTACGTTAAATATTTAAAATTAGGAATTTTAATTATTTGTTTTAAAATAATAAAAAAGCTAACTTCTTCAAAGAAAGTTACAGGTCCTTGTACTTCTTGAAATGTAAACTATTCACATTTCATTTTCAGAAAAAAAATATACTCTCAAATAAGAAGTTAATACTTAGGTGTTAAAAGCATATATTTAATATGCATGATAAAATTATAATATTTTGATCTTTATTTTCAAATATAATAATTACAAACTTAAGAAATTGTAAAATATATTAACCTAACGTCAACCTTTCACTACTAATAACAGTATAATAATTATACACACACCAGCAAAAAACAACTGAATTCTACCAAAATATACACATAAAGAAAAGATGTATTAATGATGAAAGGACGGCTCTAAATTTTCAGAGGTCTAAAACAAATTTATAAGTCGAGACTTTTTAAAATAAAAAATTATTAATTTCGAAATAAAATTATTTTTCTAGTTTCTTGAATCTTTTGCAACATTTATTTAAATATATCAGTAATAATTTTAGATTCTGATCATATACAGGTAAATAACACTAAAATATTAAATTACATTTTAGTTAAATTATTATATGACAATTACAATTGTGATCGTTTTTACAAAAAAAATTGTAAATATACCCTATTTATACTATTTAAAAATATTTAAAAATCTGAAAATTGTTGAGAATAGAAGCAATTGCTCTCCTTTCCTTGTCCGTGGAAGCACCGTCCCCGGATGCATGTCGCTAGCTCTAGGGCTTGCCTGTGCAGTATATTGTTTTTTTGTGTCGCTAGCTCTAGGGCTTGCCTGTGCGGTATATTATATTATTTTTTTTGATTAATTTGGTTTATAGCCTACAAATAAGCATATGTTCTAAAAAAATTATTGGAATGAGTCAGAATCGAATAGGATAAGCCCTCAACCACCTGAATTATTCAACCGTGCAGTATATTATTTATATACAGTGATAAGTTAATTAATTAAACCTGTAACATATATTTGAATGCAAGCACATCATCGAATAGTCAATGAGTTGGGCAGGAGTGTGCTTTTCGCAGGCAGCCACGTGAGCTTGGAAAGCCGCTGACGTGGACATGAAACAAATCACCGACGGCATGAACTAAGCATTTATTAACCTTTTCCCATTTATGCTTAATCCCGCAATTCAACAAAATAATTACAGGGATTTATATATTTTTTATGCTAATAAGACAGAAGAATATTATAATCATGAATATAGGGCTTTAGAAATGTAAATTTGTTCCCGGAGTTGTGAGTTTTGTATTCTCCTTTTTAACTAGTTTTACCAAGTTAGTTTATTGTAATAATCTTAACATACTCCAAAAATATATACAGTATAGAAATGAAAAAAAATATCTTAAAATCTCATTATTTTCCCTTTTAAATTAGGTTGTAATATTGTTATTTTATATGATATTATTATTAAAAAAAATATGTAATAGTATTTTGATCTTATTTTAATTTTTTGACTTATTTGTAATTTATTTGTAATTTTCAAGTATATAATCAATTATCTGGACAGGTAGAAGTATTTTGGAGTGGATATTGATGACCGATGCGCTTTATCAAATTTCAGAAATTTATTTTTAACTTGTATTGTTATATGAGTGTTTTCTTCTCAGACTTTAATGTTTTGTTGTCTAAATTTACGGAAACATCTTGCATATCTTTTTGTTAGATGATAAACTTTTTAGAATGAAAGAAACATCTTCCTCTCGGTATTATATCATTATACAATTTATGAATGAAAATGTTATTTCGGTCAAAATAAATAAATTATATATACAATGCAAAACATGATTTGCATGCGGTAGATTTATGTTAAAAGCGCGCAAATTGTTGATCAACTTCATCACCCTAATATTACTATATCAATAAAATAAAATAATTATTATTATTATTTACAATATTATACATCGAATAAAATAAATTATTTAAACAAAAATTAGGAAAAAAATGTATTATAAGATATGCTAAAAAACTGTACAGAGTAGGAACAAACCAAAGACACTTCGTGTAGTTCCTCAAACACGGTCAAAAACTGATTGTAAAAGTGTCTAAATACAGCCTTATTCGGGACCTGTTTAGAAATTGATAACTTTTAGTCGAATTGTATCATTGTATTTGAATTCAAAATTTACCTAACATATATATCTTATTATGGTGCAACACAGTAAATCAAATGTCCAAGTCTCACGTAGAGTGTATTGAGAAAATTTATTCGGTATATATAAAAGTAAGATTAATATTACTAGGTATATCAATTAATCATGATTTTTTGGATTCCTAAACCATTTTGATCAATTTATTTTGCCTTGTTATTTGACGGGGTTGTCACAAAACAATGTCAAATAAAAATCTATTTGACAAATTTAATATTTTTTTATTAAATTGAACTGAATTTGACAGTTTTACAAACTGGGGTCAACCTTGCAATTGAACTAAATAAAATATAAATAATCAAACTTTTTTATGGACAGGTCGAAGCCTCGTTTAAAGCAAAAAAGTTACGATCCTAGACAATTAATTCCAAGTATAATCCAGTTCTCACTATGTGGCTGTTTGGTCTAAGCAAATGAAGCCAAAATGGTGGGGAAGTATGAAGTTAGCCGTTTGGTACCCCGTCCAAATCATCCAACGTGTCAACAAGACAGCAACTCAATTTTAATAAAAACAAGTACACTAATTAAATAATGAGTTCCATGTCTCAAGAGACGGACGGACGGACTCTGACAGAGCTAACAGAGTCTTCTGTCTCTATTTATACACCATTATCTTCAATGTAACGCCTTCCCTTTGGCTCTTTTCGACATTGAAATTGTGAAAAACATGTCCGCAGACGAGGATTCTAGTTGTGGTGGCACAGTTGAAGTACTTGAGTTGCCTGAAAATGGAGCTGGACTTGTTGATAATCCAATATTAGTGCTTGTTTATTTTCATAAAGCTCTTCGGGCGGAGTTTGCTGAGCTTCGTCGTATCGCGGTGGAGGCGTTGGAGAGTGGTGATCATGGCGTGGACCTCCTTGTTCTGCTACGTAAGAGGTTCGAGTTTTTGAAGCTCTTTTACAAGTATCACTCTGCTGCTGAAGATGAGGTCAACTCCATTTTTCTTGTTATTTTCGATATTTACATTTAGGACTATAAACTTTGGTTTATATGACACCGGATAACTTATAACAACATCCGCACAACAAATTTTGCAAAATCGGAACATAAAAAATGCGCGAATACTTTGATTGTCACAGTTCTTCACTGAATTGTAAATGTATGCATGTACTTTTCATTGATTAATTATGCTTTCAGAGTATCTTTAAATTTAAGTTAATTAGATCCTTAAATTAGTCACAAAAGGATTCTAGTAATACTAATAGATTAGCTGGTTTATTAATGAAATTAGAGTTGTGCTATGCAATTAAACACGAAATCATAGCTAATTCATGAAAAGTCTGCGTCATTTGAGCAGTTTGGATTGTTTAAAATTATTGGCTAAATGTTAACTTAATATTGCAGGTTATATTTCTAGCACTAGATGAACTTGTTAAGAATGTGGTGTCTACATATTCACTAGAACATAAAAGCATAGATGATCTTTTTGATTCGATTTTCAACTACTTGGATGTTCTAGACAAGGAAGGGAAAGATAATTACAAGACATTTCAAGGACTTGTGTTTTGCATTGGTACAATCCAGACTACAATTTACCAACATATGCTCAAAGAAGAGGAGCAGGTTTGTATCTTGTTTGTTATTTGTAGACCGTTTCGCTATTTATTACCATTATGTGTTTTTTAAGCTTCAATATGTTTTGGATGCTGATAATATATGATCCATTTAGTAGCTTTTACTCGCAACTTAAGATTTTAGTAGATTTGATAACTTAACATGGTTTTAAAGCTCTAGTTCAAATACTCCTACACCCAATATTCTTAAATCAAGGAAAACTTTTGTTTGTATATTGCTCGGTGAGATTATTTCCCTTTTTGCCTTTTTGAAGAGTCGGCCGTCTAAAGTTGGAGATATATTTACTTCATTTTGTCCCCAGCTGTTTTGGTTTTCATATCTTATCCCGTCTTATATATGATGGCACTATACCTTGAATTATATTCTTTCAAGTTGGAGTTATTTAAATACACAAGTAAATTTGTGGGGTGTGACTTGAAAGGTAACAAAAGATATTTTCTTATAAATCATGCATATACAGATAATACTGAAATGGTATTCTGTAAACATTTGTGGTGCAGGTCTTCCCTTTGCTGATGCAGCAGTTTTCTCCTTCTGAGCAAGCTTCCCTTGTTTGGCAGTTCATGTGTAGTGTTCCTGTGACACTGTTAGAAGATTTTTTGCCATGGATGATATCAGTCCTTTCATTAGATGAACAGATAGAAGTCAGCCGCAGTATGAAGGAGATTGTACCGAAAGAAAAACTACTGCAAGAGGTGCGTCAAGACCTAAAATATTATTCACTGCAAGTTTAATACTTAATCTTTTGGCGTAATAAATTAAATTATATCTTGAAGGTGGTAATCTCTTGGATTGATAACAAAGTACCTGTTTTTGGAGGCTGTACGAGCATACGTGAACAAGCAACTCAATTTCATAATGGACTTGGAACATATCATGAAACTAGTAGAAACCATTCATTTGATGGTATCCGGCATTGGCATGACGCTATTAGGAAAGATCTACAAGAAGTTTTGGTTGAGCTATATCAATTACGAATATCATGTAATTTTTCAGATTTACCTGCACTAGTTGTACAGCTAAACTTTATGGCAGACACACTCATCTTCTACAGGTAATCATTATATAAACATAACATCTCCCATTATGTATCAACGGGATTATATGCAATTTTTTTGTTTTGAAATAGCTTCATTTCTAGGATCTCCAAGAGAAAATGCTACAATATATAATAATCTTTTATTTTGTAATGTAGCAGAAATATTTTCTTAAAGACAATTATATGGCTTTAGAAATGTGAGAATATTGTTCTGTTTGCTGTAGTATTAGTTGTAGTTCTCAATGAATACTTTGACTCTGCAGCAAGGCATTGTCTAACGTAATCTATCCCCTCTGGAATGAACTTGCCAAAGATTTCTACTCTGCCCGTTATGCCCAATATCTGGACGAGAGGAAAATTGAGGGTCTTCAGAGGTTGCTCTACTATAAGTCTGAGAAGACAATTCCACTGAGACGCTATGTGGAAAAGCTTTATGAAGAACTTGGGTCGTTTGGAAGCTGGATTAATGAAAACTTGAAATTAATAGAAGCTGAGGTACTCTACTTTTTAATTTGATACTCGAAATGAGGGGAATTCTCTAATTGAGTTCATGTTAAGAATAGGAAATAGTAATAATAATCACCACTACAGTAGATCAAAACACTGTATAATTAATTGCCTTCTTTTACTTCTTATGAAATCCATCAGGTTTTTCCATTAATTCGCATAAATTGCAGCCATGATATGCAACAGTGGCTACTTTACACATGCCTGGCGATGATGCCGCTTGGGTTGATAAAGTGTGTGATTACATGGTTTTCTGCCCATTTATCCGGGAACGAAGCAAAGTCCGCTCTTAAAATAAATCTAGAAGGTCCTTTAGCGAGCAATCCGTTGGCTTCTCTTTTATGCCATTGGTTACGTATAAGCTATTCAGGCAAATCCTCAACAGAAAAGTTCAAAGAAGACTTGCGAGAAATGTTCAACAGTAGGTGTTTGTTACTCTATAAACAAATTGAGGAGGACTCTGAGCATTCTCGTTTCCCTCTGGATATATCAAGCTGTCGGAAACCAGAAAAAAACACACATGCAGAGAACAATATTCCTACTTATTCATGTTCTTCCACCAAAAGAAATAGGAAGTGTGATACATCATACACTAGTGGGATGAACTTTCATGTATGCTTCCCTCAAATTTTAGATATCCCTCGCCTTTCTCTGAATTCCGAGGAGGGTAGTATAGTCAGTTCCTTCACCATTCTGGACACAAATCCCATGGACCACATTATTTACTTTCACAAAGCTCTCAAGAAGGATCTGGAATACCTTGTCCTTGTTTCAGCTGAGTTGGCTGAGAATGTAGGTTTACTAATAGATTTTCATCGTTGCTTCCATCTTTTACAATTCTTTTACCAGATACATAGTGATTCAGAGGATAACATCGCCTTTCCGGCTCTCGAGGCAAAGGGGAACTTTCAAAATATAAGCCATTCCTACAGCATTGACCATAAATTGGAAGTTGAACAATTTACCAGAGTTTCCAATATTCTTGATGAAATTTCAAAGTTGCGTTCATATTCTAATGCTAAAGCGGATGCATTGGGTCATCAAGAGCCAAAATATGGGCATTTGTGTGTCAAGCTTCATGCTATGTGCATTTCAATGCATAAAGTACTCTGCGATCACATTAATCATGAAGAAATTGAACTTTTGCCATTATACAGAGAAAATTTCTCTGTTGAGGAGCAAGTGAAGATCACTGGAAACATGCTTGGAAGAATGAGAGCGGAAAGTCTGCAAGAGATGATACCCTGGCTAGTGGCATCTTTAAGTCTTGAGGAACAGAATGCCATGATGTCTTTATGGCGGAAGGCAACTAAAAATACAAAGTTTGATGAATGGCTAGGAGAATGGTGGGAAGGTGGGCTGATCACTGCTATGGAGAAGGATGAAGAGAAGCAGACAAATACTCTTCCATCATATACCGTAGATGCTGTGGAGGTTGTTTTAAAATATTTGGTGGAAGAAGGTGCTCATGACAATGGTGGAATCATTCATGACAGGAGCACTGATATCTCCCAAAATGAAATTAGTGGCTGTAAAAGTGATTCCTATGGAGTACCTATTGCAACTGAAAAGGAAAACAGGTTCAAAGAAGACCAGTGTAATGATAATTATAAACTTGAGGCTGACAAAGAAAGAGGCAAGGAAATAACAGGTAATTCTGACCTCGATGAAACAGGAAAGCTTGTACAGGCCAGTCAGGGTTCAAAAGAGGAGAGAGTCCTCCCAATTCTAAGTCAAGAAGAAATGGTAGCAGCAATAAGACGAGTTCATAAGGACTCTAAGTTGGATCTTGCATCAAAAGCCCGTATAATACAAAGTTTGCATACAAGGTTCTACAGTTTCTTTCCATATAAATATATTTTTATTTCTCTTTTCTATATTTAAAGGGTTCTGACAACTGTGAAATCCCAATTTCATCATCCCTTTTGACTGTATACATGGTAGGTGTCTATTAAGTACTATTTTGCAAACATGATCACCTTAACTCATAACACTAAACTGCTATAAGTTTCTCGATCAATAGTAACCTTGTTTTGTTGATTCAAGCATCAAATCTATGTCATTTGGCCCAGGAAAAGCATCAACTGAATCACTTAGCACAAATTCTCCCTGATACTAAAAAGTAAAAACAATGGACTTGGTTGTTGACACACAAACTAAACAAACTTAAACTTGCATAGTACTATCAGTATACTGTACAAAGTCAACATTTTTGAAAATAGAGCAATTTTCAAGCAAACAATTTATATTGTAAAAGAAAAAAGAAGAAGTTTCACTTCCCTGAGCCCTGAAGTAGTAGTAGCTTTCTAAAGCTGTTCTGCTATTATGCGTTGATTGTACCTTGTGTACAGCACCAGATATGGTAGGCTGTTTCCAGCCTCTGCAAGGTTTATTTATTTTCTTACTGCAATGTGCATATGCTTTCAACAAGGCGTCACAAGAATCTGAGCCGAGCAACTGTGAATTTTCAGCCGTTCTATTACCACACAGCCAAAGATGAGTTCCGAGACCACAAAATCAAGAAATGAGGAAAACGTTTCAGGACAAAGTGCATCTTATCAAGATCCACTGAAATTAACTTTTGGTTGCAAACACTATAAGAGGAACTGCAAGCTTCTTTCTGCATGTTGCAATAAGCTCTACACGTGCAGACTTTGCCATGATGAGGTTGCTGATCATACTATGGATAGGTACGGGGGAAGGCATTATTATATGTCTTTCTACCTTTTCTTACTTTTGATTTCGTAATTTCCCTGTTTACATTACTTTATTATAAAATAGAAAGTTTTTCTTTGTTATAATTCTGTTGTTCATCATGTGTAAACAGAAAAGCTACTGCCCAGATGATGTGCATGAAATGTCTAATTATTCAACCAGTTGGTGCCACCTGCTCAACTCCTTCTTGCCAAAGGCTATCCATGGCCAGATACTACTGTCCCATCTGCAAATTTTTTGATGATGAGAGGTGATGTTAATTAAACTAACCCATAATGTCTTAGATAGCTCTTAAGTAGTTACATTTGGAGTGTGCCACTAAGAAAGAAGTGAAATTTGGTATTTGTCAACTAAAGTACAAATGAATAACATGAAGTTAGTTCTCAAGGCAAATTTAACTGGCCCAGCTGTCATGTTTTACTTGGAAAGAAAAATTATAAAAGAAAATATAGAACTTTTTCCTTGAGAATCTAGATACGTTAAAGTGACTTGGATTTAATTGTTGTAAAAACTTGATTCAGTAACCAGTTTATTGTAGCTAAGGTAGTTTCAGGTTTCTTCCCTTACCAAATAGAGCATCGTTGTCACATGGTGGACAACAACATGTTATTCTCCATGAGTACATTTTTCTTAACTATCTCAAGTTACATGGCGGACTGCTTCATTGTGTTTAATTTTGCCTAACAAAGTTTACTGATGAGATTTAATTAACAGGGAGATCTACCACTGTCCTTACTGTAACCTGTGCCGACTTGGGAAGGGACTGGGAATTGACTATTTTCACTGCATGAATTGCAATGCTTGCATGTCACGGTCTCTTTCGGTGCATATATGCAGAGAAAAGTGTTTTGAAGATTTTTGTCCCATATGCCATGAATTTATATTTTCATCGAGCTCCCCCGTCAAGGCCCTTCAATGTGGTCATCTGATGCACTCAGCATGTTTCCAAGTAATTGTTTGATATGACATTCTTCTTTTTATCGATAGATATCCATTCACACTGCTTACTGACTTCTATCCTGTTACTAGGCTTACACTTGTTCATATTATACCTGTCCAATCTGCAGCAAGTCACTTGGGGACATGCAGGTTTTTCCTAAACTTCTTGCCTGTTCTATTCTCAGTTTATACTCTTAACATACATTTTCTAATTAATCGGGATATATATATGAGAAATGTCATTTGTTTACTGCCACTAAAATAGTCAAATGCATTGCATATATATGGCTTAGGTATCTTGCTACGATATTTTCTATTAATTATAAAATTATAAAATATGTGTAATTAAACTTTCGCGACCCAATCCTTTGTTATAATCTAGGTATATTTTGGAATGCTTGATGCATTGTTGGCTGAAGAGAAAATTCCAAGTGAACATGCAGGCCAGACTCAGGTAAACCAACTGTGGTCATTGTTCTGCATTTGTATACTGATACTCTATACATCTTCCGAAGTTGGAAGTTTAAGAGATGCACAGTTTTTCTTGACAATCTGAAGCATTTACAGGTCATATTATGCAACGATTGTGAGAAGAGAGGAAATTCTCCATTCCACTGGCTCTACCACAAGTGCCCGCATTGTGGTTCATTCAATACCAGGGTTGTATAGACTCTAATTAAATGTGAGTTCTCCAGCTAGATTCACTCTAGCAATTTTGTAAAGAACAAGTGAAAAAGTCTTGAGCAATTTCTATATTTAGTAAAAGTTCGCCTTTTTTTATCACCTGGAGCTTGAGAAGATTTGCTGTCTCTTTTTTTTTTCCTTTTTCATGTTCTGTCTTCGTATAAAAATAGAAAAAACTTTTTTATGTTTCTGAGTGTTATAACTAAAGATGAAAAATCAGCAAGTTGGAATATCTATTTTTCTGGTTCTGAGTGCTAACTAATGAGTAAATATATGTTGTCCTCTCCACATTCTGGAGTGAACATGAAAATGAAAAAGTGGAAAGGATTTTGCTTTAGAAAAAAAAAATGGAAAGGAAACAATAAAAAAACAAATTTTATTTAGCAAAAAAACCAACAAATTTGACAGGGGCGTACACGCGTAGTAGTAGGACAAGTAAGAGGAGATGGAGCTAAAAAGAACAGATGAGAGTGATGTGCCTTGACTTGTTGAAACACACATATGTTCATGTCTCCTGAACTTGTATTGATGAAAATAATGATTTCAGCATATACTGCTCTATCGTAAAAGTGGGAATCATAATATTAGAAAACCTAGCTAGACACGGAGTTTCAGCCACCAGAAGAGAGAAAAGAAAGTGAAAATGCAACTTCCTATTCTTTTTCCTTTTAAATTTGTGTCTAACATGCAAACGCAAACTAATAGTAGAGTGTAGGCAAGCCATATCCAACTATTTATCTATTACGAATTCAAGAAATAATTCTCATGTGATGTGTCCCACAGCAGAAGAAAGTTAAATAAGCTTTTATAACAATAGAAAGCTCAGATTTTGGGAAGTACCTACGAAAGCTCTACAAAAATTGTGAAACGTCAGATGAAATGATCTAATTACTCTTATTGCCTGTTTTTCCTTCTCCGGTCAATTTACACTAGTGAGAGTAAGGCATGCTGCAGCATTCTTCAGTTCGTTCTCTGCAATGTTCTCAAGTGACTGAGTTGTATCTATCAAAGATGATTCCGAGCTGCAAAGAAAGTACATTGTTAATTTAGCTTACTGGACATATGTTTTTCTAAACTATGGAACAAGTGCTATTTGACCCTAAATTTGCATTTTTAAAACTACCATACCTTGACTCGTGATTCTCCTTCAAATCAATGGACTGCCTGTCATTGATTACATCAAAGAACTCGTAATCTTGAATAACATGTTGTTGCATACTTTGCGATCCAATCAATTGATCAGTTTGAGTACCCATCATTTGAATTTGATCATTACTGGTATTACCATTACTACATGATTGTTGAATCCAAAACGAATTAACTAAATTATTTTCCTTAGAATCAATATAATCTTCAGGAACATTTCCGCAAAAAGAATTATAAGAAGGATGTGACGCAATAGGAAGTGCATTAACAGAATTATACTGCTGAGGATCAGTATCTTCTTGATTAAAAAGAGCATGTGCATCAACAGGCCGTGGCATGCCTAATTGCAATTGTAATTGTGATGGATCATTTGGTGCTATAGCTGACATTTCTTGTTGTCGATAAATGGCCAATTGTGCATGAACAGCTTGTAGCTCCTCCTCTAATTGTCGAATTTGATACTGATACTGCATAATGACTCCAAGACAACCAAGAACAGGAAATCTGTCACGAATGTTAGCTTGAAATATGATGGAACGCATGGCTTCTGTTTTCTGACCAGGATCAAGCTCCTCAAGTATCTTTGAGATGTTTCGGACCCCGAATAATCTATGTGCATTTTGGAACCTTTTTGGTTGGTCAGGAGGGAAGTAGGGAGCAAGTACACATTCTGAAGTGCACTTTCTCCTCTGGTATTTGCACGCAGCACACGCTTGGCTGGTGCCACCCTTAAGGGTCATTCTTGTTATCAAAGAAAGCCAGTTCCGCGAGTTTTGGATACAACAAAAAGATGAAATGAAAGGAGAATTATTATATATATAATTAAAATGAACAATGGATTTTCTAGGCAATAGAGGATTGAAGGTTAGATTTGGGGGATGAGGAACAAGACTGAGTAAGAAAAACAGAATGAGAGAAGAGCGATATTATAGTTGGGAAAGTTTCTTCAAAACTCTATGACCGTTAGTGACTAAATATTTTTGCTAAGTTTAGTAGACCCCTATTTATTTGGGCCACCTGTGGTTGCTGGAAAAAAGAAGCAAGTGCATCTTTATTTTAAGAGCCTACGTAGCTTTTAATAAAGTATATCGTGAGGAACTATTATTACTTGGAATTAGATTTTCTATTCTCTTATGGAACAAAAGTAAGCAGCTGAATGTAATAACCAACATTTTCACGTGACATTCCATAAATTTTAGGAAATGATATACTACTGCGAGCTGGATTGCATATTAACCCCTCGGAGAGACCGATATGCGAACAAATGCACAGCTTAAACACCAAATATCTTGCAGAATTCATGTTTTACCTAGAATCATTATGCATACAAGCTTATTCCATAATTTGCAAAAAAAATAAAAATACACGACCCCTTGAGAGCATTGACGAGCAAGCGAGCTCACTAATTGGTATGTGAAAAGGAAGAGCATATATAACAAAGAAGGATGAATCAAAAGTTATATTCATTTCCCTTGCCATGTCAAGCATAAGTTCTCATAGTTCTTCACAAACGTAATTATAACACAAGGGAGAATGAAGGTTAGATACTAAAACTTTGTAAGGACCTCATATATACAAAACCATTTTTATATCGAGAAAACACCCGGGTAACTGTCAATCTAACATCTAGCAGTACTCCATGTTTACAACTGCTGTATTCTATCTGGTAAGGTAGCACCATTTACTAAGGAATTAGCATCACGTACTTCCAAGTATTCATGATCATGCAACGATTTACCAACACTGCTTTCTGCATCCAAAAGACTTTTTTACGCAACCCACTATAATGAGAACTTCCATAAACAAAAAACTTTAATTCTGCTGATCTATACTCGTGCAGCTCTTCAGTTCCCCCAATAACAACTTTATGCTGAAAGGTTCATACTATACAAAAAAATTTGGTGCCAACATAATCTCTTACCACCCATTCCAATTAAAGATTGTATATCAACTAATATAATTTTTAAGATATATGTTACTAGATTCTCAAAAATAGACACGCAATGTCATTGTTGTCCATGTCATTCCAAGATTGTATGCTGAGCCAAATGTACCTCCAAGCATCTAGTGCAATGTCTAGGTGAAACTAGTTTACAGCTTCAAACAAAAGAACCTGAGGTTGCAAATGCCCTTTTTCACACATGGTTATAACATTCTCCCAACCACCAATTAACTACGAAAAATTAAAAATGAATTAATACAATGAAAATAAGCAAAAAGTTATTACCCTAAAATCGAGATACATGATAATATACTGATCACCGCAACATAATCATTTACCTTGACAGCTTTATCATCATACATAATCCAGTGTTCGTGATCATGATGGTATGCAAAACAATGATAATGTCGCCCATAATAACAAACCTAGAATTGACAAAACAAGGAAGCAGTATCAAGAAAACATTTGAGCCCCATCTATATACACATCAAATCTGAAATATACTAAAATCATATTTGCTTAATCATGACTGCAACCGTATAAGAGTGGTCAACTACTACCCTGTCCCAGATTTGTTTCAAACAAATGACATCATTATACTAATATAACATTAAAACAATAAATCCAAAAAAGAAAAAAAGAGAGATATCACTGCAATAGTCTGTGACGCACAACAACTTCTCTAATTACGGGAAAAAAAACACAACTTTTAACAGTACTTATACCACTGAAATCAATCTGTGCCTGCTCTTTGGGTCAAGGCCGCCGTAAAGAACACCAATATTAATATCTGTAGCTAATGCTGCCAACGTTGCTCGTATGTCATCAATACTCTCACATGTATTCTGCCACCCGAGAACTGCAAATTTATTAACAGGTATTACTATAGATGTCATATATAATGCCCAGTACAGTTCTCTAATTCTCCCAACAAGAATGCAAATCACCTGTTGTAAAAACATGAGGCTGAGTTGAGAGAATGTGATGTTTGTAGTTGAATTTTCCACAGCCTTGAACCTCCGGGTTGCACATGAATTGGTCATTCCTCTCAACAAGGCTTAGAAGCTCATCAAAGCAGCTCTCTGGACACACAACCTATATCATTCAACACATAATTAAAAGAAAATTATAACCAAACTTGTCTTAGCAATCATTTACTAGGACTTTCATAAGTTGGCTTGCGCCTCGCGACTATAAAGCCAAAGTAGAATATAGCGCACCTTCATTCTGCGGAGGGCACTGGCATTAATATTATAGAAGAAAGATGTGTACTTCATCTCTCTTGACTCCAGTCCACAATTATAGCAGTTCAATCTTTCAAAAACATTTATACCAAAAAGAGAGTGTGCCACACAAGCATGATTTACACAGTCCCAAGAGCCCATGCCATTGCCTTCAATTGATTCAGTATCAGAATCACCAAACCCAGAAGTGAATGAACGATGAAGGCAATCAAATATGACTCCTAGTACTTCTGAAGCATCATTCATCTGAGCCTGTTAGATACCACGCATTAGAAAGAAAGGGAGGAATTGAAAATCGCCATAATGGTTTTGTAAAGTTACCTCTTGGAAGAAATTACTTTCAGGATACAGCTTGCTGAGAGCAGTCCGTAAAGGAGTAGGAGCAACTGCTTCTCTACTCAAGTTTAAAGTTGCCGTGCTCAGAGCATTGAAAATGTCATATAAAGCACATATAACACAAGGATCACCAACATGAACATGCCCTAATGCTGATCTTCTCAAAAAGTCTTCTCGGAAGCGTCTTATGTGCCATAGAGACTGAAATGCCGAGAACACACATGTCACTACTTGAAGGAGATACAAAAGTTAAATCGGAATAAAAAATAACAAATTCTATAACCGTAAAACAACCTGTATTATAACATTTAGGAAACAATTATATTCACCAGCTTCATTCTTCAGCCCTGTGCCGTAAACACCAGCTTCATTCTTCAGCCCTGTGCATATCCAGTAAAGGACAGTTTCCACATCAGTTGCAAAGTTTAGATGATTGTGTGTGAAGCACACTACCATTTGGTGGCCAATAAAACTTGTTTCAAAATGTGTTAAGATGACAAAATTGATGGAAGATATCCTAATAACAAGGGTTGACTACAGGTCAGATGCACCTGACTATTTATAATTTTTTAAAGAACAATAATAAACAGCTAATAAACAGTTTCATGATTCACACCACCTGATCCATGTACTCGATGCCAATATATACAAATGCACACATTTATAAAGAATTTAACTGAAGAAAGTTGTATTTGGCACTCTCATATGACTTGAATTATGGCCAATTGAAAAATCATAAAGTATCGTAGCCACCAAATTATATTTACCTATTTTAGAACTTGATAAGAATGAAAAATTGTGGTTATGCCAGCAATAACGAGATGTTTTTCTTTAACCATAATGCACTTGCAACTCATTAAACCAACCCCTTATTTTTATGCTTTATAAATGTTGGGGGTGAAGGAGAGAGAATAAAAGCATCTTACCAAGGCTTTGGCGCACAGCTCTTTTAAGGTCAGCCTGAAACCTTTCCTCATCCTCATCCTCTGAGCGCGGTTGTCTCAATGTCTTTGTTTCATTCATCAAATAAGCATTACCTACCCAAATGTAAACCAATTATCACCATATCAGACATGATAGAAACCCAAATAATGTAGAGTGCATAGGGCATACATATACATGTGTGTGTGTGCGCGCACACGTGCATGAGTGAATAACCCGGTTCCGCATACAATTGGCTCCAGGTAATAGACACAAGCAGACACAAGCTAAAAACTGTGCCTCTATAAATCAGAAGTATAACTTTTGGACCATTTATTGTAGAATGCTAGAGTTGAGGACAGATTAAAGAAATTTCAAAAAAATAAAAATTACAAACTACACTTGACTGCTCGAATAAAGTTGATAAATGTTCTCTTGTGTGAGAGCGAGGAGAATTAATGAAGTGAAATGCAGGGTATACTTGCAATAAATAAGCCTGATCCTTGCAAACAATTACATAATTCCGTGAAAGAGCCACATTAATTAAACAAGATGAAAAAGCTCGCTCATGGGATATGCAGTACTAGTACAACAGAACATAAACTGAAAAAAATCAGAAGTAAGACCAAGTGGATAGCAGTGTTTCCTGAAGCATTTCATGCAGGCTATGCAGCTATAAAGAGATTTTCATACAAGCATTTCATCAGTATCACGCAACTTTTAGTTGATCTGATAATTTTAACTGTACTGAGAAGTATTTTAACTGTACTCAGTCCACATTACCAACAATGAAAATTTCAATTTCAAATGGCATGAGGTCTACATACAGATACATAGAGATCAACAAGGAAGAAAGTATAAATGATAAACAAATTGCAAAGACCTACTAAACAAAATGCATAATTTTTAATTAGTGAGACATCAGAATTGCCCTCACCGTGTAGTCTGTCATTTACTTTAAATTGTCCAAACTGCAAACATTGATACTGCCCCTCAACTATTTTGTTCAAAATTTTCTCGTGATTACCTCTGTTTCCAGTCCATTGATCAAAACCCACAGAACCACCGTCTCCACCTCCATTAGATAAGCCTACAAAAAAGAACATATGTTAACTTTTAATACTGTCCATCCCGCAACTTTCTTAACCTCATAATCGATGACTAACTTGGTTTAATTATGTGATCATTATGATTGCTGTTCTGTGATGCTTCGTCACCAGTCTCTCCAGGCACATGTTCAACACCATTACAAAATCCATTGCTCTGCCTCTGACTCAAGGGAACCTGAGTACAAGTAAATAAGTCTACTTCATGATCGAAAATTCTCATGCCATTATCAGCAGAATCTAGTCGTAACAATGAACTGAAGTCCTATCTGTTCATGCTATGAGGAAACAGAAAGCCAACATATTTGCAGAATTAGAACACTCACCTGCCAACAGTTATTCAATTTTTCAGACATGTGCTTATCATTATCATTGTTTGTACTATAATCATCTGACAGGCCAAGAGCTGCATCCTTCTCTAAGGTTGTCATGGCAGATCTTTTATGCTTCTCAGCAAGGTGCTTCTGTTTAGCCTGATTTTCTATCATCATTTGATACTCTAAAGTTTCTTCAAGCTTTCTTACCTCTGCTTCAATTTCAAGTTTCCTGCGTTGAAGTTCTTCTTCCTTGTAACCCAAGTCAACACCACTTCCACCAACAATGGGTCCATGACTAAGATGGCCTTCATCACATTCAAGTGAGACAGAACTGCTACCAGACAAAAATTGACAAGGTGCATAATAAGAAATTAAATAATGATGAAATATTTGGAATGTATTATATATATTCAGATTTAAAATGGAAAGACATCCAAGTGAATGTGATCTTTAAATATACAGAGCGCATACATGGATTCAGCAATCTCCTGAGGATGCATATGTAGCTCACTGTTAGCAATAGCCTACAGAATCAGCAAGTTATTAGACCTACAAAGTTTGTGTTGAAGGTAAATAACAGAAAATTAAACATGATAAAAATGAGATAACATGTTTCATACCTTGACATCCTTTATTTTTCTCAAGTCCTTATTCTTCTTCTCCTTAGACTTGTCATGTCTTGCACCATTATTTCCATTGGCAATGTGCTTTCTAGAATCTAGAGCGAGTTCTGCTAAAAACGCTTCTCTAGCAGCATCAGATTTCTCAGTGGCATACTTTTCAGCCAGATCCTCCAAATGTGCCTGAATATATTTATATTAGCACAGACTACAATTAATAACTTGGAACATGAGTTGTTCCAAAAAGGGAGAACATCACACAAATAACAAAAGTAATAACACACCCGGATGAATGATTTCACGAGAGGCACTAATATCAATAGATAATCATGAGCAGATGCAGGCTCAAGCTGAACTTGTAGATTATGCATCTTAGCAACACTTTGCAAGAGCTTCTCTTCAGTTTTGTTGAACTGCAATACTGAGGAAGTGAGATAAGGAGGAACTACAGCGTATACATCTTATGCAAAAATGAAATGTCATACTAACCTCATCAGATGCCTGTTCTTTCTGTCTCTGAATCTCACCCACGATCCAGGAGTCTATTTGATGCCGAATATTCTTCATTTTTCGGTAGTCGTCATCATCAAATACTATGACAGATACATCATTACCTGTGCCACCTAGAATATCTTCCAATTCCATCTCACCGGCTTGCACAGATTCTGCTTCTTTAAGAATATTAGATATTATATTGAACTCAAACCTGCTACCCACAGACATAACATCATTTTCACTTTCAGTGAGCTCCTGTTGCCGCTTCCTTAGCACAGACACATAACCTTGATAAATCAAACCAGTTGCAATATCCCTTCTCTTACCTTCTTCAATACATATAGCCTCTATAGACAGCAATGCTTCTTCATGAGTATAATGCCCAATTTTCCTATCACATAAAGTTTGCAATTGTTGAAATTCCTTTTCGTAATTTTGAAGGATTTCCATCCCTTCTTTTACTTTCTGTTCTCTTGTATCCATCCAGTAAGTCAACTGATCCCTGCTAGCAGAACCTGTATATATCCATGACAACAAGGCATCAGCATCAAGAACTCCATTCTCGTGAGCAACACTTTCAGAAACAGTTGAAGTTGCATCATCTGTAACAGCATCTTGAGATATGCTTTGAAAGACTTTGCAAGGCATGATATTCTCGTCCAACAACAGAAATGAGTTCAATTCATCGAGATCAACCTTTTGATTGGTACCGGCTTGAGTGTTATTTTTCTCAGAATGCTGACCTACTCCGCAAGAATGAGATAGCTCTTGCAAGAAGTCTAATACTTTCTTCAGCTCCTGAGCTCTCAAAAAGCAAATGCATAGTGGCGTTTGGTCCACGCCATAATTAAGAAGCTCCGAAACAGAGACAAGACTCTGCAATTCACTCATGGCAAATTTTATTATCTTACTAAGATGACTTTCAGTAAGACACTTATGCTTAATAAGCAGTTGTAGTACAGAACTGATTTTCTCAAGAAGCTTCGCACACTCAACGTCATCAGATAATGGCCAGCTACCAGGGCCACAAGTTATCTTGCAACCTGAATTTTCATTACATTCCCCCCGGGTACTGTCCGAAATATTACCATGACCTTCGTTCTCGAATCTGTCAGCCATTTCCATGTCTTGTGGGGCTAAATCCCACGCATTTTCAGAGCTATTACTGTCAGCAAAACGGTCTGTATCTTCATCAATATCATTCCTCCCATAAGATCGATAAGTGGAATTGGGATCTACGGGATTTGACTGTTTCTTAAGCATTCCAACTGTGGCAAAGACATCCAATGGTTTCCAACAACAACTGAGAAGCATGTCAGTCCACTCATCACTAATATTTTCAGGCAGAACTGATTGCATCTCTGGTGACAGCTTGCTAGTGTGGTCCTGCAGTACATGCATTAGATGTGACTCAGAGTCACTAAATATCTGATTGCAAATGCAACACGCCCAAAACTTCCACTGTTTTTTAGCTTCAGCAAATGATATAGCTTCTGAGAGGACTTGATAAGCCTGTGCATCCTTTGACAAACTAAAATGCGCCTTAATATCAGACAAGTTTATCCTGAGTAAGTTTATTTTCATCTCTGAAGTCAGGGAATTCCAATAAGACTGCACAAAGTCCTTCCACTCAGCAGAAGCAGAATTTTTCTTCACATTCCCGCCCTTCTTTCGTTCACATATTCTCTGACCAGGACCCGGAGAGTGATCTAAAACCTTGTCACTGTCATCTTGCACAGGCAGTGAGTCAGACTTTTGCTGCAACAACCTCGCAGCAGCAACACGTACTTCAATCTCTTTTCTCCTATCCTCAATTGTCTTGGTTGCCTTCTTAATCTCATTACATTTCTTTGCTTGAACCAACCCCACCACATCCATCGGATCCTCTACAGCTTTCCTCACAGGAATAAAACGAATCTTGTTCTTCACAAGCGCCGAAATAGAAACAATGTTTGCTCTATGCTTCAACCCCCGTAACTCATTCTGCACAAGACTAATCCTCTCATCACCCGTCAACAACTTCAACTGAGCCTCCTCCTGCAGCCACTCCACGCCAGGATCCACCGGATTCTCAATCCCCAAAGCACGGTCACACTCTTCCATCACCTCACTACACTCCTTACCCAAGTTACCCCCCTCGGCAGCCTCAAACAACAAATTGGCATAAAAAAGCGCATACTCAACGGAATTAGGCGACAACAATGTGGCCTTCTTGGCACTCTCAATACCATTCTTAACAAGCTTGTCCTTGTTACTAACATCATCGATAATGGAAGCAACCTTAAAACAAACAGTCCCTTGAAGACGATAAACGAACCCTAAGTCAACACGAGGAATATTCCTACTAGCACACAAGTCCTTGATCAACTTAAGAGCTCTATTATGGTTCCCTCTACGAAGCGCATTCATAACTTTCTCACATTCTAACTTAATCGCAACCGAAGGCCCACCACCCTCTAGTTGTTTATTATTAGCAAGACAAGAACAACTAGGGTTTTGTTGGCTGACGTCAGCAGCGACGGGCGGAGATTGTTTGGTACGCTTCTTATGTCCCATTACTTGACCAGTAGAACAGTATCGAAAACACACACACAAACACGCAGTGAAAGTGAACGAGATAGGTAGACAGAGAATGGGAAATACAGTAGATAGATACTTACAGGAGATGGAAGATTCTGGAGAGACAGACATAAAATAGTGTAATATCAAGGGGGTGGGAAGAGACCAGCAGTGTACATGTACAGAGATAATAATGAGACTAGTAGTTTGATTAGTTTAAAATTTAATTATAATTGTACATACTTGTTTAACATAATTATTAGGGGTCAAATTTGTTCAACTAATTTTTTATTAATATGTGTAATTTCTGCAAAATAGGAGTATTAGTATTACAACGTCGTACTAGGAGTACTGACAGCTGTTTCAAGTGTGTGGGGTTTTATAGTGTGCAAGTAAGTATTAGCCAGGGCCCAGGGTTTGTGGTTGGGTGATCCCCAACATTATTCTCCTCGTCTCTCTCTCTCTCTCTTTTTTTTTATTGTTTTAACAATGACAGAGATCTCCTAACATTTTGTTCATTTTGTTTTGTTTTTTAATTCCACATGTTTCTTAATGTATATAGGAACAGAGTGTTGGCCCTATATGTCACTTTTTGGGGAGAAAATGCCCTAAATGGCACACTCCAGAAAAATGGCCCTAAATGTCACTCCAAAACGCTATATCGTGCAGCGTTTTGAAAAAAAAAAAATTTCTCAAAAACGCTACTTTAAGTTGCGTTTTTAGCCCAGAACCCAAGATAAAGTAGCGTTTTTCCCCGAAAAAAATATTAAAAAAATAAAAAAAGTGCAAAACGCTACACGAAATAGCGTTTTCACCCCTTTTATAGCACGCCACACTATGTAGCGTTTTGGAGTGACATTTTGGGCCATTTTTATGAGTTGTGCCATTTTGGGCATTTTGACTCCAATTTATGACATATAGGGCCATTTCTCATAGGAACAGGACTACTCTTTTATTTTAAACAATTGTCTTACCAGTTGTTTAATAGTAAGATTTAACTGCATTTATTATATTAAATTAGGAGATTTTATATATACATTAGTTCATGATACAATATATTAAGATTAGTGTTTCGAGCCATTATTAATTCAAGGAGTTTCTAGATATATTTAGTTTTTTTAAAGAAATTTAGTTTCATTATGCAGTTATTGTCATGGGTTAGAAGATTCTCGTGATCTCTATTTTTTTTTTCTTTTGCTTGTTATTATTAAAAAAATTGTTATATATTTTGCGGAATTAATGTCTTACCTTTTCAGTATAAAATTTATATATATTTTAGTTCAAACTCAAATGAGCAGAATATTGTGAATGTATGTTCGATTTACCTACAGAACTTACAATAGAATAATAATAGCATTTTTCTAAATTTTACATGAAACATCATACTAAATCGACATGTTATAAAAAGATATTCTTGGCCCGATACGACGAGCCCAAATTCAAATGGACTAGTTTGTGACGATTTGAGTTACATTTTAGCAAAATATGTTGGGCCTACAAATTGCAATTATGCTCACTGACTCTATACAAACTATAGCGATAAGATTACAATAGAAGGCTCACAATTAATGTAAAACGTATCCATGAGAGCCCGAGCCTATCAAAATCCAATACATGTTTCTATACTTCCGATCTCTATATTACGTATGTGTAGGTTAATTAGATGTCCAGTTTTATAAAAAAGATTATCTCAAATTAATTGTCCCTCAATGTGTATTTATCAACAAACTTTTAAAATTATCATTTCTTATTTATCATTTTCAATGTAACATTATTCAAATACTATAACAACTTAATATAATAAATGTGGGTAAATATGAAAAAAATTACAATCATTTAATACTTGTTAATATGTGTGAAATTTGCAAAATGATCGTCTAAATTGGAACGGAGGGAGTACTTATTAATGAGAGAATTTAGAGAACCTAATCTTTTTTTTAGCGGTTAGAGAACCTAATCTTATATATTCTAATTTTTTCAACTCGATCTCATACAACTATTTTTCAAGGTTTATTATTTAAAGCAGGTGTTTACTTGATGATCAATACATATTCATTTCATATTAGTTCAAAATATTAACATCTCATTATTGTCTGTCTGTCTATGAGGAAGTTTGGGGATGAAACAGAATCCAACCAGGTAATCTGAGTATTACAAAATATAAAATTTTCATTGTTATAAAGTTTTGTGATCACTATTAATTACAGTATTAAAAACTAGAAACGAGGGCTTAAACTATTGACCGAATGACCGGAGACTGCAGTGCATGTGCTTGCATGTCTGTTGGGCGCCGAAAATGATGTATCTGTAAAAGTCGCGGACCCAGTGATCCTTGTGTTTTGTTGAGTAGACGTGTGAGCTGGTTAATATACCTCAACACCTTTTGCCTTTTCCTTGCGCTTGTAAAAACATCATGATATGTGTGTACATATACATAAACGACACTCACACACATATACACTATTCTCTGTCTCTTCATTATTTCTTATTTTTTGGCAGATGTAATGGGGAGGGAGTGTCTGTGTATAAACCAGCATTTCCAGAGTATAAAGCTTCCTATATATGTTTAGGTGGATTTTCATCATTGTGTTCTTAGTCTACTCACTTTATTCAATTTGCCCCTTGCCTATTCATTTTATGCACCTCTTGCGAGTTGCCCAAATTATTTAAACATGTTCGCTGCAAGAAAATTCGGTCTGATCATTTTTTTTGACAAATTTAAAGCAAAATTCATTAAAACTCAGCCGGGACAAATCCACAGCCAGGTTGAAAAATAAATAGACAATCTAAATAATTAGCCGCTTTGTTTCCGGACATGGAGAAAAATTAAATATTTTCGAACAACGGATTCTGATAAAAATTTGAATTTCTTACCTAAATAAGTCCATGCATATAGTACACACTGTCAAACTAATCTCTTAAACATACCAACTAAGAAGCAAGGTTCAGTTTCGGATTGCAGGATGAGTGGGGCAGTTGCATCATCTGGTTGTGAAAATGTGACACCTCAGTCGATCTTGTTATATATAAAAGCATTCCGTTGGTGAAGTTGTTCACCAATTTCAACTCTCCTCGCCAACTCCCTATTGAAATATTTGTATCTTCATAGTTAATTGATAAATAAATTGATCTATAAGAGAATAAAAAGATAAAGAATAATCTCATCTTCATATTAAAATTTATGTACCGATTGCGATTACACTTCACACTTTGACACTGCCCTGCAAGAAAACAGTCTTATTTCTCACGCTTTTGGCAAATTTTTACCCTGTGAGTTTACTAATCCCACTCAACATTCTAGTTTTTGTTGAGTCTTTATTGACTTCTGAGGGGCCAATTTGATCATGAGAGCAGGTCAGATAACCTATTATAATGCGCTGGCATGCATGAAACTCATTTTTATAAGTATTAATACAAATAAACTTAACATCTAATTTTGATTTTTATCAAGTTAAAGTTAGCTACCAGGCCCTCTTGAAAAATACTCATGTTATTATATTAGTGTAACAAAATATAAATTTCATATTTTTCTTTAATTCAAGAATGGTCTTTTCTTCAACTTCTCTCAACTCCTTTACTACCACCACTAACAACCACCGTTGACAACTGCCGGAACACACACTTAATCTTACAAATAGTTATGGGAAATTGCGTGACATGTATAACCCCAGACTCAAAAACACACCATAACACCACCACCACCTCTAACACTAACAAGAAGAAGACCAAGAAACAAAACCCATACTCAACTTCCCCTGCATTGATCCGTGTCCTCAAAGACATATCTCAGGGAGGATCACGATGGACTCGAGTCACCGATAAGTACATCCTGGGACATGAACTGGGCCGTGGTGAGTTTGGCATAACACACCTTTGTACAGACAGAGAAACCAGAGAAAAGCTAGCATGCAAGTCCATTTCTAAGAAGAAGCTAAGGACAGCTATAGATGTTGAAGATGTACGAAGAGAAGTTGCGATAATGTCGAGTTTACCAATGCATTCTAACATTGTGAAGCTTAGAGCTACTTATGAGGATGGAGAGGCTGTGCATTTGGTGATGGAGTTGTGTGAGGGTGGTGAGTTGTTTGATAGGATAGTTGCTAGAGGACATTATAGTGAGAGAGCTGCTGCTGCTGTGGCGAGAACGGTGGCGGAAGTGGTGAAGATGTGTCATGATAATGGTGTTATACATAGAGATTTGAAGCCTGAGAATTTCTTGTTTGCTAACAAGAAGGAGACTTCTCCTCTTAAAGCTATTGATTTTGGCCTCTCTGTCTTTTTTAAGCCTGGTATGCTTTTATACTTTGTTTGGATATGGTATTGGATCTTGATATTCTATAATACTTGTATCTTCTTCATGCTCTGCTTTCTTTCTATATGGCAATTTACATAGTCTTTTTAGGCATAACTGTTAAAGGGGAGGGAGGGGCTACTTGAACAATGATCTTGCCACAGGGAAATGCCCGTTTGCCCATTAGGCTATCCTAAACCCTCTGCTCTACTATTTTCAATTTTTTGTATGACTATTTTGTTTAAGTTTTTTCTCCCTTCCAGTTTCGAGATATTTGTGTTCAGGAGTAGTTTTTGCAATTCGGATTATGAACTTGATTAAGAATGGCTAATTGTTATGTTAAGAAGCCAGGAATTAGGAGAGGGAGAACTACCCAATTTTCCGTATGAGTGTTCTTAGTTTTTTTTTTTGATAAACAAGCAGCAAATTAGGTGGAAGGAAGTTGGGGTTGGTAGATTCTTGAAGAAGACCCTTAATTTCCACTAATTTTGAACTTCTGTATATGACAATATTTGCATTTGTTGGGAACATTTGTTTGTGGTTTTTAGTTTTGAATGAACAAAAAGTATTTAAATTTAGAATTTTTAATTATTCATTGGTGGTATATCTGAGCCTTCCTTTATCATCTCCGCTTACTTCTTGTAATCCCCTCTCTTATATAAGGTTGATCCTTTTAAATTCGACTCTAATTTTATTGGTTTATTCCTTCAAAGTTAAAATTACTTGTAAAATATTCAACTATTCAAGTAGTTCTTATATATTTATATTTATATTTGTATTGCATGATAAGTCTTCAATGTTTGTCAATTTTTTTGTTTGCATTTATTCTTCAAGGTGAGAAGTTTTCTGAAATTGTTGGAAGTCCCTATTATATGGCCCCAGAAGTTTTGAGAAGAAATTATGGCCCAGAGGTTGATGTATGGAGTGCAGGAGTGATACTTTATATTCTGCTATGCGGGGTTCCTCCTTTTTGGGCAGGTGGATTTTTTATTGATCATACTTGTCTTTGAAACATGCATTATGCATCTTTTTCGCTGTTGGATAGCATTTCTTAGTAAAATATTTTAGGAAGTGGTTATGCGTTTTAATTTTATTTATTTTTTATTGTTGCAGAAACTGAACAAGGAGTTGCGCTGGCTATATTGCGTGGCGTCCTTGACTTTAAGAGGGAACCCTGGCCTCAGATTTCTGACAATGCCAAAAGTCTTGTTCGGCGGATGCTAGAACCAGATCCAAGAAAGCGTTTGACAGCTAAACAGGTTCTTGGTAAGTCTTTAGCAAGTGTCATAGAGACAGGTCAATGATGTAATCATTTGTAAGCTTTTGTGAGGGCTTGTGGTTTCCTGGTGCTTCTTTGTATGTGAATTGTTCACTCATAATACCAATCCTAGAAGGGAGACCACACATTGTTTCTAATTAATGGTCCAGTAGGCTAACTAAAACCAATAATGTTTTCTTGAACCCTGCCAACTCCTTTTTTATTCCTGTAGGAATTTGGTTTCCCTTGACCCCGGGCTGGAGGCGCCTCCCCTCAAACTAAGCTTTTTTCCCACAAACATAAATAAATAAATTAGAATATCTTGTGATGGCAAATATGATGCCTGTACACTGGGCGCTGCATTTGTTGGTCTTCATGATACCAGAATGGATTTTTCATAGTAACTAGTTAGATGAACTTCTATCACATTACTTGCACCACTGAATTTACTGAAAGTAACTTGCTTTTTACTTATTGGCAGAACATCCGTGGATACAAAATGCGAAGAAGGCTTCAAATGTTCCATTGGGAGATATAGTGAGAACACGACTTAAGCAGTTCTCTCTAATGAACAGATTCAAGAAGAAAGCTTTGAGGGTAAGTTTGTCCAAATGATTAGTCTCGCGAGTTTGCCTTGATATCACTCCGGCATCCTTATGATGGGCGCTTTGCTTAAAACCCCAATGTATTTTCTTTTAATAATTTTGCCACAAAATTAAACTTTGGTAATTTTTTGTTTTGTAACAAAAAGTGAGGTGACAGGATTATCTTTCTATATGTTTTTATTTTGTAAGCTCTTATGTAGCTCTTAGGTGTAATGATTTATAGATTTACAAATTGTATACACTGAAATGTCGCAAGATTTGGGTTTATTAAATAATGTAGGTGATTGCGGAACACTTAACTATTGAAGAAGTAGAGGTAATTCGAGATATGTTTACCTTGATGGACACAGACAATGATGGTAAAGTTACATATGAAGAACTGAAGGCTGGGCTACGGAAAGTTGGTTCGCAATTGGCTGAACCGGAGATAAAGATGCTGATGGATGTGGTAATTTTTACTTTGCATTTAGAAGTTCAGACCAAGCAAATTTTGTGTTAAATCATAAGCAACCGGTCATTAATTTTTGTGTGATGCTTTTTGTCCATTCTTGGTGCATTAAAAAAGTGTGATCTTTTTTATTCATTGTTTAGCATTAGAGTAGAGTTTTAGCAATAAGAAATAAGAACACCCCCCCCCCCCCCTCGTGTTTTTAAAACCAACAGGCGAATCTGGGACTCTGTGGTTTGGTTTCCTATAGGTCTGCCTAATCTTTCTGGAAGAGTATATGCGGATATGAATGTATGAAGGGTAGTTTCCTATACATGGTTGCATTTTTTCAAATGAAAAATTTTGGTCTGCACTTGGAAAGAAAGCTCCCTCGCCTGTTTTCATATTAAAGTACTCAAAGATACAAAGGACATAATTATGTTGATCATTTAGCTACATCCATCCTTTTGATTTGCTTATAATACATTTCCATTTGTGATAAATAGGCTGATGTCGATGGCAATGGAGTACTGAACTATGGAGAGTTTGTGGCTGTTACAATCCACTTGCAGAGGATGGAGAATGACGAGCATATCCGCAAAGCATTTATGTTTTTTGATAAAGATGCTAATGGGTATATTGAGCTTGATGAATTAAGAGAAGCCTTGGCTGATGAATTTGGTGAAACCGATGATAATGTACTCAACGAAATAATGCGAGAGGTTGACACGGACAAGGTCTGACATCAAACTAGTAAAATCTTATATTTTTCAATTAGCATGATACTTTCTTTGGCTGCTGATATTGTCAAAAGTTCTGGAAAGGTTTTGGTGCAGGAAATTGAGTTTGAAAACAAAACACACTTGGCCTTTCTATTTTGTTTAACTTGTCAAACTTTACAATTGTGGTTTATTTTTTCAGGATGGACGGATTAGTTATGACGAGTTTGTTGCAATGATGAAAACCGGAACAGACTGGAGAAAGGCATCTCGACAATATTCTAGAGAGAGATTTCAAAGCTTAAGCGTAAACCTGATGAAGGACGGATCCCTGCATCTTCAGGATGCTATATCAGGCCAGACTTTTGTTGTTTAAGTTCAAGAGCTTATGACGTTCTCTCATTTATGTTCATTTTCTTTTTACCATCTCCCTGAAGTTGCCAGATACGAAGTTCTACCGGTTATTTTAATATAATCATCCTCACAGAAGTTGCCTCCAAGAATGACTGAACTTTCAAGACCTCTTGGCGATTAAATGGATATCGTAGTAACTAGATTTCCGTTGCAAGGATATGAAAGCATAGTTTAGAGTCAATTCACATTCATGCCCTTGACTGTATAGTATCCAATTGTTAATTTTGTGCCTGTTTATTAATTTGCTCACGTACTTGTTGCCTATCTCTAGTTACATGTTTTTTATGCGTTTTTCTCTGCAACATTGTGAAGAAGTTCGTAATTAATACCGTAACCTGCAGTAAAATTTGTATGTTGATCACTGCGTTTTGTTAGTTTTGTGTGCATGCCAACAAATTACCTTCATAATGAAATTTTCTGATTAATCACATTTCGGGAAGTCGTAAGAATGAAAATGAAGAAAATTGCATATAAAACAGAAGAATTAGCTGTCTAATTTCGAAGCAGTTTTTGCTTAGAAGATTACATCACAGTAATTTTTAGGAATATTACCATGTTAAACCAGATTTTTTTCGTTCCATAAAACAAAAACAGAAAAAACTAGTATGCGCTCTATCACAGGCTCAGTTGGAATCAGGAATCGGGTTAATAAGATATGATTTTGAGGTATCATTTCTAATATCATGTGTTTGGTTGAGTGTTGGAATGAATATATTTGATTTAATAAATTTTGAGTTATTAATTATAATTCATTTAAAATATTAATTAATTAATTATTTTAATATATTTTTGTATCATTGATTTATTTCATATTAAATATTTACATTTAATTGCTTAAATAGAAATAAAAAATATTAAAATAAAATAATTTCTCATACCCCTTTATCATACCCACCTCCACCCTTGGATATCAAAAACCTGTATCTTCTATTTGAGATGTGAGTTTCAAATCATCTTTTTTCACAACCAAAGGTCTCCAGAATGAGTCAAAGCAAACTACCTTGAAGAAACAATCGTCAGGTTTCATTTAAATATACTGAAAAGTAAAAAGTAGCTGCTCCTTTAAAATAATAGTAGCAGCTGCACTCAGCTAATGACTTGTGGACTCTTTTCTCCTTTTAGGAAATTTTGTTACCAAATGAAAATGTTTTGACTTATGTTTCATGGGCCGTATTAAAGCCCACACACAATCGGTTAAAAATGCATTCCCTGATACTTTGCGCTGTGTTTTTTTATTGAATAGGGTTGTAAAGGATTCTACTTCACCTTGCTTGGATGCAAGGATTGAGAAAGGAAGGTTCAACCCTTTACATGTTTGGATGAAATATTGAATTTAGAAAAAAATTAAAAAAATTCTAATTATAATAATTATTTTAGAAAATAATAACTTAAAAGCTTATAATCTGTAATATATGGGTTAGTTAATATTTAAATAAATATAACATTATAATTTTACAATTCAATAAATAAATATTAAAAATTTATAGATTGCAATTTTAAAATTTTATTAATTTTTTTTTACATATTTAAAAATTTAATAAACAAAATATTAAAACTTAAATTTTCTGCAAACTAGGAATGAATGTAAATTAAAATTTCAATGAAAGTCTACAATACATTTCAAATAATCTCAAGTTTTTGACATAAAAGAAAAATATAAGTGGCAAACTTTTCAAAGAATCTCATAGCCACTTTCTTAATAATAAAATTGACCCCTCCCCTAATCCAGGGCTGCAAACATTGTGCTCTGCAGACCTTAATAAAATATCAAACTCCCAGTCCCTGAAATTCATATGAAATAAAGAGTTTATTAGTATTTAGTGATATCAAATGACAAACGAGTTAAAATGATCAGGAAAGAACTAGTTTACATCAAACAATAATTAAACAAGACTAAACAACACATGCAGCAAACTACAAATACTTTATTTTCTTGATACTGTGAAAATTTAAAATTATGACACCACATATGTGCTCGAACCTTATTGCAGGTTACACTCAAGGAGATAACTCCCAGTCTCCCCCATTGAGGCTGATTATGTAATCAAATTTCATCTAAACCTAATCGATTTTGTTTTGGTTGTCCCAATACTGTTTTTCCAATCTCTCAACTTCTTTTATCAAGTACTGTTTTCTCCAGAGAGCAGATTGAAGGGTTGCTAATGTATCTGAACAAACTTCTACTGCTTTTCGAGGTACGACGGGATTATATTCAGGAGTTTAATTAGCATACCACAACGCAACACAAGCATACCCAAACAAACAGATAACAAGCTAGTAACAGTTATCAGGGTTGGTGCAACGCCAGTTGATTGCATTTTCTTGAAGAGAAGAAAAGTTCCATCTCTTTCCCTAGCACTGAAAACCCACTAATCACTGAATTCCATGGTGCTGAATCTGGTTTTAACCCTTCGGACTCTATTTGCATAAAAAGTTCAATGGCATTCTCAGTTTCACCATTCAACATCATGCCTCCTATCATTGAATTCCATGTTATTAAGCTCCTTTTTCCCTTCAAGTCTTTAAATAAATCATAAGTTGCATGCAAACAACGGCATTTAGAGTACATATCAAGAAGTGCAGTTCCAACCATTGTATCAAAATTAATTCCGATTTTAACAATAAAGCCGTGAACCTGCCAGCCAAAATGAACATACCAAACATCCGAACACGCAGAAAGAACCGAAACAAATGTAACAGAATTAGGATCCTGAACTGATCTTCTAATTTCCCTAAACACATCTAAGACCAATAAAGGAACTCCATTTTAAACCAACCCTGAAACAAGGGCATTATAGCACACCAAACATTTATCTCCAAACTGTTCAAATGCCTTCGACGCCAAAACCAATTCCCTACATTTCAAATACAATGTCACAAGTGAAGTTCCTACATAAACCTCAACCTCAACACCAATCTTAACTCCCCAGCAATGTACTTGACACCCTTCTTTCAAATCTTGACACGCTGACAACAAACTAGCTATAATACATTCATGGTCAATGCACAAGTCTTCCCGACAAGCAAAAACACCGCAAGATTCAATGCAAAAGCACAAATAGAATTCGTCCCGAAAACAAAGAAATCGAAATGAAAACTAGATAAGAGCACTAAACAATAAGGAGCAACATAATAAAGCGAAGTAATTGGATTCAACTTAATACCCTTTGCATTCAACAAAATCTGAATCAAAACCAACCGAGTAACCAAATTAAAAGAACACAGTGCAACATTCATCAGGTTCACGTGAACATTTTATCGAACATGTTATGAACATTATGCAATTATATACACTAACCATCATCAACATACAAAATGATGTAATCCAATTACATTCATTAATCCCCATCAAATGATGTATATATGAGAGAGATCAGAGAGTGTGTGTGAGAGAGAGAATGTACGTATATGTGTGTGCGAGAGAGAGTAAGAAAGAGAGAGATAGGAGGCGTACGTGTTCGTACCAGATTTTTACACGTCCAGGTTTGTATTAACGGGTGAAAAACTCTATTGACGACTGCATGGACGAGCTGACGAGTAGCAACATAGTCGACGAGCTGACGATTAAACTGACGAGTATACATTGTTTGGACGACCCACGAATTATTTTGTTATATTTATCAGCATTATTTATTAATAATTCAATATCAGTTGAATTATTCAATTATAGATGGATAATTATTAATTATATTGATAATTATTAAGGGTCCTTTAAAATAGGAACTAGACAAGCTGACGGGTAGACCAGGTCTCGACGGGTAAGACTGAGTATACTCGACGGGCGAATTTTCAGGAAAGGATAAGAATCCTAATTCAACTACAATTCAATCACATGAGAAGATAAGGAAACGATCCCATAATTCAAGGAACGTGATCAGGAGTTGTGGCATGAAAACAGGATCACGAAGGAGGAGAAAAACACATTATAAATATGATTAAAGAGATGGATAAAGGGAGGGGAAGAGAACCAGAATATTATACACACAAGACATACAGCCGACGGGTAACAACTGCATAGTCGACGAGTAGCTGCTGCATAGCCGACGAGTAGGCAGTTCGTGTATTTTTCTTCATTCAAATCACTTGTAATCAAGGTTAAACAATTCTATAGTGGATGTTCTTGGCTGGGCACACCCCACCCGCGGTTTTTTACCCCTTTACTAGGGTTTTCCGCGTCACCAAAATTGTCTCTTGTCTTTCTTTAATTTCTGCCGTCGACTAGCTTTTCATTCTTTTTTCTACTCGTCCAAGCATCTAAATACATTTTATAAACGATTTTACAATAAAAGAACTTAGCTATTAACCCATCAAATTTTGGCTAAAACAGTTTGGCGCCGTCTGTGGGAAATTAGCTAAGAGTTCTCTACAATTTCTACGATTATGGCTAACGATCCACATCAGAATGATGAACAGACTACGGTTCCTCCTGGAGATGGTGACATAACTACGATTGTAAAGAAATTGCAGGCTGATATTGAAGCTTTACGATCTGCGAATGAAGAGCTCAAAGCAGAACTGAGTACGGTTAAATCTATTGCTGCAGTAGTTCCTCAACGTACTATTGTTAGTGTGACAAGACGTTTGAACTACGATGATGTTACAGATGATGAACAACGAGATATAGACAGCGTGCAGGTGCTGGGTACTGGTAGAAATGAGAATACTACGACAAAAAATGCTGCCAACAATGAATCTCAACGAAATAAAGATACGACGGGTAGACATAATACGGAAGATGAGAGAACAAACAGAAGATCTGGATATAGAAGTTCACGATTAGAGAGTCATACAACAGATGCCATGAAACTGGAATTGAAAGAGATGAGGGAAATGATACAAAGAATTCCTGGAGTACCAAAGCCTCTTGAAAAAGCAACACCAACGAGCTACGCGGATTCACCATTTGCAGATAACATTGCTATGATTGAGATACCGAAGAGGTTTACCATTCCGAACATGAAGGCATATGATGGTTCAACTGATCCGGAGGAACACATAGCGCAATACAAGCAACGTATGTTCACGGTGCCGATTCCCAAAGAGCTGAGGGAGCCATGTATGTGCAAAGGCTTTGGTTCGACGTTGACAGGACCTGCTCTTCAGTGGTTCGTCGGGCTGTCAAATGGAACGATAGTGTCGTTTGCTGATCTCGTCGATGCATTCAACCTACAATTTGCTAGTAGCAGACGTTTTGAAAAGACGACAAGTGACCTATATCACGTCGTCCAGAACTACAGGGAACCACTGAGAGACTACTTGACAAGATTTAACATGGAAAAAGTGGCAATTACCAACTGCCACATACCGACGGCTATTGAGGCCTTCCGCCAGGGACTGATCAGAGACTCATCTCTATACGATGAATTGACCAAGTATCCATGCAAGTCAATGGACGATGTCCAAGCCAAAGCTATGTCACATGTCAGATTGGAGGAAGACAAACGGGATAACGATGACAGCTACTATTGAAAGGGGAGATAGGAGTGAAGGGAAGTAACTCACTGCACTTTCATGTGTACTAGAAATGCTAAATGTAATCTCTATGTAATGGTTGATGATAACTCAACAATAAAATAGGACATGTAATAATATGCAGGTGCACAGAAATCTTAGATCACAGAGTTCAGTTAAGACAAAGTATCAAAGGATCATCTGCAGACTTGAAGCTCACTGGAAGAAGTTCATTAACATGTTCATGCCTCAGTGGAGAATAAAAGATGTTGACATCTATTCAAGGATGTGGAAGCTACAGAAGATTGTCTTAGTCTATGACGATTTTAGTGCATTATAATCGAAGCAACAAGTAAGGTTTGCAAAGAAGAATGTGGAATCATGTTCGGAATCAAGAGCCCCTATCAAGA
Organism: Oenanthe sinensis; assembly: GCA_028671895.1. Classification (NCBI taxonomy): domain Eukaryota; kingdom Viridiplantae; phylum Streptophyta; class Magnoliopsida; order Apiales; family Apiaceae; genus Oenanthe; species Oenanthe sinensis. The sequence continues at coordinate 44,100,138 of CM053805.1, read as the reverse complement.
CTAGTCACTTATGAACCAGACCGTTGCATCAAGTGTCAGGACATTGGAGGCAAGCTCTCGTCGGTTAATATGATTTTAATCATTCTAAAGTTGTTGGTTTTCTTGAGTCAAGTGGAGGATCAACAAAGGTGGTAAATCAGTGTTGGAGAAATGTCAGCCTAATGGATAAGGGACAGACGGCACAACCTGATTGGATCTTACTAAAGCTTCACAAATTTGAAGGCCAAATACTTGGACGTGGTGGAGTCACGTATACGGGGCAAGTATTTGGATAAGGAAGTCTACACAAATTGAAGAGTGGAATGGAAATATTTAATTTAATTAAATAAAGTAATTATTTAATTATTTATATATTTTATAAATAAAGATATTCTTTATTTATATTTTATATATTTATTAAATATTAATTTTATATTAAATATTTCCAAAGGCATGCTTGGCACATGACTTTGAAGATATGATTTGAGTGGACAAAAGTAAAAGGTGGAAAAACAAAAAGTAACACCTTTTTCAATATATAAAGAAGAAACCCAAGTCATCATCTTCAGTAAGAAATCGGATGAAAAAGAAATGGGGAGAGAGAGAGAAAATTATTTTCTCTCTCCCCCCATGGTCGAACTCATACTTTAATATTATGGGGCCATGAATTTCTTTGTCATACCACTCATCTATCTTCTATTGTAAACATTGCTAAATCTTGTTTAGAAGATAGGTTTGATTTTTGTCTCCTAGATCTAGAATTTGTAATATTTTTAGAGGAGCCAAAAATCATTTCTTTGTTGTGTTCTTGAGCTTATGTTCTTGAACTTGTTGTAGCATCTACCCCACTTCAATGAATATAAAGTTATATTCTTGGATCTTGTTGTGTTGTGTATTTTGGATGATTTACCGTTCATTATCTTGGTTATTTTAATGGTGTTCTTGAGGTTGAAGAAGATGATGAACAGTACCTGGGTTTGAACCAAAGTAATTTTTATGTTGTCCCAAAAATAAATAAAAGTCAGATTTTAATTTGGGAATCGTATTCACCCCCCTCTACGATCTCCAGGACCTAACAATTGGTATCAGAGCTACTCGATTGACATACAAATCGATTGGATCTATTTTTATTTTTGAGATTAAAGAGGGTACAATTGGTTCACTGGGCATCCAGAATTTTTTTGAAGCCCGGAATTTTTCTAAGTACAAAATGTTCTAGATAGCCAAGTAGAACATTTCTATGTAGAAATTCTACTTAGATGTTCGAGATAGCCAAGTAGAACATTTCTATGTAGAAATTCGACTTGATGTTCGAGATAGTGTCTAACTCGAACATTATCTCGAATATTCTACTTAATGTTCTAGATAGAACCTAAGTAGAAATTCTGGAGTTAGAAATATTTTCTAAGTCAGAAGTTCTACTTAATGTTCTACATAGAGCCTAAGTAGAACATTTCTATGTAGAAATTCTACTTAATGTTCTAGATAGAACCTAAGTAGAAATTCTGGAGTTAGAAATATTTTCTAAGTCAGAAGTTCTACTTAATGTTCTACATAGAGCCTAAGTAGAACATTTCTATGTAGAAATTCTACTTAATGTTCTAGATAGAACCTAAGTAGAAATTCTGGAGTTAGAAATATTTTCTAAGTCAGAAGTTCTACTTAATGTTCTAGATAGAGCCTAAGTAGAACATTTCTATGTAGAAATTCTACTTAATGTTCTAGATAGAACCTAAGTAGAAATTCTGGAGTTAGAAATATTTTCTAAGTCAGAAGTTCTACTTAATGTTCTAGATAGAGCCTAAGTAGAACATTTCTATGTAGAAATTCTACTTAATGTTCTAGATAGAACCTAAGTAGAAATTCTGGAGTTAGAAATATTTTCTAAGTCAGAAGTTCTACTTAGTATTCTAGATAGAGCCTAAGTAGAACATTTCTATGTAGAATTTCTACTTGATGTTCTAGATAGAGTCTATGTTGAACATTTCTATGTAGAATTTTTTTTCTTAGAAGGCTGTTTCAACATGACACATGGCTACATAGTTTAACTTTTATTTAAAACAAAAATTGTTTTTCTCTCAAATTGTTTTTAGTTTAATAATTAATTTAATAATTAAATTTGAATTTAATTATATAAAATATTTTGAAAATAATTTTTAAATTTAAATAATTTATTTTTCAAGTTTATTTTATATCTTGGAAAATATTTTATTTTCTTTTAAATTTTAGAGTCAAATATTTTATATTTTTAATATTCTTAGTTAAGAATTTTATTAATTTAAAAACTAAAATTAATCTTAAAATCCAATTTAATTTCTTTTGAGTTTAATATTCTTAAAAGTATTTTGAGAATTATTTTTGAGGTTTAATAATTTATTTTTTATAAAAGTTTTAATTATAAATCTCATAAAACTTTTTGGAAAATCATTTTGGTTGAAATAATTTATTTTCAAGAATATCTAAGATGACTTGAAAATTTATTATTTTTATATCAAACTTATATTTTCAATTTGTTTTATTTTAATTATAATTGAAACTGTTTTGGATTATAAATTCTATAAAATTCTTTGGAAATTAATTTTGATTTGAAATAATTTCTTTTTCAGGATTATTTAATATACCTTGAAAATTTTGTTATCTCTATATCAAAACTTTCTTTTCGAATTTTATTTTATTTATAATTTGAAATTGAGAAATTTATTATTATTTATCAAAAATGCATTTTCAATTTATTTTGATTATTTAAATTCCTAAAAAAAATTAAATACTTCTGTTTGAACAAAATGTTTTATTAAACGAAACAACAGGAGTTGATTCTTCGTTCGTTGAGGACAAACGAACTGACTGAAGAACATTCTAATGGAGTCGAGACCTGATCTTACCATTGGAGATGTATTTCTACATCGGTCTACTCAGTGGATCATTTGGTTATTGAAAGGGGATTAGTTCATTTAGGGAAGAGTCTTCGATCAGTGGTTTTCGAATCAATATATGAAGAATTTGGGATTTTGAAAAGGAATTCAGTTTATCAGTCAAAGAACCAAAACAACAATTGAAGATTTGGTTAAAGGACATCAGTGGCAGAAATACACAAGGTTTGATTATCACTGACATATGATAATCAAGGGGTTATTGCTACACATTCAAAGAAGAATGATCTTTTCAAGCAGAACATGAGACATTCTATGTCGGGGTCTTTAAGCAGAACAATCAGGTATCAATTTGGGTTGAAGCAGGAACATCATTGGTTATTAAGGTCAAATGCAAGGATACTTCCATGAGTGTCAGTAGAATGGAAATTGATTTGGATCAATTGATTATCACTCGAGATGGAATGCTAAGCATCGCTCAGGTATACTTTCTAACTAGTTTATACTTGTTTGATTCAATTATAGAGTATTAAGTGCTGAACTGCATTATATTATAAGTTTGATGTAATGCATGTCTCACCTTGATTTCTATATAAATTAGATAACTTATGCTAGTTTGTTAGTGTTGCTTGTTTATCAGTATTTGACTTCATGATTAGATCTTGTGTGATTTAATGCTTGCTTTATGATAATTGATCATGTTAGCATATAGAGTCTTAGGTATTTGTAGGGGTACATTTACCGGAAAGAGTATTTGCTGCATGCTAAGTGCCTTGATGTTTACATTGTCAATAATCTGTTTATACTCGCATGGTTGTATTAAATGCTATATTTGATCATGTGCTTGTTAAGATGAGTTTGTTTCTAATTTGGGAATTGCCTAGGGGTCAGTTTAATAAACCATGAATTAATTTTTTTTAAATTTAAACTGACTCAGGTAATTAGAGATAATATAATGTTAAAGTGAACAACAAAGGTGATTTAGAAGAATTAGGAATCTGAGTGATTGATTCTTCTATGACTACATATATGTACGACATGATTCTTATAGACTGCTAGTCCACCTTAAGTTAGGTTGGGATCACTGAGCTCATAGCCAAGACTACTTGTTGAGGCTGATATAGATGAGGAGTGATCAGTCAGATAAGAATGAGCATGTTGAACTTGAATGCTTTGTTGTTAACAATGTTTAGAAATATCTCTAACCCTTGGACTCAATCAAATTGAGGACCACGTGTCTTAATCATTTGTGAATGCAGAGTATCTTTCAACATGTACAAGTTATATATCTCTGACATTTTCATGTTCGAGGCATGTAACTACTTTTGCTTTGGTATTCAAATGATTAAGCAAGGTTACCTATTTTTCTTGAATGATCTGAAGCACAATATTAAGGAAGACCTAAGGGATTCTTTGTGAAGGGTTTCCTAATATCAGTTCGACGATGAACAGTATTGATCGGGGTCAAGAGAAATAGAAGCTCACTCTACTGGAAGTGAGGTTACTGCTGACACGAAATGTAATGCTTATGATGAAGTCAACTATTCGTTGAAGTTTATCAGAATGGAGTTAGCTGCAACAACAAATGATGCTCTCACACTTGGTTTATCAACTAATACTTGGTTTATCAAGATAACGGATTCGACGGTAAAGATGAAGTTGGTGAGAAAGGACTACTTCTAATGAAATTCTTTTAAGAAGGACATTAGTGAAGTATGTCAGTTGAAGGGAAGTCAAGTCAAAGGCTACCCTGTTTAGTTTTGGTGTTTGTTCATGCATTTAATAGATGAAGCATTTCAGTGATTAATCACATTCAAAGGATTAGGCAGATTGCTGTAAGAACACTTTGAGGGCAGGTAATGGAATTTGTTGACGAACGAAGTTCTATGTTATGTCTGCACTGAAAGGAGTATTCCAGAGTAAAGTTTAGTTTCCAGACTTCATGACCAAATGGAGGAGTTGATAGGGAAATCCAGACCTTGAGTGGAATTACAAGGATAATGGATAGACTTAAGGTTTCCTATTCACTACGGCTGAATCAGTTGACACAGCAAGTCTAATCAACAAATGTAAAGAGAAGACATCAAGTAAGATTAATCATGCCTGAAGTCACATGGTGTGATGGAGGGCTATCTTATTTGGAGTTAAGAAGCTTACACAGAGTCTGTGATTGATTTAAGATGATCTAGATGCAGTGAACATCATCATCAAGCTCCCTATCATTCGTTTGATTTTAGCTTTGAATTTCTAAAGGTTGACATCCTGTTTAGGGCTCAAGTTCAGATGACACCAGATGAAGAAAAGCTGCAAGCAGCATCATAGGGGGAGCATCAGTAAGTTGGATCAACTAGTCGTGTTTGATGTTCAAAGGCTAGCAGTGCTCATTGAGTAAGAGTTGAGATTCTTAGGAGCACTGAGTGATCCAGATTGAGTGATTGCATATTAGAAAGGAAATTGTCAATTTAAAAATAATGCAAGATGATCTCAATCATATTTGAAGAAGACTACTCTACCCACTGATTATCTAAGGAAACATTAAGGACACATCTGTCATGACAAAGGGTTTTGTGTAACAACATTTCCTAGAGTCAGTTCTTGATGAATCTGGGTAGTAGAGTAGTGATTGGTCGTGCATGTATAAGAGTATTTCATTGGTTTTTCTGAGTGAATTCAATGAAGACTGAAGATGCACTAACTAATCAAGATTGAGGAGGGTTCGAATCAAGGAACTAACTCAATTAAACCAGAGGCAGATACACTTAGCACAAGGAATCAATCCACATGAAGACTTGGTATTGATACAGAAGCTGAATGGTAGTTCAGAGTTTTTTTTAAGGTTCTACTCTGCTAGTTTCAAGACTACTGGTTTCTAGAGTGCTGAGTTTAGTGAAGTTGCTGCCAAGACCAATATCTACAAGGAAATATTTGGGTGTTGAAGGTAATGCAGTTTCCTTCTGGATGAGCGTGGTATTGTTTCGAGGAACAATGTTAACTGGTAGCTGAAAAGTTATTCCTGTCCAAATAGAGTAAACGTTCGATCTCGAAAGGAGTAAACGTTCGATCTCTCGGGCAAAGAGGAGTAATTGTTCATTCAACGATCATACACCAGTAAAAGCTCTATTGACTAAGGTATGTCACTCTAGTCTAATATTGATTTATTTAAATGTAATGTTTATAGAGAGTGTTCATGCTATTTAGATGTCTACGATCTCTAGGAGCTTGTGACCACCCGGGACCCAATATTATCGCTATGAGATTACCTATGATCACCCGGGACCTAGGGACCTAACATTGTAGCATCTCTTTGTATAGTCAATTTATATCCAGGATCTCGTACTTTGTGCTGTCATATGTTATTCATGCTATATGTATCAAATGTTTCAGCATAAGTATTTGTATATATTAATTAGTTGTAATTTTATTTACTTCTAATTGTTTAATGCTAATATTAATGGAACCACTTAATATGTAGTTTAAGTGATGTAATTCATGTCTTTTGCAAAATCCATTAATATTAGCTGTCATTCTTTTTATATTAGTGATGTCACTTAGAATTTCTGCACTAAGTGATAAAAAGATTATTTCAAAAACACTGATATTGAAAGTAATTTACTACATCGCGAGGGGTTGTCAAAGATCATAAATTTTAGCATTAATATTTAAAGGTATTTGATCCTTGATGCAACTAGTACCTCGAGCTTACATACATTATGATTGTCATGAGTATTTTCAATTTGCTTAAGTGATAATTATTGATATGTAGTGTAAGAAGTTAAATGCTGTCATTCGGTCAATGTATGTTCAGTGTTTAGCGGATGCTTATGTTTTATGCTTTAGAATTACCATGATCTATATTGCAATATGTGTTTATTTCAAGCGACAAATGGTAATTGTCTAGCATAATGTAAGTATCTTATGTGCTTGATTATTTTGTAGTAATATGCATTTTATTACAAAATGATTGAATGATGTTAGTACTTTTGAATGTCTTGTCATTCATATCTTTGATAATTCATTAGTATTAACATATGTTTTTCATTCTTTAGAACTTGAATGCATAAAGAAATTTCTTGTCTATTTCTTGTGAAAAATGTTTTATCTAAACATGCATTCATTTGCCAGAAAATGAAAAGCCACTAAAAGTTTTCTTTGAAAGAGAACATTTCTTGAGGATTATCTTTCAATTTCAAAATCATATATCCTCTCTCTCTAAATATTTTGTAATGAAAACTGTTTTCTCTCCACGATTTATTTAAATAAAGTTACTTGATAACTTGTAACTTAGGTTGCATGGTATCAGACTATTTTATTTGAGTAAATTGTTTTGATCTTGAGGTATCAATCATTGGTAAAACGTTTTTCAAAACTCTTGTTAATGTCTGTTTCACATTGACCTGTAGTATTAAAACAATGGTTGTTTGCTTTGGGATTAGTGCCTTGGACTGTATGACTAAAGCATTCATTCGATTTTTTATGATTTATATTTTAAGTCGAAAATAATATCAGATAAGAATGAATTGCAAAACAATTTCTGAAAACATACAGTAAGCAAGATGAAATCGATTTGAGTTATTAATCAAAATGTTTTTGTTAAAAGAGTTGAATTTCAATTGGATATTTGTCTAAGAGAAATTCAAAAGAACACTTTTGTTAATCTGTTAAACGTTTTTTCAAAATTGTGAGTTTATGAAATTTGGCTTAATAATCTTTTACCTATTCTTTATTAATTCCCACATTTTAGCTCTGGTGCATTGTTTCTTGAGGACACATTGCTCCGATGCTATATTTCTGAGAAGGAATAGAGAATAAGTTTAATCATACTATACCAAATTTTATATAGCTCTGATCAACTCTATCTATTTAACCGTAATGGCTTGGCCTAAGTGGCTATAGGGGAAGGTCAAGAAGTTGAATAATCCATCAATTTCTAACCAAGGCCTTAGTACCAAACACTATAATTCTAATTCAAACTTTCAACCCTTGGTGATATAAGGAACTTATATAGATTAGCGGTTGTTAAGGGAGAAACTGCACTTGATGCAGCAAATAAGGATGAAGTCGGAAGTGCACCCACAGCTCTACCTCCAGAGAAGAAAAGAAGTATACAAATTGAGGTAACTGTAGCTCATCTGTATTCTCTCAAAAGGATGCAGAGCTGAAAAGGCAATTCAACCGTTTCTGAATGAACTCTCTCAATAGGGTGATTTCATTGAAAATTCGCTCGTCAGCCAAAGCACCTTGTAATGAGTCAAGCACACCAAAAGCATTCACGCTAATGGTAATCCTAAGGTTTTTGCTTCTAAGGGATGTTATAGGACCTAACAGTTCTCTAGCCTCTCTTGGGACTAACAATTGTGAGGACACATTGCAAGAAGTGCACATTGTGAGGTATAGGTAAAACCCCTAAACTTCTTTGTTTACCATTCATGGTGAATGAAGTTGTTGAGCCGCCTTCACAGGCATTAGAGGGAAACTTGGATTTCTTGCCATATATTAGAATCCTTGTCAACCTTTCTAGGAGGAACAGTCCTAGTTCCCTAACGGGATTTCACATCCGCAGAGCAATCTGTTGATGTTGAGAGGCAATCACTAACAGTTTTCCATGACTGAAAATAGTGAGTTAATTCATCTTTACAGGTGATTGAGAGAGACGTTTATACACGTCTACTCTCCCAGGAATTCAAATTCTGGAATACATGGATCGCTCAAAACTTAAAGGCATATCACCGTCAACGATCCAGTGCATGGATTTGCATATGGGGAGTCGGTTGATGCTTAAATAGCTGCTAGTACGCATACCACATTCAACGATCCAGTGCATGGATTTGCATATGGGGAGATTGTTGATGCTGAAAGTAGCTGAGCAACAACTCGTAGACTATGATTCAGTTGGTTTACCAATTTGATGAGTCTTTTGAGGATCAGGGTGTTGGGATTTCAGTCATTCTTGGAATGGAGGAGATTCCAATTTCAGAAGGGTTATTCCCCGACGACGAGCCACGTGTGCATGGATTTGCTCATGGTGAGTTGGGTGACGGCCTAACTGAAACCCTGTCTGAGATTTCATCTCAGAACCTAGATCTTTAGTGATCGACAACATGCTACAGTCAATGATCCATAATATCTTGGTGAGACTAGCATGGATTTACTTGCAGGTACAAATTGCTATAAATGGAATGAGTGCAAGTAAGGGAGAGAAACACTTGAGTGAAGTGAGGGAGTGATACACTTGAGTGAGAGAAATAGGGAGAGAAATGAGTGGAACACTTACGCTTGAAAGTGTAAACACCAACAGAACGTAGTAGAAGTGAGGAAACCATAGACCAAACACTAACCTTGCTACTATGCTTGAATCCTGTTACTGAATTTTCCAACTCTAAAATGTTGAAGAGATTCTTTTCTGGAAGACAAGCTGAAGAAGAGTCTAGCTGAAGCTTAGTGGAAATGTCCAAAGTATTACCTTTGGGTCTATTAATTCATGTTGTTCTCAATCTCAAAGGGGGAGACATTAATTTTTAGGCCTAAGGAGGATTTTATGTTCAGTTGGAGGAGAGTTTCTTTTTCGATTGGATGTAGATGATACTTTTATTGTTTTAAAGGATATTCTCAACTAAGGGGGAGAATTTGGTGATACAAGAAACGAGATCTCTTGGTGATACAAGAAATGAGATCTGTCAATCCTATCTTGTGGAGGTTACTTAGAGGATATCTAAAGACACAAGGGTGGATTGGAGCTTGCATGAACTAAGGGGGAGAATTAGATAAAATTGAAACCTTAGTGATGCAATGGAGAAATTACTAAGGGGGAGTTTCTTAGTAATTGGTTGGAGCCTAATCCCTAAAGGTGTTGTAGATTTAACCAATTTTTCGTCTGAAGTGGAGAAGTTACTTTTTGTCAATTGGGAAGAAGTTACTTGTCGTACTAAGGGGGAGAAGTTATGGAGAATCTTAACATCTTGGTTTGCAATGCTATATCTTATTCTGAAAAGATATCTAAGGGATTTTGCTCTATTTGTTTGAAGATCTGTCCTTGGAACATTCTTAAGAGAGGTTTGGCAGAAGAATTCTTTCTAGCACGATCAATGAATGAAAATGAAGATTTCTTTGAAGAGTATCAACTCAGGGGGAGTTTTTGCTAAGTAGAAGTTTTCTGGGTAAAGAAGAATGTGAAGGAGATTTTCAAGGGGCATCTGAGAAGTGTCCAAGTGTGTTCTATTTCTTGTTTCAGTGATAGATGAAGTCAGTGGAATAGTGCAGGGAAGAAAGAAAAATATGTTTCCTGGAAATAGAACATCCTGAAGAAAAAGAGGAAGTGACTTTCATTCCAAGAGAGAACAACCTTAAGGGGAGAATGAGTTGACCTCTTATGGGGAACATAGAGAGCTGTATGTTCTAGTTCGAATTGCAAGATAAACAAGAATGATTGTTCAGAAGTCTTTACTAATGATTTGTTTCTTTATTGAAAGAACCCCATCTTTGAAGAACATTGAAGTGGAGAAAGCTAAAGGAAAATGAAATTCAGAAATTCATCATTCATTTTCAGCAACTCAGGAAATCTGGATTTAACTGATTATATCTTTCCAGAACCTTTTGTATATTATTTTCATGTCCAATACTTTAATTGTTTCTTGTATGTTAGTTGAGTTATCCTCTAGTAGTTAATTTTATTTAATTGCTTTTGAGGGAGATTGTAAAGGGAAATAGTATTTGATTGCTATTCCATATCAACCAAATAGGGGGAGATTGAAAGGGGAGATAGGAGTGAAGGGAAGTAACTCACTGCACTTTCATGTGTACTAGAAATGCTAAATGTAATCTCTATGTAATGGTTGATGATAACTCAACAATAAAATAGGACATGTAATAATATGCAGGTGCACAGAAATCTTAGATCACAGAGTTCAGTTAAGACAAAGTATCAAAGGATCATCTGCAGACTTGAAGCTCACTGGAAGAAGTTCATTAACATGTTCATGCCTCAGTGGAGAATAAAAGATGTTGACATCTATTCAAGGATGTGGAAGCTACAGAAGATTGTCTTAGTCTATGACGATTTTAGTGCATTATAATCGAAGCAACAAGTAAGGTTTGCAAAGAAGAATGTGGAATCATGTTCGGAATCAAGAGCCCCTATCAAGACTAGTCACTTATGAACCAGACCGTTGCATCAAGTGTCAGGACATTGGAGGCAAGCTCTCGTCGGTTAATATGATTTTAATCATTCTAAAGTTGTTGGTTTTCTTGAGTCAAGTGGAGGATCAACAAAGGTGGTAAATCAGTGTTGGAGAAATGTCAGCCTAATGGATAAGGGACAGACGGCACAACCTGATTGGATCTTACTAAAGCTTCACAAATTTGAAGGCCAAATACTTGGACGTGGTGGAGTCACGTATACGGGGCAAGTATTTGGATAAGGAAGTCTACACAAATTGAAGAGTGGAATGGAAATATTTAATTTAATTAAATAAAGTAATTATTTAATTATTTATATATTTTATAAATAAAGATATTCTTTATTTATATTTTATATATTTATTAAATATTAATTTTATATTAAATATTTCCAAAGGCATGCTTGGCACATGACTTTGAAGATATGATTTGAGTGGACAAAAGTAAAAGGTGGAAAAACAAAAAGTAACACCTTTTTCAATATATAAAGAAGAAACCCAAGTCATCATCTTCAGTAAGAAATCGGATGAAAAAGAAATGGGGAGAGAGAGAGAAAATTATTTTCTCTCTCCCCCCATGGCCGAACTCATACTTTAATATTATGGGGCCATGAATTTCTTTGTCATACCACTCATCTATCTTCTATTGTAAACATTGCTAAATCTTGTTTAGAAGATAGGTTTGATTTTTGTCTCCTAGATCTAGAATTTGTAATATTTTTAGAGGAGCCAAAAATCATTTCTTTGTTGTGTTCTTGAGCTTATGTTCTTGAACTTGTTGTAGCATCTACCCCACTTCAATGAATATAAAGTTATATTCTTGGATCTTGTTGTGTTGTGTATTTTGGATGATTTACCGTTCATTATCTTGGTTATTTTAATGGTGTTCTTGAGGTTGAAGAAGATGATGAACAGTACCTGGGTTTGAACCAAAGTAATTTTTATGTTGTCCCAAAAATAAATAAAAGTCAGATTTTAATTTGGGAATCGTATTCACCCCCCTCTACGATCTCCAGGACCTAACAACTATCATCCAAACAGGAAGGCCCCGACGACAAGAACTAGGGACTACAAGCCATATTCTAGAAGTGAAGGAACAAGTTCCCCTGACCGTCCTAATTTGACGCAAGCGTCAGACGAGTGACATTAAAGTTGTCGACATTAGACGAGGTCGAATTCAAAGAAGTTGGAGTGCGTTTCACCTTAATACGTATAATGCGTAACCTTATCTGCCCTTACTTTTATTTATTTTATTTTTGCTACAATAAGTTGTCGGGACATATTCTCAATTGTTTGCATTATTAGTTCTTTCTGCTATTTGAGTTTCGAATTGAAGACTTATATTGGTTTATGACTGAGACATGATTGCGCCTTTATATTGTTGTTGGGTACTGTTAAAAATGAGAAAATTATTACGTAAAACGCTACCAACACGGAGTCACAACGACAAAGAGATATAACACATAGGCACTACAATGGACAACAATCTATGACGCAAAGATATAAGGAGTCAGGAGACGTCCGACAGGTGCTAAAGGGATTAAATACACATGTCAACAATCTGACGCATTGGACGAGTAAGGGATAGTCGTCGGTCAAATCAATATGTCGGACAGAAGAAGAATACATCCATGGAAAGATGCTGACAACAGACAATATGACACTCACTAACTTACAACAAATGACAATATTGACGCAAGCATTCACATACTACTCGTCCGACGACATCTAACTTGTCGACGTAAAAAAAAAAAGAAAAAAGAAAGAAAGAAGAAAACGTGTCGTAGACATACCTGACGACGTATGAATAGACACTAACACAGAACACACCCGACGACATGACGTGAATGAAGGACGTAATGTTGAGTACGACATGACCAATAGAATGTCTAAACATGAAAGTTACAAATCACATGGATACATATCCAGGCATGAAAGAATGAAGCTGTGACAACAATAACACGACATGAAGAAATTGACGTCAAGTTGACTAGACACGACGGGAGCAAAAGATGTGGACATGAACATAATGAGTCAATAACATCCCTGAATTATGGGAGTGGGCATTAGTAAGAAAGAACTGATGGAAACAAGAGAGATGAACTCGTCGGTAACTCGTCAACAACACGCTAATGACTCGGTCACACGTTTGGACTCAACCCTGCGACTTGTTTATAACTTGGTAAGGAATGTGTGAATGAATACCACATCCCAGGTACATATTTGGTTTATATTGCAATACAAGTTATTGATTTTATATTACAATGCTTTGTTTATGACAACTTCTACATCTTCATATATGTTAAATTAGCTTCCTTATCTTATATTTGCACATATCACTTGTCAATATCATTAGCTCATATTTGAGAGAGATAATTTAACATGTTCCTAAAGTCCCAAACTTTTTTTTAAAAAAAAAACGATGCTTTCATTCTATACAAATTCACCGTTTAAGTATTATATTGGTTCTTTGTACTGATATGTCAAAAAGATTTTCTGATTCACACATAAAAAAATTATTATGATGACGCAACTGATGTAGACAGTAAATGTTTACAATTATAAATGTCAAGAGCTACGTTGCAAGTATGATGCTACAACAAGTTATGGACTGTCCGATAGATCAATCACCTCGTCTGCAGATCTTGTCGACACATTTAACCTACAACACACAAGTAACAGACAATTTAAGAAGATGATGAGTGACTTGTACCGCATTGTTCAAAGATGTATGGAATGTCCAAGAAAGTACTTATCAAGGTTAAACAAAGAAAAATTGACTACAAATAATTATGGCATGCCCGTAACAATAGAGGCTTTCCGACGAGGTCTGGTAAGAGATTCACCCATTTACGACGAGTTGATGAAATTTCTTTACCAGACGATAGACGACACACACTCCAAAGCAAATGACACAAATCAAACGAGAGAAGGACAATGTGGAATATTTTGACAACCACTATTATTCCGACAAAAAGAAAACGACATGAAAGCTACATATTACAAGACATATACCAGATGTCGACAAGAGGAAACACACGTCAGTTCTCTACTGGACATGACAGGTTAAAAAAAAAAGATTTGGACACCTATGAGTTTAACATTAGTCCATCATCGCCAGTGAAAGAACTAAATAATCTGGGGGACAATGTTAGATCTCCTAAAACCGACGAACCAAAAGATAACTCGTCAAGAAAGATCACATGTTTGAACAACTCGTCAAGATAGGCCACGTGTCAGAACGATTGACGCATGACGCATAGAAGAGAAAAACTACAAGTCGAACATGACAGGTTGACAACTCCATGTTCAATTGATAAGTTAACTACTTATAGATGGCTACGACGTATAAGATACGACGAGTTCGCAAGCGAAACACACAACAAAGGAGACAAATGCGACAACCTCATAGTAAAAAAAAATATAATCAACTAGCATGGACATATGACAGAATCATAACACGATAGTCAAGTCATGTCATTTGCCACATATTGACATGATGGTCGACACAACAACTGGTTACGAGCTACTCACACTCTTGGATGCATCAAGAGGGCTCAATCATATATAAATGCATCCTTTCGACACCTGAAGCATCCGTCCGACACCTGAAGTATCTGTCCGATGTTAAAAACTGCTTTTATACCTGACATGATAATCTCTACTCACCTATATCTTTTATCCTAAAAAGTACATGAACAACGTTTCAGATTTAGTAACAAATATTTCAAGGACCAAGTCGGTCACACAAATGAAGTTAACAATGATGATATAATAGTGCATATTTAAATGTACACTGCGTGACATTACGGATGAAGAAATGGCCTTACATGACACGTACATATGACATTGTATATAAACTATGAAAAATAATTAAACTCAGGTATTTGCTGACTTTGTGACTGATTTCAGTACAAGTCAACCAGCACAAGCTGATCAAGAACTACATACATTGTACCAGAAACATGACGGATTCTTTGAACCTTATAAGCTGACGGGACCTCAACCATCTATGAAAGGCTAGGGACTTGTCCTAAAATCACCACAGGGGGACAACATGGTATGATCTATCTATCGTGACTTCAAGACGTTTAACAACGAATCATTAATTATTACCTGACGATAGAAGATTGATCAAACACAACTCAATTACGACTTTCTACAAGGTGCGAGCCACAACAACGATTCAGACATAACAAAGATTACAAAATATTGTGTTACACTTGAACATTTTCAAGGAGTTACAAGGAAAATTTCATACATTTGATATACGCAAGTTCGGAAAAAATTAAATTCAAAGTCGATGCCTTGACAAGCCTAGGGACAGTCTTTCGTCGACATTTATGACATACCATTTATACATTCCCGAAGCCTACACCAGAAAGAGAAGACGTTTCAAAAAGTATATTAATCGATGCTGGACAACCTGACGGGTATTGACATGAAACATAATGACAAGCTGGATGCAAGACTACTTGTCCAACGACATCTAACTGATCGACATCACAACATGTCTTAAGAGATAGACGTGAAGGAAAACATAGAAATCATTATTAAAGAAGCAACCTGCCAATTTAGTTTCCATCAATGAGTTACTACTGACACACATTAGACCAAATGTTTTTAACTACATTATAAAATGCGACGCTTGTCACAAGCATGCTCCAATCAGATGTCGACCATCAGAATATCGATGTCCGTCAATTACATTTCAGCCAGACATATAGTAAGGAATAGACATTGTTGGAAATACGTTACCATCGTCTAGACAGCAAAAATACATGTTAAGTATAACAAATTATATATCTTAACATATAGAAGCACAAACGTTTTGACATGTCAAAGCAAAGAGGAAAGAAACAAGCGGACGCCTTGGCTGTTCTAGGGGCAATCTTTTGAGATGAAAACATGACAAACATACTGATTATGTACATATTGAAAACCAACAATAGAGAAGTATGAAGAGTCTAAGGATATTATGGCTCTAAACAACAAGCGGAGTGCTGACAGCAACCAGTCGACAAGTTGATCCGAAGAAATCAAGGACTACATGTCGGATAACATACAACTGAGCAATGCTAATGAGGCGAGGCTACTGAGAATGAAGGCTTCAAGATTAACAACAATTGATGGGGGCTCTATTCAAGAAGTCAGTTACGGGTCTACTATAAATGTGTCTAGAGTATGAGGAGGCACCACAAGTATTGAAGGATGTACACAAAGGTGACTGTGGGAACCATTCTGGAGGGATAAACTTGTTATTCAAAATACTACGAATGGGCTACTATTGGACGACTATCAAGCAAGATGCTATTGACTATGTCAAAAGGTGTGATGCTTGTCAAAGTCATGCACCCGTCAAACATCAGACGTTAGAATATTTGAACCCGTCAAACATCAGCCGTCAGAATATTTACACCCGTCAAACATCAGCCGTCGGAATATTTGCACCCGTCCGATGACATCCAACTTGTCCGACGACATCCAACATGTCGATATACATGACATCTACATTTATTTTTCTAATCCTCGTACGTGGACACAATGACAAGGGGCAGTACCTCATGCCATTTATGACAAGGGGCAACAACCCTCGACATTATGAGACAATTACAACATTAACAATCAACGAGGACGATGCCCAAAACATCGACATGACAGACACTAGTTTATCTAGTGTGTGGCACATATGCAGTCCTACCAACAGAAGTAATGACACCAATAACTCGTTATGGCTTCCTGACGAGTAATGTCAACAACGACGAACTTTTTCATGACCAGGACACTGTCGACGAGCTGCACGACATGACCAAAATTAAAATGACGTTGTATTAACAAAAAGTGGTCGACAGTTATGACAACAATATGTACATCAAGAAATTTCATGTGGAAGACCTCGTCTTGAGGAAGGTCTTTCCAAACACTGTTGACGTCAATGCAGGAAAGTTCGCCGACATGTAAAGACCTTACTTAACTAACGTCATCACTGGACGAGGGGCATACATGCCGTCAACACTTGACGGACGCCAATTCTAATGAGTTGGAATGCAATTCATTTGACAGCATACCACAAGTAATCTCTTATCCGTCTTTTAAATGTTTTACTTCTCAATACATTGTCATGTTAGTAGTCCGCTATATGTAATGTGTTAGTACTTCTTGCATGACTAATACATGTGATGCCTTATATGAATTTATGTTCCCAACTTGCTTATAAGCTACGTGATTTATTGTTAATCTACTCAACATATCTTCGATGTTTAAGTTTTTCTTTACGTAGCGTACTTGCATGACTATAAATACATTACGATTCTACGATACATGGCCATTACAATTACGTGATAACTAGGGGCACCGTATCCCGACATTATCTATTATTGGGTTGATCACCCACGACGAATAAAAACTAAAGGCCCCGTCCTTTAACTACGAAGCCAACAAAATGAGAAACAAAATTAACTACTATTAAGTAATAATTTTTTGCATTCTCCACATTAAAACCAAAAACTACGAATAAATAAGTTAGTTTCAAGAGGGGAAGGCCTCTTAACTACTTAACGTCGTGCATGCACCTACGTAAGAAAAATAATATCGACGACCGACGCAACGAATTGACGAATCAACGAATCGACGAGTAAAACGACCTGACGAATATAAGATTATATAATCACACGTCCACATAATTAAATGCTTTGACAAATTCACATAAATGAGATTGTAACAAAAGCTACAAATAACCTAACACGGTTTATATTTTTATACATATATACGAGTTTTATAGCACTCGTCCACAAGTTGAAACAATTACAACTTACGAGCCATGCTTATGAATCAAGTATTATGGTCGTGGCTCATGTGTCACATGAGATTGGCCTTCCAACATATTTGACATTATGATATCAAGGCTCAATAATCCTTATTACGCACTACAATTACAAACCTCGACTACATATCACGTGTTATATTGACAAGTTATGAATTACATGTGACGAGTTACAAGTCACACCCGACAAGTTATACTTGACGAAATACATATTACAAGTTGTCAACTACACGCAACAAATCACATATTACAAGTGGCATATTACTACGACGAGCTAAGGAATCACATGAACCTATCAACAAGCCATTTTGATTAAATGGACGACTACAAATATGCAACCAACAACAACGAGTTAATATTCGACAAAGAATTTTATTGGTTGTATGTCTTCACCCAATAAAATTAGGGGCAATTGTTCGTACCAGATTTTTACACGTCCAGGTTTGTATTAACGGGTGAAAAACTCTATTGACGACTGCATGGACGAGCTGACGAGTAGCAACATAGTCGACGAGCTGACGATTAAACTGACGAGTATACATTGTTTGGACGACCCACGAATTATTTGGTTATATTTATCAGCATTATTCATTAATAATTCAATATCAGTTGAATTATTCAATTATAGATGGATAATTATTAATTATATTGATAATTATTAAGGGTCCTTTAAAATAGGAACTAGACAAGCTGACGGGTAGACCAGGTCTCGACGGGTAAGACTGAGTATACTCGACGGGCGAATTTTCAGGAAAGGATAAGAATCCTAATTCAACTACAATTCAATCACATGAGAAGATAAGGAAACGATCCCATAATTCAAGGAACGTGATCAGGAGTTGTGGCATGAAAACAGGATCACGAAGGAGGAGAAAAACACATTATAAATATGATTAAAGAGATGGATAAAGGGAGGGGAAGAGAACCAGAATATTATACACACAAGACATACAGCCGACGGGTAACAACTGCATAGTCGACGAGTAGCTGCTGCATAGCCGACGAGTAGGCAGTTCGTGTATTTTTCTTCATTCAAATCACTTGTAATCAAGGTTAAACAATTCTATAGTGGATGTTCTTGGCTGGGCACACCCCACCCGCGGTTTTTTACCCCTTTACTAGGGTTTTCCGCGTCACCAAAATTGTCTCTTGTCTTTCTTTAATTTCTGCCGTCGACTAGCTTTTCATTCTTTTTTCTACTCGTCCAAGCATCTAAATACATTTTATAAACGATTTTACAATAAAAGAACTTAGCTATTAACCCATCAAATTTTGGCTAAAACAGTACGTATATGTGTGTATGTGAGAGAGGGATGGGAGAGAGAGAGAGATGAATATACTTGATAATGGAGATGCTGAGAGAGTGTGAGAATGGTGATGCAGTGCTCAGTCGTCGCTGACAGCCCGATCTCAGGTGTTAGATTTGTTCAGTTTTTGTTTTATAAATAATTTTCCCAAACAAGGTTACTTAAAACCCGACCCCGCCCGGCCCAACCAAACAAGTCCTTAAAGACCCGACTGGTTTATCACTTGGGCTAACTTTCCTGAGTCGGTACGGGGTTAAAACTTTTGGGCATGCTTCAAAGTCCATTTGCCCCTTTATCAGTAAAGTAGGAATGGAGGATTTTTTTTTTAAATTACAAGTTTACACCATACTCGAATTAATTTAGTACTGTCACGTATCGATCACCTCTTGATTCTAAAATTAAATTGAATCAAACGTTTACAAGAACAAATATTCATACAATCATACTAACAAACTCTTAAAAAATAATTTGATTCGAAATACACATATACAGATGAATGTGAATGTGTATGTACATGTAGATGTAAGTATTTAAATTTTTTATACTCCCTTCGTCCCGCTTCAAGTGGCTGATTTGACTTTTTAATGTTCAAATTTTTTAAAGCTCGATCAAATATTATATATATTATATAATTAAAAAAAATTATAAAATATATATCATTGAAAAAATTATATAATTTTCTTTCAAATGTAATTTTCAAATTTTGAAATTTATAAAAATATAAACTTTTAATTTTCAATCCAAGATAATTAAATTTGACTATTGAAAAGTGAAATGAGACACTTGAAGTGGGACCGAAGTAGTAATAAACCTAAACGAGAACAAGTATCCGTATAAGAATCCAGAAGAACGAGAAGCTTTTTCCGAAAAAGATGACCGGAAAATACTGCGAAGCAAATGTTTTTTGATAGAAAGAATTTAAAATTAATAAAGTGCATTGAAAACAATACAAAGTAGTCTGAAAATAAAAAAATGTGTTGCGAAAACAACAATATCCAACAAATAGTATAATATATATGATCCTCTGTAATAAAAAAAGAAAGTGGTGTGAGGTGTGGGATGTCGTACGGGCGGTGGTACCTTTTGATTTGGGGAGTTATCATGTGGATGTATTAAATAATGGAGTACCGAGTCTACTGACAAGTGAGCAGGTACATTTGTCATGGAATGGAAGAGAAGCAATATCAGAATTTTATGCCTAAACGACTGCTATTACATTCTTTGTTCTAAAAATGGACCTATTAATCCCGGTTTCGTAACTGATTAAATTTTTTATTTATTTAATTAATTCATGTTCCGTGTCTTTGGTGACTAGTCCAATTCGCACTTTTTACATTGATTACATTAATTATTGGTCTATTATTGGGGCGATATACACACGTGCCTCATGTTTTGGTCCCCTTCTTTATCCTTTTATCCTACTCTATGTAGTGTATGTATTCACGTCTCTCCGCAACAATTGCTACGAGTGTAATATTTTCTTTATATAATTTAAATATGTTTTTTATAATAATAATTTAAATTTTATTTAATATTATATATATATATTTTATAATTTTTCATACACTTTATTTATATTTTAAAAAAATAATATTTGTATATTTTGTTTTTGAGATATGTTTTATTTAAGAAACTAATGTGATATGTATTTTACTTAGGAGATTAGTGTTTAAAAACTAGACTCAATAATAACTATCCGGCCCAAATAACGACCAAGGAGCACCGACTACCAAATTTTTAATTTTTCAGTTTTAATAATATAATATAGATTATTAATATTAGTTTCTTTCTAAAAATTCACTAAAACAAATTATGCGGGTGATATTGGAATCAAACAAATTTGTCCATAACATAATTATTTCTTTTATGCGGGTTAATTTCTAGTCCGATTGTTTTAAATCCAAACAACTTAATAAAAAGCATAGATTATAAAATTTGAGTCGAGTTTAGTGATGGTGTAATTTGAACATATATTATTTTTCAAAAAATATATATATAAATCAATATAATTAGAATATATAAATATAAAAAACACTAGTCTCCCCTCCTCTTCTTTGTCCAGATTCCTTCAATAATATCCTTTTTTAGGTGAGATTTTGTTTTGATGTATCCAATTTTTTGGATTGTATTCAATTTTTTGGGTTGTTGTGTATCTACTTGTGAGAATTTGGTTTGTTTTTATGTGTTTATTATTGTTTGGTTCATTGAGAATGATTCGTATGATGTATCGGGGTATCTGGAAAGTTTGCATCGAGACTGAGATGGTAATGAAAATCACAAAAACCCACCTTTCACAACATAATATTGTTCATATTATAAGGACATACGTGCCTCCAATTTCAGAACGTTGAACTACTCATGACTTTAATCGTGATGCTACTGTTTTCAGGGATGGTGTATGGTAGATTGTTCGGAAGTCATCAATTTAATTTTTAATTTTAATAATATTTATATTCAGTATGTTAAGCGATCCGACAACAAAACAGCTAATTTAGCTTGTTTATTTGTTTACAACCTGGTTATAAAGCTAATTGAGAAATTATCCCGACTTAGTCCTTTCATGGATATTGCCCTACTATTTGTAAAAAAAAGAATATATAAATATATTTAAATGTTAAGTGTAATAAATTGATAGGTTTTTTTAATTAAAAAAAAACCACCCATGTCAAACATTATTTTGGGTTATTTTTTATATTATCCTAGCATCGAAGATTCGAATTATACGTTGCATTGCATATGCCCTGTTCCCCGCCCTACAACAACATTCCGCATATACACCAAAGGTTGAATTTTTTTCCTTTTTCAAAACTAAGTTATTTTGAAATTTCTATCATTTTTATGTTTGAAGTAAAATTTCTTTAATTAAGTGCATTCTGGCCACACAAAAATATTATTGAAAACGTCATACCTCGAAGCAAAATATAATTTTATGACGCTTAGGTTGGAGCCTACTAGGAGACTGTGTTAATTTGCTTATTAAATTATAAATTGGCACTATAAGCTTATACGAATTCTTAAAAAAGAAATATCAAATGATAAGAATTTTAAAAATAGTCATTAATCATGTCACGTCCCCTTTCCAACCAACTGCAGCTAATAAGCTTATATGATACATCATTCAACTTGCGTATAATTTTTTTATGTACATACCATACATATGTAGCAGTGACGGTATCTTTTCCCAATTGGTGTTCGTAAATCAAACACTCATGTAATCAATCTTCGATATAATTATTACTCGTCTTATACATCAAATGTTGACGGATTTGTATATCGTCCATAACATTTTACCTACCACGAAGTTAACAAATGTCAAAAATAAAAAATAAAAATAGCTCACCAAATAAACAATTACCACACGTTTTTTACCTACCATTGACCTCTCATCTTGTCATTGCATAATTACATTGTTCAACCTAAGCCTATCAATTTTACTTGTAAAACTATTGTTTTTTCAGATTAACAGTGATTAATGACATTTGGTCAATGATTAATCTCCGTTCCGGAGCTTCTTATGAAGAAGATGGTCGTCGCGGCTGCTCTAATGTAAACATGACTTGTTCATATCTTCTTGGTGTTTTTGTTTCTATAACCATTTTAAATGCTCGTGAATGTTTGTTTTAGTCTCTGTCTTGGTTTAAAAATGCATGCCATTGACTAATACCTATCTCCTCCGTACAGAGGCGTAGAAAATGAGTGTAGTTAATTTAAATAATTATTATTAATTTGATTTTATATCCTTTCTCCTAAAATCTTTTAAATTTCAATTCCAAATGACTTTTTACAAAGAATATTAATAAAAAGACGAAAAGAAACGAAAAGAAATCTCCCTTCTTCTACAATATTCCTTTAATAGTATCTCTCTTAATATATTTCAAAATGTATATCGCTTTGATTTTAACACACATATTTATGTGTTTTAATCATATATTTTAAAATTATTGTTTTTAATTGATTTACTTTTTGTACTAAAAAAAGATTATTAATTAAAATTTTGATTAAATATTTTAATTCATAAAAAAATAATCAAGAATAATAATTTTTATTATACTATCTAAGTATATAAAAATATATACTAAAAATTCAGGGACGGTTTTGAAATTCAGCACGTCATAGGCAATATAATTCAGAAACTCTTGGTCCTTTCACAAAAA
This sequence comes from Oenanthe sinensis, assembly GCA_028671895.1. NCBI lineage: Eukaryota > Viridiplantae > Streptophyta > Magnoliopsida > Apiales > Apiaceae > Oenanthe > Oenanthe sinensis. The sequence goes on along the minus strand of CM053805.1, from coordinate 44,076,834 downwards.
AATTGTGTTGCGAGGTTAAAAAAAGTAGTACAAAATTTTTGTTTCAGAGCCAAAACACTATCTCTCCTGAACCGCCATCACTAATATTTTTTGAGGGAATTTTACCGATTTTTATAAAGATTACATTTATGTTCGATTGCTCAAAACAGTCGTGTCAGAGAAAGTATATATATATATATATTCATAACATTTTAAAAAAATCGTTTGATTGCCTTTTCAAAGAAAGAAGGATTTAACAAAAAGAAAAATTTAACATCAATTTTAATTGTATTTGTAAATGTCGTATGGTTTTTCATTATTAAATTAATTTCTCTTTATCAATAAAAAAAAAGAATCAAGTAAATCTATGCGCATGTTTTATTTGTTTGTGTCAGAACTATCTCTCTAAAAATCATAAATATCGAAACACATGGAATAATTAATAATGGTAAGAGGTATAATTACTTTAAAAATTACTTTTTCTAAAACATCAAAAGAAAAATAGATGAAAAAAGAGATACCGCTGACTGTAACCCGGTGTTCACTGTTCTGTACTCGAAGAACCTTATATTTTACTACTTTTTTGACGTTGCACGGTACCTGTTTTTTCATTGCCGTACTAAAAAAAGTAGCACAAATGTACATTGTATTTCTTCGGAGTAAAAATCTTCTATATTACAGCAATGTTGTTGCTGTTTTTTCTTCTTCGAAGGATGGAAAGAAGCTTCCTACTATTAAGATTTTTTACAAGCGAGTTTTGGAATATCACAAATAATTTACTCCGTACTACTTTTACTTGATTAACGTTAATAATTCATAATTCACAATATAAAATTATAAAAATATTACTTATTTTTTTTTTATATAATTTTACTATCTAATTTATTTTTTATTTTTTTACAAAATATGGTTTTGCAACAAAAAATAACCAAATATAATTTTTTATACAAGATGTGTAAACAAATGCAATTGAATATAATTTTAAAAAAATCAGTTCCAATTGTATTTGATGTTGATTTTAATTGGATCAAGTTGCAAATCGTATTTAAAAAAAAAGAATTTAAAAATCATATTTTTGTAAAAAAAATTATAAAAATATATGTTACATTTTTTTTTCATTTTTCAAAAAACCTCTAAACTAATTTCAAGATCAGATTAAGATCAGATTGTTGCATGAATGCAGGGTCTCCACTTTAACGTTTTTTTCTTATAAATGAAATTTGTTTATAAAATCCAGGACTTCTAAAGTTAAAGTTAATCACTGAATTCTCATGTAAAATTAAAAGACGACACGGAAGATTATCATAAGAGAATTGTATTTAAAAAAATAATTCCGAGAGGAAAAATTGTGAATATATTTACATAAAACATATCTCAAATTGAGTATAAAATTATTAATCCTAATATTGACAAGGGCGATATCCTTCCTTGAAAATCAGAACAAATATTGCCTAGATGACAAGGCAGATAGACCTGAAGATGAAAGGACTAAGGAGTATACGTGTCCAGCAATCGTTCACCATTCTTATTTTATATAATTGAAAATAGTCGAAAGAAACAAAATCGCATAAATACAATATCAAACAACTATTGGCTAATATTCACCGGGACCCTTGAAACTGTGATATGTCCATGTATGAATTGTTTTTTTTTTTTTGATATCCAATCTTTTAATCATAAAAATAGATATCTTGTTCAATATAAGAAGATATCAAATTTCAAAAAAATTATTGTATCAAATTTCAAAAAAATTATCGCACTTGTGCGGTTTACCTGGTTCACGTGATTTGCAGGCTATTGCGTAAACTCGTGGGTTTGCCCAGTGCGAACCCAAAAGGGTAATGACGTCGGGTTGCCACAGTAAAAAAAAAACAGAATTTTTTTTTTAACACTCACAGTTTGATTTAATACACACATTTTAAAGTATTTATATAATATAATTAAAACTATTTTTTTTATAAGTTCATTAAAACTATGTTATTACTACTTTGTGTGTGTAAATTATAAAACTAATTACATCATTTTTTCATAAAAAATGAATCAAACTTTCGGAGGGAGAGTAAAGTATTATCTAATCAAATTAGCCATATAATATTGTTATTGAAGTATTTTTTTTTCCCAATGAGAAGAATCAAAGGCAAACCAGAGGAACAATACAGAAGGTCACGAATTATTATCTATGAAAAAAAAACAGAAATCGGGCATACACGGTTAAGACACAAAATAAGAATTAATCGAATGAATTTAACATTAATCGGAATGATTAATTGAATAATCAATAATTTAATCAGTTCGGTAATTTACTTAATAGGTATTAATTAATCACTGATTTTTAGAATAATGTCTATGAGACTAGGATGATGAAAACAGTATTTCAACAATATTTTTGACTTTAATATACCAAATGCATTAGTACTTGGTTATTATATTGTAAATTTTAGTAAATACATATATACCTAATAACTAATAAGTAATAAGCAGTAAATTTTAATTTCATTTAATGGCATAATTATGAGAATTTAATCCAATATGAAATGAAAAAATAAATAAAAAATCTCACGTGTTTGGGAGAGCAAGAGTAAAATACAAGGAATGTTAATGGACACTCTCTTTATTTCTCATGTCCTCGCACACACACTTACAAGAAAAAAAGTAAAAAAAATGTTTGATTTTTCTTATTTGCGGGTTTAAATGATTTGACAGGTTCTGACATTGATTTGGTGTCAGCTATATATACATGTATGTATATGTATATATACAGACATAGAGGGTAAAGGTTATACAAAGAGATAGAGGGGTTAAAAAAAATATGGCAGAAAAACCTGAAGTTCTTGAAGCTGTTCTCAAAGAAACTGTTGATTTGGTATTTAATATATTTTTGGTTGTGATGTTTGGTAATAATTTTTTATTTTTTTTTGTGATGTGGGTTGATTTTTGTGTTTGTGAATTTGCAGGAAAACATACCCATAGAAGAAGTGTTTGAGAATTTAAGATGTAGCAGAGATGGACTTACTACTACTGCTGCTGAAGAAAGATTAGCCATCTTTGGTTATAACAAGCTTGAGGAGAAAGAGGTCTCTCTCTCTCTCTCTCTCTCTCTCCCTCTCCCCCTCTCCCTCTCCCTCTCCCCCCTCTCTCTCCTCTGTATTTATATCTTGATATGTCTGTGCCTATATTTATTACCATTTTGCTAGTACCTGGATTTTATGATCATATACGTGTTTTCAACTTTTTTTTGGGTTGTTGTCTGAATATATAGGATGGATTATAGTTTAATCTTGTTTTTTGAGTTGTGTGTTTTCCCTTTTGTTTGGTATTCAGTTTGTGTATGTATGTACATAACTACATATGCATATAGGAGGCTAGACTAGGCTCTAGACCCGGTTTACTTTCAAAAATTTAAAGAAAAATTATCAAGTCTGGGCTGGTCTTTGAAAATCAGTAGAAATTTTTTTAACCCTGGTTTCCCTTCAAAAATCAATGATAATTTTTTTAGTTCTGAGGGTCTCAAAATCCTAGTCCTGCCACTGAATTGTGGGTGCCTCACGTGGTTCAATTCCTAGTAGGAACTGCCTTTCCAGCTTTTAATTTTGTTCCTTTGTGGAATTTATGCTTGTGTGTGGGATTTAATGTTTTGTCCCTACTTGATTTTATATTGTGCCTATTGATGTTGTTTTATTCTCTCGGGGTCTGCAGGAGAGCAAATTCCTCAAGTTCTTGGGTTTTATGTGGAACCCCCTATCATGGGTTATGGAAGCTGCTGCAATTATGGCAATTGCCCTTGCTAATGGAGGCGTAAGACCGTGTTTATATTCATCTAATACTTGATTATGAAGAGTTATATATTCTAAATTCATTCTGAGTGTATCTTTCATTGTTTTGTCTCGTGCAGGGGAAGGCTCCTGATTGGCAAGATTTTGTGGGTATTATTACTCTGCTGGTGATAAACTCAACAATCAGTTTTATAGAGGAGAACAATGCAGGCAATGCAGCTGCAGCCCTCATGGCACGTCTTGCTCCAAAAGCCAAGGTATAAGATTTTAATTCATTATATCTTAATTTGGTATGATGACATGTGATTTGTTTGGTCCTTACATGAGTTACATCTAAGGGGAGGGGGAAAGGGATGGGAAAATAGCAAGTTTTCCCCATGATTAGCTGACATGTCTGTGCTATAAGTTGATACCTTATGGCGTTAAAGATAAAAATATGCTGTTAATGTTATATGCAATAGGCATCTTTAACATGCACACATATATCCTAGTATATTTTTTGTATGTAGCTATATATAACAATTTTACCCTGAACATGACGTACTTTCTTTAAACAACACATGGTTACGTTATTTTAGATTATATTAAAATTTAATGTAAGCAGCTCTGTCTTTCCGGTAAAATTACATATTAAAAAGTTTCTTGGACTTTTTTCCTTTTCTATTAATTTGGAGAGGTTGAATGTTGTCAAGTTATATAGTACTTTATCTTACTAACATTGTTTTTTTCAATAATCAAGATATTAGGAATCATTGTGCTGCTATTTAATATAGTTCTGTTGGTAATTTTGTCACTGTGACACAGGTTTTCAGAGATGGAAGGTGGAATGAAGAAGATGCTGCTGTCTTGGTGCCTGGGGATATAATCAGCATTAAATTAGGAGATATAGTTCCTGCAGATGCTCGTTTACTTGAAGGCGATCCTTTGAAAATTGATCAGGTGGGTCTCCTGTTAGCATTAACGTTTAGTTTATCATTCTGTTTTCACATTTATGTTTTAGTACAGTTGCTAGTGTTCTCATTTATAACACTCTGCAGTCGTCTTTGACCGGTGAGTCTCTTCCTGTAACAAAAGGGCCTGGGGATGGAGTGTACTCAGGTTCTACATGCAAACAGGGAGAAATTGATGCCGTAGTCATCGCCACTGGGGTTCACACTTTCTTTGGGAAAGCTGCTTACCTTGTTGATTCTACTAATCAAGTGGGCCACTTTCAGAAGGCAAGTAATAACAATTGGTGTCTCTATGCTTGATTTGCATTATCCTTTGACAGAGTAAGTTCTGATGTAAATTTATTTTGTACGGAATAGGTGTTGACTGCGATCGGTAATTTTTGTATATGCTCTATTGCTGTGGGGATGGTTATAGAGATTATTGTGCAATATCCCATCCAAGACCGAAAGTATCGCCCTGGGATTGACAATCTTCTTGTGCTTCTTATTGGAGGAATTCCAATTGCTATGCCCACAGTTTTATCAGTAACAATGGCCATTGGTTCTCACAGATTGGCTCAGCAAGTTAGCTATGTTTTTCTTTGTTTATTGTGGTTTATGTAGTTTGTAATGTGGTGCGTGAAATGACATCGGTATATTGTTAGGGAGCCATTACAAAAAGAATGACAGCAATTGAAGAGATGGCCGGCATGGATGTGCTTTGCAGTGACAAAACCGGAACCTTGACGTTAAACAAGCTCACTGTTGACAAAAACCTTATTGAGGTAATTTTGATGAAGTGAAGCCCTGCTGTTTAACTGTTTTCCTTACAGTTGAAACATCACCTCTTGTTTAATTGTCCTCTGTTCAATTCCTTTAGGTATTTGCAAAAGGAGTAGATGCAGATACTGTTGTTCTTATGGCAGCTCGAGCCTCACGAACAGAAAACCAGGATGCAATAGATACTGCCATAGTTGGGATGCTGGCTGACCCGAAGGAGGTGAAATAATCAACCAGACCTTTCTTGTATGTATCTTATGGTCACCAATGTTCACTTAAGTTGCTTCTTTGCTGTGAAATTGTCATCAACAGGCACGTGCTGGCATTCAGGAATTGCACTTCCTTCCTTTCAATCCAACTGACAAGCGCACTGCTTTAACTTATCTTGACAGGGATGGTAAAATGCATCGAGTCAGCAAAGGTGCACCAGAACAGGTACCAATTCATACCATTTTGTGATACCATATCTTATCTGACAATCAATTAGCATAATTTTCTTCTTTCAATATGGTTGTAGATTCTAAATCTTGCGCACAATAAGTCGGATATAGATCGCAGGGTTCATTCTATAATTGACAAATTTGCAGACCGAGGTTTGCGGTCACTTGCGGTAGCATACCAGGTAAGTTGCTATTCTTTTAATTTTTACAATCCTCTGTATTTCTAAAAATGATACATCTTCTATTTTGTTGTGACACTTTACAATTAGACATTTTGTCCTTTCCATGCAGGAAGTTCCAGAGGGTAAGAAAGAAAGTGCTGGAGGACCTTGGCAGTTTATAGGTCTCCTGCCTCTCTTCGATCCACCCAGGCATGACAGTGCGGAGACGATAAGGAGGGCTTTGAACCTCGGTGTAAATGTTAAAATGATCACAGGTGCATTATTTCTTTCTTTCTTTTCCCCCTTGTCAGTTTGTATGATTTATAAGTGGTTAAGCTGGGAAAGTACTGTAAAAGCTGCTTAAGTAAATTGACCAACAAAAGCCTGATACTACAATATATTTATATATCAATCCAAAAGTATTAGCCGACAATCAACATAAGCTTTTTCCTGTGGCTATGGCAGCAATGCTAAATTTAAATAATCTGTTTTACGTGTAAATTACTATATATTTAGATTTCATTTTAAGCTTTCAGAGTCTCTTAAGATGCTCTAAAATGATCGAGGCAATTTAATTTTTGTCACTTGTTACAAATTTTTTAATGGTATAAATTATTGGCTCAAGCCAGAGAATGTTGGTGGGAGGTGTCACTCAGATACCCTAGTCGATCTTAATTATTTTCAAGGCATTCAAATTTAGGTTGTGATGATAATCTGTCCTCTATATATTATTCAAATACATGTAAATGCCATGAATATTGTGTCCGGTTACATTTCTGCTCATTTACTGACTTACTGTTTGCTGTAGCCTACTTCCCCTTTTTACTTGATATCATATTAAATAAAGAGACATTAAGGGGCCACATAAGTCGTGGGATTTCAACACGATTAATGGGAATTGGAATAAGATTGGGATTTTAATTCAACTATGTATTATAATTTCACACTCATTCCCATTAACCGGGTTGATATCCCATGATCCAAACAGCCGAAAGCATTCTTAATACAGTCCACTATCAATGCTGAACTTAAAACTTGTATCAGGGGACCAGCTGGCAATAGGAAAAGAAACTGGACGCCGCTTGGGAATGGGAACCAACATGTATCCTTCTTCTGCTTTGTTAGGGCAGAACAAGGATGAGTCAATTGTTGCTTTACCAGTTGACGAACTCATAGAGAAAGCAGATGGTTTTGCCGGTGTTTTCCCTGGTATGAAATGTTCTTTTATTCGCTGTTTCCATACCTGATGTGATAAATACATGTATAGATAATGCTGTTGGAAATCCTCTGCTTATGTAATTATCCATTTATGACCATGATTTCAGAGCATAAGTATGAGATAGTAAAGCGTTTGCAAGCTAGAAAACACATTTGTGGAATGACCGGTGATGGAGTTAATGATGCTCCTGCTCTTAAAAAAGCTGACATAGGGATTGCTGTGGCGGATGCGACTGATGCAGCTCGTAGTGCTTCGGATATTGTCCTTACTGAACCTGGCCTTAGTGTCATCATTAGTGCCGTTTTGACCAGTAGGGCAATCTTTCAGAGAATGAAAAATTATACGGTAACTCTTTCTGTTGGTTATTTAGGTTTCAAGTCCAAATAGTTCTTATCTTATTACTTCGGCAAGTTTACTTTCATTCTTCTTGTAAGATGAACTTTAATGATTTTTGTTTTGTTTTGTCTTTTCCACATTGTACAGATATATGCAGTATCCATAACAATACGTATAGTGGTAAGTCGCTGCGAGTAATTATATGAATATAAGATTTTACATAGGAAATATCTGGGTCCTGCACTGCAAGTCGCAGTACTTACTGATTTTTTTAACTTAAGAGTGCATTACAGTTATCTATATTTACTTTGTATGCTGCATTGTTTTCAACAGCTTGGTTTTATGCTTCTGGCATTGATATGGAAATTTGACTTTCCACCTTTCATGGTGCTAATCATTGCAATCCTCAATGATGGTTAGTTTTTTCATCTTTTTCTAATAAAGCCCTCATCTCTTCTCTTTTACTTGTGTTTGTGAAGTACGATATAAAACTGCTAAGTACTGTCGAGGGACAAGTTATTTACTTCACCTGTGATTTCTGAGTTGGGGATTTGCAAATATTTAGAAACCCATCACACTTTTACTAGACCAGTTATGAAGTTAAAACTCTTCGGTGGAACAATTTCCAAATGCTTTCCGTAATATTTGCATCTACCTGATTTCAGGAACCATCATGACAATATCTAAGGATAGGGTGAAGCCTTCTCCTATGCCAGATAGCTGGAAGCTGGCTGAGATTTTCACAACAGGCATTATACTTGGAAGTTACTTGGCTATGATGACGGTTATATTCTTTTGGGCTGCATACAAAACTGACTTCTTTCCCGTAAGCCAAATTGTGTTTTAGAAAGTTATTTTATTTATTTATTCTAAATGCACCTAAAATAAATATTTATCTTCATATCCTTTTCTGTCAAATATGCCGCTAGGCAGCTTAATTATATGCCTTCAGCATGGTTTTTTTATTGATAAGCAACCTTTCTAGGTACCATGTAAATAATTATTTATATTCATATCCTTTCCCGTCAAATATCTTATCCTGTTAGCAACCTCCTTATAATATCTGTAACTTTTAAGTGTTCTCTTACATGTTGCAGTTGTGTGCTGCTCTAATTATCTCATACAGGTTAATTTGGCTTTAACATTAGTTCACATATTTCCCCGAGTTCGTTATTAGTCGTTTTTATTTATCATGATATCATATAGTCATGTATGCTGTTGCGATTTTGGTATCTACATAGTATTAGCTCAGTAGTGTAAAGTCCTACAATAATAATGAAAAGTGCATTCGTGGTATCTGGCAGAGTACTTTTGGAGTGTCGTCACTTGAAGAACAACCTTTTGATACACCTGAAAGGACTAAACTAATATCCCGAAAGCTTGCTTCAGCTATATATCTTCAAGTGAGCACCGTAAGTCAGGCTCTTATATTTGTTACACGATCTCGAAGTTGGTCTTTCGTTGAGCGTCCTGGCTTGTTGCTTGTTGTTGCTTTTGCGGTTGCTCAGCTGGTGAGGAAACTATCCTCTCGTACTGATATATTCTCCTAATTAAGATTGGATGAGGTTAATGAACTTCATATCTTTTTGCCAATAGATTGCTACATTGATTGCGGTTTATGCAAATTGGAGTTTTGCTGCAATTGAAGGAATTGGATGGGGTTGGGCTGGTGTGATTTGGCTTTACAATATTGTTTTCTACATCCCCCTTGATATTATAAAATTCTTTATCCGATATGCTATAAGTGGGAGGGCCTGGGATCTTGTTCTTGAGCGAAGGGTAAGAACATTTCCCTGATTTTGTTGGAGTAACACCTTTTTAATGTATTCATAATAATTAGGCTTCTATTTATTGGTCACATCGCAGGTTGCTTTTACTAGGCAGAAGGATTTTGGAAGGGAACAAAGGGAGCTTAGATGGGCACATGCACAAAGAACCCTTCATGGGCTTGAAGTACCCGACACCAAAATGTTTAATGAGCGAAGCAATGTTACTGAGCTAAATCAGATGGCCGAGGAAGCCAAGAGAAGAGCAGAAATTGCCAAGTGAGTGGTTATATATAACCTAGTACACAAATTCATGAGTTCTATAATCATCGTTTGCACGATGGTATATATACAACAGCATATATGATGAAGCAAGCTATACTATAAACTTGGGTCAGCTATGAGTTGTTTGCTATTGCAAACATTGTTCCGTCTTGTGATCATGTTAGCTCAAGTATCGTGATTATTGCAGGTTTAGTTTACTTAGGGGGTGTTTGGCTTAGCTTATAAGTAATAAGTTATTTTTTTAAAAAAAGTATTTTCATATTTTTTTTTGAAAATTAATATTTTTTTTAGAAATTTAAGACCAAATCTTATTTCCAAATTTGAAAATAAGTTACTTATTTTCAGAAAAAGTACATATATACCAACTTTTTCAGCTTATAAGCAGCTTATAAGCTGCGCCAAACGGGGCCTAAGGTCGTGTTGTTTGCTATTACTTAGTAGATTTCTTCTTCATGCACTTTTTGCAGGTTGAGAGAAATGAACACACTGAAAGGTCGTGTTGAATCAGTGATAAGAACGAAGGGTATTGATGTGGAGACAATTCAGCAATCATACACTGTCTGAGAAGATAAAGTGTATCCATGCAATTCAAGGATCTATCCTCGGCACTTGGGGGGTTGTCCTTTAATTTTTTTTACTGGATCCAATCATGTCTAGAATTGCATTATATGCCTAGATTGGGAACAATGAGCAGCTAGTATACTCATTATCTGATGTCTATATAGATGAGTTTGATGATACATATACACACTTTTTAATATATATAATTTTGAGTTTGCATTATATGGAACACCTGTTCATCACGTTTTCGTGTTTAATCACATGGTTTTCGAAGCTTCATATATATGCTATTTTCTGGGTTGGTGGGGAAGATGTGAGGTGGATATGGATGTTGTCTCTTTCACATGCTGCTTTTTTTTGTCTACAAGTAGTTCTCCCCAGAGGAATATTGTGTAAGAATCGTTTTCTGATACTGTAATGCGAATATTACATGGAATTGTCCTGTAGGGTAAATATAATACTAAATGCCTTAACAAAAACGTAACTGAGGGTGATTCTAGCTACATACAGCCATCTTGACTACACTATAAAAACAATAAACAAAACAAATTTATGTTGTATATTGGATAATCTCGCTTTTGGGGTGATCTTATACATAGAGTGACAATATTATCATTAAAAAAATGAGCCAGTTATCTATTGACACTATTATAAAGAATATATATAGGCTTGTTTGTATATATACTTTGGAAGGAAGCAGTCGATACTTTTTGATAGGCACTGAATAGTGGTGTGATGAAAACAACTGCAGTTTTAATCAAAATCGCAATTACACTGGTCTGCTTGTCATTCTTAGTGTTTTAATTAAAGATCCAATTAAATTGCTGATTTGTATTGTGAGTTGAAATATACATAATAAAATAACAAATAATACCGTTTTGTTCTGGCAATTAGTAGAAAGCATCTATGGAATTGTATTTATATACATAATGAAATAACAAATAATTCCATTCTGGCCATTAGTAGAGAGAATCTATGGAATAATCTTGCAGCATCGCACAAAAACTCAAAGCAAATATATATTTTTTAAGCTAAATTTGCTTTATTGGGGTCATGTTTTAAATAGGGTGACAAGATTGATAACTTTAAATACTGTATGAGTTAGTAACAACAAGTGTCCTATTGTTCTAAATTAAAATATAGGGCATTTTGAATAAAAGGGTGCTGAAACAATGTTTTAGCGGTGTCCTAAAACACTAGGACATTTATCATATGCTTTATTTTTAGGACATTATTAGGACAATTATCAATAAAATATTCATTTCCCTCCATTTTTTATACCTCTTTTTCCTCATTTTATCTTTCCCTCATTTAAATATATTATTATCTTAATAATAGGGGATGAGTATATGACATGTTGTTGGAGTTGATATATGTATATAATGTCCTAAATCATTATGACATCATATTTTATTATATTTATAGCGTATCTACTAGGATATTGTTGGATTTGCTCTAAGTCATAATTTTCAATATTAAATTATACTATTAATTTAAAATGGTGGCGTTTAGAGTTGTTTCCGAATTTTTTTAGGGTGAAAAGTAAAGAAATGAAAATGAAAGGGAGTGTAACAAGTTTTGTTAATTTGTTTTAAAGTTAAAATATTAAAAATTAAAATTACTTTCATTAATGTGCTTCCAAATTTAAAGGAAAATATATAAATGATTATTAAAGTACAATTTTATCCTTGCATTTGGTTTTTAACTTATAAATTAGGAAAAATATATAATTAAATCGTTTGGTTGACAGTAAATATTTAAGAAGTTAAATTTGTTGGGAAATAATAAATTATAATATCGTTTGATTAACACTTACATAAAAAGTGTAATTTTTTGGGAAATTAAAATTTTCACTACATACTTTCGCAAAAAAAAAAAAGAGAAGAAATTTCACTACATACAAAGTGCCTGTCTTATGACCAAACATATTTATTAACTTTTCAGAAATTTCATAAATTAAATATCCAAAAAATATAAATATCCACGTGTAACCAAACGAGCACAATTTTTCCCTAACGTTTAGCAAATAATGGAGCTAGTCAGCTAGGCATCTTATAACCATCTACGATTCGAAATCTTTATTTAAGACCTGACATAACCTTGGAGACTATACAAAGAGTATAGCACATCTCTCTCTCTCTCTCTCTGATATCTTTCAACAGTTACAACTTGAATAATGGAATTTATGAATATGGCGACGAGCATGTGGGTTGTTACATGGGTGTTAGGCATCTTGCCACTGATGGGGTGTTACTTGTGGTGGTGTAATGATCTATGGTACGCCCTGAGAATTAAACTAATAAATGGGAGGAGAGAAGCCAATTCAAAAACAGGCAGCAAAATGATCAAACTACCCCCGGGCCATATGGGACTCCCTTACTTTGGAGAGTTGCCTAGTTTTCTTTGGTATTTCAAGATTGTTGGTCGCCCTGACGATTACATCAACTCTAAAAGACACAGGCATGTACTGTACAGTTTCATTTTCAAATACTACAAAATCACCAATATTCTTAGTAATATAAATGAAATTTTTTTGGTCTAAATTAGTTTGTACCATATATGCATTATATATTATTTTGAAATGACAAGTTTATGATGATATAATCAGGTACGGGGATGGGATTGGGCTGTACAGAACACACCTGTTTGGATCACCGGGTGTCATAGCGTGTAAACCAGCAGTAATCAAGTTCATAATGCAATCAGAATCGCACTTCATGATCGACTGGCCAAGTGTTGAGCTTGTAGGAACTAGTTCGTTAGTAGCAGTGCATGGGAGATCACATACTAGGCTTAGAAGCTTCGTTTCCAGAGCCATCAACCTGCCTCAGTCTCTTCGCCACATTGCAACTATGGTACAACCACGTATCATCGCAGCCCTTCGATCTTGGTCTACCCAGGCTACAATTGTTGCTCACCAAGAAGCCAGAAAGGTATATGATTAATTAATTTTACACAATAAGAATTTTGAAATCAAAATTAAATCGCTTGATTGAATTGGATATATAATGCGTTAATATATTATTATTTTTGTTGGGCGCAGGTAACGTTTGAGAACATTGGCAGTTTTTTTGCTAGCCTTGAGCCTGGACCAGTTCTGGACACCCTAGACATATTGTTCACTGGGATAGTTAGAGGCTTTAGAGCCTCTCCTGTCAACATTCCCGGAAGCGCTTATCGTTATGCTCATCAGGTTATATTCTATTCACTATAATTAAATAGCTAGTACTAGTAGTTTATAATCAAAAATTGGAGGAGTAGGTTTTTGTATCCTAAAGAATAAGTTAATACAAAAAACAGAGTTGTAGACTTCTGAAACTCTGAGAGTCTATTGATATTTATGACATGTTAATCCTTTAAAAATGTGAAACTTGCAATGCAGTGTCGAGAAAAAGCCACAATGATTTTCAGAAAGGAACTAGAAAAGAAGAGGAAGAAGATGAGTGATGGGGATGCTGTCAAAGCTGAAAATATTACAACTGATTTAATGGACGGATTAATGGGTTTGAAGGACCCCGAGGGGAAACAATTGAGCGACGCTGAGGTTCTTGACAATATTGTCAGTCTTGTTATTGCAGGATATGAGTCTACCTCTCTTGCAATTATGTGGGCTTTGTATTATCTTGCTAAATATCCCACCGTTCTCCAAAAGCTTCGGGTACATATACATTAAAATTCGAATTCGATATATTATTAGATCCGAATCTAACTGTCTTGCATGCATGCAGGAGGAGAACATGAGCCTCCGTAACCAAAAGAATGACGAGCTCATTACAAGTGATGACGTTGCTAAATTAAATTATACAAACAAGGTGGAGAAACAAACTATAATCTACCTCCATTAGTAAGGTGTAAAATATACATTTAAAGAAGAAGTTTGCAGGAGCTAGCTCACTATACTAATGTAATATGTGCGCATGCAGGTTGTGGAAGAAACAATAAGAATGGCAAATATAGCAGCATTCATATTCCGAACTGCAACTGAAGATGTGGAGTATAAAGGTGCGCATTAAACCAATATTTCAAATACTTAAACAGTGAATTAAGTTAAACAATACATATATTTTGAGGAGGTACTGATGGGGTTTTGCATATATGCATTCAGGTTATACTATCCCCAAAGGTTGGAAAGTGATGATGTGGCTCAGATACCTCCATACCAATCCAGAAAACTTTGATGACCCATTGTCTTTTAACCCGGACAGATGGAGCGTACGTAATTGATTTATTAAGTGATACATATACTATTGTGTGTTGTTACTGATCATTATATGAAATATATATGTGAAGGAACCGGCAAAAGTAGGGACGTACCAAGTATTTGGAGGAGGATCAAGAATTTGTGCAGGAAACATGCTAGCGAGATTACAAGTAGCCATCTTTCTTCATCATTTAGCAATTGGATACAAGTAAGAAACATTACTAATTATTCACAAATCACAATCAACTTCTGTCGTCCGTCGTTGCAAACTAAGATAATGACACAGACTGTTGGAACAAAAATTGTTTTTTTTTCCAGGTGGGAACTCGTTAATCCCAAGGCAAAGATGACTTACCTTCCTCATCCAAAACCTGAGGATGGCGTTATGATTAGCTTCAGCAAGCTGTAGTTGTATGTATTTTTGAGTTTGAGAAAATGATATGATAGTAAAATCTACTGTGACCTTTGGATTGTTAAAGTTTTATATCCTTCGTTTCCATTACAAATATCTGTCATGTAATGTTTAAACTTGTTACTGTATATGAAATCAAAGAGTGGCCTCGTATAAACGAAACAATTGAATTTTCAAGTACTGTCTTCATTGACCTCTCCCTAGCTTGAGATAAGCACTTTTTTTTAATCAATATCACTATAATCGGACATAGAAACAGGGGAAGTAAAGGTGATATTATTTGGCAATCAAAACTGCACATTGTTATCGTATTATCTAAGTTCACCTGGGTAAGTCTAGCAAGTATGTCTGTTCTCGAAATTCAGATATACAATCACTTAGAATTCCAAAACCTTCAAAAATTGTTCTTTAGATCTAGCAAGTTGACAACTTTCCACCTGTACATGACTTTGACATGGCACACACAAAAAAGAAACTTCCAAGAAACTCAAATAAAACAATCAAACGCATGATTTAAGATAATGTCAACTGGCTATCCTGGAGACTTGATACAGCAAGAAAAGCCTCATTAAGCAAGCAATACATACATGTCATTGATTTACTTGCAACATACATGAACGGAAAAGAGAAAGTAGCTTTGGATGCAAAACAAGAGTAGTAAGCGACGCAGGCCGCCGTCTTTTATTTAAAAGAAACACGCCCCAAGTTGGCCATATAAGCAAGAAAATGAGAATTACTGAAGGCGAAATGAGTAGCGTGCCAAAATTTGGCATTCAAGTATCTCCTTACCACACTAGGCTGAGTAACGGTCGGTTTTTTACGGCCAAACCGGATCAGACCACTAATAGCGGTTTTTTCGTATCTCAAACCTAGACCAGACCGTTTAGATATTGGATCAGACCGAATCAGACCGCAATTAAACGGTCCGATTCGGTTGGTTACGGTTTTAAATCAAACTATTTAATATGATAATTTTAAGTATAAAAAAACCCTTCTTGAATCATACCTGTGACCCAATACTGTCATAAAGGATGCCAATTTTAACACATACATTACTAGTTTACTACATTACGAAAATACTAATATGTGCCCAAATGACCATATTAGTATTATGCAAAACAAAAAAAAATGCATTGCAGGAGTAGACTAGCAATCTTGATTTTAGAAAAAATATTATGCAAAATAAAATAAAATTATTATATATATATATATATATATATTTAAGACAAATATATGTAAATGTAAGCAATCTTAATTTTAGAAGAAATATTATGTAAAATAAAATAAAATAAAATAAAATAATATATATATTTAAGACAAATATATGTAAATGTAAAACAAATTTATATTATATATATATATAATAATAATATATATTTGTAGCGATCCGATTCAGTTTTAATGGTCGGTTTAGAAATGAAAACCAGACCGGACCGGAAAATAAAGGTTTATATTTAAATCAAACCTAAATCAAACCAAATCGCTTAAAAAACTGTAAAAAGCGGTTTGGTCGGTTCGGTCCGGTCTGGTCGATTTGGTTATTTTTTCTCAGCCCTATACACCACCATCTTCAGCCGTTTCATCTTGAAGAGCGAAGATCGGGTTCGTCTGAAGTGTAAAAATCGTCAGGGATGTCAAAAAAGTTCAAGATTACATAGCTGGTTTTGTTGTTGCACCCAGTCTCATGAGCTGGATTGATGCCGAAGGTTACGATACAGAGTATTTGTTTACCATCCGAGTCCTGCATAGCAACAATGTAGTTGGAGTAGAACTCTAAAGAATTCTCATTACGCATATAGGTAAACCGGGAAGATCTCAAAACTTCCAAGAAAGCTTGATTGGGAGCCAAGTTAGGTTGCATTAATTCTGTTGTCCCAGATTACTTGTTAATTTTGAAAAAATTACGTATATTAAGTAATTCTAACATAAAAATTATTTTTCATCTTAACCCATATTAATTTTTCATATTTGTCAGTACAACTACTTTTTTGAAATTCGGTGAAAATAAGTGCCATCGATTTGTAAATCTTAAACCAGAGCCAATATTTTGAAATTTAATTAAAACTTTAACCACAAATTTGAAAATTTTAAATTACGACCATCATTTTGAAATTTGGTATAAACTTTAGCCACCAAAATGAAATTTACTCTTCAACCAAAAACCATGTCACCAATCATTAAAACACGTTTTTTAAAGAAAGTAGTAGGCCATGGAGATAGAGGAGGGATATGATCATACGGAGGGGGATTAGGATAAACGCTGCTGTGAGCTGTTGGTATCCAAGTAATTTGTTTTGAGATTGAGTTATAGATATTAATTACTTTCCATCACTTGGCCGGGGTTGTCCTTTGGTTTGTAATTTCTCTACTGGATATTTGTAGAATAATTTTAATCATTATATGCCCAGATTGTGAACGTAATGGAACGGCTGCTGATCACGTTTAGTGTTTGGTTTATTAAGTACTAAGAGCAACTCCAACAATCACCTTACATCTTCTCTAAAAATAATATAATTAAACTAGCTCTTAAGTATTTAGGAGATAAAATTGTCCATCTTCTCCAACAATATCCTCCTTAATTTCACACTTTATTCATATTTTATTAAGTAACTATATATATACATAAACAAAATCATTCATGTAATGTATGGGAAAGAGAGAAAATAATATAAAATTAACTTTGGAGGGAGTATCCACTTCTCATTATTGAGGAAGTAGGAAGTAGGGGTGACCAAACGGGTGGGTCAGCTCGTCCCAGTTAGTCCTTTAACTCGTTAAAACCTCCTGACAATTGGGCTAAGTCGAAAATCGGCACAAACTGCATAGAAAACGAGCCGGACACGAGTCTGATAAAAGTGAACCTGAACCGGAACCGGCATGTCAAATCCGTGCGAACCGCGACGAGCAGAACCGGCACAGTCTATCAGCTTGCCTAACCTGTCAGCTCGCCAACCCGTCTGACTCGCACGTGCAAATTGAAACCCCTGGCACGTGTGAGTTTTGAAAATTTGTAGTCCAATTTAAAATTTAGCTTGATTCCCAATATAGAGTTACATGTTTTACTTGGAATCCTTAAAAAAATTATAAATTTTATATGAATTTCAAAAATAATATAAAATTCATCAACACTAACCATATTTTAATAAAAAAATTCATCAAAATCTACCATTTTTATAATAAAAAAATATCCATCAAATTTTGAATAATTTAGATCGATATTTTAAAATTAAAATTAAATATCATCGGATTTTAATGAAAATTTTAAAAGACTTTTAATTTTTTTATTTAATACCATCAAATTTTAATAAACTTTCTAAAATCTAAATCAAATACATCAATATTTTTAAAATTCATAAAAATTCTTTAAATCCCAGCTTGAATAAACTTTCTTAACCGTATCATGGAAAACTAAAATGCTTTTATTTTTCCAAAAAAAATAGTATTTATTTGTGTACAAATTCATTTTAGAAAAATTTAACAAAGAACATTAACTAATCATTAATCAATCAGTCCATCCCTACTTTAGTCATATTATACTCAATCATCACTCGTCAGTGTCAGTAGTCTAACTCGCTTCGGCCCGCAACAAACTCGCCTGCAACATAATTAATGGAATAAAAATTAGAAAAAAAGAAAAATCAAACTCGCCTAACCGCCGAGCTGTACACGAACTGAACAATTTTCGAATCAGCCCGACTCGGCACGACTCGCTTACAGCCGCATGCTGTACCCGAGTCACGAGGTGGTCAAACCGGCACGGCTAGACGCTCGTTTGATCACCACTACGAGGAAGCATTTGAAACTCTTAAAAGTTTAAAGAGTAGTTAGGAGTTTGTTGGAGATATTTTTTGTTTTCATTTCTTCAAATTTGATTAAAGAGCCTGTGGAATGGTAGTGTTGGAGTTGCTCTAATCACATGGTTTTGGATGCTTAATACTGACTTACATATCTGCCATTTTCTGGGTGGTGGTGGGATCGAAGATGCAAGCCTGTGAGGAACACATACATGTATTATGTTGTCCTTTTCACTTGATGCTTTTGTCTATCAGTACATCTCCCCGGAGGAATATTGTGATGGGAATCGTTCATTACGTATTTTATTTTGTAATGGGAATATTACATGGAATTGTCCTATAGGAATAGCAAATAATTGTATACTACATACATGTGACCATCTCCGACCCAACTCTCAATTTGCATTTTTACATCATTTTAATGTAAAATTCTTCACCAACCGAACTCTAAAAGTTACACCATTTTGGTATAATATCAAAAATTACACCAAATTTAGTGTAATTTTTAAATTTTTTCTAAATTTCAACATTGCCCTTATTACATTTTTTTAACTAAAACAAATTTCTTTTATTTATATACTAACAATTTTATTATTTTTGGACTTTAATTATAAAATAACATTTATAGTACAACAAAAATTCCTTTTGGTATAAGTTTTAGTGTAAATGGGTCGTAGATGATTTAAAAAATAGTATAACTTTTACATTATTTTGATGTAAAAATCATAACAAAATAATATAATGAATTGGAGATGCTCCCGTGAAATTGATTCCGGCTGGATATCACCTGTGGAAAAAAGGTGGGCGCACTACACTATAAACACGTACAAGTAAACAGAACAAATTTATTTTGTATATTATCAGATCTCACTTGAGGGGTAATACATAATGATGCTCTAATGTTATAGTGTTACACATAGGGTGACAAGATTATTATTCAAAAATGAGTGATCAGTTGTATGACTGGTCTGCTTGTCATTCTTAGTTTTCAATTAAAGATCCAATCAAATTGCCTGATTTGTATTGTTGAGTTGAAATATACATAATAAAATAACAAATAATATCGTTCTGGCCATTGCTAGCTAGAAAGCATCTATGGAATTGTATTGCTGAGTTGAAATATTTCTATACATAATGATATAACAAACAGTACCATTCTGGCCATTAATAGTAGGAACAAGGAAGCATGAAGCATCTATGGAATAATTGTATAGAATCATACATAGAGACAATACAAATTTATGTTGTTTCTAAGCTAACTTTGCTTTATTGGGATAATGTTATAAAATAGGGTGACAAGATTGATAATTTTAAATGTAAGCAAAGCCATAATTGTCTATAATTATCTCCACAAAGGTGCAGCACTAAAAAAAACTAATTTATGGAATTGTATTAGTAGAAAATAATGGAGCTAATCATCTACGATTTGAAACCTCTATTTAAGATCTGATATATCCTCTGAGACTATACAAAGAGTTCAGCATCCCCTCCCCCTCTCTCATATCTTTCATCAACAGTTACAACTTGAATCATTAGTAATGGAATTTATGGATATGATAACGAGCATGTGGGTTGTTACATGGGTGTTAGGCATCTTGCCATTGATGGGGTGTTATCTGTGGTGGTGTAATGATCTATGGTACGTCTTCAAACTTAAAATAATAAATGGGAGGAGAGAAGCCAATTCACAAACAGGCAGCAATATGATCAAACTACCTCCGGGCCATATGGGACTCCCCTACTTTGGAGAGTTGCTTAGTTTTCTTTGGTATTTCAAGATTGTTGGTCGCCCTGACGACTACATTAACTCTAAAAGACACAGGCATGTACTATAGGTTTCATTTTCAAATTAATACTACAAAATCACCTATATTCTCAGCTGTAATATAAATATAATTAAAATATTTAGTCTATTTAAATTAGTTTGTAGCATGCATTATATATTGTTTTGAAATGACAAATTTGTGATGATATAATTAGGTACGGAGATGGGATTGGGCTGTACAGGACACACCTGTTTGGATCGCCGAGTGTCATAGCATGTAAACCAGCAGTAATCAAGTTCATAATGCAATCAGAATCACACATCAAGATCGAGTGGCCAAGTGTTGAGCTTGTAGGAACTAGTTCTTTAGTAGCAGTGCACGGGACATCACATACTAGGCTTAGAAGCTTCATTTCGAGAGCCATTAACCTGCCTCAATCTCTTCGCCACATTGCAACTATGGTCCAACCACGTATCATTGCAGCCCTCCAATCTTGGTCTAACCAGGGTACAATTGTTGCTCACCAAGAAGCCAGAAAGGTATATGATTATACACCATAAGGAATTTGAAATTAAAATTAAATCAGCTTGATTGAATTGGATATATAATGCGTTAATATTTTATTATTTTTGTTGGGCCCAGGTAACGTTTGAGAACATTGGCAGCTTTTTTGCTAGCCTTGAGCCTGGACCAGTTCTGGACACCCTAGACATATTGTTCACAGGATTAGTTAGAGGCTTTAGAGCCTCTCCTGTCAACATTCCCGGAAGTGCTTACCGTCATGCTCTTCAGGTTAAATACAATTCACTATAATTAAATAGCTAGTACTAGTATATAATCAAAAATTGGAGTAGTTGGGTTCTGTGTCCTCGAGACAAAGTTAATATATTATATATATACCCCTTTGGTTTGAGTACACTGTAGACATTATGCGCGAGTAATTAAATTTATGTAAATGGAAAATACAGAAACGAGAGTTGTATTTTGACTTGCACATTGATCCTTTAAAATTGGAACTTCTAATACAATTTTGCAGTGTCGGGAAAAAGCCACAATGATTTTCAGAAAGGAACTAGAAAAGAAGAGGAAGAAGATGAGTGATGGGGATGATGTCAGAGTCGACAACATGACAAATGATTTAATGGACGGATTAATGGGTTTGAAGGACGAGGATGGGAAACAATTGAGCGACACTGAGGTCCTTGACAATATTGTCAGTCTTGTTATTGCAGGATACGAGTCTACCTCTCTTGCAATTATGTGGGCTTTGTATTATCTTGCTAAATATCCCACTGTTCTCCAAAAGCTTCGGGTATCATATCAAAATTCTTCTCTAGAATTCTTTAGTTGTTCTCTGTTAATTGGAATCGATATGTAGATCGGAATCTAACTGCCTTGCATGCATGCATGCAGGAGGAGAACATGGGCCTCCGTAACCAAAAGAATGGCATGCTCATTACAAGTGATGATGTTGTTAAATTAAATTATACGAACAAGGTTGGAGAAACAAACTATAATCGATCTACCTCCATTAGTAAAATGTAAAATATACATATGAAGAAGAAGCTTGCAGGAGCTAGCTCACTATACTAATGTAATACGCACTTGCAGGTTGTGGAAGAAACAATAAGAATGGCAAATGTATCAGCATTCTTATTCCGAATTGCAACTGAAGATGTTGAGTATAAAGGTACGCAGTTTACCATATTTCCAAACCTTAAACAGGGTAGTACGTGTATATATTTTGAAGTGAGACTGGTTTTGCATATATGCATGCAGGTTATACCTCCATGCAGGTTGGGAAGTGATGATGTGGGTCAGATACCTCCATACCAATCCTGAAAACTTTGACGATCCATTGTCCTTTAACCCGGACAGATGGAGCGTACGTAATTGATTTATTAAGTGATACGTATACTATTATGTGTTGTTACTGATCATTATATGAAATATATATGTGTAGGAACCGGCAAAAGCAGGGACGTACCGAGTATTTGGAGGGGATCAAGAATTTGTGCAGGAAACATGCTAGCGAGATTACAAGTAGCCATCTTTCTTCATCATTTAGCAATTGGATACAAGTAAGAAACACTGATTTTTTACAGATCACAATCAACTTCTGTCATCGTTGCAAACTAGTTAGGCAGCAAATTATAATGACACACACTGTTGAAACAAAAATTGAATTTGTTTTAGGTGGGAACTCGTTAATCCCATGGCAAAGATGACTTATCTTCCTCATCCAAAACCTGAGGATGGTGTAATTATTAGCTTCAGCAAGCTTTAGCTGTACTATATATCGATATAGAATTGTAGTTGTATGTATTGCTGATCAGTTTGAAATAAGATTTGATAGAAAAATCTCCTGCATGAGTCTTGCAGATGTACTTCTTTGTATTTTTAAAGTTTTATATTTGTTGTTTCCATCAAAAGATTTGTATCTGTAATGTTGAACTTGTTATAACACGGGGTTGAGTTTTATGAAGAAAGTCTTTTTATTGGATATACTAGCTAATATCCGTGCCATGAATTCTTTTAATATTCTAATAATTTTATTTTAATATTTTTTTATATAATTTAAATTTAGGTTTACTTTTAGAATAATAATTTAAATTTTATTTAAAGTTAAATCTACATATTTTTATATAATTTTTCATATACTTTATTTGTATTTATATTTTAATATGATAATGTTTTAATGTTTTGTTTAGAGATGCGTTTTAGTTAGGAGATTAAAGTGATATGTGTTTTAATTAAGAGATTAATTTTTAAAAATTAGTCACAATAATAATTATTTGGCCCAAATACCGACCAACTACCCACTACAAAATTTTTAATGTTTCGTCTTTAATAATACTAGCTTAAATCTCGTGCGATACACGAAACACTTTTTAAATATTTAAAATATATTTATTATAATTAATATATTTTATTTTATATATTATAATTCTTTTAATATATTTACATTTTATAACATTAAATATAAAAATATTATTTTATTCTTAACTATATTTATTAATTACTTCTATGGTTGTTCTTATATATATTGCATATCTATAAAAAAAATTAAAATATTAATATAATAAAATATTTCTAGTTATATATATTTTTTATTTTATTATATATTATATAAAATTAATATTTATATAATAATTGTTTGCTTATAATTTACTTTAGAATATGTACATATTTATAAAAATATTATAATATTATTATTAATATTTTTATTATTTTCATTTGTATTGAATATGAAATTAAATGAATTATAATTTAAATTATAAAATTTATAATAATTTTATAACTATAGAGGTTATTTGATATGCAATTTTAATTTGATGTATTTCAATTTCAAGTAACTACACCACTCATGACCACCACACCTTCACTCCAATTATATATAGGTTGTATTGTTTATATAATAATGTTATAGATATATTATTCTGCAAAATAAGATTTTTAGTATATATATGGTTTTTAAGGTGTCCAATAAAATACAATCTCTTCTATATGAAGAAAACCAAATAAAATATTTAATTTTTTCTAACTCATTAACCTCCCACCATTATCTCAAAGAAATATATACTTCAATATATATTAAAGTTATTAAATTATATTTTTAAAATAAATTATTGAAAGATATCGTAAACAAAAAATAAAGTCTTACAAATTCACTTAAAAAGAGATGTTCTTTTTTCATGTTTTATGACAAAATTTCATCCAAAATATCACTTTCAATTATTATCAAAATAAATCTATTTTAAAATAAATTTGAGAGCCTAAATACATACACACCACAATAACACATAGAGGTGTGTGTAAATCAACAATTCATCATCAGCACAGTCTGAACAAAATTACAGAGTATCATAACTATCACACTTCATTATGTGTATAGTTCATATCTATACATCGAGTGTTTTCTCAAATATACCCTACCTTGTACATGTTCAAGTTAAACACAAGCCATCGTTTTTAAAGGCAAAAACAAAGAGTGGCCAATTTGAGAATTTGAAGTCCGACCACTACTTTTTTTCTACGCAATGTAAATTACAGGCTTACAGCCACCACTATGTACTCGAGTATATTAGTAGTAAAGTTTACTAAATGATACATCAAACTGCCCATCATTGTTAGCTATTCACTATTGACTAGACCAAAGAGATGCCATAATCCCACATAATGATCATAATAAAAAATAACTCAAAATTATACCGTTAAGAAATTTGGGGGGAAAAACTGTTCTTTTATAGCACTAGTACAATGCAAAATAAAACATGATCTGAAATTTTTTTGGTGTCCAAATGGGTTACAGGTGTAAGTGGTAACGCATCTGGCCGTTTTTTTTTTAAACACATAAAAATATGTTTTTAAAGTGTGCAACGCTGGTGCTAAATGAACCAACTTTGTCAACATTTTACGTTCTAATTATGCGGGGAAAAAACTAATACATGTAGTCTTAATGAGCCAAAATACCTCTCACTGTTAAAATGTTATTGTTTATATACTTGCGTAATAAAATTATAAAAAATTAACCTGCACAACAGCGCATCTAAGCAGCTTTACAAGTAGTCCTCGTCAATGTAAGCAGTTCAACAAATAGTCCTCGTCAACTTCGTTACAAGTTTTGATAATTATCAGAATCAGACCCGCTATCAAAATTGATCTCTCGTGTTTCTCCCATTCTATTTGTGGACTGGTCTCCTGCCCTTAGAATATCTTTTAAATCATCGAGGATATAGGGCTCTACCAGTTTCCAAAACCCTATGGAATTGCTACCAAGCAGACCAATCCAAAACACTTTCCCCTTCATTTTTACCCTACAATCCAAAAATTTCGTCTTCAGTGCCTTAACAACCTTATCAACGCCTTCTTGACTTCCCTTCAGCCTCAGCAAAATATCTCCTGATGATGTTCTGTAGCCTCCGTACATGTACCAGTATGCAAGAACTCGAGGTGATAACCACCGGTTGATTAACTTTGGTATCACAGGTCTCCCACTGGGCCAGAATTGGTCCGCATAGAAAGCAAAATAAGAGTGAGATATAGTAGTAAAGTGACATGGTATATCGTCGTCAGCTCCATCTGCCACTTTACAAAAGGAAGCTAACCACTCATGGTATTCATAATGTAGATATCTCTTCAGCACATTATGCGTAGCAGAATCCTCTTTAAAATGAAACTGAATTGCATGATTCTTTCTGCTCTCGTCAGACGCTATCTCCAAACCACCAAGTAACAAGCCAACCAAGATCTCTCGTTGATCTTTGCTAAGCTTCAGGCTTGTGGGCTTTGTCACAACCTTCCTGCTCAAGCTCAAAACAAAGTCAAGTTTCTCCATTAATGAAGGATCAATATCATACTTCTTCTTGCACATTAGATCATAAATCTTCTCAGCCTTTAAATTCTCTCCAGAAGAAAGATAACCTCTTAAAATCATGTTGCATGATCTTGTATTGATACCAACTGCTTCATTGCGATACATTTGGTCGAATATCTCTTCCGCCTTCTCAAGATTTCCAATTTGCACTAAAGATTTTAAATATATGTTGAACATTGTTCGATTAGGCTCACAATTCTCAAGGCACTGACTGAAAGTTGCCTCCAATTTATCGTGCAGCCTTAAACTATAATACAGATTTAATAAATCAATGTATGAAGGCATACAGGGCTTCATTCCACTATTTATGAACTCTGTCATGACAGATTCTGCAAGTTCCATCTCTTGGGCATCACACAGCACCTCTATAACTTTATGAAATGCACCAACAGTAGGAGAACCCAGGAGTTCTTGCATTAACCTGAAAATTTCTAAGGATTTCATAGGTTCCCCTACTTTTGCATAGACTTCCATTCTATACACAAAAGCTTGTGAAGGAGGTCGATTACCGAAACTAAGAAGTTTGGCCCAAGTACTTTCCGCTTCCACCACATCACCTTCCTTGGAGCAAGCTCTCAGTATGGAAACAAGCACATCTTTGCTTTCTCCATAACCTGCTATTTTCATCTCCGCTCTAAGTGATGCAATTCTTTCTTTGTCAACTACATTCTGATAGCTAAGTAGCCAAATTAAACCACGATATATATCTTCATGTATCTCAAGCCCAGATGTTGACAAATTGTGAAAAATGAACTCTGCTTGTTTTAGATTATGTTTTGCTGAGTCTCCTGGATTGCTAACAAGAGCTCTAAATAGAGAATTGTGTAAGCTAAGTCGGGGCTTGTATTTTCCCAGTTGGATCATGCGATTGTAGGTGTTGCATGCTTGCTCCAGACAACCTTGAGAAGACGAGCTAAGATAAGCAACTGTCAGAATGTGGAATGTAGATTCAGCAGGTACTAGTCCTTGGTTTATTATATCATCAAATAACTCCTGACATTTCAAGTGCTTTCGCTCTTTACCCATGTAATCTGCTAGCTTAGTGGCAAGAGCAAAATCAAATTGAAACCAGTGCTGTTGCCTCATCCATTTATACACCTGTCATGGATGTGTAGGAAATCACGTCAGTCCTGTGGCAAAATGACATTAAAAAACAAGAAGAATCACCCCGAGAAAAGGGACTTGCTTCAGTTTATATAACAAGCACATTATTAACAGTGAAAATCCATTCCCCATATTCTAGTCTAAAAAGTCATTAATTATACCGTCAATTCAGCTTAACTCAACAATGTTTCTTATCCACAGCTAGTTGGAATCACACAAACAATCACATATGTCAGGGTAAAACGAAGAAAAAGTCATCTTCTACCAGAGTAGCTCAACATGCATTGAAGTTGTAGAACTGTAATTAGTTTATATAAATTCATCAAAAAATCTCTTATTTCCCGAAGCAAGCTACAACTAGCAACCTTAGACATGCCTCATAATATGCTGTCTGTTCTGATAAAATCCAATTTTATAATCATCCCATAAATATGCAACAGCCATATTGCTTTTATGTAAAAACTTGACACCTACAAGTCCGCAAAATATGACAATATCCCCATTTCGGAAAACATTACAGCCAATACAAAATTAAATAATACATGAACATTACCCTAAAGGCAGTCTCATTCTCCCGAATCCGCAAACAATGAACAGTAAGATAAGTAGCATCATCTTGCCTAACCCACTTACGTTGTGCATTAAGCACACGAACAAGCACACCTTGCTTATGCGCCGGAAGCTCTTTACACAACCAAGCCAACTTTGATCTCCTCCACTGTTCAGGAAGTTCCTCCAACTCCTTAACCTCAACTGACAAAGACCCCGAACCCGACTTGTTCACCTCATTCAAACCAAACCCCTCATCGAAATTAAACATATCCTTCCCACCAGCATCAGAAAAATCCCAATTTTCCTCAACTTCAGCATTGTAGTCAACATGTTCGACGAAAGTCCTAGCTGAAGAAGATGTGGAAAATGTCCGTGGT
Source organism: Oenanthe sinensis (assembly GCA_028671895.1). NCBI lineage: Eukaryota > Viridiplantae > Streptophyta > Magnoliopsida > Apiales > Apiaceae > Oenanthe > Oenanthe sinensis. Next base: position 44,049,022 of record CM053805.1, on the reverse strand, counting down.
TTTGTCGGGGAAATTGAGAAATTGTTTGGTGGGGATCGTTCAAGGAGGGTGAGAGTGGAGAGGAGGAGACGGCGGAGATAATGGTGGTGTGTGGTGGTGATGGGTCGGAAAATGGACAGGGCAGGACACATGGAGAAAGTAGTAGGGTGATAGACACAGATAGGAGTTGTATGTATATAAGACCAAGAAGAAAAGGAAGCTAATAGAAGAGGTGGTGTGATCAAAAGCATATCTATCTATCTATCTATCATATATGTAATCTATCTATGTAAATAGAAGAGGCGGGGAAGGAGATAACGGCTACGACACAAGATTGCATACAAACCAGAGAGCATGTAAGATCTTTGATGTCTTCCTTAAATTAGTATTATTATAAATAGTAATCTAGAAAATAAAAATTTACTTAATTCTATCAATATATAATTTCTATTTTACATAAATTTTATTTTAATATTGGAAAATTATATAAGTGAAAATTAATTTGAATTATAAAATAAAGTTGGTAACAATAATAATTTTAATCTTTATTATAATTTTTTAAATTCTGGATTCTGAACAATTACTATGCAACTTCAATGATTTTATTTTAATACGAAATTTGACAAAAGAAACTAATACCGCTGTCAGAAAAGTAATATTTTTAAAATATTTTTCAGTGTGAATTTTAAAAAAAAAACATTAACATATAGTTGCAAAACTCCAAAAAATGTGACACATATGACATACTTGCTCAGAATCTCAGACTCGGGCAGTGCAACATTTGTAATATTACCCTATAAAATGAGTTGAAACTCATTTTTTGGTTGAGTCGAGCGAGTTCAATGTCACCCAAAACGAGCCACTGGCACCGAGTCAACGCAGGCATTTTAAAAATCCACCATGCACAACTTTCTATATTCATGAATCATAATACTACCACTCCACGCTTACACCAAGTCACCAACCCAACTACGTAATTTTTTCTTTTTTACAACTGTAAATATTTCTTACAAATCATCACAAACCCCACTTCTCTGTTTCACTTTATAGTTTCTCAACATTGCAACTAAACCTGTGTCAGTGAAACCCTAATTAACTAGCCAAGAATCAAGAAAACCCCTCTTTGTTTCAAGAAAATGGAAATGGCCATTTTGATTTTTGTATTTTTAGCTATTTTGCAAGCAACCCTTTTCAACATTTGCTCTGTTGCTCTAAACCAAGATGGTAACTTTAAATCATTGATAATTAAAATGTTATGCATCATACAGTATATATTTAGATGCTTAATTAATATTTTTTTTTGCAGGTATTACATTGTTGGATTTGAAAAGTACATTAAATGATAGCAACAATTTTCTCACTGACTGGAGAGATAGTGATGAAACTCCATGTCAGTGGACTGGTATTTCTTGCAATGCAGATGACCATACAGTTAGCTCAATGTATGTATATACTATATACATACATTAAGATTTCTTTGTAAAGTTTTTGCCTTTTCTTGGTTATGTGGATTGATAGTGTGAATCTAACTCTTGAATGTGCTTTGGGGTTATGCAGAAACTTACCTTATATGCAGCTTGGAGGGTTTATATCTCCGATCATTGGTAAACTAAGAAGACTCCAGAGGCTGTAAGCTCATATAACTATGTCTAAATCTCATAAGTTTGATTGATTTTGATAATTTTTATAGATTTTTCATTGATCTATTTCATCAGGGCACTTCACCAGAATGGGTTACATGGTGTTATTCCAAAGGAAATGGCCACTTGTTCCGTACTCAGAGCCGTGTAAGTAACATGAGGGATTTCATTCTCCTGAGAATGCCTGTGGTATAAAGATTGATCATTTTTCTGTTTATACATTTCGATACAGATTGACTGATTTTTTTAATCTACAATTAGGTACTTGAGAGCTAATTATCTTCAGGGTGAAATACCATCAAATATTGGGGATCTTTCATCTCTCAATATATTGTAAGATGTGTCTTTGATTATAATGATACCTTCTAAATTTGGCATTTTTAAAGTTATCAGAATGATTTTGTTAGAGATTTTAGTAAGACTTTCATTCTTAATTTTGCATCTCAGTGTTATAACGTGCATGTAGAGACCTACCAAGCAATTCAATCACGGGCTCTATACCATCCTCTCTCGGTCGTCTCACAAGGCTACATTATATGTAGGTTCTGTGCAATATTTTAGAGAGTTATTCAGTTTTATATGCTTTGATCATTTGATGACTGAATGATAAAATGTCTCCTCATATAATTGCATATCATAATCTGTCCACTTCCAGAAACTTGTCAGCAAACTTCTTTTCGGGTGAAATTCCAGATGTTGGAGTACTTAGCAAGTTCAGAAACAATTCGTAAGTAATACTGTCATAATATTATTACTCAAGACCTTCATATTTAAATTACAGAAGTGAAACAGCTCGTCTGTGATGATCAATAACTTTCATTTAGATTTTGAGCTTTTGAATATTATTTACGAGAGTTCTAAAATGGTAATTACTATTCTTACCCGTGACATCAAACTAAAGAGCCATATACCATGAAGCAACCAATAAAAGGATAATTTTTTGCATGCATATAAAAACCAGATATTGAGATATTAATCTTATAATATTCTTTATCTGAAAATGAAATATAGAGTATCTCTTGTTGAAGAAGTTGTAGTGGGGGAAGGGGAGGGGGGGTAAAAATATAGTTAGCATATTGATTTCAGAGTCATGCACTAGAAATATAATTGTAACACATGTATTCTGAATTTACTATGACAAGAAAATTTTAGTGCACCTGAGTCATTAGGCTTATGATGATAGATCTAATTTCAGTTCCTAGGTCTCACATATATATAACAACTCAATAACTAATTCCTTTGTCATTCTCGCATTTCATTACTTTGCGCTCAATCTGAAGGATGCATTGCTTATCATTAGGTTTATTGGTAATTTAGATCTCTGTGGTCGGTAAATAAACAAGCCATGTAAAACTTCATTGGGGTTCCCTGCAGTGTTGCCACATGCTGAAAGTGATGAAATTGCTGGTAAGTTTCTTGTCAATGTCATTACAAGACAAATAGAAGTTCCGTTTTTCATCTATAAATTGCCTGTGAACTGTACATGAAGTCTATTTTCGCCAATCACTAGCTTTGTGCTTTACTCTAATGGCCATATGCAGTTCCTACCAAGAAATCTTCTCATTATATCAAAGGAGCGGTGATTGGAGCTATATCCACATTGACAGTAGCACTTTTTGTGCTCCTTATTTTCATACGGGTTTGGTTTCTGTCCAAAAAAGAGAGGGCTGTCAAAAGATACAAGGAAATGAAAAAACAATCTTCCAATAAAACAGGTAAACTTTTAATTTTAGATGTGTATTACACACCTTCCCTTCCATATATTAAATCTTTATGTTTCCCAGGCACCAAGCTTATGACTTTCCATGGTGATCTTCCGTATCCCTCATGTGAGATTATAGAAAAACTTGAATGTCTTATGGAGGAAGATGTTGTAGGGACTGGAAGTTTTGGTACTGTTTATCGGATGGTAATGAATGACTGTGCGACATTTGCTGTTAAAAGGATTGATAGGAGCCGTGAAGGGTGTGATGAGGTATTTGAAATGGAGCTGGAAATATTGGGAAACGTGAAGCACATTAATTTGGTGAATCTTAGAGGGTACTGTAGGCTCCCTAATGCGAAGCTTCTTATCTACGACTACTTGGCCTTGGGAAGCTTGGATGATTTCTTGCATGGTATGATTCTTCTTCTTTACGCATGTAATTTTGGCTTGAGACATTGTATAAGGTAAGGGTTACTTATGAGTTACGAGGAATACAAGTAGATAATGTTCCCTCTATGTTCTTGGCAATAAAGGAACTCTAAATGTTCTGTTCACGTACATAATTACCTACATCCTCATCTGAGGATCACAAGTGAAAGTTGATTTTTTGAAAAATGTTCAAGAACTCTGTTCCCTTATCTTATTCTTACCCTTCCAAAAAATCTCAAATTGAAGGCATATATCAAACTTTTCATTCCTGAAATGCTCTTGGGTCGTCTGGATATATTAACCCGCTATTTTGATATTTATTCTCATCATTGTTTTGTTACATCATCATTCTGTTTTGGTAATTTCCCCTGATAGTACTTTCTCCTTCAGAACACTAGGAAGACCGATCAATGAATTGGAGTGTTCGCTTGAGAGTAGCCCTTGGTTCTGCTCGAGGTTTGGCATACTTACACCATGATTGCTATCCGAGAATCATCCATCGTGATATAAAATCTAGCAACATACTCCTTGATGACAACCTAGAACCCCATGTGTCAGACTTTGGCCTTGCCAAGCTTTTGGTCGACGAGGATGCTCATGTTACAACAGTTGTTGCTGGCACTTTTGGCTATATGGCCCCAGGCATGCACTATATTTCACTTTCAATTGAGGCATTAGCATACTATGGTAACAACAGTTACATGTTACTGATTGTAAGATTGCTAAATCAAATGGGAATAAACAATTGCTATCACTGCTGCAATGTTAACCTGATGTTCTTGTATCTGCTGTTGTGTATAGAGTATCTACAGAGTGGAATGGCCACGGAAAAGTCTGATGTGTATAGATTTGGAGTACTTCTACTAGAGCTTGTAACAGGAAAGAGGCCCACTGATCCTGCATTCGTAAAACATGGTTTGAATGTTGTTGGTTGGGTATGTTCTCCACATTCTGAGATTTACTTCCTTTCGGCAGTACTACAAATAACGCATAACATAGACAGTATTAGTGGTTCTTATCCTTTTACACACACCTGAGATTTACTTTCAGTGGGTTTGAGTCAATATGATTGCCTCAGAAGGTTCCCTGTAACATATATAATATGATTGATATGTTTTGTTATAGATGAATATGCTGGTACGTGAGAACCGAATGGTAGACATGGTAGACAAAAGATGCAAGGACACAGACTTAGAAACTGTGGAAGCAATCCTAGAAATAGCTGCAAGGTGCACTGATGCAAATCCTGATGAACCGCCGCAGATGCAACGGGTGCTTCAGTTACTAGAGCAAGAGGTCATGTCACCTTGCCCAAGTGATTTTTATGATTCTCATTCAGACTATGCCTGATATTTGTATCATTCTTAATTTATTTCTTGTTGCATAGCAAATGTTGAATGTGCATCTAATGTACTTGTTGGTCCTTACTGTGGCTACTTAGCTTTGGTGCTCAGCGACCTGTACTGTAGTCTGTATATATAGCTGTCTGTATATTAGCTTTGAGAGATTAATGATCGACGTGCACATTGCCTTGCATCATTTAATATTTTGTTACTATCACTGTTCTTTTGTATGTGTTATTTAGTTAAGATTTATATAGCCTTATTATACTGAAGAATTCTATGATATAAAAATGGAGCCAAGTAATTTAAGTAGTGCCTTTTTATACTGTTTCTGTTTAGGCTGTGTATGTTTTCCAGGTAAATGCCTAGGCCTGCAATTTCCTAGCGTCTTGTTTGACCTTAAATAGATTCTTAAAATTTGCCGTCCTCGACTGATTAATATAAGCGCACTACCTATGAATGTTTCTGTACTAGTAGAAGAAAATGAACGCCCCTCCATTGTGCAATAAGAAACTAGAAGGCAAAGTAGTGATTATCACTGGCGGAGCCAGTGGCATCGGTGAAGCAACGGCTCACCACTTTGCAGATCATGGTGCACAAGCTGTGGTGATCGCTGACATTCAAGAAGAAAAGGGTCTTAAAGTCGCCTCATCAATTGGCTCCCATTGTTGCACCTTCATCAAGTGTGATGTGACTGACGAGAAGCAAGTTGAATCTTTGGTGGCCTCAACTGTTAAGACTCATGGAAAGCTAGACATTATGTTTAGCAATGCCGGAGTCCTCATGATGAGTGGCAGTGAACAAAACATTCTGGATTTTGATCTCGATGCATCAGACGAACTCTTTGCTGTTAATGTACGTGGGATGATTGCATGTGTAAAGCATGCTGGGCGTGCCATGGTGGAATGCAGTGTTAAGGGGAGCATAGTGTGTACCTCAAGCGTCGCAGCGAGTACAGATGCTACGAGATCCATAGACTACATTCTGTCAAAGCAAGCGGTGGTGGGGTTAATGCGGTGCGCAAGTAGAGGGCTGGGTAAGCATGGTATAAGGGTAAATTGTGTATCGCCTGGGCCGATAGGAACGCCCCTGATGTGCAACTGGATGCAGACTAATGAAGAGGGAGTTGAGAAGGCGTTTGAGTCGTTAAATTATTTGAAAGGGGGAGTACCTAAAATGAGAAATGTGGCTTGTGCAGTATTGTTTCTTGCTTGCGAGGACTCTCAGTTTGTCACCGGACATAACTTGGTTGTGGATGCTGGTTTCAGACCTTAGATGAGTTTGTCCTGTTAATCTTTGGTGCTATACCAAACCAAATATATAGTCATCATATTACACTTATATTTACACTCATAAGCATGGTCTGGATGATCACATGATTTTTAGTGTTATTGATGATTGATTTGAATGCCAAGTGCTAAACCTGAATGTGTTTGTACTTCTATGTGCATTTCTATTTTTCTACTGAGGGAGCAGATTTGTTTATATCGTGTTATATGCTTAAATTAGTTTATTACAACTCTTTTGCATAGTTCTGGCCCAACTAATGTCTTGAATATAAATACTCTGATTGATTCAGCTAGAGGCTAGAAGTAGAAGCAAACAAATCCAAGGAAAATACAATTTGGTGTAGTTATTTTAGTAATTATTATCTTAATAAATAAAGGAATTGAAGAAACAAAGTAGCAAGTCAGCAACAATGAAGTAATCAGGTATGAGCATGTTGATATATGATATCTTGTACTAAGCTGCACATAAAATTAATGAGATGCTATTTGTAAAACTAAGAATAAACTAAAATTAAATAAAGTGGTTTAGTCTTAAAATTACTACGGAGTAGTATACATAATTATAGTTATTCAATTAAAAACAATGACAATAGAATAATAGTATATCTATCTTGCAGGTAAAAGCGTAGTTGAGATAGCTGTTGTTTAATAAGATGATGTGAACCTAACAGAATGTAACCTCTCATGTAGCGCCAAAAGTGAAGATGCTTGATACAGAATATTTAGATTGTGTGTTTTAGAGGTTGATGCTTAGGCCTGCAATTTTGTCACCCTTGTTTGACCTAGAATATAAATGCAACGCCCATGCATGTCTGTTTACAGGTAGCAGAAAATGAACTCCCCTGTATTATGCAATAAGAAATTAGAAGGCAAAGTGGTGATTATCACTGGCGGAGCCAGTGGCATAGGTGAAGCAACGGCTCGCCACTTTGCAGATCATGGTGCACAAGCTGTGGTGATCGCTGATGTTCAAGAAGAAAAGGGTCTTGAAGTTGCCTCATCAATCGGCTCTCATTGCTGCACCTTCATCAGGTGCGATGTAAGTGATGAGCAGCAAGTCAAATCTCTGGTGGATACCACTGTTAAGACTCATGGCAAGCTAGACATCATGTTTAGCAATGCCGGAGTCCTCAGTATGAGCAGCAGTGAACAAAGCATCCTAGAGTTCGATCTTGAAGCATCCGACAAGCTCTTTGCTATCAATGTTCACGGGATGATCGCTTGTGTGAAGCACGCTGCACGTGCCATGGTGGAAGGTGGTGTTAAGGGGAGCATAGTGTGCACGTCAAGCGTGGTGGCCAATACAGATGCTGCAAGACCCATAGACTATGTATTGTCGAAGCAGGCAGTGGTGGGGTTGATGAGGTGTGCAAGTAGAGAGCTGGGACAGCACGGGATAAGGGTGAATTGTGTATCGCCTGGGCCAATAGGAACGCCACTGATGTGCAACTGGATGCAGACTAATGAAGAAGGAGTTGAGAAGGCGTTTGAGTCTATGAATTTCTTGAAAGGGGGAGTGCTTAAATTGAGAAATGTGGCTGATGCAGTGTTGTTTCTTGCGAGTGAGGATTCTCAGTTTGTCACTGGACATAACTTGGTTGTGGACGCTGGTTTCAGGCCTTAATTAGTTTGCCCCCTTGATTTTTAATATTTCCAAACCAAATATATCTATTACACTTGCAAGTAGGTTTTGATGACATAATTTTAGTGTTATGGGTGATGGATTTGAATGTTACAAGTGCAAAACTCATGTTTGTACTTTTTAAACACTTGAATGTTAAGTTTATGCAAATCTCTGCAGCAAGTTTGTCTGCAGGCTGAATTATGGTGTGTTCAAGTTTATTTTAATAAAAATTTATGGCATTCAAATTGTTATTTAAATTTGACTAGTTGAAATATCAAAATATTTGTGACCAGATTGTGAACACATATCACGAGTTTATTTATAAAAACAAAAACATGTCAACTAGGGTTTGAGATGTACTGCCGGAAAACAATCATTCAAAATATCTTAACTCGTTTACTGTGCTAATTGTAATCGTTCGAAATGTCCGACTCGTTTAGGAACTACCGTAACTGCGTCCTCGGGTGGACACGAAATAATTAATGTATATAAATTACTTACAAGAAAGTAAAACGAATCTACTGTAATAATTTTTTAATTTTATGTATCTGAACTAAGAATTTTTAGTGTGACAGTTTTAAACACTTGCATTTTTTGTGTTTAATTTATTGTAATATCGTAAAGTCAAAGCGGAGTAAAATAAAAATTAAAAGGACAAAAAGAAGGGACAGCACACGCACTGGGCTCTGGTAGACCTGGCAATTCGGGTAAACGGTTCGGTTTCGGATCGGATTAATTTCGGATCGGATCATTTTTCGGTTATAATATATTTTTATTCGGTTCGGATCGGATCGGATCGGATGAGATTCGGTTCGGTTCCAGTTTCGGTTTTGCATAAATTGAATCATGTTCGGTTCAGATCGGTTCGATTTCGGTTTGGGTCAAAATCGGATTAAAGTTCGGATAAAAATCGGTTCGGATATTTTCGGATTTCTTATTTTAAATTAGATTTTGTTTAGATTTAAAAGTTAAGTTCGGATTAATATTAAATTAATTTGAATTATCGTTGAATTTAAATAAAGATCATTAAGGTAGTTTGACAAATTATAGTTAAAATTTGATAAAATAATACTGAACAAAATAATTATCTCGATTAAGTAATATATTTCTTCATTTCAGACTTTGGTCAATAGGATAAAAGAAATGTTCCCTAAATTCTGTAATATAACAATATTTAAAAAAAATCTTGATGTCCAAATAAAAATATAAATAAATTTTATATGTACATATATAATATACAATATTTATTCCTTATTAAAATATGAATTTATATTCACTTTTCTTTACTTTCTAGCAAATTCAAAATAAATGATATTCTTAATATTTAATATTTTATTTTACGAACACATGTATTATATGTATGAATTATGTATAAGTGTATAATATATATGAACGTAACGAATCATAAGATTGTATGTATGAAATATACGTAAATTCTATAATTTAGTTTGAGCCATATTTAGTTTGTATAATTTTTAGTTAGGATTTGATCGATTTCGAGTCATTATTGGATCTGTTATTTCGGATTATTTTCGGTTAAAATTACGGTTCGGGTCATTTTCGGATCGGATCGAATCGGTTTTCGGATCATTTTCGGATTTGATTATATTGAACCGATATCGGTTCGGATCGGATTACTTCGGATTCGGTTATACTTTCGGATTATCAAATTCGGATACAAAATCGGATTCGGTTCCCAACATTTCGGGTCGGTTCTTCGGGTCCAGACCCAATTTGACAGGTCTAGGCTCTGGGAGTGAGCTGTGGCGATAAGGTTGTGACGGCGGCATCGATTGGCTCTCCCCAATCATCAATCAACCAATGACCTTTCGACTCCTCTAATAGTCATCTCATCCTTTTTCTTTTACAAAATAATTGAAATCCTATATCTTTAATTTATGAACTAAAAATAAAATAGATTTGATATATTCCACTCGGTGAGTAAATTATAATGTAAAATAAATTATAAACATATTTTATCTCCAACATGTTGTTTTCGAAAAAATTCTCGAAACTTCAATCAAAGAAAAACTAAAGGGACAACTTGAAAGCATCAAAGGCATTATAGAAACAAAAAAATATAGTAAAAAATAAATAACGAACACTAGAATAAGTAAATAAGCGACAATAATGTTGTGTTCCAGCAACAAAAAATCATATCTGGCTACTCTAATTGGCCGTCTCAAACTTATAATAATATAATCCCATCTCTCTCCAGTTTGATTGTACGCATGTAACACAAACATATATAAAGAGGAGCACCATACACGCTCAAAACAGAGTTTCAAGAAATGGGGATGCAGATGTGTATGCATTCTCAAGTAATGATACCCTTACCTTTTTCATGTAGCACCTTGTTTTCTTGTTCATCCAAGTCATCACTCTGTTTTTTCAACCAAAGACTACACAAAAACAGAGCATTTGGTACTAGTAAAAATGTTTGTGTGGATATAAAAAGAAGAAGAGATGTGGGTCTTGTGGTAGCATCATCATCAGCAAGTAACGTGGCGCTCTGGGAGAATTGGAAGCCCGAAACGAGTGCTAAATCTCCAACACTGAGTGATATAATATGGCCATCAGCCGGGGCATTTGCAGCTATGGCAGTGTTGGCTAAAATGGACCAAGTTTTGGCTAGTAAAGGACTTTCCATGACTATTGCTCCATTAGGTGCTGTTTGTGCTGTTCTTTTTGCCACACCTTCTTCCCCTGGCGCCCGGGTACATATATATATTTTTGTATTCCTCGCTTTTTGTCGATAAAATTTTCGATATATTTACGCGCACATGAATTATGAATTAGTACTTTGTAAATTGCTATCTTCTTTTCATTTGAAGATGCTTCTCCTTATTTTGCAGAAGTACAATATGTTTATGGCTCAAATTGGTTGTGCAGCTATTGGGGTCTTGGCATTTTCAGTGTTTGGTCCCGGCTGGCTTGCTAGGAGTGCTGGCCTAGCTGCAGCCATAGCTTTTATGATTGGCACAGGCGCGGTACATCCACCAGGTTTACATTTTTTACTCCAATTCAATTTCGTTACCATTTAAATCCTCAATTTAAGCCTTGCTATAATTCCAACATTTGAGTTCTGATGGGAAATGCATGTTTGTACATGTAGCTGCAAGCTTGCCAATATTATTTATCGATGTAGCCAAGATGCACCAATTAAATTTCTGGTATGCTTTGTTCCCTGGTGCTACCGGATGCATTCTCCTCTGTTTGATTGTAAGCTCCTGATTGTCTCCCAGAAGTCTCATATCTTTCAATTGATTGCTGTTATCACACTGAAAACATAACTCACATATATCTTAACAGCCAATAGACATAGTTGTCAGACCTGTCAGCTGGTTCTGTTCTCCTTTCTAATTGTTTTCATGGTATATATATATATATATATATATATATATATATATATATATATATATATATATATATATATATATATATTACTAAGTTATTCCTATTATCTGTTTGCAGCAAGAAGTGGTGATGTATTTGAAGGACAACTTCAAATTTTAACACTGAGAATGTGCATGTTGCCTGCGCTATATGCAAATCTCAACCCATGTTTGAATCAAAGGCTGTTTAATATGGTGTCGTATTCATCCAGCACAGGGATCCAAAGTCAGCTACCCACACTACGCTACAATAATAGTATTATTTCAATAGTCTATTGTATAGAGTATTATTTAAAAATGGATATTCTTTTGTATAATCAAAACATACGAGTACAAAATATATGATTTCCTAGAAATATAAGTCTTAGCAATCTTGTTCAGGGCCGGCCATCGAAAAAAGTGTCATTACCTTACCCAATTCAAACCTCCAATATTAAAGCATCAAATTATCGATATTCAGAGCTTTATCTTTTGTTCTCTTCTTGCATAAATGTAGTATTCAAAGAAGGTTTTATTTCAGTCTTAAAATTAATTTAATAACAAATAACAAATTTACTAAAGCTCGGATAGCAACTGCTCGTACATGTTCAGCTGATAAATGCAACTACATGTTTAGCAACTACTTTTGGTAATAAATGCATACTCTTTTTATCAAGATATTTCTGAAAGCACAAACCACATATCTGACTATCAAATTGTCAAACATTCCGGTAAGCATAATTATAGATGTTAGAATCGGAGGACCCATTGTGTTCTACAGTTACTGTAATGGATGGTTGAAGTTAGAAATTGCAGTATAATTTCTTACAAGACAAGACCCTGTGTATTTCACTTGCTACCATCAAAATGTTACAGTTTCGATTTATACAGTAATGTTGTCAAACGGTAAAAAAACAAAAAAAAAAGATACAGATACAGATACATGTTTCTTCAAAATTGACCGGAACCAAGTAACAAAACTTGTTAAACTCATTATACCTCTACTTTTAGTTATGGTTGGGAGTCCACTCATTATCACACAAATACAGTCCGACCTGCCACGTATAATTCTTGTGTTTGCTAGGATAATTCTAGAACGACTATCTAGATTTTTTTTAATCAATCATAATGATCACTGTCAGACTCACCCATATACTCAAAATAGTTATGCTTGCACTCCCAGCCTGAATTGGGAACCATTGTTTGCTTGAAGCCGCGTAAAAAGAAGACAGTGAAACAAACCTTCAGCTCTACCAGATTACAAAGCACCTTCAATCACTGAATATTCCTGAATAGAAAAAGAAGACAATGACAAATAAAGCATGAACATAATTTTTGTATTTTTAAATCTAGATATATTCAAAAAAGAAAATAAAAAATTTGCAACTTGAATATACACTATACAGTATGCATTTACTAACCCAATTACTATAGAGCATCTTCAATCCCGAGTTGTTGAAGGGAACTTGGACCAATTAGAAATACTCGTCGTGGGGTTTGGTACCGAAAAGTTACAATCCCTTTATATGCTGCCCTAGGTATGCCATCCTTGAAGAAAGTGCGCATTTTGGGGAAAGAGATGCACAGAAATATATTAGGAGCGACCAAGCTATAACAGATCTACATGCATGTGTGCAAAGAGGGAGCGGAAGACAATTTATCATGGAAATTAAAATTCTCTGTGTTACATACTTCATGTGTATCTTACAAAAAGCATTTGACACTAGGTGAGAGTGAACCAAAGAACGAAATACTGTCTATAAATGCAATAATATTCAGATACACATCTATTAATATGGCAAAAAGATTGAAACAGACTCCCAAGAAATAAACAGGTTGGGCAACAAAATCAAATAAAAACTGTTGTGCTAAAACTATTCATGCACAAAGATATTTCTCATACAATGTATATAGACATATAATACCTTCCATTCTTCAAAAATGCCAAACTTAGCTGCTATGCGTTCAAAATCACCTTGGTCTCGGTACTGAATCCTCACATCACCGTCTATGTTATACACTTCAAGAACGGGATCAATTCCCCTGACAGGCTTTGCACTTTTTACCTGGTCACCGAAGTGCTTGACATAATTGTCCTAATATATGTAGATATAATCAGTGATAAAACACTTAGGAAGCCTATGACTGATGATCTCTATATAAACCGGAAGATAGTGTTTCTAAATCACATGTATATACCTCAAGAAGGTAGCTCAAATTCTTTGACTTCCAATCAACCTGTTAAAAGTAGCAAAATGATTTTTTTTTAAACTGCAATGGATATGCTGAGCCAGAAAGAGAAAAAATAAAGAGTGGTTGTTCCATACCTGGACATCGTTCAGCTTGATGGGCTCAAGATATCTTTTGAAAAACTGACCCAAACTAGAACCCTGCAAATAACTGAATCAACAAGTATCCCAAAAGAGTATACACAAGAAACTATAGCCAAAAGGATAAGAATGTAGTCATCATAAATGACAAAGTCCATTTTGTTTTCAAGAACTTACGCCCCTGCTTGAGAATAAAGACAGTATGTATCTTCTGTGCGACTATGCAAAGCTACCCTTCAGGAGTGTTCATGTATCAATGTGGGTGCATGCACCCTTCAGGAGTTTGCAAGTGTCTGATATATATATATATATATGGAGAGAGATAGGCTTATTCAAATTTTATAGTCGCAATATAATTAGAGTACGAAGATATTTTAAAATGATACACACATAATACCCGTGTGTATGTGATAGGAAGCAGACCCGTGCCATGATAATAGAATGAGAAAAGAATAATAATTTTTGGAATACCATGTACGAATTGCAGATATTTTAGTTAAGAGGAGAATATACATTATACAAAGAGAGTTTACTTTGCTGAAAATTTTAATATATTTGTGACGCGTGATTGTTTAAGAAACAAAAACACACTTAAGATAAGCAGCTAATAAAAAAAAAGTAATTCTTGAAAGTTGACTCGGGTATACATACATGCTCCCCAAAGTTATATGTTCTGCACACTTCTGGGCGAATAACTTGTCGTCCTTTGTGATTCTCTTTTAGTCTCAACCAGTCATCCCAATAAGTATAAATTTGTTAAAGATTGCTTGAAGAACAATTAGAAAATTGAAGAGAAACATTTGTTAAATCTGAATTACTAAGAATATAATAATGGAAAGGATATGCCTTAGGCCACTTTGGAGATAATTCATCCCATCTTGACTTGGTAAGCATCCATCCAAGGCCAGGAAAAAAATCTGAGCGGTAAAGTGTATCTGCAGGGAAAAAAATCCTATCATACCAACCAGTACGGGAAGCTCATAGGTTGCAGATAAACCATTCAACCAGGATTAAATAAATATAGATCTAAAGATAAGAACAGATACACCCTAAAAATCTTAACTCAGAGAACATGACTGGACAGCTAAATGCAAAATATATCAAGGGGCAAGGGCAAAAAAAGAACAAACATCTCCGCAAGAAAACAGAGAATATGAATAGTCTCATATGTGACAATGCCGTGAGTATTTATGGTGGCTTGTAACTGTGAATACAGAATTAAATGACTGTGCCATAGGCCAGCAGGAAGACTAGCATGGTGTTTGGTTGGGATAAATGAAGTTGAGATGGAATGAAATGATATTTGCACAATTTTATGGTTAATTTTAATAATTATCATTAGTTACCCTTATTCCATTCCTAGCAATCTAACCTAGAGATCAGACCCGCCAATTGAGAATGAATGGTCTGTTCTCCTTTTGACGCATTTTCCTTGCAAACTTCATCTGATCATAAAAGTTTACACTCTAAACTTTAACCAAACAGTTAAGTTTGCTATATTGGATTATCAAGAATCAGTTTCCACAGAACATGCTGCTGATGCCAATATTGAGGGTAAACACTCTAAACTGGCAAGAATTTAGGCCTTGTACATATCACGACTTCATGAGACCGTGTAAAAAAGATCCAAACAATGTTCCAACACAATATTGAGTCTTTTGCCTGTTGATGACACATGAGCGATTAGGAAACAGATGTGCTCATATAGTGTTGAGAGAAGATGCCCATATACAGCGGCAGCCAGTTTGCAGACATCAAGACCTACTAGATGATGAGATTGAAATACACAGCCGTAACAAAAAAAATACTTGCATCAAACAATTTGAAATGAGCTACAGTGAGTGGACACAAATCCATGATACATTTTTTAGTTTGAACATCAAACCATTAAGATCCATAAAATAATATTACTTGTCATCATAAGAGTCAATTGAAAATGGTTGTTGCATGCTATGCGCCCTAGCTTAATTTAATGTCATATCTAAAAAAACGGCACACCAATAAACAGGTAAACTTACAAGGATCATGCACAAACTGCTTTTGTCCATTGTCATTCCATGAGGATACAGCTAAGAGGGATCTATCATGGTTTCAAGGCAAACAGAGCACATAACCACATCAGATTTGTTGAAACATACGTAATAAACTTACATAAAATAACGACTACTGAGAGTTGTAATATTATACTTGCAAAAATAGCATACTTATCACTGTCAAGGAGTGCTGCTCCAGCCTCAAAATAGTCAAAAAAATCTGGAGCAATTTCCATATCATCTGCGGACCATGCCAGATATGTTAACATTTCCTTGGTAGTCGATATATCTCTAAGTATAGTAAGAGAGGGAGGTGAGAATCGATCTTCTAGCACTAGGAGCACCTTTGCCACCGCTTAGGCACTCCTTGATTCTTGATTTTTTTTACTTTCAAATAGAGAGGAAAAATGAAACTGTAATTATTAACAAGGTAGACCATTAACACCTTCAAGTATAATAACCCGGCTAAAATTGTGCTCAATAAACAATTTATCCAATGCCCACTTGTAATGACCTATTCAAGAGAGAACAATGGCTTAATGGTAAGAGCTTGGAAATAAACTTCGTTCCAAAATAATATATATGTAGAGAGAGAGAGAGATCTTTACGTGCAATCTTGTAGTATGCTATTATTTCTCCAGGTCTTTCAGTACGCACAGGTTCGTAATCCAAGTGCTGCAATTAATATATGTAATTTTAGAAGTCTGCCACATCAAAAAAGCTTTAAAAAATCATAAAGAATATGACAAGTATCAGCTAAAGAAGATCTACATGATCAAAATTTCAAACTTAGTCCCATGTTCTCCGAAGTTGGGTTCTTTTCATACAAATACAGATATTATTGGATCCCTGTCATCAGAGGCGGGTCTAAGGGGGTCCAGGGGGTCTCCGGCCCCCCCTCCGGCGAGGAGAAAATTCCGACTAGGAGTGTTATATACGATTATTTATCCATTCGGGTGCAAGTAAATTATGTGTAAATTGAAAATTTTTATAAATAATATATAGAGATATATATATAAATTATACAAAATGTATATAGATATTGACTCCCAATTATATAATTCTCTTAAAATAGCCAGACAACTACAATATTTATCTTATTGAAACTCTCAAATAAATGTACCAGCAAGTTTTTATGCATTAATATTATTTAATTAATAACATTTCATATTGTTAAAATTAAAATTTAAAAAATAAAAGTTAATTTATAAATATTATTACTGAATAAATAATTTAATTAAAATATGTAGTATATGGATATTTTTCCGGACCCCCGAAAAAAATTCTGTGTCCGCCGCTGCCTGTCATTGTGTCCAAGTGGACAATCTCACCCTTGGTAACAAGACGCCGTGGGTTCGAGTCTTAGTGTGGACATGCGTGCATGAGTATTTAAATTTCTTGTTATTGAACTGACCCAATACAATACACACACACACACACACACATACATATAATGGATCCTATATTATACACGAAATGAAGATTGTTTATAGTGGCTTAGGAGATCAGGAATATATTAGCAAGGCAAAGAGTTCTTTCAATGCACTGGAGTGTTTCTATGCATGGGAAGGCAAGTGTTTTTTATGACAGCTGATGAAAAAGTTGGTCAACTTATGTCAATAAAAGTAAAAAAGACAAGTAAGGCTAGTACATTTGTTAAAACAGTTTGACATACCAGTGGGAAGGGGAAAAAAGCACCAGAAAGTTCAAACAACAGATATTTAGGCAGCAAAAAGGTAAACCAAAATCATAATAATTTACACAGCCAGTAGTACTAGAATAAGAATACACCTGCATATAGGTCAACTGATTATATCTCAAAGCCTCCCTTTTAACATCAGAATTAGTTCCGTCCTTATACAGAAAACATGGGAAACACAATTTAGCTGCCATGAGTCACTAATATACAACCTAATCTCTGTTCAACAAATCTTTAAATGAGTACCTGGGATACAAAAAGAGGATACTTTGATGCAACAGGCTCTTGGTATCTGGAAACGTTTAAACATTGTGCAGCAGTGAGTCAGCTAAACTTTTATACAGCTCAAATAAAAAGCTAAATATAGAAATCACTGAAGAAATACTTGAGGATAGATTTTATAGTCCTCTCCAAATAATCAGCACGATTACATGCCATGACCACAACTGCTGCAACTGGAACCTAATGGATCAAAGTTGACAAGAAAAAAGAGTAAGATGACAGCATAGGCTAGGCAAGTATAATGTCTCACCAAAAATCTCAACCTGCACTTCACCAATCATCTCCTTGACCCCTTTCCCTGCAACATAATTGATTAAGAGCTATCAAACTTCACATGCATGGGCACATCCCAAAGATAGTTATGAGTGCTTTTTTCAGAGAAACTGAGATAGCAAAGAAGACATTGCATTACAGTTGACTTACTCTCTAGATCCTGAACAAGAGCACTCAACTGTCTGCACTTCTCGTCTTGACGTTTCTTTTCTTCTGAAATTGCAAGGACCCAGTGTGAATGGCATTGACGGATGATTACTAGTTCTTATCAGGAAATGAAAGCAACAAAGGCTGATAAAACTATATATGCAATGTGAGGCGTTCTTATCAGCTGAAAGTTTTGTTGTTAATAGCAAAAACAATAAACAGATGTAGCAATAAAGTTTTCCATTTCTAAAGCATCTTATTGGTTAGTTAATTCTATATGATGCCCAAGGAGTTGGTGAAGTGAAACCAAGCACACATGCAGCATATAGACAGGGCCGGCCTGAGAATTTCTAGGCCCAGGGCGATTTTTTTTGGCCGATGTGAATAAAAAAATTAAATGAAAATAGAAAGAAAAACTCAATTTTTTTCAGTATCATTTTCTGCGTAATTTTTGTAGGGAACCTTTTAAAAGTTTTAGCTTTTCTTCTCAATCCTTTTTTTGTTTCCTCTTTTCACTTAAAACAATTTTCTAGATAATATTCTCAAGAATATAATTAAGCACAATTGTGAAACAATAGAATCTAATTATTGGAATATGGTTAATGGTTAATTCAAATATCCAGTTTCAAATTAGACACAGCTAAAAATTAATATTCTCTACAAATGAATTGGAAGAACCTTTGTATCGGAAATGTAGTGTGCAATTCACTTATAACTGATTATAAGATTATAATGTTTACAAAGTAAAAAAGAAACAAAAATAAATTAAAAGGCAAAGCTTACAAAATCATAATGAGCTCATTAAAGTCCTAGAAATTTTCTCTTCTAGAAAAAAGCTCAATCAAATTTGATGGAAAAACAGAATATATAAATATAAAAGGTGGAGTAGCAATAACCGAAAAATCTTGAATTAGTTGCAATAGATAAAGACACAATACTTTTTCCAGCAATAGATTATTGATATTATAATTTCAACAACCATTTATGACGAATGAATAAAAAATGAAAGCCCGTGCAGTAGCTAACAAGCACACAGTATGGGCCTAGTACAAGCTATTTGGGCTCTTTAAATCATAAAACACCTATATAAATCTGTTGGACTTAAAATCGATTGGGCCCATGAACTCGGTGGGACTAGGTCCTAAATCGGGCCAGGGCCACCCATGCACATAAACCATGGTGTACAGCAACAATCCATGGAGAATCATGTCAATTTATCTTATTCTTTCTGTGTTGCTTCCGAAATATCAACTCATGGAGTTACAAATGGATGTCTTCATATTCTAAAGTGAATCATCTGCGTCCATTGATTCTTATACTCCCTCCAGGCTCTATCTCATCCATTTCCTAAAACTTTCCCTTTAGGGATGTGCTATCCATTTTTTACCATTTCCTTAAATAGTATATTTTTCTTTATAAATTTAGCAAATCCCACCGCTTACACTGATTTGTTCTCTTTTCTTACATTTTTTTAACTCTTCTTAATCTCCGTCCAACCAGGTGTTTTGTCTTTTGAGGAGGTGTTTTTGAAATTTTTCTGTTTGTGTTTTTTGCCCCCATTAAGATAGATTCCTAGATCCGTCCCTACGTCCAACCCAAATTTTAACAATTGAGTATTTTTAATAGAACTCATGGACGAGTTTTTTTAAGGACAGGAAATGATGGAGAGCACAAAATTATAATATTAATTTGTATATATTATATTTTATTATCTAGGAATAAGATTAATTATAATCTGTTATAATCTAATTATATAGTCAAGTAGAGTATTATGATTTAACTCTATACAATGAGATGTAAAATTTATTATTAGAATACTTGATTTATTATTGAGTGTCGAGATTAATCTCTCTCTTGTTATGTGTCGCAATCCATACGAATTCTTCTCTTCAACAATTAAGAAATGTCTAGGGGTAGTGGTTCCTGAGCGTTGGTGATAACACTTGGATCACAGTAGGGCCAGTGGGTTTTCTACGGTTAATCCACAAACATCTGTATCATTAATTGTTTTTCAATATTTTCCAGCATCAATCCCCCTAGTCAAACATGTTCTTTTATATATCTTATTTGGTTCCTCAAGAGCGACAAATTTGGTCCTTATTTACCGTATCATTTCGCCATTTAACGAGCTTTGCTCTCAAGTTGGTATACCATGAACCAGCACTAAAAAATTCTGTCATGCAAGATTATTTTGAAAACTGAAAATTTTTGGGAAGATATGAAATCAGTACGTATATCGGGGCCTTCCACAAGTTTATGGATGGATGCTTAGTTCATTAACTGTTCCTAGAGTTACCCATTTTTATAGACGTTCAAGAAAAAATAGAATTAGTTGACAAATCTAACACACCTTGTAGGGCAACAATTTGTCCTTGTTGCACACTTATCTGATCAATCAGTAACCTCATCTGGCTTGTACAGTGGTTTTCAGCTTCAACCTGTTCAATATCAAGTACTATATCTAAGGTACATCTAATAATGGTGAAAGTTTGATTACAAATATAATTAACGTATCTAAAGAAGTTGTCAAGAAATAAGCAGAAGAACAAAGATTGTAATAAGATACAGTCCGGTTTGCACTTTATATTTTAACTAAACTTCCTAATAGAAACTACCTTCAAACACCTTTGGGGGGGAAAATGATACACTACTAACATAACTATATTCAGATAACACATTTCGAAAGCAGTATAAGATAAGATAATTTAACACGAAAGAATGGAGAAACACGACACCTCTTAGCAGATCAAAGCATACGATATTAAATATGAATATGATCATATAGTCACTCCAAAATTCACATATAGTAACGAATACAGTTAACAAAATACTGTGAAATAACATGAATATATGGATAAATGTTGAGAGAAATAGAATGAAAAGGTCAACATACATACCGCTGCAGCAATTTTATCTGCATAATGAGATTGTGCAGCAAAAAGACGCATCTGACAACAATAAAAAACGCGAAAAATAGATAAAATGTCATCCACATAAAAATAACAAACAAATGCAAGATATTAGACAAAATGTAAAAAGCTACTAGTTCTAGCATTGTTATAATTAATACGCCAGTATAAATTAACATATTTATTTATTATTGTATTTTTGGATCATAATATAATAATATAATATAATAGAGATGGTGTAATTAAAATCAGGAGCTTGCCTGGATGTAAAAGAAAGCAAGGGCGGCGATGATGAGTAGATACCGGTAATCGCACGTCCATTTCCCCATCGTATCTGTGTCTATAACCTGTATCTATTCTATACTCAATTCTCAAAAAAGATCGGAGATGAATATTACTATTACTACTTCATATCATCATCATGTGTGTGTTTTTGTATATAAATTTGTATAATTATTAATTGCATATGGAGAACATCGAAATTAGAGATTAACAAACCCTTTTGCTTCGTCGGGGAGAGCTCCAGTCCTCCCTGTGCTTCTCAGTTGACTATTCTAGTTCTAGTAGTATTACCTGCCTTCTTCTTTCATTTTTCACTTTTCTTTTTTAATTTAATGTAATATAATACATTTACAAATGCAAAGCATGAGCTGTTATAAATACATTTATATTATTATCATATTTGATATAAAATTTAATATTAATTTGATAATATATTTGTTTTTTTTCATTTTTCATTTTTCTAAATTTTGTTAATTTTTCGTTATTTTAACTTTTATTAAAATTTAATATAAATAAAAAAGTAATATTGTTCTATTAATAAGATTTATTATTAATAATATATTATATTTTTAAATAAATTTATGTAAAGAACAAGAGTTTGAGGCATATATTAAATTATAAGTATAACTATATAATGTTTTAAATATAATATAATACTAACTTATAACCCGTGCAAAGCACAGATGCTATTAATATATTATATATTAATTATTTTATATAATTTAAATATTTCATTTAATATGATAATTTTTATTATTATTAATTTCTTTTTACATTGTTCTATACAGTGATATTTATATATTAATATTTATAAAATTTAATGATAAGTCATAATTTTAAATAAATAAAAGAGTTTAAATGCTGATTAAATTGAGTTAAATGTGAGTAAACTATATTAAATAAAAATTATAGAATAAGTAAGATTCCTAAAATAGAAAATATTGAATATAATTTAAATATAATATAATATTATTTATAAACAGTTGTATAAAAAGGATTATTGTGTATAAAAAAGGATTATTGTGGATATAGTTGTATGTATGATATTTTTTTTTAAAAATAGATTTTATTAAAATTAGATGGTTGAGATCGTTTCTATGGATCATCTAAAATTGGACGGTTAAGTTTTTTTTATATAGCTCACCTAAATGTTTAAAAGAATTCTCTAATTTGGTTATAATAATATAGCATAGATTAAAAATTAAGTGAATTAGAAAATGAATTAATCAAATATTAGGATTTTTTGAACTAATGACTATAAAATATTTGAAGTTTATTAGGATTGTAAATGAATTGAACTTTTTGATAAGTCCTTCTGATAAGCTCGTTGGATATGTTATCAAACTCGAGTTCGGACAAGAAAATATGTGCAATAATGTTATTAAATATTATTCAGTTCGATAAGAAATTGCTCAAGATCGAGTTTGATGATAAAAGTTCGGTTTGAACAAAGGAGTAAAAAAACTATTCGATAAATATTGAAGTTCGATTATGTTTGAACTCGATAAACTTGGTTCAATATAATCGAAGTCGAGTTCGAACAAGAAATTTTGTTCGATAATATTATCGAACATTGTTAATTCGATAAAAAACCGTTCGAGATCGTTTCGATTCGGTTCAATTAAAATTTAGTAATTATATTTTAGAGTAAATTTCATGTGAATCATGAAATGGAACGAGAAAAGTATTTATTATTAATTTATTATGACTTTTTAAATTTTCTTCATTATTTTCAACAATATGACACTTGGGAAAAAATATACTCGTAAACAACAATGAAAATACACGAACAGTACTATTTTGTGAATGAGAAGTTTGAAGTTATAAAAAAATACAACACAATTAAACGTTCAAAATGATTCGTGAACAACAAGTGTTTCAATATTGGGCTAAGAATGAAAAGTTTTTAGGCCCAAGCTAAATAAATCGAGAAATCCCAATTGAAATAATGAGCTGCCCCGTTTACTAGAGCAGCCAAGAATTAGAATCTAGAATAGCCGGCAGATCGGTCCATAGCAGCAACAAAATGGAAACGGAAATTCTTTCATAGATCGATTATCATATTCATAATCACAAGCTGCATTGTTATATATCTTTTAATTTAATCTCGCATGATCAAAAATTAGTTCAAATTTTTCCTAAGAACATGCTTAATGATAAGTCTAAATAAATATATCTATTTATGGGCTGATTTTAATTGTCTATTTTTCTTGCAGTATACTTAAATTCAGTAAGATTATTCAGTAAGATAATACTTAAATTAAATTCGAGTTCAAATTACCCTTATATTTTAATCCAATCAAATTAGAAGCTTAAATAATTCATAATCACAAATTTGTGAATCTAATAATTATTTCTTAACTAAGAATTACTAGTGTACTTTCTTTATAAGTAAAAATGTTGTTTATGTTATAAATTAATAAAGTCCAGAATTCGATTTTCTTAAATATTTAATCAGTTAAAACTGTAATTACAAATTCCAATTTATATATCAAATTTATGACTGGGCCAAACTAGTACAAAAATGTTTTTGCGTCGGTTTTATAAAAAACCGTCACATATGCTTATTTTATGGCTGTTGTTAACTTAAGTGACGTTTTAAGCATTGAACTGGACTTCTTGTGTCGGTTGTTAGATTAACCGACGCTTATTAACATTTGTACTGGATTTTTTGCGTCGGTTTTAATATAACCAATGCTTATGATAATTTTGCGTGTCGGGCTTAGAAGTGACACTTAAGAAAGATATTTTGCATATTATTTTTGATTTTTTTGAATAAATATTTAATTATTAAATATATTTTTTTAAATAATTAAGTCGTGGAGTTTTTCTTTTATATCTTCAAATAAATATAAAAGATAAAAATGATAAATATTTTATCAGGGATGGAGATTAATTAGTCTGTCTAGGGTTTCAACTTCGTCAGAAGAATCATTATAAACAGTAATATTGGCATCGTCTCTTATCAACATCAGACAACGTCACTATGCTTGCAGCAAGGACTTCAATTTTTCCAGCCAAAGTTTAGAACAAGAAAATTACTTCAAATTTTAACACAGTGTGTGTGGAGTGTTCCGGTGGAAGACGGTTCTAAATACGCGGTCGAACTCATCAAGCTGACAAATTCAAAGCAGTTTTACAAAAGAAGTTACTTTATAATGAATGGAAAGCTACAACTGTAGCATTATACTGGTCTACTAAAAAAAGTGCATTCTTTCTATAATTAACATCAACGTCATATTCTCACTCTTATTTGTCCTAAATAAACTATTTTAAATTAAAGTTCCAGTACGTGAAAGGAATGGATTGTAAACACACACTTCACCATTCAAGATAGCTGAACATTCAGTCGGTTTGTTCCTGACCGAACCCAATACACCAAAAATTGAATAGTTAATATTTTTAAAGTCGAACCGAAATTTTATTATGGATCGAACTGAAATATTTTGGTATGTTCGGTTCGGTCCATATTTTTTTTTATAAAAAAAATTGAAAATTAAATAAGGTGAATTTTTAAGAGAATATGAATACAATTAAATAAATAAAAACCAAATATATTCATATTTAGGCCAAATAATAAATCAATAATGCAACAATTAATACAAAATTACATTTATTGAACATATATTATATAAATATATACTAATAAATATATATTATATATATAATAAAAATAAATAATATATAATTCGGTCTATTCGGTCCGGACCGGATTTTTTTATTTCGGACCGGACCGAACCGAATTTTAATTCGGTCCCGACCGAAAAACCGAATAGACCGAAATTTCAGAAAAAATAGAATTGAATCGAACCAAAATTATATTATTTGGTTCGGTTCGGTTTCGGTTCGGTTTTGCTCACTCCTAATAGAAGCTCCCCGATTTCTTTTCCAAAAGATTTGGCCTTGTTTGGGAAAATGGTCTGTTTGGAAACATGGATTTCATTTGAAATTCTGAATTTGATCAAATGACATGTTTGGGTAATCAAAAAAAAATAGATTTGGATTTTATTTGAATTCCTAGAAATTCAAATATTAGTACAAATATGAGAATTTGAAATGACAACACAAATTCTATCATTTGAAATGAAATTCATGTTCTCAAACACAATCTAAAGCTAATAAAAATAATAAAAATAGGAAGGTTCAAACTCTTGATCTTAATTTTTGTTTATCGTAACAATTAAATTAAAAAATAATTTGTTTAAAAACGAATTCAAGATCATGAATAACGAGTTGACCAACTTAAATTTAAAGATGATCGATCAATTTTGATTCGACAAATCGATTTCGATTATACAAATTTGATCGAGCTCATCACTCATAGACTCAACCTTGTTGGTGAACAATTACTTTTTTACTTGCGATCATATCCGCTAGTACCCAGCATTAGTATTTAGTGCATTACATCAAGAAACTTTAATCAGAAAGAAAGACAAATCGGTCTAGAACTGTTGCTTCCCAATAGGCCAAGGCAACTATAGAATATAGACATTTAGTAATACAACACAGATACAAATGCATGCATCAAGGAAGAATATAAAACTTGCGGGGCTTCTCGGAGTGGACCTAGCTTAAAGCTAAGGCAATATATATATAGCCATCCAATAAAATTCGACCAACACATAGTTGCCACCTCTCCCGCTACTATCAAGCATCAAATCCCTTGTTCTTGCAATGAAAAAGCAAACAATTTCCACCCTTCCTAGAGATATCTCATCTCATCGATCTCGTCACATTTTGTAATTAAACTAAATTTTATATTTGTTTCAGTGATCATTTTAATGCGAATCACAAGTTTAGTCTGTTTAGAACTCCTTTTCAGATTAAACACACTCACGTGTCCATTTTATTTTTGATAAGATTCGAAACCTTGATATAAGAGGGAGGAAAATACCGTTAAATCAAGAGGCCAGTGATGATGGCTAATTCCTTCTTGCCAAATGTTACTTTAGATAAGGACTAATGAAAGCAATAAAAAAAAAGACATCTAAGTATCACCGGCACATTTGCTATAAATCTACTGAGGCAACGATGAAATAAGAAATATATATTCACTGAGATTATTTATTTATCGATAAATGAATATTAATTCATTTAGACAATATTTTTAGACTTTTTTTTAATTATATTATTTTATACTCCATTCGTCTCAATTCAAATGTCTTTTTTGACTTTTTAAGATCATGATAACCTTGACTAAGTCAAATTACATATATCATATAAAAATAAAAAATTTAAAAACATATATTATTAGAAAATATAATTAATTTACTTTAAAATATAACTTTTAATTTTCAAAATTTGTAAAAGAATACATTTTTAAAATAAAATTACATTTTTATTTATTCATTTATGTATTTAGCGGCATTATTCATTAAGGCCATTTGTTCAAATCGGGACCAAAAAAATTTATTCATTTATCGCAATTATTCATTTATCGAATATTTATTTATCGAGGTTGTACCGTATCTAGCAACTAGATTTTAGATCTCTACCTCATTTTTTAATGTAGAACTGTCATAAATAAAGAATTGACTAGAACTATGTAATTATATATGTTATCTTTAATAAATAAATAAAAGGGACAATAGATGTCCAATACCTAATCGGCCAACTTGGCATAGACTTGGTTATTTATAAATAAATATATAGCCTATGAAATTCGAAAATTTCACTAATTTCATTTTGATGTTTGACTTATCTGATAACAAATATAAAATATAAATTTTGAAAAAAAAGACATATTTGACATATTTCAAGATAGATACTTCCGTATGTCTTCGTCCATGCGTATTTGTCACAATCGCCTTAAGAGGTTAGAGTAGGTGTGGTATTGTTTAATTCACTGGTAGTCACAAAACTATACTAAGCTAATCTAACAATGATGAAAACAATCACGGTATACTATTAATTTTTAACACAATTTGTGAAAATTAGGATTACAAGGATCGGGTCATAATTTTTTTGATAAAACAAAGGTCCTAATTTTCGAGGGTGCTCCAATTAAATTATATTTCCTTCATTTTAAAATAAATGTCATTTTAAATTTGTGTACCTATTTTAATGTGTAACAATGTCACAACATTTAAAAAAAAAATTGAATAAAAATTTAAATAATATATTTTTATTAAAAATGAAAATTAAGAAAATGAAATATGTAAATAATTGTTTTTATACTTTAAAATACGTATAAAAAATTAAAATAACACTTATTTTGAAATAAAGGGAGTATAATGAAAAATTCCGTGAGTTAGTGCCTTATCCAATGACATATGACTCATATTTTTTTAAGGGTCCTGATCCTAACAATTGATTGTCTGAACCATCTATCTGCGTTTTCTTTTTTTACATTAACACGTGAAATTTTTATGAAGCCAAATGTCATCTATCCGTGTTTCTGCAGGTAGCTATGATTTTTTCCTATCCTAAGGATAAATAGTTCGACCAAAACCCTTTTTTAAAGCAAAAGTGATTTTGAAACCATTTTTATTTTTTTTTAGAATTAAAATATGTAATCAATATTTTAATTTGATTTTAAAAAAAAATAATAATTAATTTTATTATGCAAACAAATCACTTAAATATGCATACCAAAAGGCAAAATGACTTATAAAAAAATAAGGAGTGTGCACTAAAATATATAAACTTCTTAAAATATAAATTTATATAAATTTTAAAATTTATAAAGTAATATTTTGCTTTAAAATGATTATAGTATCATATAAAGAAGAGGCATTTTATTCAAAAATTGTGAATTTCACCATTCAGAAAATTTTATAATTTACTGTATTTATCAAACAACACTATTCATTCGGCATTCGGATTTATTATTTGTTCAGAATTTTAACTGTTCAGAATTATTATTAAAAATTAACAAATGACCCCTTATACTACAATCATTAAAAAAAGAACCTCACCACAGTTTCGTATTTTTATTATTATTTTTAGTTTAAAGAAAATATTTCAATTTATTATTCAAACAAAACAATTTATTTTATTTTTTAAACTAAAACTACAATAGGCAGCACGGACAGACTCTAAGAATTTGATGTATTCAGCAAGTTCAACGGCACACAAACGCATACACGAACACACCATTTGCTTATCAGTTATCACAAGAATACAAGTAGAAATTAAAATATATGATAATGACGCCATTAGCAAAAACTCAAATATACAACAATGAGAAAATGATTGATAGGAATAGGACATGCCACCCATCTTCTGTATTTTGTTTGTTTTTTGCTTTCCTTCTCTCATGCCTGTCATCTCTCTTACATTTATATGTGTCTTGGTCAATCGTAGTGTCACAAGAGGGCATTTTATTTTGAAGAATTTATGTTACAAATTACAATCGTGTAAGGTAGGAACTTCCACATTTGAAATATAAAAATATTTTTATTATTAAATATTTAATATTTATCAAAATTATGTAGTATATATAAAATTTTAATAAAATATCAAATTGAATTTTATAAAATATAATATAAATAAAAGAATAATAATATTATAATATTAATAAAATTCAATTAATGAATTATAAATTTAAATACAATTATGTTTATAAATATAATTATTAATATAAATATATAAAATTTAAGTGGTAATGAAATGAGACTTGTAAGTTGATTTTATTTAATATAATTATGCTAGTTATGTTTATAAATATAATTATTAATATAAATATATAAAATTTCAATTATAAAAATTTTGAATTAAAAATCTAATTATCACAGAAGATCTTAAATTTAAATATATTAATATAGTATAGATGTTAGGTCAAAATGAAAAAAAAATAGTAAATAAAATAAAGTTTGTACTATTTCAAAATTTAATGTTTTAACAATATTTACGCGTGCTCTATCAAATGAGACCCTAATTTAAAATGAGAACTGAGACTTCATCCTAACCCTTCATTTTTTATCATTAACTTTTAATCCAGACCAGTTGTTTATTTTTATTAACTTTTATATCATATAAAAATATGCGTACACACATGTACATATCACCCTCATTCTCCATGTCCATTTTCTTTCTCCGACATCTCCACCACGTCACCAACTATCTTCCCAGAAATCATGAACCGTTGAATTTTAGATCTGAATAAACTCATTTCTCTCTATTTTTCCTTCATTTCCGCCTTTTTCCACCACCCCTATTTGACTACCAACAACTTCTATAAACCATCAAATCTCTATTCCGATCTCTTCGTTTGTATCCAATCTTCAATCAACTAACATCATCGAACACTTCAAATGTGTTGTTATTTCTAATTCAACATTCATCAATCAAATCACCGTCATCGAGAACGAAATCGGACACCATAACCTACTTAGATCTGATATTTTTTTTTATGATTTTAGGTCCATATATTTATGATGAATGTTCATTTTTTTGTGATTTGTACACAAAAATTTGGTGTTGTGTTCAAATGTTTGGTGATTTGTGTTGAAATTTTATTGATTTTTGTTTGATAAAATGATTCACTAGTTGTAGATGTTGGTTACATTTTGAAATATATTTTTTGGTGAACCTTGTTTGAATATGGTGTTAAAATTCATACCGGTGATTTTTCTGGTGGTGATGATGTTGACGGTGCGGTGGTGATATTTGTGGTAATTATGTAATGGTGATATTGGTGGTGATTATGTTATGGTAATGATGGTGATGGTGGTGGTGTCGGTACAGTATTGGTGGTGTGTTGGTGATGGCGGTGGTGGTGTTAGTATAGTGGTGGTGTCAGTACAGTGTTGTTGGTGTGTTGGCGGCTGTGAGGCAACGGTAGGCGTGTAATGACATTATAAGTATCTGCTTCGGAGGTAGAAAGATATGAGATTAGAAGAGAAAAAGCAGAGATTAAGAGAGAGAGATAAAAAGAACGTAGAAATTGAGAGAGAGAGAGAGTGTTGTAGTTATGAAGAAACTTAATTTATTATTTGATTGGGCTTAAAATCTTTAGCCCAAACAAAGTTCTCATTATAAGGAGAGACTCATCAGAGTAGCTCTCTCTCTATATATAGTAAAATTCAGTGGAGACCATCATTTTGGTAGAGATCCTGGAGACCGAATTAGGACCGTCCATCTCAATCTAATACATACGTGTAGGATATAACGTAATAACAGTTACACCATACACCATAATTGTAGTAATAATACATTCACTCGTATATTTGTGTACTGTAATGATATATTTGTGTACACTATACAATTGTATACTGCAATAATATAGAGTTGCACCATACACATACTATATATTTGTATTACGCAATGATACCTTCACTCGTATTATCAGAGTCCTGCAACGATATATTTATGTATTACAATGATATACAGTTACACTATACATCACTTTTGGATACTGATAGTATAAGGACAATGTTCTGCCGTCTAAACAAAACTACGTATGTCATGCAATGATATTTTTGTCCTTCACTCATATTATCAGTGTCCTACAACGATATATTTATGTATTGTAATGATATACAGTTATACCATACACCACTTTTGAATACTGACGGGGTAAGAAGACAGTGTCATGCAGTCTAGATAAAATTACGTATGTCATGCAATGATATTTTTGTGTTGATCATGTATTAGCGTGATTGGTTAATCGATAAGTAATATACGTAATTTTATTTAGATTGCAGAAACCTGTCTTTTTTAGTTCTTTAATCATAATCGCTAGATGAAAATAAATCGTACAATGTGAATATATGTCTCAACTTTTTTCTGGGTCTCCACTGAACCCAACTTATATAGGGGTGAAATCGAGTCGAATAAATGCGAATAGTAGTATGCTCAGATTCGGCTCGAATTTATAATTATTCGTTCAGATTCGGTCCAGATTCGAATTAAAATTTTAATATTTTGTTCAGATTCGACTCGGGTTCGAATATCAATATTCGTATTTGATTCGGCTCGACTCGAATAGATACCGAACTACTCGTTTTAGTGTATTCGAATTCGAATTCATATATAGTAATTTTATAAAATTAAGAATACTCGAATAAAATTCACTAAAAATTAAAATGTAATCACTTAGTAGAGTATTATTTTAATATAAATATTATATATTGTATATAATAATGTATGCAACTTACGAATTCGAGTCGAATACGTATAATAAATATGTATTCGAGTACTCTAAAATTATTCGAATTACTCAAAATAAATATGACCGAATATCAGAGTGGTAAGATCTGACTCGATATTCGTTCGAATTATAAAATAAGATTCGAATTCGCTCGTTTTTTATACGAATACGAATTATATTCGTTTTTAACGAGTCGAATCCGAGTTCGAACCCGGATTACTCGAATTCGTTTTCAGCCCTAAACTTATATATATATAGTTGGGTTCAATGGAGACCACTTTCTAATTGTAGACCCGGAGATCATATATGTACTGCATGCTGAACATTAGTATAAAATATATCAGAGAATAATATGTATTGTAATGTTATGCAAGCGGTACATATATGATCTCTAAAGTCTCCGGTTAAAAAGTAGTCTCTATTGAATCCAAATATATATATATATATATATATACACATACATACATACATACATACATATATAAAGTTAGAATACAAATAATAAAATTATGATTTATAATAGGATCTTAAATAATATAATTATTAAATCCGTCCCTATTTAGATGTGCACTTTATTTTTAGTGCACTCAAATTAACTCATCTTAATTTAAAAATAATATATAATTAAAAAATTAATATTTTATATTATTGAAAAGTATATATAATATAATTTAAAATATAATTTTTATTATTTTAAAATTATAAAAGAGCAATTTTTAATTTTTAATGAAACATTAGTCAATTTGACTAAAAAAAATCAAAATGAACATTTAAATAGGAAAAGAGGGAGTAATTTATATGCACAACTTAGTTATATTATAATATTATGTAT
The DNA here is from genome assembly GCA_028671895.1 of Oenanthe sinensis. Lineage (NCBI taxonomy): Eukaryota > Viridiplantae > Streptophyta > Magnoliopsida > Apiales > Apiaceae > Oenanthe > Oenanthe sinensis. The sequence continues at coordinate 44,016,759 of CM053805.1, read as the reverse complement.
ATTCAATATAAATGAAAATTTATATATAATATTTTTAAAATTTATTATATTATAAGTATCTATTAAATTCGTTCATACTAAAAACTACTCCCTCCGTTTCCTTTTACTTGACCCTTATAAAAAAAAATATTAAAAAAATATTTAATTATATGTTTTATTTCTATATTTATCCCTAATAAATGTCTTGAATAATAAAATAAATTTAAAAATAAGTCATAAAGTCAAATATGAGAAATAAGAATAACGAATAATTTTAAAAAAATAAGTAATAAAATATATTAAAATAAAATATGAACAAGTATTAGGAACAATTTTTTTTGGAGACGGAGTACTATATTGTATTAATGTGCCCCCAGGAAATAAATTAAATACCCCTAAAAATGCCTTAAAAAACGAATAATAGTCTGATTAACAAGTTCCATTACAAGTCCACAACAGCAGCGCCTTTTTGTGTATATAAAAAGCAAGTAATAAACTGAGAAACAAACCCCTCATCTTCATCTTCTTGTTGTTTCTCTGGCCAAAATAATCAAAAAAAGCACAAAAAAACGGAGATTATCAACTGGGGTTCAGCCATGGGTACCCCTAGCAGGTGTTCTCACACTTCCCACATCACCAAGTTCATCATCACCAGCTTTTTTCGCCACAAATTCTACTAACTTTTCACCCCTGTATCTCTGTTTTTGTTACATATACTTTCCTGTATCTATATTTGTCATCAGCTTTATTAAAATCAGACACCCTTCTGGTTTTCTTGAATAATTTGTATACATAAGTGCCTTGTTTTATATATATATATATATATATATATAATGGCGGGTCGGAGGTGTTTCTATGGTGGCTCTGATGGATCCAATACGACATCGTCTAACCTTTTGTTTCAGAGTCAAAGGCCTGACTCTTTCTTTTTTTCTGCACCTTCTCCTTCTCTACTTGGTAAATTTTCTTTATTTGACTTTAAAGTTACATGCTTTATGTAATTCTATCGCATATATTATAGTATATTATACTGTGTTTCTTGATTTTATGTGCTATGTTGGCCTTTTAGTTGTTCAAGTTGATTATGTTTCTTACTAGTTATCTGATTGTCAAGTCTTTAATTCGAGCTCGATTATCTTGTAATATTGTATCTTGTTAATTAGGCCTTGTTTAATTTAGTTAGTTTTCGACACTACTTTGTTTCGAGTTTAAATACAAGGTAATTTATATCAATGAACCTAGTTAATTGTAGCTGGTTTGTTGGCGAAAATGGTTTGTAGAGGTTGAAAAATGATACTAACTGTGGATATTATTGTTGGATTGATTTAATATTGCTTTTGTTGGTAGGTTCGAAATCCATGGTTAGCTTCCAAGATGGTAAGCGAAAAAATCACTATGAAGGGTTCTTTATGCGGTCATATGATGAAGATGAAATTGGAGATGATGAATATGATGAGTACTTTCAACAGCCTGAGAAAAAGAGGAGGCTTAAGGCTGATCAAATCCAATTTCTAGAGAAAAGTTTTGAGACAGAGAACAAGCTTGAACCTGAAAGAAAAGTTCAGCTTGCAAAAGAACTCGGCTTGCAGCCTAGACAGGTTGCGATATGGTTTCAGAACCGTCGAGCACGGTGGAAGACCAAAACTCTAGAGAAAGATTATGACGTATTGCAAAATAGCTACAACAGCCTTAAGGCTGACTATGACAATCTCCTGGCAGAGAAAGAAAAACTTAAAGCCGAGGTAACAACCACCTGATTAAAACTTATGCATCTATATGCTCTTCCATTAATTTTGTTAACTTCGCTAATGAAATAGGCTGATGTATATATTTCTAGGTTCTCGACCTGACAGACAAGCTGCTTCTCAAAGAAGATAAGGGGAGCAAGACAATAATATTTGATAAGCAAAAGGTGTCTGCAGCATTCCAACAAGAACGTGACGTTTCTGTGGGTGAAGTACTCAGTAACTCAGTTATGGATTGCAAGCAGGAAGACCATAACTCTGTGAAAAGTGATGCAGTTGATTCAGACAGTCCACGTTACAGTGATGAAGTCTACTCCAGTCTTATGGAGCCAGTGGATTGCTCATATATTTTGGAACCGGATCAGTCAGATATATCTCAAGATGATGAAGATAACCTGGGAAATAATATATTATTTCCATCATATTATGTTTTCTCAAAGACTGAAGACGGTAGTTACTCCGACCAGCCTCCAAACTCTTCTTACTTTGGCTTCCAAGTTGAAGATCATACATTTGGCTTTTGGGGTACCCAATTATAATCAGTATTGTAATAATCTGTTATGTGTTTTCAGTCATCGTATTTTATGCTAATAGTAATAGGCATTGTAAGAAAAATAAAGGATTTATGTAAATCACTTTGTTGCTGTAGAGCTTATTGTATGTATTGTTAAAAAAGGTTCTTATTATTAAAGCTTGATGAGAATTTTACAGTCCTTTTTAATAGTAAAATTTATCATTCATCAATGGCTTGATGAGAATTCTAGAGCCATTTATTTCTTGGCAAGATTTTCTTGATTCTTAAAACATGGAATGCATTATCATTTGTGAGCCACTACTAAGAATCAAGGAAAGATATGCCTCCTAATAGCTGTAAAGGGGCACTTGTAAGAAACAAAACAATTTAGAACCACAAGCTTCAATTCCATTTATTTCTGTGGAGAATCAAGGGAAATGTGGCTTTTGATATTTGCAAAAGACGTACATGTGGTTAATACATCTACTCCCAAGTCCCAAGCTTATTAAGAAAGCTAAACGGGGATATAACATGGATATCTAAACGAAAACACCTAAATAAGGAATGAACAGAAGATGATAGGAGAAATATACGTGTGTTGACCGATTATTACAAACAGTGTAGGGCAACGAAATGAACAGTCAAGGGCCCTTATTGGCAAAAAATACTAAGCAGCAGTTGTATATATTCGCACTAGACTTGGCCATAATTGTGATAATAGTGTTTGTCAACGAGTGAGCAAGTGCAACATTTTTTCATACCTACCTATATCAACTTGCCGGTGGTCTGTTCATAATTTCAACTCATCCATACTTGCCCAAACAGTTTAATCCTCGACTTTTTATCACAACAAAAGAAATATAAACGAGATATTTTTGCATATATTCTTAGCATAAATTTCTAAAAATTCACTTTTCGCCAATCTAGTTTGGCGAATAAATAGAAAGGAATTTCTTAGTGCATTTTTCTTTTGAACTTATCACATGCATGGATCATGTGTCGAATGATCAAATACAAGATATATGCTTATTTTTACTTAAACTTATTCTTGTGAAAATTCTAATTTGATAGACTTTACGGCATATTGATGCATATGCTCCTCGTATATGATCCTGTGGCTCTTTTCAGGGTATATAAAACATTGATATTTTACGGGTGGTGTTCTTATTCTTCTGTTAATCTAAATAAAAAAGAAACAACAGACACATGCTATGTTTTCGACTTTATCGGATTATCATAATAGACTAATAGGTTCGATCATTTCAGGGTTGTCCGGAAAATGATGTCAACGATGGAGAAGGAACCTCCCAACCAATGAATAATTTTATAAAGCAGATACTGTTTTTGTTCCGATTCATCTAAAACTTGTGACTCTTTAACACGCATTTTGCAGTTTTGGGGTGTATTATATTCTTTTAAATTGTATATAGTTTTAATCACAAATATTTTGTATAAATAACTATATTGAATATTTTTTATTCAACTACATGAAAACAATGAGTTTATCCTGCCCTACAGAGCGATTATATATGGTTTGTTTTGATTTTGTTAGAATATAATATATGATTATGGTGAATTGGTATTCTAACAACTTGAGTTTTTAGGAGAATTAATAATTTAACCTCGTGATCCACTCTCGACCCATAAATGAGCTTTTGAGTGAGTGGAGAATGTTAAAATATAATATATGATCATGTTAAGTTGGTATCCTAACACCTTAAATTCATCCCATAACATTATGTAAAAGAAAACCCTTAGCAAAAATGTAGCAAAAAATATATAGACAATGTTATTACCAATATCATTGGTCGGAGTTCTATAACTTTTTGGTTATTTATCTTTTAACCAATTATTATAGTCAACTAGCCCGGCTCAATAAGTAAAGAGGCCCCGTGTTAGATGTAAATAGTGGGCCTAATTATTAAAAAAATTACATATTTTATATAATTTAAGTACTTTTTTATAACAAAAACTTAAAAAATTAATTACATTGATTGCAATTTCACAATACAACTTAAATATTTTATTGAAAAAAATGATATTCTTCCGGCATTTTTTGAAATAGGTTAATCATAGATACAATCATATTTATTGAAGAGTAAGAGTAGTGGCTGTAATTTCAATAGTCCAAGGCTTGAAGTATGAGAAAATCAGTTTTGTAATCCCCAAATGGCGTGTTATCTCTATGTAACTAATGCTCATACATATATATTATAACGAGTTTATATAAAATGGGGGCTCTAGAATATTTGGGCCCAGTGCACTTGGGCTGACTGCATAGGCTAATCACGAGCCTGTAGCCAACCAATATAGTCAACCAGGAGATGCTCTAAAGTAATCTTGTTTTCCTTGCCCGCAGCCTAAAAACTATCTTCAATTTCATGGCACAATAAAATTCTTGCTAGTATTTGCCGAACTCCAGTACCAGTACGACCTTTGTAATTTTCATAAATGGGCAACTCTTTTGGGTGAAACCTCTGCACAACAAACTCATTTTTTAGCTTCGTAACACTTACCCCGACATATCTTCCATGCATCAAACTCCTTTCTTAGTTTCGTACCGCTTCCCCTGACGTGTCTTCCATTTTGAGAAATGGAAGATTCGTGGGGGAAAATGGAAGATACGTTGGGGGTCCTACGAAACTAAGAAATTAGAAATGAATTGGTTGTACATGCAGGGGCTTTACTCGAAGTAGTTACCCCTCTATGGAACTACAGAGGTCATACTGATTTTGCAGTACTGGAGTTCGACAAATACTCACCATGATTTACTGTGCCATGAAATTTGAGAATAGTTTTTTTGCTGCGGGCAAGGGAAAACAAGAAGAATTGGTAGTTTATCCATGAGCCAGAATAGTGGTCAACATCCTGTTATATTTAAGAATAGAACGAGATTCATTTTTACCAAGGCGTTAAAATTTGAATACTTTGCAAGACTGCGTACTTGAATTGGAGTTACTAAAGAAAATCAAGTTTAAGAGGAGTTGTTGAAAGGTTAACTTGATTAATGTATCTGCATATATTCAGATTTATATTCCTGCACTTGAATACTCCGTATTTAATAAGGTTCATCATTGATTGTTGGAGTCCAGGAGATTTCACTTATTATGGCACCTGCTGGAGCTATATAATGACAGCACTCTATCTGTTTTTAAGCCTTTTTGAAGCATATGTCCACTAAAGAGTTATTGTTTCAGTCTGAATCTTGAAAAATATAGATGATATTAAATAATAATTAATACTCCGTATATATTACTTTCTAATATTTAAAAAGTTATGATATCATGATTTTATTAAAAATTTGAGTTACAAAATAATATAATGTAAATTAAAATACATACATTAAAGTGTGTAAATTTTATAAATTCCTTAGATTTCTAATCCAGGTAGTTTATAATAAATAATATTTCTTAAAATTACAATATTTTCTATATATTGTTACATATTCTAGCTCTTCTTTCCGAAATCAGATTATGTGCAAACTTTCAGTCCTAGCGAAATTCTATGTCCTAAATGATATAGAACAATGGTTAGATTTATATATATATAGATAGATACATCAACATATATACCCACCGAAAAATATATATAGCACATATCGTGACATTCGAGTCGAGAATATAATCTTCTTTCTCCTCGATCTGCCGCAGAGATTAGATAGATAATATTAAATAGCTTATGTTCCTCCTTTCTTTACGTTATAGAAAGAACTAAATTCAAATGGCGGTGCTAGGGTTCTTGAAGCATGTTATATTATTTGGTCTTCTTGCAGACTTTGCTTTTACTTTATCTGTCGTCAATGTCCGCGATCATGGTGTAGTTGGTGATGGTGTTGCAGACGACACTCAAGTACGTGTATATTATATATATATAAAACTTAAGAACGTAATTTTTGTTTATACATACTAGCTAGCTACTTGTAATTTTAAGTATATATATGTAATATTGCATGTATTCGTTGTTACGAAATTTCTTCACCAACATATACTAATTAACGTCTTACTTGAATTGGTTAGGGTTTACTGAGAGCATGGGAAGCAACATGCAAGTCCTCTTGTTCGTCGGCAACCATGCACTTCCCGGAAAATCTTAAGTTTCTAACCCATCCTTTGCTTTTCCATGGCCCATGCAAGCCCGGTGCTATTACAGTTGAGGTACTTAAATTAATTCATGATTAGTACTACAACTTACTCGTAATATTTGATTTTTTTGGTGTTAGATTAGTCATTTTAGTTTATTAAACATGTATTTTTGTTGTAGATGCATGGTACAATAACGGCACCGAGTGAACCTAAACAGTGGAAGTGTAGTTCCTCGGATTGTGATAGTTGGATACGCTTCTCTCACGTAGATAATCTCTCCATCTCCGGTTCCGGAATAATTTCTGGACGCGGAGAAAAGTGGTGGGACATCAAGGTAATATCATAATCCAACTTATAATATTCCTGGTTTCTTTTTCTTTTTCTTTTTTTTTTTGAAATAATTTGTTGTTAGTTTCTTGATTAATTACTAACTGATTGGATTTTGGTTTCTTTTTTACAGGGAAGACACAAGCCCGCTGTGAGTATACACAATCTTTCTTTCATTAGATATCCAAACAATAGCATGCATATAACTAAATTCATCTTGTCATTTGTCGTGTTTGTGCAGGCTTTACGGATTACGAACTCTAAGAATGTTACACTGAGTGGATTAAAGTTCAAGGACAATCCTCGTATGCACATTGTGATTGATGGGGTACGAGGGGCACACCTCTCCAACTTAAATATAGAGGCTCCTGGTCATAGCCCAAACACCGATGGCATTCATATTGGGGAATCCACTAATGTCACTATTGAGCATTGTGTTATTGGGACTGGTATGTATGTATCTGTCGTCGTTATATATTTCTCAATATTTGTACATAATCATATACTAGCTTTTATCCCGTGCGATGCACGGATGAATTTTTTTAGTTTTTTAATATTTTTATTTTAATATTTTATAATGATTTGAATTTATTTGTATTTGTATAATAATAATTTAAATTTTATTTAATATTATATGTATATATTTTTATATAATATATTTGTATTTATATTTTAATATGATAATTTTTGTTTGTTTTGTACAGAGATATATTTTACTTAGGAGATTAATGTGAGATATTTTAGTTAGAAGATTAATATGAGATTGTATTTTAGTTAGAAGATTAATATTTTAAAATTAGGTCCAACAATTAATCAACTATCCGGCCCAAATATTGACCGACTACCAAACTTTCAATGTTATCATAAATTTCAATGATATATTAAATTAAAATTATATGATAAATTTTAATGATATATTAAATAAAAATTATAGGATAAGTAGGATTTGTAAAATAAAAATATAGAATATAATTTAAATATAATATAATATTATTCTATCTCTGATGAGTTATATAAAAAGAGGACTACTGGTGTTAGAGTTGTATGTACGACTATATTCTTTTAAAATTATATTTTATTAAAATTCAATGGTTAAGATTGTTTCTATGGTTCACTTAAAATTGGACGGTCAAGATCTTTTCTATGGTTCACCCAGTACCAAACCAACCGACGACCAAAACTTTTAATCTTTCGGCTTTAATAATATAGTATATAGTGTATATATATATATAGTGTGTGTGTGTGTGACTTTCATACTATGATTATTTGTGTTATATTTTTATGAATTTACAAGTTTGTGTAGATATGTAGGTATATTAGATTCGTTAGTATAAAATATGTTGACATGCATACAGGTGATGATTGTATATCTATAGGAGGTGGATCTAAATACCTGAGAATCAATAATATTAGATGTGGACCTGGGCATGGTGTAAGGTTAGTGGTTAATTAATATTTTGTATTCCTCGTACAAGTTGTCTGGCAATCTTGGATCTAGCTACAATGTGATTTTAACATTCATTTGCATGATTTTGTCTTGATATAACAGTATTGGGAGTTTAGGGAGGCATGGTGCCCGTGATGAGGTGGAGGATATTCAAATAAGAGACGTTGTGTTCACCAACACCACCAACGGTGCTAGAATCAAAACATGGCAGGTAAAGTGTATATGCTGTACAACCTATATATAAGCATGCTCAATGTCTCAACTCTCAAAGCCATTGTCACATGTATGTATATAATCGAGTGTCATATAAATTGTGCAGGGAGGAAAAGGTTACGCTAGGAACATATCATTCGAACGAATCCTCTGTCAAAACTCCGACAATCCTATCATAATCGATCAATTTTATTGTGATCATGAAACATGCGTAAATCAAGTAAGTAATAACATTGTGCATGCTGTTGTGTCTCTAAAGTTAGGCTATGATCATCCTATATATTGAATAAATTTCAAATTTTGGTTTTTTGCAGAATTCAGCGGTGAAGGTGAGTGAGGTGACATTTAAGCAAGTAATGGGAACTTCGAAAAGGGAGACAGCAGTAAAGATAGACTGCAGCAAGACGGTTCCATGTGAAGGCATAACGATGGAAAATGTATACTTAAAGTCCAATCGTCGGGGGAAACAAGCTTCTGCTTACTGCAGCAATGGCAGAGGAACACTTCTTGGTCGAATTGTTCCAAAGGTCCCGTTAAACTGATGATCACTGCTTGTGTATTGAAATATAGTTCCACTTAGTTGAAGCCTTGAAGCTATTGTTAATTGTATTAGTGCTTCTGTGCTCGGGAAGGGATTAGTAAGCATATATGTGTCATAGTTATTAGTACTTTGCATATTTTTTTTTATTTTTTTATGTTAATTAATTTACTCTATTTGATTGCACGTCTTTATCTTGTTCTCGACTTCTTCGCATTATCTAATATTTATTTATATAATTATGATCTTTATCCAATGATTATCTTCTTTAATTTCTTTGTTTTGATATAAGAGAGAGAATGTGGTTTTGACTACTAATAGTAAAATATTAATAAAAATATTTGTACGTTATGGTGGCATCGCATGAAATACGTACACGTGAATGCTTAAACAAATATTACATACGCATGCTATAAAAAGTGAGGACAGATATCATAAGTTCAGATCATTACCTTTTATGTTTGAGGGTGGGCTCGAGTCTGTCGAAGAGGATATGTCGGTGCTGGCTTCGCTAGAAGACTCGGATGAAGGTGGATGAACAAACCTAGTCCGTACCTGGATTCTTGGCATAAAAATTCTAAGAAAATCACTGTTTGATTCTTGAGCTCTCGGACAACTTTTCTTGAAAATGATCCTGGAAATGATTGAAAATGATCGGGGAAGTCACCTATTTATAGGCAATTGAGGAGAGAGAAAGACACGAACACGTATCACATTCTCATTGCCCCGGCTTGAATCCACTACGTGTGCCCCCCAGGGTAATAAGGTGCAACCTATGGCATAATGACTATATTCGAGATCGCTTCGCGAATGGTGTTAGGTCCAAAGTGTTATAGAGGGGGGGGGGGTGAATACAACTGTTTAAAATTTATGAGAGAATAAGCAATACGCAGGTAATAAATGATGACACAGAATTTCAAGAATATATCATTATATTCATTGATGGATTTGCTACAACATTCATAAAAGCATCATGATCAGTTGAACAATAAATACAGCAATTAAAGCTATATTCAACTGATCCTCTCTCTCACTTTTTGTTTTACAGTAAATGCTCTCTCTCTTAAAAATATCGTTGAATATAGAGATGATGAAAGTCTCCTTACTAATAAAATCAAAGTGCTGCTTTTATAATGTCATGTAGTCTTGATCTTGTCCTTTTTGTGTACGTGGCCCAATCAGGACTTCGACAACAAAAAGTACTTTAACAACAACTCTGGATCAACCGTTCACAATAAGCCACTTGTCCCTTGAACATTAAATGTTACATTTCTACCCGCATCTCGATCTTCGCCTGGACCCATCTCGATCTCGATCTGTGAAAATCTCGATCTCGATCTAGGAGAATCTCGATCTCGATCTATGAAGATCTCGATCTCGATCTGTGAAGATCTCGATCTCGATCTGGGAGAATCTCGATCTCGATCTATCGCCTGGATCGAGATTTGCCTTTGCAGTGTTTTACTTCACTTGTAAATCTCGACCCGCATCTCGATCTGCTGTGGATCGACATTTGCCTTAGCAAATATGCACACATCCAATGTTGACCTTCTTTAGTGACTAATGAGGATTAACCTTTATGAGCAAGTTTCCCTAGTTTCTTCAATTTCTTTTCCTCACTCAATTCAAATGAGATCTTCTATTACTGACATGAACTTGCCTCCAATGTCCTGACACTTGATGCAATGGTCTGGTTCATAAGTGACTAGTCTTGTAGGGGTTCTTGCTTCTGAATGTCAGTTCTCATTTGTTGATTAACCTTTACATTATCCAGATGCTGATATACATTACATGAAATCACTTTGGTCTTCTTGATACTTCTTTAACATTAATTTGATTCTCCATTAGATAAGTTAGGGCATGAGCAATACTCAGATTGAACTTCTTCTCACTTATGCATCCTTGATTAACCAAATTAGTTACTTGTAGTTACCAAGTATCATTGCCATTTCTTCATTTGATTGATTCCATGTGCTTCTTCAGTTTCTCTTGTTTTGCTGTTGTTTTATCTTTTACTTAGTTGAGTTACATAGTAATTAAGTGTTACAAGTTAGTACACCTATGCCTTTCAATCTCCCCCTATTTGATTGTCTAACAATGACAACCAAATTCATAATGAGGATAACTCAACTAACCAGGGACTGAAAAAGATAAAATAACTTTCATAAAAGATCATATCAACTTGCATAATGCTTGGCTTGATTAATTAACTTCATGTCTATTACTGATACTTCAAGTGCCAAAATTGGACACCTGTTGGCTCGATTAAATGGCTTCATGCTCTTCTAGAGATTTTCTCTAAGTACTTTAAGAGCACGGTCCACTCAATCTTCAATTATCCTTCTGAAGTCCTTTTAGCAGTATTACCACCGCCGAACTTCGCGAAATAATTGACGCCTGATATAAACCAGTTTCAAGACACTTAGCTAACTAACTTCTACCTTACACTACACAAGAAAACGGATAACATATTTTTACAATGCAGGAAAACAAGAAAACAAATTACAACGCAAAGAAACATTACAAGCATAATACTTTAAAACTTTGATTTCTTGCGCTCCTCTTCCTCACGAGCTTTCTTTTTGGCTGCTTTTTCTTTCTTCATGAACTCAGGGTCGCAGACTTCGTCCATTCTTTTCTTGAGAAGATTAAGTCCTTCTGCTTCCACATGATTTCTGATCTTGTAATTTCGAAACAACCTCAACCACCTTTCAACCATGCTGCGAGTGGTAAGCTTCGTGGGAATGTCTTCAAACCTCAGCTTTGTGACTTTGTCAGGGTACCCCTTTTCCCCTTTCTTCCTTATAACCAGCTGCTTAGGGTATCCAATGACAATAGCGGTGGTGCATTGCTGTAGCCTCTGAATATCAAGCTGTTGTCTTCTCTTACAGAAGTTATCAAACGTGACCCTCAGATAATCCTGATCAAACTCGTCAATATCATCCATCTCCTCAATCAATTCCCTTATAATACACAGTGTTTCATGACTGTGTTCTGCAAAGATGTCGTACTTGATTTCAATGATGGTTTCCACCTTATGCTTGTCTGTATAGATCAGTAGATCATTCTCATTCTCAGCTTTGCTTTTGACAAACTTGACATTTGCACCAGCTTCCTCCCTTATTTCCCCTTCTTCTGGAATGTCTATTCTTGGATCTCCGTATCTCTGCACATGTTCCCTTATTGCCTCGTCTTGCTGCTCGAATGCATAGTCTTCAGGTTCCTTCTTAACCACTGGTAGTGTAGCTTCAGGCAACTTGTATCGAGCGTCTTGCCTTCTTATTAGCTTCTCCAAGTCCTTAGCCACCAGCTTCTTTTCCTTTGTTAGAAAACCCTTAGAGAGGACTAGCTTTGCAACTGCCTTCAGCACATTTCCGCTCGGAGTTAGTTTCGAGTCATGCAGATTTACGATCCTCAAGACTTTGTCATGGACATATCTGATCTGGTAAGGATTTAGAATAATGTCAACCCCTCTGTCTTCAGCCATCTTCAACAACTTCTCCTTAAACAGCACTCCAGTCTTGACAGAGGTGTCTACCTTGTGAGCGAATTCTACCAGTTCACTTGCACCCCTTTCTTGGAAGAAAGCTTCATCGACCATACACGGCCCGATTTTTGTTATGGGTGTCCAAGTGATCATCAGATTCCATGCCTTCTCCTTGAATATGACTTGTACGGAGGTGCATCCCTGTCTTATGCAATTTAGATAATTCAGCAGCCCAGGGTTTAGATTTTCTAGCTTATGAAGAAGAAAGCTCAATCTTCCTGAGTCATGAGCATAGGCTCTTGGTCCAGCTAAGGCTTCTCTAGCCTTGTCCCACTCGGGACCTTCCCTCCTTATGTCAGCCTGGACCTTAGGATCTTTGATCTTTTTCATTTCATACTCATGCTGAGTTTTCTGAGCCGCTCTCTTCTCCTTTGCCATTAGTTCTTTTTCAACTATCCCTTGTAGAACTTCTTCATTTCCTCTTTCTCTGGCTTCCCTGAAAATCTCTCCTTGCATCTCCGCTTCATCAACTTCTTCTTCTGGGACATGCTCGTCAGCAACCGAGTGGTCTCCTGCATCACCTGCAACTCCTGCGCCAGATCCGCCAGGATTTAGACCTCTTTCTTGTTCCCATTCTCTTGCCCGTTGCTCGAGTCTCGACCTCCTTGCCACTAAGGCTTCTACATCCATCTCGTCATCATCAGAATCTTCAATAAAGTCTCCCATAAATGCATCAACAAGAGGTGTTTCTTTCTCAGCTTCTTCTTCAACTACCATCTTCTGCTTGCCTTTGTCCTTAAGAGCCGGTTGAGCCTCCTCCACCTTTTCACCAGATTTGTTTGAGGACTCGATCACCGGACCCTTACTAGTCAGCTTTTTCAGACCCTGATCCTCCTTCTCCCCCTTAGGTGTGTTATCCTCATCAGGAGCATCATCATCATTATTATCGTCACCACCACCACCGGTTGAAGGACCAGGTCCAGCCCTGTTACGGCCAAAGACAGCATCAAGTAGTTCATTGAGCTTCGTTCAAACTTGAGACATGCCATAAGTGACATCATCTACTGATCTTCCAACCTCCACCTGTGCCATGCCGAGATTGTTTATCTTGTCAATCATTTGATTTTGGACGGCAATGAGGTTCTCCATGAACTGAGCTCCAACCTCCAATCTTCCAGAGTGAGAAGAGACAGCAGCAGTAACACCAGCAACTCCAGCCTCCAAAGCCTCCACTTTCTTCACTAAATCCTGCAATTTGGGGGACGGTGTTTGGCTTGGGTTAGACTGTTTACTCTCGCCGGGTTCTGTTTCACTCAAGATCCCTAAAAAGAAGGGATCTACTCTCCCTGTCTCTCCCTCGTGTTTAGAGCCTAACAGTACTAGAGCCTCATCCACTAATCGCTGGGGACTAGCGGTGAGTTGGTCGGCGATATCGGTCAGTGAGACTGAACCTTTAAGCGCTGTGTCTACGACGGGAGATGACGTTATGACCATGTCATCCCCTTGTTCACTTAGAACCTTTTCTGGTTCGCTGGGCTGTTCTGGAGGCGTAGACCCACCAGTCACCAGATGTCGTTGCTCTGCAAGCAACTTGTTTTCTGATTTAGATGAGGAAGCGTCATCCGTACTGGATTCGACAGACTCTTCCTCATTAAAACTTCCTGAGATACTAGTATCAGAAGTACTAGTCTCAGTTTGCCATTCCCCTTCCGAGAAATTGCTCAAAGAGCCCTGAGCGGACAACTCAGGGAAGGTAGGGCCAGCTCCTATTGGCTGTTGAGCTGGACCCCCTCCTTGACTCTCACCAACATGCCTAGGCGAGTGCGAATGTGTTGAAATGATTTGGAGAGGAGAGCCACCAGCGTGAGGTGTGGTGGCTGTGAGAGGTGAACTAGCCTTAACAGGTTGTGCAGTTGCCACTGGGTTTGAATCCACCTTTTGCTTCTTTGGAGGTGGCAGAGCTGATGAAGTGACTACTCTCTCAACTTCTACACTCCCTCCACTCGATTCACTCGACTCAGATAAGCTTGCCTTCCTTTTATCACCAGTTTTAGGGCTGGCTGAACGTTTATGAACAGAAGGGCTTGCAGCCTGGGATAGAGCCTGGGGGTTTTCAGGCCCACGGTTGTAGAAAACAGGTTGAATTGATGATTGATCAAGATCAGCAAGAATAGGTACCTGACTCAGAAGATCGTCATCCTTGTCAGCTCCAGCTTCTACAACATTTGCCTCGGCCATGTCAACATCCATTCCTGCTTGTTCCAAATTTCTAGGCACTTGATCTCCACCTTCAGCTTCGTTACCGCTACTCTCAGCTTCTACTGCAGTAAACTGAGAAGCGTGCCTCCTAGCATACTCATCTTGCAGATCCTGGAAGTACGGAGTCAGGCGCAACTCAAAAAGTCTTGACTTTTGCTGGGTTTCCATGGTGGAGATACTCTTTAGAGTCATATCAAAACATGCCATCCTTTCAGAGCCTTGAAATATTCTTCTGTGTTCCTCTGAAAGGACGTCATCCAGAACCATCTGAAGAAATCTTGGCATCCAGCATTTGACTGGACCATCTTCTGGATTCCTTGAGGCATTTTTCTCCAATGCCCACCTCTCATGCAACTGAATCAACAGATGTTTGCCCACATTCACTCTCCTGTTGTTTGCCACTCCATATAGTATTACCCGGCAGCTGTTGTTCATTGGCCTGTAGTCTTTGTCCTTTGGGAACATGCAGCGCTGAATGGCCTGAACTACATAATCCCACTCAGCTGGTAGCATACCGGTGTTAACCTTTGTTACCTTGATAGGACCCGTGGGAGGGCGATAACCTATCTCCGTGAATAATTGCAACATATCCTCCATAGTGGGTTCCGGAGCATAATCTTCTGTAGGAAGCCCGAGTAACTCATTGAACTTCCGCAGACTGACTTCATATTTGACACCACCAATAGTAAAGGATAGGCCTGTTGGATTTGCTTTTCCACCCTGAATCTCTAGTGTTGAGTAAGCAGCTTGAAGAGCTTCGACATTCAGGATGGGAGAGGCGGTTAAGGCATGACTTATGATTGATGTGTTGTTGAGGGATTCAATCCAGAACTGATAGTGAATAAATCTACCAGTTGCTCGATCAGCATAGAGATTAACAAAGTTGGTCTTGGGAATTGTGAAATTTGGGTTTGCCATTTTAAATTTGTGTTTGAGAAAAGAAATGTTCTGAAATGGTTTTGCAATGGAATTTTTAGAGAACAAGTTCTAAATTTAAACAAAATAAAACGTACACGAACCCCACTAATTACCCCACGTAATTAGTGACACAAATTAAAACAAATTAACTTCCCCACTAATGACCACTTAACTCCCCACTAATGATTGACAGTTGAATTTTCGAAAATTAAAGTGAACAGCCGTTACAAAATAAATTATTTTTCCAGAAAACCACAAACACGGCGGTAAAGTTGCACTTTAAGGATTAACCAGTAGTACTCACAACTATTTTGCTCAAGAACACAAAAGAACTTAAGAATAAGAAAGCACGAAACAAAAACAAACTCACTCGAATGAAGAAGAAAACTAAAGAACTAATTGCAAGAACAGTAATGACGTTAAAACAACACAAGAAGTTCAACAGTTTTAAATAAAATTTTGGCAGAGTTTCGTTTTAGTTATTGATGCTTTTAAGTAACAGTTAGTGATTTTTGTTTAAGAAAATCACAAGAAAACTTGATGTAATGTATGTATACGCGTGTGTATATGAAGAGCTTAAGCTTTTGAAAGAGAAAAAGAAAGTTAATGCAAATAATGAACAGCCTTTTTAATGCTATAATATATACTTGCACGCCTAAAAAGAAGTAACTGAAAAGACAAGTCACATCTCGATCTCGAGATCCGCATCTCGATCCTCATCTAGATGTAGATCTCGATGTCGATCTCGATCCGCATCTCGATGTCGATCTCGATGTCGATCTCGATCCGCATCTCGATCTACATCCCGATGTCGATCTCGATGTCGATCTCGATGTGGATAGATCGAGATGTACCTTGACAGTTTTAAGCAGTTTTCACAAATCGTTCTCGATCTCGATCTCGATCCAGAATCAGATCGAGATTTGCCTAAGAAATTTTTTAATGAAATTATGTGAATTAAACATTTATATGTAAAATTCACAAGATTTCACCACAAATTTTCACACCATTTTAGAAACTTACAATTTTTGAAACGACAGGGAATTTAGCAAATAAATCATTCATTACAAAATTAAGTATAGCATTAAATCCTATCACATTATTAGACGTTAATCATTTAGATACACAGATCAGCACAAGATTAATTTCATGAAACTTTCTAACTTCCCTTTATGAGATGTAATACATACATTTATGAAGTTAAGTATACATTATTAATTATGAATATTCATGAATAACAATAATATGTACACAAACTGAATTATAACAGATAGGTAGCAAAATTAACAGGTGTTAAGCATCCCCAATTCACCAACCAATCTAGAAAATGTTGATTCGTCTAGAGGTTTAGTGAATATATCTGCTATTTGATGTTTAGTAGACACAAAATGCAACTCTACAGTTCCATTTTCTACATGCTCTCTAATAAAATGATACCTGATGTCAATGTGCTTGGTCCTTGAGTGATCCACAGGATTGTTGGTCATTGCAATAGCCCTTGTGTTGTCACACATGATAGGAATCTTAGATACTTCCACACCGTAGTCCTTGAGTTGGTTCTTCATCCACAGTATCTGGGCCACACAGCTTCCAGCAGCAATATATTCTGCTTCAGCTGTCGAGGTAGATACTGTGTGTTGTTTCTTGCTTTGCCAAGACACCAACCTTCTTCCAAGGAACTGACAGCTTCCTGAAGTGCTCTTCCTATCTATTCTACAACCTGCGTAATCTGAATCCGAATAGCCAACAAGATTAAACCCTGTATCTCTTGGATACCAAATCCCAAGATTTGATGTTCCCTTGAGATACCTAAAAATATGCTTTACGGCTATGAGATGTGACTCTCTAGGATCCGCTTGGAACCTTGCACATAGGCACGTAGAGAACATAATATCAGGTCTGCTAGCAGTTAAATACAAAAGTGAGCCGATCATACCTCGATAGCTTGAGATGTCTATAGGTTTACCCGCTTTGTCCTCGTCAAGCTTCGTGGCTGTTGCCATAGGAGTCTTTGCTTGTGATACATCTTGGAGACCATACTTCTTCAATAGATCATGAATGTACTTGGTCTGGCAGATAAATATCCCGTCCTTCTTCTGACTAACTTGAATGCCCAGAAAGAACGTCAGCTCTCCCATCATGCTCATCTCATACCTTGATTGCATTAACTTAGCGAATTTAGCACAAAGCTTCTCATTTGCAGACCCAAAGATAATGTCATCCACATATACTTGCACCATTATTAGATCATCTTTGCATTTCTTGTAGAAAAGCGTCTTGTCGATTACTCCTCTTGTAAAACCACTTTCTAGTAAGAAGTCTGACAGAGTTTCATACCACTTCCGCGGAGACTGCTTAAGGCCATATACTGATTTGAAGAGTCGATAAACATAATCACAATATTTGATATCAATAAACCCGGGAGGTTGCTCGACATACACCTCTTCATCCAGTTCACCGTTTAAGAATGCACTCTTGACATCCATTTGATAGACTTTAAAACCATGATGTGCTGCAAATGCCAAGAACATCCTCACTGCCTCTAGCCTTGCTACTGGTGCATAGGTTTCATCATAATCAATTCCTTCTCTTTGAGTATAACCCTTAGCAACCAGGCGAGCTTTATTTCGTGTTACACGTCCGTCTTCATCCAGCTTGTTCCTGAATACCCATTTTGTCCCAACAACAGATCTATTCTTTGGTCTGGGTACCAGCTTCCACACCTTCTGCCTTTCAAACTGATTGAGTTCCTCTTGCATAGCAATCACCCAATCAGCGTCATCTAGAGCTTCTTCCACCACTTTAGGTTCCATCTGGGAAAGGAACACTGAGTATAGACATTCATTCTCAGTGGCAATTTCAGCTCTAGCTTTTCCTCTAGTAGTCACTCCGGCTTCTGGATCACCAATAATTAGCTCGAACGGATGGTCCTTGTTCCAAGTGCGATCCCTAGCAAATGTTCTTGATGATTCAGCTTGATCTTGTAAGTGAAGGTGACTTAGTCTAGAAGCACTTTCACTAGCTTCTCTTGAGCTAGTACTAGCTCCCCCTGAGTGCATACTGACTCCCCCTGAGTTAGTACCAGGTCTGACGGAAGGTGATCCCTCAGCCCTAGTGTTTTGAATTTGCGAAACACTAGACTCTTGATTAATTTCATTATTTATAGTTGGATCACTACCCTGCACTACTGACTCAGGAACTGTATCCACTTCATCAATATCCATATTTTCAAATCTTAGGGAAGTGGGCTCACTATCTTCTTTTTGTATAGAAGGGAGCTTTGAGTCGTCGAATGTGACATTAAGGCTTTCAACCACCTTGCGATCATTAAGCACAAACACCCTGTACGCTGCTACTACTTCAAGAGAATATCCAATGAAAACCCCTTCATCTGCTTTGGCATCAAACTTTCCAAGTTGTGCATTGTCTCTTAACACAAAGCATTTGGCACCAAATACGTGAAAGTACTTGATAGATGGTTTTCGTTTATTCATCATGTAATACGGCGTCTCATTATGGTCCTTTATAATCAGGGTTCTGTTCTGTGTATAACAAGCCGTGCTAACTGCTTCAGCCCAAAAATATAAAGGAAGTTTTGACTCATACAGCATTGTCCTAGCTGCTTCAACCAGTGTCCTGTTCTTCCTTTCTACCACCCCATTTTGCTGTGGTGTTCTCGGTGCTGAATACTGTCGTCTGATCCCTTTAGATATGCAGAAATCCATTAACACTGAGTTCTTGAATTCTGTCCCATTGTCGGATTGGATAGTCTTCACAGTCAGACTTGCTACGTTTTCAATTACCAGTACATGTCTAATGATCTCATGTGGCACTTCATCTTTCGATGTCACAAACTTCACCCATGTGTATTTGGAAAAGTCATCGACAATTACCAGCGCATATCTTTTCCTTGACATTGACATAACATTAACGGGTCCAAACAAATCCATGTGAAGGAGTTGTAGGGGCTCGGTAATGCTATTCACTTGTTTATCCTTATGCGAGGCTCTTTTTGATTTTCCCATCTCACATGCTTCGCAGAGTCCATCTGGAGTAAACTCCATCTGCGGCAGCCCTCTCACCAATTCTCTCCTTACGAGATTATTCATTGCTTTAAAGTTCAGGTGAGATAATCTTTTATGCCATAGCCAACTTTCATCAGCAGAAGCCTTGCTGTAGAAACACGTGACTTCAGACTGATCAGCAAAATTCATGTCAGCTATGAACAAATTTGACTTCCTTACTCCTTTGAGAGCAAGGCTTCCATCCTTTTTGCTTCGAATCGAACAATCATGCTTCCCAAAGTTGACGTCAAAACCCCTGTCGGTGAACTGACTAACGCTGAGAAGATTATATCGCAATCCTTCCACAAAAGATACATCCTCAATGATAACATTTCCACAAACGATCTTGCCATATCCCCTGGTGTAACCTTTGCTGTTATCTCCAAAAGTAACCACGGAGCCGGCTCTCAACACCAAATCTGTTAGCAGGGACTTATTGCCGGTCATATGCCTCGATGCTCCACTGTCCAGCACCCATATGACTTTACTCTTTTCCTGTTCACTGCCCTGCAAATCCAGAAAGGTTAGGTGTTCTTCGGAACCCAATGATGTTTGGGCCCGGCATCAATAATTTCCTTTTTCTTTTCAGATACAGAAGGCTTTGCCTTGTTGCCATCAGGGGCATTCATCTTGACTTTGTCTTTTCCCTTGTCAACCTTGACTGGTTTGTCAGGTTTGGGAGTAGACTGGTCACTCCTAACTTTAGGAGGACTTGAAGTCTTAGTCTTTGACCCCGCATGCTTTTTCTTACCACTACTAGATGTATGTTCAACAGATGCACTAGCAGTATTCATTAAATTAAAATAAGCATGCATGATGTTTACAGCACATGGCATACAATTAGGATTATTGCATTTAGCATGATTTGCATGCATGTTAGGCAAAGCAGTAGTTGCAGGCATGGTATTACAACCAACAGATTTTTCTTCCTCTACATAGAACGGGCAATAGTAAGACAAATGATCAGTTTGATTACAAATATAGCATGCCTTTCTAGCTCGTGTAGATGTAGATACAGATGCAGGTTCAGTTTTAACTGCCTTTACAGGTGCTTTCATTTGGTCTGACCCTGCTACCCATTGTTTATATGACACCGTCTTAGCCTCCTTGGTTCCTACACCTCTCTTAGCATAAGCAATCTTACTCGCTCTCTTGGAAGTTGTAGGTTCTACTACTTTTTTTTCTGAATCTCTTTCAATTTTAATTTCTTGTTCAATTTTAGTAGCAACAGGATCTATGGTCCTGGGCTCAAACTGCTTAAAGATAGGTTTTCTAACATCCATTAAAACCTCAGGCACATTTTCTTTGACTAACACTGGCTCTAACAACTCAGCAGCCCTATTTTTCTTTTTCTGTGTGTAGTCAAGTCCTATGTTTACTTTTTCATTTTTACTCTTGCCTGCCAGTTTCATGTACATGTCCCTTTCTACGAAAACTTTATTAGCGGCTTCTTTAAAAGATTGACATGTTATTTTAAGCTCAGCTAATTCATTTTTAAGTTCTTCGTTAAGGTCTTCCCTAATCTTAAGCTTGTGTTCTAAAACGTCTACCTGATTCATTAACTGCCTTTCTTTACTTTCTCCTGATTCTAATTCCTCTACCCTGGCCTCGAGAAGTCTATTCTTAAGGGAGAGTTTAGCATTTTCCTCATTAACAGCAATTAGATTTAGTTGGAGATTGTACATATCTTTAGTCATGGCAGCTAATTCATGTTGGTACTCAGGAATAGACATTTCATTTACGGTTAGAATCGGTACCTCTGATTGTTCTGAAGATTTTGCCATTAAAGCGAAATTGCATAGCTCCTGATCTTCATCTTCATCAGACTCGTCCCAACCCTTCCCTTCAGTCACAACATACGCCCGGCTTCCCTTCTGTTGCTTGCTAACCAAGGCATCATATTTCTTTTTCAGATCAGCATAGGATTCCTTGGGATGAACGTACTTGGGCTTCTTGCACTCTGTTGCGAAGTGCCCCAATTCATTGCAGTTGTAGCATCTGAACTTGTTCTTGTCTACCAGGTTAGGTCTGTAGCCACTACCGGATGTGCTACCTCGGCCACTGTAACTTCCCCGACCACTTACACTACTGCCTCTGCCGCTACTGCTGCCTCTTCGGCTGAAAGAACTACCAAATCGTCCTTTACCACTTCTTTGCTTCCTGAAGCTGATATGAGCAAATTCTCGAGCAATACAAGCATATGACTTGTCTTCTAATTTGTCCAGCTCTTCAAGGGTATAGTATTCATCCTCACTTTCTTCGGATGGATCTTCAATGTCTAATACCACCCTTTCAGGATTAGCAGTTTTCAATGAGACAGCTGCAAGTGCCTTTACAGCAGACTCTTCAACTACAAGTCCAGACTCACTTACCGCTTTGTTTTCTCCACTATTGTAGGATCTTCTTCTGTCATTTTGTTCCTGCTCCAGCTCGTAGGTCTTCAAAACACCATACAGCTTTTCGAGAGAAGTATTTTTCAAGTCTCTTGACTCTCGAATGGCAGTGATCCTGTGTTCCAGATGTTTAGGCAAATTCAATAGAAACTTGATATTTGAATCTGCTAGTGGATAGACTTTATCTCTTATACTCAGCTCGATAAGCAATTTACTGTAACGTTTGTAAACATCCGCTACGCTTTCTCCTCGTTCGCATCTGAACGATTCATATTCAGATATCAGAATGCGTTTGTGATTATCTCTAACTTCCTCGGTCCCCTCCATCACCACAGCCAGTTTATCCCACATGGCTTTAGCTGTTTTTAATCCCTTTATTTGAACATAGTACTCTGAGTTTAGGGATTCAATTATGACGTTGCGTAAAGACGCATCCATACCAACCAATTCTTTATCTGCGTCTGAAAACTCCATTTCCTCTTTAGGAACAGACCGGGATGGAATTAGTATCCCTCCTTCCATTCGCTCTGGCTCAATTCTCATGGGTATGTATGGACCGTTTTCCAATATTCTCAAGTATACCTTGTTTATTGATTCAAGGTAAGCTCTCATCCTTCCGGTCCATTCGTCATAATGTTGTGCATCAAATGGAGGTATCTTAAATCTGTGTGCGGCGGCCATTTTAATAAAATTTAAAATTAAGATAATACACTTTTCAAATTACAATAAATTGTATTTACTTGAAAAATTAATTATCACACTTTAAATATCCAACACTTAATATCCAACGGATTTTGCACTTAAGATTCAAGCAAGTTAGTTTTAATCACAGGAACAGTAGCAGGGTCCATAATTTTTCAAGTCCAAACAAAAAGGTGTCCACTTTCTAGTTGACAGAAGTTCGAAATTGTCCTTTTTGTTTAGTCAATCAGTTGATTCCAGTTTTGACCACAAGAAAATCCACAAAGCTCTAAAGTACAGTATTTTGGAATTTTGTACAAGTATTCCTTACACCATGACTCAGAACTTTTTAGATCTACGACTTTTTCAAGAAGAAACAAATAAAAACTTTCGGCACAAACTTCAAGAAAAAATTAGATCTGGGATTTTCAAGAACCAACTCAAACAACACAGTAGGATCTCTGTTAGATGTGATTAACAGGAGCTCTGATACCAATTGTTAGGTCCAAAGTGTTGTAGAGGGGGGGGGGGTGAATACAACTGTTTAAAATTTATGAGAGAATAAGCAATACGCAGGTAATAAATGATGACACAGAATTTCAAGAATATATCATTATATTCATTGATGGATTTGCTACAACATTCATAAAAGCATCATGATCAGTTGAACAATAAATACAGTAATTAAAGCTAGATTCAACTGATCCTCTCTCTCACTTTTTGTTTTACAGTAAATGCTCTCTCTCTTAAAAATATCGTTGAATATAGAGATGATGAAAGTCTCCTTACTAATAAAATCAAAGTGCTGCTTTTATAATGTCATGTAGTCTTGATCTTGTCCTTTTTGTGTACGTGGCCCAATCAGGACTTCGACAACAAAAAGTACTTTAACAACAACTCTGGATCAACCGTTCACAATAAGCCACTTGTCCCTTGAACATTAAATGTTACATTTCTACCCGCATCTCGATCTTCGCCTGGACCCATCTCGATCTCGATCTGTGAAAATCTCGATCTCGATCTGGGAGAATCTCGATCTCGATCTATGAAGATCTCGATCTCGATCTGTGAAGATCTCGATCTCGATCTGGGAGAATCTCGATCTCGATCTATCGCCTGGATCGAGATTTGCCTTTGCAGTGTTTTACTTCACTTGTAAATCTCGACCCGCATCTCGATCTGCTGTGGATCGACATTTGCCTTAGCAAATATGCACACATCCAATGTTGACCTTCTTTAGTGACTAATGAGGATTAACCTTTATGAGCAAGTTTCCCTAGCTTCTTCAATTTCTTTTCCTCACTCAATTCAAATGAGATCTTCTATTACTGACATGAACTTGCCTCCAATGTCCTGACACTTGATGCAATGGTCTGGTTCATAAGTGACTAGTCTTGTAGGGGTTCTTGCTTCTGAATGTCAGTTCTCATTTGTTGATTAACCTTTACATTATCCAGATGCTGATATACATTACATGAAATCACTTTGGTCTTCTTGATACTTCTTTAACATTAATTTGATTCTCCATTAGATAAGTTAGGGCATGAGCAATACTCAGATTGAACTTCTTCTCACTTATGCATCCTTGATTAACCAAATTAGTTACTTGTAGTTACCAAGTATCATTGCCATTTCTTCATTTGATTGATTCCATGTGCTTCTTCAGTTTCTCTTGTTTTGCTGTTGTTTTATCTTTTACTTAGTTGAGTTACATAGTAATTAAGTGTTACAAGTCAGTACACCTATGCCTTTCAAATGGGATTCCTCATTTGCTATGAAATCCGAAGGACATGATGTGGTTAGATCGGGTCACATGGTGTCCGGGTCATTGTCAGAGGTACTTATCTCGAAAAAGTGTTGATAACTCATAGAGGCGTGACAGTTCGCTTCGCATCTCTATTAGATGCCTTTTGTTCACTTCGAATGGAAGATTTCTGACATAATTTATTATCTGATTCCACCTCGCATCGCTAATGGCAAGGAGGAATCGGGGTAGTTATTATGCCCAATATTTGGACATGGGTTCTAGACATGCCCAATAACATAGATTGGCTGGCCCACCTCGTACCTAGGCTCACATGACTTCAAAATCCACATCCACCTCACATAATGCTAAAAATGATAAAATATTTTAAAGCCCTTAGTCTAGTGTGAGGTCGCATCGCATCGCTATCATATATGTGTCATAGTTATTAGTACTTTGCATATTTTTTTTTGTTTTTTTTATGTTAGTTAATTTACTCTATTTGATTGCACGTCTTTAACTTGTTCTCGACTTCTTCGCATTATCTAATATTTATTTATATAATTATGATCTTTATCCAACGATTTTCTTTAATTTCTTTGTTTCGATTTTCGATATAAGAGAGAGAATGTGGTTTTAACTACTTTATTTAATAGTAAAATAGTAATAAAAATATTTGTACGTTATGGGTGATGTTCATGACTTGTGTCGACACGATGAGTGATCTCATCTGCTGTTGAATTTTGTTTGAAATAAAATCAACTTTTGAATAATTGACAATAAATTTAAAATGATAGGTACATGTAGCAAGAATAGATTTTATTAAATAATAAAATTTGAGGGGTTAATGGATACAGTCAAATACTTCAATTGCACAGAAGCACTAAAAAATTTCAACTTTATCGAATCATCGACAAGAATAGCATCGTTGTGTCGTTGACATACGAATTACACAGGCTGTCTGATACCGGTGAAAGAACAATGAATTGAATACCACTGCATGATAGGTAAGTTATTATTAAATTAAAAATTATATTTTAATTCACCTCGGTGTTTGGTTGATTCAATATTTAATCTTATTTATTGGGATCAGATGCGCAGTAATTTGCTAAAGCATTTTTAATGTACTTATTTTACAGATAATATAAAATGAAATTGTAGTTTAGAGGTTATTCTTTCTTAAATATGAAAAACGTTTTTTTTAATTGTTTTCATATTTAAAATATATCGGGTTATATCTATACTATATTATTAAACCCGTAAGGACAATTATTTGGTCGGTCGGTCATCCGGTAAGTCCGACATCTTTTTATACAACTCTCTTTATATAATTATTATATAATTATAATATAATTTTAAAATATATATATTTTCTATCTACAACTCTATCATTACAACAATCTAATAACATATCTTCTTCTATTACCGCTCAAACTCTTCAATTTATTTAAAATTATAGCTTATTAATTAAATTTAATAAATATTAAAATAATATAATTAAGTTTGGATTCCTCTTTTTATACAACTTTTTTATGTAACTATTATATAATTATAATCTAATTTTAAAACATATATATTCTATCTGCAATTCTATCATCATTGAGTCCTCTTTTTGTACAACAATCTAATAACATATCTTTTTTCAATTACTGCTCAAACTCTTCAATTTATTTAAAATTACAGTTTATTAATTAAATTTCATAAATATTAAAATATTATTATTTTATCTATATTAAATAATTTTTATTATATACTATATTATTATAAATTACATATTAAAAAATTTAAAATTAAACATTTAACTTATATAAAATAATTAATATATATAATTTATTAACACCGTCCGTGCTTTAAAGTACGGGTTATAAGTTAGTATATTTTTATTATACATAGAATATAATTTATTAACACCATCCGTATATTTTATTATACAACACATGCAGAAAATGCCCTAAATAACTAATATTTAACTATGCCCAAAATACCAAATGTCGGAGTATGTGCCCTTATTATCCAATCAACCTCGCATTCAAGGAATGTGTATAGGAAGAATTAAGTTATCTTCATTCTCTCTTGAATAAATAGTCAATCTCTCGCTCATTTTATATACTGCAAGTTGCAACACACACACACATATATAGTTACACAGACCTTTTTTATTCACCATTTTCAACCTCAAATATCTGCACTACCGTAGCTTTAATTATAAATGTAATTATAAAAATAAATTACCCATAAATTCCTCTACAATTGGATAGTGCTTTGCTTGATTTTTGTTCGAGAAATTTCAATTTCATGTTTTGGAGTTTTGTTTGATTTGTATTCTTAAAAGAGAAGGACTAAAAAGGTTTCTAATTGTTATTATGTATGTATGTAATATATATTAACTGTTATTATTTATATAATATTAGATTAGAGTATGAAATTGGGGTTTTAAATACTTATAATTAGTATATGATTTTGGGACTTTTAATGATTGAAAAATGGAGAGAATATACTACGTGCGAAATGATAATGGGAATGATTCCAGTGGATCGTTGGCAGTTCCCGTACTGATCTACCAGGTTGTGTATATAACATAGAGTACATGCGTGTGGGTGTGTTAACAAGACATAAACAAACTGTGCATTGTATGGACACTTACAGAGTGACAACGCATTCAGATATTGCATAGAACGGAAAAAGGAATGACATAGAAAACCGGGTTTCGCAATCGAGCAATATGTATCAACCAAATCAAGTAGATATTTGCATTTAGAAGATGCGAATGCTATGAAGTAAATTAAAAAAAATACTGTAATAGCACAACATATGCAATATCTACTTGATATAAAGTGATATTTTGATCAACACCAGCGCCAAATGATATTTTGACACGAAAGAATGAGTAAAAAAGTTTTATAGAGGGCATTCACCCACTTGCACATATCACATAGATACAAAAAACACAACGTTTGATATTATATACTCCCTCCGTCCCGTTGAGTTGTTATCATTTCAAAATGGGTTGTCTGGCACGCATTTTAAGGTGAATTTTAAGGATAGTTCCATAATTTATTTTTGAAATTTTCTTTTTTTATATAAAAATAGAACAATCCTATTTTTATACAAAAAAAGAAATTTTTAAAAATAAGTTATGGAACTATCCTTAAAATCCACCTTAAAATGCGTGCCAGAAAGTGAAAAAAAAGTGATAACAATTGGATGGGACGGATGGAGTATTAGAATGGCTTTTTGCAGAAAAATACAAATGACAAGTAACAATTCATGACAGATTACTCGTTTGTATAAAAACAATTGGCATATAAAGATAACTGACAACCGGCATATAATAAAAAATTAAAAATTAAAAATTAAAAATTAAAAAGAAAATAATAATAAGATGACAGAGTACTGGATAAGACCAAAATTATGATATGCTATGCGGGAAGAGGAGAAAATAAAAAAGTTCTTTTTGTGGGAGTTGGAGACTGGGATGAGTTTTTATTTTTAGCATACTTGGAGCTGTTTTTTTAACTAGAAAATGATAGAGTAGCTTTAATTCAGATTTTATCAAAAAAATTGTTTGAAAGCTACTACAATTCATAATCTTCTTGTACAATACTGGAAGTTATAAATTTATATGATCAAAATTTTATATATTTTTTCATTAATTAAAAATGAGGCCCCTTCTACGGCCACAACCGGATAAATAACATAATCAAGCCAACCCATCTCTCACCATTAAAAAAATAAATAAGCGACTTTGATTAAAAAAAAGACATATGCTCTATTATAATTATAGAACGTAGTACGCTCTATTATAGAGCGTAAGTCTTTATATTTTTTTCTCTTTTATGCCCTTAATTTGTCACGTGTAAATTATTTAAAAGAAAGAAATAAAAACCCGTACACTCTATTATAGAAGTACACTCTATTATAGAGTGTAGTACGTTCTATTACAGAGCGTACGAGTTTTTATTTAAAAACTCGGTTTTTTTTCAAACCCGATTCCATTTTTAACAAAACCAACTAAAATAAATATATAACCTTCAGTTTTAACCCTAATCATCCACAAACCATCCTCAACCTAACCCTAACCTGGTGCGATTTGCTGCAATTTCCTTCTTTGTGTTGCTATTTTTTCATCAAGTATGCATTCTAATCTTTATTACATATGATTTTTGCACTTTATATATATATATATATATATATATATATATATATATATATATATATTGTTTATATATTCGATTGTTTGTGTATGTTTGATTTACTAGTGTTATATTCGATAATGTATGTATGTGTGTATATTTTAATTTATATATGTATGTATGTGTGTATATTTCGATTTGTATATGTGTGTATATTTCGATTTGTATATGTATGTATATGTTTAAGTTCGAAATTTTTGGGTGGTTTGGATTAAATTTCATTTTTTTGGTTTATATGTGGTTTTAATTCGAATTGTTTTGGTTATATGTATAAAGTTTAAAATTTGTTAGTTATGTGTATAAAGTTCAATTTTTTTTGGTTATATATATGGTTTTGGTTCAATTGTTTTTGGTTATATATGTCGTTTTAGTTAGAAGTTTTTTGGTTATGTATATTCTTGAATTTTTGTTTGAGATTTTGAATTATTATTATTGGAGTTTTAGGTTTTAATTTCGAATTATTGGAGATTTTGTTTGATATGGACGTTAGTTTATCGATATTATTAGACTTACGTAATTATTTCTTTAATTTCATATATGTCGGATGATTTGTGTGGCCCTGTCGATCCTTCGGTTCTTCACGATCAAAAAAATCACATTAGCACCTTTATATGGAATGAGATTCACCGAAATCTTCTCAAAATTCGTCAAAGTACTTCTTTTCTTTCAGAATGGAAATTAGAGTCATTTCAAGTTCATCTTCTACAACAATGGGGTTTCAGAATGTTTACTAAATGACGTGGCTTTGATTTCGGCGTTAGTGGAGCGTTGAAGGCCAGAAACTAACATATTTCATTTCACTTTTGGTGAGATAACAGTGACCCTTGAAGATGTCTACATGTTGATGAGTCTTCCGGTTATAGGAGAATCGATAACAAATCTTGAAGCAATTGGTGTCAAGAATACTTGGTTATACATTTGGCCGGATCCGGATCTTTCCATTAAAGAAAAAAGAAGAAGATTTTGGTAGGGGTGACGTCAAATTGAATTTTTTGAGAGAGCGATATTGCAAGGGCCCAGATAAGAATGATCACGAAATGTTGGAGATATATACACGGGGGTATGTCTTCTATTTATGCGGCACTATTTTATTCCCTACAAAGTCTCATAATGTTACTCACCTTAGATTAATCTCGTTGTTACTCGATACTAGTAAGATATATGGATATGCTTGGGGGCGGGAGTTCTAGCATACTTGTATAAGAATTTGTATGAAGCTAGTTTCAAGGATTGTGTATCGATTACCGGATGTTGTACTCTTTTGATGCTTTGGGTTCGTGAGAGGTTGCGTTCGGGACAATCTATGATTGCAAGTATGTGGAACATATGTGGCATAGGGCTTTAGCATGGGCGATTCATCCGGTTGGCAAGGGGAAATCCAAGTACTATAATGTCCATCACAACATTGACGCCTACTGTGGATAATTTGATAATTTTGATCCGAGTTGGATTGCTTGGAGACCATATAGCCCCTTTTATCGCATGTTTGATCCAGACTTTGAGATTGTTCGGTTGGCCGGTATCGCTCATGTGCCGCTGATATTTTTTGAATATGTTGAATATCAACTAGCAGAGAGGGTGGCAAGACAAATGAATTTGCCCTTGGGCACACCACTTCCGCCCCCATGAGTGAAATGAAAAAATGAGGCTTAATATTGATGTTCCGTTCCAGAATATAGATCCGAATAATATGGAAAAATATGTAACAATGTGGAATGAGTTTGTGAATAATGGTGTTGGTCTTTTGGGCCCCCCGGTGTATCCGGTATCATTAGAGGATTATATGGATTGGTACTTGAATATTACAAAATTGAAGATTCTACAACCTTCAAAACCAATAAAGGATCCTAAAATACACCAAGAAGCGAAAGACAAATTTAACAATCCCAAGACATTAGATTTGATATGTTTTCTTCCTAATATATAAAGTATTAGTCATAGGTTCCTTAAATAATATCGGATATGCATTTATACATTGTTCTTATTTTTTATCTTATATATAATGTGTACTGCTCAAGGCATGAGTGAGCTTTCTTTGCATGATATGCTTTCTGTTTTTCACGAGTCCGTCTTGCCCACATTTGTTGAAAAACATGATGATTTTATGTTTGATACTTTTGGTCTGACATATGAAAGACCCGAGTTTAAAAGTGTTTTGCCTAAAAGAAAGGCAAGCAGGGGCCAAAAAGCTACTCGAGAAGCTAGTCCAGAAAAGCCACATTTTGAAGAGTACGTGGTGGATCCTAGTGTTCCTATGTACAAAACAACTCAATTTGATAAGGTAACAATAATGATTGTTTTGGATTTGTCTTTACTTTTCTATGTTTGTCTCTATTTGTTCCAATTTTGTTTCGTTTTCATTTTAGGGTACTATCACCATTTCGAGGGCCAACTATGATAAATGATCTTTTATAAAGCCTATCAAGGTATATAAATCGGATTGGTTGAAAGTAATTTGGTGGGAGTGTGAAGCCATTGGAAATTTGCCAAGAAGTTGTGATGCCAAAGCGGTCATTTCTTTACAACCAAATCGAAAAGTGGATGATAGTACAATGGATGTTTATTGTCAATTGCTAAAAGCGAGGGAAAATAGATTCTTTAGTTTTGAAGGATGTGAGGCCGCAAAATATTATTTTATGTCTCTGTGGTTCTTCCAAGTGATGACCTCTCATCATTGCAAAAATATGAAGAATCCGTTGAAGAGAAAGAATAAAGAATGAGAGACTACTGATAGGGACTTTAAAACACATGGCACAAAAGATAGAGGGACGTGAAGATTACCGATTTTGACTTTATTCTTATGCCGATTGTAATGGGAGGTCATTAGATCCTATTTTTGTGATCAATCAAAAATTTTAGAGTTTCATTATTTGATCCTCTACGAGATGATGCTCCTTACATGAAACTAAAAGAGTTATACAAGAAAGAGTGCTTCGTAGTGGTATATTTCATCTCTTTCTTTACAGTTTCTAGTCATCAAATTATGTTTTTGTCTAATGTATTTTTATGTTTGTTTGATAGAAAAAAATGATTCCTTTGATGTATCACCGGTTGGACCCCGAGACTTATCAAGCTGTCACATTTGTTGAGGTTGAAAGTGTCCAGGACCGACCTAGGCAACGTAATGGTCTTGATTGCGGTGTTTTCATCATGAAGTATTTGGTTTGTATTTTGACATGTAATACCCAAACTTGACGTGGTGTCGAATGGGATGAGGATATTATCTCACTCTTTCAGAATCATATTGGATGTGAACTCAATAAATGAATAGCCCGACATATGAGTGAGGGATCGTAACAAGCTAGATTAGCCAGATTGTAATTTGAATTTGTTTGTAATGATATAATTTGGATTGCTTTTAATTTGGACTGTAATGATATAATTTGGTTTTGATATGTTTTACATTTGGATTGGTTTTTATATTGGATTTGGATTTGTATTATAAAGTTGGTTATTGTATTTATAGAGTTTGATTTTCTTGGTTTTTATGTTTGTGTTGTATTTTGGAGTTGGATTGGATTGGATTGAGTTTGAAACAGGTTGTACATGAAAAAAATAAAGGAAACAAGACAAAATTTTTGTCTGTATATACGCTCTATTATATAGCGTACGTACACTTTATAATAGAGTGAATATATAATGATGTAAAAAAAATTAAGGCAAACTATTTTTCTTTGCAATTTGTGTATGTATATACGCTCTATTATAGAGCGGACATACGCTCTATAATATAGCAGATATATAATGATGTTAAAAAAACTAAGGCAAAAACAGATTTATATTGCCAAAATCTCTGCACTTACGCTCTATTATATAACGTACATACACTATATAATAGAGTGTACACACACACACACACACACACACACACACACACATATATATATATACACACTTCTTAAACCAATTCATCTCACAATACCATAAACAACTTCAATATCAATACAAATTCAAATGCTAAAAATTAGCTCCTCATTGTTAATTTAGTTGGACAATTTCTTGCATCATACTTGATATCAATTGCACCACAATAACAACAGTTTCTTAGTTTTTTGGATTTAGACATTTCTATATCACTTTTTGCTCTTTCCTTGGGGCGACCTTTAGTTTGAGACATCACAGGGTTCTTTAAATTATCAAAATTCTCATCTTCAGCAAAATTGTCACCTCCTAGATCATTCTCATGTAGTTGATTCTTAGGAGGATCTTCCTTCGCTTTTTTTATACATAATTCGACTCTTTTTCTATTAAAGCCATGATATAATTAAAATTTTCAATCGAACAACTCCCTGACAGGCTAAATCTTGAAAGGCTTTGCATAAAGAGTTATATCGTGCGGGTTGTGACTGAAGATATGTGCCGATGGTAGGAGGTTTATACGATATGGACCCCGAAACTTTATTTTCTCCAATTGTCCATCTTAACTTGATTAAATTTGAAGGAAATTCCGTCCATTGCATCATATTCAAATATCGAATAATGTGACGACAAATCATTCCCGAATTTTAAATTTTTTGACAAACATAAGTTATGGTGCTATTTTCGGCTAAAACCAAAGTATAAAATTTTCTATATTCAGCCGCCACTGTGGTTTTATATGCTCCATACACCTTAAAGCACATAGTGCTCTCGGGGTGTTTCTCAATAATAATATAGGCTCCACTTTGTTTAAGCTCGTGTTGAAAACGTCTAAACATCTCCTTTGTATATATAGATGCCACATGATTCTCCAATGATGAGGATGCTATTCTTGACATATCCTTATACTTCGTTTTATAATCCCCTTCTCTCTCACGAAGATATTGTTTCTCCAATTCTTTTTGTGAATTCTCTATAAATTCTTTCAAACCAGTGTTAGCATTCACATACTCATCGAAAAAAGTATTCATCGATTCACTTCTCGAGGTAGTGGTCATCCCGGTAGTGAAATGAAGTTTAGTATACACATGAACTCATTTATGTCGAACGGAATACATATCTTGCAATAAAAAATGATCAACCAAGTTATATTTTTCAACCAAATCATCTCACCCATCTTCAAATTGTTCAACCATTAATGACTTGTAGATACATAAGTTGAAATCTTCTTTAAAGTGTGGTTCATTTTCATACAAATTTGACAATTTTTCTCCAAATTTAGTACTTATATGCCAAGTACAATACAAATGATTCGTGTTGGCAAAACTTCGACAATTGCATTTCCAATCGCAATATCTTGATCCGTGATGATTGAGATTGGAGGCTTGTTTTCCATGGTTTCCAACCAATTCTTAAAAACCTATACATATGAACCTTCTTTCTCATCCCTTATTAATGTAAATTCAAATAATGTGGATTGATAGTGGGGGTTGACCCCTGTAATAGGTACAAATGACATACAATATTTATTTGTACGGTACGTGGAGTCAAACATTACCACACCTCCAAAAATTTTATATGCATTTAATGATCTCGGATTAGCCCACAACATAGCACACACCCGATTTTCTTCATCAACATCTACTCAATAGAAAAATTCCCCTAAATTATTATATTTCAATTCTCGAAATAATGTCAAACCTTCTCGGGCATCACTTGAATCAAACACATAATGTCTAATATCACACAAAACATCATGAATGTCTTGACTATTAAATTCAATATTTTCTAAACTTCCCGTTAAGTCATCCAAAATATTCAAAGTTTTTGAAGATCCAATACTCGACTTATTCTAAGTAACAATCAATTGTCGAATAATGAGGGTTATGTTTTTTGGCATGTGCATGAAATGCACTTCACTAGTTCTACCATTTTATGATTGTGTTTCAAATTAACCAATGTCACTTCCCATTTCTTTAAATTCTCTCTATGAACAACATACATCTGTGCTTTACAACTCGTTCTACCAATAGTATCTCTATTTCTCTTCCTTTTTCGGACATCAAACTCATCCAAAGTCTTTTTTAAGCCTAATCTACCACCCTTTCTACATATATACAAACGCGAACAAATATTTTTACTTTTTAAGCATTTATGCATAGTTCTAATTATTATCTCAAAACCAATAGGTCTACCATAATCTCTATAGAACATCTCCGCCTCATATAAACTATCGAATAATTGACCAACACAAGGGTAAGCATCATTCAAATCATCCAAAAGAACATCTTCATTATCTTCCACATTTTGTGTGTTTATGGGTGAATTTTTAGATATTTTGCAATTTTGTGTGTGTGGTATATCATCATCATCATCAATAACATAAAAATCATCACCATCATTTTCACTATCATCATAATTATCATCATAATCATCATTATCATTATCATTTCCTTTAACATCATTATCATCATGATTTTCTTTATCGTCACCATCATCAATAATCTATACTATTTTATGACTAGGTTTTTTTTTAATCATTATCATCATCTTCAATCTCAATTTTAAACTTATTAGGAGACTTACTAAAAGACTTTAATTTTGAAAAAAATGAAAGAAGCCATAAAATGGAATGAAGAGAACTAACCTTAATAAATCTTTATTTAATCTCAAACTTCAACTTTGAAATCTTAAAAAAATCGAATCTTGAAAAGGTCAAATTTTGAAATCTTGAAAAAATTGAATTTTCTTCCAAGCTCAAAATTTATAAAAAATGGGTATTAGATAACTCTAATTATATTGGGTTATGAAATGGGTAAAGTTGAAATGGGTATTTGAGAGCTCACAGAAATCTCCAAAAATTTGGTATGATAAAAGAACTAGTGTGTTTCTGAGAGATATGTGTGTGTATTCTGGAGAGAGATACAATAGAGTGTAACGTTAAAATGGTAAAATGAGAATTTAAAAAAATTATTATACCCTTTATTATAGAGCGTATGATATTTTTTTTAAATCTCAACCGTTGATTTGGTTTTTTAACGATAAGAGATAGATTGATTGGATATGAATAGATATCCAATTGTAGTTGGCGAACAACTTTCATAAAAAAATTGATTTTAACGCTAAAATTATTTATAAAAATGCTACTCTATTAACAAGACGACTGTGTTACACGAGTCCACGCGCATCAAGTAGTTTCGTAGCAACTACCAAGCCAAAAAAGGCGCAAAAAAGTTAGGTTCGTAATTGGGAAGGATACAAGATATCACCTTCCTGGTAATTTCTCCTAGTTTACTTACATTTATTACTTGCAATACCAAGCGAACTCCTTGTCCACACCAATTTGCTTGTTCTTACTTGCAGGAATGTATGTATGAACGGTCGTCTATTATTCTTCGTCTATTAGTTTATACTACAATCTTTAAATTTAGCTCCTTGTTTTTTTTGTTTACTCCGCAATCCACATGAACTTTTTTTCCTCTAATATATTTAATTTAACTCTTTCCTTTTTCTTTGAAATTTTCCCAGTGCGGAGAACAACTCCTGAAATCCCAATACGTGATTTCCACGATATTATTCTTTCGATTTTAAAATAATAGTTGTTATAAATTTTTGTCAATTATATTAAAATAGAATAAATATAATTAAATTTATTATTAAATTCAAAATTTTATATTAAATAAAAATATAAATCTCAAACTTTTGTTAATATAAAAAATATAAATTTTATAATAAATTTAATTATATTTTCTTAAACTTTAACATATATACCAAAAATTAAAATAACTATTATTTTGGAACTATATTTCAAGAAAAGTTAAAATGAATAACACCCATTGTTGGAGAATTTTCGTAATAATATATTTTGGAAATTTGTTTGAATAATATAGTAAAAAGTATAATAATTTTGGATTTTTTATCAAGATATTTGCATACGTATTAATATACGATCGATAAAACCCACATTGTATATATCCTCGAGATATTTTAGGGATATATTTTATTAAATATGGAAATTAGTTGATTTTATCGGGTATAATCTTTGCATTGTGATATCTTCCTTATTTGAAAGATATTATTTAGAGATATTTTCTATAATTCTTCGTTATAATTTAGTTTTTCTTTGTTTCGGAGAGAGAAATAATTTAAAAATTAAGTAATTGATTATTATTAAAATTAATACTAAAAATAAAGAGAATAAAAAAACTATGCTAAAATTATGGCATAACAACACCTATAAAGTTTATAATTTTGATAATTCTATTAAAAAAAGTTTACTGGTGGACAAATATTATCTAAATTTCGATTGCCCTTAATTTTAATACATTTTTCTATGCATCGATCATTGCCATCCTTCTTTGTTTTAGACTTGCAGAAGGTGAATGATAAATTGATAACCCTTAATTTTAATATATTCTTTTTACGCACCCATTATTAACAGTTTTAATTGTCTCAGAGTTAGAGTTATGTATCACATACCCAACAACAAAACGTTAAAAAAGAAAAGTTAAAATATTGTTACTTTTTTTTTTCAATTTAGTTTTATTTAAATGCAATTTTTTTCGATATAATTGATTCAATTTTAACGATTTTAATTTTCAATTCAATCGAGACGAGCTAGAAAATATCCGACAAGGGTAATTGAGCCCGTAGACCTGAACGAGTACAAATATTCGGGCTTTTAAACTCATCATAATTACCATCAAACAAAGCAGAGTTGTCAAGTGGGCCGAGTGGCCTAGTGCTATTAAATACGAGTATTTATTTATTTATTTACGTCTCCGTGTATATATAAACAGACATACACCCACTGTTTTGTTCGCACAATCCTAATCTCCGATTGTGATTATCTATCTCTTCTCAGTTCTCATACCAAAGTAAGTAGTTCAACAACCACACGTACACTCGTATGTATATGCTTGTATATATCACTTGCTAACATGTTGTACAGCCTGTTATCGATTTAGAACTGCTTCAATTTGTTAAATTAGGGTTTGAATTGTGGTATTGTGTTATTTGATGAATATTTGTTTGTGATTTGTAATTTAATGTTGTGTACCTTGTTTGACGTACTATGGCTTGTATACGTAATTGAATTGCGTGTCTAATTTATGCACATACATAATTTTGACTTGTTGGAGTTGATTTGTGAAAGCGGAATTACATGTTAAGATAAATTCGTGTTATATTCGTATATATGAGTTTAGTTATTGGCAATCCATTCTATTTGAGTACGCAATTGGTACTGGAATACATAATATATTTCTATTGGATTTCTCTCGAGTCTCGTCAGTTTTTTGTTTCGAGTATGAGTTGTAATCACTATTATGTAAACATAATATTCGTAAATTGTACGAGAAGAAGCTCTCTACAATATTTGTTATAGTAAGTTTTGTTGTGGTTGAATACTTGGATATGAGTTGTAATCACTATTTTGATATGCAATTTGTACTGCGATACATACTAGGTTTCTCTTGGATTGCTCTCGTCAGTTTTTTGTTTTTGCATGAGTTGTAATCGGTATTTAGTATGTGATTAGCACTGGGATTTTTTTTTGTGAGTTTATGTTTTCGAGATAGTGTTGTTTAAGGCGCAAATTATAAAAAAGCGCAAGACCTAAGTTTGAGGCGCGAAGTGCCATTAATTGCGCGCCTTTTGACAAAAAAAATCACAAATTTAACAAAAAACTAGTACTTAACATAATCTTAACATTCAAACATAATAAAAAACATAAATAACATGATAATAGTGTCAATAATTAAGGCTTAATCGATAAGGTTCTCTAGTTCAAAAGCTTCAGTGTCATTAAACTCGATTTCTGGCCTCTCAAATTCTCGCTCTTCCTCTTCATCATCTTCATCTATTAGAGTTGAAGAAGATGCTCCGTGAGTTGTATTAGAGGTGGATCTGCTTCTTGTTAAGCGTCTCGTGCGATAAAGTGGCTCTTCTGCTCCAGAAGCAATACACACATCATCCCAATTAAGGTCTTCACCAACATGGACATAGTTATTATCCACATCTTCATCATCAAGACCCTTTCCCAACAACCACTCGTTACAATCATCAATTAAATCTAGTGCAATAGGGTCCTGAACAGCGCATGCATCAAATCTGCGCTTTAATGCTCGATTATATTTGACATATACCAAGTCATTGAGTCGCTTTTGAGTCAATCTATTCCTCTTCTTTGAATGAATGTGTTCAAACGCACTCCAATTGCGTTCACAACCAGAAGCACTACATGTCAAACTCAAGACTTTGATTGCAAATTTCTGTAAATTTGGAGCTGAACTTCCAAAATTATCCCACCAGATAGCTACAAATAATTTTAAATAAAGTTAAAATATGCCAATGCGTCTATAGAAAAATTCTGGATTGAGGAAGTGACCCGCTGCGTACAAAGGCTGGTGGAGTTGAACCTCCCACCTGTTATCAATTATACTTTTTTGTAATCATTTGCCGATTCAAATGAACTAACAATTGCAGATTTGGCCCTCTCCATTGCCCCGTAAATATATCTCATCGGAGGTTTCGTTTCACTATCAACAATCCGCAAGACTTTAATAAGAGGACCACACACCTTGAGTGCAAAGTTAATGTTTTTCCAGAATGAAGTTTTCAGTACAATGGTTATAGCTCTTTTTCCGGCAGCCTCTTTAGACCACTTGCTTGCATTCCATTCATCAGAAACAAACATCTTCTGTAATGAAGCTCTAAGAAAGTAAAGCCTTCCTAACATAATACAAGAGGTTGCAAATCTGGTTTTGGCAGGCCTAAGCAGCTCTTTCAATTTTGTGAAGTAGCGGAGCATGTTGACGGTTCCAGGCCTAGCATAGATGAATCCACACAAAGCCATGGCACTTGAGCATGTATCTTTTAGTTTTCTGATCTTAAATATGTCCTCTAACATTAGATCAATACAATGCGCTGCACATGGTGTCCAATAGATATGTGGATACATTCGCATTAGAAGTTTTCCAGCCTTTACATTATTTGCAGCACTATCGGTGACAACTTGTATAACTCTACTTTCTCCAACAGATTTAACACAATTCTCTATCAACTCAAGCATCTTTTCACCTGTTTTTGAATAATCTGAAGCATCAATTGATTCAAGAAAAATGCTCCCTTTTGGAGAATTTACCAGAAAATTAATCATGGTTCTTTCTTTTTTGTCTTTCCAGCCATCACACATAATTGAACATCCAACTTTCTCCCATTCTTTTTTGTGCTCTTCTACGATCTTATTTGTTTCTTCAACCTCATTATTAAGCAAAGGGACTCTAACCTCGTGGTAGGTAGGTGGTTTCATTCCTGGGCCATGTTGCCCAATAGTTTCAATCGCCGGACCAAAGCTCTCATAATTAACGACATTGAACGATATTCCTGCATCGTACATCCACCTTGCGAACATATTACAAGCTTGATTTCGAAAGTGTTCCATTACTTTCTTTGAATCTTCACTCGTGACCAGTTTCCTTTTCTTTGATGTAGCTTCTGGATTAGGCATAAAAAAAGAATCAATAGGTCATCTGTTGTGTCGTTTTTGATTGCTTGCAAAACTTGAATTGAATTGACTGAATTGTGTACTCACTGCATCTTCAGATTCTTGATCCTCGATGTTTACATACTCCATATTTTTCGTACTCTTCAATTCCTTTTTCTTTCCCATAAACTCTTTCATTTCATCTCTAACAGGGGCTGGTATCTTATCACAAGGTATTGCATCTCGACTATATCCACCAGCAAGGTGCTTCTTGAATCGACAAATTCCACCTTTATAAATATTCTTGCATAATGAACATAGAACTTTATTTTTATCATTCTCTACTGGAGTTCCATACTTCCATCCGATATCAGGAGTGCGAGTCATTATCAGAGAAGAATCGGAAGAGATTAAGAGAGACAGAGAAGAAAATTGAGAAGAGACAGAGACTCAGATGAAGAGAGATTAAGAGAGACAGAGGAAAAAATTGAGAAGAGAAATCTGCAAATATACGTATATATATCTGTGTGTATATACTGAGAAAGACTTACATTTAGATGGAGGCTGTGATGTTTAGATGAGACTGGGTCTTATGAAACACTTTAGGGTTTTCTCCTTTTACCCCTTTTTTAAGGGTATTATCGTCTTTTTTGTTATCAGCGCCTTTTTACATTTAGTAGCGCCTTTTAGCGCCTTTTGAGCGCCTTTTGGACGATTTCAGAATCGCGCTAAATCGCTTAATTTCGAATCGCACACCTTGCGCCTAATCGCGAAGCGCCATTAATCGTGCAATTAATCGCGCCTTTAACAACACTGTTTCGAGATATACTTAACCTCTTAATTAACGATTCTTTAAATGCTTGTGTTACAGAATATGGGCAATCTCTTCTGTTGCATTCAAGTGGATCAGTCCACTGTTGCTATTAAGGAGCACTTTGGGAAATTCGATGATGTACTTAATCCGGGATGCCATTGCTTACCATGGGTCTTCGGGTATCAGATTGCTGGTCATCTGTCTCTTAGGGTCCAACAGTTGGATGTCAAGTGTGAAACAAAAACAAAGGTAACAGCTATTTTATTTACCTGAATTGTTAATAGTTATGTGGTATTCCTGTTTATATTGAAATTCTAATGTCCAAATGCTAGTTTTATTTATTTATTTATTATTATTATTATCGGAACTTGTAAATTGCAAAATCTTGTCACAGCATTGGGATGTGTTATACTTTTGTAGCTTTTAAGTTGTTACTGACTACTGTTATGGTTGCCCCAAGTCTTTTTAATTTTATCTGCCTGAAGTGTATGTCCGCGACTCTGTGTTGCTGGATGTCATTTATATACAGAATCCGAGAGCTTAGATTACAAATTATCCAAACTAAAATGATTGTTGGTTATAGGACAATGTGTTCGTCAATGTTGTAGCATCAATTCAGTACCGTGCTCTGTCAGACAAGGCCAATGATGCATTTTACCGACTCTCAAATACAAGGTCTCAGATTCAGGCATATGTCTTTGATGGTATAGACTCCACGCACCTAGTTATTTTTGTATTGATTGGATACATATTTTGTTAAGCTATCTAAATGTTGAAATTAAATTAGGTGTATATATTTTATGTGCACTTTGAATTTTTTTCCAATTTAGTTATCAGAGGCACGGTTCCTAAGCTCAGCCTAGATGCTGCTTTTGAGCAAAAAAATGACATTGCCAAGGCCGTTGAAGAAGAACTTGAAAAGGTAATAATCTGAATACATGTAATTATGTGTTTGTGTGAAGTCTAGCTCTTGTTGTGCCTGTTACAATATTTGATTTGTGCTGCTTGCAGGCAATGTCTCATTATGGATATGAGATCGTCCAGACACTGATAGTTGATATAGAACCTGATGAGCATGTTAAGAGAGCAATGAATGAAATCAATGCTGGTATAGCTCTTTCTTGGTTATATAATGATAGTAAAAGAAAATTATCTGGTACACTTCTGCTTGTTGAGGGTGGTTTTTGTGGCAGATGCATGACATGTTTCGATGTTGATTTCCTTTTTTAAGAGATAATTATTAAAAATATGAATAAGAAACCATTATTGTAATTTTAAAATTTCACAAATAAAAAAATGCTAGGCAGAATATTATAATTTCCCTCTATGTAAAGAGATGTGTGTTTTCCTATTTTTCAATCACGTTTGTACTGTACAAAAACATTAATTTAATTTTTCTAGTAAACTACTTAAAATTATTAACCCAGCAGAATACTGCTGTGAAACATCTTCAAGGATGCCCAGGAAATGGAATAGATGCAAGCCTTTTTGTGAAGTATATAAAAACAAAGGACAAAGCACCAAAACATGAATAAGCCAAGATAGATTATGAACTGCTCTGAAACATCAGCAAGGATGCCCATAAAATAAAATTAAAACAGACCTATTTGATATCCAATATACAATCAAGAGATAAATCTTTTATATTGGTATTGATATATAGTTGGAAGCATATTGTCAATCTTTTTGGGTCCAAAATATATTTTTGGCAGGAAACTGGATTTTATTTAATATTGGATTCTAACTATTAGTACTTGTTGCAGCTGCAAGGTTAAGGATGGCAGCTACTGAGAAGGCTGAGGCTGAAAAAATACTTCAGATCAAGAGAGCTGAAGGTGAGGCCGAGTCGAAGTATCTCTCAGGACTGGGTATAGCACGCCAGCGCCAGGCAATTGTTGACGGTTTAAGAGACAGTGTGTTGGGCTTCTCAGTTAATGTGCCTGGCACAACTGCAAAGGATGTAATGGACATGGTTCTTGTCACACAATATTTTGACACGATGAAGGAAATTGGTGCTTCATCAAAGTCTTCTGCTGTGTTCATACCTCACGGGCCTGGTGCAGTTCGTGATGTGGCCACCCAGATTCGTGATGGGCTTCTTCAGGGATCTGCTGCCCAGCAGTAACTTCCCACCTCCTTCAAACGTGTCTCTAGAGCTTTGGTCTTAAACACAGTATATATATTGGCATATGACTTGAAGTTTGTTTTGAAGGTTACAATTATGAATATACTTTTTACTTTCAGTGGTTTGGTCAATTTGGTAAGATCTGGTGCCCGTATCTATATTCATCAGTGAAGTTATTGGTTGTACATTATAAAGATTTTTTACGCAAGGGATTGAGTTTGTAAATAAATTATCATCATCTTTTTAAACTCTTATTTATATGACTAGTGAATGCTTGTATGCTCTATTCCGAGGTCTGATTATTCCTTTGACTGTAGAGGCTCTTTTGAAATAGTTCATAAAATTGCCTTGAGAAGGTTTTTTAAATGACAACTGATTATGTAACGATTTCCAGACCAAAATCAGACAACACATTTTGTTTTTTTTTTAAAATTTATTTTATTACTGTAGGTGTCCTGAAGAATGTTTGGCTTGCAATGAGTTTGTTCACAAAGATAAAAGATGTGTTGTGGGATCTGCTTTTATGGAGTCCGAGCGTTTTTATTGACCATTGAGTTGAGCAATGGTGGACTTGTAGTTCTACTTAATAAATTTTGGGGTCGTTCAAAAATTTATAAAAACTATATTATAAAAATATGGAAAACAATTATAAATAATCTAGCTATGTATAGCTCTCGTTATAACCAAGTACAATATAAAGCCGATAAATTTATAATGTTACAATAAATTAACTTTAATTTAATTTTAATATAATAATATAGTTAGATAGATAGTAAAATAGATATCGATCAATAAATAGATTCGTGGAAATATTGTAGTCTCAACAGATAGGTAGGTTCCTTCTGTTGAGAGTTTGATTAGAGTATGAAAATAAAGGCGTTGTGAAACTTGGTTCATCTTTCTAAAAAGAAATAAACCCTGAATAAATTTGATTATTACAATCCGATTAGAAAAACAATTGGACTACAATTGACCTTTACTAAAGAAGCGGTTCTCCACTCTTCCCTCTCAACTTTTCATATGCCATTTTTCTTACAAATATTTTATACTTTCATTTTGTGGTAACTAGACAACGTTGCTGCTCCATCGTCCACAAAATCATCATACTCTTCTCTGTCTCTACAATTCCTGATCTTAAGAACTCACATTAATTTTTCTAGGCAAAGTTGTAGGTACCCAAGTCAGGTTACTCTCTTTATGTTGCACATGTATATAATTTATATCCGTGTACATAAAATGTCCGTAAATGATCAAATAGGTAGAATAGTTTATAGTTATGTTCATTTGCTAGGCGTCGAGCTTAGACGAAAGGTTATTTCAGAATCTTTGTCATGTTCTGATAGAAAGATTTAAGATAAAAGTGCAACATTCAAACATAGAAAATATGAAAATGGAAGCTTTGAAGCATGCACTTTGTTTTGTATATGTTGGTATTGCAATGGTTTCGGCTGCTTCGGTGGAGTTGAATGTCACGAAACAGGACGAGATAGTATGGAAGGCCCGAGCTGCAG
Organism: Oenanthe sinensis; assembly: GCA_028671895.1. NCBI lineage: Eukaryota > Viridiplantae > Streptophyta > Magnoliopsida > Apiales > Apiaceae > Oenanthe > Oenanthe sinensis. Next base: position 43,972,381 of record CM053805.1, on the reverse strand, counting down.
AAGCTAAAAAACATGCCCTAAATGCTTATAATCCTCATCCGCATCATGTCACCAATCAATTGAATAGCCATGTCCACAAGTAAGTGCTTAATTTACTAGTACTATTATTCATTGAATCATTTAAGGAGTAGTGTTCTGAAATAATAACACATGCCCAGAACTACATACTCAGTATAAATTAGAGTTGAAGTTCATGATGTACCTACCGTATTAAGAAGGATTTTTTAGTAGTTTGATCGAGGGCACCTCTGGCCATAGTTTTTGGCCATCTTGAGTCTTGACTATTAGTGTGTGACTTGTTAGGCTTGGGCGATGTGAATAACTATAGATGATATGGTAGTGTAACATTTCTTCTTTGCCATTTTTTGTTTCATCCGACTTAGATTGAACTCGATCATGCATGCTGTCGAAAGTCATCCTTTGCTTTTCTGTACATTGCAATACATTAACATTGAACAAGGTACTTGTCATTTGCATGTTCTATTTTTTTATGCACTTTGTTGGAAGCCAATTCTCTTGTAACACGCCTTTTATGAAGGGCAACGGAAAGGAATCATAACCACACAAGAAGGAGCTTACATGGACTCAAGAGAAGAGGCCCATGCAAAGCTACAAACCCTATAGACCAATGTTGGAGATGTGATCCGAATTGGAGTAGAAATCGGATGAGGCTAGCGGATTGCTCCCTCGGGTTTGGCCGCCAGACCACAGGAGGCAAAGGTGGCAGGATATATGTAGTTTCCGATCCATCTGACGGTGACATGGTTAATCCTAAACCTGGAACCTTACGTCATGCAGTGATTCAAGACGAGCCTCTTTGGATCATATTTAAACACAGCATGATAATTAGATTAAGTGAAGAACTTATCATGACAAGTAATAAAACTGTTGATGGACGTGGAGCTCAAGTTCACATTTGTTCTGGAGCTGGATTCATGATACAATTTGTGCAAAATATAATTATACATAACCTTCATATTCACGACATTAAGGCTGCCAATGGTGGAATGATTAGAAGTTCGGTAGATCATTACGGTCTTCGATCCAGGAGTGACGGTGATGGAATCTCAGTGTTTGGATCTTCTAATATTTGGATTGATCATATTTCAATGTTCAATTGCATGGATGGGTTAATTGATGTTGTTGAGGCTTCCACCGCCGTTACCATCTCAAATTGCCACTTCACAAGGCATAATGAGGTAAAATTTCAACCTCTGTAAACAACTCAATATATATATATGATCTGTTATTCTGTTGTTTTTTCTTAAAAATGCAAGCATATTTTTGACAATCATCACATTTCACACACACATGCACGATGCCACAATGATAGAGATTGAATTGTTGTACACTACAATGCCACATGACTTATAATTTTTCAGGCGCTTCTGTTCGGTGCAACTGATAGCTATACGGAGGACAAGATAATGCAAGTGACATTGACATTCAATCATTTTGGAAAAGGATTGGTTCAAAGAATGCCAAGATGTCGATTCGGATTTGTGCATGTAGTCAACAATGACTACACTCACTATCTAATGTACGCAGTTGGTGGAAGCTCTAATCCCACCATTCTTAGCCAGGGGAACCGCTACATAGCTCCGAAAAATCCCAATGCTAAAGAGGTGAGTTATAAATAACTAACAGTATATTCGGAATTCATGACTTCATAAATTCACCCGCAAATCATTGAAATGTGACCCGATTTATGTACACAGGTGACGAAGAGAGACTATGCAGAAGAAAGTGAATGGAAAAATTGGGTATGGAGATCGCAGGAAGACGTAATGGAGAATGGAGCATTCTTCGTAGAATCCGGAGATCCTAAACACGTGTTTCCTACTGGTAAAGATATGATAGTTCCTAAGCCAGGGACTCTTGTAAGTAAGCTCACAAAATTTTCCGGTGCTATTGCTTGCAAGAAAAATAAACCATGTTAATACACATATATATAGCATCTTTTTAATTTTTGTTATAGCTTAAAAATCATTAGGCATAGAGGAAGAAATAGGTTCTTGTTTATCTTCTAGTTTGTTTTTCCTGGTACAAGATTTGCACTCGATGAAAGTAGTAAAAAGAGTGAAATGAAACCATAGGATAGTGAATGTAATTCTCTACTATTTGTTATTTTAAAATGTTCTTGGCTCCTGCAGATTGATGTACATGTATTAATCAATTCTGACTTCATTTTACTTAAATTTTAGGTAGTGTGTCGGGTTCTTCGACCAACAATATCGTCTCTGGTATCATAATTAGTAGGACCAATTATTTCATTATAATGAATAGCAGACTGATTCAGTTATATTCACTAGTAAACATATTTACTCTAATTCACTTGAAAGAAATAAAAATTAAAAAACCCATATTACTGGACCTTGAAAATCATTTGAACACTTAAAACACATGTTAGGGGGAAGATTATCCCGTCTCCATTAGACTTATTTTGTCTTTGAATTTCGATACTCCTCTCTGTCGACGATCACCACCATAGAAGTCATTGAATATTGCCCAGACTGCCTCCAACTTTACATCAGCAGACATATCAAGCAGGCTGCAGAGAGTCTGTATAAATATGGCTTCACGAATAACCTGTTAATTTCAAATATCAGATTAGATATATTATAGCTGCAAGCCTGCAACTAATCAAATACTCTAAAATGCAAAGGTATTAGGAGGAGTGTTTACTAATATCTTAAATTATATGTTAATAATTCCCCTCACTCCATTTAGCAAAAAATAAATAAATTCCACTCGCTCGAAAATCCCATTTTTAAGTTGAAAAATGGATCACTATACTCATATTCGGGGAAATCTGACATGAGATGTGCACACCGGGGCAAGGATTGTCTTTCATATGCTTAATTAGTTATAAGAATTCAGGGTTGCACTAAATCAAACTCGGAACATATAATCAAGAATTTATGCAAGGAAGCTTGTCTATTAATTTCAAGCATAGCTGTACTTCGAAACCAAACATGGATACAAGTTGGTTTTAATTTTTACAAATTTACTGGATCAAACTTAACATATTATTTAAGATTAGGGCTCATGGAGATATATTAGTAAGAGGTGACTTCTTTTTATCAGTGGGCACACAATAAAAGATAAGTTTTCAAATTATTAGCTCATATTTATTAATGATAATGGACCCCTACCATGCATACAAAAACCTCACTAATAAAAAGAAGTCACTTCGTAAAAGTGTTATGAAAGTAAGTGGCTAATGTGTTCCCATGACCCAATCTTAAATAATATGTTAAGTTGATCCAGTAAATTTGTAAAAAATAAAACCAACTTGTATCCATGTTTGGTACAGCTATGCTTGAAATTACTGTAATAGACAAGCTTCCTTGCATAAATTCTTGATTCCACAACATAACAGCTTTCCGGGCATTGCAGAAGCCAAAACATCTTCGGCCGAAGTCTTAAAAATGAATAGTTTTTTTGACATAATGCGGTGCACTCTATAAAATGAGCATGTATCATGCTCTCCTAATGCAAAAAAATTCTGAATTCTAAAATTCGGCATGATTTGATATGAAAAAATTTATGGGGAAATTTTTTAATCCAATTTAAGTCTGACTTAAGATTAATGTTAGCGGTATAAAATTATTTCTAAAATAACATGACATTAATGATCTGTTATCATAAAATATTTTAATTGGTAAAATTTATATTAATGTAAGGATGTCTATCATTATTAATTCAATTCAATTCAATTTGATTATAAAATGTAATATCGGAAAAATATTTTGAGAACAAATTTGGAATCGTAACATTATTCTGGACTTGAAAGCATTCAATAGGCCCTACATTTTTGGGTAAAACCAATTTAAAGCTTCATAGTTCATACTAGACCTGGTAAATTGGGTCCGGACCCGAAAAACCGACCTGAAATATAGGGAACCAAGATCTGATTTTGTATCAGAATTTGATAATATGAAAGTGTAACCGAATCCGAAATAATCCGATCCGAATCGATATCGGTTCAATATAATCAAATCCTAAAATAACTGAAAACCGATCCGATCCGATCCGAAAATGATCCGAAACCGGAATTTTAACGGAAAATAATCCGAAATAACAGATTCGATAATGACCTGAAATCAATCAAATCCTAAATAAAAATTATACAAACTGAATATGGCCCAAACTAAATTGTAAAACTAAGTGTATTTCATAGATACAATCCTATGATTTGTTAAACTCACATGTATATTATACACTTATACATAATTCATACGTATAATACATGTGTTCATAAAATAAAATATTAAAAAAATTAAGAATAGCATTTAATTTGAATTTGCTAGAAAGTAAAGAAAAATCAATATAAATTCATATATTAAAAAGAAATAAATATTGTATATTATATATGTACATATAAAATTTATTTATATTTTTATTTGGACATCAAGATTTTTTATAAAAATTTTATATTACAGAATTTAGTGAAAATTTCTTTTATCATATTGACCAAAGTCTGAAATGAAGAAATATATGACTTAATCGAGATAATTATTTTGTTTGGTATTATTTTATCAAATTTTAACAATAATTTGTCAAATTTACTTAATGATTTTTATTTAAATTCAACAATAATTCAAATTAATTTAACAGTAATCCGAACTTAACTTTCAAATTCATAAAAAATCTAATTTAAAATAAGAAATCTGAAAATTTCTGAATCGAATTTAATCCATTTTTTATTCGAATTTTAATCTAATTTTGACCCAAACCGAAATCGTACTCATCTGAACCGAAATCGAATCAATTTATGCAAAATTGAAACTGGATTCGAACTGAATAAGATCCGATCCGAATAGAAATATATTATAACCGAAAAGTGATCCGATACGAAACTATTCCGATCCGAAAACGAACCAGTTACCCAAATTGTCAGATCTAGTTAATACCATAATCTTATCTTAGACATTCTTTTCATTTCATCAAAAGAGAAAGAAAATAACAACAATGATTGATATTTTATCTGTTAATTCACAAATTGAAAGCGCATAATCAATAACGATTTAATAATTTAAATAATTTACTTATTTTATAAGTGCATCTCCGCTGAGCTCCTGTTAGGTATAATATGTACGTGACAGTGTATTATAACTAATAAATAAAATATTGATCACTCTAACAGATAATCTAGGTATAATTTTAGATAACAAGAGTGACACACGCTAGAGTCTACAACCATCATCTAAATCCACGTGAACTCCCGCTTAAAATATCTCCTAACCATAATTTTAGCCTAAGCCCTATTTAAAATTTTATTATTTATTTATTACATATATTCATTATTATTGTATGTATCGATGTACTATTTTTATTTTTATTTATAAATTATTAATTTTATGTAATATTAAGTGTAAACTATTATTTTATTGTTAACCAAATTTATAAAAATTTTAATATTCTAATATAATAAAATATGTTTTATAATATATGTAACTAATGTTTGTTAATTTATTCTTATCATGTTTAAATATGTTATTATATTTTCAATTGTAATAATCATTATTTTTGTTTTATAATATCTACTTTAAAATATTTACACAAATATTAAAATATTATAACATTATCATTAAATATCTTTTTACAAATATATTTTATTTTAACTTGTATTGAATAAAATTAATTAAATTTATTTTAATTGTATATTTAAAAATAATAATAATAAAATAATATTTTGAATATACCTAATGATTATAGCCAACTCCACTAGAGTATAAATCCTTATGGGTTCAAAAAAATTTAGATAATCATGTTTTAGCTAACTGTAAAGATAGGAAAAATTACGTGTATTTTATAATATTTAAATTTATTTTTATTATAATATATTGCGTTTTAGATTTTTTTAATGCAATTATTTGAGTTTGGATTTTTATTAAATAGGAAAATTTCCCAATATGTATTATGTGACTTCTGTGTAGCTTAAAATATTTTATTATATTTTACTGTAATTTTTGTAATGTTAGGATAATGTTATTTCGATTTGTGATTATCAGACCCAGCCCCTATAGTAGACTTGAGACCTTGTTGTTGATACCTTTATTTTTATGAAAATGGTAAAAATCATCAAAGTGGTTTTATTTTATTATTTTTGAAATATTCATATTTTTTGGGAAATTTTGACATATATATTGTATTATTTTAAAAATATTTATTTTTATATTTTATCCCATAAAAATAATTTTTAGTATTTTTTTAATTTTAATTATGGGTTAAATTATCTTCTAATCAAAATTAATCCCCTAAAGTTTCTAAAAATATAAATAGTTTTATTAATAAAAAAAATTTCAGTAAAATAATTTACCACTACTTGGTAAATTTGGGGAAGAACGTAGGTAAATTAGGGTTTTAGTTCTCGAATTAATTCGATCAATTAAAGGTGATTTCAATCTCTATTTGGCTTGTATGAATAATCGAATTGGAGTTTGTACTAAGTACTATTTGATTTTGGTGTCAATTTCAGTTAAAAATCTTTCTTTTGTGATTTTGTGTTAACCGCCTTCATGTTGATTTTCACAAGTTATTATTAGTTAATTATTTTAATGATTTGAAGGCATGGATAAGTAGAACGTGTGTTTGCAAGCATGTGCGTGCTTTTGATTTAATTTTCTGAACTCGGTTTATGTTCGTCGTGGTTTGGCTCGAGCTTTCTTCTTCTTTTTTTGTCGGAATATATGTTCTAAACTTTGTCTCTTAACTTGAATCTCTTGATTAGCTTGTGTATGAGTCCAGCAACATGTGGTTCTGTTTGATTTTGAATTCGGTGATGGTTGTTGGTCGCCGAATAATTGTAGATCGGAATATTTTTCCGATATGGTCGGGTTTGGCTGGAAGAGGGGATAGAAGGCTTGGTGTTTATTTTTGGTAGCGTAGTTAAGTCGTACGCGAGCCGAGCAACTCATGGGTGTGCTTGATTTTGGGTTTGACAGTTGTTTGCGGGTCACCGGAATAATTTTCCGGTCGCTAGATTTTTCTTGTTTTAATCGGAGATGGTGTTATAAACTTTGGTTATTTAATTTGTTACTTGTTTTCTGTTGTTGGGTATTATACGCATGTTAGACTCAGAAACTAGGTGAAACCAGGTTGATTAGGGTGAGATGGTGAGTCGCCGGACTCAGGCAATCTCACCGTAGAACTCGCTAGTTTTTGGAAATTCCAGATTTCCGGCGGGATGTTCCCCACGGTCACTCCCTTGATTGAGATTGGCTTGATCCACCAAACCCTAACCGCAAGTTTCAAAAGTATTTCTGAAAATTATTTTCAAATTTATTTTTGAAAATTAGTTTTAGTTTTAAAATCAATTTGATTTAATTATTTTAATTTATTTAGATAATAATTTAATTAATTGTAAATAAATTAATCAATTAATTTAATTAATTAATTATTATTTAAATATAATTAAAAATAATTGGATTTAATTATGTTAAGAAATAAAAATGATTTATTTATTTATTATTTATTTACTTAAATATTCTTTTATCTGTTTTAAATGAAACAAATTGTTTGAGACACTAAAGATAATCCGGAATGATAAAAAAAATAGTTTGAAGTTCTCAAATTTATTTATAAACCCGGATTAATATTTTATAAAATATTTTAGGGATTCAATAATCATCCAAAGGGGATAATAATAATCCACTTTTAACACGAATAATATTTTAGAGTCTACTATTAATTATTCAATTGATATTTTACTAATGAGTCTTATCTGTTATGTGATCTATGTGCCTATTTGTTTACTAATTGATGCTACTTGTTTATTAATTGTTATTCAATATTAATTCAACGTATGGGTAGACACTAGATTATGAAATAAAAGTATACTTAGCAGGGTATGTCTGTCTAGCTGTCTAAAATAGAATATTTTAATTGTATAGAAGAGTAGAGTAGCATATAAAGGGATAAAGTAATCTACCAGTTTACCCACACTTAGTCAGTATTTTACCAGCTTCTATATCATGCAAATATTTTCTCCTTTATCATCTTAAACACTTTTGTTTTAGGATTTCAGTTATTCATATCATGATAAATATTTGTTGTTTAGAGGAGCTATTTATGATTCATATATTATTTTGTGCATCAGAGTTACTTGTCATTCGTACCTCTAATATTGGAAGTTGATTATAGTAAACACATTATATCAGGTGTTATCGTAGTAAATAATGGGAATATGATCTGTATTTAAAATTAAGCATACATTTGATTTCAGATGCTCTATTGGATTGAAAAAAGATTGTATATGAGGCCATCTAATTGGTCCAACATAGCATTTATTGAATAGGATATGGTAATCAATCCATCTTTCTATAAGCTAACATTACTTGCCTATTTAGTACCCATTTTGAGAATCATTGTTATAACTATGGGTATAGAAATGTACCGATATGCTATAAAGAGGTCATATTGCTTTTAGACTGATCATGGAGCAATAGTGTTTATTTTATGTTGTATCTAATCCATATTACCAACATGACTATTATATATTGATTTTGAGCAGTTGATTCATTTATATGACATACTGCATTGTTTCAGTTCAATATACATCGTAATTCATTTTCTATTCAGTTTTTATTATAAACTGTTTTACATTTCAACTCTTTATTCAGATTCTTATATCCTAATTATATTTCGAATGTTTTTATATACACCTGCTGAACATTTCTTTGGTTCACTCTTGATTTCTATTTAAATCTTACTAGAGTGTCACTATGAGTCACCACAGACGTTCTACCTAGAGTAGGGAGACACAAATTACGAGACCGCTCGCTCCACGAGCCTCCCATGTACTAGTTGTTTTGGCTTTGATTGTAGATAGAAGTTGTAATAAAACTGAACTTAGACTTTAAAATTTTTTTTAGATGTTGTTGATTATGAGTTGGATTTAGTTTATGTTTGTAATAAAGTATTTGGATTTATTATTAGTTTTCAGCTGCTTGATTTCATACTATAACGTGTTAGTGATTCTTGGTTGGTGGCGATGTCAGTGCGCTTCTGATTTATTATTTTATTGTTGATTGATTGGTGACCTCAAATCTAGAACCCGAATTTGAAGGGCGTCACACTAACAGTTTTAGCTCTTCTCCCTCGGCTCTAAACCTATTTAAGCACTTATTTCCTCTAAAAAAATCGAAAAGTTGGTAGTAGCATTTAAAGAACTGTTGGGCAAGTTAATTGAAAAATTGACTTAAATTATAGAGGTCTGAAAGCATCATCTCTGCCCACAACAACTACATATACTTACAAGTGGGTTTGTTTGAATTTGACGCAAAACGTTGAAATTCAATATAAAACATTAAACCTTTACAACATGTTGTCACATTCTTAATTTCAGTACGCATCCGATTTAGAAATCTAATAATTAATTTATAAATTAATTTATATATTTTTCAACTTATAAATTATAAATTACATGTATATGCTTACTTATTTTTCATATTTCTTTTTCTATATAATCTTGTGCATAAGATCATGTTTAATTTCCAGTTTAAAAGTCTGTCTAAATAAATCTAGTTAATTTGTTTGTTAAATAATTAGTTGCCTAGAAAATACGTACATACGGCAATACATGACTATTAATTTATACTTTATAGTTTGATTTTACAATAGTTTTTAGTTTTTTTTTTATTTTTTTAAACCAATCCGGACACAATATTAATCTTTTGTCTTTAATAATATAGTATGTATTGTTTAATTTTTAAACCAATAATAATTTACTAAACTATTAATAAAATAGGGAAAATTTACGTAAATACCACTATATAAGGAGACTTAAAAATTCTTTTGTTGAAGATATTTTGTAAAACAATATATTTTATAATATTATGTAAGTAGAATATATATTCGGTAAAATCTCCAATATTCATATAAAAAATTCCCAATACCAAAATTATATTCAAAACAAGTTTTTTTGATGAAGTCAACTCAATGTTAACCCTAAATACACCCGATCAACACGTGTGTTGATCGCGTAAATGTAACAACCATTAAGCCTCCAGGCATTCGTTACTCGTTACCTGCCGAACTAAAAAGACTTTACACAACAAGTACTCGTATTTAATTATATATACTACAATTTGGGGTTTGTAAGTTGCTTTGCTTAATGTCGCTAATTGTTAATTAAATGACATGCAATAAGCTGATACCATTAATCATGCAATTTTGACCGTTTCGAATAGAAGGTGCCAATTTTATTTGATAGTTAGATACAATTTTTCATACGTTTAATTAAATATAATATAAAATAAATATATGCACACATATATTTATATGAAAATGTGAGGCTTAACTTTTGTCGATGAAAATTGTCGAAACATAAAAAAATGTTTAAAGTGGTGTACTGGTGTTGATGTGAAACAAAAAATAATATTTACGATAATATAACGTACACTATTCATAAAATATCTTTCTAATTAATTAAGTATAATACAGTAAAATTTACTGCAATAAAATAATTATTTTCTACAATTCTAAAGGTTCTCCCAAAACCCTACATCTTGAGCGGCCGCCCTGTTATTTTATGAGGTGCTTTATTTGTTTTCACGGATGAAAAATCCCAATTTTTTTCTTAATTAATCTCTTGTTTTTATTTGATAAGCTCCCATTTTTTTTGGGTTTTGTTAGTTTGGTTTTATTTTGGTATTTTTCATATCCGGAAAAAAAAATTATGAATCGCATCTACGGTCGATTGCTCAAAACAGTTGGGTTACAGCAAATACATATATTCATATTTTTAAAAATAAATCCGTTTAAGCGGATAAATTTTGATTATATTTGTAAATGCCCTATGTCTTATTATTGAATTGATTCCCATTTTCAGAAAAAATAATATATAATACAGTAAGATTTTAGCAACTACCGAAGATGTACTACCTACTACTGCATACAGTTTTGTAGTCCATATACCCATTAGGATATATCCTTTCAATAAATATTTACCATTCAAATATTTTCTACCTTTTTTCATAAATATATAGAGGATTACGTCCTATATAAAAGTACATTGTAGTTTGAGTATAATAAAAAGAATTGCTTTGTACTGTTATGAAAATGCATAAATTCTTTTTTCAATATATTTTTATTATATTTAAAAGTGTATACTACTGTTGAAAAATTGTTCGGCTGTCTTAATTATTTAAATATTCTTTAGTTCTTGCCTATTTTAAAAATAAAATTTGTTTCAACTTTTTTCTAATATATACAAATTTAAGTATAATGTTCTAAAATTTGTTCATCAACTTTTTTTTCTAATATATACAAAAAATTAATATTGTAAAACTTAATTATATCATCATTTTTCAATATAATAATTAAAGCATGATTGACATAACCTCAGTCCTAATTTACATGTCTTTTAAGAAAAATGTAGATTAAAAAATTTTAGTTGTATAATTTTTTTAAGTATTACTCATTTACTCCTAATTACTATATTAAATTAAGTTGAATTATTTATATATTTAATTAGTTAAATATTGGAATAGTACACAATTTTTTAAAAAAATTGTAAATTATTTTGAGAAAAAGTGAATGATAATTTTTTTTATAAAACATATATAAGATGACGCGGGGAAGTATCTCAGTACATTTGTAAACTTATATCCGTGTGTACATCACCAAATTAATAATATAGGAAACCGAAGTTAAATAGTCTATTAATGTCAACGCTCTTGATCCAAGGTACAAGCTGATAACAAATAAATAGTTGCTGGCGTTGAATATAGCTAACCCCTCACTAAGAAGTTGGTCCTTGTATTTGTTTAGTAATTAGTACTAATAGTATTACTACTTTTCTGGCTGGTTTACTATATATACACGTAAATATCTACCAGTTATATTAATGAAATTGAAAGCTTACCTCCTAGGGTTCCTGCTTCAAATTGTGGGTACATATCATTGACCTAATTATAACCTTTACCAATAACTTTTGGTTCAGCTTAGGCTCTTAGCTGGAATTAATTAAAATAAAGAGTTTTTTTAAATGATTGTTAAATCTTAGTAGAGCTTGATCACATCCAGATCCAAGGGCTTAGTTCTTAATTAACTACTAGTGTTTAATTAAGTTAATAATCTCATGCAATAATGGCTGGTCCTTCAGCCTGAAATATTATAATACAATGTACTCTTCCCGTCTTCCGCAATCTTCAGAGCTTTTATTCAGAAGTAAACACATGCAGTCTTTTGTATTATTCCCAACATGGAAAAGTCAACATATAACTATATATACAAGTTATCATGCATACATCAACGATTTTAAAAAATAATCAATATTAATTTTCAGAAAAATATTTAGGCACATGCAATTTCTTCATAGTAGTAGGAAAAATAAGTTTATAATACTTGTAACGATATATTAAATAAAAAGTCAATAAATTTATCTGTCTACGTACGTACAAAAATATTTTATAAATGCAAAGTCAATAAATTTGTGTTTACATTTAAAAATATTGTCATTTATTAATATTATGTAAAAACTCAAGTTCGAGTTACAAATATATATTGGACAAAAAGTTAGACTACATTCATACTAGTTGAATTCAAATCCTAATTTCTAAATAAAAAATTGTTAGAGGTACAGTTCTCCGTCGCCGATACCAACAATTAAGTCATAATATTTCTCTTATTTCTATACATGAAATCATGAACTAAAGAAAAAGTAAAACCTTCTTATTAAAAATATATTCCATGTCATATCGATAAATAGGAGACTTTAAACCATATATATTTAAATCATAAAATATTATAAATATATTATTTATTAGAAAATATATTTTATTTTATTCTCACAATTCTATTTTAATTTTTTAAATACTTTGATATTTATCATTATTTTTAGTACATAAAATCACAAAATTTTATTCTCATAATACAAAACATATGTGTGTTCATGTAATAATGTTTACAAAATAAGTTAAGTAGTTCTCCTAAAATTTATACACACATATATTCACACATGAACTGAAGTCAAAGAAATATTTTGATTATTACACGAAAAAACAAATTTTACGACAGAAAAACTGATCAAAAAAATTACGACAGAAAGCAAGTAAAATTACGACATGATAAAAAACTGATCATCTGAAAACCTATATTCCAATTAATCGTATATATTTGTGGTGGTGCGAAAGAAGGTCATTATAAAGTAGGCCCCTAAGATACAAGGTTGTGAACACTACGTGGCCGTTTCAGGTTACTTAAACTAAATTACTTATTTTATATATTTTTACATATTTTTATATTTTTTTAAAAATAAATATTTATTTTAGAATTTTAAAACTAAATATTATCTTCAAAATAAAAAATAAATTACTTATTTTCAGAAAAAATATTTACATATCTACTTTTTTAAAAAATAAAGACTTATTTCCGAAAAATAAATTTGACCAAACACGGCCTATACATGCATTCACTAATGTAAGTCAACATATAGCTACTCAACAAGACAATCTGCTGAACCGAAGATCCACACTGGCTCTAGCTAGCAGACACTTAATTGCCCTTCTCAAGTAGGACCCGTGAGCAAACCATGTCCATGCATGATGCATCCACATTTGTATTTCTAATTGCGTCTATTTGTAGATAACTACTTAGATATTACGCATTATACTATCTCAATAGATGTTGTCTCAAAGATTCTCAAAAACATACGAGTCCATCATATAAATTATTTTTTTAATTTCTCTCGCTTCCATATCATTTTTAGTAATTTTAAACAAAATTTACTCTAATAGTTGGCAACCTTCCAAGGCTGCCAATGTGGTTCCCGAAATATGTTTTATATTTCCTTTAATAAAATAAGAAATATTGAATTAGATAAAATAAAATATACTTTTAAAATTTTATATGTACATTAACTATTTTGAGAAGTTGTCAAATTTTAACAACCTTGGTCCGTAACCAAGGTTGTCATGCCATGTAAGTTTGGCAACTGCTCTTACACACACATACACACACATATATATATTTTTAATATTCCTTTCATTTTAATTTATTTACTTTCTTTGATTTTTTTATATTTTGATTGTATATTATATTTTGAGAAGTTGTCAAATTTTGATTGTAAATTATATTTATTATATAATTAAAAATTTTACTTAAATTTATAAATAAAATTTAATAATTTATATAATTAGCTTTTTAATATTATATAAGAATAATTTATAATTTAAGGTTAAAATTTGGTCAATTTAAGCACGAAAAATCAAATAAGACAGTTAATTTGGGATGCAGGGAATAAATATTATTTTTTTCAAACTTGAACTTTTAATTTGAAAATTGATATAAAAATTATTATAATATTCAGTTAATCTCTAACTATTAGCTATAAATTAATTTTTTAGTTTATAAATTATTCCATCTGTCCCAAATTAATTGTCCTATTTAACTTTTTATGATCAATTTAACTGAAAATTAAAAATTATTCTTTTATAATTTCGAAAACCTGAAAATTACATTTTAAAATATATTAGATATATATTTTTGATGATATATTATTAATTAAGATGAGTGTTGTAGAAGGGGGTTGAATGCAATTTGATACAATAACAATGAGTTTGCTAATATTACTATACTTGAGATATTCTAGCTCAATTGCATAAGAAAAAAAATACTTGTGAGATATGTGTATTTATATTGAAACACATATCCCACTTACAAGTGTGCTTTCCCTTGTTCCTAGAACAAAGCTTGAAATATAAACTTTACTTTTTCCATTCAAATGTATCTTCATTCCATTTATAGATAAAACAACTCTGAGATATGCAAAAATCTTTGACACTAATTTGAGTGAGTTTATTATAGACCTCATGACAGCTTCCTGTTGTACTTTTTATGTCAGTTCTACATTCATCATAGTTTGAATCTGAGTAGTCAACCAAGTCAAAACCAAATTCTTTAGGATATCAAATGCCTAAATCTTGAGTGCCTTTCAAGTATCTAAATATTCTTTTAACTGTCATCAAATGTGACTCTTTTGGATTAGACTGAAACCTTGCACACATACCTGTAGCAAACATGATGTCAGGCCTGCTAGCAGTTAGATAGAGGAGAGATCCAATCACTCATCTATACATCTTATTATCCATTTTCTTTCCTTTTGAATCCTTGTCTAGTTGAGTTGTTATTGAGATTGGAGTCTTTGCAGGTGATGAGTCTTCCATATCAAATCTCTTCAAAAGATCTTTGACATATTTAGTTTGGCAAATGAATATTCTATCTTTCTTTTTATAGACCTGAAGTCCAAGAAAGAATACTAATTCACCCATCATATTCATCTCATATTTGTTCTACATTAACTCAGAGAATTTTTTACACAGTTCTTCATTTGTTGAGTCAAAGATGATATCATCCACATAGATTTAGACTAGAATGATAATTTTTCCATGCTTTTTATAGAACAGAGTCTTATCCACAATCCCTCTTGTGAAATTTTTCTCAAGGAGAAACTTATAAGTTATACCATGCCCTTGGAGCTTGCTTTAAACCATACAATGCTTTGAGTAGCATGTACACAAAGTTTTGCATCTTTGGATCTTCAAAGCCCGGGGGTTGTTCAACGTAAATTTCTTCTTCTAGTTCTCTCTTTAGGAAAACACTTTTTACATCCATTTGAAATGCCTTGAAGTTGTTGAATGCAGTAAAAGCCAAGAAAATTCTTATGGCTTCAAGTCTGGCAACATGGGCAAATGTTTCATCATAATCAATTCCTTCATATTGACAGTAACCTTTTGCTACCAGCCTTGCTTTGTTTCTTGTGACAACTCCACTGTCATCCATCTTGTTTCTGAAGACACACTTAGTACAAATTACAGACTTATTCTTTGGTCTATGCACCAATTCTCAAACACAACTTCTTTCAAACTGGTTGAGTTCTTCTGACATTGCATTAATCCAATCTAGTTCAAGAATGACTTTATCTAGAGTTTTAGGCTCAACTTGAGACAGTAAGCAGGAGTACATGCATTCATTGGTTACTTTCTTCTAGTCTTTACTCTTGTTCCTGGATCACCAATACTTAAATCATTTGTATGATCCATGTTCCACTTAGTTTCTCTTATAGTATCTCCAGAATCTTCTACATTCTGTTGATTTACAGCATCCTTTGCTCTTGCACTGCTGACAATATCAATTTCTTCAAGGCCACTATCCATGAGAACATTCTCAGAGTAATCTGTTATTTGAGCAATTCCTTCATTCTCTACAAATTCTCTACAAATTGATTAGGAACCTTAATTGGACCAGAAATTGTGTGTTCAACTCTTGGTGATTCTTCATCATCAACATCTTCTAAATAGCCTTGATTCTAAAAAACTAAGGACTTTGATTCTTGACTACCTTCAACACCAGAAAACTTGGTTTCATCAAAGGTGACATTCACACTTTTATCAACAACTTTATGATCAACGATATAGGCTATGTATGTTGTTCTATCAATACTGTAACCCATGAATATCCCTTCATAATCTTTAGTATCAAACTTCTCTTTGACCTTTATTGAATCTTTCATGATATAAAATTTGCTTCCAAACACATGAAAGTACTTGACAATAGGTTTCCTTCCAGTTAGCAGCTCATAAGGTATTTTTCCAAAAGCCTTGTTGATAATTGTCCTATTTTGAGTATAACAGGTTGTATTTTAGCTTCACCCCATAAATGAGTAGGAAGTATTGCTTCACTCAACATGGTCCTTGCAGTCTCAATGAGAGTTCTGTTTTTTCTTTCCACAACACCATTTTGTTGAGGTGTCCTTTGTGCAAAGAATTATTAAGTGATGCCATTGTATTAGCAGAAGTCATTCATGATACTATTTTTAAATTCAGTACCATTGTCATTTCTCAAGAATTAGACTTTGAACTTAGGATTCTTGTCAAAGACTCTTACTAGATCAATAATTTCTTGTGCAGCTTCATCATTGGTTGCCAGGAACCTCACCCAAGTATATCTTGAAAAATTATCAACCATTACAAGGACATATCTTTTCTTTGCCAATGATTGCACATTCACAAGACTAAATAAGTCCAAATGAATAAGTTGAAAAGTTTCATTTATTAAACCACTAAGAGTGCTTTTGTGAGTAGCTCTCATTAGTTTCCCTTTTTGACAATCATCACACATTCCTTCTTGACAGAATTCAAGTTGAGGAAGGCCTTTCGCCAATTCTCTCTTCATCGAATAATTCATTGCTTTGAAATTCAAATGAGAAAGCTTCTTGTGTCATAGCCAGCTTTCAGAATATGAACCTTTGTTGTAGAAACAATAGATTTTGTCCTTTCTTACTAAGTCAAGGTCAACAATGAATATGCTTCCTTTTCTCACTCCTTGAAGAGCTTCTTCCCCTGCCTTCTTATTGACAATTGAGCATCTGTCTTGATCAAACTCAACTTTGAAACCTTTCTAACAAAATTGAGTAACACTCAATAGATTGTGCTTCAAACTATTCACTAGAGCAATTTTCTCAATCTTTAAATTACCAACTTCTAGTATATCATATCCCATAGTGAAACCAATGTTGTTGTCACAAACGGTTACATATGGACCAACCATTTCCTTGAACTATGATAGCAGTGCTTTATTACCAGTTATGTGTCATGAGCATCTACTGTCAATAATCCACATGATTATCATATTTTTCATGTTGCCTTGTAATGCAAAATTTTTAAGTTGCTTTTGGTACCCAACTCTCATTGGGTCCATTTGGCTTAGCCAAATCACAGTTTAAGGTAGATTAATTGGTTATTAGCTTTTAACATGACTCCTATGGTCACCCATTTAAATTTGATAATTGGTTTTGGGTTTTTGTTTCTGGGTGGTTTGCCCATCCTAGTTTTAGGAGGGCTTGGAGTCTTTGCCTTCTCAGTTTTGGTTGACTTATGTAAGCATACATCATTAGAAGCAATAGGCTTATTAAAGCAGATGCTTACCATATTTAATTTACAAGGCATGCAACCAAAATTTCCACAATGAGATACTTGTCTATCTAACAAGGGAGTGTTATGCAAGTTTCCATTAACAAATATGACATATTTTACTTCAGACTTACTCTTGGTACATGCATGAGTTAAATGACTAGAAGACCCACAATTGTTACACAATTTCCTTGTAGCATTATGAATATAACCATAGTCATTTTTCTTATTTATTCCCAACTTTTCATTTTTGTTCTTCTTGGTCTTCATGACATTAGGTTTAGAAGTTACTGCCTTACTAGTGTTGACAATAGGTTTAAATGAGACTATCTTGACAATATGTTTTAATCTTACTGTCTCGACAACAACTTTTGAACTTGCTGTCTTGCTAGTGTTGACAACATCTTCTAGACCCTGAGTACTGTCAATGGCAAAACTAAATGTCTTGGGGAGTTTGACAGTATCTTTTGACCTAGGGTTTTTTGTGACAGTAACATTGTCCTCATCATTTAGATTTTTCTTAAGAATTAAAGATTCTTCATCAAATTCAAACTCAGCCTTTTTAAACATTGGATTCTTGATATTCTTAAGTATAGAGGGTTTGACAGTAAGTTTATCCAGAATAGTGTCCTCCTCTACCATATACTTCTTGCAATTTTTCTTTTCATAGCTAAACCATATACCTACCTTTTGATTTTCAGTATTATCAGCATGATATGATTTTAACAATGAAGAAGATTTTTTATAGGCTTTGATTTTAAGTTCATTTTCACTTATCTATTTTCTAAGAAACTCTTCAATCTGATAAGCACAAACTACCTTGTTCTTTAGAGACTCATTTTCTTGTTGTAAGGACTCAAAATCATTCTATCTTAGTTCTAGTTCTTCATTTTTGTATTTTAATAATTCATTAGCATTTGTCAGTTTAACAATCTCTTCATTAGCAGCTAGCATACTTGTATGGATATTATAGATTTCAGAACTTAAACTTTCAACAATTTTTTTGTACTGAAAAGCAGTCATATCAACAGTAGTAAGAAAAATGTACATGTCTTGATGAAGGAGGTGACTCTTCTCCAGAGTTTTCCATTAGAGTTAGGTTCTCATATTCTTCCTCCTCTTCATCATCAGATTCCTCCCAGCATTTGTCTTCCGCTATAAATGCCCTACCTTATTGCTTCTTGAGCAAGATATCATACTTTGACTTGAGTTCCTCATTATCATTGTCATTTCTTCTCACTTGCTTTGGCTTTTTACATTCAGTTGCAAAATGCTCCATCTCACTATAGTTGTAGCATCTTATCTTTGATTTATCCACCATTCCTGTCTTATATCCACCTTTGCTACTTCCTCCAGGTTTTGATGTGCTTCCTTTGTTGAACTTGGAGCTTTTAGCTTTAGGTTTGAAAGACCTATTCTTCTTGAACCTCATATTTGAGAACTTTCTTGCCATGTATGCCATGGTTTTATTTTTCATGTTGACTAATTCATCCAGGGTGTAGAACTCATCTTCACCACTATTCTTGAGTTCAAGAGTAACACTCTCATCCTCATCAATGACCTCTTCAATCTTGATTTATTGTTGATGTTGGGGTTCTTGAAACTGTAACATTTTTGGATCCTGAGCCACCAGAGCATTTGAGGTATTGGTCATCTTCCCTCTTTGACAAGACTAAATAGCTCTCTTCTGTAATAGCTCTAGCTCATAGGTTTTGAGAATTCTATATAAAGTTTTAATAGAAACTTTTGATATATTCATTCATTCTCTTATGACAGTAACCTTATGCTCCAGATGGTCAGGAAGTGTCAACATGAATTTCATATTCACTTCCTTTTTGTCATAAAACTTTTCATGCAGCTGCAAGTCATTTATCAATCTGTTAAATCTCTCAAACATCTCAGTCAACCCTTCATTTGTCTTGGCCATAAAAGCCTCATACTGAGACACCAGGATTTGTCTTTGATTATCTTTTATCTCTTCTGTTCCTTCACACAGTATCTCAATGGTTTCCCATATTTTTTTGACACTTGTGCAGTTGATAATGTTGTTGTACATAACATTGTCAAGTGCTTCAATAATTATGAACTGTAAACAATTATCCAAAGATACTTTTTCATTTTCTGAATCATTGTACTCTGAAACCTTTTTAGGAACCCAGTGGGCATATATTGTAATATCCCATATTTTTTAGAATAATAAAATAGATTAATAATAATAAAAAAGGATTAAAATTGGATAGAAATTAAGAATTAGAATTGGATTAGAATAGAATAACGAGTTTTCGAATGTGCGTCGAATTTGAATCGTAGTAGGTTTTGTTATAGGGTTTAAAACTCTATATATAGATTGAGATCCCATTGTTCTTTTGTATTCTTTTCAATCCACCAAAACTAAACAGTTATAAATCTCTCTCGACACAAATCTTGATTCTTTTTGTTCATCTTTATTATTGAAATTCGTAGGATTTCCCATACACAACTCAGCTATCTTGTAAAATTCGTAGTAAATTCATCATAAGTCGGAATTCAGTGATTTTGGACTTTTCGGAAAGGTATTTTCGTTCTCTACGATTTTCATGTTTTAAGTTTTTCCAGAAAACATTGTTTAGAGGGTCAAAAAGGTAAAATACAGATCTGGGCAGATTAGAGATACGAAGAAGTCCGATGTTTGAGACGTTTGAGATGTGATGTTCTCGCTTGGGTGTTAAGGATTGAATATATGTTCTAGGATGTTGTTAATTCTTGGTTTGCAAGGTTGAGGTAAGTAAACTTTCGAAGCATTAGTTTATTTTGTAAATTTTATATTTATACGTATGTAATTTTGTTATTAAATTGGATCATGTATGCTAATTTATTGGATTAAATTATGAACAAAAGAGTTATTTGAACTTCGAATTTTGAATTTAGAAAGAGTATTTTAGAACCCTTCGCTTCGTATTGAACCGTTAGTAAATTGCGTATAGTTCCGAAACTAAATTTTGGACCTTACTAGGGAGCACTTCTTTTGGGCCCTTCGGGGATGGTGCATTATTTTGGGCCTTAGTAAGGGTAGCGCGTTTATTAGCATTTGAACTTTTGGGTCGTGTCACCGGCTAATGTGACCAAGCGTAATGGGATAATTTGTCTAAAGAGTATGACTTAATTATTTTGAATTTGAAATTCGATCTATCTCTTTGAATATGATTCTGAAAAATATATATGTTATACGAAACCTACTTGATCCTGCTAGTGTGTAGTTAGTTTTCTTACTGGGCTGTGTAGCTCATTACTTACAATTTTCAGGTTCGGTGTAAGAGGAAGATGAAGTGCATTGGACTTCGAGGATCTTAGATTTGGAGTAGATTATTTGTTGATTCGTCATTGTTAGCTGCGCTTTTGTAATAATTAGCTTTGTAATAGAGATTTGGAATAAATATAATTGTTTTAGATTTTGTAAGATTAATGGCCCGAAAAGGGCGGGTTGCTACATATATTGTCTCACATTCCACTATGGTTTTAGGTACATATGATTGAGGGATAAAAGGACCATTTTCCAAAATACCAGGATAAAGTGGGTTGGCTATTTTTATGAACAACGTCATTTTTCTTTTCCAAAGATTGTAATGTTCTTTATAAAAGGTGGGTATTTTTATACTGCTTACTTTCTGTGCACTCATCTTGGATCTTTTCAGGTTAAATATGTTAAACATGCTTCTCTGATACCAGTTATTAGTTAAGATGAGTGTTGCAGAAAGGGGGGTTGAATGCAATTTGATTAATTATGAAGGATTCTCGCTAACAACAACAAGAATGATAATTAACAAGTTAATGATGCAAACAAAGCTAAGTAGATAAAATGACAGAGTGTTTAAACTTCAAAATTTAATTTTATTAATTTTTATTTTGCTACAACTATCTGGAAAATAATTCCAGCTTCGATAGACACAATAACAATGAGTTTGCTAATGTTCCTATAGTTGAGAAATTATAGCTTAGTTGCATAAGAAAAAGTACTTGTGAGATATGTGTATTTATACTGAAACACATATCTCACTTACAAGTGTACTTTCCCTTGTTCCTAGAACAAAGCTTGAAATAGAAAATTTATTTTTCCATTCAAATTTGTCTTCATTCCATTTGTAGATAAAGCAGCTCTGAGATATGCAGAAATCTTTGACTTTTTAAGCACGTTTTACCTTTTACTTGAATTCTCCCAAGTTGCAGTAGTAGACTTGATAGACTAGACAGTAATATCAAAATCATTCATTATATTTTCACTATCTAGGCTGCTACCTGAAATAGACTGTCAGCTTCACTAAAAATTTACTATCAACTTTTAGTTTCCCTTTGGTGACAGTATCTTTGGCTCCGCATACTTTGTTGTCAAGCTTGATAGTCCATGAAACATACGTCTTCCAAAGCTGCTGTCAACTATCCCCCCCCCAATGTTGCTGTCAGTAAAACTTATTGTCTTCAATTCTTCATATTCCGTCAAATTTACTATCAATGGAATAGTTCTTGTCAGTAAAACTTGATGTCTTCAAATATTCATTCTCCGCCAAATTTACTATCAATGGAATAGCTGTTGTCAGCTGTTCCAAATGTGTTGTCACTTGTAATGTACTGTCATAAGCTTGAGTATTTGAAATATTGTTGTCTGAGTTTTGAATCATGTTGTGCATGAACACTTAGTGAACTTCTACTACATGACTCATTTTTATTCTTTTATACAAGATAATAACTTTCAAATATACTGTCACATAACTAATACTTTCAAATGTACTGTCTACAAGTGACTAATAATTATACTGTCAATGATTATATGACATTATGTTTTAGTTAGCTTATTAAACTTAAATTAAGTACACTAGTTGATTACACCACAATCCCTAATATATATTTTTTATAATTTTTTTCAATTATATATTATATGTAATTTTCAGTCAAAATTTGGTCAATTTGACCGCATAAAAGTCAAATAAGACAGTTAATTTGGGACCGAGTGAGTATAATTTAGCTGCCACCATTGTTCTAAAAATTGGTAATTAATCACCGATTAATCTCTGTTAGGTAGCTCACCAAATTGATTAAATTCTTGATTATTCAATTAATCATTCTGATTAATGCCCGATTAATCCGATTAATCCATGTTCCGTGCCTTCACCGTCTAATTCTGATTTCCGTTTTTTACAATACTGGCTGCCACTAATAGGGGTGTTAAGTTGATGCTTGATACAGTAGTAGTTGAATTTAGGGATGACAATCGGGTTAGATCGGGTTTGATAGTTTATTATATATATATATATATATTATTCAGATTCTTTTTCGGGTTTTGGCTTCGGATCGGATTTCGGATCAGTATACTTGAAATCTAAATCCAAATCCAGAAATTTTTAGGTCTAGAAATTAAATCCAAATCTAAAAAATCGGATTCGGTAAATCCAAAATTTGGGATTTCGAATTACGGATTGGGTATCCATGGTATCTGGTTTTTTTATCTAGTTTAATTAAGAATTGTGAGTGGGGACCGAGGATTGCGGCTCGAACCTCTCTCATTTTTCTTTGTGGATCTTTGACATGTTACATGAAAGACCTAAACGCTGAAGTTGAATTCTTCTTGCAACTTGCTTTTTAGCTATTAGTTATATATATTAGTGAGATATTAATACCATATCCTAATATTAATTCTTTGTTTTCTGCCTACTAATAGTAGATGATTAAGAGTAATACACGTCAAGTTTACAGGAATGGTCTTTTCAAATCGAGGGAGATGAGATGATTAGTTTGACATACATGCATACATATTGTACACATACGTATAATACTACAACTTCGTATAAAAAAATACGGATAAACGTCATTTAAATGCGTGTATGTATTGTTTGGTTGAGTATTGCAAGTTGGTCATTGACATTGTGTAATTTGAAATATTAATTGGTAAAAGCCAGCAAATTTGAAATAGTAATTTAGAGGAGTCAATTTCTGCAGGCTGCTCTTATAAGAACGGAAACGCTGTTAATAAAAAAAACACTTTAAATTACAACACACAATTAAGAGCTATAGCTAGCAATATATACATCCATAGTAGAGAGAGAACATACATATATATGGAGGAATCATTGAAAAGAAAAGGTCATGGAGGTGCATTGAAAGAAGAGAGAAGAAGTGAATCTAACCATGCCGATGAAGACTGCAGCAAAGACGAAGATATGCCCCTCAAGGTATTACTAAAACTTTCCTACTTTATCTCCTTAATTTGTTAGTTAAGTTATCGGTTCTCGTAAAACTTTAAGTATATACCGTTAGTTTTATACATTAATCCGGCCACACTAGAAGAAATCAGGTCATTTAAGGGACCGTCAAAACGGTCGGATTATCACCAATGGAGAATTGTTTCTAGGCATATAGTTTATCTTGATCTGCCAATATATATATATATATATATATATATATATATATATATATATATATATGATTTTTCTTTATTAATTAAGATCCAAGTAATTGTTACACAAGAACAAGTTTGACATAATTTCCATCACATGAGAAGCTTGATTTAAGATTGCTCAAATATATTGCTTATATTAATTGTATATATGTATGCATATATGTGATGACTGAATTCTTGTCGATCTTTGCTAGTTAAATGAAAATCTCTTCCTTGCTAATAATGTTGATTCTCGAACATCCGGGAAAAACATACCGGTATATACTTATATGTTATTTGCAGTTACGTATGTATGTATTCACCAACCACTCCGTTTATCAACAATTTGTATGTACGTACGTGAGGCCTCTTCCAGTCATACTCCTTAAGTCTTCTGTTTTTGTTTATTAGTAATATATATAATCAAAATGTAGAGCCCTCTTGCCATCAATTTATAATTTTATATATACTTTAAACTCCGCGCGAAGACCAACTATAAATTTAAAAAAAATTATATTTTTTATCATTGCAACTGTATATATTTTATATAAATGTAGCCTAATTAACTACAGTACATGTATATGTATATGTATATGTTGAAAATAGCTTTGGAATGGATGCATGCAGGATAATCATGAGCTTGAATCAGCAAAAACCCAAATGCACGAGGTGAGAGAGGAGAACCATAGACTTAGAACTTACTTGGACAAAATGATGAAGGATTATCAAAGCCTTCAAACTCAATACAACAACATTGTTCATGACAGAGAATCTCCAAACAAATCTACATTTAATAGAGGTCTTAGTCACCAAGAACATCGCAAACAGAAGCATGAAGCACCCGAGTTTGATGTGTCCCTTAGTCTCGGAAGATCATCGTCAAATGAACGAAAAAGGGACAATGATCATAAGCATTCATCAAGTCCTAAAAAGGCCGAAACAAGTACAAAAACTGTGGAACAAGATAAAGAAGAAGGATTGAGGCTTGGATTGGATTGCAGGTTTGATGCGCAACCTTCAGTACTTTCTAAAGAAGGATTACCCGAATCATCCTCGGAACATAGCTTGGATGATGTGAAGGAAGTAGATGCGGAGAAATGGCCACCTAAAAAAAGTGAGAAAGCACACGAAGATGATAATGCTTCACAACAAAATCCTGCTAAGAAAGCCAGGGTTTCTGTGAGAGTTAGATGTGATACTCCCACAGTAAGCATAATTTATTTAATTAACTATCTATTTTTTAATTAATCAAAATTATACTTCATTAATGACCTTATTGATGTTTCTTGTGTTTAATTGTAGATGATTGATGGGTGCCAATGGAGAAAATATGGTCAAAAGATTGCGAAAGGAAATCCATGCCCTCGAGCATATTATAGATGTAGTGTTACTCCATCTTGTCCAGTGAGAAAACAGGTACAAAGATGTTCACAAGACATGTCAATTTTGATCACCACATATGAAGGAACACACAACCATCCACTTCCTATAGCAGCCCATGCCATGGCTTCCACCACCTCAGCAGCTGCCAGCATGATCTTATCCGGCTCATCCACCTCGGGTGTCGGATCATCATCAGGAGCCTCAACTACCATGACTACTCCAGCTGAGCTACATGGACTAAATTATTATCTCTCCAATAACCCAACATCCTCTAGACCTCCATTCTACTTGCCAAACTCTTCAATCTCATCCTCCTCCTCATCATATCCCTCAATTACTCTCGATCTCACCTCAAGCTCCTCTTCCATGACAAGTAATTTTCCTCCACGATACAATATGATCAATTCCTCGAGTACTAACCTCAACTTCGGTACTTGTTTGGAATCAAACAGCACTTTGCCCATCTTTTGGAGCAATGGGAACAATTATCAGTTACAAAATTACGCAAAAAGTAGTCATCAAATGGGACCGTCGCTGAACTTTGGGAGACAACATCAAGAAAACTTCTATCCATATTCTTACATGCAAAAGAATAACAATGATATTCATCAATCTATGCAAATGGATAAGAACTCTATTGAATCCGCAACAAAAGCAATAACGGCTGATCCGAATTTTCAATCAGCTTTAGCAGCTGCGATCACCTCAATGATCGGCTCCAATAATAATATTACCGGTGCTAATAATGGTCAGAATGTCAAGTTGGAGCAATCATTTCCAGTGCTGTCTAGTTTTCTATCAACAAATTCTCAGGTATCAAACATGAGGCCTACTGCCCTTCCTCCATTGTCAATTTCCAGTTCCAAGAGTAAATCTACATCTCCCGAAGATAATAGAGATCAAGTCAGATGATTATGGATTAATTATTCATAATTAATTGGCATTAATGCGCGCAGCTAATGAATTTTGTTAATTGCCAAGTAAAATTAGTTTTGCAACATTATTCAAAATGATGTGAAAGTGGTGCAGATATTATTCTTTTGTTGTATAGGCGGACATAACTCTTTTAGTAATTATACGTACTATCTTAGTGATCATGTATATATTACGGAGAAAAAAGTGCATGTACCTATTATGTGGTGAGTGGTGACTGCAAAGCTGAATTAGTAGCCGCCATTGTTAATGCATGTGGATATAATAAAAACAGCAACATTTTATATTGGTTTTGAGTATTGTAAATATATAATTTTACGTACAAGTGTTTGTAGAATTGTATAATTGTCGTATAGTATGTGTTTGTATATTGACCAGGCTACTAGCAGCTAGGACGTAGAAGTGTTGAAGAGTTTGCTCATCTTATCTACATATATATGGTCTGTATGTACTTCGCTTGTACTTGACCAAGTAGATGACAAAGATGTGTTATTTGTTTTTTACGCGTCGACGAGCCATTAATTTTATTTAGTTGACCGTTAAAAGATAGAATACCGGCCAGTTGTTTGCGGTCATATATAAAAAGTGTTCTCTGAGTCTGTAACATACTTATATGTCATGGGGACGTAATATGGATTTCATCAAGCACGCTTCATTAATCTCAATGTGCATCGGTGCATGCATGCATGTGTCTATATACATACATAATTTCTTACTTGCATTGTTAGCTAAAACTTGAAAGTGATCATAATACTCGAATCTTCTGTATTTATGACAAGCAACTGTTATGTATACGTATTATAATACTGTAGTATTGTTCTTGGAGAGTGTCGAAATGTTTACCTAGTGAGTATTCAATTCGGATATTTATATACGAATGAATAAATTCGAAATAATTTAATTTGAATATCGACCGATAAAATATGGTTCAGTATATATAAAGTAGTCATTATTATGGATATTCATAATAATTTCGATTCGGTATCCAAATTCCCAAATTCTCATCCCAATGTGTAACCAAATTTTGTTAAATTCACAACGCATGCATATAAAAGTGATGAAATAAGATACTATTAAATATTATTAATCATTTTCGTAGGGTGCAGCTAAATTAGTTAATAATGCTCCCTTGATTTTTGGGAGAATAGTTTGATTGAAAAGAATGAAATGGAAAGATAAATTATAAATAAAATTTAAAAAATAATAACTTAATGAAGGTTAGAGGGAATAGTGAAAAAAAATGCACAGAAATTTATAATTAATGAAAAAAATGAGTTTGAGAATGGAAAATATAGCTTTTTCTACTCTAATCGAGGGGATTATTATACTCTAAATATAAACCTTGCACAGTATTACATGTAGACATGTACAAAAAGTCTCGTATATCGATTTTTATCCCTATTTTAATCGAACGGTGTCAGGCTAGAGGGTTGAATTTTCTCAAACCATAATAAACGCTCTATATCCCGTTGGTAAGATTGGATCGTTCTTTTTTTAAAAAAATTATTTATTATACACGATTTTTCAATTTATTTTAAATATAAAATGTATATCCAAAAAAATCAAATATAATTTTTAAAATTAAAATACAATTTTGTTATGTGTCCCGTCACAGAAAATTTTGAGACCGGACAAATTTTACAAAATCGCAATTTTATATATATCTCTAATTAGATTGTCTCTTTTGTAGCATGAAAATCACGAGATTACAATACTGAATATGTAGGGGAAACCCGAAGGCCCAAATAGTTACCAAAAGCCCAATAGACCGTGATTCCCAAGCCCATTTTGTTAACATAAATATGTCCAATTGAGTCTCGCGTGTGCTTCGAGGATCTGTCGGGCTTTATTTTGCTCCTCCTCCGGCCAACGAATAAACCCGGATTCGATCAACTTCAGGTGAGCTCAATATTTCCTGTAATTCTTTTTATTTAATTGTAATAATTTTTGGCATTTTATTTAATTTCAATTCTATTACCCTAGTTTTCTTTATTTCAAGTAGTAGGGGTTTACATATCACACTATATTTCTCGATGTTTATACTTTAGAATTGAAGTGATATTGTATGATTTAGTTGTATGTTTTGTTTAAATTGTATTGTCGTTGCTTCTATTCAACTACATAATGATGTCTCTTTTCCTTAATGAAGTTCCTGCTTAGTAATTTTTCGAAAGTTAGCCCAACACATTTGTCGTGGAAGTTAAAATAGACTCAAACAAGTTAGTAACTCTTATTATTCATTAAAATAAATTCTAAAATATTTGAATTGGAGAGGGATCTGTTATGCGTAGAACTGAATAAATGATGGCGGTGTTCCTCACCAGGTGCAGTTTTTTTGTTTTGACTTAAATTCATGTAGATGTGTGTGTGGGTATGGTTGCAGAGGATGATACGCCGACATTTATTACGGTTGTGTACTGTTCCTAGTTTAGTAAATCAAGTAAATTATCATTATTAATTAGAGCGGTTTTCTTAATATTATTGATACAGAATATTGGCTTCTTCTTTTTTTTGAGGTGGAAAACTTATTTAGAACAAACTTTATATTGTGTTTGGGGACTTTGATTTCATTTCAAATGATGGATTGCAAATAATAGGATTGGAGTTGTCATTTTAAATTCTCATATTTATACTAATATTTGAAATCCAAATTCTCATGATTACCCAAACAAGTCATTTGATTAAATCCAGAATTTCAAATGTAATTCATGTTCCCAAACAGGCCATTAGTGAATTTGAAGTAATTTTCCATTTTATATCGCCTGGCAAATGTGTCTTGTTTGGGAAGTGAGCATCCTCGACTGTTTGCCTGAGTAGAGTGTGTTGACATTTCAGGCAGAAAATGGCTCAATTGTACCTATCTGAACCCACATGGGATGACATAGAGGATGATGCATTTGTGAAGCGGAGAATTTCTCTCTTGACTAAGTTGGAAACGGTTATCTTATCACTGATGTCATCTGGGGGTCGATCTGAGGCTCGCTTATGGCTTTGTAACACTCTTTCAGGCATAAGTTTAATCAATCCCTGCAACCAACAAGAGGTATTTGTGAAGTTGTTAAGGTCCAAACCACGTAAGCTTGGCCTTGCATCTCAGCTATTGCAGATGATTTTTGAAAAGAGGCCAAAAAAAGTTGGAGCTATCTTAGCTGAGAATAGTCATATGCTAGAGAGTTTCTTCAGAGGTAAATTTGTTGTTTTGTTCTTTTCTATTTCTCATTCAAGACTTAAGGCCTTGAGCTAATTTTATATTTAATTATGTAGTGAACTACAAGTGAAATATGAAGTGCAAATTTATTACTAATGTTGTTTTTTCTTTTCTATTTCTCATTTAAGACTTAAGCTAATTTTAGATTTAATTATGGGGTGAACTACAAGTGAAATATGAAGAGCAATTTTGTTATTTTTGTTATTATGAATTGTTGTATATGCTATCCAGTAAATTTGATGTATTGCTATTTAGGTAGCACTGTAGTTGGTATTTTCCTAGTGATGCCTTTTTGCAGCTTCTAAAAATCTGTGAAATTTAAGAACTTGCAATATATTTAAAATTTTGAGGATTAACATAATTTTCATAATTTCCAAAACTGTACAAAGATTATTCTCAATATCCAGGGATCTTCAGAGAAACAACCTCTCTACTTTTAGAAGTGGGGGTAAGGCTTACATCTCTTCCTCCAAAGACCTGCCCCAAGTGGAAGATAACTTGGTATGCTTAAGTTGGAGGCAGCATTCAGGACTATTATTATTTAGTTGAACCATTTAGGATATGGGTTTTTCTTATTATTTTGAGTAAAAGTAGGGAGCTTGAAATTGTGACGCCATAAATTAACAAATATTATTGATTATTAGTATTGAACACTCTAATGATTCCGTTAAATCACTTATTTATTGTTCTGCTGCAATTGACCCTACTATATTTCCAAATTGTATGCATAGGTTATTTGTTCCCTCCACTCGCATGGAATCATACTACTGCAGTTTCAAGTGGACTAATATTTGTTACTTATAATTTCTGACTTATGTGGAAGCTCTTGCTTTAGATTTTATACTGGCCTATAGTTACAATTATATCCCATTAGGGGTTTTATACTTTTGACTATATGGATATCCCTCCCTAACGCCTGCTTTTTTTCTTCATTTTGCAAAACTTAATATGCATATTAGCTTCTGTACCTAGCAGTTAGTGCGATATTCATTTAGCTTTGTTATTGAACATGCAGGGCATCCAGATCGTATTATGCAGTGGTTCTCCAGCTTTGCCGGTAGTGACGATTTGCAGCATAGAAAAGGTGCCAAGGCATTGTCGCAGTTTTCCTTTGTGAATCGAGACATCTGCTGGGAGGAGCTTGAATGGAAAGGAAAACATGGGCAATCACCTGCAGTGGTTGCCACAAAGCCTCACTATTTTCTTGACATTGATATTCAAAGAACTGTTGAAAATTTCCTTGAATATGTGCCGGAGTTTTGGTCATCCAGAGAGTTTGCTGAATCACTAGAAGGCGGTGAAATTTTGTTCATGGATTCAAAATTCTTTGTTCAGTTGTTTCTTGATTTGATGTATAAAGAGGACTCGAAAGAGATGTGGGAAATTATAAATGAGTTTCTGATGGAGGAATCTTTCTCATCTTTATGTCAACACCTTCTTATTGTTCTTGAAGAGAAAGACTTGCTTCTTTTCCTGGAATTAAGCCGTAAATTTCTTAAGTTAAAGAAGGAACATATGCACATTGGCACTTCATCTTATTGGTTTGAGACGATATTATCAAAGTTCAGCATTTCTGACTCTCTGGATCACTTACTTCTGTTGAATGCAGTTATGAATAATGGGAGGCAGCTTCTGCGTCTTATTCGTGAAGAAGAGGCACATGAGGAGAAAATGCAGATCCAGGATATAGTGCGGGAGGTTTGTGTATCCACATGTCATCCCAATAGTTTGGCTCCACTTATGATAGAATGCTTAAAAACTAAATCCATAAATTCAATCAAGTGGCTGGGGCTGCAGTCTTTTGCTCTTCACTACAGATTATCAGAGGAATCACAGAATCAAAAATCTTGGGAAATAATTTTTCAAAGTAATGGAATATCTTTTCGCAATTCTGAAAAGTATCCATTATTAGATCCTAGTGAATTTTCTGAAGATATTGTATCTGATTCAGACAAAAGAACTTCAGTTGGAGTACAACGCAGGAAGAAAGAGAAGCATAGAAAGAAAAGGAGAAAACATCTTGATCATGATGAGAGCAATTATGATTTGTTTGATCTTGATTTTTCAAACAATAATCCGAGTTTGTTATCCAAGTCAAGTAGCTGGTTGCTCTCTACAGATGGGTATTCTAATGCATGGAGCCCTGTAAGTTGTGGCACACAACTTTTTTATTTACCAAATGATGTATTATATGTTATCTTTTGCTTTTTCTTTTTTTGTCAATTATATTTTCATTTCTTGTATTTACTGGTTAAGCTGGGGATCGTACTAGTTTTTATAGCTTGAATTTTGCGCGTGAGGAAGCATTTTTTACTTCAAAATAACATATATCTATTGGAAAAGGTTACAGGGTACAAAAATGCAAGGAACTGGAACTGCAATAAATTTAAATTATTAAATGTGGTAGCTAATTGTTTACTGTGATGGGTGAAGACAAAGCTTTGTTAGAATAACCTGTGATTAGCCATTTGTGTGTTGTCATGGCATTAGTTTTACCAAGCCAACCATGCTGAAACTTATTGGTTTTTCACTATACTGCATGGCGTAACTGGTGTTCCAGTAGTCTGTATAAAGTTCTTATATGAAAAATGTCATGGTGCCTTTAGTGGTTGTGGAGCTTGCCATTCAGCGCCCTGCGTTCTTGGCTCCCACCCCTGGTGGGGCATAATATTGGCAGGCATGATAGTGAGCTCTTAAGATCAGTCACTAATTACATTTTTTACTAGGTTGATCTACCAGAACACCTATCCATGCATTGCTTTTCCACATGGATGGAATGGATTTTTGCTCAGTGGGATAATGCAGATTGATTTCTTCGGCTTGGACGCTAGAGTTTAGCTCTTTTCTACAACAGAGATGCTTATTTACTCAACAATATGAAAGAGGTATGAACTGCTTGTCTTGGATATAAATTTGCTTTCTGTTCTGGCTTTTTCTCTCGTGATTTAAATTGGGTTAATTTAAGCATATTTAATTTTGATGCGTGAAGGAAATTGCCTTGATATTTTGGCCTTATAGTTGTGTTCTTGATACCCCATGTCTTATTAGCATCTTTCTTTTCAGATGTTGAAGAACTGGATTGGAAAAATCGAAGTGCATTCCTGTTCCAACACAATCTTGAAAATCATATCAATGTATGTGTTACTTGTATTTACGCATGATTCTAGATAGTTTTCTGTAAAACAATTTACAGTAGACGGGTACCTATCAGGGCAAATATGTGTGGTGATCAAGTATTAATCACTGATTTTGTTAGTGAAGTTATTCCCAACATTTGTTGCCCTAGTTGTTTCTATACTTTAACACAATTAAATTTATACATAGTGTTGGCAATTGGCATGGATGGCACTGGCGGTCATGCCTTGTTGAGTAATCAACTCATCTAAAATCTTAAGGTATTAGACCTTAAGGTATTAGAGGAAGGCCCAAAATGGATCTTATATTATACTTTAACATTCCCCTCACTCGAAATCTCATTTTTTGGGTTGAAGAGTGGATCACGGACACCCATTTTTTGGCATAGTTTTGCCTTCGTGTCCATTATAAATTGTGAGAATATTGGAGTGGCTGGGAGTCGAACGTGTGATCCCTGCCAACCTTGCTCTGACACCATGTTGAGTAACCAGCTCATCTTGAAGTGTGATAGCCATCTTGAAGTGTGATAGCCAGGCTGCTTTAGCAATTGCAGCTAATCCTATTTTACATGAGAAAACCAAACACGTGGAGATATATTGTCACTATGTCAGGGATCAGATAAAAGCTGGGACAATTCAAGCAACCAAAGTGGCTTCTAAAGACCAACTAGCAGACATCATTGCCAAGATTCTTCCTGTCAACCAACATCAAGTCATTCTCACCAAGCTTGGAGCTGTTCATTCTTCACATCCCTCAGCTTGAAGGGGAGTATTAAGGAGAACAAAAGGCCATTTAAATTATGTTCATTTATCTACATGTTACTCTCAACTATTTTGTTATCCAGTACTATTTCTGGGACCACCTGTGTCATATCCAGACAATTTCTGTTATGATATTTGCTGTAAAAGGACTCATGTCCTTGTGAGAAACCATTAAGTGCTGCCCTGCTATATAGATGGGGGTATGCCATTATTTTGAATCGAATATTGTTCCATCTCATTCAGTGTCTTCTCTAAATTATCTTGTCTTGCATTCTTCATAAGCTGAAACATATTAGCTTATCATGCCTACCTTTTCATCTTCCTTTAAGAAATGTTTCTAGGATTGTGGCTGTTCATGGGAACCTCACAGACTAGTGTTTTGTCACTGGATACTATTATATGAGGTCATTCCAACAGTTACAAATTGCAACAAATAATTACGAAAATAGTGATAGAAAAATAAAGAACTAAAAATGAGACACTTGAATGAGATAGCTTTGTTGTCTGAACCAAAAAAATGGTGTTATTTAAGGGGGATGTAATTATATTTCTACGTTAGGTTCTCTTTCTCATTTGAATAATTTGGGCCTGTCTTAATATATAGTATAACTTTTGAAGCATATAGTTAAATGTTTATAATAACCTTACCTTGCAGTCACTGCCATGTGAAAATTCTCCTGCAAACTCTGAAGCTGCTCTGATCTTCAGTGAGAGACCAACACTAAGATTGTGCTAAAGGAATCTGGGGAGCAGAGCTGGACTACGGACTGATCTAAGATATACCATAAGACCAATAAGTTGGTTTGGTTTTAGCTAGGACTAATCTATTTGTTGGAATGCATTGCAAAGATGTGTAAACTTTTTTTTTTGTCAAGAGCAAAGATGTGTAAACTTAAATGTGTATAAATTTGCTTCCACACAAAAAAATATGAGTATGAACATACAATTATACAAACTATTGGTGTGTGCGCATATAAAACACTATGCTTGAGAATGTTGACTTGCTCGACAACTCGGCCCTTGCCAAAGAGAATGAGTAGATTTCTCTATACTAGGATCAGAAATGGCCGGACTCCTTAAAATGAGACTGTTAATAATTTTAGTGACTTTACATGGGGATTTAAATGTTATTAATAGTTGATAAAAGAAGCCAATGTTATTATTAAAGTGACTTTACATGGGGATGTACCAAGTTTCTCACGTACCAGATCCTGAGCCTGAGCATAAATTCATGCATACCAAATAAAGGAGGAA
Source organism: Oenanthe sinensis (assembly GCA_028671895.1). Lineage (NCBI taxonomy): Eukaryota > Viridiplantae > Streptophyta > Magnoliopsida > Apiales > Apiaceae > Oenanthe > Oenanthe sinensis. The sequence goes on along the minus strand of CM053805.1, from coordinate 43,937,383 downwards.
ATATTGGTGTTTATGGTGCTACGGTTTTGTCTGTCATGCTCCCAGATAAAAACGGTTTGTCTGCCATTTTCTACATTTTTAGATTAAAGAATTATTATGGGTGTAATGTTGCTCAATCTGCCACTGTTTCGGACATAAAACAACTCACAATTAGAACAGAAGCCAGAAGGTGATAGATAATATGTTCCTTGAAAGGTTACAAACGATTTGACAACTCTGTAACTTTGATGAAGATAGATAAATAATATATAAAAAAACTTGGGTAGATTAACCATAGAAACCCACTACTAAGTACCATAAAAAAACTGGCATTAAATAAACCATATAAAAACTATAAAAAAATCAAGTCTTTGACGGAACTGTAAACAACATATATTTCCAGCAAGTAAACCTCAGACATATTTTATTTGCTTCAGCTTAAAACTACACTAGCAGCCTTCACAAATGGTTCCATGCGACAACAGAAGAAACTAAGTGTATACTGCAAAATGAAATCTGCAATATCAAAGCTGCAGCAACATGACTCCAGAAACTCAGAGATCATATACTAGTGAACCATGAAATCTGTGAAAAGGACTATGTTGTAGTCGTCTTCTTAAAATCAATCTTGTCAACCTTAACCTCCCCGTCGATAAGTTCATAAACATAGACAACAACACGCAGTGCATCAATGTCCATGAGAACAAAGCTAGGATTAACATCATATGTTATGCTACTGTAGGCCCCAGTTGCAGATCCTGGGTTAATTACTACTCCTGCTTCATGTTTGTAGGCTGTGAACTGATGGGTGTGACCTGTTACTAGGATGTCTACATCAAGCTGCCTCTGGAGCATAGCCAATGAATCCAGATCCCCACATGGAATGACCTTCAGAATATATTATCATATCAGGATAGTTCCCCTAAAATCAGGGTTGAAAGTGATCCAAGCTGTTCATTGAACAACTAGATCCTCATATTAGCTCATCTATTGAGTAAAGTATATTTTTAGGTATAAGATTCTTTTTCAGCCAACTCTAACCAGCTTTGACAAAAGAAGCTTAGAGTTGAACAACCATGCTGAACTTAAACATTCATAAAAGATGAGTAGATTAAAATGTAAATAAAAAAGTTACATGGACAAGTAAAAGGAACAAAACCTGTTTACAAGTCAGCATGTGTAAGAATATTTTTCTGAGTTTATAACATGACTACATTAATATATTAGATGATAGTCTAAATTAAATATCAAAAAATTCTGCTAACAATTTTATGGTAAGATAGAAGTGTTCAGTGTACTAATAGGATGAACAACAATCAAACCTGATGACCGTGGCATATTCCAATCTTGAACTGACCAATGGTCAGCGTCTTAGTTTCAGGATACCGTGCTTCTTCATCATATTCACCTCTAGTGATATGCAAGTCAGGACAGATAGTCCTCAAGTAGTCATGGATCTCCTATACATTTTGTATCAACGTTAGGAAGAGAAGAACAAGGTAGACAACAATTTAAAAAAAAGGCACTACATACTAATGATTAATGATTACAACAATAATAAATATAAATAGATATATAAACGGAAATTTTACTGACACGTAATTTGTGGGAAAACCTCTTTGTTGAAAGAGTTCAACAACTAATTAACTATTATAGAGTAAAATTAAATCATCATAGCTCAATACGATCCTATGTACTGCCATAATAAGGAAAACCTATGCTTACTCTTTAAGATAGCATCACTAATCGTGTTTGTAAATTAAATTAAAGGATATCATGCTTCACATCATGGAGAGAAATAGCAGATAGCTTGTAACATTACATAGATACAATAGGCAAAGTTGTCGACTACTCCCAAATCTCACTAGTGCTAGAGATTACCGGGAAAAATCTTTGCCGATGCAAATTCAAAATGGCAATTAGTTAATCCATAATAGGAAGGAACTGACTACATATCAAAGGATAAGCAGTTGAGCACAAAACCTGAACAGGGTCACATTGTAGCCTGCTCAATCCTAGATTTACATACTATATTACTACTTAAAATTCCAGTTTAGTAAAGATTGTCGGGGATAATTGAATGCAGGATTGACTGAAACGATAATTATAATTAATTCCAAATAGTGAACAGGAACACCCGTAAGCACATTCAATCCATAAAATTTAAGTGCACCCAATCAGGCAACTTCGATAGATAAATAAAAATAAAGGGTTAGTAAAAGAAAAATACTTTGATACACAAATTTCCAGTGCAAAGAATGTGTTGAATCTTGCCAGGAACAAGCATAGATTTGAACTTTGGAGGCAAATCAGGTGCTCTATGTGAAATATGAACATCACCCAATGCTAATACCAACACCATCTTCTTCTTATAATTATCACCTTTTTACAATCAATCAATATCAAAACCCTAATTCTGCAATCTCCCAATTCATTCTACACAACAATCAATACAATATCAATTCAAACAATACTCGTATGTAAGCACACACATGTAGTGATCGAACCTCGAGTAGATAAAATTGATGGTCTCCCCTGTTTACATCTGGGTTATCGATAAATTGGGGCTTTGGAAAAGACTCGTATTAGTCTATTAGACTATTAGTTTGTGCATAAATCATCCAATAATATTAGCCAGAGGCATTTCCCATGAGATTATGTGTTTTGAATATAATATTAGAAGAGTAAATTTATAAATATAATACTCCGATCTCATATACTTACAAAAGTATCCTATATTTGTATTAGGTTTTGTTTTAACTTCAAATAGTATAATGAGGTCATCATCAGGGTCAACAATCTCTTATTAATAATATATATGTTTGTAATCATCGTCTAAAATATATAAATTTATTTTTTAAATATTAAGTGATACCTCATCCGTCCGTTTGATTCTTAATATTATTCAAAATATGAGTGTCATTTTTTGAATAATATTAAGAATCAAATGGGACGAAGGTAGTAATAAATTTATAATCAAATTTTATTTTGATTTTTTATTGTTAATAAAATATTTGATACTATTATGATTAAATAATATCTATACAAAAAATAAATTGACAATAATGCATTTGATAAATATTTATTCAAAATTTAGTCGTAAGTTTTATTTTATTCCGAAATTAAAAGGTCATGATTAAATTTATTAAATATTAAAAAAAGGATTTTAATTATAAATAGCTAAGAACATAGGGTTAAATTTATTAATTATTTTTTAAATAAGTTTCGATTATATATAGTTAAAAACGTAGATTTAAATTTACTAAATATATTAAAATAGAGAATTAATTGTATATTCTTGAAAATGCAGGGTTTAAATTATATTTAACTTTAAAATTTAATATTCATATAATCAGTCTGAATAATACTAATTAACAAAAGTAAAAAAGTTTTTAATTTGAACAACTATTTAAAAAACACAAAAAATAAAGTGGTTTTTTTCAAAAATACCTAAGAATAAATTGTTTTTTTTGCAAAAAATACTGACTTTTTTTAAAATATTTTGAAAATATAAGATTTTTTTTGTAAAAATACGATTTTTTTACAAAAATATGGTTTGCAACTTTCAAGCATATTTGCAAGTGTAATTAATCGAAATCAACCACAAATGCAACTTTAAAAATTAGTAAAAATATTTATTTTTTAGTTACATTTTGAAAAATAAGTTGTTTTTGGTTACTTTTTGTTGCAAACCGTATTTTTGCAAAAAACAAAATAGGAGATCGTAAAATTGCAAAAAAGTAGTATATTTGGTAAATACCCCAAAATAAAATTGATATTTATAACTTAAAAAAACACTAACATACGTTTAAATTATAATATCATCAACAATTTATTAAAATTTAATATTATTATCTTAAAAAATAAAAATACTAATAAGAGTTTAAGTTTGGATTATATTAACAACATATTAATATTTAGGTAACAATTTTGCGGAAAATTTTTGCTAGACAACCGTGAAAAATTAGGATCTAATAAGCTCGTATTTACTCTTTCAGTTGCACCCTCGAAAAACATATATGCAACAGCTTACCTCGATCGGTTCAACATTTTCTGGCAATAAAAAGGGTTCTCTGCAGATACTGGACTGATGATCCACGAAAAGTCATTTTCCTAGCTTCTAATCTAGCTGTTCAACTCACGACATATTAATGTTACAGTGATTGTGCTCTCTGTTCCGATTCTGCAAATCAAAATCCGGTTTTTATATTATGCTCAGAGATTCTCCATGTATCATATAATTCCAAACAGCAATTTGTGTTGGATATTTCACTAAAACAACTTTTGAAATTACTTACGGTACTAGTGAAAGATATTAATCTCAACAATTTACCTTCCATCAATTAATTGCGACACTCAAGCTGCAGCAGTACTCCAGTACTGTATATGTACCGTAATTAATGTTGTGCTACGTACTAGAGAACGAAACACATTGAAATCGATTGTCATTTTATCAAAGTCGAAAATCAATCAGGTGCCATTCACATAAAACATATTCCCTCGTACTCTTAATTAATTAATTCGTTCTCAACATATCCATCCATGTCAAGCAGCACCACCATAACTCCCTAAGCACCAGGAACTTAACATTTACAGCAGCACATTATGAATGTTCCTGCATTTCTCGGACGATGTTGGTTGCAGATCGAGTAAGCAACATGTACAGATCGAGCATAGAAATGAAGTCAGGTCATATTTCAATATTAGTTACCGTGGTTGATATATAATTTAATTAAACGTGGGTCCGTTCCCTTCAATAGCACATCACGGCAACGAGTACAGAGTCAGTTAGTACAAATGTTGAGGTGACAATGCTCATAAAGTTTTTAAGAAAATTCCAATTATTACGTGTGTACATGCGGTGAATCACATCAATTGTAATTTTCACCGTCCCAAACAAATAGTGTTTTCATGTACCAACTAACTAGTGTGAAAGAATGCATTTATAATATGGGTCATCTACTTTTTTTTCTTTTTTTTTTCCTTAAATACGGGCCATCTGCTTGTACTTGCATGTATATACATTTTAGAAAGAAAAAAGTGACATTTTAATTTTTTTATATACATTTTAAAGAGTTTTAATCATATAATTAAAATATTAAATTTAAAATTTTTTATATTATGAATAAAAAATAGTTAACTAATATATAAATTTACAATAATAATAATTCCAACCAATTTTTCCTCCATGATGATAAAAATCAAAATTATAAAATATGCGCAAAAAAAGTACATAATGATGGAAAGAAATTTATAATTTTTTTAATTATACTATCAGTTTTAGAAATAATTTGCGATTGAAAATATAAATTTATATATTTTCCGTACCGCAACCAAAATCGATGTACATGTCCATGCATCAGTGGCGAGATCGGCAATCGGGCGTGGAGTTAGAAAACCTGAAGGCCAGTCTGAATTTTAAAAGATAATGCGATTGTTTTAGTCCTGATCCCACCAAATTAATATGTCGTCAAATACTTTTGCGAGAAAATTATATGACATGCATACATGTACATATATACGTTAATTGTGTATATGGTATACAAGCACCCTGCTGTTAGTTCTGAATGTTTGAGAAATAAGTGCCGACAGTACAATCAAATTCCACGTTTTGATGTTTTACTATGCAAATATCTCAAAGTTTTCGATTCAAACAATGTGAAATAATTTGTGTTTCTGCGTTCACTCGTACTCTTCAAACTTCCTTTTTAATATGGCCGCACTGCAGGCCCGAATTTGCCAGACTGCGGTAACAAATTTCTTATCATGTCGATTTTTTTGGCTGTGCCATAAATAAAATGTACCCCTACTAGATTAACCATATTTTATATATGTGCTCATCGGCGTATACCTACAGAGCAAAGGTGATTAAATTTGCACTAGACAATATTCCTAATTCCAGGACATCGAACAATTAAAGCTAGGGTGTTTCGGTTTTATAAGATTGTGAGATCAAATAATCTCTTTAATAATATAATGTTGAAAGAGGATTGTGGTATTCTTTTTGTGAGCTACTAATTAAGTTCAATTCTTACTGCATATCGTCACTCGCGTCTATCATGTTCCAATTTTAATGTTAGCTGATTCATGGTACGTGCTGTGCGAATTTTTTATGCTCATTTTTAATATTAATATCGTAAGCTCTTTTATTAAAAGATTAGCGCATGATTTCATCATCTCTCAAAAAGAGATTTGTACATTTTTATTTTCATCGCAGTATATACTCTCTTGGTTCCACTTCAAGTGCCTGATTTGATTTTTCAATGGTTAAATTTTTTAAAATTTGACCAAATATTACATATACTATATAATTTTAAAAAAATTATAAAATATATATGATTGAAAAATTTATATAATTTTCTTTAAAATGTACTTTTCAGATCTTAAGAGAGTACAGAAGTTTTCACGATTAAGTGATTATAGTTTACTAGTATATATATGCTGGATATGAAGAGGAATCATCCCAAGTGGAAGAAACTGCATGCATCATATCTTTGGGTTGATCAAAAACCCTATTAAACACCAACGTACTTAATTATGCCTGTATGATAGTACTGCGTGAGAACAAGTAGCATACCATGTAATTAAATCGATCCATCCAGACAAGTAGAATAAGTAAATAAAACTAAATATAAATAAAGATAAAAGCTATTGCATGAGTAGGCTCCGAATTAAGGCAGCTTGAGTGGAGTCTGTGTTAGCCAGTAACTCCGACAGTCTCTCGCTTAGGTCATCAACCTCCCTGTGAAGGCTTCTTATGTAGTTGCACGTCTCCTGCAATACCCTAGCCGATGATACCTGCGCCGCACGTCCATACACCCAAATATCAAAAAATATTTCTTTTAGCTAATTTCAAGTTTATTTTTTTATTATCTCTATAATTCTGTACTGTGAGCTACAAAATATTTTAACTTTCTTTCACTAGTTGATCACAATTTTAATTATCAAAACAGTCCTATATCAACATAATCTTACTGTATTAAGATTATATATATGTGATTTTAATAGGTCATTCTCCTAAATACATAAGATTTTAGGAAAAAATAGTAAGTTAATTAACATGGTGTTATGATTATATCCATAGACCATAGTATATGCATGTGTTTAAGTTCGAACACATACACATATATTATTAAATATATATACAAAGTTCCATGCAGATCCAAAGACACAAAGAATATTATCATTATTATGAATGAATGCGCCTGATTGAATTTACAAAAGATGCCCATGTATCTAGTAGTTATATTATGAATAGTATATTAACCTGTTTGATAAATATATATGTATAGTACGTACTGACCATGAACACACGCATATATAGAGTGAGATCGAGATGGGTAAATTAGGGCACCTTGTCAGAGCGGCGGGTAGTGTGATTGATCTCAGGAAGGAGCTGCTGCAACTTGGAGACGAGATCGTTGATTTGCTCATCGGTTATCCTGGATGCTCCTCCAGATGATTGTCTTGAGCGTGATGACCTTCTGCTAGACATTTTAAATAATATATTTGTATACTACTTAATTGTTCTCCTAGCTATAAATATATGTATGTTGCAGCTTACAAATGCTAGCTATATATATATGTGTGTGTGCGCAAATAATCGAAACAAATGTACAGGATGGAGGGTTAATTAATGAGAGCGGGGTAGAAGAAATTTAAGAGGTGGGGGGGGGGGGGGGGGGGGTGATGTTTTGTATATAGACTGCTCTAAATTGAATAAAGTGAAGTGAAGATAAGAGGCAGAGTGTGAGATTGAGAGTGAGAGTGAAAGTGAGGGAGAGTGGAGAGTGGAGCTTAATTCTTAATTGGGGATGAGATATCAAGACAATTGCATTGGAGTAAGAAATGGGCTTGTACTACTTAAATAGGCCCGAGGGAGGCAGAGGGTGAGATTGGACTTTCACAATGATTCTATCTAGGGCTGTTAAACGAACCGAACCGAGCCGAACTTTGACCGAACCGAGCCGAGCTTTGACCTAAACGAACCGAGCCGAGCTTTGACCATAACGAACCGAGCTGAATTCTTAACGAACCGAGCCGAGTTTTGACTGAACCGAGCCGAACTCGAGTTGTTCACGAACAACCTCGGGCCGAGCCGAGCTAGAGCCGAGCTCGAGCTGTTCGCGAACAATTATATTATATATTTTTAAATTAATTCATAATTTATAAGTCAAAAAAATAATAATAAACGAGAAATCATTTAGTTTGAACTGCCGAGTTAAATTATTAAATTTATTTTTTAATATTGTAATAAAATATTAACAACCAATTACCAAGTTATTTAATTATAAATACAAAAAACAAGATTTGATACAATCGTACGAATTGTTGTTTCTATTTTTTAAAAAATATTTCTCGACGATCCAACCGTACAGATGTCAAGATATATCTAATTTATTGATATTCCCAACATTTCAAAAAATAAAAAATTAATTTGGTTGGAGATCTTAGTAGATCATTATTATTATCACTAGTACGAGTAACTAGTGCTTTGTCACGGATTGTTGTTTCTATTTTTTAAAAATATTTCTCGACGATCCAACCGTACCGATGTTAAGATATATCTAATTTATTGATATTCTTAAAATTTCAAAAAATAAAAAATTAATTTGGTTGGACATCTTAGTAGATCATTATTATTATCACTAGTACTAGTAACTAGTGCTTTTTCATAGATTGTTGTTTCTATTTTTAAAAAAATACTTATCGACGATCCAACCGTACGGATGTCAAGATATATCTAATTTATTGATATTCCCAAATTTTCCAAAAATAAAAAATTAATTTGGTTGGAGATCTCAGTAGATCACTACTATTCAGACTAGTACAAGTAACTAGTGTTTTGTCACGGATTGTTGTTTCTATTTTCTAAAAAATATTTCTTGATGATCCAACTGTACGGATGTCAAGATATATCTAATTTAGTTATATTCCCAAATTTTTAAAAAATAAAAATTCATTTAGAAGCAATTTATTAATTTATTTCATATATTTAAATTCATTTAGAAATTCTCCAAAATTATTTTTTGATAATAAATATCTAAGAAAAATTATATTCTGATAAAGAATAATTTTCTGAATATTTGTGAATTTTCTGAGAATTTTTATATTATATATACATTTTTAAAATGTAATTTAAAAATGTTTTTAAAATTATATATATATATATATATATGTATATATATATATGTATGTACGATCAGTGACGTGGCATCGTGTGAGTGGTCGGTTTTTTTGACGCGGATCATGGATTCAGCCCATCTACACCGTCCAAAGAAACACACTTTAAATCGAGCCGTTGATTTTAAAGAAACACAGTATACATATATACATTATTGAAATCACACGTCATTTAGAAATCTCGCGTCGCTCGACTGTCTCTAACCCTAAATCGGCGATTTACTGTATTTAGTCGATTCCGACCTCGTTCAATACAATGAATCACATATTCGTGATCTCCTCATCAAAATACATCCCTTCATGGCCTCAGTCTTCATGTTGTAATCCCTGATTTCGAAAACTAACAAATCCTTATACTACTCATTCACTCTCAAATCTCAAATCAAATCCCTGAATCCCTAACTTTCCTAATTGAAATTCACACACAATATACACGCAATCGTAAGTCCCTGGAGACTTGTCAAGGTCGCCGTCGTATAGACGGAGATATTCACGGTCGCCGTCGCCGGTGGGTCGTCGCCGGAGCAGCCGGAGAGATAGGAGCAGATCTCGTTATTCGTATAGCAGGTCATACCCTTTACTTTATTCTCTCTTATTTTGTTTCTACTCTCTCGTTTTGTATATGCGATTGTTGTTTCTGCTTTGCTCTTTTGTTATAGTGATATACAGGGCATGTAAATTCTAAAAAAAAAAGTTAAATAGTTTCTGTTTTGGACTTTCTGGTAAGCTTGGAAATTCGGGAAAAGATCATACAAGCTCTTTATAACCTTACACAGCGTTTTTAATTTTCTTTCGTTGCTTAATCCTTATAAAAATGGCAATAGGAAGTGTTCATATTATTGGAATGTTCGTGTATGATATATGCACAGAGTGAGATGGTTGATACTTCTGTAGGAGCAGGAGTTGTTACAAATTAATTGTTCTTGAATTAGTACAAAATTTATGTTTGGGCAACTTAATGTTGAATGTTAATCATTGAGTGCATTACTGTATGTATGATTGATTACATTGGCTTTTGTTGAACATATTGTGTTTGTATATACATGTGATTGATAACATTGGGTTTTGTTAAAAGTTTAACCATTTACATATTATTAGAATGATGTCAGCTCATATAATTTTTCGATTGACCTTGTGTAACTTAGATCCATGAGATTTTCTCTGGTTGTCTTCTCACTGCATATAATCTTGGTTTATGTTCACAAATCCTGAGAAAATTAGGCATAAATACGGGTAGTTTGCAGAGGCACAAAATTTCTTTGGCAAATAGATTGAAATCCAAATAAAGATTTTTTTTTGTTATATTTAATTTAATATTTATAAATTTTTTTAATATAATTTTGACAACATCATTATAAGCAATAACCTGAAACTTATTGAAGCTTGAGGGCCGCGAAATGTGTACACTTAAATCTTTTAATTTAAAGTTAGTTTTAGGTGGAAAAAATTAAGTAATTTTGAGGTATTTTTCAACTTATTTTTTTCTAATATAAACACACATATTTGAGGCATTATTTAATTTATTTTATATTTATTATATTTGTACTCATAGCTGGAACAATTGGGGAGTGTTCAGTACTGATTGGGTTCACTCATCTCCGAGCATGGCGTAGTGATAGTCTTGCTACTGCTGCTTCTTCTGCCATCATCTCATGGGCTACATTTCTAGGGCTGTTTTCAGTCGGGGTTTGTCTTGGTAAATAAGTCTATTACCACGTATCTGCACATTTAAAAAAGAGAGATCAAAGGCCTGTTTGTACAAAGTTACTCTTTAGATATTGCATTTCGCTAATTCAGCAAGTTGGTAATCAATAATAAATATCATTACCTCTTCTCGCTTAACAGGGTCCTTGAAAGCTGAGTCAATAATATCCTTTGTGGGAACTATTTTCCACTTGGGTATAATATCTTTGACTGTAGTTAACATGCTTATAACTACTGGATGTGGTTTCACCTTCTCAGATATCTGAGGAAAAATGATACTTTAAATGCTAATCAACTACCACCAACAATGTTATTGGCAATTTGGTAGACTACAAATGATTGTATTGTTATCTTTGTACTCTCCATACAGGAACCTTCTCTTATCTTTGTACTCCTCCTTCCCTGATGTCCATGCAAACAGTTTTCACCATTAATATTATACTCCTCTTCTAGTCTACAGATAAGGTCTTGGTTTTCTACTTAGGGATGTAACAGTATGTATAAGATAGGCAAGTCAAATTAAATGACTTTCAGTTTCTAGTTAATAACAAGCGTAGTATTTTTACCATTATTATCTAAACATCAAGCTTCCCAGTTACCCCTGTTTAAGATAACAATCCTTGTCTACTTGGAGATATATTTGTTATATAAAAATGGTTGCAGAAACCGGAAGGTAATAAACTACTCAAGTATAATCATGTTAAAAATCCTCGAAAAACTCTCTGTTGGGACTGAGTATTTGTTAGACATATACAGAGTGAGTTTTTATTTGATGGACAATGCTTTTTGTATTGTATATCATTGATCTACAATGTATTTTAATTGACAATAGGAAGCTGGTTGTAGCTGGAACATTATTTTGATTATTCCTCGACTGTCATTATATATGTTCAGATAATGGGTGCACTTTCAACACCAGACACCTTCCATTGTTTAAAAAAGACAGGTGAACAATATACACATTAACTTAGTAAATTAATGAGTTAGAACAGTACAGTTGGGCTCTATAAGATCTGAAAGAGTATTAATATCTGACTGACCAATGACCATACTAGGTTACATTAGGGACATTTCTGAGATATTTGGCAGCATCTGGGTTATGCGTGCTCACTGCTCAGGCCTCAGAGTAAGTCTTTGAGTAGCTTGATTTGCTCAATGATGTACTCATCTTTCATTCAGAATGAGAGTAAAGTTCTGGAATGCTTTAAAGTGTTTTAATTCACTCATTCAATCTTAAAAATTGGGCTCTTGTGTTATCAGTCATGAAACCTCTGAAAAATTGTGCCTCTAAAACATAAAACATAAACCTATCTTTTACATAAAACATAAACCTATCTTTTAGCAGAAGAAACTTTGCCTTGCGGTCCATGCACCTTTTCCAGATGTCACCTTAATAAACTTGATGGCTACTAAGTTCTATAAAATCAAATCAAATTCTCCATCCTTACAAAATACAATTATAGAACAATAAGCAATATAATGAATACTGAAACTTTATAATTGTGAATGTACAGGTGATCCGCGAGTTTGCACTGCAGATATAATCTGGGTAAGTCCTGATACAACTTCCTGGATCAGAAATCGTTCCAGTACCGAGAAGGGTGAATTGGCTATTGATGTGGTTCTGGATAAGAAATCTGTAAAGCAGACAGGAGATGCGTGGAGAATAGTATTGGATTCCTGCCTTCCTGTTATCCATCTAATTGACACAAGGAGATCAGTCCCTTATTCTGTAAAGCAACTTCAGGAATTACTTGGGATATCTCGTGCTTTTGAACAAGCCATACAGGTACTGTCAGTTTTTTGGTTCAAGTTCATAACCTACTTGATAGTCCGCTACCACAGCTAAAGTGTGTTTATCTTTGATAGTAGTGTACTAGTGTATGATGACACACTATGTTACTTTTTTATTAAATCGCCGGCACTTGTAAATATGAAACAGAAGGCTTTGTTAATATTTTCTGGCCTGGCAACTGAAGTTTGTTATAAAACAATATGTTATTGCAGATTTATAATGGAGGCTGAATAACACAAGATAACAATACAAATTGAATATGTTATTGCAGATTTATAAAACATAAACCTATCTTTTACATACAAATTGAATATGTTATTGCAGATTTATAATGGAGGCTGAATTTGAACAGTCAAGAAGTCTTGGTGATAAATCAGAATCTGCAGACACTGGTGATGATAAAGACACCCAACAACCTGAACAAGAGGAGATTTCAAGAAAACGAAAAAGTAACAGCATTGATACTCACCTTGATACTCAGCAATCTAATCAAGAGAATCCTTACCAGAAAAAATCAAGAACGAAGAAATCTCGTTGTTGGCCGTATTTGGACCTTGTTGAGGAGAAAAATCAGAAGTGGGCAGTGTGTAAATTATGCAAATTACGAATGAAATGCGGCAGTACGGGGTGCACAACAACGTTCAATAGGCACGTGGATAAATGCCTGATTGCACATGGACATACAAATCAAACACAACTTCAGTTTCAGCCGAGCGATGCGAGCGCATCTGAGGTAACACTTGGTAATTTCAAATATGATCATGCTGAGATGAGAAAAGTCGTTTCCCATTATATTTTAGTAAATGAATTACCATTTAGGCATGCTGAAAGTTTCATGTTTGATGTGCTTATGAGAAAAGCTACCCCTTTTTGGCAGAAAATTAATAGGCAAACTGTTAAAAAAGATTGTGTTAGTACTTATGAAATTGAAAAAAGCAAATTAAGAGAAACTTTCAAATCTGTTAGAAAGATTCATATTACAACAGACATGTGGACTTCGTCACATCAGAAAATTGGATATATGGTTGTCACGGGTCATTGGATTGATTATGATTGGAAGCTTAACATGAGGGTTCTTAATTTTTGTAATGTCCCTCCCCCACATAGTGGTCTTGTAATTTCAGAGGCGTTGTTTAAGTGTTTGAATGAATGGGGGATTATTGATAAAATTGGGACATTGACTGTGGATAATGCTTCGGCAAATGATGTTGCTTTGCGATATTTAAAACAAACGTTTAGTGTTAGGAGAAATTTGTCAATTGAGGGTAGAATGTTTCATGCACGATGTTGTGCGCATATATTGAATTTATGTGTGCAGGATGGGTTAGAACCAACTAAGGAAATAGTTGATAAAATTCGGGATGGGGTTAAATATGTGGCAGCCTCAGAAGGTCGTAGAACTAAGTTTGCTGAAATTTCCAATTCATTAGGCTTGAAATGTAAGAAATTAATTTTGGATGTTTCAACTCGTTGGAATTCGACCTATAATATGTTGTCATGTGCTATTGAGTTCAAAGATGTTTTTTTAATATATTCCACATCTGATGATGCGTTTAAAAATTATGTACCAAGTAAAGAGGACTGGGATAGAGTTGAAGGTGTATGTTCCTTTCTTGAGGTTTTTTCTGATGTCACAAAAGTTGTTTCGGGGACGGGGTATTCAACTTCAAACTTGTTTTTATCAGAAATAAGGAGAGTTAAGCAAGTAATAGACAAAAAGGCAATTCACCCGAATCCGCATATTCGAGCGATGGCGCGAGCAATGGAATTAAAGTTTGAGAAATATTGGGGTGAAACTAATTTGATAATGTCGATTGGTGCCGTCATGGATCCACGTTTTAAAATGAAACTTCCAACCTTTTGTTTCCCTACACTTTATCCCATTGCGGGTGATTCAGATTTTAATTTGACTTATTTGATGAATGCTTTGAATGATTTGTATTTAGAATATTGCAAGGAAGACAAAGATACTAATAAAGAGAGGAATGAATCAAGTGAAATATCTTCTTCCGATACTAATTTCATTAATGAGCAAAGGGAAACACCAAAGGGCCTAGATGATTATGAGAGTTTTATTCGGGCAAATGGTTGTATTCTTGAGCCCGTAAAATCAGAATTGGAAGAGTACTTGAGTGAGAAAATTGTTGTTCCAAGTTCAAAATTCGACACTCTAGCTTGGTGGAAAGCAAACACTTCAAAATATCATATTTTGTCTAAGATGGCATCTGATGTGTTGAGTATACCTATTAGTACTGTGGCTTCAGAGTCAACTTTTAGCGCCGGTAGTAGAGTGATTGAACCTCATCGCTCTTGTTTAAAACCTGAAACTGTTGAAGTGTTGTTGTGCGGAGCCGATTGGGTGCGTGAACTATATGGACTGAAAAAATATAAAGAGGTATTATTGTATTATTACATTAATATATGTAAGGTCTGACCTATTTTTAGCCTGACATGTTTAAAACACAGATCTGACCTATTTTTTATTATTTTTTATATGCAGAAGGAAGACAAAGAAAAGGATATTGTCATACATTTGGATTGAACAGCACATCCTTTTCTCCCAGCTTTTATTCAGGTGCAATCCAATTCAGAATCTTACTAGTAGATAAAGATAAACACCCATTTTATTGTATTAGTAGGAAGGTAGATAAAGATATGCAGACTCCTAAAGCAAGGTAAGTTTGATAGTCTTATCTTATTTCTGTCTTTTAATTGGTTTTCAATGAAGTTGGTAGATCAAATTTACAGAGTTTGTTCTTTTAAGCTCTGAGATGCCGTATGCAAGTAGAGTTATTTTTACTCTTTTATCACATGGAATGCCTCTTCAGTCGCATTATAACCGAGGAGATCATCAGTTTTTACTATGATCACAAATATGTTTGACATAATTTTGTGGTTTATGCAAAAAGTTCATTTTTTTCTGACCTGCTTTACCAATTGGTTCTGTTTTATTTTGAAACTAAAAATTGTTCATCTTTTCAGACTTTCAGTTGTCAATAAAACATAAAAGATATTTGTGAATATTACATTTCTTCAAGTTATTTTTAATTGGAAAGATTCCTAGTTATAGTTGCTGTTTGAAGCATTAAACTAGGGTCTTGCGAGTTTTGTCATTTTTTAAGTTGTCTGGGCTGTGGTCAAATCAGTTTGCACTGGCTTGTGGAATAGCATGTCAACATTTGTGTGTACACTTTTTTTAAAGATTCTGTCAACTCGAATCTCATATATATGAGCTGGTCTGTTTTTCTGCATATAAGCATTCCAAATATCATGATATTATAAGCTGGTCTGTTTTTCTATCTTAATTTAAGAGGCCTATTATAAAATGCTTGATTACCCCTCATAATTTTCATATAATTTAATCTTCTGCATAAATTTCTTTGAACCTTCAAAATGATTCACCAATTGATGACTGGTGCAGCAACTGTTCCTGAAAAGATCACTCTGCGAGTTGCATGTCAACTAAAGACAACTGGATTAGAATCTGACTCTGCATCTTCTTCTAACCATTTAAAGACACCGAAAGACAAAAACCCTAAAGTTAAAGACCGCAAATCACCTAGAAGTCCAGTGTCTGAGGTAAAAATTTCTAAAACAGAGCCAGCAAACCTGCAGTAGTTTGAAATGCAGGCTATATTGGTTTTCTAATTTCTATATCTACGTTGATGTAATCTCATGCATTTAGCACTTGTGGTTGCTTGGAAGCTTGAAACAGGATTGTACATAAGTTATATGATATCTTCCATTTTGAGTAACATGAGAGAAAAATATTTTAATTACACATTTATGCTCTTTTTTAATTCTACTTGTTTTATACAGGAAGAAAGCTAGAGTATTTTGTGGTATTTTTTTAATGTACTCCTATTTCTGCTCTTTTTTAATGCTACTTGTTTTATTTAACAGGTATGAATCTAGTTCAAGTTTGAGTTGGGATGTCAAGCTGCTACAGTGCTACATGCTTGTCTCTTCTATATTTTTGGCTTTTCATTCCATAATTCTAGTTCAATACTTCAATCTAGTTTGATTTTAATATTTGTATTTTGACATTTTGTAATCTTTTGATGGAGTTTATGTTGGCAGTTGCTTTGAGAGTTTGAGATGTAATATTTGAAGAATATGTAATTTTGTGATGGTTTTTGTTATGTGAATTGTATGATCTTAAAATTATAAAGGCAGGGTAATATTATAAAAATATAAAAATATTCAGGATATATGCATTTTTTTCGAGCTTTAACGAGCCGAGCCGAACGAGCCGAACTCGAGCCGAGCTCGAGCCGAGCTCGAGTCGAACACTCCAAAGCTCGGCTCGAGCTCGTTAAGCTTAACGAACAAAAATCATGTTCGAGCTCGAGCTCGAGCCCTTAACGAACCGAGCCGAATCGAGCCCTTAACGAGCCGAGCTCGAGCTGTTCGTTAAAAGCTCTGTTCGTTTAACAGCCCTAATTCTATCAGAGAAAATATTTTAAGCTAATAGAATCAATTTACTTTAATTGATAATGGTAAACATAAAGTTTTTTTTAATAATTATATATTTCAATTATTATACTTATAAAATACTAGTTCCGCCACGACGACTTCATTAGGATAGGGAAATTGGGTGGGGGACTTTCCAAGTTCTATGAATCAAGCTTCAGTTGGGGGGAAACGCATGTACACCAACATATATATGTGTGCGTATGCCTGTATGGAGAGAGGATCATATTTGATTAATTGATTAGGTTGTTTAATGTTGTCAGTCTTTCCCCGCCCTATCACATGTTACAGTACAGCGGACTCCCGCTGAGTTAGCGCTTTTTTGAACACTATACGAAAAAAATAGATATGAGTTTCATTTTAAGTCCACGGAAAATACATGAAAATACACGAAATATTAATATATAATTTTTATTTTTTATATATCATAATATATATTATATACGTAATACGTAATACATATTTTTTAAACATATTATTATATATATACGTAATATATAACAATTTACTCATTTTATGTATTCATTAATATTTCGTGTATATTTCGTGTATTCGGATATAATCATTTCGTGTTATTTCGGGTCATTTCGTGTAAACAAAAAGTATACAAAAATTTCGTGTACTTTTCGTTTCGTTTCGATACAAAATATTTCGTTTCATGTTCGGATTGATTAAACAAATACACGAAATGATTTTTGATCGTTTTCAGTTTTAGCTATGAGTACACGAAAACACGAAAGTACACATGAAATTATACGGAACGACAGGATTGTCAGTTCTAACTCGAGTTTTCATTTTGCGGTAGCTTCCCGGTACCACAATATTAGTAATCTCTGTTTATAATATTAGCTTAATTGTTAAGCAAATAAAAACGACACTAAACAATCTGAGAAATTTCAGAAAATCCATGGCTAGTCAATGAGTTGACCGGTGAGTAATGAAGCAACATGCGTAGTTGGGTTATAGAAATGAAACAAAGAACAAGACACGTGGGTACTTGATGAAGAAGAAAACACAACACACCGTCCCGCAAGCTACTCATCTTGATATCAAATGCAATGGAATGGTCGTTATATTTTGGTTTCTTTTCCCCATAACTGTTTTGTTTCCTTGCTCGTAAATTAAATAATTGTCAAATACTAACGATCAATGTCCCCTACCCATCGCCAATTTAATGTATGGAACTCATTGCGCAACACTGCACCTCATCCACTGCCGACATCTATATAGATGACAATATTAGGTACATCCAAAATATTCAATAAATAATTTATAACATTAATTTATAATTTGAGTTAATTTACATGATTTTAGACTCTTAAGTTGATTTCGAGTCTTCTAATCCAAGATTAGTCCGAACAGATTATCATGCAACCAATTGAGTTGGTCAAATTCTGTTTTGGTTGTTTCATTTTGAACGAGTTGATTTGGGTAAACTTTTTGTTTTCTATTTTATTCAGGTGTTGTGGTTTTATTCGGAAACGGTCTCCCTAATACTTTATTAGAATAAGAGTAAAGGTAAGATTTACATAAATATATCCTCACCGGTCAGATCCCAACTCTATAAGTGGAATATACATATCATGTTTGATTTGATGTGGTTTACTAGCTAGTTAAACTCTCTGTTGAGGATCAGAAGCCAATTTGAGCGTTTTGATTGATTGAATTTATGTCATCAGTTTTGAGTCACTCCTTCAGGGAAGCTAGTTAATTAAATAATAATCGACATTTTTAAAAGTTTAATATATGATTTGAACTGGACCAGTAGATTTTTCTCATTACATTCAACAAGTTGGGATGTTACTAAATGAGACTAAAAAGACAACTAGGTTACTATGCATGTGTTTTCTTCAACTTGCATGCCATTGAATTTAATCATTTGCATAAAGGCCGCAAGAAGAGGCACAAGGTCATTCTATTTTCCACATACAGTAATAATGTATATAATATTATTAATCAGTACCATGCATCAATCTTGTATGCTTATGCTAATTCATGAAATAGAGTTATTCAAATAAGCCAGTCAGAAAATGATCAGTATTCAGCACTCTAGTCATTCATTAACAGGATATATATATATATATATATATATATATATATATATATATATATATATATATATATATATATATATATATATATATATATATATATATATATATATATATATATATATATGAACACACAAATATGCTTACATTACTACTTACTAATGTTGTGTTTGGTTATTATAGGTGAATTTTTTAAAATTTTATTTTTTCCCCTCATTCCATTCGGGTTAAATGTCATTTTGGTACTCAACTAACTATGAACTTGTAAGTGAGTCACTCCACTCAAAAACTTTGCGGTCAAATAATTGCAATAATTAAAATATTCAAACAGATCATTAATAACGTTAAATAGTGGACGAAAACTTGAGTCACCCATATGACCTGGTTAATTTTTATCACATGTGGCATATATAATTGATTCGACCTAGCTGTTGAATAACCCATCTGCCCTCTCTTCAACTTCATCTTCATTCTTTCTACCTTCCCTCTCTTCAATTGATCCATATTCTTTGACATGTCTTCTTCAAAAAGTTCTTCTAGCCCTTCAGTTAAAAACTCATATGATAACAGTTATAATTCCTTTATAAGCAAAACAAGATATAACTCTGATTTTGAGTATAGATTTAATCGTATTAAATGCATGTGTGATCTTGTAGTTTTTTGTCAAGAACCATGAAGAGAATGAACTATGGACTCACGTAGATGATTTTTTAGTTGTAGTCGGTACACGGTAATTAATATTTGATTTCATAAAATTTACCGTGTTTTTGCAACATCCGACTCAACTCCATCTTCAACATCGTTCTCAGTTTCATCTTCGATTTCTTCAATTTGATGCAAACGAATCTCAACACCTGATCGAGTTCTCACCATCTTATCAATTAGTTTGATGCTAGTGGTTGAGTGTTTAGCGTAATTGGGGGAATCGAGGGTAATTTAATTTAGGGATTGGGATATAATAAAATGGTCGGAATTTAAGTTAGGTATTAGGGTATAGAATAAAAGGGTCGGGGAAGTTGGGTCGAGTTATGATGTTACATTTGATTTGGCACAAATTAACGGTCCTCCGTCTAACGTCAATACAATATAACGACTATGAAAATATTATTGTGTTTAATGATTGATATGAATATCATTTGTAGTATAGTGATCCGTATGAAAGTTTTTGAGTGAAATGACCCACTTGTAAGTTCGTAACCAGTTGAATGACCAAAATGTCATTTAACCTCATTTCATTCCTAACAACCTAAATTAGAACTTAAATCCTTCAATTTGATATGGAATGTTTCATTTACTCTCATATACATTTTCTTCCGAGTTCTTATCAAAAAAAATTTACAATCACCTATTTTTTTTTAAATCTTCTATCCTACTTACATAAATTTCTTTTATTTTTACAATTTTACTCATTTCATTCTTCCCAACCAAACACAAAAAAATAATATAGAGATGCAGTGTATAAATAAAGCTGGGGAATCCTATGAAACTGAAGATATATTAGACTGGTAATTAGTAGAAATTTCTATATCTGGAAACGGTTCTTGCTAATTAAGTTAATATGGCATAATAACCAGACATTGTTAAGTTGGCAGCACATAAGCATGTCGCCTGCCTAGCAAACTAGGTGATTCCCAGATTTGTAATTTATTAATCTATATATGATTACGGAGACCTCAGATTTTGCAGGACTAATAATGCACTAATAACGTGGTCATTAAATGATCGGTCATAACTCACAAAGTATGAGATTCCGTTAACAAGAATGTAATTAATCATTGGCTCTAATCACAACTCAATGGACTAGCTAGAAGGTATATACCCTTCATTTTACAGCCTCCACAAATATATGCCTTCGCTTCAATAGGTCATGAATATTCCTGTCTTACATATAATATGTGTATCCTGTGTGTGTGATCGTGCCCTTTGATCAGTTAAATTCATGTAAATTGGTTGGTATATTCTGTTATACTATAACCATTACATATTTTAAAACAAATGGATATGAACTGTTAAATGTACGTAATACTAAAACATTTTATGTATTTTGGTATTTAAAATATTACCAAAATATATAGCTAAGTTTTTTCTTATTTTATATAATATAATGCTTTACATGTGTTTCTAGTTCAAATTCGAAATGTTAAATTTATATATCCGAATTCGAAATGTTAAATTTATATATCCGAATTCGAAATGCTAAACTTATACCGAACATAGACGAGTTACCGAGTAAGTTTGTATGTCGTATGTTTTAAAATCTAAATTTAAATGTTACTAAAATATTAATGTTAAAATAATAACATCATAATCTTAATGGGTTAAATATCAAACACATCACTGACTGCGTTAAAATGTATCAAATAGGTGACTGACAACAAATTTGACTCATTTTGGTCACTGACTGCGTCCAGATATATCAAATAGGTGACTGATTGCAAATTTGACTCATTTTGATCACTGATTGCACAATTTGACTCATTTCAGTTTTCCGGCCACCTTGAAAATTTTCCGACGAAAAAAAATATGCACAAAAAAATCCGAAAAAAAATTATATGTAGTAAAACACCCCGACTTTGAATCTCCTAAACTCAGAATTATCGAAATCAAATTCAAAACTCAAAATCAAAATTAAATAAATCTTGACCCAGATTTATTTAATTTTGATTTTGAGTTTTGAATTTGATTTCGATAATTCTGAGTTTAGGAGATTCAAAGTCGGGGTGTTTTACTACATATAAATTTTTTTCGGATTTTTTTGTGCATATTTTTTTTCGTCGGAAAATTTTCAAGGTAGCCGGAAAACTGAAATGAGTCAAATTGTGCAATCAGTGACCAAAATGAGTCAAATTTGTGAAATCAGTGACCAAAATGAGTCAAATTTGTTGTCAGTCACCTATTTGATACATCTAGACGCAGTCAGTGACCAAAATGAGTCAAATTTGTAGTCAGTCACTTATTTGATACATTTTAACGCAGTCAGTGATGTGTTTGATATTTAACCCTAATCTTAATTGCTTGATACATTCTCAATCATACAATAAAGCTACTTATATAATATAATAAATATAGCTAATTTTGATGATAAATATCTTATTTTAAAAAATTCATAATTTTATTATAATATATGACCTGGTCCAAAAACTTTTACTATAATCATTTTAAAAGTGTAACCGCAAACTCAAATACCGATTAATCGAATCGACCAACTAAACATTCAATATTAGTAACATACCGTAAGTATAATTATATATCAACCTATTTCTCAGTATAAATTGTAAGTTTTTTGTTATGGAAGAGCGCATAATACAATATTTTAAAGAAATTTATCATCTTTACGCTGTCTTCTTGAGCACCTGACCGTGCTGTGTGGCTGAGATTCATGAAACAAAATAATTTGATTTTGGATATAGATATGATACAGTCTTGAGTATTAACTAACTAAATGAAGTAACAACTAAATATAGCAGAAAGGTCACGCCATTATACTACCTACCGAAGGATATGTAACATAAAATATAAAAATGGGATCGTTCAGCAAGCATCTTGAGGCACATGACTTGAAGATCCAATGAACAGCTAGGAGTGTACTCAGAGTCACGAGGCAGCCACGTACGAACCCTAATTTAATAATTTAATTCTATAAATCATCTTAATTTCGTATCCATTACACTGAACTGGCCGGCTAGGATTGCTTTCTCTGATAAAAACATTGAATTATATTATGTTTCTTTGAGGCTTCAACGAAGATATTATGCTCTCTGTTCCATGCATCTACTAGTCTACATAGGAGAATTTTAAAGTTTCCACCTAGAAGTCGTCATAGCATGCTTATAAAGAGTTTTATTTAGATATTTCTTTCGTTTTTCCATCTATTTTATATCTTTATAAACATAACAAATACTCGTTTGGTGGTTAATTTGTAAGATACAAACTTTTTATATTTAATTATTTTCTAATTTATAAATGTCTCCCAAACTAATAAAATCAGACTAGGAACCAAAAACCAGACGTGATCGGAAAATCTGTCGAATCTTTATATGTAAATGATTTTAATAAAACCCCCACCAATGTTACTCATGTGCATGTAAGGATTTAAACAGATCTCAGGTTGAGTTTCTAAGACTGCGGCATTAGAACAGACACAATTTTATTAATATTCATACATTAAAATTTTAAAGTACATTAATCCCTCTATAGTTCTATGCATGTGTGTATATAAAAGAAACCGTATGCATACTAGTGTGTGTAATATTGATAAATGTTTCTCCAAAACATTGTTATTACCGTAGCAGGACCTTTATATCAAATGTTGTTCTGCCAAATTATTAAAAAAAAAAAACTGTTTAAGTACGATTGATAACCAAGTGTAAAGGGTTTATCTTCTGTCGTTCTTTGGTTCGACTCTGAATAAACTGTATTTTCAATCTCTTATTCTTTAACAGCCGCTGATCTGCCTGTAGATTAAGATGACTATGTAAGTTCAAATCTTTTATTCTTTAACATATCTGCCTTGCCCTAAATTTTATAATAAAAAAAACCTAAAAATCTTACAAGATCAAAGAATATACAGTATGCCATAATGGAAAGCGGAAACTGACAAAAGATTGTATATATACAGGGACAATGAGGCTTCATAGGGCCAAGTTCGTCGTAATATTGGTATATGTATGTTATAAATTTTTTTAAAAATTATATTTTAATCTACATATTTAAATAAATATAATACTTGACTTCTGTAGAAAAATTTTGACCCTATTAAAAAAAAATTGGCCCCTATAAAATAAAAAATTAAATTTATTAAATTTCTCTCATTAAAATAAAAAATTGTATGCTTATTTATATTGAAAGAGAAATAGTGAAAAGTTTTAGTACTGGCTTAATTATAGACGGGTTTCATGATTTAAAATAACGTAGAGGTTTATTATAAATTTTGTATTAATATTTTTGTGTATTTATTACATTAAATATTTAAAAGTGTTGATGGAAAAAAAATTAACCCCCTCTGTGAACATTTGTTGGCTTCCTTCCTGAATATATGAGGAAGACAAAATATAAAATGGGGATTTTCAGATCAGTGACACAAAATTTGTGATTTGTATGTATCCTACAAGATCGTAAAATACATGTTGGTGGAAAGTGGGAACTGACAGAGTGAGTATATTTTTATTAGGAAGACAAAAACAAATTGGTGATTCTCAGATCAGTGACAAACTTTTGTCTCATACAGATTGATTCCATTTATGTATGGAAACAAGTGCAAAGTACTCTAAAAAAATGTGAGCTCGCAGAACTAAATTGATTTAACAAGAGCAAGTGATTATAAATTGCGCCTAGTTTCAAGGCGTCACTGGAGCCACTCCCTTTCTTTTATACCCTCTGTACTTGTCTTTTATCTTTGGACACGCTTTTGCATTTTGCTCCATTCAATATTCTTACCACAAATTTTTTAGTTTTAAATTTAAATATTAGATTAAAAATACATATATTTTTCAATTTATTATAAAAACCCCAAACCAAAAGTCAACGCATTTCAAAATAGCATCATCAATACATATTATATTCGCAAGTGATAAAAGATTTATCATTTATCCCCGGATTCAACTCTGACTCGTTTCTAGAATTTCTTAGAATAAATAATCATTTTTAAGACATAAGTCTAATTATTCAAATATTTCTATAGTATAAAAAACACTTGAATAAATTATATTTCCAATTTTTTTGAATAAAAATTTAAATGCTAAATTGAAAACTTATTCAAGTAACTTTTTTTACACATGTAAAAAATCAAGGCATTTATTTTCGAATGATGATGAGGAAAAAAAATCGAACAAATATACGTTTACTGGAAAGGAAGCCTGTTAATATAGTATCATAAAATTAGTACTACAAATTAAACCGATTGTTGGGCACCATCTTAGCCCAGAACCATAGCACACTAATTCAACAAGCTTGCAAATACTTCCCTGCCCTACAATTAAACCATGTCTTTCATGGATAAGAAACCTTGATTGTGAATAGATAGGAAAAAAATGGTATGTTTAACAAAAAAAAACTATAACATTAATAATTACAGATCGATTATATGAAAAATCCAGCTATCTAGTAATTTTCAATAGCTTCAAAAAGATAATAAAAATAAAAATAAAAAAGTATATTTGCTATACATGCATTTCTTAAAAGCAAAATGAGGCTAATGATGTGTTTATTTGAATAAAATAGAATGATATTTGAATTTCAAAGTAATTTTGGACATGCAAATAACTACGTATATAGCAAATGATAATAATTATTAGTATTAGTATTATTATTTGATCCCCAATAGGACTTCCTACCATGGCTAAATGGGCATGTCTTTGCTGCATTGTTCATCATTTTGAGCGATGGATTCTTGTCAACTCAAGTGTAGGATGAATAATATTATAAAAAACAGAACAAAATAAACACCATTAAAGAGTCTTTTTGGTATAGATTCCTCTAGCCGACAATTACCCTGTTTATTTATTTCTTCCAAATCAAAGCAGCAGCATCAAAGGAAGTACGAACACATGGAAGATTAAATAGTTTACAGTTAACAAAACAAAATCCAATGTGCACACCATCAAAGAGCTTTTTGGTATAGAATCCTCTGGCCGACAATTACCCTGTTTATTTATTTCTTGCAAATCAAAGCAGCAGCGTCAAAGAAGTAGGAACACAAGGAAGATTAACTAGTTAGCAAAGATAGAAGGGATGGAAGGAAAAACACAAGTGACATAAAGCAGCAAAGAATTTTTTATTTTTTTAATGACAGACTGACAGTTATGAGAAAGAGCATCCAACATCAAGTCATTGTTCCTATAGGAGGGCCAATATCTTACAAGATAAACATTATATCACTTCCATTGCTATGCAGTTCTCTAATAGTCTTTCAACTGAACAGCAAGCTCTCTCAATTCTTCCTCCCTTCAGACAGTATAATGTGGTATCCATGTCTGCATCGTCATGAGATTATAAATAAATAAATATATAAATAAAAATCAGTTACTCGTAGACATATGGGAGTATAAACTAAAACTGTTCAGCCAATTCATTGAAAGTGTGCTAGCAAACTGACGTTGATTTAAATGGTGCACTGGTGACCCCAACAGGTGTATTAAAGGCAACTTCCTGAAATGGGCCAGCCATTTTGCCACGTGGAAACCATCCTAAATCTCCACCTTTCTTGCCAGATGGACACTCCGAATATTCTGCTGCTACCTGGAAAAAGATACGCGTATTTAAAGAATCATGTTACCTTTGATATTTACTAGAATTAAAGACAAGGATGACTAATTAAGAGGGGTTTTTTGTACTTTGTACTACTTATGTGCACATATATAACATATCAGCATTATAATTTATTTAGTCGTACCCCTATTTCAAAATATAAGCTCTTCTAACAATAACGATTCTTGTGTATTAACGAAATGGGAAATCGCAACTAGTTTGTGTGAAGGTATATTACTAGTTCCAAATGCAGTGGTCCATACTTTTTCCAAATTGTTTATGCCTGCTATATTATTTTCCTTAAATACAATAAGCGTGTTCAGGACATTCTCCCTATCTAGGGAAAATACTCAAAATCCTGTGAACTGATGATACTAATTCAACATACAAGAACATAGCCCATGAAACAACAAAACTGGGACTTGTGTGTGACATCTGAAGTGCACAGCCTGGTGTGTAAAATCAGTTCTTAAAAGATATGAGATCTCTGCATAATACGGACAATGCTCATAATACATCATAACTTTCTTACCTGACGAGTTTTTTTTTTCATTACATAATTAACTAGGCTTGCAAGGACAGTCAGCCAAAAAGTTACCTTTGCAAATTCAGCCGGTGGAACCTTATCTCCGTTGCTAAGCCAGCCATCTTGCAGCTTCTTGTATGCTTCATTAATTTTTCCTTGCTTCTCACATAAAATATGCCTAGCTGATTACATTTCAAAAAAGAAAAGCAAAAAAAATATTATAAGTTAAACTTCACAAAATAAAACATGCTCAGCAACACTATGTCGAGGTTCGAGGCAGACCTTTGACATATGTGCAGGTACCAAGGCCATCTGCTGCCTTCCCACCTTTTCCTTTACCCTTTCCAGAACTTTCGTCACTACCGCCTGCTGCTTGTTTTCCCTTGCCCTTTCCTCCTGCCTTTGAGTCTTTTCCCATAATTACTGCGTACTGCAAACACCGAGTATACATTGTTCATCAACACCTCAACATAGGAGGTTTTAAGCAGTCGTTACTCAAATGCATAAAATAGAATCAAACAACCCACAAAAAAAAATAGATCATAAAATCATATAAATGCATGCGTTAATTTAATAACCACACCCAATAACAATATCAATTACTATCTTCTATAGTAAAACAGCTTCAAGACATAACTGTTTTTTTTTGCTAACTGACATAACAGTTGTTACGAAAAACTTTTGTAGAATAAATCAATTATAAGAATGAGGCACTATGTAGTAAGAACTTTTCCCGACACTATTAATTAACAATCTCATGAGCACTTGCAAAATTTAGCCGAGCAATTACCAAGATTTTGAGGGTTCAGGTCTCAGTGAAGGCATATGTGCGTAAATATTTAAATTTCTGTTAATTGGCCTAATAATTGTGATATAAAATCCCTAAAGCATGATCTAAACTAGGTTTATACTATGCTACCAATATGCATAAATTATAAATCTTGTTTACAATTAACAAATCAATATATAAATTAAGGGCAAGAAAAGATATGAAAAATATAAAGAATCTATACATAAGAAAGACAAGTATAGATACAGATGCATACAGAGCTGCGTAGATTAGTAAAGAAGATGAGCACTGACACGAACACCACCTGGGTTTTTTTATTTATGTGGTCGTCTTATTTACGGGTCGGGTCTTAATATAAACTCAAAATCTTTTTTTTTTTGAAAAATAAACTCAAAATCTTAAATCTTGGTCCTGTACCGGATATTATAAAAAAAATAGCAGTTTTTTTCTTTTTGATGGAACCGCTGTTCAAAATTACTTTTTTGAAGTATAATAATGGAGAAATAGTTTTCGACAAAAATTGGAACTTTCGGATAATTCGATTTTTCTGCATAAGTTTATTAATTTTTTTAAAAATTGAATTCTTTTTTAATTATTAGTGTTCTTTTTTATAAATTGACTGAATTTGAATATTATATATATATAGACACAAAAGTTTTATAAGTAATATAATACAAAAGATATATGTTCATTAATATAAGTTTCTCCATTGAATTCAACTTCGTAAAGATATATTAGTGTGTATAAAATTATAATATAATATATTTGGTCCTCATATTATCTAATTATCTATTACGTACTTGTAGTCCGCTAAAAATTAACGTTACATTACATTATTTAACATTAGGATATATAAATATATAATTCCTTTTAATTGATTGAAATTGAGCTATCATTCAAAATTTCTAAATTTATATTTGTACTTAAATGTTTTAAAATTTAAATTAACTCCCATTTCAGTCTTTTAGAATTATTTAAATATGTCATTTTTTAAATTGAAAATTTCAAATGAAATTTAGATATAAAATCCAAAAAAACATGTATTTAACTTTGTAAAAAAGGGAGTGTAATTTTGTTATAAAAAGCCTTTATTTTCACGCTAATATAATTTTGTTATTGAAATACAACACGCTCATCATGCATATGAAACTCAAATAGCTTTAGAAATAACAAAAGTTAGTAAAGAGCATCTAGTGGGGTTAACTGACTCAAAAGAAAATGAGGTGATGTAATTGCATTTTTGCATCCACAAATTGCAGTAGTAACAGAATGTGACAAGGACAAAACAAATTTAAAGCAGAGAATTCCTTTTCGTTATGTTTTAAGGTTTATTTCGTGAACGACTCATTCTTTCCGTTTCCTTAGAGGTTCACCCATGTGGGGATTTACACAAAAAGCTTTAGAATTTCAATACAATTCGTTTCATCACAAGGCTACATGAGTTGAGAGAAATTGAATGAAATATAGGATTTGCATTTAACAATCTGCCTGCCGCACTTCATATTCATTGAACAATGCATTAATCAGACTAGGTTGAAAGCTGCAGTAACAAAGAAAAATTATACACACAATAATTAACAAAAGGCCAATAATACTGTATAGTGATGAAGATTCTGATATCTTCAAGAGTGGACTTTAAACAATTAAATAATATTGCTCAAATTCAATAACAAGAAATTGAAATTTCGAGATTAAAAAAAAGAGCTTTTAGTTATTTAACTCCTTTTAATTTTAAAAGTTTCTACTAGTTAATTAATATGAGAGAAAAGACTAGTTGTATGTTTTTTTAAATCAAATCACAAGGCAATGTAATCATGACATTCCTGATTTTTATTTTTATTTTTGACAGGGACATTCCTGATTATTAATTAACTAAAACGGGGGCCATAATTTCATCACCGTAGAATTCTATACAAATTTCAGAAGCAACTTCAGAATCAAGAATGCGTCACATATAAGGAAGATGGTCTAAAATAGAGATTAGGAGTCCCACAAGAGAGAAGAGACAAACAAGAGAATTGAGAATGTAAGTTAATTAACTAAAACCTAAGAGCATTTGGTATAATTTATAACTAATAAAGAAGACCAGTTGGCCACCAACTGCAATTCTCATGTCACAAACCAACCTGAAAATAACCGACTCGTATAATATCGTTTTTGGAAAATGTTCAGTTGCAGAAATTCATATTATCACATACTTATATCATCATGTAAACTCGATCTACAACTTTTTGTTGCCGAGAGAAGAGAGATAACAATATAAATAATACATTTATAATTTATATTACAAGCAAATTTCATCATTACAGTAGATGCATTCTTAGGGGTCATAGAGTTGATAAATTTATACATTTAACAATCACATAATAAATCTAATACAATAAGAATTGTTGTTGCAGTTCATACTTATTTAGCTCTGTCTCATGTGACGATGCTTATTATCGTTCTCTGTGTCTGGTAAAACAATTCAATAACTCCAAAGACAATCATATTCTAGTGCTCCAACTGAAGTTGTTGGTGCTTGTTGATCATCAAATGTCCTCCTTCCCATATCAAGATTTGACACAACTGAGAAGATTTCAGTGTTTACTTCAGTGCTTAAACCTGTTTCTTGGGACACACTCACCATTTCCTTCTCTGTTTTGGGGTTTTGTCTCATTTTTGAGCCATAATTCTCAAACAAACCCCTTAGAATCGACTGATCTTGCATGGCGACTGTACTTGGATACTGAAAATTCACCGGAATTTGAGCAGATTGGACTCCGGAATACAAATTTGGATGTGAAAACCTCTGCAAAAATTCAGATGTATTTGAAGACAAAGGGTAACCTGGATTGTTATTGAAATAATTGAACATATCTTTCTGTGATGATTGAATGTCAATAGTATTGGAGAAGCAGGGCACGTGAAGTGACTCTGTAGCAGTGGTTGTCAATCGGTCACCACTCGAATAATCCAAAAGTTGTGGCATAACAGCTGGAATCATTTCATCATCATTAGCATTAGAACCCATTAATCCAGAGATGTGAATTTTTTTGCCTCCAGATGTTTTCTTAAACACCCTGCAAATCACCCACTCATTCTGCAACTCAAAAAAAAACTCTTGTAAGAAAACATGGTGTTAAAAATAGAAAAGGCTAGTACAATTAATGTACATGTATGTTTATATGCATGTACCTTTGCAGTTTTTGGTAAATTATGGATGGAAAATTTACCCTCCAACCTATATTCATGAATCACCCAATTGCTTTTCTCACCTTTCGGAGCTCTTCCTCTGTAAAAAACCAAAGTTTTCTTCATTCCAACCAGAGATTTTCCTCTAAATATCTCCTTATCCTTTCCAGTTGCTTTCCAGTACCCTGCAGTAGTGGCTCTATTTGTTCTCAGCCCAGTTGGGTACTTCTTGTCCCTCACACAGAAAAAATACCACTCCTTTTCCCCCATTTTTGCTCTCCCTTAATAAAAACAAAAGCAATACAAATTCAGCACATAACAAACAAACGAACTCAACAAAAGAGAAATCACAGATTATGTTATAAAACTAAATTTACTCACTTGGTAAATCCCACGGTTCAATCTTGTTCATATCAACTTCTCCAATAGCTGTACCAGAGAAGTTACTGTCAACAACTTTCTTAGACAAATAATGGGTGATCAGCTCTTCATCAGTGGGATGAAATCGAAAACCCGGAGGTAGAAACACCTGCTTATCTTCCTTAGCAGTGAAATTCTCCATGATTTTCAAGAACCCTTTCTTCCTTTGAATATATAAAAACAAGAAAAAGTCCTTTTCTTCTCTAGAAAAGAAAAAAACTTAGTAAATACTAGATATTCGATCTTGAAGAGAATAAAAATATAGCAAGAAAATAATGAAGGCTAGGTAGGTTTAAATAGAGACAAGGGAATGGAAAGAAAGCTATAGGCAATGAAAAAGGGAGAGAAAAGGAAAGAAAGAAGCCATAGAAGTGGGGGGGGGGGGGGGGGGGGAGTAGCTTAATTAAAAAGATGGGAAATGTTAAGAAAAACACAAGTATGAGGAACATAAGGCCCTATATAGTGGTGTTTTTGAAAAGGAGAGAGAAACGTGGCTTCAAAGGAAACTAGGCTAGGAGAGATTTTGTTTCACGGACAATCAGGTATTATCTATTTTTTCATCAACCAATTACATTACACGACTTCTTACGCTAAATACATACCGACTATCTGTATGCATACTATACATATATATCAGAAGTATTCCGGGCCTTTCAAATAAAGAGTCCCATGGTTTTGTCAACAAACGAATCTTAACTTCAGCAATTAAATACTCTCTCCGTTCCTTAACGTTAATTGCCTTAAGTTTGTGTTGAAATTCATTTTTATTTGTCATTTTATAATTTCAAAATACATTTAATGATTAATATATCACTAGTTACTCATACATTAATAACTTTGTTCATATTCTCTTTTATATTAACATTAAATTACAAGGTTATAAAAGTAAAATGATAATATTATTAATCACATTAAAGTGTATTAACTACACTTTCTTATTCTGTGCAAAAACTTCTAAAACCACTAATAAAAATGAACAGATGGAGTATAACATGTGAAAAGTGAGTACTAATTTTATGCCATTATTTTTCATCAAAAACTCCTATATCTGGAGTAGATGTACAACAAGAATAAATAGCAGTTATGCATATCAATATAAAGGCGAAGATGGAAACAGTTAGGAGGCGTCCTCAAATCGTCTCAATATATTTTTCTAATATTTTTGAATTTTAAAATTAGTAAATATTAAAATTTATAAAAAAAATTAAGTTACTTTATATTTTTCTAAACTTTCTCCAAATTATAAATAAAAAAATCTAAGTTACGTTATATTCTCCTAAATTTTCTCCTCAAGTTAAGTAAATTATTATTATCCATAAGATAAATTTCAAAATTTTAGAAAAGACATTATTATATATAAGGTAATTAGAAATTTTAGAAAAGATTTTAAATTATTAAAAATCGAAATTATTTTAATTTTTCAAAAAGACAGTATCTATAATAAAAAAAGTTAGGTCCTGTTTGGCAATTAGCGGTTAGCCGGAGCGGATTGAATTAGTTGTTTTGACTAACTGATTTCAATAGCTGTTTTGACTAATTGATTGGATTAGCTGTTTTAAAAAAACGGTAATAAGCTGTTTGAATTAGCCTTTTGTATTTAAACTAGGCACATGACAAACCTCTAATGCAAAAAAATTCTAAAAATAACTTTTTCAAAATTAGTTTTTTCACCTCAATAAGTTATTTTAATCGACTAACTAGCAAACACACATATTAGAGGATTGATTTGGTCAAATTTTTGATTTATCTCAATTCTCTAATTTATACTCAAACCTTTAACTTCCAGACATGACCTTAATTTTATTCTTTTACCTAAATTCAATGTATTTAAATCTAAAAAATAATGAAAAGGCATTAAATTATTAAAAATCGAAACTATTTTGATTTTTCAAAAAGACATTATTTATAATAAAAATAGTTAATTTTATTTTTTTTACCTAAATTGAATGTGTTTCCATCTAAAAATATAATAGATCGTCGCTTATATAAATTAAAGATCAAACATCAAAAAATAAATCACAACAAATTTATCACAGAGCTATTTACATTCAACGTCTAATA
Organism: Oenanthe sinensis; assembly: GCA_028671895.1. NCBI lineage: Eukaryota > Viridiplantae > Streptophyta > Magnoliopsida > Apiales > Apiaceae > Oenanthe > Oenanthe sinensis. Next base: position 43,903,982 of record CM053805.1, on the reverse strand, counting down.
CATCATAAATTACATTCTCTTGAATATTTTGAATAATAATAGAGACGATTGGATGATAAGAGTGAGAGTATGCACGATGTGGGAGGCAATCAATACACAAACAGATGATCAATTTAGTTTTGACAATATTTTAATTGATGAGAAGGTTAATAAATTTTTAATATGTATTAATTTATTACAATTATACTTCCGTACTAACTTTTTGATACTTTAATTTATGATAGGAAAATCTTATCCACACAACGATTCAAAAGCATCTATTTTTTTCGATTCAAACATATTTTGGAAGAAAGGTCTTTATATAGCATTAAAAACTTAAAAGTAGTTGCAAGTACCGGCCGATATAGACCATTATCATATGAGTTTAAAGTGATGTTTTTACGTACAATGGCCCCAAAATATAGACCACTATCATATGAGTTCAAAGTGATATTTTTAAGTACAACGACCCTAAAAAGATTGGAAGAAAAAATCATCAACATACCACTACATAGATTTGAGTTCATATGTCCCGATATAATTGAAACACGTATTAATAACACTAATATACTGTCAGGTATTTTGCTAAAATAAAATATTATAAGTCACACACATATATATAATTTTAAATTACATTCTTCAATATTTACATAATATTACTAATATTTATCTAGATTTCGTGGGCTACTTGGCATATATTGATGGCATTTGATATTATTAGCGGCGTATGGAGAAAAAAAGATCTTAAGATCATAACAAATTAGTAGGTTGTGAATTATAATACACATATATATTTTGAAATTATTATTTGATTTTATAATATTTATAAATTTAATACTACTATTTTAGTTTAATATAATTTTGTTATATCAAATTTTATCGTATGCAGTTGAGTCACCAGTAATGTAACTTTGTAGTAATGTAACTTTGTGGTCAAAATTTGTTTAGTCGTTTGATCAAAAATCTATGCAAGGAAGATGGTGAATCTTATATATTGATTGTTACATCTGCACAACTTAAAAAGTTCAAACGTAATATTTTTATTAGCATGTTCTTATAATTTATAATTTGGAAAATTATAAATATATAATTTTATTTTTAATATTTGTTATTATTGTTGCTTAATATTTGTAATAATTTTATTAATTATTTGATTTATGTTCCAATTTATTAAAATCTACCAATTAACCAATGTAGGTGTAGTTGGCTTTTAATAAATTAATTAATATTTATTCATTTAAAAATAAAATTAATAAGTATTTTTAAATAAATTTCTATAATATATTATAATTATATATTTATTAAATATTTTCAATATCAAAAATAATTTTAATAAATTTAAAATTTATTATGAGCCCCCTGTAAAGTACAATTTTTTCACTAGTTTTTAACAAAATGAATATTTTACATAAACATGACTACATAGAGCATCTTTCTTTAACTATTTTGCTATTAAGGTTTTCTTGACAAAAGTTTAATGAAATATTTTAAAATTGAGTATTAATTAAAATATTATATGTTATGTATATGTTTTATTAATACTATATTTTATTATAAAAAATATAATAATCCAATTAATAGTTTATCTGATTCATTGAATTTGCTGTATGATTGTTTACTCTTATGGCATTGTTTATGATACTGTACACCAGAATTTCCCCACATGCATTATAAAAAGTTTGAATTTTTTATTATATAATCACTTTCATATTAAATTAAGTCATACAGGATATATAATTGGATATACCAGCCAAATTAAATACACTAACATTTAAGTTTATATAATGAATCTTGTATTGAAATACAATTTTTAACTCATTTGTTTAATACAAAGGTTATAGTCATGATTCCAAGTACCTTTTTATTAATTTAAATTATATTAATAGGATGATTCGTACTATATTTGTATACCATATTTTGATACTTTGTATATTGTTATGTTGATTTTTATGATTATAATTGATGATTTGGTGACAATATATTATGTATTTATAGAATTTGTAAAATAAAGTGATGATTTGGTGACAATATATATTATACTAATGTATGAGCAATTATGTTTTTCCTACAATAATCATATGTATGTTATTAACATACACAAGAATTTCACTCATTTGTGAAAACAGCTGTATGCAAGATTACAGTAGCTTCTCCATCAGCCACCTGAAATTAGTCTAAGCTCCTTTAGTTCATTACAAATGACAGGTTTACCCCACTAATCCTATACGTAATCTTTAAGTTACTATTAGGTTAGCTATGTGACGCATGTTAGAATTAGGAGAGAAGAGAAAAGAAAAGAAGAGAAAAAAAATTTTTGAAATTTTATTTACAGGTTGTGCTCCCGAGTTTCTTGGGCACAGAAAAGAAAAGATTGAGAGAGAAAATTTTAAAATAATTATCTCTAAAACTTTCTCCCCAAAATTGGGATAATTGAGAAAGAATCTCTTATATATTTTTTAAAAAGTTCCTTTCATATCTTATTTTTTTCAAAATTTTCTTTCATCTTCTAAAAAAACTTGGAGCATGTCAAAAAAACTTGGGACGGAAAAGTCAAACTGCATCCCATGATATCACATTAGTTGCAAGTCTATCCTTATCTTATACAATAATCGATCACAAAAGGAGTTAGCCTTTTAGTTGTGAATTATTTTGCAATGAAGTATTGGATACACAGCTTTAATTTCAAAGTTGTTAGAAATCAGAAATAGTAAAGGATCCTCCTTTCTCTTTGCCTTCTAAGTGGTTCGGTTTTGTTTTGGACTCTAGCCTTGTCTATGAATTGATGACTATATATATCTTTATTCGAATAATATTCTTTTTATTTTATACAGAAATTGGTCACTTATCGTAACTTTTATTAATCGAGAACGCAGTCATATTTGATCGATAAATAATCTAGTGAAATGATAAAGTTTTCAGACTTTTTTTTATAGGTCTGTTTGGAATGTACGTATAAGAAATGTAGTAACATCATCAGATCTCACCACAATATCTGGGGGAGATTTTTCATTTTAGTTTATGGAGTTTGTAAATTTTAACTTGAATTAATTAATGTAGATATTATATACTATAAATAAAGTGATTTTTAAATTTAGAAAAATATTACTCCCTCCGTCTCTGTTTAGATGTTGGTTTTGTTTTTTGTGCAATGAAACTAACTCATCTTTGATCATAATTTAATAATAATATATTTTTGAAAAAAATTAAAATTTTATACTATTAAAAAATATATATAATTTACTTTAAAACGTATTTTTTAATTTTTGAAATTATAAACAAATAAATTTTAAATTCCACTCAAAATTTAGTTAATTTAACTCAAAACAAGTTAAAATGGATACGTAAACTGGGAGGGAGAGCAATAAACTACCATTAATCATTCCCCACGTCAAAAGTCAATATCTGCCACCTGGGTTTTCACACGATAAACTATTTTGACAGTGCAGCCAAAATCTAAACAAAGTCCTGACACACGCAGCTGGCATTCTCTCCAATCAACTGGTTAACAGGAGTATAATTTATACTAGTACAGTACTACTCTTGTCTTTTGCTTTGTTTGTGCGTTTGATTTCTTATCTACTTCAAATTTATTAAAATATCACATTTTAAGTAATTTTTATTATTATTAAAAATGATAAGAAGTCAGCAAAACAAAGAGAGATGGAACAAGTAGTAGAAAATTAGTATTCCCTCTTGACCTGGTCCTTAATACAGCTAATTAACCTGACTTCTATTCAAATACTCTTAAAGTGTGACATTTTTTTTTATAGTTTTCTGATCTTAAATCATAATAAAAATATTTTTCATATAGAACTTAAAAGTTGAATTGAAAAAACGATAATCATCGGAAATTAATGATGATCAACAGAAGATTATACCTTACTTGAAAGGATTAGGGTTGCTAACATGAGAGAGTTGACCTCTTAAATCTTAATATATCTTGGTAATAATTTAGTGCCACGTTTGGCTGGCTGGCTGGCTGTTTCTTATGTTCCAACAGGTGGCTGCACAGCGACATGCACACGAGTATAGAATATTATTGGATAGGATACATGCCAATAGCCAATAGGGTTTAGGGGGATTAAGACTTGAATTAGGCAGTAGCTAGTCAAGTAATTAACTCAAAGTCTTGATTTGGTATTGGTTATTGGCTTCTTGCTTCTTTATGACTTCTTCGTCCTCCACGCATAACCCCATCAAACAGTAATTACCTAACTTGAATTATATTATATCATCATATAATCTCATATACAGACATACTTAGGTCAAAGTACACCACATATATAGCTACGTGTAAGCACCGATGGAGTTTAATTTTACTTATCAACTTTAATTAATCGAAAGGTGACGACTTTTTGTAATAAAAAAGAACCTGTATCATTTAAAAAAATATATATTTGCATTGACATTTCCTGAACATATATATACATTTATTTGAATATATATATATATATATATATATATATGTGTGAGTTATCATAATTGAAGGAAAATTTAATTATTTAGATAATTACAAACATAAAATTCGTTAAGATAATGTTTGGGAACATGAAATTTATTTCAAATAACGGATTTCAAATGAAATGAATTGAATTGTCATTATAAATTCTCAATTTAATTTATAGTACTAATATTTGAATGTCTAAAATTTTGATCAGATGCAATTAAATTCAATTTTTTATTATCTAAATATGTAACTTGATTAAATCTGGAATTTTAAATAAAATTTCAGTTATCAAACGAAGATGATCATATATTCATATATATGTGTTCGTACGTGCTTTCATAACCAACATATATGTAAAACAGAACTGTAGTTTAGACTTCTAACATGTAAGTATCTGAATTCTGAGAACAGTATGCACGTAACTCTATAGTTTAAGGATATGGTTTCCCAAGAACGTTGGTAGTTGTAACAACTTAGTTATTTTTATTTATACGGAATAAACTTGGGGTATGCCTTTATATATGTTGTAGGTCTCATTTGGCAGCTTTGAATCACGACACCTGTTGTTGCAATTCCTCGTCGTCATTGTTTATAAATTATATGACATTAGAAACGATATGAAATTTTAGGCCAAGTAATTAAGTTTTCTTAATTATCTTCTCTTGTTAGTGTGACTGAAACCAAGTGCAGCTTATAGCATGTGTTTATGCTGTTTTATAATATAATTAAGGAAAATTATCAATGGTATTCTCCTGTTTTTTTTTTGGCCTTTTCAAGTGATATCATTCATGATTTTAACTTACGAGTGATATTTTTTAAATATGTTTTCAATATTATTCTTTTTTTTTTGACTTTTTCCAAATATTGTCATTTCGTGTCTTTGATTACGAGTGATACTCTTAATATTTTAGACTGATTTTTACTGGTTTAGATTATTTTATATGAATTGTTTTGATCATTATGTTTTTAAGTGTATGAGACTATTATAATTGTGAAAAGTTGAACGAATTTTTATTTTGCAGATCATGTTTCTTGTATTTTAGTAGTTGATTAACATTTTAATTAATATAAAAATACAAAATGACAATAGTTAAAAAATATAAACACAGAAGGAAGGATGGAAGGATACGGTTAATAATTTTCCTATAATTAGTGACAAAGTTAGTATTAAGTTCCTTTTGGAAGTTAGAGTTTTGGGGTAAAATTAGAGATTTGAGCTAAATTAGATTTTTGACTACATAAATACTCTAATATTAGTATTTTTTAGTTAATGGATTTAAATAGTGGTTTGGACTCAATAAACTAATTTTTAAAAAGCTACTTAGAGGAGATTTTCAATTAGATGATTGCCGTGTATCTATTTAAAATACAAACAGATAATTCAACAGTTATTTACGAAATAATTTTATTTAAAACAACTAATTTAATCAGTTAGTCAAAACCGTTAATTCAATTAATTAGTCAAAAACAATAATTCAATCAGTTAGTTAAAACCGTTAATTCAATCCACTAATTTCCAAATAGAACCTTAATCTATATGGATTAAACATCTAATTAACGTCATAGACTATTATTTGAGTCTCAATTTCTTCGATATCCAAAATCTAATTAATATTTGTATCTCAGGCGACAGCGACTATGCTATTTGACAGCTAATTATTATACGATTATTAAAATTTAACATGAGATTCATACACTGTACTTTCACGTCATACCTATGCAGTAGTAGTATGGCATTATGAAAATGGAAGCTACTGACTGCATATAATTATCGCGTGCCTATCGTCCAGCAATATTACTAAAAGAACAAGTACAATATCAACATCCATCGACACGGCTCTATCTTTTGTTAATATAAAAAAAATTAAATTTTAGTATAGATATGACGTGTACACGATTGTATACTTTTGCTACGTATTAATCATTTCCTCAAAAAATGCATGTAAGCAAACAATGGCGGAAGCAACAAGGTAGGTTTGTAAATCTTTATTTCTCAGCGGAAGATTTGTAAATTCACCGACAGTAATATCTATGTTAATTATTAGTTAAGTAATACTCGTATACTCCAATCAAAACATGGACATTGGGTGGTGACTGGTGAGCTAACAGCCTAACATTGAAGGTATATTATGGGAATAGACAAAAATCTAAACATACAAAACGCAAGACGACAAAAAAGATCAAAATCAGACGATGTATGGATGGTTTGTCTGATCTAAGCTGTTGCATTAGTAGGATTGAGGGCAGCACTGGAAAGTGGACCAATCCAATCCAAACAATTGTCGTTTACACTAATCAAAAGTCACAAAAAATGACAAATGGGTGGGTAAGGTTGGCTACAACAATGCTGCCTTGTTTGTGGAGTTGCTCGCTTTTGTCGTCGACAAGACTGTATGGGCTTTTTATGTTCAATATCTACGATATACTATTTGTTTCTGTTATACATTTACTATATTATTATGCCATAGGTCTCATCTGATCTTCTGTTATACTACTAGTATTTTACATCTGTGTCTGAATTAAAGCTTGGGGATGGAGGACAAGTTAGTCACTGTTGGATTTGGTTGACGGAGGACTCTGTCAACATGCATGCCTAAACAAATATTCTTATCATTTACTGCTATATACATGTCAGTGATTAAAAAACAATTCAGCAATAAAAAAATATATTATTTGGACGGATTGATACTTAATTGGATTTATTGCAGATAAAGTACTAATTGTTTGTGGATAAAATTTAATATTTGATGCATGTTCAATCATACGGATATTTCATATTGACTTTGAGGATTATAATATTTATTATTTCATGCAGATATAGTTTTTTAATTTACATTTAGACCATATTGTTACTAGTACTTTCTTATATTTTTATTCAATTAATTAATTTGAATCGAGATAAACAATTCAACTTTGACGAGAACATTTTGTTTGTTAGTTAAATTATAAATTATGAAATAGGCGGATATACATTTTCTTGGTATTGGGCTAAATTTACATCACTGATCCAGTGATCTTCTTAGAAAGACCCTGCCCACAGTACTAACAACTTCTAAGAGAAGGCCCAAGCCTACTTTCTCTTTTCAAGCAATTCTTACAATGGTTGCTATTTGCCATGCCATGCCATTCTGGGCTGAACTATGACGGGGATGCATATCAAATTAAAAGTAACACATCATGTATCGTAACACAAAAAGATGGGCTTAAACAGTACGAGGAACCACCACAGTTCCTCACCAATCATTGGACAACCAAACATTATTTGCTAATTTGCTTCCGCCAGCTCAGCCAAAAAATTAATATTTTATACTCTCTTTTATGTAATATCCCGATTTTATATATATGTTAATTATATAATTAGTTTTAATTATATAATTAATATATGTATTTTTACTTATTCTATTAATAATTGGAATAAGAGTAATAATAATATTAAAGGTTATATTATTATTCTACTTCTATTAGGTATTTGAGAAATAGAATAATATATATACAAGGAAGATTTTATTCTAAACTTATTCAACGTAACTTCTACTAAAGCCGCACTTGGAGACTAGGGTTTGGGAAGAGAGGAAACTTTAGAAGAGATTTCTTGTGTTCTTCCATTAATCTAAGGTGAGGGTTTTGATTTCTTCTTTTCTATGCCCATGTCATGTTCGTCTTCCTATTTGTTTATGCTGAAATTCGTATTTGATAAAATCTGCAACTCAGACCTGTTGTAAAATCCATAACTGATTCGTTTGTGATCGGAATTCGTTGATTCTTGACATTCTGGAAAGCTTGTTTCGATATCTACAATTTTTGTCTAATGCATATTCTGTGAAATCAGGGTCTAACTGTGTCCAAAATTGTGTTCTTTGTTACCCTTCAGTTTTATGTCATGAACACTTTTTCGTATATTCAAAAATTCACTATAAATCATTCTTACGTCGAAAAATTAATCGTGATATCAATCTGGAAAGTTTGAGGTATATTATTTCGTTCTTAGTTAGACCCATTGGATGCTTTGAATGATTTAAATGCCTAAACTGACTTACAAAAATTCAGGGCTGTTTATACTTTTATGCAGAGTTGGTTCATATTCAAAAATTCATATCTCCTTTGTTATTCGTCATAAAATTGTGATCTTTATCAGTTATGAAACCTCTGCAAATGCTCTTTAATTGTCTAGTTATAATCGAATTGATATCAGATTGTTTTATTTGTCTAAATCAGCTTTGAACATGACCTGGTCCTGAATAATTTCTGCTGTGTTACTTGAACTTCTAAAATTCATAACAAATTCGTTATCTATTCGTTTATTATGAATCTTATCATTCTGGAATCCTTGTTGAATGTACTTTGACTCTCTAGTTGATCGTTTTCCCAGAATCTTAGTTCATCTACTGTTAAAATTCGAATTACTATAAGTTATGAACTGCTAACCTTTTTCAGCATTCGAATTGCTTTGTTTATTGGTATTCGATGCATTGTTTTTGAATCCCTATATTTTTGAACAATTATTGGTTATTTCAGATCATGATTCGATATCTTTGATATTTGTTCATTTGCCATCAGTTTATTCAGTGATCATTAGTTACGAGTGATTGGTCCTAAAACGATTTGGCTCGGTTATCGCGAACTACTAAGATAATGTTTTCTTAGTAGAAGTTTATGGACTTTATTAGGCATGTTTACATGCAACCTAAGGGTGGCTCCTTGTGAAACGCCTCTGCATACTGGTATTGCATTTGTATTAGTATTTGTATTTGATACTCGTACACTACATGATCACATTATTTGTCATCCGTTATTAGAAATTGGTTTATTCGTTATATCATCATCATTGATCGTATCTTTCATATATTTTTGCTTTGATCATATATTCATCATTGTATATCCGTCATTGTATTTCGAATTGTATTATTGTTTTGCTTTTGGGCCCTTCGGCCACCTCACTGAGCTTTGTTCGCTCACCCTTTTTGTTTTATTCTTTCTTCAGGTATTGATGATTAGATTCGCGGTGAGGATTGGGTTGCTTTGGGTAGACGACCATTAGTAGTTTTCATTAGTTCATGATTTGAATAAATTGGCAAACTTTAGACCCTTATTAGTTTGAATTGGTACTTTCGTTTTGTTTTGCAGCCTGATTTATGGCTTTTGAAACTCTATTGTTTTTAAGATATAAATTTTATTAGGTAATAAGAGTAGACATGATGCCTTTTAGATTTATTAGAATTTATGGTTTTCTTATATTAATTCGTCATATAGCTTCCGCACTCTGATTTTAGATTGATTATCAGCATTAAGGTCGCGCCTTAGAAATGGGGTGTGACAGAGTTGGCATCAGAGCCTAGGTTCCGTCCATTGACTAATAGGCAAATATTTGGGGTTTGGGCGTGTGATTGAGTGTAACGCATTAGTTAGTTATTTTTATTTTAGTATCATTGTTTTGTTTGTATTTCTTTCGTTTGGTTCATTTTATACTTTTCGTAATCGTTGGAAATGTCGTTCGTATTCGCAAGGTTTTGATGGTTTGCTTATGAGTATAATCGACAACAATTATGATATTTTGATAAAAGAATATCGGTGGAAGGATTTATTGAAGCTCATTCATCATGGGAAGGTGTTAGGAATAGATTTTCTTATGACACGAAGATGCTATAGTTTTCGATGATGTGATCCCTGGTGATATTTCGATCAACCACCTTACTTGTTATTCCTTATTAGATCATGGTGCTTCACATTCTTTTGTTACTTCTACATTTACATCTTTGTTAGGTTTTCAGCCTCAATTCTTAGACTTTGATTTGACTATATACTCTTCATTGGGTAATTGTTTTGCTCCATTTCATGCAATTAAAGATTGTCCAGTATCATTATCAGGTCATATATTATCTACCAATATTATCTTATTAGACATCTGTGGTTTTGATTTGATTTTGGGCATGGACTGGCTAGCTTCTTATCATGCCACTTTAAATTGCTTCTCCAAGATTGTTAGTTTCTCTTCTCCTTGTACATCTTCATTCCAGTATCAAGGAGTTAAACCCTTCTCTTCTTCGAGTTTGATTTCAGCGGCCAAAGTAAAACGGCTTATTCAGAAGGGTTGTGTTGGGATGTTGGCTCTCATTGAAGAGACAAAGGTATCATTTTTAGTCATCAGTGATGAACCTATTGTCTCTGAATTTGTTGATGTTTTCCCAGATGATCTTCCAGGCTTACCTCTGGATCGAGATATAAAGTTTGGTATTGATCTTGTTCAGGGAGCGCAACCAGTCTCTAAAGCTCCTTATCGAATGTCTCCTTCAGAATTGCGTGAACTTAAAGTTCAACTACAAGATATGCTAGATAAAGGGGTAATTAGACCGAGTGTATCTCCTTGGGGTGCTCCTGTCTTATTTGTCAAGAAGAAAGATGGAACTATGCGGTTGTGTATTGATTATAGAGAGCTCAACAAAATCACTGTAAGAAATAAATATCCACTTCCGAGAATTGATGATTTGTTTGACCAATTACAGGGAGCTTGTTACTTCTCAAAGATCGATTTGAGGTCTGGGTATCATCAGCTTAAGGTGAGGGAGCAAGATATACCTAAGACAGCTTTTCGAACACGGTATGGACATTATGAATTTTTGGTGATGTCTTTTGGTTTAACTAATGCTCCGGCTGCTTTTATGGATTTGATGAATAGGGTGTTTAAACCTTTTCTTGATCAGTTTGTTATTGTGTTTATTGATGACATCCTCATATACTCTACGAGCAAAGAGGAACATGAAAAACACTTGAGATTGGTATTGAACACACTTCGTGAAAATAAGTTATATGTTAAATTTTCAAAGTGTGAATTCTGGTTGGAACAGGTTTCATTTTTGGGGCATGTGATAACGAAGGAGGGCATATCAGTTGATCCAGAAAAGATTTCAGCAATAGTGAGTTGGGATAGACCAAAGACTGCTACAGAGGTTCGTAGCTTCTTGGGTTTAGCAGGATATTATCGTCGGTTTGTTGAAGGGTTTTCCGAAATAGCCTTGCCACTTACTCGATTGACACAAAAGAAAATGAAATTTGTTTGGTCAGATGCTAGTGAAGAAGCCTTTCAGAAATTAAAGTCAAAGTTAGTGTCGGCCCTAGTGTTGACGCTGCCTTCGGATACAGGTCGGTTTGTAATTTATTGTGATGCTTCCAAGTTTGGATTGGGTTGTGTGTTGATGCAAAATGAGAAGGTAATTGCTTATGGCTCAAGACAGTTGAAGTCTCATGAGAAAAATTATCCTACTCACGATCTTGAGTTGGCTGCAGTTGTGTTTGCTCTTAAAATATGGAGACACTATTTGTACGGAGATACTTGTGATATTTATACTGATCACAAGTGTCTTAAGTACATCTTCACTCAGAAAGAATTGAACATGAGACAACGTCGCTGGTTAGAGTTGTTGAAAGATTATGACTGTAATATTATGTATCATCCAGGAAAGGCTAACAAGGTAGCCGATGCTTTGAGTCGTAAGACTTCGGGAGTAATAGCGGCATTATTTACAGATGAGCGGAAACTACAGTTAGAGTTGGAAAGTTTTGATGTGGAACTCCGAGTGCGTGAATCTCATGCTAATGGAATATTAGCACAGCTTGAAGTCCAACCTTCGTTGATACAGAAAATCAAAGAAAGCCAACTTGTGGACAAAAAATTGATTGAAATTGTGAATGGAGTTCAAAAAGGTACGCATACTGATTTTAAGGTAGATGATTATGACATTGTATGGCTTGGTTCAAGATTGTGTATTTCATCTGATGTTGACTTGAGGAAGAAAATCTTGACTGAGGCACACTCTTCTAGTTTTGCAATACATCCTGGTAGTACTAAGATGTATCAAGACTCGAAGGGATATTTTTGGTGGCCAGGTATGAAAAAGGACGTGGCTGAATTTGTTGAAAGATGTTTAGTTTGTCAACAAGTAAAAAATTGAGCATCAAAGACCTTCAGGGTTACTAGAGCCACTAAAGATTCCACAGTGGAAATGGGATGACATATCCATGGATTTTGTTTCATCACTTCCTCGCACTCTTAAGGGTTTTGATTCAATATGGGTTATAGTTGACCGGTTGAGTAAGTAAGCACAATTCTTGCCGATTCGCACTACATATAAGATGGATCAGTTGGCTGAATTATATGTTAAAGAGATTGTAAGGTTGCATGGGGTACCGAGAACTATTGTATCAGATAGAGATGCACGATTTACTTCACAGTTTTGGAAGAGTTTTCAGAAAGCTTTGGGGACGAATTTGAACTTTAGTACTGCATACCACCCGCAATCAGATGGTCAAACTGAACGTACAATTCAAATATTAGAAGATATGCTTAGAGCGTGTGCCATCGACTTGAAGGGTTCTTGGGACACCTATTTACCATTGGTTGAGTTTACTTATAATAACAGTTATCAGTCTAGTACAAAGATGGCTCCATTTGAGATATTGTATGGTAGAAGGTGCCGTACACCTTTATATTGGGATGAAATTGGTGAGAAAACACTTCTTGGACCTGAATTAGTACAAGCCACAGTTGACAAGATAAAGTAGGTGCTTGAGAATCTCCAAATTGCTCAAAGTCGACAAAAGAGTTATGTTGAAGTACGACAAAAAGCTTTGAAGTTTAGTGTTGGTGATCATGTTTTCCTCCGAGTTTCACCATGGAGAGCAGTGAAGCGATTTGGTAAGAAGGGAAACTTAGTCCTCGTTTTGTTGGTCCGTATGAGATATTAGAGAGTATTGGTCCTGTTGCTTATCAAGTTGCTTTGCCTCCTGATTTGTCATATATTCATAATGTGTTCCATGTCTCTTGTCTTCGTAAATATCATCTGGATCCATCTCATGTGCTTAGTTATGAACCAAATCAAATTCGTGATGATTTGTCCTACGATGAAACTCCAATTCAGATTTTGGATCGCAATGATAAAGTATCGAGGAAACAAACCATTCCATTAGTAAAGGTGTTGTGGCGCAATCACTCAGCCGATGAAGCGACTTGGGAGATTGAGAAGGATATGCGTGAAGAATATCCTGAACTTTTCACACAAGGTACATGTTAGTTAAATTTCGAGGACGAAATTTTTATAAGGGGGAAAGAATGTAATATCCCGATTTTATATATATGTTAATTATATAATTAGTTTTAATTATATAATTAATATATGTATTTTTGCTTATTCTATTAATAATTGGAATAAGAGTAATAATAATATTAAAGGTTATATTATTATTCTACTTCTATTAGGTATTTGGAAATAGAATAATATATATACAAGGAAGATTTTATTCTAAACTTATTCAACGTAACTTCTACTAGAGCCGCACTTGGAGACTAGGGTTTAGGAAGAGAGGAAACTTTAGAAGAGATTTCTTGTGTTCTTCCATTAATCTAAGGTGAGGGTTTTGATTTCTTCTTCTTTATGTCCATGTCATGTTCGTCTTCCTGTTTGTTTATGCTGAAATTCGTATTTGATAAAATCTGCAACTCAGACCTGTTGTAAAATCCATAACTGATTCGTTTGTGATCGGAATTCGTTGATTCTTGACATTCTGGAAAGCTTGTTTTGATATCTACAATTTTTGTCTAATGCATATTCTGTGAAATCAGGGTCTAACTGTGTCCAAAATTGTGTTCTTTGTTACCCTTCAGTTTTATGTCATGAACACTTTTTCGTATATTCAAAAATTCACTATAAATCGTTCTTACGTCGAAAAATTAATCGTGATATCAATCTGGAAAGTTTGAGGTATATTCTTTCGTTCTTAGTTAGATCCATTGGATGTTTTGAATGATTTAAATGCCTAAACTGACTTACAAAAATTCAGGACTGTTTATACTTTTCTGCAGAGTTGGTTCATATTCAAAAATTCATATCTCCTTTGTTATTCGTCATAAAATTGTGATCTTTATCAGTTATGAAACCTCTGCAAATGCTCTTTAATTGTCTAGTTATAATCGAATTGATATCAGATTGTTTTATTTGTCTAAATCAGCTTTGAACATGACCTGGTCCTGAATAATTTCTGCTGTGTTACTTGAACTTCTAAAATTCATAACAAATTCGTTATCTATTCGTTTATTATGAATCTTATCATTCTGGAATCCTTGTTGAATGTACTTTGACTCTCTAGTTGATCGTTTTCCCAGAATCTTAGTTCATCTACTGTTAAAATTCGAATTACTATAAGTTATGAACTGCTAACCTTTTTCAGCATTCGAATTGCTTTGTTTATTGGTATTCGATGCATTGTTTTTGAATCCCTATATTTTTGAACAATTATTGGTTATTTCAGATCATGATTCGATATCTTTGATATTTGTTTATTTGCCATCAGTTTATTCAGTGATCATTAGTTACGAGTGATTGGTCCTAAAACGATTTGGCTCGGTTATCGCGAACTACTAAGATAATGTTTTCTTAGTAGAAGTTTATGGACTTTATTAGGCATGTTTACATGCAACCTAAGGGTGGCTCCTTGTGAAACGCCTCTGCATACTGGTATTGCATTTGTATTAGTATTTGTATTTGATACTCGTACACTACATGATCACATTATTTGTCATCCGTTATTAGAAATTGGTTTATTCGTTATATCATCATCATTGATCGTATCTTTCATATATTTTTGCTTTGATCATATATTCATCATTGTATATCCGTTATTGTATTTCGAATTGTATTATTGTTTTGCTTTTGGGCCCTTCGGCCACCTCACTGAGCTTCGTTCGCTCACCCTTTTTGTTTTATTCTTTCTTCAGGTATTGATGATTAGATTCGCGGTGAGGATGGGGTTGCTTTGGGTAGACGACCATTAGTAGTTTTCATTAGTTCATGATTTGAATAAATTGGCAAACTTTAGACCCTCATTAGTTTGAATTGGTACTTTCGTTTTGTTTTGCAGCCTGATTTATGGCTTTTGAAACTCTATTGTTTTTAAGATATAAATTTTATTAGGTAATAAGAGTAGACATGATGCCTTTTAGACTTATTAGAATTTATGGTTTTTTTATATTAATTCGCCATATAGCTTCCGCACTCTGATTTTAGATTGATTATCAGCATTAAGGTCGCGCCTCAGAAATGGGGTGTGACATTTTATCCAACTCATTCCTAACAACTTTTACTCTAAATTTACTCCAATCCTAAACAACCTTTACAAAGTTGTTCACATAATGGCTACGAATTCATTTAAAGACAATTTGAATAAAAAAGTTAAAAACAATGGCAGTTGATTTGTGGTGGGCCAACAAGTTGAGTAAAATAATATTAAAAAATTACAAACAACCGTTGTTTGATTTGGACAACAAATGCTTGCAACTTTTTAAACAACATTTTGTTCCGATGGCAAACAATCTTGCCACATAACCTAACAACCCTACAAACAACTGCATTGTGGGTGCTCTAAGAAATAAACCCATGACAATGCATCATCAGTTTAACAGCTATATAAGCTTGAAATCACTGCAAATTTGGAGCAATTGGACTAGAAAAGTGAACTGCAGAATCAAAAGCTCATCGTTACATAAAAGGCAATAATCATTTCGGAAGAAACACCATGGCTTCTTTATAAGATCAAACAACATGAGTTCGTTTAATTGCTGTTTACCTAAAATTAATGCTACAATGGTTGGCTGCCGCAAGTCTGCAAAAGCATCTAGATGCAATCTAACTCATATATAATTCAAAAGTAATCCAGACATATTTACAACTCAACTTAAGTTATTTTCTTCTGCATAGTGTCATGCCACTTTTTGATTTCAGCTTCTACCTTGGCTTTGACAGTTGCGTGAAACCCAGAATATGGCTCATAATCAAACAACATGTGAAGTGCCTGCAACAACAAGTATAGAAAATGTATTATTCTTGCCAACAAATAATTCCACCTAATTAACAAAACAATTAATGCCAATAACCTCGAGCAATACGAAAAACGGGCCCATTACGAAGGCTTGTATTAGGTTGTCCAAAAGAGCTGGAGCACGTTTCTGCAGATAATAACAAATTGGATTTAACATAACAAGCGTGCAACTGTGAAAGTATGACCCCAGAATACTGCAAACGCAACAAAAATACCTCGAACACACCATGGCCAATAAATTGTCCGGTCCAGCAAAATAACTGAGCTGCTAGGACAACCTAATATATATTTAAAAGTGCACATTAAAACACAATTTCTCGAGGAAGACTGTCTAGTAATTCAAATTTATGCCAGACACTCTAAATTCAAAGTAAATACTGAATAAGCAAAAGGTTTCAAGTATTTAGTTCAAAGATTAAATTCTCAACCATCACAATGGTTATTATCATGAATGCATGATGTGCAGACACTGGCATGCATATTAAGTTATTAACTGATGTGACATACAATATCTTTCTCAATCATCACAATGAATATTATCATGAATAAATGATCTGCAGGCACTATCATGCATATTAACTGATGCGACATACAATATCTATCTACATCCCTCAAGGACTTTGTATAAATCTCTATGTGCCTAAATTTGCAAGATTATTGATAACTAGAGGACGATGACCTGCTTCGAAAACACGTTTTTGCATACAGGGGAACTATATGCGAGTCATCTGCATCATTACAGAAACAAATATGTAACTCATGTTTCTTTCTTTAAGGGCTACTGGCAATAATCAATTTGAAAAATTAGCATTCTTCAATCAGACTGATCGAAGGATTCCCATAGATACGAATATCCTTTACTATGAAAATGTTGATAGAAGTACATGGATTGCAAATACAATTTAAAATTTTCAATATCATAGTCCACATAACAACATGCTTTACAGATAATTAAAGCAATCATCTAAAAATATTACAAGAATTAGAGCATACGCAACTACACAAGAGAATCAAGCAGCACCAGAGAAAACAGAGATTTAAATCTACAAAATGTCAAAAGTAATTACTGAGACACTCATCCTTGGAATAAGAAACCTATGATGCCTGTAACCACTAGAGATTCTATAAAAACTTCTGTGAAAGAATAATGATAACACAAAATGAATTTTTAACACAATGACCATATCAAGTCTTCAAGTGAAGAGGCGGAACCAAAATAAAAGTAAAATCGCTCAGTCATTCATCTTATAGTTTAAACAACTTCAATTTTATATGCAATAAGAAAACATCAGTATAAATGAATAAAATTGTAATACATTATGCAAACATGTAGCATACAATCAAATCCGTCTGCTGATTCTCAATGACTCTTTTAGCCCAACTACTAGACCTTCGTAAGGACATAATTTGAAATAGCTATGCTACTAGTACTAAACAAAAAAAAATTGCCAAGTACTAAAATTCAGTTGCACATTTAATCCTCCACACATACAGTCTACAGAGACTGAGACAATAGAGGCTGGACAGTGCTTATATTTGAACAACAAATCAGCATCACATTACTAAATAAGAATCATAATGCTATTCGACCTCCCAATTAGCTTCGTACATAGGATAAAGTCCTTCACATAAACTCAAAGGAAGCACAAACCTAGCTATTTGTTCTGCTACTCAAAGTCTGATGATTAACACTTTTTCAATGCACACAAATCATAAAACATAAACTTCCTTGTCAAATATAAATCCTATAGATCCTTTACTACAACAATCTGTCACCGCTTATTCAATTCCACCCCAATAGATTTTAAGTTTTTCTACACTTAACTGTCTTGCATACTAATACAACAATATGAACCTCTAAATTCAAATGTCTCTAAACAAAATAATTGCCCTAAAACAATGTAGGTACTCAACTAGAAACAACGCGAAAAGATACAAGTAGACGAATGATGGAAGAACAAATGACTGGGAGTTGTAGTAGTACCTTCCAAGCAAGAGAGAAGCCCAAATAATTAGCAAGAGAGCTGCCATAAACCCAACATGCAAAACAAAGAAAAGCACCCAAAGAACCAGCTTTCTTATCAAGACAAACATAGAAGACTGCATATATCAAAGTTAACAAAAACCCAAGATTGAAAACTAAGGGATGACCAAACAGATCAATTTTAGAAAAAAATGGAAGGGGTGAAGTAGAAGAGAACAAGTGAAGTGAATACAGTTGGCCATACAAAACACATGTGTATGAATATATTAACTGGGTTGCTGTGGTATGCACCATAAAAAGCAAAGTGTTTCTCCAGATCAAACAATTGTATCTTGCTCATTTTTATATTTTGAATCAAGAAAATGTACTAGGGAAACAGTGAGAGTAAAGTCAGAATATCGGAGAATAAATTTGAGGGAGTTCAAATACTATTAGAATGTGTAAAAATATAGTGTAAATCAAGAAATCTGTACACGTTGTGTCTCCATATATGGCGCTGCTTTTCAAATTAATATAGGCATCTAATTCCTACCTAATGACTAATCTTAATACACAGTACAGTAGTCAGTAGTGTATAATTAAACGAGCGGCTAGCTTTTATTTTTATCCATTAAATTATTATTTTTGATTTTAAATTTATAGGAACCAAGTACATAATTCATAAATGAAATAATTTAATAAATAATTGTTAGGTAGAGTAGAAACTAGAAAGGTCTAAAAATATATAATGTAGCTTTTTCGAAAATGTAAAAAACAAGTTTTATATATTTCATATTTGTAATACTCATTTCTTAAGAGCCGCATATATAATCTACCTATTGGCTGGGAGATGATGTTTATTTTACTAACAAATGCAGTTGCCAGCTGCAATATGGAGGGATGGACATTCATATACTAATTTATATATGTATTGTTATAATTTAACATTTATTTTATTTTATTAATTTAAAAATTTTCACATCATAATATAGTTTACATGTAATAATTTTATTTTAGTCTTTTGTTCACATGAAATGAAATAAAATGGGAAGGTGCCCGTTTCAATTCTATATATGAAAACCGTTGGGGGGAAAAGCAAAAAAAGAAGGGAAACCCAAGTAGAAAAAGGAAGACGTTTTACATGCAGAAAAAACTAAGAAATAAAACGGCAGACCGACTTTCAACTCCAAATTGCCTTGGTCACAACCACATTGTCAATTTGTCACTTCCCTTGCTCACTTAGCAGCAGCAATGATTTCAAATACCGTTTTATTCATCTCGAAATCTCCGTTTTACCCTTACCCTTCTCCTCTATATAATGTCCATTTTCCTCTCCTTTCTCCATCACGAATTCCTCCCTCTACTCAAAGGTTAAATATTGCCATGATCTCTCTTTCTATATACACAGTTACTGTGTGCCAAACTGTATAGTAGTTATCATAGACTTAAGTACTCCCTCCGTCCCACCCAATTGTTATCACTTTTTTTTCACTTTCTGGCACGCATTTTAAGGTGGATTTTAAGGATAGTTCCATAACTTATTTTTAAAAATTTCTTTTTTTGTATAAAAATAGGATTGTTCTATTTTTATACAAAAAAGGAAAATTTCAAAAATAAATTATGGAACTATCCTTAAAATTCACCTTAAAATGCGTGCCAGACACCCCATTTTGAAATGATAACAACTCAACGGGACGGAGGGAGTATTTAACTATAGTTAATGGTACTAGTTGAAAGTGTCTTATACGGAGACTAGCTAGCAACTAACTAAACTAAACTTTGTTTTGGTTGTTTGCAGGAATTAACAAAAGAATTTATACGTTAAAAAAAATGTTCTGCAGGCTTGCATGTACTCTGGGAGGCATTCTGTGTCTTCTTTTACGTGTTCATGGATTTGATGATGGAAGCTGGATGCAGGGTCGTGCCACCTTTTATGGCGGTGGTGATGCTTCGGGCACTATGGGTACGTATTACGTATATATATTGTTTGTAGCTATGATTTGTGGATATTTATATTGTTTGTAGGCTTGTAGCTATGATTTGTGAATATTATGGATACGAGATTTATTAATAAATTTATTAGCTGGTCTATGAAATATTTTGGGGCATTGGCAGGTGGATCTTGTGGATATGGAAATTTGTTCAACACAGGGTACGGGACAGATACAGCAGCATTAAGCACCGTACTTTTTAATGATGGGTTTAGCTGCGGAGCCTGCTTTGAGCTAAAGTGTATCAATGACCCGAGATGGTGCCAATCAGGGTCCATTATAGTCACTGCGACTAATTTTTGCCCTCCTAACGATCCAGGCAACTGGTGCAATCCTCCACAAGCTCATTTCGACCTTTCTGAGCCCGTCTTTAAAAAAATTGCTGACTCTACTGCTGGAGTCGTTCCTGTCTCTTACAGAAGGTATTCAATATAGAGCCGGTCTACAGAATTTACATTATTTACGTGTTAAACAATCATCCTAATCTAACAGCATGTATTAACTTGATTAGGGTGCCTTGCGAGAAGAAAGGAGAAATAAGATTCACTATTAACGGGCACTCGTACTTCAACCTAGTACTGATCACAAATGTTGCAGGGGCAGGTGATGTAAAAACTGTATCAATTAAAGGTTCGGAAACAGATTGGCAAGCCATGTCAAGGAATTGGGGACAGAACTGGCATAGCTATCGTCTACTTGATGGGCAGAGTCTGTCGTTTAGAGTTACCAGCAGTGATGGCCGTACCCTGCAGTGCGACAACGTTGCCCCTGAAGGCTGGTCTTTTGGCCAAACCTTCAGTGGTGGGCAATTCTAAATCACTCAGCCCACCATGCCCTCTGCAGCAGTAAATAATTAGTCATACATGTCTGTCCTTGTATTTTGTGGACTTGTGGGGTACAGAAAGTGAGAATCATGGGCTCATATTAAGTGGCTCAGTAGTTTTCGCTCGAGTACTATGTATTGTATGTTTAGTTCTTGTGTTGCCTGATTTAGAGATGATAAAAACGGGAGTGGTGAGAATATTAATTACCACCTTACCAAACCGCTAAGTACAGATGCACAAAATATTCGTATCCGAAAAATCTGTCCGATCCGGAAAAAATTCGAAGGGGGTGACGGTAGATTTTCTTGGTTCGGGATCGAGTCAACAAATTCTGCTGCTGATGCTAAAAGAATGTACTTATTTAGAGTGATGATGATGTTTTTGTGTGTTTGGCATGCATATTTAATAATGACAAAATAAAGCAGAGGGCCTTTGTTACATAGTTTCTCTATATATGCTCTATGCATACATTCTTCTTTCTCCTTGTGAAGGAAAAAATATGTTACTCCCTCCGTCCCGGCCAAATGTTTACATTTGGTCCGGGCACGGAGACCAAGGATAGTGGAGTAATATTGTTAAAATAAATGAAGTAGTGGGTGTAATAGTGATTTTATTGTTAAAATAAATGAAATAGTGTAAAGTGTTGAAAAAGTGGAGTGAAGTAGTGGATATAATAATGTATTTTATTATTAAAAGTTACTATTTTTAGTAACGTAAAGAATTAGGTGAGAGGTCTCAAAAAGAAAAATATAAATAATTGGTTGGAACAGAGGGAGTATATGATTACAAATTCACCATCAACAATGATGAAATATTTTAAATAAGGAATGACATTGGGCTTCAATATATCAGGAAAGTAAAATTAAAGGACATTGGGCTTAAGTTTTTATGTTTGAGTTTTACAAAGAGATATACCCACATATAGCCTTTTCAACATATATGCATTACGGGCTCTAAAGGTATAGATTTCAAATCATTCAATCCATCTTTTGTAGTCCAATAAAGAGGGTAAAGGCCCAACATACCTGCCCCAAGTCTCATTATAATCAGAATCATTCTGAGCCATCCATTTGGCATGTAGACAAGAGGAACTTCAGATGGCTAAAGTAGCATCCAGCACACCACAGAATCAGCCTCCGTGTCAACACCGGTGGATCCTACAACCTTCTCACAACTAGAACCGGCCAAACCGACGGCTCAGCTCGCTTCGGCTCGCGTTGCCAAACACCGGTGGATCCTACAACCTTCTCACAACCAATAAAAACAATGCAAAATATATGAAGATTATATGCAACAATAGCCAAGATAAGGATAAGGACCTTGCGACAAGATTGGCCAATCCAAAATCATAACATCAAATCACAACCGTTGGTTTCCAAAAATCCAACTGTCTGATTTTTACACTGAACCAAAGCCACAAGCATGGTTTTAAAAATGTACAAAATGGCCACAAGAACATACATTGAAAGCACCAGCACAATCTACATTCTCAAGCTACATCCTGCTAAGAAAAAAAGATGGCCGCAGTCACCACCCAAGCTTCCATAGCCGGTCTCAGGCCATGTGCCTCAAAGACAAGGTTCCTCACCGGATCATCGGGCAAATTAAACCGTGAGGTATCATTTAAACCGGTGGCTTCAGCCTCATTCAAAGTTGAAGCTAAGAAAGGCCAGTGGCTACCAGGTCTAGCTTCACCCGGTTATCTCAATGGCAGGTACTTCACGAAAACATATTTATTTTTCAATACATTGTATATTTTTCGATGCATTAGGTTTATTAGTAAGTAAAAATGTTTCCATACATGTGATTCGTTGATAGACTGTGACGAGACTATTCCCCTCCTCTATTCAGAGACAATGATCTTGTACATTTTTACTTTAGATAATCAATTATGTGTTATTAATGACTATACTCTACTTTTGTTATTAATTCAGTCTCCCAGGTGACAATGGATTTGATCCTTTGGCACTAGCTGAGGACCCGGAGAACTTGAAATGGTTCGTTCAGGCAGAGCTTGTTAATGGACGATGGGCTATGTTAGGTGTTGCTGGAATGCTACTGCCTGAGGTTTTCACAAAGCTTGGTCTGATCAATGCTCCGGAATGGTTCGATGCTGGAAAATCCGAGTACTTTGCATCATCATCGACCCTATTCGTGATTGAGTTCATCTTGTTCCACTATGTAGAGATCAGGAGGTGGCAAGATATCAAGAACCCTGGAAGTGTAAATCAGGATCCCATTTTCAAGAGCTACAGTTTGCCACCAGGCGAAGTTGGTTACCCAGGGGGCATCTTCAACCCTCTGAATTTTGCGCCTACTGAAGGGGCTAAAGAGAGAGAGCTTGCCAATGGTAAGTCTTGTACACTATAGTTTAAAATCTAGAAATTTTGATTTGCATACATGAAAAGCAAACTAATTTCTGTGTAATAAATACAGGAAGACTGGCAATGTTGGCGTTCTTGGGGTTTGTGGTTCAACACAATGTGACTGGAAAAGGACCATTCGAGAACCTCTTGCAGCACCTGTCTGACCCATGGCACAACACAATTGTTCAAACTTTCAGCGGTTGAATATTGGTTACCTTTTCCAGACAGGAGTCAATTTAAGAAAAAGAAAATCATGCTGCTATGTTTTTGTAAACCATGAATACATGATTCTGACTGAAAATTTTCTCTTTATAATGTACCTTCAATTCAATGTACAGAAGTAAGATCGCAATATATTCTTTACTCTAACAAGCTCCTTCAACAAGTAAACCACATTAAAACCAATATTATGCACAAAATATAATATGTAATGTTCTCCCTTTTCTACTCAACATTAAGTATACTAATACAATAACTTAGAGCAGCACAAATCAAGGTCTGTAATTGTAAGTAAAACTTGGTGCAAGAATTTAACAACTAATGTACACTACATATGCCTGTTCTTGTGCATGGTCCATAGTTACACTACATATCTTAAGGCATTGCACCAACTCAAAACATAACTCTATAATCTAGCAAAACTTTTACCATCAATGTCCAAGTGTGCTTTTACATATGATGCAGACTCTAAAGACACCTACAATTTCTACTCAGTAGAGTTGATGAGATCTATGTTACTCGGACTCTTCATTTTACCTTCAAATACCCGTGTCGGACACTCGACACTCGGACTTGGACACTCGGACTTGGACACTTATTTTAGGACAAAAACATGTATATTTTTTAAAATTTTGCCAAGTCCGATACTTGGACACGTATCCATGTGGGACACTTCTAGCCGAGTCCGAGTAACATAGGATGAGATTCACGAATACTAATTGGGTGATTGCATGTCTTGTTTCTAGAATAGAAACTAGATAAAAAATTAATAAAACTCATGATCTTCAATGCTCCTACTATATTCAAGTCAACTCTCAGCATCACAGGTTGACTAAAGTAATTACAAAATATTTAAGTATATGAACATACATGTCATATTTCAAAGTTACCCATTTGTTCCAATACGAGCATGACAAGATCAGATGCTACATCTGATCAGAACTTAAATCTTTTCATGCAAGCAGCAAAAAAATTCCAAAACCGCCCTGCATCAATAGACGCTATAAAAAAAACATAGCCACATATGACATTCCCTGCTCTTTGAAAGCAACTCTATTATTTCGAACTGAAAGACGCTAGATATATGAAACTAACGCATGTAAAAAGTCCTTAGATATTAATATACTTAAATGACAACAAAGTGAATATTATAAGCTGCACCTGAATAATATGAAGAATTGAGACAGTATATATGTGTGTATGCTACATAAGCCCGCTTCTACCTGTATATATGTAAAATTATAGTCATCCCTTACATTATAATGGTCGGTGGTTTATGAAGAGCTATTGACTTCAGAGCCAGGAAGAGGTGGAAGGTCAAACAAGTTCCAGTAGGGTCAGCAAGGTAATTTCAACAAGTAAATTTCCCCACATTTTTTTTTTCCGTTAATTATATCATTTGGAATCATAATAGTTACAACTTAACGACTCAGAGAGCATTATACCTACAAGCACAACTCTTTCACGAAAGAATTCTCCAGTAACTAATCAAAAACAAAAATCCAATTACTATTGTATATTAAAAGATCAAGGATTGTGCCAAATATTAACATCACCAACAAATATATATTAAGCTACACACAAAATGAAGTGTCAATCGCAGCGGATATAAGTTTCAAATCAGAATGAAATAATTACCTTGTATTGTGTAACAAAAAGAACAATATTCAGTGCCTCTTTCTGTCTGTTTCTATCTCTGGCTTAGCTACCCAACTCTACAATGCTAACTAACAAAGAGTAACTAGTCATCCTAAAGTAGCCTCCTCCAGTTCCCGCTCTGTCAGTATTTTTGAGGAATGAACAAACTTTATCTTTGGAGGAGACTCGACTGCTTCCAAGTCTATGGTTTTAATAGAAAACTCGCCTTCAAGTGCATCAACAGTTCTTGTGATGAAATCCGTCCTTGGCATATATTCTTTCATGCAACATATAAAATCTGAATGATTCCTGGCCTGAAAATAAATTGAAGTGCACCCACTTATAGAAAACTTTCTAGGTAAGGTTCATTGCAGAACTATAGATAACATGTGATTTTCACTGCAGAACTATGAATAGCATCCCTGTAATCAAGAAGCCTACATTACAGAAACCTACACAAAGACAAGTGACTACTGACTAGCATATGCCCTTACAATTTCCTAGGTCCTAACCATAATATTCCCTCAGATTGCTGACCATAGAATTGCATTCATTAGAAATATTTAGGTGGATTCCTAAAGAAAGACAGTAGGGATGAATTGATTATTATGGTACATGCTATTATATTACCAATATATAGTTGGAACGTTTTTACAGGCACAATCAATATTATGCCCTCGGAAATCGATGGGTTTGTTCATAGCCTAGTGGCAAGGCTCCCTCCCCCACATGCATTGGAAAAAATGAAACATACCCAAACAAAATATTATGCCCTCAAAAGTGTGACGTGAATTTTAGTGAAAATGGACTCGTTCTGCGAGGAATTTACACCCTTAGGGTTCATAGTAAAAGTATGTTTAATTATGACGCTTAATTTTCAAGTGAACTAGAAGACATTCTGCTAGTCCAATGAGCTTAAAATGTGTTTGAATATTCATCAGTTATATATACGCACTATGTTCCATTTGTCTATAGACATAATTACATATCCATACACGACGAGTGATAGAACAATTTAGATACTAAAGTGTTGCATGTAATTAGTATTGCAGATAGTAAAAGCTAAGAAATTGCTAACATACTAGTCTATATTCAGGAGCCCGTTTTGGAAGCTTGAGATAAGCCATGTTATTGATTTCATAGTCCCACAAAAACGACGTGTGATGGATCCAACGATTTTTGGTGATAGATTGAGCATTCCCACCAAACTTGCGGTTGCCAAAAGCATAATCTACATCATGCCGAAAATACAGAGTAAATTAAATCACTGACAGAATTACAAAGCATGATAAGAAAATGGAAGGGCCAGTGAATTGTAATCGATCAACTACAACTACAAATATTGCTGACAGCTCGAAGCCATTCTCTATATCACATAAAACATTGTTCGGGAAATAAATGCTAACTAGAATCACTAGACCTTTTTTCAATCAATTATCACAGAAACTAAATTCATTTTAATTACAAGCAATACAGAGTGCAATGTACATACCGTTTTCACGGAGGACAAAATCACCGACTCCGTGAAACACTTTACTGTACAATAAGCTACTCCACGACATGATGGGACGAGGATATGGTTGAACTGCGGGAACATCATCCTTGTTGCATATAAATGTGACGAATATTGTACCAGTATCAACTATAACAGTACCTCCACCACTAAATCTTCTGATCACAGGAACTTTATCTCTTAATACAGAATCAATTTCAACAAGTTCTCCAGGTTTCCTAAGCAATTTAAGTCAAAAAAAAAAAAAAAAATCCACACGTAACGATAAATTAATATATTTTTCGCCTATTTTATTCGTATTCATTTATCGAGATTTAACTATAAAGAGATTGAATTAGAGAGATTAATACCCCGAAATGCCCATAACAATGGCGGGAAAATTAGTTCCGTCATTAATAATACACCAATTGTGAGGGGAAGTACGAAGCAAACGCTCCTCTAGATGTAGTTGCTGCAGTATAGGAACTCCTTTAAGTCTTATAAGATTCATTAACGGAAGCGCCGTCATTTTCTACGACGATTGGGTCGCCGGAGATCCGGCCAATGTAACTTTCTGGGTTTAACTTTGGGCCACTTTTTGTTTGTTTGGGTCTTTGTATTTTCTTATGGGTTCTCACCTTTGGGCTGTAGCTTGGGCCTGTTGATAATGTACGACCTTACGAAAAGAAAATCATAATAAATCTAGATTACGTATTTTCGTAAAAACAATTACAGTACTTTCTTTTTGAATATTTGATTGTGGATTAAAATAATTATTTTCATTATATATTATTTTGAACTTATCTTTTTTATTTTTCTCCAAATTTAAATAAAATATGCATACATTCATGTTCTAGTTCAACTGTCAATTTGTAAAATAAAGTGTTAATTATCAAAATAATCATCAACCAAAATCGTGTCAAAACAAGTTTCATTAGTTTCGCTATATTAATAAAATGTATACTCCATTAAAAATTTAACAGAAATTCTTAATTTTGATTGACGGAAATGATTATTTTTATAAAACGTTGAGGTGGACATGAAATCAATAACTTTTGTCGTTTATAATAAATATATAATAAGTTCATTTTTATTTGAAATTAGGGGTTTTTTGTGTATAAAATATCAATTTGAGATATTAAATTGAGAATCAAGTATATTTTTGTTTCATGTTAGCTTTTACCAGAATTCCAAATCAGCGCGTATCATATAGCAAGATCCATTTAAAATTTCTGCCAATTGAAATTAAAAAGTTCCGTTAATTTTTTAACAGTGTACATTCGGTGAGTAGGGGTGAGTTGAATGAGAACCATTTTGATTCTATGACAAAATTGAAACATTTGATTTTATTCCATAATGAATTTGATAATTAACTCGAAAAAAAAATGTGTTCTTCTAACACGATATTTATACATGTATAAATCTCAAAAAGAATACGGAAAAAAAAAACAAAGAATGCATATATATCCGTACTCGTACATATTTGTGTGATCATAATTTATTAACATATATACTCATGCTCGTATCTGATATGCAACAAGTCATGTACATGTACTTGGTCAGTTGGTTTGTGGATTGTTCTTACGGCTGCACTTAATAATGGAAATATCATGAGCAATGAATTTGCTGATATATTATAGTAAAGGCGTGAAGCATTCCTTAATAAAGATATGCAGTAGTACTGTAAGTCTGTAGAATATATAGAGCAGACGTTATTAACAAAAGCTGTCCTCAACAAGCTTGCAAAACTCGAAGAAATCAATTAATCCATCCCCATTCCGATCATAGATTGTAATCATCCTCTGGCATTCTGTCTTTGAAAACTTTTTAAAACCCAACCTCCTTAAGACGCTATTTAACTCCGTTTCATCTATATAACCATCACAATTCTCATCAAACAAATCAAAGGCTTGCTGGACTTCGCATACGCTTGGCTCATTCACACTGAACATATTTGCAATTTCATCACAACTAAATATTTCTTGCAACTTCTTATCACAACTTGGGTTGCAAGAAAGTCCTAATCTTTCCATTACCGTTTCAACTTCTTCTCTCAACATCCACTTAGTGTTTCTGTATTTATGATTCTTGTCATTAGCTCGAGGATTCGTAATTAAACCTTTGACTCGTGAATTCTTGCTCTTGGCAGAACATTCCCGTGTGACAAAGAGGAAGCCTAGTGAGGGATGAACTATAGATGAACAGATATCATCAAATAGTTCTATTACACAACATAAAACCATAAACAATATGCTAATGCTCACAAGCGATCCGAGGCTAGCTGACTTGATTCCCATCAAGATTATCCCCCCTACTGAAATTGGATTACTCATGTTAGTTAAAAAGCTGGTTCGAGATGGAAGAAATCTATATACACAGAGAAAAAAGAGAGCTGTAACAAAGTGAATGAGCTGTTGAATGAGTTATGAGTACAGTCTGCGTATTGCATAGCAGCATTTATATATAGGTGGTATGGCAATTATCTAAAATTTTCTTGTAGGAGTATATTATTAGATAAGCTAGCCTTTGTGAACGTTATCCAAGTCTGAGGAAAATGCATGGCAAATCGGCATTAATTAATTAGAAGCTATACAATCCAAGTCTACAGTCCCTGTTCTTTATGATGAATTAATTTATCTCATTGGATTTGTGTTCTACTAAATCTTGTACGTTTTGTAATTTAATCGGGTATTTTAAAATGAATAAAAACATTTCTGACAGTGTCACAATTACGTATTTCAAATTTTAATTTAGATAATGAATTAATTAAATGTTTGATCATCATATAAGTAAACAGAAAAAAACAACATAACTACAATCCAAGCGTGGAATGGGGCATGTCGAAGAAATTTCCTCGTAATTTCTTGCATGTCACTCGTCATTTTATCTTTGCCCATAGTTGCCTTCTTTTATATATCACTTCTGTTTCGAGCATAACATAAATATTTAAAACTCCTTCATAGTTATATCGTTGGATTAAATATATACCAAACAAAGATGTAGGCATGTAGCTATCATTGCGTGATACTCTAATTAATAAACCATGCTACAAAATTGCAAGGAAATTTCATGATAATGAATATATAAGATCTATATATCGCAGAAGCTACGAAGTCAATAAGCTTTTATGGGACTTTATGTCGTCTTTTTGTTATTTCAAAGTAAACAACCGGATCAGTGTGTATTCCGTGTATAGCCATTGCATTACTTGTGTGCTACAAGCCTACAACCATTGACATTAACTCTCATTTAGTCTTCCATTTTGCATTGCTTGAACTCAATTTTGACACTGTGTCTCCTTCTATTGTCATCCCTGGTTCATTCTACTGCATTGGCTTCATGAAATGCTATTAAAATATGTCTTGGTTACTAAGGAACATCGAAATGCCTAAAGTCATTTGGATCGAGCTCTTCTGTCCTTGTGATCATGTTTTGATATTAAATTCTTCGATTCGTTCTTATTTACTCTTTATGAAGTGTGAAAGATGAGGAATATTTGTGGACCTAATGATAGAAAGAAGCCAATGGAGGAGGAGATTACCATGACTGACCTTACGTAAAATGATTGTGCAGTTTACCTTACCTTAATAGCTTTCCAATTTGTGTGCTTTAAGAAAAACATTGTGATGTTGATAAATTATTAGTTGTAAAGAGATACACTTACAAATTATAATATGTTGAAATTTATGGGCAAAGTCTTATTGAATATGGGTTAAGATGCATGATTCTATATTTGAGAAGTGGACTTGTTATTAGTCCATGCTGATTGCTGTTGCTTACACTGCTAAATGAGATAACAATGCTGCTGTAATGCTAAATAATTAGATTCTCTTCCCATGTTGTAGTTGCCTTTATATTTCTAAAAAATCTGTTCCGAAACTTGTAAGAAACATAGCAGTGACTGATAGCCCAATGAACCTTATTACCTTCTTCCCAAAGACAAGAATGAATTGAGTCGTCAAAACAATCATTTCCGTATACAATTGCTCTTGATTAGAAAATATCATAATTGTTTGGCTGAATGCTGGAGCTTTTGCTCTATGCTCAAGTTCATCTTTATGTGTCATTTGGATATTATATTTTCGATCATGAAAATATTTAATCTCGAATAAAAGAATCATTTCCATTCAGCCATTTGGATAGTGTTCACTTGCATGGGTGATCCTCACTATAGGCGAACAAGGCATACACCTAGGGTCCCTAATACTTAAGGGCCCCCAAATTTCTGAATTATTTATATATAAATTAAAAAATATATATAGAGAGTATACATAGATTAGTTTCCAAAAACTAATTTTGGCCAAGGCCCCATGAATCTCAGGCCGCCCATGTTTCACTTGCTTACATCTAAGAAATCTAAACTTGTACAAGCTTCCGGGTAAACCAGGGGACAATCAAGTTCATAGAATGCATTCTGTAAAAAGTTCTTAACGAACATATATTTTCTTTTCTGATTTTTGTGTC
This sequence comes from Oenanthe sinensis, assembly GCA_028671895.1. Lineage (NCBI taxonomy): Eukaryota > Viridiplantae > Streptophyta > Magnoliopsida > Apiales > Apiaceae > Oenanthe > Oenanthe sinensis. The sequence goes on along the minus strand of CM053805.1, from coordinate 43,872,734 downwards.
TAAAGAGGAACATTGGATCAGTAAATTTTAGGAATGAAAAGCTTATAATTCTATCCTCTTAACAAGTTGGGCCCTTTCTTGATACATGCAACAGTAATCAGTTAATAGATTAGAAGGAAATAGTACCGAGATGCCGAGACATTTAAAGATGTTCTAATTAAGAGAAGTTCTTATTGCCAAGTGTTACATATTTAACTGATATAACAAACCAGTCCATGATCAAATGAATCGGCCTTTTTTCAAGGATCACTGAAGAGAAATAAAATGCATAAGAGTATAAGACTAGTTTCTTATGCATTTCTTCGTTACATCTATAGTTGCATTGACATGGAATGTAATATGCTTGCGCTGTTGAATTTGTGGTTTCAATCTTAACAAGTACGACCTTTTTATAAGCTTGAAATTACTGATCATAGAATCCTACAAGCTAAATAAATAAATATAAGTAAATTCTAGTTTTAAGGAATTGACTTTGTGTCCACCATGGTGATAGCCAAAATGGCTTGCTTGTCATCAACCAACCAACCATTATATCACTGGACTCCAGTCTCCTATATACTGCTAGTACCAAAGTGTCTCTCCACCATTAGGCACAAGTAAAATAAAGGAGTTCAATTGGATTCCCAACTGCCTTTTTTCATAACTTATGCCTTTTGCAAACCACTTTTTCTTCCAATAACTTTTTCAAGCACTTGTCATTCCCACAACCCACAAACAAAGAAAATATCCACCACTAATGATAGGCACATTACCAAGTTGATTGACCTTTGAAGCATAATCTACAATGAAATTTGACTGGGTTAGTTTATGTTTTTGTAAAAATTTACTAGTATATGGATGTCTGGTGGTGGGACATAAGAGAAGCCATAGTTCTGTTTTAATAGAAAATGCACCTCATAGGCTAATATTTACCTAATAACAAGCCTGCTTTATTCCTAAAAGAAAAACAAGTAAAAGCGAGTGGATGATTGCCTATTGCTGTAACCTTATAAGCAGTGGCGGCCAAACCAGAGCTGGTTTCGCGAGCTCGTGACTCGGGCCGGGCATGCCGGCTAGTCGGGCCGGTTCGAGAAATGTTCAGCTCATGTACAGTTCCGCAGTTAGATAAATTAGGTGGGTTTGATTTTTTTTTTCAAATCTTTATTCAGTTTATTTGCTGTACGTGTACATTGTACTTGTATTATTGTTTCAATCTAACCCACGTGCCAAGTTGAGCGGGCAGAATCTGACTGAAGCACAAAAGTCATATATACATGGTTAAATTTGGTTTTTTTTTTATATAATATATATTCAATTCGGTTTTTTTTATTTAGCTTTTTAAAAAAAGAATATGTTTACTCTTTTATTTACCTAAATTATTTACCTTTAACGCATATTATTATAAATTAATTTACGGTACACAATACAAAATATTTAACATTTTCAAGTTTGGTTTGTAATTTTTTATATTTTACAATTTCATATTTTTATGTGTTAAATTAAATTTACATATTATAATATCAAAAAAATAGCCTTCAAATTTGATTAAATATTCTGTTATGATTATTATAAATAAAATAAATTATAGTAAATTATAGTAAATTAAAAAAACACAATACATATTTGCATTAACAAATTATAGTAAATTAAAAAAACATAATACATATTTGCATTACAGTTGGTTTGACTCGTCCTTGTGCCATATATGCGTAGATTTGTAGGTAGAGCAGCTGGCGAGTCTGGGCGTTTCTGCCCGCCCATTTGTGCCCGTTTTGGTTAACCCAGCTTATAAGCTGAAAAAGTTGGTATATATATATTTTTTTTGAAAATAAGTAATTTATTTTTAAATTTAAAAATAAGATTTGGTCTTAAATTTCTAAAATAAATATTAATTTTCAAAAAAAAATATGAAAATATTTTTTTAAAAAAAGTAACTTATTATTTATAAATTAAGCCAAACACCTCATTGGTCGGTTCTACTTATAAGTGGCTATGTTCTTTGTGGTAATATGCTGTGGCGGAAGGTTCGAGGGTGTGCGAAAATTTTAACACATTTAATATCATACAAGAATGACACTTAAAAAGTTAAAATTATTGTTCAACCATGAAACATATGCCAATCATATATATATGAATTTCAAGTCCAACAAGAATATGTAAAAAATTTAAAACTCACGCACACGTTCACCTCACAAAGAAATGAAGATCGAAGAGAATAGAGATAGCAGGCATGAGCATGGTGCGGTTTGGTGCGGTTTGAGCCTCAAACCGCACCGTAACCACTTATGTGCGGCTTTAAAAAATAGAAACCAAAACCGAACCAAAAATAATCGGTTCGGTTCGGTTTTAAAAAGTACGGTTCGGTTCTTAATTAGTTCGGTTTCGGTTTTAAAACCATTACTATTTTATTATACTCATCGTCTTACATAAATTGAAATTTGAAAAAAATAATTAGATTGGGAGCTTATCAATTATATTATGTATTGATGTGCTGTAATATTATATGTTTAGTATTTACATTGTATAATTACAGTAGAACCTCGGTAAATGAATGTTCGATAAATGAATAAGTTCGACAATTGAATAAATTCCTTCGGTTCCAATTTGGGCAAATGAGTTTAATGAATAAACTCACTAAATGCATAAACGAATAAATAAAAATGTAGTCTTTATAGGTCTTATGTAAATATAAATAAATAATAACTCTATTTCAAATAATATATTTTTATTTATATAATATATGAGTAAATTTTATCCAATAATAATTTTTAAATATATTAATAAGTCATATCTTTTCGAAAAATGTCTCTAAAATGTACATAAAAGTTATAACTGCGGTGAATTCTAGGTACATTTAAACATAATATATATATATATATATAATAATATAATAAAGAAAAAAGTCTAAAAATATTATTTAAATGAATTAATATTCATTTATTGATAAATAAATATTATATTAATTTACCTATAAATAAATAATCTCGTTAAATGAATATATATTTATGGTCCCAAATGTATTCATTTATCGAGGTTCTTCTATAGTTAAAAATATTTAAATTCAAATATAATGATATTATATTATTATTATATATATATATAATAAAATGTATTATAAATATTAGTGCGGTTCGGTTCGGTTTCTATTCGGTTCGTAAAAATTTAAAAACCGAACCAAAACCAAAATATCGGTTCGGTTTTTAATCGGTTTCATTTTTTTCGGTTCGATTTTATGCGGTTTCATGCGGTTTTCGGTTCGGTTTCGGTTTTCGGTTCGGTTTTGCTCACCCCGCATGGTACTATAAAGTTGTGTAGAGCCTATCTAGGGTCTAAGTTTCAGACTTTCAGCTGACAGAATTTATTTTGTAAGTGATGATTTTTAGTTAAATATTAATAAAAATTTTGGTTTTAAGCCTAAAACTTAGTGAATTATTATTTTAGCCCAAAAGTTAGTGAATTATTATTTTAACTGCGATTATTTGAAAAATCTCGTTCCGCTATTGTGTATACATTGGGATACCTGGTTCATTGTTACATATCACCGGCCATGTATTTCTGACTCTTTTTAAATTTTTTTAATTTTACTATTAGTTATGTTAATTTTGTCACTAAATATAATTATTTACAATATAACGTGTTTAAGCTAATAGCTTATACATAACAAAAGGATGCAGAGGGGGGGAATCCACAACAATGGGCTTTGTCATTTCTATGTTAGGCGACAAGTGGTGGTCCTCAAGAGGTTGTAAATACACGGCTGTTAATGATCTAGAATTAAAAATAGATATGCTAAAGGAAAAGACGTATATCCACATACTATGGAGTATTGACAATCAAGATTATTCTTTTGTAGCTCAACAGTATACACAAAGAAAGATACAAATCCTGATATTTTGTGAAGGAGTGGCTAAGATTAACTGATATTCAACTTGTACATATTCCAACCAACTCTGAAGCTACTACACCCCATGAATGATAAAAGCAAAGTTTTGGCATTTGCATTGAAGTGGGTAGCTTTTGTGCCCTTTCCAAAGGGGAAAAAAGAAGAAAAAGTGGAAGAAAATGAAATGGAAAAACAGATACAAAACACCGAGTCAGTTTCATGACCTACCTCTATATCAATTTGAGAAACAACCAGTTGTGGCTCATATTTGTTCGTGACAACAAAATATCTATGGTGTTTCTTCTCTCTTTGAAAATGTTACACATATCGTTAGCTCCAAGAAGCAAGTGGAGAAATTTTGTAGAATGAATATATCTAAGTAGATTCACATGGGGACGATAGTTTTGTTTTTATTCGATCAACTGGTTGGTTTCACTACATTGTTATCAAAGAAATGAGCCCATAATTCAATTCTTTAGTGTTAAACATTTATGATCCAATTAAGTTTTCATATGAGATTTTAGGAGAGGCACTAACTCAACATTATATCAGAACAACCGATGTACTCCGCAATCCCAAAAATAGACTACCGAGTGAAGGAAATGACAAAGATATATGATTCAGTTTGGTCCCCTACTTAACACCTTACGAAGATATATAATCCAAATATCCAATTCAACCCCTCTCCTTTCCTCACACCTCAGACATTTCTTGACAGCCGGTAACTTTTCACTCTGAAAGTTCACCACCGATATAATTATAGAGTTTGTATATTTTGTGTAAGATAACGGTTCATATGGACAAATAAAAGGCCTCCTGTCTCCCCTGGTAAAATTTCCAACTATAGACTGTTGGCCCCTGGAAGACTAACAAGAACAAGGTCCAACCTTTTAAAGTCTCTGCACATTTACGGTTGCATTTGTGTTTATACAAGTACCATTTTTGTAGATTTTTAAAAATTTATCAAGTCTTACCAGTTAAAATTCAACAAATCAGCAAGACATTGATATTATAACACAGATATTCATTATTGATCATCCCATCAGAGAAACTGAAATTTTACATTATTGAACATCTGGAATATTGGAGCTTTAAAAATTTATAGCTCTTATTACTCCTAGTGTCAGTAAGTTTTGACACGCGCACACAAAGTTTAGACAAAGTTTTCTGAGATATGTACATCAAAACTAAAAGAGTAAATTACTCACCAAGTCAACGACGTAAAGAAGGAAATTTTGTTTGTATAAACAGGAAGCACGAAGCTGGTTTCCTCCACAACCTGCTGGAGCCACTTCCTACACTCCACAGAATAATTTCGAAAAGATCTTCTGGAGTAATTTTTTGTGAGCTGGGCCCTGATATCAGCATGATCCTACTCTGATGACCGTAATTATCCCGTAACAAATCCACTCTTATTTATCCCGGAATAAATCCACTGGATTGATACAAACATATGTCTATACTGACAACAACATTGTTTAAACATGCTAGTTTAGACCCTCTCTTGGAATCTGAGGGACCTTGACATAGCTGCAGGGTTAGCATGTAAAATCGGTGACAGTTTAAGAACGTGATTCTTTTCATCTTTCTTTGGTTGGAAGGCCTTGCTAATGGAATCAGTCTTTATTCCAAGGCTAGCAAATATTGAACCCTTTGCTGTTTCATCAAGGTCATCAATTCTCAAACTTTTTGGAACTAAAACAGATCTTTCTGAATCATTCTGTTTACTGTGTTCATTATCTTCGACATTGATTGGTCTGAGAAAGTCACCTTCTCTGGAATGCTTGCCTAATACTTGTGATTTTGAATCAGAAATTGGCGCATCTTGGTTTGTCACCTGAGGTGGAGGCGGCAACCAAGGAATACTCCAAGAACCTGGGACATTATAATTCCAGTAAGGTGTTGGATAGTATGGGAATGGAAATCCAGAAGGGTACATAGCCTGCACCGGAACTGTAGAGTTCCAGGGGCAAGGCCAAGGTAGCGCGGGATGAAATGGAACTTGAGAAGGGAAACCATGAATATTCTGCACCTCCGGCTCTGTAATTCCATCTTTCTTCCCTTCCATGTTTGAGTTCAATTTTCTGATGGAAGATCCACTGGAGCAATCATCAACATATTCTCCTCCTTTGCAAGGGCCTGTAACTCCTTGTTTGTGAAGCCCATTCTGTAAACTGTTTGAGACCTTTTTCTCAGAAATAAAAACAGAAGACATGGATTCACCAAGGGGAGCGTCTGCACCAAATGAGAGGACTGTTTCATTGTTTTTAATCGTAGCATTATGGATTCCATTTGAAGCATCAATGCCAGCTGCACGTAGTGCTACAGACACAGTCATATGACGACAGTGCGAATCAGAACTCTTGTTCTTGCGACGACCAGCACCGACAGGCATGTTCCTCATTGTTCCTCCAACAGTCCAGTATCTCTGGCAGCTCTTACAGAAGTGTCGGGGTTGGCTAACATTGTAATTGTTGTAATAACAAAACTTCGTATCCATGCTGTTACATCGAGGACAAGGAAGAATCTTGTCTGGCTTCTTCAACGTCTTCTCTTGCGAGTCAATTGCATCACTTTGCTCATTATCTGTACTTGGAGGTTTTAATGTTGCATTTTCTTCATTTATTGAGGGGGTTTTAGGGCTGTCACCACCTCCTGTCGATCCTTTTGTTTCTTTTGTGATTGGCAACGCTGCTTTGTCTTGTGGTTTATTCTCACTCTTTTCTTCTACGAGATCCTGAAATTTAGCAAGGATCAACATAAGGAGCAGTACAGTAGCAAGAGTATGACACAATTCGGATTATTAATTTCTACTACTTAATAGCCAACCCTAACATATACTGATAGTTCCTACCCCTAACAAGCCAATATTCAATAGCACATCCATTTCTGTCCAATAAACTGCATCAATTAAATTTATCCTTTTTCTGGAGTGAATAATACTACAATTTATCGGTGTTCACAAAAACAGCCTCTCTACCACTCTGCTCCGGGGAGAAAAGAGTAGGTTGAATTTTGAGAGAGACATAACGAGTATGTTCGGTTTCGTACACAGATTTCATTATCAATCTAGCTTTGAACCTCTCATAACAATGAATATCTGTAATTAAGTTTGTAAACAAAACAAAAGCGCAAGATTTGAAAATTTGAGTGCAACAAAGATTGAAGATTTAATGTCACAATTGAATACAACTTATATAGTCCTGTAGGATTCATTCTATTGAAATCAAAAAAACCCAATTAACAAAGCAAATAAAGCTAACAAACTGTGTGTTTTATCAAACGGGCCAATCCAAGAATATAAAAAGACTATAAAAGACATGTTAAAAGTACAATCCTCACTTAAAAATCATACCTTTTGAGTCTCTGATCCATCTTCGCCTCCAAAGTTGCTAACTTTACTATTCTCTGACCGGCACCCGCCGGAATCTTGGCCGGAGACGGCCGGAATTTTTTCATTTTCAGTCAACACAATCTTTTTCCCAAACAGCTTAATACCCAGATCCTTTTCTTCACCCATTTCTCAAAAATAAAAGTCGCCGAGAGTATATAAAAAATATATTTGTATGTATAATTGTATATATAGAGGAGAGATTTTTGTAAGTCTTCGCTGGCAGTGAGGGGAAGTGAGAAAATGATCCAGTTGGAATCAATAAAAAGCACCACTAACATTATGTGGATCCCACGTCAGCACAAGATGATTTTTCTCAGCCACAAGTTTTTTTTAGGTCTTTTTGTGTCGTTTTACATATTTACCCTCGGTTGCTTTGTAAACTCAAATTCGTCGTGACAACTAGGTGGCTTTTTACAGGTGGCTAAGTTTGATTGGACTGGATGAGGGTATAATTGTACTTTAGATGTTATATCCAGATCTTGAAAAAGGTCATTGGAGGATCGGGTAGTATCCAATAGCTCTTTGCTAACCTCTGCAGGCTGGCAGGATTCTGTTGCACTGGATCACTGCCTATTTTTGATTTTATCGAAGAAAAATAAGAAATTAATAATAACAATAATAAATATAATACAGAAGGATATATTCTTACTTCTCGCCATCTCAGGACTTATAGCAAGGGTTTCAACACCTATTTCTCGTGGTATCATTTTTTAAAATTAAATGATAGAATTTCTATTTTATTTTTAAGATTTTTATTAATGGGATATGTATTTTTAATTTAAATATTGCATTTTTACTTTTTTTTAAGTAGGATAACCCACAATTTAAAAATAACATCTAATAAATTATTGAGTTTGTAACACCTCAATCTCACATGAGTATATTCAAATAACACTTTCGAGACTCGGGGATTTAACCTCGATTTATCACATTTTAACACTTTCGATCGAGTATAGCTCTGATACTATTTATAATAACTCAAACCTATAACTCAATGCATATTGAGAATATATATATATATATATTGGACCAAAAGATGGAGGGACCTTGGACGAAGAAGTATCAGTGTATCTGTCATTTCGAGGGCGTTTGGTAAACAATTCCTTGCTCGAAATGGTTCAGAGCACGGAATGTAGGGGGCTTGAAGTCTACAACCATTATAAATTGATCAATTGTAGAGAGAATCAACATGGATAGATAAATACCCAAATATAAGTAAGCGCCAAATATAAAGAGTCAACGCATACTTTTAGCAAATAACTGGCTGGAAATTATCTCGACCCCCTTGTCATTTTTGGGACTGTCATCCGAACCTGAAGACACACTCATAACATGGCTGTCTTTCGTTACAGGAGTCTGAAGTTTACTTCTAGTTCTACCGGCGGCTGTTGAAGCCAATGGCTTTTCAGAAGTTTCTTTCACATGTTTAGCAGTACTCTTCATCAATTTCTCAATAAAATCTTTGACAACGACTTGGGTGGCATACTGGATAGGACGATCGAGGAGATTAGGCTACAACCTGTCGGGTATGCTCAAATTCTTGATGATCTCCGCAGTCTTTTGAACATCATCACTAGCTTCTTCAGACTCAACAGTGCGATCTAGTAAAAAATATATGTCATTGAAGAAATAATTAAGGCAGTCACTTATTTAAATATATGGTGAATGACGAGGAATATACTATGACAATAAAAAAAACACAAAGATGGGGAGGTTCCATATGGTAATAAAGATATAATTCGAGGCAATATTTGACGAACTCGTAAGGCATTTTATGAAGCACATGGTTATCAAATGTTAAATAATAGGAGAGAGTTTGCCAAATATATGTCAGCACAGGCAATCGCAAGGAAAGTGAAGTGACGATTTAAGTTGTCACAAACAAATTACCGAACACATGACGAGCACAGACAAGGTGCATCAATAACGACTACAACAACAATTATTGAATACCTATTGAAGCCAATCACACACACAAATATATGATTCCCATAAACAAATTAGTACCAACAACTAAAAGCAATATGTTTCGACATACTAATTGAAACAATATAGTTGGCAGAAGCCCAGTATGACAACCAACAACGAGGAATGCAATAACAAGTATACGATATACATAATATAATTCCCAATGTCAAGGCCCATCAACAAGACAGTGTCAATGTTACAGGAAAGTGACATAACAATCATATACGCGAAAAAGCATGATTGAACATTTCATCAAACACAAAGGTTACGAGAATGAAGTCACAAAGAAAATAGAAGCAAAAACAGTATCATAGCATTGAGGCATACTAGCATCCTCCAAGCCGAGGGCATCAATTGCCTAGGTGCCACATCCATAGTCTTAAGCAAATCTTCGATGAAGCCAGGGAAAGGAAATCGAAGTCCTATGTCGAATGGGTAGCAGTAGAAGCTCACCCAACCTTCGTTATGCCAATCAGCTCCTTCAGTGGCTCTTGAGGGATAATCGCGCGAACGTCACCATCAAATAACAGCATCATCTCGTCGATTTTCACATCTTTAATCAAACTCATATTGTTGTCGCTATTATCGAGTGTTGAGGTTGGAGCCCATGTGGGGTCTATTGGTGTTTTCAGCATCAGAAGCTACAGTTTTAACACTCTTCCTCATCATGGTTACGAAGGCTGTAGAAAATGGGTATGTATTGTGGAAGGTTGAAGCTTGGTATGAAACCATAAGGAGTGGAAATATTTATAAAGCAAAGAGAGAGAGAGTTTGAATTGAATGTAAAAAGCTAAATGATATGTTGTATAAGATATATACAATAAAGTTGCACGATGTACGAGGTTTTAATCCTATTGGTTGCATGTTTTCGACCAATAGGATTAGGGGAAAATGTTGGTGATGGATTTTGACATGTCCCACATCAATTATCTGTTGTCGACATCAAGAACACGACGGGAACAGAGGCCTCCGACGTCAACTCGACTACAGCTAGAAATGGTCAAATAACAGTCCTAAATTTTAGGAAGAGATGAGTATCTTATCTCTAATTAATTGGATCATGGAGAAGTGGTTTCCTAGAAGCTTGGCACGTTCAAATAAAGATAAATAAGATCATATATCAATACATTATCAATATATACAACACACGTCACAATCACACTTCTACTAACATGCTACTACACCACTACACCATTGTTTATTCCAGTTGCCGTCTAAGAGCATAGTTCTTTATTTTTCTTCATTGTAATTTCATCTTCGTCAGTTGTAACCCATTAAACATTGTTCTAGTGTATTATATTTGGTTGGAGAAGGTCTCACCCATGATTTTTATCTCTCGACAGGGGTTTTCTGCGTCACCATTTATTTGTGTTGGTTTACATGTTTATTCTTGTGTTTAGTTTGACCATACACATTATACACACTTGAAACCAATTAAACTTAATCTTTAACCTATTAAAATTTACCAAAATAAAAACCAGGCACACAAGGAAGAAAGAGGGAAGGTGGAAGGCATAAATGAAAGAATGAACATCGAGTTTTATGCCTATCGAGGATCCGATGCTAATAATAGGCATACGCCGCATGCCCCGAGAAGAGGCTGCATCGACTGTTAATTTATGTAGGCGGTGATAATGTCGTATCATGTTAGGGAAAATATTGTTATGGTAAAATAAAGAAATGGGATAATTGTGATTGATGTCTGTACATAAAATAATACGATCTTTAGCTTTATTGCTTCCATTTATCAATTCAACTCCGCGACTTTTGGTATAACAAAACACAAATGTCCCCTTCGATTAATTTTATTTTATAAAAATAAGTATTTATTTTCAGAAAAAAGTACATTTTTACATCTATTTTTCTGAAAATAAGTACTTATTTTCCTAATTTAAGGAAAGACAAACGGCCACAAAGCCTTGATTTTATAATGTTGTAATATGGAATGCCCAGTGAAATTGTATATTTGTGTATTTGAATGTAGTAAAGCAGAAAAGGAGATGCAGCGTTTTCCCACATCGAAAGGAGTTGGGTGAAATTACACAGCGCTGTACTTTAAAAAAGTGACATGGGCTTTTTTAGTGGGATGGGATGAGTGGTCAGAATATTGCGCTTAGAATGTAATATGTGTGTGTAGCCCAAAGCCTGTTGACAGCATAGGCACTCTCATTTTAAACCTATCTGATCCCTATCCCATTTTTGAAGCCCAATGCAATTTTTTTATAAATTTTAAAATTAAAAATTTGAAAACAGTTGAAAATATAACTCTGAGCCTGCGGCCCAGGGACTACTATTTAATTCTTTATAGGTCGAGCTGTGGGAAAAAGAATTGAATCATCCAAAAAGTGGAAGAAATACCTCTCTCTCTTTTTCACTTGACACAAATGTTTTTCGTTTTGCTTGTTTTTTCCTCTCTTCAATCTTTAATTCGGGATCAAGTTATCAGAGTCAATATAAATACTTGAGTAATTTAAAAAGTAAAAAGCAGGAAAACTATTTTATTCTTAAAGTAGGTTTAAACAATCTAATTTTTTAAAGTTAAAACTGGTATTTATAGGTGATGGACAAGTAAATTCGACGAGGTAGGCATGGTTTTTAGAATCAACTATCTTCTACTGAAATAAGACACGACTGTATTTACTTCTTGTCTTGTCTTCAATCTTCATAACAATAAGATTAATACTTCATGCAAATTGTGAACCAACGAAACATATAGGCAATAGACAAAATTCAACACAGAATCAATCTTATTGTAAATTATGAACATAAAACTCTGCCACCTCTCTTTGCACATATGCGATCAAGCAATCACTTGAAGTAATAAATGGACTTGTGGTGGAAAAATCTTAGTTGGAAGATGGAGCATCGGCTGGTGCTGGAGACGGACTATTGTTTTCATCGACGCGTGTAAAACCAAGCTTTTTAATGATTTCATCAGCAATTAGCTCGTTTGCACTATCTGATGGGTGATACTCGTCCCAAAACAGATACTTGCTTCTGTCTTTGCACAATGTGGATGCAGGAACACAGGTAAGAGCTGGTCTAATTCTTCCAAACGAACAGCATGGCGAATCAGAGTTGTCAAATCCTGCAAATACAAAATTGTAGCACACACTCTTTAGACAATGAAATGCACATTAAAGTTTTCTTTATGTTGATAAGGTGACACACCATATTTTGAAGGATTTTTTATGACATTGTAAACAACATCATAACTGTCTCCAAATCTATAGCTTGCGTTTGGAAGGTTTTTTGACAAATCTTCGAGAAGATTCTTTGCAGCCTTGTTGAAAGAAAGAGCCAAGTTATTGGTCTTCTCTTGGCATTCACCAGAACCAGATATACTAAGAACTCTTTGAAGTGGAATGCAACCCATGGGTCCTAATCCAAACACCATCAGCTGTCGTGCTCCTAGCTTATGTAAGAGCTTAATTCAGGAAAAATGTAAACTTTAGACATGCATTCACTTACAATTTAATAAACATAAGTTTTTAAGAGCAAGCTTGCCTTTAGCTGTGCTCCAAGTGTTTCCATTAAATAATCGATAAAGCCTTCATCATTGTATGTCCATGAATCGCGATAGATAGGCATCAGGTAATTATTGATAAAATCGTTGCTTCCTAGTGCTACCACATATTGTGATTCTTGGAAAAATTTCTCTGCTGCTGCTGTCCCCAATTTGGCTTTCATTAATTCTTGTGTTCCTTGAAACAACTCGATTTGCTTGTAAAGTGAGAACCTTTGTATCTGCAATTATTTTGTGTCACGCATCTCCAGCTACAATGTAATGTTTTAACTTAAAATTTTTTTGTTTACAACTTACGAATAAACCACCAGTTTCATTCAAGATTCCACCACCTCCAGATGCGAAATTCACACCATTTTCCAATATTACATCCTCTGTTAAAGATGGGTCAAGAAAAGCCGGTGGTCTTGGAAGCCCCATTTTGTCCCCTGCATTCGTAAGAAACTTAATGTAGAAGACAATGTCACAAAATAAATGTATGATGTCTATGTGCATGAATCATTTGAATATATACAATACTATGTATATACCTATAATATCAGACACAGTTCGACCATTAGTGAACCTGCCATTAGGCATGCCGTTTCCAAAATCAATGCCATACCAGGGAAGGTTAGCCCGAGCTAGGCTCTTGGAGAGTCTGTCATTGTTACCCACATCTGACAAGGAGTCCCCAAAGATGAACTGCACAACTTTGCAATTGTGACCGTCAATACTAATCACCAACAAAGTCACAAGTGTTACCAATAACGTCATGCTTAATTTACTAAGAAGCCCGTCACAGTAATTGCTTAGCTATTAGAAGAAATGAATATGAATTGTTAGTAATTGAAGGCTGGATTATAAGCATGTAGAAAATGTGAAAGTTATGCTGAGGAGGTTGGGACTTAAACAACGTGAAAAAATGTTTTGTTTAGGAGAGAAAAGAGACACAGTTTGATAAACCAACTGCTACTGATTCTAACCTACTGAAGCTACCTTTCTATATTTGCCTTTTTGGACCAATAATATATAAATGTAGTAACAAACAACAGTGCAAATCAAGTCCAAACCAAAAATTTAAGATTGTTTGTTGTGGTAAGTTGCCAACTGATTCATCGAGTCCAATAGTTCCTTTTGAGAAAACAGATGCATGTTATATTCAATTATATAAAAGCTAAAGCCAACAGAGTATGGTAAGGGTGGGTAAATCAACACCCGTTAATTTAGTGCCTCATATATTGCTCTCTCATGTCTCATTGTCAAATCCATGCATCTTACGCCCTCTCGCTGGCTCTATGAGAAGAATAATTTGGTTTTTTTTATCACTGAATTGATATTTTGATTTTGCTGGTGAAAAAAAATTAAGAGAGATGATAGTGTGAACAGAACTGAAAATTGAGATAGCCCAAGTTTTTAATTCAACACTAGTGGGATACTGCCTTCTGAATTTTACTCATGTAACAATCTGGACCAAATTTTAAGCCCAGGAACTAAATTTTAGATTAGCGTAGAAACATTAACTTGTTATGTTGGCCCAACTATAAAATTTTGAGTAACGAATTGGTTCAAACGCGGCTCATTAGCCAAGATTGGATTCAACTGGAGCGGAACAAATTTGACATTGAATCTGGGTATCTGTTTTCTTAAAACTTATTCAACTCGATTTGAATAATACTAACATATATATTTTGGGAATTAGTTCGTGATGGTGGAACAACCATCTATCCGTTTTTTTTTGTGATCGATAGGAAAAACCCTTAGATAGCCCTACAGAAGCGCAAATAAATGATATGACCTCCCTCATTCATAAAATTTTTACATGTTAATGGTATTCGCGGAAAAAAATGATTCAGAAATTGTCCCCCTAACTAGCCTTCCAGAAGTGTGGATAGATGACGTGTCCCCTGATTCACAAAAATTTCACGTGTTAATCCTATTTGCAGATGCGTGGATAGATGGTTCAAACGATAGATTGTCAGGGATTGGAACTCATATATTTTTTGATTTTAATAAAAAATATATATTTTTGGAAAAAGCCCTTGTATATTTTACATTACTTAATACATATGCAAGATTATTTTAGATACATATATGAGATCATAATTATTTTTTATAAAAATTAAAATATTTGTGAAATCTCAACTAAATTAAAATTCCTCATAATTCAACTTATTTGTTAAAAACTCACGTCCAACTCATGTAATAGACATTAAATCGATTTGATTTTTGATTCAAAAACTTTAAAATAAATTATGCTTTTAAGAATTTTAATCTCCGGATATTTTTAAAAAATATGTCTTAACATTAAATTGCATATCTATCTTGATTTTTGATTCACAACTCACAGCCTCACTCACATGATCTGATGATCTAAATATCTAGTAATTCACGTAGGACATCCCAATTTTTTAGAATATTACTCCGTAATTCGAAAAAGTTAGTAGTATTAAATCGAAGAAAAACGAAATAATTAAAGCCACAAGTAAGTAGTATGACGCGTCACATTCTCATTCACACACTCAGAGGCAGTACTAGCATTACCACAGTATCACTTGAAATAACCCGAACGAAATCTATCCCCATTATCCAAATCCAATCTCCACCGTCCATGTGTACAATCCAACGGTCCATAACCCCGCATATCAGCAACCATATCCAACAAAACAATAAAAACACAACCCCAATCTCAACACACTCCCACCACAAACACAATGGCCACTTCAATTGCCCTCAAAACCTTCACCGGCCTCCGTCAATCCTCACCGGAAACAACCGTCATATCCCACCGTCCCGCCACCCCATCCTACCGTCCTCTCCGCATCTCCGCCGGTAAATTCAGCCCCAAAGTCACCGGCCGTAATCTCCGTGTCGCCGTCATTGGCGGTGGCCCTGCCGGCGGCGCAGCTGCCGAAACCCTAGCCAAAGGCGGCATCGAAACATTCCTAATTGAACGCAAGATGGATAACTGTAAGCCCTGCGGTGGTGCAATTCCGTTGTGTATGGTCGGTGAATTTGATCTCCCGTTGGATATTATTGACAGGCGAGTCACCAAGATGAAAATGATTTCACCTTCCAATGTAGCCGTTGACATTGGCCAAACACTTAAACCCCATGAGTATATCGGAATGGTTCGTCGAGAAATTCTCGACGATTACCTTCGAACCCGAGCTAAAGACTCGGGTGCGACCGTAATTAACGGCTTGTTCCTTAAGATGGACAAGCCTGTTACGAAGACAGCTCCGTATGTACTTCATTACACTTTGTATGATGGGAAAACTGGTTCCAGTGGGAAGCGCGAAACCCTGGAAGTCGACGCCATTATTGGCGCCGATGGTGCAAACTCCCGCGTCGCTAAACAGATTGGCGCGGGGGATTACGAGTACGCTATTGCATTCCAGGAGCGTATTAAGATTCCTGATGACAAAATGAAGTATTACGAAGATCTTGCCGAGATGTATGTTGGTGATGACGTGTCACCTGATTTTTACGGTTGGGTTTTTCCGAAATGTGACCACGTGGCAGTTGGTACTGGCACGGTTACTCACAAGGGTGACATTAAGAAGTTCCAGCTGGCAACTAGGTTGAGAGCTAAGGATAAGATTTTAGGAGGGAAGATTATTCGTGTCGAGGCTCATCCGATTCCTGAGCACCCACGCCCGAAGAGACTATCCGACCGTGTCGCCCTGGTTGGCGACGCAGCTGGATATGTCACGAAATGTTCGGGCGAGGGAATTTATTTTGCGGCAAAGAGTGGGAGAATGTGTGCAGAGGCAATAGTGGAAGGATCGGAGAACGGGAAGAGGATGGTTGATGAAGGGGATTTGAGAAAGTATTTGGAGAAATGGGACAAGGCATATTGGCCAACATACAAGGTGCTTGATATTTTACAGAAGGTGTTTTACAGGTCGAACCCTGCGAGGGAGGCATTTGTGGAGATGTGCGCTGATGAGTATGTGCAGAAGATGACATTTGATAGCTATTTGTACAAGAAGGTTGCACCTGGAAATCCGTTGGAAGATATAAAGCTGGCTGTGAATACTATTGGGAGTTTGGTGAGGGCTAATGCTCTTAGGAGAGAAATGGACAAGATTAGTGTATGATCAGATGAAGAAGAATATTTATAATTCGGACTCATTTTTTCCCAGCATTGTTGTTGTTTTTATGTGATTTTTAATGTGACAATTGTAGTCTCGTGTACTATATCTTCACTCTTGTATAACTTGTTTACTCAAGAATCAAAACTATCTAGTATCTAAAATGTAGGATTGATGTATGAGTGAATTGTATTTTGATAATTTAGAATATCAGACTATTAAATTCAGAACTCAGCATGTACAATTTTAGACAAAACTAGAATAAAAACAGATGTCTAATTGCAACTAATTCTTCCAATTTTGTGAGTCTATTAGTGAAGCAAATTCAACCAAGTTGAGATCAGGAATATTTGTCCAAGTTGGGTGTTTAAGGTACAAATTTTTAGCATGTATTGAGTGTTTAATAGAGCCTCAAGTTCCAATATCGCCTACTCCTACAACACCTGATAGCAGTGAAATTGAATTCGTTAGTAGCACTAATTTTGTGCTTGTGTTGTTGGTTGCAGTGAGCTTGAATGGCGAGTTTAATGGCTCGTCTTGTTAACGGTGATGCTGAATAGTGAATTTATTAATTCGTCTTGTTAACAGTGGTGACGTGAATTTATTCGAATGACCTATTGCACATACTAAAAAGTAAAATAGTAACATATTTTAAATATACCACCTTTCTATATTAAAACTAAAATCTCTCGAAATTATCTTCAATATTCGTGTACGCCTTATTTTTGTTTAAAAATCCAATGACCAATGTTAAGCTTCAGATACAAAAATAACATACGATATTGCTTGCTTTGTTTTTTCCCCTTCTGGAGAAGGATTTTTACCCGTTTAATTTGTTTGGTTTGCTTTTTTAATTCTAAATAATCAGAGTTTCGAATTTTCTTTCATCTTCGATTCAAGTAGAGTTTATTGTATTCGAGAGTGGACCGATTCTCTCTTATTGTGATTTCGTTTTTAGATCTAAGTTTTTTATTTTTAATTTCAATTCGTAATTTAAGTTTGTTTTCTCTCCTTGGTGAGATGGTGTTTGTTCTCTTTTTATTGTGAATGTGAGTTCTGATTCAATGATAAAAATTTGTATTGTATTGTATTTATGATCAATAGCTTAAACAGGTTGTGATTAAATGGGTATGTACATATATCATCTTTAATATAGGGCGATTTGTTCGACTCGATATTTTTGTAAATCCCGTATGTCTTTTTATTATTAAATTAAATTCATTTTTCTTAAAAAAAGAATAACATACAGAATTAGGTCTCTTGGTTCATCTCGCTGCACTACCTTCAAAATTTAATGAAAGTTTCTGATATTAAATTTCAAACAATTTTTTATAAAAAGAATAATAATTATTTGTTCAACTTGACCATAAGAATTTGATATTAAATATTTTTAGCCCAAATTTGTTCATACATTTTATCGTTATATTTCGTATATGCATTGAAGTTTGTGTAATTTTTTATATCTTTGATAATAATTTAAATAAATAGAAATAAGTATTTTTTAAATGTTTTTTGAAGAAATGAAAAATAATGACAATATAGTGAAAAAGCTAGAAAATCTAAATAGAACTAGTATCAGGGATGCCACTAGAAAAACGAATTAACTTTTTTTTTTGAATAAATAAAAATGAATTAGCTTTATTCTGTGAAAATTTTCTTCAAAAAAAACACACTTTATTCTGTGAAAATAAAAAATTAAAAAAAAAAGACTTTTACCAAGAGCATATTCAGATTCGTTCCTTTTATATGCTTATATAACAGCCGTTAAAACTGGCGTTAAAATCGATGCGTTCCTTTTATACATAAACAGCTTCAATTTGTGTAGATATCCTCAAGGCCGTCGCAGAGATTAAACTATTCTAATCCTCACCAGCTCCGAAAAAAGGTACATCATTTCACACATCTAATCTTTCAATTTCACTCTTCGAGATCTGAAATTTAATTTGTTTCTCTTGATTTGTGTATATATTTTTGTTGATGTAATGTTAATTCTAGGTTAATGAATTGTTTCCTATAAGAAATGTGAAGAATAATCATTCGGTTAATTGTTTAGACTAGTGTATTTGCAGCTGATTTGAGTGAATCACATTATTCTGTTTTATTATAATCATGTGTTGTTGGTTATCACTACTAATGCTACTCTGAACAATTGATTGATTCCCTTCTTTGATTGCTTGTGATGGAAACCTGCTTTCCCTGTGAAAACTCGATACGTAAGCTGATGTGAGTAGTGAATTTGCTGCATATATGTAGATTACGAGTATTGGCTTTGTTTATTGAATTTGCAACTTATTAACTGATCTAATGAGTTCGATATTCTCTAGATTACATATCTGAATTATGTTTATTTGCTTGTGAATTTGGGATAGAGTTGGTTTCTGCAGCAAGTTTTGTTTTGTGAAGAACTTTTTGATTGTTTATATTAAAATAGGGTGTTCTTTTCCTTTTTAATTATAATATTTGATTGCTTGTGATGTGTTCACTACTTCACTTTTCCACACACGTTTTAAAATGTCAAGAACCTATTCGCTCTGGAGCGTGATTTCTCTGCTAAGACTTTAGCAGGGAATTGATTTGTTTTAATTTGCCACCAAAAATTCTGTTTGTCTCTGGTTTATTGCCAGTTCAAAATGGATACAAAACACTTCTGTTTGTCTCTGGTTTATTGCTAGTTCACAATGGATACTAAATTGTTGTTCAGGTTTTCCTGATGGCTTGGTGAACTTTAGCTTTGTAACCATATATTCAACTTTTTGTATGAGATTACTATATTAAAGATAATTAACTTATTGAGTATCTAATTGGTCTTTTGAGGTTTAGGATGTAATTGTTCTCATTTTTTTTTTTTGACTAACAGCTAATTTCTTTGCACCGGTTCCAAATAATTTTCTGTGTCTTGATACCAAGTCTACTATCCATACAAAAGGCACCTAATCGAAAGTGATGTTGCATCTTCCTGTTTAATTTATTATTATTTTTTTGTTATTGTTCATTTGATGTATTCCATATGCAGTTGTTTCTTAATAGTTATTGAATTATTCAGATATAACTAAAAAAAGCTTGCCCAATAAGTAGTTCTTCAATGAGTGACTTTGTAAGCAGTCGTTTCTTATCATAAAGAGTGTTATGTGATATTATGGATATTGGATAGATGGATTATCCCCTTTGGCTATTACATCTGCTTTCTTGAAAGTTGACCAAAAAGGTACCTCCCCAAGCATCTTTTTTTCCCGACTACGAATTTAGAACATAATGAATGCAAGAAGGAGACCTGATACAACTTGATGTTACAAACTTATAATCCCTAATTGAGAATTTAATTATTAAAAACATCATATTGGTTCGTTGTGCAACATGTAATCTATATAGGCTGTAATGTACTTTATGACCTTTGCTCTGAGTGGCTTATAATAGTACCTTAATATGCATGCAATTAACCAAGAAGATCGAGTCCTTACTCAATAAATCTATTTATTAAATTTTATAAGTTCATTTCCAGATTGTTGATTTTTTGCTGTATTTTTATGAAGTGTTGCCAATATATTGAGCAAATAGATATCTAATTTATTATGGAGCACCAGAGATCTTCTTAGAATTCTATTATGTTATCAGTCAGTTTTCAATTCTCAAACTAAGCCATACTTTTTTTGCTCCTCAGATGGCAGCAGCAACAGCAAGTACCTTTTCTGTTGGATCAACATTATCATGTGGCTCCAAAATGAGTCTACTTTCGCAGCCAAAGGGCACAAGTGTTCAATGCAACTTCAACAGCAAGTTGAGAAGTTTCAGTGGCCTCAAGGCAGCTACAGCGTTTAGCTGCGAGCCAGAGTCGGCCTTCTCAGGCAAGGACAGCAGGGCTGCTCTCCAAGCCTCATTTTCTTGCAAAGAACAAAATCAGAGCCAGAGATGTTTAGTTAACAATCAGATCAGGTCCTCTTTCAAAGTAGCAGTTCTTGGAGCAGCAGGTGGTATAGGCCAGCCACTGGCGCTACTCATTAAGATGTCTCCACTAGTTTCGACTTTGCATCTTTACGATATAGCAAATGTCAAGGGAGTTGCAGCTGATCTCAGTCACTGCAACACACCCTCTCAAGTGTTGGACTTCACAGGAACTCCGGAACTGGGTAGTGCATTAAAAGGCGTAGATGTGGTTGTCATACCTGCTGGTGTTCCAAGGAAGCCTGGTATGACACGAGATGACCTCTTCAACATCAATGCTAACATAGTGAAAACCTTGGTCGAAGCTGTTGCTGACAATTGTCCAGATGCTTTCATCCATATAATCAGTAATCCAGTCAACTCTACTGTACCAATTGCTGCGGAAGTGTTGAGGCAGAAGGGTGTTTATGATCCCAAGAAGCTTTTTGGTGTGACAACTCTAGATGTTGTCAGGGCTAACACATTTGTTGCTCAAAAGAAGAACCTGAAACTTATTGATGTTGATGTCCCAGTGATTGGAGGACATGCTGGAATTACTATTCTTCCTTTGCTGTCAAAGACAAAACCATCTGTGAATTTCACTGATAAAGAAGTGGAAGAGCTTACAGTCAGGATTCAAAATGCTGGAACAGAAGTTGTGGATGCCAAGGCTGGGGCAGGATCCGCTACCCTGTCAATGGCATATGCTGCTGCAAGATTTGTTGAGTCCTCCCTTCGTGCTCTTGACGGAGATGGTGATGTCTATGAGTGTGCTTTTGTCCAGTCTGAATTGACCGAGCTTCCTTATTTTGCATCAAGAATTAAGCTTGGAAAGAAAGGGGTTGAAGCTATTATTCCATCTGATCTTCAAGGACTGACGGAATATGAACAAAAGGCTCTGGAGGCCCTTAAGCCTGAGTTGAAGGCCAGCATCGAGAAAGGGGTTGCATTTGCACAAAAGCAAGCAGTAGTTGCTTAAAGTTGACAAGTGAAGCCACCAGAGGAGATAAAGGCATACTATGTTAGGCATATTAATATAAGTTCATTAGTGCATCAACATCATCAATTTTGTAGACTATGAATTTCTAATTTCGTGGTTACAATATTATGCGGATGGGCTCCTAGGCTAAAGAGTAATGTACTGTTTTAGAATTTTGTTCTCATCGACAATAATCTGTAATAGCAAGTATAACATTACTGGTACTTTGTGGCATTGAACTTTGGAGCGTTATCTATAATGAAGACTGAAGAGACATAAATCACTATATTCTTCTGTTTTTCTTTTCATGTTTGAAGAATTATTTTATTTCTGCTACTTACATATCAGCTGTGCATTCCGTTTTAAAAAAGAATAAAAAAATCTTGTATGTTATACTAATTGAACAGAAAATATCTTGTATTGCAGTCTAATAACTCTAATGTTTAAACTGAAAGGAAGTAGCTGAATGCCTGCATTCATGTCCTGAAGGATACCATTGACCGGCCTACTAGCATTTAGCCACATCGGTATTTACCACTATGTGGTGGACTGTGAACTTGAGTTTACACTTGCACAATATCCATCTTTAAAATGATTGTGCAAGTATAATATAAGATACATAATCATTTCTAATGTTCGATAAACTACCGATAGCTGTTGCAAGAGCAACGCCCTTCCCAGAAATGATGAAAGTGGGTGCGATCACTGATTACCACCACACGGTTATAAACCCCTGAAAATATTTCTGCAAACTTGTGGCAGTCAGCACAGGTCCTTAGGTTCTTCGCAACTCTAATCTTTGTACCAGGTGGAGTCGCAAGAACTGCAAAAGCGATTGCCAACTTCTCACTGTGATAAGAAAATCTAAACTGATTTCCTGCAGTATCCATATCATGTAATTCGGTTGTTATTTCAGTAACATAACCAGCAATCTTCAGTTGCTTTTCTATCTCTTCAAGCATATCATATATCTCTTTCTTTCTTGGATGTGAACTATCATCAGCAACAAACGAATGTAAGTCTCCTTTCAGCTCAATTGTACTAGAAGCCGGGGTAGTCTTGATTCCTTTTTCCTTCATCAATTTTCTGACTTTTAACACCTTTTCCCCGTCACCTGCTGAAGAATATATATTCAGTAGTAGTAGATAATTTCCTACTTCCTGAGCCTTATGCTCAATCAGCTGCCCAACTACACGTTCTCCAAGTTCTACTTGACCATGAATTTTACAAGCCCCCAGTAGAGTCCTCCATATAGCTGCATCTGGCTTGATATTCATAGAGAGTACAAGATTGTAAGCTTCTTCCAGTAAACCTGCTCGACTCATCAGATCAATAACACATCCATAGTGATGAATGTTGGGCACTATTCCAAATTCTTTGCTCATACTATTAAAAAACATCCGACCTTCATCAAGCAGGCCCGAGAGACTACAAGCAGAAAGTACACCAGTAAATGTTTGCTCGTCAGGAATAACACCCATCTTCTGCATCTCCCAAAAAGCTTCAATGGCTTCTCGTCCATATCCATTACTAGCCAAACCCGATATCATTGCGCTCCACGAAACTACACTCTTCTTATTCAGACCCTTAAAAACTTCATAAGCCTTCTCCATATCTCCACACCTAGAATACATTGCTACAAGAGTATTACAAATATTTTTAATATTTGCATACCCATGCTCTATAACATAATTATGAACTCTTTCACCAAATTCAAGCTCCCCTAAATTCGCACACGCCTGAAGAACAAGCAAACACGTGACATCGTCCGGTTTCGACTCACATTTCGAGCTCTCCATCCTATCAAACACATCCAACGCGTCCCGTGTACGCCCATTCCTAGTACAACAAGAAATCAACACATTCCACACCACTGTATCTCTCCTAGAAATCTCATCAAACACCTTACAAGCACCATCAATCACGCGAAAACATGAATAAAAATCCATCAAACCAGTCAACAAAAGGGTATCCGAGTGATGCCCAGTTCTCAAAATCCTCCCATGAATCTGTAACCCACCAAAGAATAACGATCCTTTAACACAAGCCTTAGTAACAAAAGAACAAGAAACAGGGTCTGGGCGTATGTTTTTTCGCAACATTTGTCGAAACAAAACAAAACCCTCAACAGGGGTTAAGCTCGTTGAGTAAGCTCTAAGAAGGGCATTATAATGAGAGATATTGGGTTTTGTTAATTGATCGAAAATGCGGCGAGAATGGGGTAGATTAAGAAAAGGAGAAGTAGAGAAACGAGATAACAAGGAGAATGAAACAGTGGAGTTATGAACAAAAGATGTAGAAATGAGATGAGCATGTAATTCAAGTAATTGTTGTTTTTGTATAGATGCTGATTTTATGATTGAAATGATAGTCTTTTCAGTGTTGGGTGATTGCTTTATTATTGCTTGCAAAAATTCAAGTTTCATCACTATTTTCTTCACCACCTTTCTTTACACCACAATGCTTGCGAAGCGCCAATTTTTGAATATCTGTAAACACGAGAGCCTGCCTAAAATCAGAACCTTAATTTAAGACAATTGAGGTGGCAAGGATTCAAACTCTATTTAAGATATATAATATTAGTATATTTCTTTAGGTGAGTTGCAATCTAATTCAAAACAGAGGACGACTAGAGGTGGCCAAACGAGTGTGCCGTGCCGGTTCGGCCACCTCCTGACTCGTGGGCGGCACGTGAATCTGTCTGGGCCGTGCCGAGTCGAGCCGGTTCTCAAAAAAGCTGATTCGTGTGCGGCTCGGCGGGTTAGGCATGTTTATTTATTTATTTAAAAAAAAAATTAATTTCGAATATTTTTGGAATAAAAAAGAATGGTACATTTATAAATTTTATTAATTAAAAAATATTTTACAAATAATTTGAGAGGACTCCTCTCTAAAAAAACGGAATACACCGCTTGTACATAATAAATATATTAAAAATATACGAAGCAAATCAAATTTAATAATACAAAATAAAAGTATAATATTGATATTGATAGTTTTCAGGATCTCAAAAAAAAATTAAATATTTAAATCTTATTAATAATCTAATAAAATCTAATATTTATATAATTAAAATTAAAAATATCAATAAAAGTTAACGAGTTGCACGTGCCGGGCCGTGCCGGTTTTGCTTATCGCGGTTCGCGCGGGTTAGACGTGCCGTACTGTGCCGGTTCCGGTTCACAACAAATCAACTCGTGCTCGGCTCATTTTTTTAACGGTCCGTGCCGGTTTTTGAACCGGCCCGATTTGGACGAGCCGGTCACGGGTTCAAGGGCGAGCCGGGACGAGTCGGGGTGAGCCGACCCGCCCATTTGGCCGGCTCTAGGACGACATAAGGCTCGAGGCATCACGCTCATAATCTATTAGATATTGAGTTAACCAAAAATCAAAACAGAGTTCAAGTTCACACACGAGGCAATCTTAAACCAATTTACCGAGCGGTCGGCAGTTCATAATTCATATCATAAATTTCTTGGGAAATTACTAAATGTCCGGTAGCTTTTACATGTGTCATTGATATGTGTATAAACATATATAATGCCAAAATCGGTCGAGTAGATCCTCAGTAAATTGTGTTTGTAGGAGATGTTTCAGTTTCACAATCCAAAAAGAGCGACTCCATCTCCAAATCATCCACATTCAGATCTCCGGGGCATGTCCAATCAACATTTGTAAAGTCCGCAGTACTAATATAAAGGCCATTACTGCTGGAAGAAGATTGTTCATCGGCAGGAGAGTAATTATGATTGCTATCATCATCTTCCACGATCGTTATCACCATATCTTCTCCTCCACCGCTAATGCCAAACTTCCTTTTCTTGTAGTTCGCTTTGAAACAAGCTTGTCGAAGCCTCTTCGTTCTGTCCTCCATTTTAACATCTGGATTTTCTTCTATCCGCTTTCGCTCTTGCTCCAGTAGCTCTATTGCTTCACTCAGCTTCTCATCATCGATCGCATCTCCTTCTTGCTTCCCCAATTCCTACAACCAGATTGAAATTAATTGCCTTACCGAAGGACACAATCTCACCACTGAGTAACAAAAAGGAGCAGAATCCCATTAACGAGCACAATTTTACCAAGAGACAACAAACAAACAAGGTGTCCACATTTTGGAATATTACTGTAGGGTCACGTTCTATGCACAACACTTTGTGAGAACATGAGAATAATTTTTTCATTTATGCGTGAGCCTATTTTGTTTAAAATATCTTAAACGCGATAAGTAGTGTTAGATTATTGACTCCCTTAAAACTTTAATTTTTTTTAAAGAAACCACTAAATGTATGTTTATAACTTTTAACATTAGAATTATTTTATTATAATAAAACGCTATCATCCCAGAAAATGTATCTCATACTATGTCATTTCACTTGCTCTGAGAAGGAATAAATGTTTGAACAATTAGAAACATCATCAATGATAAGATATAAACCTGGACATTATTTATAAGCGATTGAAGGCTCATTAGCTTTCTATGTGGCCACCTTCTGATCCCCAAGTCCCTGCACCTTTTCTTTAGATATGTCAAGCCAACATTTAGTTCCTTGGCTGCCTGTGTAATGGGCATGTAGAAGTACCCTGATATTACTTCTCTCGTCAACATTTTCGAAGTATTATTTCCTTTCTGTTCTCCCACTGCAGATCTGCAACTTCTCCCCTTACTCTTTTCCTCCTCTTCACTATTTTTTACTATTACATGACTTCTGTCACACAATAGTAAAGGTTGTACTTGTTCTTGAGTACTATCAAAAATATTCATCATCCCATCATCACTCCATTCCTCAAATCCATGAGGACCATTGTGACCATACAAAAACTCATCTGGATATACAAACACAAACATCACTTTGATAAAACAGCATCTGATACACACACACAATATATAAATAGATCACCATGATCATCACCTTTGATGGGAATGCTTTGGTTTGGGACAAGATCCCAAGATAGAGGATCATTATTCTCTTGTATTGGTATATCATAAGGTCTGCAATCTATCTCAGAAAACCCACTTGGAATCACAACAAAGAGAAGACAATGAATTAGTTTAAAAGCTTAACCAAGTACTAACAATTAAAATATGACTTGATAAACAGAAGTGATTATAAATTTATAAATATACATTAGTTACCTGTAATCTAGAGAAGGCAGGGTGAACATATCTCCATCAGTAGTGCTAGAATTGTCTGGAGATTTTGACCATGCTTTGATGGAGTGAGTTGCCATGTTTTTAATGAAATTCTATTACCCCAGTCTAGTAGTAAGAAATTTGAAGGAAAGAGAAATGAAATAGAGTACTTCAACGTATACTTATATGGGAAATGAAAGGGATTGGGCTATGAATACAGGGGTGTTCATTAATGTGAAAGCAATTAATTAAGAGGGTTGTAGTACTAGTAATCAGTGACTTCAAATATCCATTTCATTATAGACTTATAAATTCCTACTCATTAAAATCGGTTAAAGAACAAGGCGCCTCTTCATTCAACAAACTGCCTATTTACAGTAGTAATGTACATACACGGCGTATATGTATTCATGCATGCACAATCTATACTTGCATTAAAAAAAAATCAGTTTGCCTCTACCTATCAATTAAAAATAATTTAATAAATATATACAATGCCGATACATGAACAATATATATGTTCAAATAGAGCGGGGACGCATCCCTCAATTTTTTTCCCATCACAGTTGCAGTTTTTACAAATAAAAAGTATGAGTATCTTCGAAAATTACTTAAAAAATCCGTAAATTTTATTTTCGGATCCATCCCAAATTTACTAGATATATTATTAATATGCCGTAAATGAGATTGCAGTGGTTTTTAAGGAAAACAAACTAGTTTAGATAAATAGAAATATTAACAAAAATTAGCTAAAAAATACATATACGATGAACAAACTAGTTTAGATAAATAAAAAAGAGAATAAGGATTCTAAGATTAATCTCTAGTTATATTTCCTAAAATCGCAACAAATACATATAAATAAATATATGTATTCATTTATTGTTAAATATTTATTTATCATTTATTTTATTTTATTTATAAACTAAGAAAATAAATAATTAGATAATTAATATAATGCACTCAAATTAATCACTCTGGACTTCAGCTTACATGAGTTTCGGCGAAATAGCATTTCTTCTCTAGGGAGTGGGGGGCTCACGAGCTAGTTAAGATAGAAAATTTTCTTTAGGGAGTGGCTCACGAGCTGGTTAAGATAGAATCTTTCTATACAAATAGGACTCAGTGTTCAAGGCTAGGATCTATGTAATATGAATAGTAAGTTGCGCACCCGCCAAGCGGTTTTCACTCCAAGCAGGACCCTTCTGTGATTAGTGGGAAGGCGCAGCTACATTTTACCCCTGGGAAATTTTCCTTTTTCAATAAAAAATTACAATTTATATCGCGTACAGTTTCAAATCCCTTTCGTTTTCCTTCCCTTCTATTTAAAGGTAGAGATTGGGGTTGACGAAGAGAGAAGAAGTGTGTACCAGTTAAATACTGATCCATACTATACAGACGAGAGAACTGGGTAATAGTATGGATATATGTGGATTTGACCGAATAGTGAAATCTCATTATTTGGGTGTTAGCCATATATTTTTGCTGGGCGCTACTGACATGGGTCAGTTGACAAAACTAGAAATATCTATTAATATTCAGAGGAAATTAAAATAGTTCTGCAACCTGTGCTTGTATAGTTTAGTGGATCATGGGTAAGAGATATATTAGGATATTGCTGAAATTAAAATATTTTATAAAGATATGATTTGTTTCCATTATTAAAAGATATTATACTTGTTGACCAAGTCTTGTAATCTATATATATTGAATTATTATGAATAAGAAAGATAAGAGATTGAGAATTTTATCAACCATTAAAATTAGATATCTTGAAATAGGCCTTTTTGCATAAACAACTCAAGGTCTCGCAGTAGTACTTATATGATGTATAGTTACTATCCATCAAGCTGTCTCATACACAAGATATGATGTATAGTTCATTTCTATGACTAATTTGTTTCCTCCCAGAAAGGATAAACATTTCCAGTTCTGGCAGAACTCTGCTTTCTGCATGGTACAAAAATACCTTAATACAACAAAGTGTTTTCCCTCTACTTGCTCTCATGAGTCATGTGCTGTGCTCTAGATGTTACACTTTCACATCTCAATATGTCCATGTCCATATCAATACATTAGGTTGACTAGCCATTAATCAGTACTCGTAATATATATGTACAATTTTATTCAAATGAAAAAAATTGAGAATCAATGGTTCTGCATAATAAAATTTGAAACACCAATGCACATAAAAATTCAAAGTCATTTAGTTCTTATGGTTGTAACAATATTTTGGTTATATATTTAAGTTTGATTCTATATACATATATATGTAAGATGTAAATACGACATTGTAAAGGTATAAGGTATTCATGGTTAAGGATTTTAGTTGGTGCAGTAGTTTTTCATTTATCATTATCTAAAGGTCCACGGGGGTTCAACTACTTACCCAAAAACATCGGAGATAATTAGTTATATCACTTTCTTTTCTTTAAAAGATACGGAGTATTTGTGACTAGTCTGTGCAAAACCGCAACACCAAAAATCCTACCAAAATCAATGTCATGACTGATGACTGAAGATTTCTAATCGTCAATGCTTCCTCCCCCGTATACTACAAAATGTAATGTAATGTGCCATGAATTAGTAACTACTGGGATCTGCGATATCTGTTCTCTGTATATAGTTTAGTTTTTATCAAACTGACAAGTTTTGTTCGGCTGAATTATAGGTAGCTGGAAAATGGAAATTAAAATGTTGGGGCAAAATCAAATGCACTCCTAGTGGCAGAACAGACTCTATTCAAATATCTTAGAAAATTTTGTTACAGACATTTCTACTAAAATACCTATAAAATTTATATGATTTTGTTATTTTAAATTTAAAGTTTAATTTATTTTTGTGAAATGATTATAATATGAGTGCGTAATCTTATATTTAAAATACTCTATCCATTTTTTTATATGTCATTTTGACTTTTAACACTGATTTCTATATGCTTTTACCGCATAGTAAAAAATATCATTTTTAAAAATTTCTTCTTCTAAATTAGAATAAACTATACGATTTGTGTCAAAAATGATACTCCCTCCGTCCCGGCCAAATGTTTACATTTGGTCCGGGCACGGAGACCAAGGATAGTGGGTGTAATAGTGATTTTATTGTTAAAATAAATGAAATAGTGGGTGTAATAGTGTAAAGTGTTGAAAAAGTGGAGTGAAGTAGTGGATGTAATAATATATTTATTGTTAAAAGTTACTATTTTTAGTAATGTAAAGAATTGGGTGGGACGTCCCAAAAAGGAAAGTGTAAAGAATTGGTTGGGACGGAGGGAGTAATTTTTACAGTACAATCTGTGTCAAAAATTAAAATGATATATTAAAAAACGGTGGGTGTAATTAAATTTAAAAATCTTGCGTTAAAACCAAAGGAGAGAATCCAAATGTTATAAAATCTGTGGAGGCCTGATAATTTCCCAAATTCGATTACATAAAGCCCAATCTCCACATCAGCCATCTGCAAACCTATAACCAAATGTTATAAAATCTTTGGAGGCCCTAATAATTTCTAAATTCGATTACATAAAGCCCAATCTGCACATCAGCCATCTGCAACCCTATAAAAGCAAAATAAACGCTAAAAGCCCAGCACCCATCCATTTGCTTTTTAGATTTCATATGCACTCCCCTCTCAAAATAGCTGATCAGTTTAACGTGCACAAGTTGTGTTTACAAGATCATATTTTTAGAAAATGATTTTATTTCATATATTATTATTATTATATTTTTATACAAATTTTCTAATTAATTTTCCATCTTCAAAAATTAGATATCTCATAGTAGGTCGTCAACAAAACTATACATAATTTTTTTGACTTGGAGAATTTAAGCACACGTATGAATTTTTTTTACCAACACATATTGTTTAAAAATTAGTTTGATCGCTAATATATATTTTCAAATTATTAGACTATATTTCATGAATTTTTAAAAATAATATATGTAAATAAAATGTAAAATATAACTCAAAATTTAGAAATTACTCGTGCCTTGCACGAGTGTAAAAGCTAGTTTTTATGCAGAGAACGTATCAATATTTAAGTAGGATATATGTACACCCATACAAATATAAACAGTCCCTGAGATTTGGAGTGCTCGGTACAAAATCTAAAAAAGTGCCTTAATAACTAAAAAATATATTAAAAGTACATGAAATAATAAAAATTAACTGACAATTATAAAAAATATATAACAACTAAAATGCATAAAATAATTTTATTACATGTAAATTTTAATATATAATCTTATTTATGTAATAAGATATAACATTAATAAAAAAATAAGATATAACATTGATAAAAAATAATTACATAAAAACTAATTTATATGTAAATTGTTTAAATTTGTATTATTGTATAAACTCATTATTCAATACATTTTATATTTAAATTGATTTGTTTCATATAATATATATACATTAAAAATGGACATAATTTAAAATAAATTAATTAACTAAAAATTGAATCATTACTTGAATGATATAATATTATATATATTGTCACCCAAAAAAATTAGTGTATACATTTAAATTAATTAACTTTAGTGAAATCATTAGAATTATTAGTTTACTTTGTTAAAGGAGAGTTAATAACACTTCTCAATGCAAATATTTATTTCTATTAATATGTTTTTAATATTATTGAATTTATGTGACTTATTCAAGATAATAATTAAAAATTATTTAAATATATAATATTTTCTAATATTTTTTTATTTACAATTTTTAAAATTCAAAAATTATAATTATAATTTCTTTTTTTGCTAATATTACACGCTCATAATGAATATACACAAACGAATGTTGCTTGCATGTTCTATTGATTAAGATGACACCCTTTTCTATGGTGACCACAATACAGAAACGGATAAGGTAAGGTTTAAGTTCACCGAATATTTTCCTATTTTTGGTAACAAGAGGTCGACAATTCGAGGAGAGAGGAGGTTTAATCAGCCGGTTTAAAACTGCAAATGGTTTTTAAACAGTAGTAACACTGTATGCAGGGCCATATATGTAGCTAATTAGTAAGATTATTAATTAATACAGCTTAGAGAATGTAAATATGTAGAGTATTATTTATAGTAGAGTATTTAGTAAAGAAAAGGTTGGCTAGGCTAGGGCCGAGGAGGCCAATGGGTTATGCGGAGGGAGTGGGCTAAATGGATGGAGTGAGTTGGCACCACCACACCACTAGTGTTTATTCCATCTTCACACTGCACCATATCTTTGTCTTGTTTTAATAATTTTACATAAATTGAATCAAAGAAACCCACCACGTACTAGTATACTCTACTGGTCCAATGCTTTGACGACGCACTCTTTCTTTCGAATCGTTTTCTCACGCCGGAAAAAGTATGTAGGACGGAAGAGTACCTTGCAACTTTAACTCCTGCTTCTGTGCATATGATCACAGCCTTTTCAACACTGTACAATCTAAATATATATACCAGGCCCTCTCTCTATATATCTGTACGTACGTGTGTGCAGCAGTGTATGTACCACAATCACTCCTGCTCCTGCAGTAATTATTTATAATTTTATTATTAATTATTTATAATTAAGCTAGTGATCTATCTAGGTACTCTTCAATCCCATAAATTATTTTTAAGCAGAAGGGGCCTATTAACAACTAAACATGATATTGTCCATAAATTACAAGGCTCCTAGGCTCCTCGTAAGGTTTAGGACAAAAACTTCAACGTTAGGTATGGTCATGAATCATAATGGTTTCAATAGATTTATTAGCTAGATACCATAATTAAGACAATGACTAAAGAACTAATTAATAATTAATAGATCATTATATAATCAAAGTAGTTCTATCTTGTCCAGGTACCTTATGTAAACATCTAGGACAGAGCCAAGATTGCTACAGCTGCTACTTGGCAAATGCAGTCATGAGTGGTGGAGCTGATCCATATGAACAAACTAGCAACCACCAGACCAAAATACAACTCCGAATTGACATGCTTTAGCTGTCAAAGATGCAACCATTATATACTAACACATGCAAGACTTTTAACTAGCTAGCTAGCTACAAGGACTAAGAACTCATACCATTGACACGTTAACATATACAGTTATCCGTGATTTTAGCAAACTAGTTAAGCAAGTTAGTTAGGATGTCACATTTAATGATGATTATTTAGAAAACCATTCATAATTATAGAGATCTACATTATTGTGTGGACAAGTACTTGACTATGACACACTAAAACACATCGTGACTCAAATATCGAGCTTCCCCAACTCCATTTTACAGACTTTCCAACGCTTTTGGTGCATCTATAACAGTATAGAATTTTCCATGTGCTTCTTCTTCCTTGCGCTTCAAATGATCATCGACCACGCCATATAGATATTAGAATCATATCATATATTATTACTAAGTCGCCCTTTAATATATAATAATGTAAATGGTGATGAGTTCGACTTTCTCATTCGATACATATCCTACCATCCTCACACCCTGCTCTTGGAATAAGTCGTTATGTTACCTTACCTTAGCTAGTACTATTGTATACAATTTAATAAGGCCAAGAAATGGTGGAATAGAAAATAAAAAGGAAGTTGGATCAGTGTAGGCATTGTCTGTGCTCTTGATCAGAACGCCAATGTGTGAGCCACAAAGCCGTCTTATTATATTCATCAAAGTAGATGAGCATAACTGATTAAACTATTAGTAATGCCAAAGTAGAACAGCTAGCTTGACATTGCATGAAGCTGTAAATTAGTGTGCTATACATACTCCATCTCTCTTTTACAATTGATGTTCTCTATCTTCTTTCTCATATTGTCGATGATCATTTATATATACACATACACATTACACAAACAATCAGAACCTTACTGCTCCAGTTATATTTATATAATTCGCGGTGCCAGCTACAGCTACAGCTACACACATGAATTAATTGTAATGTAAAGCTTGAAAATATATGTAGCTGTGAGGAACAGAAACTTAGATTTATTTGTATAAATCGTATCAATTAATTAATTGAGCTTCAGAGATACATATATACAATATCTTCAAACATGATCACACTGATGAATTGAGTATATAATAATTAAGATGACTATTTTTACAACTTAATTTGTAGCTGTAGATTAAGTAATCATCCTGATGCAAACACAGAATTAATTAACATTCTTAATTTTGTTCAACTATATATAAAATCTCTTTTTTTGATTAAAGTGGGATCCGATATCGGATATGATTAAGCTAAACAGCAGCAGAAGCACCACCAGCAGAAGAACGGGAGTAAGAATTAGTTGAAAATGACTCATCAGAAACTACCTCATGATCCACTTCTCTCCTATGAAAATTCCTGTGGCAACCGCAAGCTGCACAGCTAAGCGCTTCTGTGGAGCCTTGATCTCCATTGGCCATAAATTCTCTGCATCCATCCACAGCATAGCCTCCAATATTTGCCGCATGATTCTTCTGGCATTGTCCGTACCTCACGCTTCTCGCCATCGATGTGCTCCTACTTCTGCCCGATTCTCCTCTTGATCTCACTACCACTTGTCGCTTCTTCATGATCGATGATCTATCGATTCAATGTAACCCTAATCACTTAATTTTCTATATATATATATATATGCAGCCTAACCTAGCTAGTTTTCTTGAATCGCAGATCTGTACTGTATACTAGATCCAGAAAATAATTATCACTATAAATTGTATTTGTATATGATCAGAAGAAATGGAAGAGGAAAGGGGCAGCTAGCCGGTGGGCTTCTTACGCTAACCCTAACATGTTCAGCTGGTATGTATCAAAGACGCACACTGATAACAAAAGTTATATATATGGAGTTTTTGAGTTCTCACTGGCTACAAGTCTATCTATATTTATATATCAACAGGAACTGTGAGTGGACTTATTCTATTATTTCATGTCATTTTACTTCATAATTACTTTGTAGAATGATTTTTCCGCGTTGATGAGACCGTTTGATTTATGTATCTAATACTAGGGGTGAGCGCGGTTCGGTTCGGTTCGGTTTTAAACCGGAACCGGAACCGGAACCGCATATCTTCGGTTTCAAAAATTGAAAACCGCAACCGTAACCGAACCATCGGTTTCGGTTTCGGTTTTAAAAAGACCGGTTCGGTTTTTATCGGTTCGGTTTCGGTTAAAAAATTGGATAAATAAAAATGGGAAAAAAATATAATTTAAATCATTATATTTTTACATTCAAATTTTATACAATCAAATATTTGATCACATTCTGCATAATAACACTACAAAAAAAGGTAAGAAACTTTAACAATCAAATTTTAAGGTTGAATCAACAAAATGTGAATGTCCTTTATCGTAGTAAGCAATCTAAAAAGCACATAATCATGTCTAATGATGTTTACTCCTGATTATATGCTTTTTAATTGGAAAATAGATGAATAAAATGTTGTAAAAGGGTTGTCATATTCCCACATTCAATATTAGTATAGTTGATGTTGTAATATGAAATATAATTGAAAAAACTATGTTCTAGGGAAATTTAATACTTAAATTATATATATATATATATATATATATATTATAATAAATTTATTTATTTTAATGATCGGTTCGGTTCGGTTTTTTTCGGTTCGGTTTTGACCTATAACCGGAACCGGAACCGAAAGTCTCGGTTTTTAAAAATCAAAAACCGCAACCGTCGGTTCGGTTTCGGTTTCGGTTTTTTCGGTTCGGTTTTCACCGGTTTCGGTTCGGTTTCGGTTTTAATTCGGTTTTTTGCTCGCCCCTATCTAATACAGTACAAAATTTATAGCCTTAAAATGTAACGAGAGCCAAACGGGGACATGACCAATTGGATGTCCATCTTGCTGGCCAATCAAAGAATGCCACCTAATGTTTACAACTATTTTATGAAAAGCCAGCACTAAAACTTGTTAATAGAGTTGAACATAACACAAGGTAAACATGTAATACTACTATACAAGGCCGGCCAACTACTCGAGCATAAAGGCATGGCTGCTTAGAAATTGTTCACACTTTAAAAATGAAGAAATTGCAACAATAAATATATACCGGCTGATATACTTAATTAATCATCAATATATTACATTTACGATTAAATCTGGAATTAGGGTAACCATGCATACAATTTTTTTTATTTTTTTTACATTCCAAAATTACGATATTGATACTTTAATATTTATATGCATGGTTACCCTAATTCCAAAATATATACCAGCTGCAATTTTTTTTTAATACATTGCGATTTTGGAATTATATGTATAAATACTAAAGTGCGTAGCAGTTGTTTGGGGTGACTTCCTTTTAGCCTAGTATTCTACTACTGTAATTCTGTAAAGTGTAAACCACGTTTGCTTGCAGTACTGTTGAAAATTTAAGATTGAGAATGTATTACTGTAATATAATGATCGGTTAAATATTTAAATAATTTGGTTAAATCTGTTATATATAAGATATTCTATTCATGGTCTCTTATTATTATTATTTTTTAAATCTCGCGCACCTCACCATTAGACAGATAGGATAAGAAGAAGCTTATAAACCAGAATATATATATAAAGCTAGGATGATTTTAGTGAAGTGCTGTCAGGATAATAAAAACAAAAGTGCATTTTAATTAATTAGATATGTTACTAGTTATATGTAATCAGCGGGATTTTTATGAGGTTTGTTTTTAATACATTCGAGTTCTTAACTTTTAATATTATTGAGTTTCTAAAACAAGGATGGAATAAATAAAAATATAATGAGTGCAGTTTAATTTGACGGAGTAAATATTTCTTGTGACGTAACCAGTTGAATGATCAGTTATGTCGTAGGACAAGAATATTAGTAGTATGTTTGAATCCTTTTTATGATCGATCGAGTAATAAGAAAAGAAGGATATCTCGGCAGGACAGTGGTTAATTATAACTGTACTAGTCTAGTAGCTAGCGTATTTGAATTGTAATATTTCTAGATATGATTATTACTCCTAGGCTGTGGGTCAAATATGATTTACTCCATTAAAGAGCTAGCACATATGCAGATGAGGGAGACTTGAAGCAGTATTAGCTAGCGTCAACATATACCGATTTATTCTAGTATGGGAGCAACACACGTGCACAACTGAAAACCCATACTCTTTAATGTCTGAAACTCTGAATGCGTC
The DNA here is from genome assembly GCA_028671895.1 of Oenanthe sinensis. NCBI lineage: Eukaryota > Viridiplantae > Streptophyta > Magnoliopsida > Apiales > Apiaceae > Oenanthe > Oenanthe sinensis. The sequence continues at coordinate 43,835,749 of CM053805.1, read as the reverse complement.
TCTTTTCTTTTCTTACTAGAACTAGAAAGCCAAATATATATTTCGATGATAAGCGATTAAAAGATTAAACAATCTCGCACGCTGTCCTCGTATTAATTATATATATATATATATATATATTCAGATTTTAAAATACATGATTTGCGGTACTGTGGTGGCCGTTTTGCATGCCTGTAAACAAACAATTAAGTTACTGTTCAGGGAAAATCTGAATTAATAATTGAAATTATTAAATTAGTGCTTCTAATGTTCGAAGCTATGGTGAACGGTGATTAGCTTCGAGACTAGTCGTGATCGGAAGATTTGAAAGGCAGGGTGAAAAAAGGCACAAACACAAGGCCCACCCGACAAAACTTTGCGCACCATATATATCCTTCTGATTTTCTTGTTCCCTTCGCCAGAAAATTGGGGAAGAAAATGTTACTAAGAATATAATATATTCTTTATGATTTTTTAGAGGATTTATGAGAATTAATAATAACTTAATATAACATTGAATGTGGGTCTTTACACAATTTCATAATTTATTATTATTAATATAAATATAAATTATTATAAAAAGTAGATGTTTGTCGTCTAATTAAAAATAAACTTTTAAAGGAGAGAAATATAAGAATGAGAATATAATACAAAAATTGACAACTTAATAAAAAATTGAAAATTGTGAACTTGTATGTATTAAGTGTCCTTGAAATTTCAATTTATGCATGTGCGATATAAAAGTACACGTATAGCTCTTAATTATGATTAAAGGGTATATATTTCAAATTTTATTATTATTTTACGGTGTTATTTTATCCGGTGGTGGATGTAAGTAAAGAGGTCGAGGGAGTGGCCCCATATTGCGAATACAGCTTCTTCTTTTTATTGGAGAAGGAGCATTTTTTAAGATAAACACTAAAATATTTGTATCAATTTAATATAAATAATAATTTATTATTTTCCGTTTCATTTATTTATATTAAAAAAAATTAATTATAATTATTAGCAACTTATATAAAGTGCCTATATGATATCCATATAAATTTAATAAATTAAAGAAAAATTAAACATGAAAAATTGATATCAGAATATATATATATATATATATAATATAAAATTTTGTATTTTATATATTTTAAGAGGTACCAAAAACTAGTAACTGCTCTTGATATTTTTTGTGCACTTTCATAACTCTAATAAGATCATCATATATACGTAGACTCTCTTATCCCAAATCACTTGATTTAATAAAAATACATAGGAGTACTTTTTTTGTTTTAAAATATTTATTATTTATTATTTTTATGCATATTTTAAAATACAAAAATCACAAAATGTTTTCATTAAGATTTGACCGTAGACTTATATCACTACAAGTCAAGTATTCAACTCCATTATAAGAAAATCCATATTAGTTGATTCTCGAGATTTGCAATAGATCCTTGACTAGACCATCTAAAGCAACATAATTATGGTTTAAAAAAAGAAGAAGAAAAAATGGCTATGAGGTCATTCTCGAGAAATTATCCAAGGTTAGACTTAAATCCAGTATAAAATTGGAATAACAATTTTATAAATAATATTCCATCTCTCTGCATTCACATAAATATTCTTATTTTATTATTCTATTTTATTTTAACATCAAGGAGGATGACCTCGGAAGCACCGACCTCAAAAAAGAAAGCAACATAACTATGTGTAACTGTACTCTTTAATTTGGCCTGTTACAGTAGTTAGTTGATGGTTTGACTTTAATTACAAAATGTAAAAGTACTCTTTCTTCAAAAAATCAAATTCATTGACTTCTTACATGTATTTATTTTTGAATACATAAAAAGATTGTTTTTATAAATTATCTTTAATTCTAATGACAAATTAATATTTATATTATGATCCAAGAAAAATTTAAAAGTTTTTATGAAAGTAATTTTTATTTATACCTTAAAATACGCATATAATGATATTACTTACTTTGATACAATCAGCATAAGAGTAGTAGTTGGATTCTGCAAAAGTCAATGGGAATAGTTTTAAGAGTTAGTAACTGTTCAAGGGCCATATTTGGGCTGGGCTCCGTTTCAATCATGTTACATGGACCATGTTCGTGTATCAAATATGAGATAGACATTCAAAATCTTTCAACAATGGTATATCTGATTCCCAATTTTGGCGAACTAACATGTTTGTAGTGGGTGTGGATGATTTTCATTGTGTACGCCATTCTCCATGGTGAACAGCAAAATTAGACAGTTAACTCTGTTCGTCATTCCCCACGGCGAACATCAAAGAGTGAAATTTAGCTGTATAATTCTAGTAAAGTTGTGTCTTCAGCTTGTAATGACGAACATATCACATGTCTCTTAAAATTTGTAATTTGTCCCCATCTTGCAACGGCGTACATACTTAAAAACACAAGTTATGTTGTTCATATATCTTGTTTCTTTTTGTTCATAACAAATTAAATTTTAAAAATTATATCTTCGAATAAAAATATATACTCCCTCCGTCCCTTTGATTTGTTATCATTTCAAAATGGGGTGTCTGACACGCATTTTAAGGTGGATTTTAAGGATAGTTCCATAATTTATTTTTGAAATTTTCCTTTTTTGTATAAATATAGAACAATCCTATTTTTATATAAAAAAGAAATTTTTAAAAATAAGTTATGGAACTATTCTTAAAATCCACCTTAAAATGCGTGCCAGAAAGTGAAAAAAAAGTGATAACAATTGGTTGAGACGGGGGGAGTATTAGAATATGGAACTATTTTAAATATAAATTTATTTAAAATTATAAAGTCTAAATACTATTTTAAAAATTATATTTTGGAATATAAATATATAAAATCTAAATATTTTTTAAAATATATTTTTGAATATAAATATATTAATATATTAATAAAAATTATATTTTTCAAATATAAATATATATTAACAATTATATTTTGGAATATAAATATTTTTTAAAATATATTTTCAAATATTAATATATAAATATATTATTAAAAATTATATTTTTCGAATATAAATATATTAATAAATAATTTAATAAATAATTTCAAGAATATCCTATATTTAAAAGAATATTTAGATTTTATAATTAGAAGTTTTAAATACATATGTACATTTTTAAAAAATGAAAATATTTAGATTTTGATTATTAATAATTTAAATTATTATATGAATAGTTAAAAAAACTTAGTAATCGAAAAAATAAAGACTTGATTAATTAATATTTGTTTACATTTTTATAGATACATATATGAATTTTGAAAAGATAAGAAAAATCTACTGAGTATGGCGAACAGGGTATGACGAACAGAGAATGGTGTATTCCATTCACAATAGCGAACATGGGAGGAGGACAATTTTCAACTGCATATACTGTTCACAGTTGTAAACGGCGAACATAGCTTTATAACTTTCTATATTATTCATAATTGGACATGGTGCCATACCCGGTGATTGTTTTGTTAAAATTTTCTAAAATGAAAGCTATATTATGATTCATATTTCATTTTTTAGCAAGTGTATATCCATTAGTTCAGTCCATGAAAACTGATGTTCTTGTTTGGATGTTTGGAAATTAGAGGTTTGAGGTAAAATCAGAGATTTGACCACATGAATCCTCTGATACGAGTGTTTGATGGTAAGCGGATTGAAATAGCGGATCGCACTCAATAAGCTAATTTTGAAAAAACTAGCTGGAGGAGCTTTTTCAATACAAAACAACTAATTCAATCTGCTAGTCAAAATAGCTAATTTAATCCGTTAGTCAAAACAGCCAATTCAATCCGTTGACCGCTAATTATTAAACAGGGCCGATATCTAACCACTAGCACTAGATGGGCTTCGGCTGAAGCCTAGATGGTGTCAACCATTAACAAAAAGTCTAAGGGTACGATGATACTATTGAGATATCCCTTTATAACTTATAAACTACCTCGGCATGAGTTCTAATTCAATGTGTAGGCAACAATTTAGATAAATCTAAACTCTACACTATGATATTTGGTGATACATACATACATATATATTTGAATAATTGAGTTTGTAGTCCTACAAATTAGTACATGTTCTCATGAATCTCGAATGAGTGAGAGTTGAACCTAAAACCTAAAAATAAAAGAATAAACCGTTACCATTTAGGCTATCAAATCCTGCCGTGATGATGCATATATTAGTTTATCCTGGAAGTCAAGGTGAGGCAAGGGAATGTTACAAGTCAGACTCTTATAAAGGGAAACTATAGAGAAAGTACAGCTCTAGGATCCAAGATGTCAGTTTGCCTTACCACAATTGAGAATTGAGGAGGCATCCATTGCATCCAATACTTCGTTAACCGTGCCTATCTCATTTACTAGAGTGATTTGCCTTCCATGATCCTCACGGCATTTGCGATGATTGTATTTCACTCCTAAGTGACCGTTAATCCATTATCCATCAATTATCAATTATATTCACCCTCTGCAGATCGGAAATCCTCTTTGCAAGTATGAACCTTCTATATCTCCTTGCCAATAAATCCTTCATCGGTGATGGTCTACTTTCTTTTCTATGCTACCAAAACTATCAATTCTCGATCACCAGTAGTCTTTACAAGAACACAAACCATCTTTAAAAGAATGGAACCGACTTCTATCCCTGAGTACTATCTCTAATTTATAAACCCTGGATATCAATTTCATCACCGTATGACAATCCGTACACACCCTCAAGTTCTTAACAATTCTCAGCACACTTCCTTCACACAACCTTGTCATCCCAAATGCAATGGCAAGCTTCTCACTGTGTTCAGATACCGCATCTTCCTTATCTTCTTCTTCCACATCATGCAAAACACCTCCAGACTCTGGTATGTATCCTTCTATTTTTAACTTCGACATAATCTCCTCGAGCTTATCATAAGCCTCTTCTGTGATCTTATTTCGCTTTTCACCAGCCACAAAACTGTACATGACCTTGTCAACTTCTATCATGCTCCAACCTGGAGTTTTATTTAACTTATGACTTGTCATTGACTTTCTCACACTGGCAACATCCTTCCATTTACCGGCAACAGCATAAATATTTGACAACAAAACATGGTCACTAGAATTGTTAGGATCCATCTCAAATAACCTTTTCCTCACCTGCTCAGCCAAGTCAATGGTACCATGAATGCTGCAAGCCCCAAGAAGAGTCCTCCAGATAATAACATTAGGAGGTATTGGCATCTGTAATACGAAATCATAAGCCCTGTGCAATTGTCCAGCACGACCATACAAATCAACCATACAACCATAATGCTCGATTGCAGGTTCTATGCCATATTTTTCTTTCATCTTAGAAAAATATCTACATCCTTCTTCAATCAACCCAGCATGACTACAAGCATAAAGGATAGAAATGAAACTAATGCCATCAGGCCTTAGTCCAGACGCTTCCATCTCCATGAAAAGAGCCATTGCGTCTTCAGCATACCCTTGCATTGCTAATCCAGAAATCATTGATGTCCAAGAAATCACACTCTTTTCTCCCGGCATTCTTTCAAAGATCAAACGTGCCATGCACACATTACCACATCTAGAGTAAGTATCCAATAGAGCATTATTCACAGAGCTAATCCAGACAAACCCCAATTTCTCTAAAAAAGCATGCAATATTTTTGCAAACTCAAATGCTCCAGCTTGTGAGCATGCAGATAAGACTCCAGTCAAACTCACCTCGTTCGGTCTCATTCCAACTCGTTGCATCGCTCTAAAATAACCAAAAGCCTCACCAAAACAACAATTCTGAGCAAAACCAACAATCATAGTACTCCAAGAAACATCATCCTTATCCGGAATCTTTAAAAAAAACTTCTCTGCAACTTCCATCTCCCCCGCCTTTATATACCCCGCGAGCATCACATTCCAAGAATTCAAATCCCTCGTTTGCATCAACCCAAACATCTCCTCCGCACCCTTCATATCACCACACCTAAAAAACCCAGTAATTATCGCGTTCCATGCAACAACATTCCTCTCAGGCATTTCATCGAACAACTTCCGTGCAAACTTCACACCCTCGCATTCCACATACATACTGACCAATGTTGTCCCAACAAAAACATGGGTATGAAGCCCATTCTTCATAGCCAAACAATGCAGTTGAATCCCAGTCCTAAAATCCCTCGAAAGAGCTGCCGCTTTGAGAATAAAAGCAAAAGAATAGCTATCAGGGTTGAAATTTCGACACATTTCGACAAATGTTGTGAAAGCTTTTTGCTCAGAATTGGATTCAGAGAAGCCACGAATAAGGGTGTTGTGCATGAACACATCTGGTAGAGAAACATCATGAAAGAGACGGTGCGCGTATTCGATAGCATCGGTGATCAACACTGCACAGTGGAGAATGAATTTTCCGGCAATTAGTGGGTCATTTTTTAGGCCAGTTTTGTAGGCAAAAGCATGAACTTGTTTGATAGATTTGAGGGACTTGCAGGTATGCAGGAGTGATATACAGACATATCCTGTATAATAACTACCCATAATAATATTACTGTAATATCATTTCATTATTCCCCTCTTACCTTTTTGCCTAAATTTTGGCGCCAAACGTAACTTAACTAACTACTCTAATATTTAAATCATAAAATAAATTCGGACAGTCAACAAATCTAATTGAATTGAATAATTTTTTATTGAATTTCAACATTTTTTTATCCAAACATTAAACAAATTTGAAGATTTTTTTATTGAATTCGAATAATTTCTTATCGAATTGAATAATGTTTAATAATATTATTAAATAATTTTTTATTTGAATCGAATCAAACTCAAACATTTATTATTAAAAAATAATAATAAGCAGTAAATAAGAGATTAAAAAAAACCCAGCTACGGGAAATAAAAATGAGGTCCTTCGTTATATAAAAATAAATTGATATACAGGAAATTATATTTTATGCAGTTTATAATAAAAGCAATACACTACTAAAACATCTGCACCAAATAAAAAGTACACTTCGAAGCCAAAGAAATGTCTGAATCTCCTGTATATGTATAGATGCTGTGAAGGATGAAATGGTCAGAAAAATGGCCAAGTAGGCTGATCATAAGGAACAGTCATTATCAGCTGCGGCAGGCGGTCATCCTCATTCTGCTCAGTAGGAGAAGCTGATGTAAACTCTGGATCAGGAGGCAGGAAATCCTCATGTTGCCTCCCAGGAACAGCTGGAGGAGCTGGAACAGTGACTGCAGCAGGAGGCAGAGGCGGATGATGAGCAGAATTAACCTGACCAGAAGGGACAGACATTTTCAGCTGCCTCAGGCGGTCATCCTCATTCTTCCCAGTAGGAGAAGCTGACATAGGAACTTGAGCAGGAGGCATGGAATCCTCATGTTGCCTCCCGAGAACAACTGGACGAGCTGGAACAATAACTGCAGCAGGAGGCAGAGGCAGATGATGAGCAGAATTAGCCTGACCATGAGGAACAGACAATTTCAGCTGCAGCAGGCTGTGATTCTCATTCTGCCCAGTAGGAGAAGCTGATGTAAACACCAGAGCAGGAGGCAGGGAATCCTCATGTTGCCTCCCAAGAATAGCTGGAGGAGCTGGAACATAAGGAACAAACATTTTCAGCTGCCCCAGGCGGTCATCCTCATTCTGCCCAGTAGGAGAAGCTGACATAGGAAATAGAGCAGGAGGCATGGACGCCTCATGTTGCCTCCCGAGAACAGCTGGACGAGCTGAAACAGTAACCGCACCAGGAGACAGAGGCAGATGACGAGCAGAATTATTTTCCAGCCTTGATACAGGAGTCTCTTTATTCCACCTCGGCAGCCATCGCGCTATGTTTTCATAGTTAAAGACATATGGCGAGTGATTAGATGCCTGACTGCTTTTTGCAGCTGCTTGGCTGCGAAACTGATGATTCTCTGCAGGAATCATCAACTGTTGTTGACTAGCATTTTGGTTCCAGTCACGAGGTGGCTTGAAGCTCATAAATCCTGTTGACAGCAGTGGTGCTGTTGCCACTGGAAGTGGGGAGCCATGCCCAGGTGCAGTCGGGGGTAGAGTAGCATCGGAATTAGGAGCAGTGCCTGGTGGAGAAAGAGATAAAGCCTCATGATCAGGAATAGAGGCTTGAGGAGAAAGCGCATCCAACAGAGCTTTTCTTGCCAAGTGGACGTTCTCTTGCAGCCTTCTCTCCCAACGCCTCTGGGAAGAGTCAGAGTCCTGATTAGGCACACTGGTAGCATTTTTCTTCAAATGTGAATTAAAATAATTTTTAACATCATTATCGGTCCTTCCAGGAAGATAGTGAGCTATGGCAGACCATCTACAAATATTGCACACATGAAATAAAGATATCAATTTAATTCCTAGCCAAATAAAAAATAAAATCTCAACTTCTTTATTAAACAGGCATATAACCATCTTATTGTGAATTCATAATTAATTAAATAAATGGCTGATAAATTCATAAACTGATTAATCCTAATTCAATTAAGAATCTCAAGAGAAACTCAACAAATGTCTCTACAAATCCTTACTTGTTTCCCAGAACATCATGAAGTCGGATCATCGTTCTGTCTTCCTCAGCAGTAAAATTGCCTCGCTTGATACCGGGCCTAAGATAGTTTGTCCACCGCAGTCTGCAACTCTTGCCACATCTATTCAAACCTACAGTATCCATCAAACGGTTAAGAAATAAACACACATGTATACATAGGTATAAATTTCAGACACATATACATATACACACACAGACATAACTGATCAAATGAGATGGATTAATTTATGAAATAAAAGACATAAAAACTAAAATGTATATATATACCAGTACTAGGAGGAACAGATGCCCAATTGCCCGGGCCGTTCTCTTGTATATAAGATGACAACATAAGGTCCTCTTCAGGAGTCCATGGACCTTTCTTAATCACTCCAACTCCACTAGGTAGTCTCCCCATATATGATCTTTCTCTTCCCTTTTCTCTCGCTCCTTAAAATTTATCTCTGTGTGTAGAGTAGACACTTAATGCAAAGTGATTATAAGGTGAGGGTATTTATAGGGGGAAAACAGAAGAATCAATTACTGTATAATGACTATAGAGTCAACTTTAGCAGTAGTCACTAGAAAAAGTCATTATCTTTAATAGCGATTACTTTTTAAATTATACTCTTTTCCTTAATATGGATTTAGGTGCCATTTAATATCCTATCTCCATACATTCCAACATAATTTAGCAGTCTGCTGTTTTCAGCTCAGATTTTAGAAGATTCGGATCACGCGCACGGCACTTATTTCTCAATGTATAATTATTAAAAGGTTTATGTAGGTGTTTAAATCTAATACCCCCTCCATCCCATTTTACATGTCACTTTTGAAAAAATTACGCATATTAAGAAAAAGTTAGTTAGATAAATTGTTTCCTTGTCTACCCCAAATAATTACATTAAACTAAATTGAGTTGTTTATAAATTTAAATTATTCAAACACCGGGAATAGTAGTACAAGGGTAACTATTGGAAAAATCTTCAAAAAATTGTTTTGAAAGAAGAGAACGACAAATATTTTTTCCAAAAGAGACATGTAAAATGGGACGGAGGGAGTAACAATCATGAAAATATCGTGTTTCTATAAAATTATTTAATAATACCAGCCAAGAACTAATCATCATATTTGTAATAACTCCTCCTAAGAAAATTAACAATGATCTTCACTACAGAATCGAAATCTCATTTATACTTGCACAATCTACTGAAAATCAATTCGTAAAAGCTACATCTTTAATAAGCCATCAACTAAAGAATTCAGTACACTCAATTACATATCAATTCACATAGTTTCATTCATTTCATATATACAATAAATTTATCAATTAATTAATTCTTTTTAATATACATATGATTGTTTTTGAGAACTTGGATTTCATTTCAAATGACAAAATTTTAGTTGTCATTTCAAATTCTCATATTTGTATTAATATTTGAATGTATTGGAATTCAAAGAAAATCCATATCCAAATCCTTATAATTATCTAAACATGTTATTTGATTAAATCCAGAATTTCAAATGAAATCCATGTTCACAAATAGGAGCATTATTTAAATATCGCCTGTCATGATTAATATTCTAACCATGATCATTTTCCCTTGAGCATGTATATCTAAAATCCTAGTTAAGCATTTGCTATTTTCAACTCAAAAAACTTAACAGTTGTATAAACTATAAAGTACGTACAGGGCCGGCCCTTGGGTAAGGCGACCAAGGCGGTAGCCTAGGGCACAATGACAAGGGCACCAAAAAATTTATATACATGTATTATATACGTGTTTCAAAAAAAAAATAGAGTCTTCACGGAAAAAGGGCACCATTTCGAAATTTTGTCTAGGACACCCAAATCTTTGGGGCCAGACGTGAGTACATATCACATATACATCTCAATTTATAACTAGAGAGAGTTATGTTATAGTGTTTATATTATAAGGTAATAATATAAATCACAAAATCTATAAAACCATTCATTTTTATCAACTAATTAAATTATTCATTACTGTTTATGAGAATATACAACCGTTTACTCTAAAAATCAAATATTCAAACTTTATACGTTACGGAATCAGATATTCCATTCAAACAATCTAATTCGTCAACGTAACTTACATTATACAAAATTATAAATTTATTCAATAAACTAATAACAAATTTAGTATGAAAAATTATTTGTTATCAAATAACTAATACGTAATTTGAACCATATATCAAATATATATCAAATGTTCACCTTACATATTTAAATAATAATAAGAGTGTATACCAAAAATTGACTATTTTTGATATATAAGTGGGTAAAATAAAAGATGGAACTTTTAAAAGCTAACAGGTTTAAAATAATATTTAAGGCACAAAGAGTTTGAAAAGAAGGCCCTTCTACAGATATATATAACGAACTAAAATAATTTATGGACTTTTAGAACCTAACACATTCATATAAAATTTAAATACTATGAACATTAATTATAATTAGCTATACCATATTATTGAAGGCGAAGTAGCAAAAGTTTAGTTGGTTAGTTGGTAGCCTATTATGTTAAGTTATAGATCTTTTAAAACAAACATATGAGAACCGTTAGATCTAATACTAAAGAATATTCTATATTTTAATATCTAAAATTCTAAAAAAAATTAAGGTTCGAATCTTGTTAACAACATATTAAAAATTAGATATTAATATTATTAGTTCTAAGAATATAAACAAAACATATTATCATATTCAATTTTATTTTAATTAGAAATTATAATTTATTATTCACTCTAAAATTAAATTTATATATAATTATTGTAATATATATAATAAAATTATAAAATATTAAGAAAGACTTGTGCATCGCACCGATTATAAGCTCATACTTGACTTATAATAAAAGATGAATTTTAAAAAAATAATATAATTAGTATATAACCGCATTAGACATTTACTATTCATTAATAACTTTTTATATAATAATTCTTTTTATTTATAGTGCCTCCACGCTCCAACGATATATAATTAACATATATAATAAAATATATTCATATACCCCCTAGCGAAAACATATATAAAATAATAACTAAATTGCAATAATTTCGAGTAAAAGTGCAAGTTACCAAAAATAGAACCCTTCCCTGTTACAAACTGTCATGCAAGACATTAACATGCTAAATTTATATACACCAAAGTAGCAATTAGCATGAAGCATCAAAAGGCAAATTTGTATATCATGCATCACGGATGAGGGGATTTATATGTTAAAGTTACATACTAAGTGTAAATTAATGTATTCTACCCTGTAAGTAGTTGTAACTATGAGATGTCAAAAGCTAATTTAATCTACTGTATACCTCCTAGCCTGAGAAGATCCGGAGACAGTACCAAGTGTGTAGTCTGTCAGGGCTACCTCTTAAGAGCTTCAGCAAAGTAGTAACCAGCTGCAATGTACGTGGTGCCTTGTCTATCATCATTTGAGCTAAAATTTGATACTGTTGTGATATTAGTAGAGCAATCTCATGCCTCGAGCTACAAGATTTCAATGTCTTGCAAAATAAAAAATCCCACACGTAGAGTATCACTCTGTTAGAGAGGAAACTGAGCTTCTTCCAGGCACTTTTAAGGCTTCCTGAACTAGCATCACAGTTCTTTGGCGTAAAACATCATCCCACTTCTCTGCTTCAGCAAAAATGTTAGAAAAAAGGACATGATCTTCCAGATCAATTGACGTCTTTAGTAACTTAAGTGCATTCATTATGTTCAACCCTAGATCAGAATGGCTGTGAACTCTACAAGCGTTCATTAACATCCTCCAAATGATGGCATTTGGTTCTATCGACATTTTTTTCACAAATCGATGGGCATCCTCTAGCATTCCAGCACGAGCATTCATATCAACCATACATCCATAGTGCTCTATTGTTGGTTCAATTTGGTACACCTGCTGCATTACTGCATATAAATTGCTGCCAGCTTCTGTCCAACCAGCATGGTTACATGCTAACAGAACTCCAAGGAATGTAATTGAATTCGGCACAATTTTCTCAGCATCCATGTGCTTAAAAGCAACTAGAGCTTCCTCTACTTCACCATTTAAGGCATACCCCATTATGATAGATGTCCATGAGATTACATCTCTATTTGGCATAGCATCAAAAACATTTTGCGTACATGTCTATAAGAGCATTGCACAGACGAGTATTCCCAGTGAGATAACTATTTCTTTCTATATAAGAGTGTATATGACATCCAGCATGGATTTTCCCAGAATTTTGACAAGCTAAAATTAAACCTAGCATTGTAATTTCATCTGCTTTCAGTTTCTGCGACTCAACCTGAGTGAATAGATCTAAAGCTTCATTATTAAGACCACATTCAACATAACCATGTATCATGGAGTTCCAAGAGTCAATAAATTGTATGGGAAGTTCTTCAAACAATTTTCTCACATATTGTATGACTCCACATTTAGAGTACATGTTAATCAGCACAGTTCCAACAGCGACAGTACTAGCCATCCCCCACACTTTTGTATAACCATGAATCACATTTCCTACCTTATTGTCTCTACTGTTGGCACATGCTGTAATCAAACCAATTAAAGTCACTCTATCTACGGCCATATTATTATTCCTCGTCTTCCTAAACAATGCAAATGCTTTCCTGGAGTCACTGTTCTTGGCATAACATGTGATCACCGTGTTCCACGATACCAAATCCTTCTCATGCATACTACTAAACACTCTTGCCGCCTCCTGAATACACCCACCTTTCGCATAATAATCAATAAGAACATTACAAACCTCTTTATTTAAATCTAATCCCGTCTTACAACAATCCGAATGAAAAGCGTTTCCTACATTAAACCCCCCAAACTGCACACAACCGGAAACCATAATCACCAAAGTAACATAATTCGGCTTCAAACTCAATCCAAAACCAAACTCAATCCAAAACCACCCCTCAAAAGCTTCACAAACAAACTCATACCAACACAAAAAACCCTCGCCTTCAAATACCCTGATACCATACAATTAAACGAAACAACATTCCTTTCCCTACTTGTATCAAACAACACACGAGCATAATTCAACAATTTCCCAGAATCCAAATAAAAGTGAACAAAACTATTCAATACATACACATTATAATCCAAACCAACCTTGATAACATAACAATGCACCGATTTTCCTTCCCGTACAGCTCCAACTCTATTACAAGCTTTGATCAAAGAAGCAAAAACAAACGGATCGAAAATCGAACAACTGGGCTTCTCAAGAAACACCATTTCTTGGAAAAAGGTGAGTGCTTTTATAGGGTAGGGGTCTGAGGCGAGTCTCCGCATCATCAGGCACCATTTTAGAGAACCGGGTTGTTGAATTTGGTGAAAAATGGAGGTGGCTTGTGGGAGAGATGAAGGTGTAGAGAGATAGAGTTGGAGGAGAGAGATGAGAATGAAGGGTAAGAGGGGGAGAAGGCCAGTTATGAGCAAGTGAGAGCGAAATTGAATGAATTGATTAGGAGAGAGTGATAATGTATTTTTGTGGAGAAGCTGCAGTAGTTCAAATAAAAACATGAAAATTGATCACCACATGGTCTATCTGATTATATGTTTACTTCCATCTTCTTTCCAGAAATATTTTTGACTTTTTTGCGCCTAATTTCAGTTACTTTCGAATAATATTTTGACTTTTTTACGCATAATTTTAATTATTGTTGGAGTAATATATTTTAAATAAAAATAAAAATAAAAATATTTTATTTTTGTTTTAAGAAAATGAAAAGAATTATTTTAAATATATAAATAAAACTAACTAAAATTATATGTAAAAATGTTAATGATAAATATAAAAGACAGAAGGTTTAGAAAAGAATTATTATTAAATTTTAATGATAAATATAAAGCAAATTAACTAGTGTTCATTAAATATGAAATGAAATTATAGGTTTAGTACAACTACTTGTAGACCTGACAAATTGGGTCCGGATCCGAAGAACCGACCCGAAATGTAGGGAACCGAATCCGATCCGAATTTCATAATCCGAAAGTATAACCGAATCCGAAACAATCCGATCCGAACCGATATCGGTTCAATATAATCAAATCCGAAAATGATCTGAAAACCGATTTGATCCGATCCGAAAATGATCCAAAACCGAAATTTTAACCGAAAATAATCCGAAATAACACATCCGATAATAACCCGAAATCGATTAAATCCTAACTAAAAAGTATACTAACTGAATATGGCTCAAACTAAATTATAGAATTTAAGTGTATTTCATACATACAATTTTATGGTTCGTTACACTCACATGTACATTATACACTTATACATAATTCATACGTATAATACACGTGTTCGTAAAATAAAATATTTAAAAAAAAGAATAACATTTATTTTGAATTTGCTAGAAAGTAAAGAAAAATGAATATAAATTCATATTTTAAAAAGAAATAAATACTGTATATTATATATGTACATATAAAATTTATTTATATTTTTATTTGGACATCAAGATTTTTTTTTAAAAATTGTTACATTACAAAATTTAGTGAAAATTTCTTTTATCATATTGACCAAAGTCTGAAATGAAGAAATATATTAGTTAATCGAGATAATTATTTTGTTCAGTATTATTTTATCAAATTTTAACTATAATTTATCAAATTTGCTTAATGATCTTTATTTAAATTCAATGATAATTCAAATTAATTTAATAATAATCTGAACTTAACTTTCAAATCCAAACAAAATCTAATTTGAATTAAGAAATCCGAAAATATCCGAACCGAATTTAATCCGATTTTTATCTGAAATTCATCCGAATTTTAATCCGATTTTGACCCAAACCGAAATCGTACCGATCCGAACCGAAACCGATTAAATTTATGCAAAACCGAAACTGAATCCGAACCGAATCAAATCCGATCCGATCCGAACCGAATAAAAATATATTATAACCAAAAAGTGATCCGATCCGAAATTAATCCGATCCGAAACCGAACCGTTTACCCGAATTGTCAGGTCCAACAACTAGTCAACTAAAAGTTGTTTAGTAAAAAGGTCCAGAATCACCTCTTGATCAGTAATGTCTGCACTGAATTCACATTTTTCCTCTTGACCCTTCACCATGCTTATTGTTTTGGTGCTCATTTTCAGCGGCTTCACGTCTGTGTCTTGAACCTCTGATATTTTTATAATCTCGTTCATAATCACATCAGCTTTTTCTGGATAATTTATTTCTTTAAACTCTATGTTCTCATCAATTTCTACATCAGCACTCTCAACCAGTGACTTTTGACATTCTAAAGCATTCCCATTCACTGCTGCTGACTCATTAACAAGGCCTGCTACTCATTAACAAGACAGAAGGTTGATAAATTTTAAGAAAATGAAAAGAATAATTATTAAATTTTAATGATAAATATAAATTTTTTAATGATAATTATATGTAAAATAAAACAATGGTTTAGAAATTTTATTACATATATTATTTGATTATAAAAATATTAAATAAATTTATAATTATTTTTATAAATACAATATTAAATGTCATGTTTCAAGTTATTTATAATAATTTATGATTTTTTGTGAATAGAAAAGTAATATTATAATTATTTCCTTTTTAATATTTGTTATTTACGATTTTTCAATAATTTATATTTATATACAGTAACTTTTAAATAAAAAATTAAAAAAATATTAAAATGATATAAAAAAAATTGACTCGGTGTGAAATATGGGTAAAACGCTAGTAATAAATAATGAGAGAGCTTTAGTGAAATGAGAGAGAATGAAAGAAAAAAAGAATAAATTAAAGTAAAACACATAGGCAAATTGACAAGTGTCATATTTAATAATACAATCGTATGTGTCATGTTTGTCTTTGTTTTAGTATAAAATAAGATGTGAATCTTTTTATTTTACTCTAAAGAAGAAAAAAATACACGTCTCGAAAATCAGAAAAAAGAGAATAATACAGTTTACAGTGTTCACCCAAATAGAAAAATACGTGAAGACGTCCCCCACACCCACTTAAAATAACAAACACTCCTCCGTAGTTATAGTGAGTGTTGTCTCTTTCCATCATATGATTTGATGATGACACATTAACATAGATTTTTTTCCATCTGCAAACTGTCTTAAAGAGATGAACAAAGGCCCATCTTTTTTATTTTCTATCGACTCATCATAATCATTAATATTTATATCATCATGCCTACGGAATAGCTAGTAACGTTTTTATGATTGGATCTTCAAGACATAATAAATCTCTGTGATCTATACAATTTGTAAGATCGATTTCTTGTTTTCAATTTGCTTTCGTATGTTTCGATTTTTACGTACAACTATATTTCTCTCTTTATTGATTGCATGCAATATGTTGTTTATGATTTTCTATTGGTGAATCTGTCCATGTGGGGATTGATGTTGTCGATCAATGTGAATGTGAATGATATAGACGTTTGTTTCTTAAACATGTTGTGATGATACCGTAGGCGAATTATGGGCAATAAAGCGATTCCAGGAGATCGTAGAAGCAAGGGCCAATTGTCTTCTATTTTAATTGTAGCTGGATTATGTCTTTGTTTTTATGTTCTTGGTATATGGCAAAGAAGTGGCTTTGGTAAGGGAGATAGCATAGCTCAAGAAATAATGAAAAAGGCGGATTGCAACTCGGTTCCTCGTTTGAATGTGGAGACTCATCATGGCCGTGAAACTCAACCACTTGATGATTTCAATGTCAAGGAAATTCCTCCTTGCCCTGATCGATTCATTGATTACACGCCTTGTCAAGATCAAGCGCGTGCTATGACCTTCCCTAGAGAAAATATGAACTATAGGGAGAGACATTGCCCTCCGGATAAAGAGAAGCTGCATTGCCTTATTCCAGCGCCAAAAGGATATGTAACTCCCTTTCTATGGCCCAAAAGCCGTGATTTTGTACCTTACACAAATGCACCCTACAAAAGCTTGACGGTTGAAAAGGCAATTCAGAACTGGATTCAGTATGAAGGCGATGTGTTTAGGTTTCCTGGTGGTGGTACACAATTTCCTCAGGGGGCAGATACATATATTGAACAACTTGCTGGTGTGATCCCAATGGACAACGGAACGGTTAGAACTGCATTAGATACTGGCTGTGGGGTAAGGTGGACATTTAATTACATCATTGATGGTTTTTCATTATAATTTATCTACACTGCATTATGGACCCCTACTCTTGCTTCTTTTTTAGATGCACGTTTTTGCTTTGCTATCTCACTGGCACAATGTTACTTTGTTAAAATTCCGTAATCCTTTTGCATTGTGTGACTGCTTCTTGTTGTGTATCTGTAACTATATCTTTGCAGGTGGGTCTCTGGCCAGTCATTTGAGTATTTGTTTCTGCCTTCTGATTTTGCTATTTTTGTTTATTCATTGTTAATTCGTTGTGTATGGTTTTGTACTTAGGTTGCAAGTTGGGGTGCATACCTGTTCAAGAAAAACGTCATAGCCATGTCATTCGCACCAAGAGACTCACATGAAGCACAAGTTCAATTTGCTTTGGAAAGAGGTGTACCTGCAGTTATTGGCGTTCTTGGAACTATAAAGATGCCTTATCCATCTATGGCTTTTGACATGGCCCATTGTTCTCGCTGTTTAATTCCATGGGGCGGAAATGGTGAGTAGTATGATGAATATGATGTTTTTATAATCCTGGAAATTTAAAATTTTGGGGGTAATTTTTTATTCTGACCAACCAATAGGAGCTTGCCAAATTAAGCTTATATATAAGAGCATTTCCAACACCAATAGGTATTGGACTCTCTAAATTAATACTCTATATGATACTGATCTGTTAAAATTAACAATCTTGGAAAGTGTGTGGATACCAACAGAACTAACTATTCCACTTTATCTATGTTTTTTATTCACAAAAATTGGGTGAAATTGGATGAGATATTGAAGACCACTGGTTGCAGAGAGAAAGAAAGGAAGGAAGTGGAGTAAAAGAATAACAGAAAATATTGAAATAGCTAGTCTCAGTTGCTAGACAAAAGAAGCGACTAAACGAGCCAAAGAAAGAATGCCAGAGTTTTAGCCAGCCACATCAGCCTGTTGGATTAACCTTCCGGCTATTTTACTCGTCAAATTTGACAAACAAAGAAGAACGACAAGGCTGTTGGAGTTGCTCTAACTATGTGTCAGTTTACCTATATGCTAAGCTTCGACATTGAACATCAAATATTGTTACTGCTCATATAATAAATTTGGGATCTAGTAAACAATACTATTTTCTTTTAACAGAAGAAATTGGACTGGTGTGATATAAGTTTTTATTATGGATAATGGTACGATCTATATGCCAATTGAGATAATCAAATAAGTTGACGAGGATTGACTATTTAACATTGCTTTAGAAGGTGTGTTTATCTTGTTTTTGTTGACTGCTGTGTTTTCATATGTTTCTTCCTAGGTCAGCACCATATCTGTCAAGATCTGAATTGAGCACCATATCTCTCTGTGTAAACATTTATTCTCTTTATTAATCCCATCTAACTTGTATATGTAGGGGGAATGTACATGATGGAAGTTGATCGAGTTCTTAGGCCTGGTGGCTATTGGGTTCTTTCAGGCCCTCCCATCAATTGGAGGACCCACTATAAAGCATGGCTGCGTCCTAAGGAACAACTTCAGGAGGACCAGAAGAAGATTGAAAATTTTGCCAAACTTCTTTGCTGGGAAAAGATCTCTGAGAAAGATGATATTGCCATCTGGAGGAAACCAGTAAATACGCAAAACTGTTTTGGACAAGATTCTCGTGCTCCCATGTGTAAAACCAACAATGCAAATGATGTCTGGTACATATTTACTAACTTGAACTGTACATTTTATGAATCATGTACACTTTGGTTTTCTTTCCACATGGATGTAGACTCTCTAAACTTTCAAAGGTAATAAGTTGCACCGGGTCCATCCAGGAGCTCTGCCTAGTGATATTAAAGATAAAACTAATCATTGTGATATCACCCCAGGCCTTAAGTAGGTTGAGACACTTGGTATCTAATTAGTCTGGAAACTTTTTAAAAGCTTTTGTGAGGGTTTTTAAATCAATAATGATATAGTTCATTTTATCTTCACATAGGTATAAAAAGATGGAGGCCTGTATAACTCCTTATCCAGAGTCCACAAATTCAAATGAAGTAAAGCCATTCCCAGAAAGACTGAATGCAATTCCTCCGATTATAGCTAGAGGAGCCATTCATGGAGTATCTGTTGAGTCATTCCAGGAGGACAACAAAGTATGGCAGGATCATGTGAAATCTTATAAAAGGTTCAATAAACTCATTGTCTCTGGGAGGTATCGTAATATCATGGATATGAATGCTGGACTAGGAAGTTTCGCTGCTGCGATTCACTCTCATAAATTGTGGGTTATGAATGTGATGCCAACAATAGCCGAGAAAGACACTCTAGGTGTAGTATATGAGCGAGGCCTCATTGGTATTTATCATGACTGGTAACTTCCTGAAAACACTCTTCTGTCTAGCCATTTGTATGTCAAATTTGGAAGTCTGCATCTGAAACATCATTACATCAACTCTCATTATGGAGTTTGAAACTCTTCTAAGTTTGCATTAGCATTTTCTGTGTAGACTATAGCACATGTTGGTTGATGTGGACTATTACATCTTGCTACTAGTCTGCTGAGCGTCTTGGTTCAATTGGTCGAGACATTCACTTCAGATGGTTATGTTTTTCTTGTTCCATGTTGATTACCTTCCCTAACTAATTTGTAATTCATATATCTCTTTTTCAGGTGTGAAGCCTTCTCTACATACCCTAGAACATATGACCTTATTCATGCCAACGGTCTCTTCAGCTTATACAAAGACAAGTATTTTCTCAACTTTGCTTTACTCATTTGCTTTCCCCTTTGTATGATGTTTGATGTACACCCTCATTTCGGTAGGATAACTGATCAATTGGTAAATTTTCGCCATATACCCTCTGGCATATATTATGTGGCAAATTATATGCCTAAAATATGCTTATTAGAGTACGATCTTCCGTTTCAGTGCTTACTCTGCATATAGCGTCTATTTGCATTTAACAGAAGACCATGCAGGTGTAGCGCAGAAGACATTCTCTTAGAGATGGATAGGATTCTACGACCTGAAGGAGCAGTTATAATTCGTGACCAAGTGGACGTGCTAAACAGTGTGAAAAGAATTGTAGATGGCATGAGGTGGAACACGAAAATGGTGGATAATGAGGGTGGTCCTCTACTCCCTGAAAAAATTTTGTTGGCAGTTAAACGGTACTGGGTTGCTGGTGAAAAAAATACTACCATCGGAAGGTAATGACTCAGGGATTTTATTGCTAGTTGTTAGCAGCAGGCAATGCAGCTATACGAGATCCACAGAGAGGACTGACCAAATTTTAACACTATAAAAACATAGATATAGCAACTGGAGTGAAGCTAGTGCCCTTTTTCTTTTGGGCCCTTTTTCATTGTATTAGTTTTATTTCAAGCTAAAGATGGTCATTGATATACTGCTATTTCTTTAGTTTCTGTATTTTTTTTCATATCCCATCTTTTGTAGTTCTTCAATGAGATACTAAGTTGTGTAAACATGGTTTCATGTTTATCAAGATCAGTGCTGCATTGGATTCAAGTGTCTGTTGAATTTTTTTGTAGTATGGAAGCCCATAGACATTCAATTTATAACATTATAAAAAATTGAAATTTTCTTGATATTGCAAGGAAAAATATACAAAATTTGAAAATTTACTGATATTTATATTAGATTTTAAATTATCAATTCAAATCTGGTTGTTTTAGATAACTAAGATTTTTCAAGGCTATGGATTTCTTAAGAGTTTAAAGTCACTTGAATTAATTTCGAATTTTGTAAAAATTTAAGACAGACATGAGATACACTCATACAGTACCTAGTGACCAAAGAAGCTCCCTTTTAAAGGTTGCTCGGCAGTGAAATTATTATATTGACGTGTTTATTCTTAAAGATTATTAATTTTCTTAATATGATTTGGTAATATTTATTGAACTCGGAGGAGCCATGGAGGAAAGTAAAGTTACTATAGAAAATTACTGTGCTATGGAAGTAAAGTCTTACTAACTGAAATTACTGTGTTATGGAAGTAAAGTCTTACTAACTGAAAAGCACATCACCCTATCTAAAATTGTTGCCTTGCAATTTTCAATCACTTACCATTCTGTACCTGTATCTATTTATAAAAAGAAAAAACTTCATATTCTAGTAAGTTTTTCATATTGAAGCAACAGGCATATTATATGTTCTCTTACTCAGAAGCTTCAAATTAATAAATTTCAAGTTCTTGCATGTTTCTGGTATGTCTTTTTATGATTATATAGTTGTAATATAATTCAACATTCATTAATAGTGTATTATAGTGTGGTGTAATATAAATGGTTCATATTGGCTTCATTCGATACCAGCTTAATTGCTGCTAAGTCTCACCCTTTATCATTTATTCAGATAATGGAATAAACTCAAATAAGTTTCAAGATACGCTTTAACTGTAATAATCACGTATATGTTTCGAAGTATGATCTAACAAGTATATTTCTATGTTGCAAGTATAGAATGTTATAGACTTTGAAACGGTTATAATCTGTGGTAGGTTCTATTATTCTTGCTATACTAGCTTGTCCCTTCCATGTGTCTGCTCTTGTTGTACTCTTCTTAGGAAGTAAACATCACCTAAAGCCTCTGACACATAACAACAACATTCTTTGTAAAAAGCTCGTTATTTTTTACTCTATCATTATCTACATTTATTTAGATAATTGACGTCTCATTTCAAAGCTCCCAACAGTTATCATGCAATAGTCTTCTTCTAAACATAAAAATCTTGTGCTTGCTTGTTGTGTTTGCCACTTCGTTTATTCGCATGTGATCTAAATTGGAAAGTGTTTTACCTGTTTTAAAAAGATATAATTCACTTCATGTGCCATTTATTTAAATGACGTTTTATCCTCCAGGTTTTCTTCAACCGTTGAATACCAACTACATGGATGCTGAAGAAATGTATAGCGATCTTCATGTTGCCTCATTCTCTTATTACCTTGATCCTGCAGAAGAAAGTATTGTGCCTAAGCTCACCGAAGGAGTTCCAATTTCTTCATCTACATTCAATTCTCCTGAAGAGTCTCCATATCCATATAACTTGGAAATAACTAACAAAACTGAACCTGAAGTTGGCAGATTCGGTGCTCACAAGGACTTCAGCAAAAACAATGGAGTTTGCATAAGGTGTTACACCACTTTTGCCTGTGAAGAGACTTGTCTACAGAAGAAAGATGATTACATTAATGGAAGTGATGATCGTGGTGTACATGGAATATTTCAGCCTCAAACTGGATTACAGAATGCAGAACAATTTTCATTTCCTGTTCTCAACTCAAGGATAGAAAATCTGAAAGTGAAGAAGCATGTTAATGCAGAAATAGCGCTTCAAGGACTAGGAGACAGGTGGAATTCAGTTGAGATGTTTGGATCTGGAATGACCAAAAAGGACGATATAGCACTGAACTTGGCAAGAAAGTTCTCCAGGCTGACATGGGATGCAATTCCAAACACTCAGAGCCGGAGCCTCCTACCGGCTTCTTCTTGGAGCAGTTCTTGTTGTGATGACACGGATAGTAATAATAGTTCAGATTTGTTCGAGATAGAGAACATTTCAAGCACCAGATATCCAATGTTGTCTAGGAAAGAACCATGTGCACTAAGCAAGGCCCAAAATTTTGTCAAAGCTGGTGGTGCAGGTAAGTCATCAATTCTCTCTGACGATGAAAACGGAAATTGTGACTGTGTAGGAGATATGAGCTCCACCTATAGAACCACCAAGCCGAAATATTCATGTAGGGTAAGGAGTGGTTCCCGCTGGCTGTTGGGATGCAAGAGTAACAACGCAGTTAGAGTTGCAGAGAATGCCAGCAGGGTTAGTGAGAATGCAAAAGGTGGCAACAAGTATACATCTACCAGAAGAGGACCCTCCACATTGCAGCCTACAGGGAAATAACTATCTTCATATTTCTATTCCAATCAAGTCCACTACTGAGTTGCACTCAATTAATTATTTATATAGTTACAATAATCATGAATGAATTCGTCAAGCAGGTGTAAGATCTGCGTACATTCTCAAACTCAAGTACTTTCGAGTGAGATTTGGTTTGGACGTTTGGTTAATTAGTCATGAAAGAACTGTTTTTTACTACATTTCCAATTGTTGCATGCTCCATTTTCTTACCATTCTGTATACTTGTCTCTTTTTTTTCCCTTGTTCATAATCTAGATGAGAGTTAAATACGTGTCTCTTTTGTCTCATCAAGGATTGAATCTGCATCTCACAAGTGATTAGACACCCTTTTAAAAAAAGTGGCAACCAAGAACAAGACCCCTCTTGTCTAACGAGTAACAACACTCTTTTTTAAGTATAAATTATTTAATCATGATTCTGCAACTTTTATGGGTCATCAGTTTAAAGAACATGCAACCTGCTTTAGAAGGCCCGTCTTGCCTTGCTTAGAAGCCTACAATTCTCTGTAGTTTAGTTAGGTATGTATCTAATATTCAGAATCAAGGTCCTACAAATATCCTAATACTGTTCAGAAAATCTTGCACTTGTGACTTGTGAGCAGTCCCAGACTAATACTTGTATCATTTTGAAATAATTATCAATAGCACGTTACTTGCTAGAAAAAAAATAGTTTTTCTTTGCCAAGACAAAAGCAAAAGGAGGGGAGGATTCATACTTAAGAAAAAAGGAGCAGGTGGCTGATCCCAACTCTAATCAGAGCTGACCTCCGGAAAGAAAACTGTTAAAATGAACATTTTGATCCTCTCGATTCTAGAGGTTGTGGGATCAAATCCCTTTATAACAATATTATGTTTGTGAGAGAGTTTTGGTGCACCTTTACGGGTTTATATGTTTTTATTACTCTTACCTCTGATCGTTTGACTTGATAAAACCAAACTATCATATTGTGGCCGTTTGGGGTTCCTTAAATTTAAAATAAGTGGCTTATTTTATTTTTATTTTTTACATATTTTCATTTTTTTTAAAGATAAATATTTGTTTTAGAATTTTAAAATCAAATATGAACTTCAAAATAAAAAATAAGTTACTTATTTTCAGAAAAAGTACATAGATCCCTATTTTTTTCTGGAAATAAGGGGTTGCCAAACAGCCCCATTAATTTAGACCGATCATATTGAAGTATTTAAAATCTGATTAGAATCATGGGTAAAAGGTTATATGAAGAACCTTAAATCGAATATTAAATTGATAATATATATGTCCTCCATTATTTTTTACTTAAAATATATTGCAGAATTTAAAATATGCATGTTGTTCAATTAGTACCCCATTTAATGTTCTTTATTGAACCAAACTCTAGGATCATGATTGAATTATTTATCTCTTAAGAGAATTGCGAGGCTTAATTGTCTGTCTATTCAGTCTCTACCAATTTGTAACGCTGGTTTTCAAAAATAACGCAGTAAACGAAAGAGCAGAGCTGACATGTCAAATCTGTTTTTTTTTACTAATTTGGCTTATAACTTATAAATGAGTCTTAGACTCCGTTTGATAGTGCTGTTGAAAACTATTGTACTGTGAGAAAAAGTGACGGTAAGAAAAATCAGATGACTGTTTAATAATTTTTTATTTATGCATATTTTGAAATATAATATATAAAAATAATGTTTTTGGGAAGGTTTGATGATAAAACAGATAGCTACTTTCTGCAAAAGTTGAAAACAGTTTTTTCCAAAAGCATGGGGCACATGCTTTTGCTAATAACAGGTTTTAGACTAAAAATGTTTTTCCACATAACAGTTTTTATAATTTACCAAACACATTTTTGACAATTTTTCAGTAAAAAAATTGATATAACTGTCTACAACAGCATTATCAAACGAGACGTTAGTCGAATCCACGGAGGATAAATCTCAGCCACTTGGACCTATTATTTGTTGGGCTAACCCGGTGATATTTCAAATATTCGACTATTTCAAATTTTAGAACACAAACCAGTAAAAAAAACTTTAGAACACAATTTGGCCTGTTTGGCCTGACTTAAAAATAAGTCCTTTTGGACTTATTTTCGGGTAAAAATTACATATTTTGATAAATGTTTTTAAACAAGTATTTAATGTATATTTGAGATTCTATAAGTTGCAAAAAAAAGTTAACTTTTTTCAGAAAAAAGTTAGAAATCTCTAACTTTATCTTAAAATAAATTGACTTATTCCGGAAAAAAGTTCCCCCAAACACCCCTAATGTATCGCGTAAAATAATGAACTTTAAGTTAAACCTGCAAAATCAGCTGTATGTAAATCAAGTCCTTATCCTATAATAATTTAGGACCAGTACTTAAGCAGATATTAATAAAAAATATAATTATTATCATATAAATACATATAATACTAATTATATAATTAATTTACATATGAGAAAAATCATAAAATAATAATAAATCTGTATATATATATATATATATGAAGAAGATCGTTAGTAAGTATCGAATATAAAATTAATTAACATCCGCTTGAAAACAGGGGTGAACATTTGGTTCGGATATCCATATACGGAATCGATAAATCCAAAATAATTTAATTTGGATACCGACCCGATAAAATATGTTTCGGTATTTGGAATGCATATTAGATTATTTTGGAATATCGGTTTTTTCTCCTGATTTTTGGATTATTCAAATTATTCGATAAATCCAAATTAATTTATTTAAATAATATTATATATTATATTCTTTTACATACATTTTAATTGTAATTGTGATTTACATAAGATAAACAATATCAATATATAACTCTTATTTTTCTTATTACATCTTTATGAAATATATCTTATATGTATTCATGATTTCGTAGAGTCATGATTTACTCAATGAAGTGATTGAATTATTATTTATTTTATTATAATTTTGGTAAATTCATGATTCCTTATTTTATTTCATTTAATGTCTAATCAAATTTAAGAGACATAATCTTATATTCGGACTTAAAATGGTTATTTAATTTACAAAATCTAACATTTTACTTGACAATATTTTATTGTCATATTTGTACTTTATTGGGTATTTTGAAATCCGAACCGAATTAAAATTTCCGGTTCAGTTCCGATAAAAAATAATTCGATTCAGTATTTGGATATAAAATTTTATCTATTTGAAAATTTGAATATTTATATTAATTTCGGTTCGATATCTAAATTATCGAATGCTCGCCTCTACTTTGAAAACAGACGTGAAATTTCGTAATTGTAAACTAGATATATTTAACAATTTAACAATTTAATAATAAAATAATAAATCTAATTTTCTGACGAGAAAAAAAGAGGCAGTTGGGCTAAAATTAAAATCTAAGCCAACAGTCCCAACACACCCCCAGATAGTGGATCGCCCCAAAACCCTAACAGCTTTATTTTATTATCCCCCCTCCCCCCTTAAAACCCTAAAAAACATTACACACAACTATCTTTATATCTATAATAATAATAAACAGGTGAGAAGCTCAAGTGAATTAAAACAATGGTGGCAGATAAGGGCAAGAAAGTGAAGGTGGGTGAAGATGAAATCCCTGAGCCAATTGATGCTGAGCTTGTTCTTTCTATTGAAAAGTTGCAAGAGATCCAAGATGAGCTCGAAAAGGTATATATATTATCCATTCTTTTTCTATCTTTTTGTGTTTTTGTTATCGGGGTTACGTATTGTTGTCGAATTTGAGAAGTTATGTTCTGATTGTGTTATGAATCCGCTGTGTTGAAATTATGTTCAAATTTGATTTGTGGAATTGTATTCAAGGGTTTCGAGAGCTGTTTAGTTGATGTTTATGGATATGATGATTGAATTTATTTATACTTTGTTTTCGTAGATAAGGGGTATTGAATTATTCGAAGTGGTTAGTTGTTGATGTTATGTGGGAAATATAATGTTGTGTGATTTAGTTATTAATGTGATACTTTCCTGCCCACGAGTTTGTAATTGAATTTCTAGGTGGGAGGATTGAATTTGTTTGGAGGGCTGAGTTAATACTTTCTTTTTCGTAGATAAGTGATATTGAGTTATCGAAGTGGCTAGACATTACTAAATTGCTGTTATGTGGGAGATATAATGTTGTGTCATTTATTCATTAATGTGAATACTTCCCTAGTTCCCTGCCATCGAAAAAGTATAAAGTGTATATACTCAAATTTTCCATTTGTTTGGTTTCCGAAATTGCGATATGTAACATAATTGTAATTAAGCTTTAAATAAGTTTCGATTTTCTCATTGAATTTTTTTTCCATATCTTTTGAATTGTGATGCATCTATGAAATCGGATGTTTAACATGTATGTAATTTAACAACATTGCGATGTGTGTATGTCATGTGAATATGGTTTTTCGATAATATATGCTCATGACAGTTGAAATTTGTGTTGCACAACAAGTTATTAATGATACATGATTTGCCATCCTACATTTTTTTATATACTACTAGTCTACCTTAGTGAATTTCTGCACGATAGTTCTCTCTTTATTATATATTTATAATGTTGTCATGTTTCTGTTCTCAAATTGATGTGAAAAATTGTGACAAATTTGAAACCTATATAGTAGACATTTCTAGCTATGAACCTATGAGGATCAAATTTGTTTGGAGGATCAAACTACTGTTATATGTGCAATATAATGTTGTGCGATTTATTTATTGATGAGAATACTTCCCCTGCTCCACCTTATAATTGATACAACTCTTAAAATAGATGTGTCTCAACACTGTAACACTTAAAGAATGTTTTCCTTGCTATTAATTTAGTGCGCAAAGCTCAGATGTCAATTACTTGACTCTACTTTACATATGCTGCACCTGAAATATAAAATTTAATGTTGATACTGTTTTTGCTGTTTTCCCTCCAGATCAATGACGAACAAAGTGATAAAGTCTTAGAAGTTGAACAGAAGTATAACGAAGTTCGTAAACCTGTCTATGATAAGCGGCATGAAGTCATTAAAGGCATTCCTGACTTTTGGTTTACCGCTGTTAGTATACCTACCTACCTACTCTTATTCTGTTTCCTTATATACACATGTTACATAATAAATTACTATAGCTCTGTTGAAATTCTTTTTTATTGTCTACATCTCTTCTGTCTAATTTATGTCTTTGATTTCATGCAGTTTCAAAGTCATCCTACTCTCTGTGAACTTCTGAATGAAGAAGACGAAAAGGTTAACCCTTTTTTCTGGATTATTTTTTTCAAAAATCTGTATTGAAATGAGTTGCCTTATTATCTTACTCCGGTTTAATTATATATTGCCAAGTGAGATGACCTTACTGTTTGACCCATTATGTCAGATCTTCAAATATTTGAGCTCGATTGAAGTGGAAGATTCTAAAGATGTGAAATCGGGTTACTCTATTTCATTCGTGGGTGTCCAATATTGTTATATCTATTCTAAACTGTTTTCTTATGATTACAGTACTAATTTGTATGTTTTTTCTCCTCGCTTTTTAAGATATTCAATCCAAATCCCTACTTTGAGAACTCAAAGCTTACAAAGACTATGACCTTCCTCGACGAAGGATCAACAAAAATAACTGCTACACCAATTGAGTGGAAAGAGGGAAAGGTAGGTCTTCCTTTACTTGCTTAGATATTTAATCAAACATTTTATCATTATCATCAGCAGATTTAATGTTTTCGAATTCTGTAGGGTCTTCTGAATGGAGTTGCTCATGATAAGAATGGGAATAAACGATCTCACGTTGATGAAAGGTTAATAATATTGTTCTTTTTGCTGCTGCTTATATGGTTCTATTTTGGAAATTTTAAGAAAAAGATCTGGTCATATTACCTAAGTTCCTTAACTTCCTTTCATTGTTGTTAAAAGCGGTATTTCTCGTGATTCGCTAGTGACCTATTGCTGTTATGTTTAAGAGTTAAGACTGGCAACATAATATCATATTAGTAACTGTTCAAATCAGCAACACATTTGTTTCATTAAGTGTATGTATATATGTAATTTTGGCACAAAAGCACATTTGTTCGCGTTTTGTTGTATTCCTTTCACAACAATAGTTCCTATTTACTTTGTTATAACAATTGCTTATTCTTGAATTATAAGCTTATTTATATTTTAACAGGTTTTATTGGTATTTTCTAAAATTAAATTTAATAGGATATTCGACCATAATGTTATTGCTTTTATTTTCTTTTATATTGCTTCTTATTTTAAACTTTCTATTTAATTTATCTTCTACTGCGCTAGGAAAATATTTGTGGCTCCACCACAAGTTGCACCTTCTAGGTTTGGCCTTTAAGAATCCATTCATATACTTATCTTTTACAGATCATATGCATCTGATGGTCTGATAAAAAATTGTGCATCCTTATAATTTTTATGTACAAATTTAGCAACTCTTTTTTTTTTCGCATTTCAGAATATATAGTATGATCAAAAAAAAATTTTGGGCTCTAGTTAAGTTTGTAATTCTTGGTGATATTGTAAATGCAGCTTCTTTATCTGGTTTAGTGAAACTGAGCACAGAGATGATATGAATGAGGTTCCTGATGAGGTAAAAGCTTGTGCACATACATATATTGTGTATACACACTGAGATATACATACATCTTGAAGTTGGTTATTTTTTTCAAGTGCAAAATTTTAGGTTACTAGTCATTAATAGAGATGAATTCTTTTTTTTTCCTGCAGATTGCAGAGATAATTAGGGAAGATTTGTGGCCCAATCCTTTGTCTTATTTTAACCAAGTAAATGCCTTAACTTCGTTGCTTCCCTCTTTTTCTAATTAGATTATTACAAGGTATATGATTTCACCGAATGCTACTACTTTTAACAGGAGGCGGATCAACTAGAGTTTGAAGGTGATGAAGAGGTAATATTCAATTACAGATGCTGTTATAATAATATTACTATATTGAATCCTTATAAATGTCTTTGGGGATGCTTTCTCCGTTTTAATGAAGTTCACTATTTGTTCTACAAATTTTATCTTATCTGGTGAGTATATGACAGGTTTAGATGGATCCTCTGTATTTCACAGTTTGGAGGTGGGGGATCTCACCATGAAATATAGATAAATATATGGAAATCATAGAAAAATTACAAGTTTAAAATAATAGAGAAGTGTTGGAAATTTAGAGCTAGCAATTTGTACACTGTTGGGAGAGATACATTTGAACTGTATATTTGAAGTCATATTTTATGCATTCTAAATAGCTAAATGAAAATCTATAAAAACTTCTGAAGCAAACAGTGAATATTTTTTTCTTTATAAGAGTTAGATGCTATGGTCGTACACACTGGATAACTAGGCCTAAATTCTTGGAGTAGGTGGGAGCCAAATTGGTTATATGTCTAGTAACGTGGTATGTGAGCTGAAACGTTACTTGTTATTACACTTTAGTATCCATAAAAATAATTCAATGGTACCACCAAGTAAAGATTTTAGAACATATATGTCAATATGTGTATACTTATGTGATGGGTTACAAATCTAACTGTCTAGGTTAAGAGCGTTATTTTATTTTTATTTTCTGTAGTTAGTATTCTTGTCATTATTATTGTTTTAAATTTTATATTGCTAGCGCAGACTCTGTTTAGTTTTAATGCAGTAATTTGCTTCAGATTTTTCCTCTACAAATAGGTCTCACATTTGCTTATTTGCTATCATGTTGATTATGGGCTTGTGACTGTGTACAAAGATACCTAAGCTTGCCCCAAATTATATAAATTTACTTTTATGCTTTACGCTACTAGTCATATACTCATATATAGTGACTGAATAAATATACTCTCCTCAGGAAAATGGCAGTGATGGCTCTGAAGATGATGATGAAGAAGATGGCGATGATGAGGATGGTGAAGAAGACGAAGACAATTAAGTTATGCCCACCTCAATTTAGCTGAAAATTATCTAGCTTTTGCTACTTGGGTAGTAGTATGTGTAAAGTGGTATCTAAAGTTGCAGTTTATTTGGTTAAAGGGAAAGGTGATTGGAATTAAAATGTCATGTTGCTCTCAGTAGAGTTTTCTCTTAATCTTGTCAAATTACTATTTTCTATTCATAAATTACTGTTTTGCTGGTATGAAGAAGTGGTTTTTTAGGTTGTACTAAATTATCTGTACGAGAGCAAATCCACAAAGAACGTCTAACCCTGGTCGGTTGAGGAAACTTAAAGCTCAGTTCAATCAGATACCAGCCAGTTGGGATTTATAACTTAATTACTTAGACCATGTCAAATTCAACTTCAGTTTTATAACATAACGTTATTTTGGTGTCCAAATGAGCTGCAACCCAACATGGAAATTTAGTATACTATTTTAAGTTATTTGTCTCATCTTATTTTGTATAGTATTTCAGATACTACTAGCAAGTCCACTATATGGTGCAGAGTACATGTGAAATAAAATGAGACTCCAATAAATACGTGCCATGATTCATAATCTACTTCTCTTTTTGCTAAATGATTCATAATCTATAAAATGAGAATTAGTTTCACACAGAATAATTCTCAAAGTTTAATCATTACCTAAAAAAAGCATCAAGAACATACAAATTGTTACAAATCTGGTAGTACATCTAATGCCTGACAAGTACACTTCTTCTTTGAACAATATTCAATTCTTTAACTTGGGAAAGTTCAGCAAGACACAGTCTTTACAATGTCAGGTCAGTCAGAATGCTCTAATAGGATCTTGCATTCAAGAACTGTGTCTAGTCTGGTTGGTAGTCTTCGATATTTTCCTAAATAATACCACCTTCAACATCTATACTTTGCCCTACGTCTTCTTGAGCTTCTGCAAGTTCAGACTCCTTTGCATCAGAGGCATACAATATCTTCTTGATTGCCACTGACATCTGCAATTTAAGCAAGAAGACTGACTGAGAGCAACTCCAGAACTAGGAAAGGCATTATATTCATCTACTAAATCATGTTTTACCAAAGCATCTAGTGACAAGGAAGAGATGCTATCAGGTTTGTGATTGCAGAGTTTCATTCTCAACTCAGTAATCAATGTTTTAGTGAACATAAAAAGACAAATGAAACTTTATGGTTCACGATTCAATCCAGTAAATTCACAACTATCATAATTTTTTATATTATAAACAGGAATATAATGTAATAATCTTTCATGGAAAACAAGCATTACTTAAAAATTTACCGGAAGATTCTCTACTTCAGGAGTCTGACAAAATATTTCAATATCACATAATTTAGTGAAATAGAAATCTCTCTCCTTCTCCAAAAGATCCACAGAAAGCTTCAGTTCTGTAATCTGGATTATTAATTGAAAAAATGACCACAGAACAGAAAAGCAGGCAAGACATAATTGATAAATTCAAGAATGCATCAGATTCTTAACGTTTTAGGATCTACCCGTCCTAGAACCCTGAAGAATGACTCAAGAGTATATAACAAAATTACCTCCTTCGTCAAATAATCTCTCTCCTCCACCAAATTTGTCCCAATCACTGGCGCAATTGCTTTTCCTTGCTTAGTTCCTAGCAGTAAATATCAAAAGTGAAACTTAAAAAACCGAATAAATTACAAATTGCAGTCACTTCAGAAGAACATGATTTAAGCTGACCGGATATTTTATCAACACCCACTCCATCCCACGAATCAGAGTTATGTGAGTTGTTTGCTTGTAGTGACTTGTAGTTCTTGTTAAAACTTTTCAAACTCTTTTCCTTCCCTAACTTGCTTCTGCGCTCAACAGGATTATAATTCCTGAATGGCATTCAAATATCAATATTAGACCTTGGTCGGAAATATATTTTTTGGTGTTAATTAGTATCCTATTTTTCAAAGGATGTACTCAGTCATCATGCCACCAGTTACAGAGTCGCAGTAACGTTTCAGCCACTGTAGAAACTCCAAGTTATCCAGTGGTCGACCCTTGACTAGTCTGTTAACTTCAACATGCTGTAACATGAACTAGATAATGAATTTGTATGCAGAGAATCTTTTACAACTGACAACAGACTACAAAGAACTTGTAAGTTCAGTGCTCCCTTTTCCTAATATATTTTTGTAGGGGACCTGGGGCATTATAAATTTACCTTGTCAATTTTGAGTTTTCTGAAGACATCTTGAAGCAGCTTGTAGTTCTGGTCCTTCTGGATCATATCATATTCTGTCTTTGCGTTAAAGTTCACCTAAAAAACAAGAAGCATAGACAATGCCAACACCATATTAGAAAGCCAAGTAACATTAAAATATAGTATACTTAAGGAAAAAACCCAGAGCAGAACAGAGATGACCTTGTGCATTGGAACAACTCCAGGATGGGTCATATCCATCATCTGGCATTGAGCAGCACCGGAGGCAGCCTAGTACAATAGTTATAGTTAGCATCAGAAATTTGACATTTCACTTGTATTTGTGTGGGGCGAGGAGAATATTTTATGCATTAAGATCCCAACATCAGTTATGTAAATGATTTTATGCAAGCGTGGAAGGTTAAATTGATATAATGATCAGGGCTGATCACGAAGTATTATGAAACTATTTCCTGATTTTCCTCCAAAATAGGATCCTAAACTCATTCATTTCATATGGAGAAGCATAAATGGCTTCTGAGTTCTGAAGCCAAAATAGCAGCAATAATATAATACCACATACAGGATAAGGAAAGATTTGTACTTGAGAAAGATGGTCTGGATGTACGCGGGGATTGAGTGTTTACAGGCTTTGCCCAGGACTTTGAAGAAAAAGTCCATCCTCATTGGCTCATCCAATACATGGGAAATGGTGATCATGGTCGACTAGGTATTATCACTACTTATGGTTACTGATAGGCAAATAATAACTACAAGTAAGTTCTCTCTTTTAATCATTTCAGCATCATTAATACTGTAACCAAATGGTGAAGATGAGTCGTGAATTCTACAATTGAGTATAAAATAAGGGATAACAGTTACAACTCGACAATTGCATCTGGAAATCTTGTCATCGAGAAATTAGTTTTACTAAAGGTCTAAAGTGTTGTGGATAAGTTGACATTCATGTCAGTATAAAGCTAATGAAATATCTAGAATCAAGAAGTCTAGAGTTCAATTCTGCCCCCCCCCCCCCCAAACTCCCGCTGCTTAAAAACTGAACACATTGAAAAACATATGGCATTTGAATCCAGACATAAAACCGCGTGTATAAGTACATGAAAGCAGTTCTGTCATTGTGACATTCTCAATTCGTAGTTTGTAGATTAAGTAATAACACTACCCCCTTGCATCAAATCGTAGAAATAAAAGCAAACAAACAGACCATGGTAACAACCAAACATATAGTAGTAGCAAGATTAAAATTGAAAAAGCTGGGGTACCTCCTGAATTCGAGAGAGATTAAGGTGAAGTGTAGTATTGATCCATGAAAGAATCTCATTCCTTCCAACAAAGTAAGCACTATCCATCATCCCTATATTCATAGCCATATATAACTCACAACCCCGGCCCTCTTGTTGCTCAAGGAATAAACTGAAAAAACAATAGAAATATAAAGAAAAGGGATGCAGCAGGCCAAGTGATAAAAAGTTTAATCAAGGAAGCTGCGGCCTTCCTGTCTTTACTTAATATTTGTTTGAAAAAAGTAGCAGCTCTCGTGTTGTTCCACATGTTTAGATATAATCTAGGCACGTAATCATTATTATTAGACTACTTCATTACACTACTGCATGATAAGCCATGTCCGTAAAACAAAAACAAAGATTCTCCCTCAGATTTTATCTTATCTTATTTCACTCACAAAACACTATTTTTTTTTGTACTAGATTGATCTCCCAGGTATTAATCTCTGTAAATTGGTGTTCTTTGTCTTGTGCTTGTATTTTTTTGATTAATATATATTAAAAAATAAAACAAAATTTAAATTTTATTATTTAAACTTCAAAATTAACACCATTAATGACGTACATTAAATTCAATTAACGAAAATTGATTTTATCGATTGATACGTTATATGTCGTCAAGTATTAAAATTGCGGTCTTTGAAAAATACATTAATAATGCAAGAGATGAATTAGCAAAATTAAAATGGCAAGAAATGTATAATTTTATCGGAATACATCGAAATGAAAAATGAAATCAAATATTTTTCATGAAAATTCAAGAAGCCTAATCTGACAGTTAAGATGTTATCTCGAATCGCTCCAATAAAATACTCGTAGTATCAGGGGCGGACCCAGGATTCTAAATCTACAGGGGCTGTAATATTAAAATTTTTTTTGTCAAATTCAATGAAAAGATAAATGAGCAAATTAGCATATAAATTTAAAAGCAAAATCACAAAGTTCAACCATGCTATTAACTTGAAATCCTAACATATGCAAAAAGCAAGTAATAACGATACTAGTTTATAATGAAAAATAAGAGAAGATTTACTCACGTCATTTGAGTTGTACTCGATGATTTTTTTGAGCATAAAATTCATCTATCACTTCATCTGGATCAATGTCTTCAATATACTCCCTCTCAATGTTGATAAGCATAGAGTCTCTCAAATATTCCTCCTCCATTTTATTTCGAAGAACGGTTTTTACTAATTTCATAGCTGAAAAAGCCCTTTCTGTAGTTGCTGTAGAAATAGGGAGAGTCAACACAAGACAAATCAACCTATAAATCAAATTGTAATGTTCTGCCTTTCCTGTATCAACCAGCCGTAAACATAAATCAGAAAGAGTAGACAAATCCTGAAATTTAGCATGCTTAACTACATCAATCTTGTAATGATCAAGTTGGAGTTTAAGATGGTACATCTCTTGTTGTCCAAAATCAGCAGGATAAAAGGTACTAGCAAGTGTACAAATATCCTCAATGTCAAATAACCTGAAATTGTTCTTCGGTTCCAAAGATGAACTTAATCTCAAAAGCTGCACAGCATTATCATTGAACCTATAATGTAACTCTTCCAACTGAAAATCAATCGCAGAATTAAATACATCATAATGATAATGATGTTCAACTGATATATCATCTCTTTTTCGCACAGAACGGATATCATCCATATAACGAGCATTCATATCTGGTACAACAATTTTATACTTTTCACACACCGACATGCATAATCCAAAAGAATATCAAAACCCTCATCTCTCAAAGATTGTAACAATTCTTTTGTGTTGCAACTAAATCCATGGCATTCAAAATATCAATTGATTTATTTTGTAAAGCTCGACAAAGCAAATCTGTAAGGGCCATGATCTTATACATCAAATGTAGCACAAATAAAAAGTCAAATGATTTCATTGCCTTTAAAGAACCTCTAGCTTCTCCGCGCACAGAGTTCGAAGAAGTACTACAGCTAACAATTCTTTCCAACACAGTAATTATTGAACCAAACTTATCAATCAAGCTGCAAACACAATTAAAGTGAGAACTCCACCTTGTAGATCCAGATCGTTGTAAATTCCCAATTTGATATAATAACTCTTTTCCAACACCTGAATCCATCAATAGTAAATGCATGTTGTGTAGATGCATCATTTTCAAACAAAAAACACGGGAAACAGAATGTTGTATCTTTCGAAACTGAATACTCTAGCCAAGTCCATGAGTTGAACCAAGATGCTTGAAATCGACGACGTTGATTTCCAAACTGAGTAGGTGGATATTGATCTTTGTGCAGTTGAGGTTGACATGGTCCCAGTCTAATGTATTCACGTCTAACATCATCACGAATATTAGGTGGATACTGCCAAATTGGACGACGAAGACCCGGATCGCGTTCAAGGGATGCAAGATCAATAGGACTAGCTGTAGCTGTAGGAGGAACACTAGGAGTAGTTGGAGGAGGAACACTAGGAGTAGTTAGAGGAGGAGCACTGGGAGTAGCTGTAGGAGGATCATTAGAAGTACCCATATGAGGAGTGCTAGAGGTAGCTCTAGGAGTAGAAAAATAGGAGAATAACGTTTTTCTCTTTCGATCTTGACTCCTGAAACAAGTCAAAACAGAAATTAAGTAGAAATTAGATTATAGTCAATGTGGCACTAACACTATGGCAGCATAAAGTAGAGCATGATATTTGACCAGTACAAAGATAAAAAAGCCCCTCATCTAAATATAACACTTGCATCATGATTCATGAGTCAAATGCGATAACAAAAACGGCAGTACGCACTCACTTCATCACGAACAAAAGGATTAGCTGATTCTCTGAGAAGAATATTAAATATTGCTTGCTTTTTTCCAAGTATTGCTTTGTGGATCGCTGTCAAACCAGTCTGTGATATAATAATTAATCAGGGCTTACAACAAGCAGTAAAAATATAAAATTAATATTTAGTATTTTGATAGTGTCTGTAAAAACTCAAAGAAGAAAATCTAGTGACAGAGAGCAAATCAACAAAGTAAAATAATAATGGCTAAAAAAAGTATATAAAAAAAACATTTCAGTTTTCAGAGATGGAGTCTAGCATGATAGTCTACATCTACGGTTCTGTATACCATGCTTATTATGATATCAATGCACAATAACAAATAAATATATATAATATTCAGAAACTGAGGGTATAAGCATTACTTTACTAATTTTCGAACTAACTACATCGCCAGTTTAGGCCAAGCAACAACTGTTCTCTCACGCATTCCATCAAACACTTTCCTGGCAACACGCAACTCGCCACATTTCGCATAAAAACTCACCAAACTAGCCTGAACAAACACATTGAAACCATACCCAAATGCCAAAACATGACAATGAACAACTGTACCAAACCCCAAATCAGATACCCCAGCAGGCCAGTACAGGCTTTGATCACAGTAGTAAAAGCATAACTTGAAAGCCAGACACAAGAACTAATCATACGGTGATAAAGCAGAGACTCTTGTTTTAAGCAGAGCCAGTGGTTTGTGTGAAGAGTTGGTGGGCTGAACTCTTGTTTTAAGCTATGGGCTGTGGGGATGAATTAATTTTATATACAGGGCTGGTCATTTTTTCCCCAGGGCTAGACTTCAATGAGGCTTATATGCTAAATGGGCTCACAAAATTTGACCCGGGCTGAGGCCAACCTCAGCCCAGCCCGAGGTCCGCCCCTGCGTAGTATTCAACGGCATCGAGCCATGCAACCAAGAGGTTCGAGTATCCAGAAAACATCTCATGATTATGATCACCCTACATTTACATCCATTGACTTGAACCAAGTCGTGGATTAGAAACAAGATAAATTTTCTCATGCTTCTGATTTTACTAAATTCGAAAATATGGATTTTTCTTCAACCGAAATAAAACTCATAGAAAACCAATCCTCGTCCGCATTGCCCAAGAACACTAAAAAGCCCTACATCCTCACTTCAATATTCATACTCATGCTATTAATCGCCGGAGTGATCACCGTTGTCACTGTCATAACTATCCAGAGTAGTTACAAACATGACCCCACACCCTCCAAGTCCATCCAAGCCATCTGTTCTTTCGCACCATACAAACACCTCTGCATCTTCTCCCTATTGTCCTCCATCTCGGCCGATACTTCAGCTGATAAATTCGATACTCGTCTCTTTCCAGAAAACATCATCTTTCAATCATTCCAACTCTGTGTCTACCAACTCATCCATCTCGCTAATATCTCCAACCCCGACGACAACCCAGAATTGCAGGAGTGTCGTGCCTTGTTGAACAAGGAATTGAGTGGACTTAACGATTCAGTGGCTTCATCCAAGAATCTTTACTTTTTTACGGGACTCGAAGTCTACGAATATGTGAAAGTATTTAACAGGATGAAGACTTATCAGCCTGGATCATCGATGATTGACGAAATTAGATTGAATGTGCAAGATACGAGAAAATACATGTTCAACAGCAGAGCTATATTGTTAAACATAGATACTATTTTGGATAATTTATATGGGCGCTCCCTGTCCCTGTCCTCTAGTTTTACTTATTACTACGATTCCTTGAGCAAATATTATTGGCAAGATTTCGACTGGTTGGGCTTTGAGTTTATGATAATTTATGTTCCATAGTATGTATTCTTAATTGTGTTGCTTATTTTAGTGTTCAAACTGAGTCCATAGCAGACTGTATCTGTTGTATAAATCTCAGATTAGTTCTCTATTTTCCCTTCTGTAATAAAATTGTTGTATTAATTACGAGACATATATTTTTATTTCTTATCTACGCGTTTTTAAAGTGCATTAATTGTGTAATTATATAAATTAAATTTAAATTTTATAGTTTATGAATAAAAATTTAAATGTTAAACTTTTATTCACAAAAAAAAAAAAAAATTTGTATAGTTATACTATCAATATACTTTAATATGTATATATATAATTTAAATTGAACAAATATATATAAAACATTAAAAAAATTAATATTGAGTACAAAATTTTAGATGGAAGAATTTATTTTGTTGTATAAATTATAAATAAGAAGGGTGGAGGGTCTTATATATGCATATATAAATTATATGAAAAATCAATTCATAATAAATTAAAATATTTTAGGAGACTGAAACAAAAGAATGTAAAGTGACACATAGATATACTTATTTATTAAATTCAAATTCAAATTCAAATTGTACACTCGCAACCAAACAAACATTGCTTAACAGAGCAAGTCCTCCCTGGGTATTATTGAATGGGTGTGAATTATCACCGTCGGGAAACCACCGTCATCTCTGCCCTCATCCTCTTAACCTTACTCACCGTCGCCGCCTTAACTTACTTCTCCACTACCAACAAAACCTCCTCCACCAAATCAACTGACCCCACACTCCTCTTCAACACATCTCTTTACATATCCCTTGCCCAACTAATAAACATCTCTTCACTTCCTCAAACCCTAATCACCGAGTCAACCGACACGCGGACCGTATCGGCACTGCATGATTGTGAGACTCTGTTCGATGACGCGGTGAGTCAGATAAACAAATCGATCAACTCGTTGGCAGTGGGAGCAGCAGGAGAAGTGGTAGTGTTTACTAGAGCTAAGATAAGGGAGCTGAATGTGTGGATAAGCGGTGCGATGACTGATCAAGAGACGTGTTTGGATGGATTGGAAGAGATGGAATCAACGGTTTATGATGAGGTTAGAATCAAAGTACAGTTGTCCAGACAATGCATGAGTGACAGCTTAGCAATACTTGCCAAAATACAACCTGTTCAAATGCTCAGTCGTTATCTGTATTAACCAGGTTCGACATTATGGCTTGTGTAGTTGTGTTACATACCTGGGTCCCAGACGTGTAGGTGTGTTATTATTTGAATATTTTCAATTTTTTTACATGTACGTTTCTGAACGTATAAATTTGCTCTACTATATATATATATATATATATATATATATATATATATATATATATATATATCTTCATTGTAAGATAATTTTTTATTTCTCGAAGCGAGGATGAAATTATGCCAGTCGTATCATGTTTGTCTGTTATAAATCCAACAAAACTAGCCATTTTTATAGTGATCGAGTATCCGCATATCATTTTACACTGGATATATAGACTTCCCTTCTTAAGGAGACAAGGAGTTTATTTCAAGTACAGTCGAATCTAGCTAAGAGCTAAAAGAGGCTGTATCGTTGCAAAAGGCTTCGGAGAGTCTCCACATCCACGCTGTTACTATCCATGGAGTCCGGTAAATGAGAAATTCTGGTGCTTAAATCATCCACCTCTTTGTGCAGCTTGTTGATGTAATTGCATGTCTCTTTGAGAATCTTTGATGATGATACCTGGTCTCATGCATTACATGAACTTTATAACTTACATATATCAGTGTTAATGCACATGACTTGTATACTGCCTGACATTCGCTCTTTAACTACGTACTTTACTTCTGCCGATAAAATGAAAACACTAATGTTTTGGTACTAGATGATGCGAACCTTTTATATTTTAAATATCCAATATAATTATTAGCTATTTCTCATTGTGTGATAGTAACAGTACTTGAACCCATGCTTCATATAACAGAACAGAAATCGAATTCTTAGTAGAAATGTAAATTAACATATATATATATATAGCAATCTTCATGCATATTCAATCAGTATCAAGTCAAAGGAAGTCGATATTAAAACTGCAACTTACCCTTGTAGTGCACCTTGAACTAGACTCTGGTATCAATGCTTGTAATTTCAGGACAAGTTCCGTAAGTTCATCATCAGTAATTCTAGTGGCTCCTGTTCTTCTGTTAGACATGCCTTAACTATGTGGTTTCTCTCTGTCGCAGTCTCTTCAACAAGTCTACTGATCAGGAGTTTAATGGGAGGAAGAATGAGTTGCTTAAAAAGAGAGGGGTAGCTTTTGGTGTCAAAAAAATTAGTTTTTAATGACATTGATCACAAATAATTAGAACATAGAAATTATTTCAGGTCCCAGTTGTCTCAATCTAATGTAGTACATGGGCCATGAATCATTGCAAATTTAGTCTTCTAAAAAGGCCCTGCTGATTAATTAGTTTCACATATCTAGCTAGTTTCAGCTACTGTGCAATCTTCTTCATACAAAATTAGTAAAGTGGGTCTTGTGCATACAAGTGTACGTTGTAGATTTGTTTATACTGTTACTAAAATGGATGTTTACATGCTAACAAATAAAACCTGTTGCACAAGTTTTTTTTATTAGTAATGTTATATAATGAAATTCTTGGCTTCCCATTATATAGAAATATATTTTGTAGCATATCCGTCGGACTTTGTATCCCACCAAACTGATATTTTAAGGCTATGATGTATTTGGGCTGCAATTTGTGTGCTTGATCCAATCTAGTTTGATCTATCCTCAACCATTTGTAGCTCTGATAAATATATATGTTTTGACTGTTTAATTCATAAATAAGCAAACTTCAGCTTAATATAAAGCAGCATCTAACTCCTGATTTGAGTTATGAGCTTAATTGATTAATCAGTTGCCATGTTTTTTTTCTTTTGAATAAAGCTTATATTATTAGTATCCATACTTGTATAATTTTCGGGTAAGTGAGAATCAAACCTAGGACTTGGAAATACGTTAGATACCCGGATGGTTTAGTAAAAGATATTGGTCTTGTGTAACAACAACTAAATGTGATTTCACTTCATGGTATTCTTGTCTTAAGTTCAGCTCCCAGGCTCAAGGCTTGAAACGAATTGATATGATAGATATATTTGATTATTGAGCTTATTTAGCTTATTATATATTAATCTGATCTATTCCTCAATTTTGTTATCTGTATATGTGATCGTGGATGCCAGATCAGGGAAGCGACAGCCTTAGCTGTCGGAAATTGGTTATTTAACACCCTGAGATGGTGATGGTAATTGTGGCCCTTGAAGCATAGACTTCTGTTCCTAAATTGATGGCAGCATGGTATGACTTATCAATAGTGTTTATAAGATCCTTAACAAACTGGGGCCTGGAACTGGACAACTCTGTCTCCAGTTTAGACTTTAGATAATACATACTGTTATTATATGTTACTATAGCATCTGCATCGTGAACCTTTGTAAGACTAATGGCAAAACTTGATAGTACTGAAAGCTGCAAGCACTGATCATAAGTCTTGGGTGAAGGATGCATTTGAGAACCGCTTTTATTATTATTCATATAAA
Organism: Oenanthe sinensis; assembly: GCA_028671895.1. Lineage (NCBI taxonomy): Eukaryota > Viridiplantae > Streptophyta > Magnoliopsida > Apiales > Apiaceae > Oenanthe > Oenanthe sinensis. The sequence goes on along the minus strand of CM053805.1, from coordinate 43,792,668 downwards.
TATTACCAATTGAAATCAACTACTTTGTCCCGTCATCCTTACTGCATAATTTGAGAAATGATTTTGATACCCAGTTTAAAAGCTATAATAGCAACACTCCGTACAAAATATAAGATTAATATTTTTCGCATATTTATGTCATTAATTCATTTTTATGCTCACAATTTTGTAAGCTTCTGAGTATGTGTATATAGGACAAAATCTACGCGCAATTTATGTATATTAACTTAATTTGTTGGCCATTTTTAGATTAATCAGAAATTAGTGTGTTTCTTATTCTTATATATACCTAATTGCATTTGGGTCATCATAATTCACACTTGTCTAAGTTGAAGCTACCTAAAACTGCATATTCATATAAAATTCAGCACTCTGGTATATGTGTGGTAGGAGATTAAATTTTGTTGTAATTACAGAGGATTGTATCATCACTAGAATTTTATAATCTTTTATATATAAGACTACTAGTAAAACATTGATATATAATGACTAGTCAACACTTTTGTTTATAAAGTTTGTATGCCCTTGAGGGCTTTAAACTTATTTTTAAAATGAATTCTAAAACTCATTTCACGATTTTCTAATAACATAGTTTTAACATGTTATGTTTTATTTTATTTAAAAAAAATCACTAAATTTAACAATAAAAAATGATAGTGGCTTGTAGTTTAAGAGCCAGCCAATAATTATTGTTTTTGGATTCTTCTATCCAAATAATTAATTAAAGGGTGACGGGGTGCCTCTCAAGAATTATCTGATGTACCTTCCGCAATCTAGTAATTTGTTCAACATTTTTTTCTTTTTTGACGTAAGTTCAATATCAACAATATTAATCAAATTTCTGATCTTGAAAGTACAAACCCCTCAATATTTGATTTAATATACAACCCTAAGTTTATACAAAACCCCAATTACGAAATTTCAGGTTTGGCCCAAAACCAAAGTTGTGTGTACTTGCGGCTTGCGGGTGTGGAAAATATACTTTAACAATATTTTTAATAACTAGCTTCCTTAATGTGATGTATAATTATTTTATATATATTTTTATTAATATTCATATTTATTATTTTAATTAAAAATATTTTAATTAATTTTTTATTTATCTACCTTGAATAATAAATATATCTTTTAGTTGATTTTTTATATTTGTGGGGATTCTAAAAACTTAATCTTTCATTTCATTATTATTTTTAGTGTGTATATAGATGATAAATATTATCCTCTAGACCTCTTTTAATATTTGTAATTATATAAAATTTTAATTTTATAACTATTTTTAATTATAATTATAAAATTTTGAAATTTTAATATATTATTAATTGAATTTGAACAATAAATATTTTTTTTATCTTTAGAATTAATAATGTAAAAAATTAATTTTAATATGTGATTAATAAATTCAAACAGTGAATTTTATTTGACTTTTAAAATTAATAATATAAATATTTAATTTTTAATATATATTGATGAAATTTGAATTTTAAATTTTTATTAGCAATTTAAATATTAATCGTATTATTTTATTTTCAAATACTAAACTATGAATAAAATGTTAAAATATAGCCCTAAAATATATATATATATATATATTTGCGTGTGTAATTAGCTTAATTACCCAGTTATCTCTTATACATATTGTTTAATTTGATCTCGTTAACTTGTACGGAGTATACTCTTTCTTTGTCAAAAAAAAAAAAACTCCTACACTCTTTGAAATAGTGTGGAACATAGTGGCGTTTATTTTTTTCTAAAAAGAAATCCCACCCTTGCTTAGTGCAATAATATTTTAATATTATTATTTTATGCTCTCTACAAATGAATACAAAGATAAGGAAAAGAGAAATAAATAGGTAAAAAAAGGGAATCTTTCTTTTTAATCTAGCTTTCACAACTTTATTTACTTGATACATATTTATTTAATTACATATTTCAATACCAACTCAACATTATTTCAAAAAAAAAAATACCAACTCAACATTAATACATACTAACTTATATCCGTGTGATGCACGGATCGAATTCTTTTAGTATTTTATTATTTTAATTTTAATATTTTTTTATTAATAATTTAATTTTTTTTAATGTTATACATGTATATTTTTTATATACTTTATTTTTATTTTAATAAAATTATATTTATGTGTTTTGTTTAAAAATCTGTTTTAATTAATTGACTAATGTGAGATTTATTTTAATTAAGAGTATTTATATTTTTATAGGATAATTTTTGTGCATTTTATTTAGGAATGTGTTTTAGTTAAAAATAATAATATGAGATGTCTTTTAGTTAGTTAAGAAATTAATGTTTAAAAAGTTAAGACACAATAATAATTATATGGTCCAAATTGACCGACTATCAAACTTTTAATGTTTCGGCTTTAATAATATAGTAGAGATAAATGAATAGAATATTATTTTTATACTTTTATTTCCCTCAAAAATTTAAATAAACAGTCACAATATACTATTTTCCTCTTTTGTTTTCTATTAAGAATATTTAGAATGCACACAAATATCTATACATACATAAATAAATATATTAATTAATACAAGAAAATGAGTACTGCACTGTATACTGTATAGGCGGAGTGTATGTATATATATCTCTACACACGATATATATAACCGGAAGTGCGTAAACTGTCATCTCCTCCACACTCTTCACCCCCCCCCCCCCCCCCCCCCACTCGACGCACTCTTTTACACCTCAATTTTTAAAGAGTGATACAAATATATATTATTATGGTGGGGGAATCGTTCGCGGCTCAGAAACGAGCGAGTTCAACTCACTTACCCACCGTCACCACCGCCGTCAGGCGCCCAATTAATCCTCGTAACCGTCAGATCCACAAAACCTTCAAAAACATTAAAATCACTATCCTATGTGGCTTTGTCACTATTCTTGTCCTACGTGGCACTGTTGGTCTTGGCAATCTTGTTGCCGACTCTGAATTGGATGATCAGAATCTTATTGAAGAAACAAATCGGATCTTGGCTGAGATCCGCTCCGGTTATGACCCGAGTGATGCTTCCGACCCGGTTGAGCAACAAGCTGACATGGGTATTAATGAAACTTATAGTCTTGGACCCAAGATTAAATCTTGGAATGTTGATAGGAGAATGTGGTTAAAGAAAAACCCGGAATTTTCGAACCGGGTTAATGGGAAGCCAAGAATTATGCTTGTTACTGGCTCACCACCCGGGCCTTGTGATAACCCAATTGGGGATCATTATTTGTTGAAAGCTATTAAGAATAAGATTGATTATTGTAGGATACATGGTATAGAGATTGTGTATAATATGGCTCATTTGGATAAGGAGTTAGCTGGTTATTGGGCTAAATTGCCGTTGATTCGCAAGTTAATGTTGTCTCATCCTGAAGTGGAATGGATTTGGTGGATGGATAGTGATGCTTGGTTTACTGATATGGTGTTTGAGATTCCGTATAATAAGTATGAGGCTTATGATATGGTGATTCATGGGTACCCTGATTTGTTGTTTAATCAGAAATCATGGATTGCGTTGAATACCGGGAGTTTTTTGTTTAGGAATTGTCAGTGGTCGTTGGATTTGTTGGATGTTTGGGCTCCAATGGGTCCGAAAGGTCCCATTCGTGACGAGGCAGGGAGAGTTTTGACAGCAAATTTGAAGGGGAGACCTGCGTTTGAGGCTGATGATCAGTCAGCGTTGATATACTTGTTGATTTCACAGAAGGATAAGTGGATGAATAAAGTGTTTGTTGAGAATTCTTATTATTTGCATGGTTTTTGGCAAGGGTTGGTGGATAGGTATGAAGAGATGATTGAAAAGTATCATCCGGGACTGGGTGATGAGAGGTGGCCGTTTGTCACACATTTTGTGGGTTGCAAACCTTGTGGGAGCTATGGGGATTACGCAGTTGACAAGTGCTTGAAAAGTATGGAGAGGGCGTTTAATTTTGCTGACAACCAGGTTATCAAGCTTTATGGTTTCAGGCATAGGGGTTTGTTGAGCCCAAAGATCAAGAGAACTAGAAATGAGTCGGTTACTCCTTTGGAGTATGTAGATCAATTTGATATTCGACATTCAGCACATAAAAATAGTGGATCAAAAGGCTAGCTTGTAAGCTATCTTCAACCAAAGATTATCTTTAGGTAATCTATTACATTCATTCACATTAAGAATTTACTTTCATTACAGTTGAAGTTTGTTCTTTATGCAGTTCACTTTCTTTAGAGGATAGAATTAAATTTTTTTTTTAATGAATTAACTAATCAGAAATATTTGTTCATTAAAATATAATGAGAAATGTATAGTAAGGAATTTTGTTCATCAACCTTGCTCATATTATTTCTAGATACTACATCAATAGCATTTCCTCTTATAGCCATTTGATGTCATTTTACTCTTTAATTGTTGTACATAGAGAGGTTAGCCGTTCTGGCATCATTTAGTGAATAAAATAACTTTGAACCTGCATAACCTAAAGTATAGGTTTTTAATGAAGTTCAGCTCTTTATTGCTTATTAGTATGTCAGGGTTATGTATACAGCAGAGAACTCACTTTCACTATCATACTATGTAGCATTTCTCTCATGTCAGCTGATACTTTGAATATGGACTAAGTTAATGATATACGAGGAGAAACTGATTAAAGCGGAAATGATGTTGTGGACAGTTTTCACACTACATTTTAGCCCTTTGTTGATTAATCAAATGTTTTCTCAAAATGTTCATCTGACCAGATTGATTTGCATTTTATCGTTTCATATTGATTGGTCAGTGACCACAGTTCTTTTTTGTTTTTCACTATAGTGTCTCTGTGTTATGTGTTGATTGGTTTGTGTAGGGGTGAACATGAGCATTTTTGTCTCTTTTATAGTGTGCCATCAAGTTGATATGTTTCTAGGTTTTAGAAAGGAGAGGGGGGAAGGAAAAGATTGGAACTTTATCTTCTTTCTGTCATGTTCCAAATATTTTGAGAGAAAGAGGAAAGACAACTTTTTTAATATTTCCTCCAAAACCTTACACCCAAAAGTGGGATGATTTGGAGAGAAAGGGAAGAAGAAGCTTATAAATGTCACATGTTTCCACAAATGGCATTTTCTAATTTATAACAAATTCATTATTCTTATCATATACATATATCTTTGCCTCTAATTTAAAAACCAGAAGCATAGGAAGGCGTCCAAGAAATTTTAGAAAACTGGGATTCTGGTGTGAGCTACAGTGTTCTATGATGACACTAGTGTTGTAAATGATACTTAGAGGCCGTTTGGGATTACTTAAAATAAGTTATTTTTGACTTAATGGAGGTGTTTTTAACTTAATGGAGAAAGTAAAGTTTTTTACTTTAAGTTGAATAAATGTGTTTGGGTAATGGAACTTAAAGTTAAATGGGGGGTTTAATAATTTTGACTTTAAGTGAAATTTGACTTTAAAAAATTTTAAATTCATATTATTTATACTTTACAAGAGTCATGGAAGCAAAAAAAAAAAAAAAACGAAAAGTCAAAAAGTCATAAGCAAAAGTACCTTTTAGGTACTTTTTACTTAATGAAACTTTTCTCCTAAAAGCTAGCTTAAAGCCGGAGTACACAAACACGTCAAAAGCTCCTAGAAGTCATTTTTTACTTAAAGCCATGTTACACAAACAGGCTCTTAATGTGTATAGACACATTTCACCAACAAATCAACTATAGAAAGGAGCAACCTGTTATGGCATTCATTCATCCGCAGGGTGTTGTGTTGAGATACATGGATCTCAGACAAAATTTTCAATCAATCAGTTATTCTTTCAAGTAATGTGTATACATTGTTCTACTTGGATCTCTTTCAGCAATTTTCATTCAGGTATACCAGTACATTGTCTGTTGGGTGTGTAAATCCTCAAAAACCCAAGGTGTATGCATTGTTCTACTTGGTATCTCTTTCAGCAATTTTTATTTAACTACTAGTTCTTTCAAGTATACCGGTGTTGCGTGCATGAATCCTCAGATGGCCCGCAGCACGATACCAATATTTGCAAGTGTTTTTAACAAATTTGAAAATGTTAACTACTTGTGATACTGGTTTTTCAAGTTAAGCACCAAAATACATTTCTTCTTATATTGTTTGATTGCTCATAATATTAGTATACATACCAGATACCAACAAGCCCACAAGGTCCCAAACAATTAGTTTTACCGGCTAAGGTCCCAACGCATTAAATCGCAGGGGTGTTAAAGCAACCTCTCCATGTGAAAGATGATGCATCCATATTTAACGAAGAGCAAGTACATGGATAGATATAGTTGCAGTACGCTCCAACTTAATTGGTTGTTCAACTTTCGATTAAGGTGGAACTCGTATTTTCAAATTTATTGTTGTACTTCAAGTAACATAATTCTGAAAAATGGCAGCTAACATTTGAAACACACATCCCTACAGATAAAAATATATTAATCTGTAATCATGATTTGTCAGACCACACGAGATTACTAAAATAACCATATGGGTTATTTTCTCACTAATAATCTACCGGTTCTTTAAGGATTAAACGTACGCAGATCTTAGGAACATTTAAAAGGTTGTTTCCGACGCTTCCCCTGTTGTTATTCTTGGAAATGAATTTGATTATGATGTTCAAATTTTCCCCTGTTATTATTTTTAGAAATGGGTGTCTTCAATTCTTCATATATGTAGAAATGGAGTAAAATGTTGAGCTAACAAGTAGTTGTGCATAAAAAATAGTTTATCAACAAAGTAGGCACATAAGATATTCCCCTTCTTGTTGCCATCAAGTGCAGATATGAATCGTGCACAAATAATACATGTTCAAACACAGGCGTACCGCGTATCCCCAAAGCCCGCAAAAAAGACCACAGTCTTCATGTTGTTGGGCGTCCTTTGGTGGTGTATAATCCCAGCAATATCTCATTCATCTGCGCAATTTGTCGCAGTAATGTGCTAATCTTCTGCACAAACAAAAGTTATATAAGAACCTCGATAAATAAATAAAACTAATAATTTTTTTCCAGTTCCAACGATGATAATAAGAACAGTCCATTTTTAACCTCAATGAATGAATAATCTGATAAATTTTATTCGTACACCAAGGTTTAGGCGTAGTTAGTTGGGACATTTCAACAAACAGCTTCACAGCAATTCAATGAAAACAAAAACCAACCTCATCTTTCTCTTTAATGACACGGATCAATTGATCTCTACTTTGTTTACGCATGATCCTCCGCCTCCGCTGCGTCTGCACCCTCAAATACCACAATGCCACCAGCATTGCAACCCCCGCAACACTCACCGCCCGAGAGCAAAACCCTGAGGAATGATGATCATAAAGCCTGGAAACAACAGAATAAACCTTGCACCGTAAATAATTAAACCCTATATCCCACCACGTATCCGCCACTACATTTACAGGCAATTCAGCTCCAGGCGACACGGAAACCTCAGAATCCTGGTCAGGCAGAGATTGATCAGGACGAAGATTTTCATGGTTACCGGGAGGGAAAATGTTAATCATGCTGGTGGAGCTGCCAGTCTCATACGGATGAATATAATTATGATTAAGATTAAGATTAAGATTATGATTATGATTATGAACGGGGGAAGTTGATTTAATTAAGCTTTGGGGTACAAGGGGTATTTCAGTTACTTGCTTTTCTTCTTCATCTTTATCTTCTTCTTCCTCAATTGTTGCCATTTTGTTTCATTTAAGCATCATTCGTATATATTGGTTTTTAGAAATATAAACACTTTCCTAAACCAAAAAAAAAAAATCGAAAACGAAAAGAGAAACTTGAGTTGCTTTTTATTTTATTTTTGGTTTGCAAATTGCAAGATAAATGAAACAAAGGGCTGGCCTGCGAAATCGTCCCACTCTTCTTTATTTTTTGTGTCTTTATTAAATTTCTATTTTTTTTTAAAGAAAATTTTCTATTTCTTACTTTTATTAAATATTTATAGTACAGACTACAGAAACTCATTATTTTATCTTCTAATAAAAATTTTAATTGCAAATTGTAAATTGGGCTGATGGATTGGGTCCAATCAACCTACTGGGCCAGCTAAAGCCTGCTCAGCTCATATATGCTAATAAACAACACCCGTGTAAATTCTTTTACCAGGTTATTCCATTTACTACGCATACAATTAAACCTGATAAATGAATACGATCATGATCGAAAAATTATATTCAATAAATGAGATTATTCATTTATTGAGGTTAAAATTATACCGTATCTAAAATTTATTATGTTAAGACCGGAAAAAAAAATTCATTTCACAAAGTTATTTGTTTATTTAATATTCATTTATCGAGATTCTACTGTAATTAGAAATTAAAATATAGTGATACTATAACGGTATAGGCCGGTCAAAAGTTCCGTTTGAAATTGTTATTTAAAATTATTGTGCTGTTAAAAAATTATTATTGAAAAAAAATGCGGTTAGAATTTGATATTTTTTTATTTGTGCATTTTTTGAAATATAATATAAAAAACAATATTTTTAAAACAATTTAATAATAAAACTTATAATTATTTTTTATAAAAATTGAAAAGTAATTTTTTTCAAAAATATGGAAGACTTTGTATTTAAACATAACGTTATTTCAAAATAAACTTTGATACAGTGTATATACCTGGGACAAAAGGATTCGAATCTCTGAATACCGGGACCAAAACCCATTGCCTTACCACTTGGCCACGCCTCATCTATATTTCCATTATACACTAATAAAGAATAATATTAGTATTGGGGCTTGGTCAATTACAATGCAAATTTACTATAAAATCCTTATAGAATAGATTAGATTCTTGCTAGGATTTTTATGCATGTAGATATATAATTCAGCCGAATTCATTGATCATTACATAAAAGTAAATTAAGATATTTTATGAAAGTATGATTTCTTCTATTCTACTTTATTTGATAATTGAGGAATTTTTTATTGGGTGAGTTCAAAGAAAAAGAAGGATTTTTGTCTACATTACTTTACTTTATTTTTCCTTATATCATTAACTCAATCAAAATGCAATTATCTCCAAGAACAAAACGTCTGTTATGTTTAATATCTTTAGTTTGATCTTCATATGTCTTAATTCTGTCTTTTATTCGAGTAGTCTTTTTTTTGCCAGATTGCCCGAGGCCTACACTTTTTTTAATCTAATCGTAGATCTTATGCCAGTTATACCTTTGTTCTTTTTTCCTAGCCTTTTTTTGGCAAGCTGCTGTAAGTTTTCAATGAGATCCTTAATATTATTCTAGAAAATTCATGATTTATTCGAGAAAAATTATAACAATATATTAATAAGATCAAAATAAATCTTACATTGTGAACCTTCGATTCAAACATTGAAAGTCTTGGTTGGATAACTGTGATAAATCCAAATCCGACTCACCCATATTTCCCATTCCGCCCTTTTGAAAGACCCTAATAGGGCTATTCCCCACAATATATAATTGGAGGTATCCAAAAAAAAATTGGTAATGAAAAACTCTTATGACAACTGAATTTTAATTTCTATGAAATTATTTTATATTTCTAGAAAGCACTTCATTTATTGGTGTCAAAACATTTGGTATAAAAAAATGGATGATCTATTCTCTTTTCTCATTTTTTCCAAAAAGATCTTGGAGATTATGTAATGCTTACTCTCAAATTTTTCGTTTATACATCAGTGATATTCTTTGTTTGTCTATTTATGTTTGGATTCCTATCTAATGATTCAGGGCGTAATCCTGGATGTGAAGAATAAAAAGGGATTTTCATTTTCCTTACTTGATTTTTAAAATTTATTAGAATTTTTATGTATTCCACATGTTTAACTAGAAAACAGTAAAAAGGATTGGCGAAATTTGAAAGAGAAATTAAATATCAAGTCATCAACAGAAACGAAAAAAGAGGAATTCGAACCCTCAGTACGAATAACTCGTACAACGGATTAGCAATCCGCCGCTTTAGTCAACTCAACCATCTCTCCCAATTGAGAAAGATAATTACTATGTTACATTACAAAAGAAATTAGAATTAAAAAAATATTTGCGTAGTTTTTGAATAAAAATATTTTTTTTAAAAACTGCTTTTAAAAGTAACTAAATACTCTCTCCGTCCTACCCATTTGTTTATGTTTCGAAAATAGGATCCGTCACGTATTTTAAGGTGCATATAAAGTATAGTTCCGTAACTTATTTTTATAATTTTTTGTTTTTGAATAAAAATTGAATGTTTAAATTTTTATTCAGAAAAAAAATTAAAAATAAGTTATGGAACTATACTTTATATGCACCTTAAAATACGTGCCGAACCTTCTCTCCGAAACGTAAACAAATAGATATTACGGAGAGCGTATTTTTTACAAGATGGCTGTCATGAAGGCAATCCCAAGCACTTCAGCAGCTAAATTTCTATTCTATGATTACTAGCAACAGATAGAAACACTGTTCCCATCCAATTAAAAAAATAGATTGTAATGTGCAAACGGTTTAATATAAATACCTTTATACTTTCTAATATACATAATGATAATTCTGTACTTTTTATTAATGAAGAACGACGGTTCTTCCTAATCTCACGTCAATAAATATTTTCACCTAAATAATTATTACTTATACTAGCTTATATCTCGTGCGATGCACGGATGATTTTTTTTTTAATTTTTTTTAATTTTTTAATAATTTGAATTTATTTGTATTGGTATAATAATAATTTAAATTTTATTTAATATTATATGTATATATTTTTATATAATTTATTTGTATTTATATTTTAATAGGATAATTTTTGTTTGTTTTGTATAAAGATGTATTTTACTTAGGAGATTAATGTGAGATATTTTAGTTAAAAGATTAATATGAGATTGTATTTTAGTAGTAATGTTTATATTATTTAGAATTATAATGTTTATGAGTTGTTTGCATAAAAGGAGGATTATTGGTGTTAGAATTGTATGTATGATTATATTCTTTTAAAATTATATTTTATTAAAATTCAACGGTTAAGATTATTTCTATGGTTCACTTAAAATTAGACGGTCAAGATCTTTTCTATGATTCACCTAGTACCAATAATATAGTATATAGTATAGAAGAGTATATTGTTATGTTTGTCCTTTTTTATATAGTATATAGTATAGAAGAGTATATTGTTATGTTTGTCCTTTTTTATAAAATAAAAATTATATATGTTTTTTAATTTATAAATTATTTATTATATAATCCAACAGACCCTATGTTATCAATGATTCTATCAACGGCTAATTTCACACAATCAACTAAACAATTAATTTAATTATATACGGGCACAGGCGCACAGCACGCGCAAATCACATCCTGTATGTATAATTATCATACGGCGGTAGTGTTGTTTTGGCATAAGTTGATCCGTAACAGTTAGGACGATAGACAAGCTCCTGTCCACTAATACCCGATACACATGCCGCATTAACATCTATACTATATTATTAAAGCCGAAAGATTAAAAGTTTTGGTCGTCGGTTGGTTTGGTACTAGGTGAATCATAGAAAAGATCTCGACCGTCCAATTTTAAGTGAACCATAGAAACAATCTTAACCGTTGAATTTTAATAAAATTTAATTTTAAAATAATATAATCATACATACAACTCTAACATAAGTAGTCCTCCTTTTATACAACTCATTACCAAAAGATAATATTATATATTATATTTAAATTATATTCTATATTTTTTATTTTACGAATCATACTTATCCTATAATTTTTATTTAATATATCATTAAAGTTTATGATAAACCCTATATACAACTCTAACATTATTTTATCTATAAGTAATTTTTATTATATTATTATATTATTATAGCCGATATAATAAAAAAATTAAATTATATATTTAAATCATATAAAATAATTAATATATAATTTATTAATCCCACCAGTGCGTTGCACGGGTTATAAGCTAGTTATTTATATTTCCAAACAATTAAAACAAAATTTAATCTGATAATTTGTGTTTTCCTTTGTTTCCATGTAGAGCGAAAGTGAGTAGTAGTTTCCTTTTTCGTAAATTATTACGCTGTGCTTTTATATATTTTTTACAAACTTAAAAATAATAATAAAAGAGTATTTTGAACTAAAGATGCTCCCATCATCTAGTATTCTGAGGATCAGCTTAGTCGTAGATTCGGCCGCCATTTTATAATGTTCGGCCTTTTGACATGTGTCCCGTTTCATTTGCCAAATAATGCTAGATTCTTTTTTTGCCGTTTATTATTTAAATTGGATCATTCCCGATAGATATCCGGTTATAATGTAATTATTTTATTAAATTTAATATAAATAATTTTAAATGTACATTAATAATGTAATATTATATTCTTGTAAAATATAATTATATTTGAGTTGTAATAATGTCACATAAATAATAATCAGAGAAAGACATGTCTCCACATTCTTAATTAGGGAAAATATTATTTTATTTTGAAAGGGTGCAAAGTTATGTTTCTTCTCTTAATAAACAAAATATACACAATTCTAATATAAATTATTTTGAAAAATTAAAATCCTATCCCGAAAATATCATTTATCTAAATTTGGAGTTTCACCCCGGTAGTCATAGCTATAAGCGAATTACCTCTATATAAATTATGAAAAATATGCACAGTATATATAAATTAGGCCTAAAAACTAATCTATAATAGCAGAGGAATGGAGATATGACCTGACTGTTTAAAAATCTTTTAAGCTCTCGTTCTTGCATTTTGGTGTGTTGTCCGCAAGTCGTGCCGCCAACACGTGCTGAGCATGTTTTAGTAAATCATTTTGTCCTTCATTTGTTAGCAACTTGCATCCTTATATTTTTGTTTTCAATTCTTTTTTTCCAAAATAATTTTCTTTTCCTTGCATGTAAGTTTACCTATTTAGTATAAATTTTAACTTTTTTCTAATTATTAAAATCATTAAAACTTTACGTCTATATTTATATTATAATTACAATATAATGATAATGAAAATATTTTATAATTTTGAATTTTAATAAAATTATATATACTGTTATTTTCATTTGAAATTATTTTTTAAATATAAAAATTTGTCTATGTAAAAATAGAGAATTTTGAATAAACATTATTTTTTGTTAAAAATTGAAAATTTATTACATAAAATATTATTCTGTTGAATTGATTTAGTCTTACTTCATTCAATAATTTAGATTTTTATCTTTGATGAACAAAAAATTGTGTAAGATCTTATCATTAAATAATATATGATTGACAAAATAATATTAATTTAGACGAATAAATAAAAAAATATAAAATTAAAAGCATCAATATGTGTGTATAATTAATAAAAAATATTATTTCTCCACTAATAACTTCCTAACAATTTATTTACTTAATTCTGGACAATTTTTATTAGAATTGCTTTTATGATAAATGATAATTTATGTGTGGTTATCACTTGCCAGTTTTTAATTGCAATCAACTAGATCTCATTATTATTTTTTAAGGTCAAGGTTGTGTTTTTTTTAATCTTGCATTATAAATTTATAATTACTTTTTTAACTAAAAGGTAAACAGATCCTTAATAAATTATATAAATTTATGGTCCTCAAGATGCTCTCACATAATTATATGAAATTAAAGAAATGAATATAGTACATGAAGGTATAATTATAAATATAATAAATAAACTTTAAAATTGCATTACTATTCTTATAAACAATGTTTATTGTTTTTATTATACTATCCATCCTTATTTTAACCTTTTAATTTAACTTTAATTATTGGTAAAAACAAATTTAACATCTTGACGCATTATTTATAAAAAGTTTGCGTACCTACGATTGTAATTCATATTGTGCCGCTAGAGCTCGAATTGGACTTGATAAATATGCTGGAATTCGAGTAAATTATCATAATTACGATATAATGATAATGAAAATATTTTATAATTTTGATTTTTAATTAAATCAATAAAATTGAATACATTATTATTTTCATTTTAAAACTGTTTTCTAATATAAAAATTTATCTATGTAAAGTAGAGAGAATTTTGAATAAATATTACTTTTTTTATAAAAATTGAAAATTTATTGCATAAAATATTATTTTATTGAATTGATTTAGTTTCACTTCATACGATAATTTAATTTTTTATCATTTATGAACAAAATTTATTTAAGATCTTATCGTTAACGATTTGTTTACTTAATTATGTGACCTTTTTTATTAAAATTTTCTCCATGATAATTTATGCGTGGTTATGATCTTACATCATTACCGAATCATGCATGATGCGAGAGGGGTGTCGGCTTTTAAAAAAATTATTTATTTATATTTAATATTTTTAATTTATTATAATATTAGAAATTATATCCTTATTGTAATCAGTATTTTCGTATATTAATTTTTAAAATTATTACAAATTATATATATATATATATATATATATTACGATTTTCCAACTAATAATTTATAAAATTATTTTTTGAAATCTTAATTATTATTTTTAGATTAAACTATTATATTAGTTTTTAAATAATATAATGAATTATATCATGTGAAAAATAGATTGTCAAATTTCACTATTTTATACTTATGCACTTATTGAAGACATAATAGAAAATGATTAATATTAGATAGATAAAGAAATTTCTCAAAATCAAGTGTCAAATGACGTGGAACCGGTGATATGTCATTATGAAATATTTTAATTAATAAGATTTATGTGAATGTTGAGGTCCAATAATTATTACTTAAGTTAGAGTCAATCACGACATAAAAATATTTTGATAACAAATTTGAGACCTTTAATATAACTCACAAAAAAATGATAATTTTATACTTATACATTTACTCAGGACATAATAGAAATTAATTATTAATTTTATTATTATTTTAAAAACTGTGGATTTGATACACAAATAAAAAAAGGATATATTTTTTTTACTTTTGAAATTTTGCACGTGTGCATAAATAAGTGGTATAAACTATTTGAAAAAAATACTTAAAATAATTTCTAACAACTAATTTTGCCTAAAGCCCGAAAATCTGAGGGCCGCTATGAAATACAGGCATACACGGAGAATGAAGTCGATGCGAACACAAGACTGCAAAGGAGGAAACAATGGTGTGTGTACGTACTCAAGAAATGGTTGGACAATTAACTAGGCTGCAGAGGAAATAATGGAGTGATGAATAGTCATGAAATGGTATATCCAGCAGTTTAGCTAGCAAATTGGCGCATAGGAATAAACCTCTTTTACAAACCTTATGCTTAGACGTTGGCTAACAAACAAATAATTGATCACCAACATATATATCGACACAAATAAGGGGGCAACAACATTGATCGATCTGTGGTGGCTCGTGTGTGTACATACACAGGGATTTCTATATCTATATATATATATATATATACATCATACATGGTGTAGTTAATGAGTTGGTGTACGTGTTGTCTTTGAGCTTGTTGCCAAAGCACTAGGAAATAGAAAAAACATTGACATTGTGGATGTCATGTGGCTCCATTCCAGTTTAGAGTAATCATAATTTCTTGGTCTATCTTCAATCACTCCTGCTGCCTTGCTTCCTATCAGCTTCAATTTTCTAATCATGCTTATGCTGCCAAGATACGAGAAGCGTTAAAAACTATATATAGCTTTCAAATGCATAATATGTTAAAGACTAATGTATTTTTTGATGAGTCGGTTAATTTGAATTATTATAATTTTTGTGCATATATAGAACATTATTATTAATGAGAATGAAGTTAGTAAAAATTCGCCAAACTCATCGAAAAGTAACTAATTGTACGTTAAAATATGCATTGCTTATGTTTTGACAGTAGTCGGCGTTGCCGTTTTCATGGAATTTTAACCGAGACGGCCATATTTCTTTAGTCTCATGGGATCTTTTGTGTACAGGTTTGTATGCATATGAATATTAATAAAAGGATATATATTTTCATGTGTAATTTTTAATGAAGTAATCTATCCATTTTAAAATATATATATACATGTCTTATTAAAAAAAGTTTATATATTACTGTAAAAATTTTAATTTTAGTTTGTTTTTATAATATCATTTATTAGTTTTCACTGATAAAGAAAAAAGTCAACATTGAGAATAAGAAAGTAAAAAGATGGGGTAAATTAAGTAGGAGTATTGAAAGTAAGTTAGTAGGACCCACCATCGTCCTGAGGTCTGTGTTTGAGAATGAAAGGTCTAACACCCCTCCGTCTCCCTCCCCCACCTACCTTTCTAATATAATTTCTAGAGAGAGAAAGCTGATTCATTCATATATAAATATAAATATAAATAAATAAATAAAAGAGGAGGAGGAGGCAGGGGGTTTAGAGAGAGAGAGAGAGAGAGAGAGAGAGAGTGGTAAAATCAGCGACGACGTAAATGAATGAGGTCCGTATATACAATGAAGGATACAGGGCAGCACACGATACTTGTTTTCCGTTAACGACGTCGTTCCCTCTTATACTCTAACCTCCAACACCCCTCCCTCCCTCTCTTGCTGCGTTTATATCATCATCTCTCTTGTCTTTTTTTTTTTTTGCTCTATACTTACATATATACATACAAAATGTCGAGTGAAGCTTCGCCTTCTGGATTCAGCTTGTTGGAAGGAGTCGACGATGTTCAAGACTTCCTTTGGGTTCTTTTTCTATTTAATTATTGAATTTTGAGGAGCTGCTAAACTTATTGACAAACAAATTCACCTACTGAATTGAGTTGTATGTATGTATGTATGTATGCAGGAAAATGAAGAGGAGAGCATGTCATGGGAACGATTTAGTCATCTCTACGATCTTATGCATATGGGAAACAAAGCTTTCCGCGGTAATCGTTTCGAGGAGGTGACTGTTATGCTCTCTTATCCTCATTTACTATCTACAACGGAATGGCTTGTATTTGATTTCTGGCTATTCATTCTGTTTTTTTGGGTTAACTCGGTTTCCGTTGTCTAATCAAATTCAATATATTATTAACCGGGGATGATGGGAAGAACAAACTTTACCATGTTCTCATTTTAGAGTTAACTTGGTTTTTGACTTTTGTTGTCTAATACAAGTGATTTTTCTTCATTATATCGTCCGTCCTAATTACGGATCAAGACGTTGACATTCTTCTAGGTATCAATGTCTACATTTTACAATATTAAAGTTAATGCTTCACTTATATGTGCTTGTAAATTAACCTTCTAAACTTTAATATATAGAGGTCATAAACACTTTTAAATGGAACATTTCTTCTGTTTGTGTATTTGTTTAGCTATCTATAGGCATTGGGTTGTTTGCTAGTTGGAAGCTGCATCATGCAAGCATAATCTCAGTGTTGCTAGAATTCTTTTTCCGCAAGAAAGTGGCAAAAATTTATAGAGATCCGAATCTTATATAGCTCATTGCCTATTGGTGATTTCAAACCGTGTAGTGATGCTACAATGATTGTTTCTCTTATTTAGTATTTGTACTGACAAGGAAATAAGCTTGGCATGTTATATAAATGGTGTTCTGCATGTTACCAATATCTTATATTTTTCGCTGATAGACCGTGCTTTATGTTAGGCAATCAATTGCTACTCAAAAGCTTATAATATCAAACCAAATGATCCTGTCATTCTTCATAACCGATGCACAGCTTACATCAGGTAGAGTCTTATCATTAGAAGTTCACAATGCTTTCTTTGTCTTTATATATTTATTGCCTTCCTCATGGATATACTTCTTCTCTTAACGTAAATTTAACTTGTACTTGTTACAGAATCTGCCAATTCTTGGTACAAAGACAATCATCGGATTCTGAAATTAGACCATTAAGTGGCCTTGATCCTATGATACATGCTGGGGTATGTCTTTTGTTTGTTTTTATGGTAAAAAGTATCCTTTGCCAACTAAAGTAATGCAGTAAGTAGTGATTAAAGTTAATGGTAACTTGTTTCAGCTTGCACTGAAGGATGCTGAGAAGGTGATGAACTTAAGGAACAGCTCATTAACATCATATATTTTGAAGGCCGATGCACTGATATTGGTGAGAAAATCACCTGTATCATGGTCAAGTAATTTAAATATTGCTGTTTCGTGAACCTTACTATCTGTATCATGAGGTATGCAGAGCTATGAAAGTATGAAATCAAACTAAACATTCCCATTAAAATCCCGCCCATAGAGCACAGGTTATGCAGAGCTATGACCTGTTTCATGAAAATGGTGTCGGATGTGGCAGTTTAAATTTTAGGCGGAATAGTGCGTTGACCATCCTCAGAAAGCTTTTGTGCCATTTCATTGCTTTTATTTATTTGTCTTTTTGTATGCGTTATTTTATGTTTATTCCCTTCTATTTGGTGCCCAAGCATGTGCTCTATTATATGTTCCTGACGACCTGAATGATAGCTAATTTGTTGATTCCTTTTTTTTAATAAGCTAACCATCACTCTGATACGATTTGGCAGTTAGAAAAGTTTGAGCAGGCCCATGACGTAATCTTGTCAGGACTCCAGGTTGATCCACTAAGGTAATTCGGTTCCTTCTGAATCGAAAACTTGGAAGTAGATAGAACTTATATAGTCTATGTTTCTGTCATGCGAACACAAAATTTATGTATTCTTCTAGTATTGGCTATTCAGTTATTATCTTAAAATCTTAAAACTGTTTTTTTGGGTGAAATTAGCATCCCTCTTCAGAATCTAGCAACAAGAACAGCTAGTACGATTGGAAGGAGAAATCATGGGATAACCTCACGTAGTGATGATTTTGATTGCACACTTTGCTTAAAGTTGCTGTATGAACCACTTACAACTCCTTGTGGACACTCTTTTTGTCGTTCTTGCCTGTTTCAAGCAATGGACAGATGTGAGTTCTAAGTTCTCCAATCATTCCATTATATTACTCTTAAGCATGTTGAAAGTCGACGTCCTTCTGACCCTTAATTGTAAATGCTAGGTAACAGATGCCCGTTGTGCCGAACAGTTCTTTTTATTAGTCCCAGAACATGTTCAATCAGGTGAGTAATTATTTTATGGCTTTACATACTTTCTCCTTGAAGGCTTGAACTGCTTTACAAGATAAAATTCTTATTCACGTACATATTGTGTTTCATCCTTGTGTTTGAATACAATTTAACGTGGTTAATAGACTGCTGATAACATGATATAGAAAGTTCTTGGATATACCAAATACCTTG
Source organism: Oenanthe sinensis (assembly GCA_028671895.1). Lineage (NCBI taxonomy): Eukaryota > Viridiplantae > Streptophyta > Magnoliopsida > Apiales > Apiaceae > Oenanthe > Oenanthe sinensis. Next base: position 43,773,523 of record CM053805.1, on the reverse strand, counting down.
GGAAACTGAACTGCTGAGCAATCTTCACCTCAAGTTAAATTTCAAATTGATCAAGATCAATATTCATAGAAATTTGTACACAAACGAATAATGAAATAATCATGCAAAATAATGTATAAATACACGGAAGCAAAACCCGTGGTGTAAGGCTGTAAGCTCAAGACATGCGGGATAAATAGATAATAAAACACAACTAAATGAAACAATTCATAATCCTAATACTACTGTAAACACGGGCTGATCTTTATTCTAGCAGTAGACATTTATATTTGCTTTTTTGTGGTTGGCAATCATGCATTGACAAAAATTTACTCTGTTATTATTATTAAGATCTGTGTTTTAGTTGCTGTATGGGGTTGTCACTGGCATTGAGTACTCATTTTTAAATTTAAGTTACTCTTATGTTATGAGTGTTCTATATGTTTAAGTAGTTGTTTCTTTACACCCTAATGTTCCTGTATCAAATCTTCTGCTTGTTTGTTTACAGTGTCACTCTGAACAACATCATACAGAAGAACTTTCCTGAAGAATATGCTGAAAGGAAATTAGAGAACGACAGTTTGACAAACATGGGTGTCAATTTGATCCCTCTTTTTGTCATGGATGTTGTTCTACCATGCCAGAAGCTGCAACTCAACATATTCGAAGCCCGATATAGACTTATGGTGGGTTGGTCAGAGATGCTAGTTTCCTTTTGGTTGCTAGACGGGCACCGTATAATTAAGTCGCTGATGGGCTAGTGCTATGGTTTAAGAACCTGCATGTGATGATCAATTTTGTTGATTTGTTTATCAATCAATCTCAAGTACCTCATCTCCTAAAACATTCAGTGCTTGTGTTCTTTAGCATTTCAGAATATTAAAAAGGAACCCATATAGATCTGTACCAATTGCCAAGTATTAATATTTAAGAGAGATGGTAATATCTCATCTTTATAAAGTGGATATGTATGCTTGACACTACTTATTTTTCTATGACTGAAACTCTTCTTTCTGGTGTTATTATTCCACATTAAAGTTCTTTAATGTTACTGATTATTATGATAGTAAATTCTGACGGCAATCACGTTGCAGGTGAGGAGGATAATGGAAGGAAATCGAAGAATGGGAATGGTAAATTATATTGTAATTTATTATTATTTTTTAAAAATTTTGTTCCTATATTTCCGCAACAAAATCTAGACACCTTGCATCCATCTCACTCCACTGTTTGTATCCTATCTATGAATGCTTTATAGGTCGTCATTGATCCTACCACAGGTGCAGTAGCTGATCTCGCTTGTGAAGTGGAGATAACCGAGTAGGATTCCTTTTTCCTTGTCAATTTTGTTGATGTTCAATGTTGATCCTGACTTGAGTTGAAATAATAAGAGTTTTTTTGTATTTTGTAGATGTGAGCCACTTCCAGATGGGCGTTTCTTCCTTGAGGTAAGATATAATTACATTATCTTGCTGATGTTCATACTTTTTACTGTTTACATAGGCTGATGCATTTCTTCTGTAATTAATCTACTTTTAAGTAACCAATCAAGTCATTTTTACTGTTTAAGTCTATGTTTATACTTGATATACATTGAATAATGGCCAATGTTAGTAGGGAAAATACCTTTGGCTAAATACGAGCGTTACCATTGTTGTGTTCTCTTTTATTTCTGTATCTCTTTCTATTCATTATAGTCTTGGGTTTGGGTGAATATATGTTATTATATTTGGTGCACGGCGTATTCAGTATTCAATCTTAAATCCATTTCTCTGTCGGTTTGCTTTTATTGGTCAACATATGCACAATTTTGGCAGCTTTCTAAGTTTTGAATTTAAGGGTCAAGTTTTTTTTATCACATTAGACCATGCTGGGAATAAATTGAGAAAGTACGTTTAAAATCTTTTGGTAGTAGCAAAACAGTTAGATTACTTGTTAATTGTTATAGTGTTGATTGCATAATATAGTAAAAACTGTAATAAGCATCAAATTGTACTTATGTTGACCCTTGACTGATTTCCAACAAATCAGCAGGAATCGGACCAGCTACATATACTTGAGATAACTTTGTATCTGCCTTTTCAAGCTTCTTGTAGTTTCAGTATCTACCACAGTGGTTAGTGACTTAGTGGCCAAGTTCATTGTGCAATGTATGTATGATTAGTTCGACCTAGAATTTGATATTAGAAAATTTCAATGGAGAAGAGAAGAAACTACTTATCTTTTGTCATTGTACAACCTTTTTAGTAAAAATTCAGTATTTGCCTGAAAAGTCGGAGTGGATTTTCTATTCTTGTGTAGGTTGAAAGTCGCAGGAGATGTCGCATCCTTCGCAACTGGGATCAAGATGGGTTAGTTAAACCTAAGTTGCCTGTCCATTATCATGTATGCATATGGTTTCTGATATTATCTGTATACCCTTTTGTAATACATAAAGGTACCGAGTTGCTGAAATCGAATGGGTACAAGATGCATGTCCCGCAGAAGGAACACGAGAGAAAGTAGAGGTATGTGTATTTTTAACATTCATATAAATCTACGTGTTCTGGTAATCTGTTCGAACCTTGAGAAATGATTAGCGGATTCGCATATCAGGCTATGGAGATGAAACTTTTATTTGAAGGCCGTTATCATATGTTCACGAACACCAAAATGATTAAATAAGAGTTGCACGAGGGGGTGGGTTTAACCCAAGGTAGAACATTGGTGCTTTGACTCATCAAGGCCTAATATTTTCTAGTAGCTGTAAAGCCAATGTAAAAAAAATATTATCATGATCATAATATGCAATATGCAGACACTTTTGGACATTTAATGTCAAGAAGCTATTAGCTGACTGGTAGTTAATTGGTGGGGGAATTGATGATACTTATGTCTGACATAATTGGTGTAAATATTTCTACTGTATACCCCTTGGTGCAGCGGGTTGCTTGTTTGACAGGCATATCATGCTATACAAATGATTTTATCTGATTGAATATACTATAAGTTTTTGATTAATAAATGAAAACCTGCAGCTACAGGAGATGACAAATAAGGCAGCAGCATATGGTCGATCATGGTTGAAGGCATCACAAGCGGCAGCACGAGGAGGTAATAGAACATTTGGCTAGTTCGTTTGGCACATAATTTTTCAAATTTTCAGCCTTCAGTTTTTTTTTTTTTTGGGGGGGGGGAGGTATTTAGGTAAAAGGAAATGTTTGTGATAATCGTATATTTAATTAATTGAAATATCAAACTTGCAAGCTAACAAGTCTTTCTTCCCCTAAATTTTGATAGTGATGTAGGGTTTCTTAGCGAATATGTATGTTATGTTAAGGTTCAAGAAGTTTAATTTTGAGATTGTGGTCTTAGCCAGTTAGCCCGTGAGATCCATATTTGTTCTGTACACAACATTATTTATTGTTAGCTTGTGTAGTTGGGGGTGGGCACGATCCCCTTCCCCCCAAAAACGAAAAAGGATAGCGCTGGGAAACACTAAACATCTTTGCATATAGTATGTGAAACTTGAAAACCTTGGGGCTGTGATCTGCCAACTACAGCATTAAACAGACCAACAGGCAAATTACTTAAAATACAGGGGGGGGGGAGGGCTCGATCCCGAGACCTCTCCCTAAACCTGTTAATTAATCAGCTCTCCTAACAACCCAAGCTTAAGACAGTGGGATATGTGTCTATTCCTGTTGAAGGATCCGATGAACTTCAATTTATATGTTTTCAATGAGAGGAACAAGAATTACTTTTTTATGGTTAAGATATCTGTACTTCAACTGTACAAGGGAAGGGAAGATGAAAATGAAACTCTAGACCTCTCCTAGATCTTGAAGAACCTCTGCAGCACTCCATCATTATTTGCATCATAATTACTTTTGCTGACATAGATGTTTCTTTTATCATTATTCAGACCAAATGCGACTTTTACAACTCTTTAAAGCTGAAGGTTTGATGCCATCAACTAGGGATCCAGAGCGTTTTAGTTTTTGGGTACGAAATTTATGTGCTTTATTCGATCTTTGAACTATGACAGTTAGATGTACATTTAATCTCTATAAAAGCATTTTCTGATGGATACCTGGATGCAGCTTACAACTCTAACAAACCGAAGGCCGGTCGAAAGATTGAATGTGCTACGTATGAGAGATACAAATGAGGTATGCCCTCTTGAATTAATAATGGCAGTTTGCTACTATATTACGACATTGTACTCAGGCAACCTCCTATGCCAGACTGTGCATGACTTGTAATATTACACCGCCTAATCCTGTTGCTATCCTTTTTTAGTATATCAAGTTATTACTCTTGCTTCCTTGTAGGCAAATGGTAATAGTAAGAAGATTATTCTCTATCATTATTTTCTTTAAAAAATAAAAATGATATAAAATTCCATTGTATTCGTGTTAGATTTGAACTATTTGACACATCTACTTAATGTTGGAAGAATTTAACAAAGTAGGCTATATACAGTATATTGCATGTAAAAATTGGACTGTTGTGATCATTAGCCGACTTGAAATTAGTCTTCCATTTTCACTTCTATGCTGGAAAGTGAGAATAGGAGCACTTCTTTTGGCTTGGTCTACTTACAATCTTGCTATGAGTATGTATGTTAAGTACATGATAATGATTTTGTGTGCAGAGACTACGATATGCTGTCTTCTTTATGCAAGCAGAGGAAGAGGGTTGGAGAGTGCGGTGATAACATTGTAAATGTTGCGTTCTACAATTTTTTTTTTTTTTTGTAATAGGCTAATTTTTTTAATTTTTTATCATGTAATTTAATATTTTTTGGCTACACATCCACTGTGTAAATTTCCTAAAGCAAAAGAAAGAGATAAGAGAAAGAAAGGAAAAAAATATATAGATACAAATGAACCCGCATTTCAGATGATAGTAAATTTCAAACTTTTTTGAATTTGGTATTTGCAAGTGCTCTAGTTTTATGTAATTATTATAGTACCTAATAGTTGATATTATTATAGCTTTAGAAAGGTCGAAAACTTATGAAAAGGCCAAGGTCATAACTCACACCCTATGCAGTGCACTGTGTGTCTCTGTATGTAGTGGTTTGTTGCTGGATGTTATTACTAATTAAATCTGCTTCAGAAATAATTATATATATATATAAGAAAATGAACGGAAAAAACTTCAGAAATATTGCTCCTCTTATATTTTAGAATTAGAATTATAATAAAAGAGAAAAATGTGGATATAAAATAAGCAAGTGTTTCTGTAATTTTATCAAGAAGATATAGTGATTGAATCATTTTCTTGTACTTTCCGGGATAAATTATAAGAGAACAGATGATAAATAATTGAATAAACGAGAGTTGTTAGTAAAAGACTAATTAACGGGATAAATTTTAAGAGAACGGATGATAAATAATTGAATAAACGAGAGATGTTAGTAAAAGAGTAAGTGTGTGTTTGGCTAGCGAAATAAGCACATATTGCTTATTCTGCCCCGTTGGTAACAAAATATAACAGAACTTATACTGAGCTTATTTACATAAGTTGTAAGTTGGAGCTTACCTATTTTTTTACATTCTTCTTTCTATCCGATCTATTTCTACATTCCTCTTTCTACTATCTATCTTTTTAAATTTTGTATTTAATTAAATAAATTTATTAAAAAAAACTCATAAGTAAGTAATTTAATTAAAAAAATATCCAAAATCTTCTATAATTAAATAACTTAATTAAAAAAATTCTCACCAACTTATAAGTTAAATTTACCAAACACTTCATTAACTTATAAGGAAAATTATCCAAACACCTAAATAACTTATAAGTAATAATTACTTATCACTTATATCACACTTATTTACTTTAAGTCATAAGTAACTTTTTTTAAGTTAAGTCAAACGGACCCTAATTAACATGTTAAGCAAGAAAGCGCGATTAGATAGTTGAAGTTTTAAGTGATAATAACTTATCACTTGTTAGGTTTTGGGTTTGATTCTTGCTAATCACACGATTTATTTATAATTTTATAAGATTATAAGTGTAATGGCAAAACCGTGAAAAATAATAGAATTACGAGGAAGTGGATAAAAGACCCATTATGACACTATTTTTAACTCAAATGCCTAAAATAACACTATTTATGGAGATGACCCAAAATGACACCGCTACTATATTCTTACCCTACACGCTACATCGTGTAGTGTTTAGGGTTTTTTTAGTACTACACGCTATATCGTTTAGTATTTACAATTTAACTTTTTTTTTACTCCTAATAAAATAATAATAATAATAATATAACCCCAAAACAAAATATACATAATTTAATCGTTTTTAATATTCTAGGGTTCATCAATTCCCTAATTGGGTTTTAGAAATATTAAACTTAAATTAAAAGTTAAGTATTTGAATTTATAAACCTGTAATAGAATGTTAAACGATTTAGGGTTTAGGCTCTAAACCCTAGACCATATACCCTAATTAAAGTTAGGACCCTAATTTAACCGTTTTTAATATTTTAGGATTTATTAATTTTTTAATTGGATTTAGGTTTTAGAAATATTAAACTTAAATTGAAAGTTAAGTACTGAATTTATAAGCTATGTTCAACGATTTAGAGTTTAGGGCTCTAAACCCTAATTAAAGTTAGGATCCTAATTTAATCATTTTTAATATTTTAGGGTTCATTAATTTCCTAATTGGTTTATGTTTTAGAAATATTAAGCTTAATTTTTTTAAAACTCAACATTAACTAGCGTTTTTATAAAAAGTTTCAAAAATTATAATTTTATAAAACAAATAAAAATAATAGAAAAAAGTTTAAAATTTTATATTTTTCAAAAAACCTCTAATATTTAATATATAAAGCTAAAAAAAAACTAAACATTATAGCGTGTAAAGTTAAAAAAATCTTAAATATTAGATTTTAAATATTATTTCTGATCATTTTCCAACCCTGCTATTTTAGACATGTCGTAGAGAAATTGTATCACATAGCACAACACGCAGTGAAGTGTCGGCTGAGTAGCTATTTTGGGAATCCAAAGTCTTAATGTATTATCGATAAAAAATCATTCAACACAGCTTTCTGTTTGATAATTGCACATATCTTTGAGTATATTTTCCCGATAACGACAACCAGATTAGTTGTTCGATATTCCTCAATAATTTATGAAATTACCACGAGATTACATTCATAAATTTACTATTCATTCACAAAAAAGTTAGACCGAAAGAGAATGGTTGAATGTATATTGAAAACGACAAAATGAATACAAATCGGAAACACACACACTGATTTATTTATAGAAATCGGAAATACAATTACTCAATAAAATATATATTTATTAAGATTTTATTTTTTATTTTTGCATAAGATAAGGAATTGAGTTTGAGTATAACAAGTATTTTAATTTTTATCCACCAATTATTATGAAAGATTAATTTTCTTTTTCTTTTCATATTTATTAAAATCGTATACCCATAGGCCAGAGTGCCATACTAGTACTAGTAGTCTAGTACTACTGTACTAGTATAAACAAATAATAGAGCAACGTAATTAGCAAATAGAGCAATCATTAATTGTCGGCAAAACTCATACACTAATAACATATCTGGCTGGCTGCATAAATATAACATATTTATCATCCACTAATGACACGATTTAGAATAAGAGCAGCGCTTGAGAATAAAAAAAAATTTTAAAAAATTTCTCAAATGCTGTAAGTCTGCTGCAAGTCTTATTCTATTTGATTGTGAAAATAATTAATAAAATAAATATCTTTACATTCAAATTAATTATATCAATTAAAATTATTGATCTTATCATATGCGTTATGCCGCATCATTTTGGATTTTTTTAAAAGATTTGTTTGATATGCATATAGATGCTTAATCTATAAATAATTACTGAACGATTGCCATTTGAACGTACGATTCAAGTTGTGAATTATCCTAAACACGGGTTTTGAATTTTGATTATTAGCTAATAATTTGGTTTCAATAATTAGCAATGCTTCCAATTGATCACTAATTTTTCTTCCCAATAATGTGCTATTATATGAAGTTGTTGCTTCGAATAAAGCCCACCTTCAATTAATTAATTAATTAATCTGACATATTTTTACATAGGAATATGTATATATAGAGTGTGAATCGACATTAATTCCAATTAGTATCCTATAGTTACAACATAGATATTAATAATTGTGCACGAGTGAAAGTTAATTTTGATTCTAATTATACAATGATTATGTTCAAAAAGTAAATAAGCATATAAGAACTAAAAATAAAATTGAATATTCGTAAATTATTACTTTTTATTTATAAATATCATTTTATATTATAAGTGGTAATTAAAGTCGATCACTTGTCCCAAAAATATCTGTATGCAAAAAGTTAAAGGCAAATTGTATACAGTGAATGAAACAAGAAATAGAACTTTAGAACTTGTTTTGTATGGATTGTAGGTTGTAGGCTGGAGCTCACTTGAAATTGTATAGAATGATAAATTTGCATTTTTGCAGATTCTCCACCATTGTCACATGTCTTTGGAAAGACAGTAGGGCTAGTGATAACTATTTATAGGACTTCAACCAATTATGAATTCATTATATCAGTGCCCTATAGAATAAGTTAATATCCTAGTTTCACATACCTTTCTAGTAGTTATTTAGGAGGTAATATAGAAATGGAAATAATAAAATTATTATCTGTTAGGAGGTCCCTCACCCTAATATGGATGGCATTGACCCATTACCTATAAGATGAGATACAACTGAACTGTCCTATATTCCTTCCAACCTAAACAACCAAGTAAAGAGAGAGAAATGTATAGATTATATGTATATAAATTTCTCAACAAATTGTGTGCAAGAAATTAGGTCAATGAATTATGCACTAAACTTAAACTTATGATTTTAATATTTTTTATATATAATCTGAATATATTTTTATTTTTATAATAATAATTTAAATTTTATTTAATTTTATATGTATATATTTTATATAATTTTTCATATACTTTATTTATATTTTAATAGGATAATGTTTGTGTGTTTTGTTTAGAGATGTATTTTATTTAAGAGATAATTGTGACATGTTGGCTACCAAATTTTTAATATTTTGACTTTAATAATATAGTATAGATTTAGAGAATAATTATTTTGTTATTTGTGTGGAAGATATACAAAACTCATGATATTAGTCTTAATCTCGAAACAAAAACTGAATTTGATCCATAAACTTGTATATGGAAGGTAAGTGATCATTTTAAAAAGGGTCCACTTTGCTCTAATCAAACTTTAAACAAGTTTAGCCCTAAACTCCAGAGGGTTGGCATTTAATAATTTCAAGAAAACTGATTAATTATTGTGATTGTAAAGTTATATTTTAAGCCACTTAAAACATGCCCTCTTTGCATTGTATTAAATTTGTTTACCTTCATATTTTGTATTGTGAATCAAATATTTGAGGAGATGATAACAAACACACTATCTTTGATAACTCCAAATTAAACTCATAGGGGAAAACAAAGCGGAACAACAAATCCACCTCATAGTTTGTTAGCATTTAGTTGGTAGCTCATCTTTTCACCCAAATCACCAAACTCTCCTACCTCTCCAAAAACTCTAAACTACCATGGAGTGAAACACAATATATGCATATAACATATATATACAAACAAGCTTTGAGGGAAACTTTCAAGAAAAAAGAGAAGAAACATCAATGCATGATTGCCTTCCACTCTACTCATTCATATAAAGCACCATAAGCCTCATTCTTGAAACAAAGGAAAAGATAAACAAGGCTCAATCACTAGCTAGCCTTTTTCAGAAAACATCCAAAATGGAAGAATCCTCATATCTTCCAATGGTGAAAACAGGTAGAATTTTGAGAAGATCAATATACTCTTTTCTTTCAAATTATCAGTATTTTACAAGTACAGCTCTTCTCCTCATCCCCTTTTCAGCTTCACTTCTACTATCACAACCACTTGTACCTTATGCATCTATCTTACCATCAATTCACAATAGGCTACAAGCTCTATTTTATGCAGCAGGCTTTCCTCCATCATCAGAATTGTTCAAAATTCTTAGCCTAAAATTCTCTCAAACCATTACTTCATCGATTCTTATTCTTCCTTTCACCCTTTCTTTCCTCCTCATCGCGAAAGCATCTATAATCCAAGCTCTCAATCATCACCATAAACAATCTTCAAAACTCAAATTTTCTTCTTTTATTTCCCTTTACACCTCCCTTCTCAATACTCAAATTTGCAACTTAGTAGTCATTCTATCTGCGAACGCAACTTGCTTCTCAATCCTGTTTATTGCCTTCAACATTCTTGAAGCCTTTGATCTACTATTATCCCCCACATCAACTTTATTTTTATCAGCAACTGCAGCTGTTTTTTATTCCATAGTTCTTGCTAATGCTATCATTATTTGCAATTTAGCATTGGTTTTATCTGGTATGGAGAAAAGTGGAGGGTACATGCCAATAATCAAGGCATGTCTCATGATCAGAGGAAAAAATTCAACAGCTTTATCACTAGCTCTGCCTCTGAATTTAACTTTGGCTGCAATTGAAGCTTTGTTTCAATACCGGGTTGTCGGAGCTTATTACAAAACTGGAATTCCAACTTCTTTCATGGCATTAGAGTGGATGTTCATTGCATATCTATACGCTGTCTTCATTGTTCTTGATACAATAGTAAGTTGTCTGTTTTACAGAAGTTGCACAACATCTTTCAGGATTAAAGATCAGGCGGGGCGATATTCGTATCGGATTGACATAGCAGATTTAGAACAACAATGCAATTCTTTTGCAAATGTAAAGATTTAAAAATGATTTTCTTGAATTTTCCTTGTAATTACTTTATTAGTGGGTAGTTTTTACAATCATTCATTTCAGTTTGAGGAGGTGCCAATGGATAAAAGCAGACAAGAAGCTATATTACGATCACTTAAAGAGGTAAGCTGGAAATGGAGCAGAGGGACTGTATGCTCTATGTTCCATTCACATGTTTTTTTTATAAACAAATCTCCATCCTTGGTGTATTTGAGGGTTTTATACATTGTAAAAAAATGTGCAAATTTTATTGTATTCAGTTCCTGATTGTATTTGTAATGGAAATGCAATGCCAAGAGGCCTAAGACCAAACTATCATCAATAGTATCTTCACAAATATTAAATAGAGGTCTAAGTAAAAAAAATTATCAACGTGCAAGCGAATAATCTTAAGGACGCACATTCACTTAGGGCCCGTTTGGTATTGATGTTGCAGACATCTGCAACAACCTACAAGACTTTTTTACTGAAAAGCTGTCAGGAAGGCTTTTGACAAAATTAAAAAGCAAAAGAAAACTTAAAAGAGCAGTGAAGTGAGCTTGGCAAGTCCGCCCCTTTAACTAGCGATAGCATGTTTACAGCAACATGTTACCTTAAGACAAGCGACTGATTAGTTAATGGTCCTCTTTCTATGAATCACATTGCTTATATATGGCTTACATCCTAAGATAATGCTAATAATCTGTTCTAAGCAGCGTTTTAAGAAGTCTGTTTAGGTGTAAACCAGAGTAGGATACATAGTGTATTTTATCAAAAACCTACAAATCTATAGATGAACTGATATTGGACAAGTCAGCAAAGTTGACACGCGGAGAATATAGGTTCAGATGCCACCCTGGATAAGCTATATATAAATTGCTTTTCCTGACAAGACAATACAACAAAGATTTATAGAAGAGTCCAATATGAATCATGCATTGAACTGCCCCCATTTCCAGATAGTACCTGACAATATATGAGGGCCAGTCTCATAGAATGTAACACATCACAGGCACATGTAGTGAGGATTGGTTTACAAACCATGATCAGAAGGTTACAAGACTTCCCAACTCAATTTTAAAACAAGGATCGTAAACGAAACACACAATTAGAAAATATTTTTAGAACGGTAGTGGAAAAGCTGTTAGTACAAGTTTTTGACATTTTGGCAATGTTTTTTTTGTCAAGATATTTTGGTACTAGCAACGACACTAAGATGCATGCCTCTATTGAAAACCGAACTCTTAGACTTTGTTCACTTGGATGGAATAGAATAAGAAGAGAATGAAATGAAATTTATAGATGCATGCCTCTATTGAAAACCGAACTCGTGTTCACTTGAAATGGAATGAAATTTATACTCTTATTTGGGTGAGATTAGGAAAAATGTTTATAACTTTCATTCTTTCTTTCATTCCATTCCAAACTATTTGAACTGGAATTTTAACCCACATGTTTTGAAAGGAATGCTCCATTCCATTTTTTCACAATTTTCCCTACAATCCTAATCATAACAAATTTAAACTCCCTCATATTTATTCACAATTTCACTCATATATTCTTCTTTCTTCATAAAATTTTGACACAGAACAGAAGCGTAGGAAAACAAACGTTAATCCTTAAAAGATAAATAAATGACTCTTACACGAGAAATCCTTAAACACCCTGAATCCACAAGGCAATCATTTAATCCACAAGAAAATAAGAGAAAACTCATTAGGTTTTTTTAATTCAATCAATAATAATTCAATCAATAATCAAATACAATGTTCAGAGATAATATATATATTATCCCTGATATGGAAAGATAAATAAATAAGCCCAATATAATTTTGGATATTTCTCACCTACCTTCGAGATATAATATAATATAATATAATTAAGTTCAATATAATTTGAACTTTTCTCTTCTAAGTATAAAATACTAAAAATGACTAAAAATACGGGTTTCTTGTCCTACATCAATCCCTTCCACTTGTGAAAAACTCGATCTCGAGTTCATGTCAAGACATAAAAACTTCAACAACATGTTGCTTATCCCTCTATGGTGGTATTTTTATTAGCAAACGCTTTATTGAAATAATGTATTTGAACTCTTCTGCAAGTTCCTGTAACGATAATCCTTGAATTAATTCAATTTCATCTTTATTAACCATTGTCAACATAAATATTGAACCAACTGTAACTTCTTCAATCCCATCACATGCAACTTCTTTAAACCCATCACGTGTATAAATAGACAACACACCTTTAAAATATGGATTCAAAATACTTTTATCCTCCAATAAATGCAACATATACTTCTCATCATTATTCATGAAGTCACTTATTTTCTCTCTACCTTTGTGACATAAATTTAAATCAAATTGATATGGCTTACACCATCCTGATTGACATACATTTATATCAATCTCATAAAAAATTATGACATCAGTTCTCAAATTTTGAAAATTTACCTCACATAATGCCTGAATTATATTTTGATATTGTAAATCATCTACCGGTTTATAAATTTCCAAGGACAATTGTTGCCCACCTTTATTGAGATGTTCACCATTCTTATCTTCATGAACATCATCAATATTTTCTTTGTTGTTTTTATCTGTATCCTCGTATTCGCCTTCTTGTTCACCCATATCAATTTGATCAATATTTATGTCAATTTGGTCAATATTCACATACACAATTTCAAAATTCACAATCTCATCTTCTTCATCAACTATCTCTTCCATTTCCAAATATTCTAAAACTTCTTTCGTGTTATCAGCATCGAACTCTTTTTTATCTCCCATATCATGTTTGGGTTAGAACTTTCATCGAACACATCAATAACATTATTGATATCACTAATATAACTCAAAATTTGTTGTACCTCATCTTTTATATACTCTGTAACTACTGATGGATTGGTCTGTGTGCAATACTGGTAACTCTGAAAATTAAACTCCTTATAATCAGGGGGTAAATATTTGTTCATCAACATTTATTTCATCCTCCTCCAAGATTGAATTTGTGTTTTTCTTTTACGTCTCCTATCCATATGCAAATTTTCCCACCATATCGCAGCACCGACCCTTAGTTTAGAAGCCACCAGTTTTACTTGTCTATAATCAGCAGCCTCCGTAAATTCAAAGAAACGCTCAACCTCTGAAATCCAGTCTAAAAAATCTTCAATCCCTAATCTCTCATAGAACACTGGAATATGTGGTTAGTTGATCTCCCAATTTTGAAATCTAATTGATTCCCTCTTCGACGCAATATCAGAATAATTAATTACAGGTTGTCTTTTCGTCCTTTGTGTACGACGAAAATTACGAATTTGTTTATTATTCTGGTTGGTCTGATTATTGAGAAATTGTTGAAACATCATCTTCATTCTTGTTACAGACTGCCTCACATCATACGCACACTGCCTCACCTTTTCAATTGCCTATGTATTTGAAGTCGCGCGATCATCTATATTATTATTTCCGGTTTTGCCTCTCCTAGACGTCGTAGAACCAGGTGAAAACCTCACTCTGATGCCACTTTACGCAGAACGGAAGCGTAGGAAAAACAAACGTTAATCCTTAAAAGATAAATAAAGGACTCTTACACGAGAAATCCTTAAACATCCTGAATCCACGAGGCAATCCTTGAATCCACAAAGAAGAATTCTTGAATCCACAAGAAAAGAAGAGAAAACTATCTAGGTTTTTTTAATTCAATCAATAATCCAATACAATGTTTAGATATAATATATATTATTCCCGATATGAAAATATAAATAAATAAGCCCAATATAATTTTGGACATTTCTCACTTACCTTCTAGATATAATATAATATAACTAAATTCAATATAATTTGAACTATTCTCTTCTAAATATTAAATACTAAAAATACGTGTTTCTTGTCCTACATCAAATTTATTTATAATTTTTCATTCCATTCCTTTCTCATTTCATTCTCATCAAGTGAACACAACCTTAAACTCTTGGTACCCGAATTCTTAACCACTTGCTACGACAGCAGAAGAGATAACGGTACCTACGAAACCAAGGACGCTTTGCAACATCATGTCAACTTGGTAGTTTCCAACAACACAAATACCCCAAGTAGCTCTTACAAGGCATGTCATTATAGGGAGTTACATTGGGTTTTAGTCCGTGTCTGTTTCTTCAATTATATACTTACAAGTAAACCATGTGCAGTGTTCTGTATAGTAGCCACAACTTTACAGGGCACAAAAGCTGGATCAATTATCGTAGCTTTTCCAAAAACGAGCTTCTACTTGTTAGTTGCTACTAACTGATAAGGTGCCTAATTAATTAAATAACATGGTTAAAAGAAATTATCTGTCGCATAATATTATTTTATTTGACTTTTTAATCATTATTTAATTTATAGATAAATCATAAATGAAGTACCATACAAGACGCACATTCATAACGAACTTTGATTTTGACCTCAAGTAGCTAGGCATACAAAATATAAACTGTGTAACAATTTGCAAAAAGAAATATCATAGAGCTTGAACACGTACAATGACGAAGAACAAGTAAGCATACAGAATAATACTGTAATAGAATGAGCTCCACAATTGAAAAGCTGCCGCATAATTTAGACATACATACAAAATATCCTTATGATCTAAATATGATAATACCAGATACAAAAGCAACGATAGCTTTTAACAATAGTAAGGAAACTTGTAGAAAATAAATCTAGCTTGCTTTTCAATAATCTATCTGAGAGACCTATTTGGGTTACCTTACTATACACGCACTAAATCTAACCATCTAGTTTTCCTGTGCTAATCCTGAATCCTCACTACACTATATACAACCAGGTTCCTGCTAGGTTCCTATCAAATGAATTGGTCAAGTGAGATCTAATTTCTAAGGTACAGAGTAAACCCGTCAGATCGGATACTCTACAATCTAAATAGAGAGCTCTGGGGGTTTGTACATGATTTTAATGGTACATAATTGTCTTTTCATATTCTTTTTACAATAGCTCTTTCCACAGATCCAAAATGTTATCGAAGACCCCAGACAAGCAAAAATTGTCCAGGTTTGATCCAAGTCAGACCTCTGGTCCGGAAACAAATAAGACCAACCAAATTGGATTTCTTAAATAAATCATGTGAAACCCAACCTCAGACCGCATCGAACACTCATTGCTTTGGAAAACTGCCATATTGTCTGAATTGCTGACCAGCCTTATAAACCATGCCACCCACAAGATTTTTCATCTTTGCAAGTTCGAACAACTGGCTTTTGCAATTCATTTCTTGAATAGCCGTGTTATGTACACACCAATGAGGGAGGCTTCTGGTCACCAAGGCAATCTAGTCGTACACCATAAATCACATGGGCGGGGGGGATCATATGAAGTATCAAAACCCCGTGTATGGAACCAAGTAAACAATTACTAGCTATTTCACACCTTTCTTAGTTGTATTAACACCCTTTGCCTTCTCCATTTCAGCCTCCTTCTGTTTTCTCTTTTTCTCTAGTTCATCCTGTTTACAATTCTCATCCTGAGCTTTCTTGAACATTCTCACGAAGTTTAAGAGCGTCGCGGTAACTGCATGGCAAATCGTTTAGTGAATGAAGTACAGTTAGCTCTTGACATACTTGCATATATAATAGAAAAACTGAAAAAGGAAAAAAACAGTGAAAGACAAATATTTAGTTTTACATAAGTAGACCAAAATTTTGAAGCTCAAAATTATCATTGTTGGTAACTTGGTGTATGGTCCAGCACAATTGTGGCATTTACCTTAATCCCAGCCAATTTTTTTTTTTTGGGAAAGCTTATTGTAAGTGGCCAGAACAATAATGATTAGTGACTATATTCCAGTATGTTGTGATTTCCTTAGTTCCTGTCGCTAAGCCTTATAGTGCACTAAAAATAATGCAAAGTGCCAATTCCTTATAGTGCACTAAAAATAACCCAAAGTATAACAATGCCTTCATTGATATGTACATTATAGATATACTATAGAATCATTACCTTGCTCAAACGGACACTTGGAAGGATCCTCATTAAAATACAGTGCCAATGCATCAGCATTCCTACCCTGTTCACAAACAAAATTTCAGAAGCTAACACCATGACGTTACCAATTTGTGTTATTTGAAGCCAACACAGCACAGAACATTACCGCCACGGCATACAAATTCTGTACAGCTACTACTTCTGATTCAGCAACACCAATAAAATCCTTGAGTGTCTAGATGGCAAAGAGTCGCTAATATTAAGGCAATTTATATTAACACGAGTAATTTACAGGACATTTTTAGGATGCAAATCATACAAATCTATGATTAGGTTTACATTAGAGAAAATGCTGACTACTACTGCATACTTTGATCGGCATGAGAGTTCAAACTATAGAAAGTCCAGAGCTTTTTACGTATACAAGTAGGAGTATAAACTCTTAAAAAAAGCAACACTGTGTCTTTTACCGTTTACATAACAATCAGGAATGTGAAGCTTATTTTTTAGAGTTTGATCCTGATTACGAAGTTTGTTTAGTTATATATATATATATATATATATGTCCTGCATTATGGGCCCGTTTGGGATTCCTTAAAAATAAGTAATAAGTTACTTATTTTTTAAAAAAAATACGTATTTTTACTTTTTTAAAAAAAATATTAACATTTAGTTTAAAATTTTAATACCGAATCTTATTTTCAAAATAAAAAATAAGTTACTTATTTCCAGAAAAAGTACATATATACGTACTTTTTTGGAAATAAGTAACTTATTTCCAGAAATAAGAGATCCCAAACACGCCCTATATTTTGCAATATATTATAAGCCAAACATACTGCTGGAAGCAGAATATAATGCAGGACATATAGATCTCCAATTAGTACTCTATTTAAATTACTCCATATAACTTTTGCATATATATATATATATATATATATATATATATATAGCGAGTAGGTCTTCATAATTGAGCATAATAAATTTTGAAAAAATATTAACTATTGAGTTGTGATTTTCTACGTGAGATTTATGTCCTAATCAGAATGCCACTAGGTTACGCAGCTCGATTTTTTTTTAATATTTAGTGGAGGGAAGGCTGGAGCTTAGCCTTAGCCAAGTAAAGGGTAAAGTCTGACCTATTTTATTATCTTTGATTATCATAGTACACAACACATATTTGTGAGGCCTTCGTCTTGACCAAGAGCACATATTTGGATTTATTTTAAACCCAGTTCCATCTAGAATACTTTAAATGAATGGAAGTGTCTAACATTAATGTAAAAACTTATTCAGTACAAGAGTTAGATAATTGTTATTCATTTACTGAACTAGATGTACTTGAGAAAGGAACCATGTCACTTGAAAAAAACCATCTCCTTCTCAATCTGCGCCTGATAGAAATTGGCAGTGACTGTTATATAGATAAAGAGAATCAAAATAACTTCCCTTCTACATAGATTTGAGATGCCAATATTGTGCTGGGGGTTTCTAGCATGCTTACATAATCCTATAAGATTCTGTTTAGAAGCTGAAATTTGAGGCATTAATCGAACTTTTGACATCCCTATGTTCAAAATACTGCACTTTCAACACTTTTCTCATGCTCTTCAAGTCATCAAATTTGTTTATTTTAAACAATATAACCTTTCATTCGATGATACATATCTTTCACATGTGATGCGAGGATTCTAATCATTTTAGTTGGGAGAAGGTGTTAAAGGTACAGAATCATATAAAAAAATTATGGGTACACGAGTAGATTAAGGGTGTTAAAGGTAGATAATAAACATTATAAGGTCATAAGCTCCAAACTTGTACTTTTTTATGTATGAAAATGCTGAGTTCTGTTGACCTCTTTTGAGGAAGGGCTGCAATTAGTTCTTTTGTATTTCTTTCAGATTTGGAAGGTAGCAGCACTCAAGAATTCAGGATGGCGTCCTCCTTAGTGATATGGATAACAAAGATATAGTAGAATGAAAAACTTACAACAGATGTCTGGATACCTTATGGAAAATTTTTGATACAGGACCATCATTTCCGCATGCACCCAGTTCCTGCCTTATTTGATCCAGTCCCCTGTTAATTGCTTTCATTTCTTCTGCTAGGAACTTGAGTTGGATCTGCAAGAAAGACTACTTTGAAGACATGTCTATTCACAATGCTTACTATTAGTGGCAAGTAGATTATATTTAAACCTTTGATCCAGCTTCCAGACTACCAAGATCCTCATGGAAGTCCAGTAGATGTGGCAACTTATCCGAAAAAACCTGAGAGTTTAACGTACAAATATCACTAAATTTTTGACTTGTAGTAAAATATCTGAAGAAGTACGAACAGGCAAAGCAATCACTTAATACAATATGTTGGCAGATCCTTTGGCTATGCCAGTATCAATAAACACAAGAATCATTCAAAAACTTTAAAACTATACAGAAGGAGACAAACTATTGTAATGATGCAAATGTGTGTGTGTGTAATCTAGAAGTGAGTAATCTTTATTGATGTAGATGTTTTGTGCAGCATTAATATATTCAGACTCCAGATTATGTATATTAAATGTTTTAACAGGATCTACCAAGAATGACATTGCAAAGGAGTTCAATAACATCTTAAATCAGTCAAGCATATATCTAATACAAAAAAATTTAGCACTGCAGATATTTTCTTAAAAACAAGATATCGTGAAAACAACTAAAAGAATTGCTAGACTATTCTCACTCCAAGCACAACTGGAACATGGAGATTATTTGAACAATGCCAAGAAGGTAAAAAAATGGTTTGGTGATGGAAGCCTAGAAATATAATCAGACATGCTGGCACAAGGAATTATTGTCACCCATTTGCAACTGAGGTATAATGGCAAGGTACTTGTAATGCTGCAGCAAATTGGCAGGTGGAGTAATCAGAATGTTCCATAATTTAATACTGATGCATCTAGAAACAACAACAGCAGGGAAGTATGTCCGCCTTTCTGTCTCTCTCCCTTAAGATGATATTCCAATCTTTAAATCAAGATATTTCAGTGAGTGCAAAGTCAACGACTGCAGAGAAGATAAGATTTTCACCACAACTTTCTCGTACCTTGCAAAGATAATGCATTAATGTCATCTTGTTGTTAGTTGCACGAGTGTCGGTGAGTTTTAGAAGACTGTCCAACTTGAATCCAACTGCAGAACCTTTGCAATTTGAGACATGATGAATACATTAATCCTAGTAATCAGCCAAAGACCAATTTGCTTCATACATGTACCACTTGTGAAGATCAAAAAATATATATATTGCAAAAAAAATTATAAATAAAAACTTAGATGAATGCAGATTTTATGTGAATTTTCTTGTACTTGTGTTACACCCTTTCAAAGTGATTATTGTTGATCCTTGTTACAAACTTTCAAAGTGATTATAGTTGTTCCGTAATTTCAAGCACCCTGGTTATTTTTACTTTATTATTGTTCTTCATTGAAATATTCAAGTCAATTATCCTGCATCAAAATCATTCCATTTTGTCAGAGCTAAGCAACTCAAGCAAAGTTTTGAATATGCATTACCAGACCATTTGTAATACAAAATCTGAAAAATGGAAGGCACATGTGCACTGCTCATCTTATCCAGTCAGATTCTTTACGTTTTAAGTTTAAAAAAAACAAACTTTAAGAATAGTTTTTTAGGCAAGTAAAGCTTATCAGAAGAAGTCGCCTATCATAAGTTCCATCTCACTCCATAGACGAATGCAAAGTGCTGTAACGTCCATAGGAATATACAAATCTTAATGCCTTGATTTTGACATTGACTGTGGTTAAAGATTAAGATTACTAAGTAATATACCAACATCTGGTAAAATTAACATGACCATTCTTTGATTTCCTTCTGCAGCCCTCAATTAAAACTTATGTAGAACTTAATGCTTTACGATTTATAATTCATCTGGACAAAGATGATTTATTTAGTAAAAATAGAACTTGTTCACCTGGACCAAAGAGAGCAAAGTTTATTTTCGAAATTTTGTCATGATAAAACAATTCAATTCAAGTGGTTATTTAAGCAAAGGGTAAAAAATGGAGTTAGCCGAAGCATGCACCATAGTCATCTCTCATCCATATAGTATATACTTGTTAGTTTGTTAGCCTTTAGTCTAAATGATTAGTTTAAAAATTATATATTCCGTATGTCACATTAATTTTAAGGGATTAACTTTGTTGCCTTTCCTTAGTGTTAGATAATCTGACCATGGTCTAGTATACTTGCTAGGATTTTGTATCACAAAGCTGCACCATGTTTGAAGTAAAGACCATTTTACCTTCCACAAATGAAACCACTAAAATCTGCATGAGTACACAGATTATAGAAACATAAAATCTCCGAATCAATGGTGAGAACGACATCTAACCCTTATATTCTAAATGCCAATCCTACTTGACCATTATCTTTTACTGCATTTCTTGATCAGCAATGCAGCAAGTGTGATATATTCTTGGTAAATTTCCATGAAGACATGGTTTTATAATGTCTTTAACAAAAACCTATTATTTGACAAGTCTTTGGACAGAAAATAACCGGGAAGAGGATGTTTGATATAAACATGTCAATTAGAAGAGTGATGATAAGGTTATAACTAGAACAAGTAATGAGGGACGGAAAATAAAACATATCAGGTTGCGACAATCTGAAAACTGAAACCTAAAGAAAAATTGTGCATCTTAATTTCTTACCCCTAGCTGTTCCTTGGTTTAATGTATTTCCCAAAAATAATATTTTACACATGATTTCCTTCAGCTTTTGGGAATTCCGAACCTAAAAATTATCAAAGAACTATATCAGGTGCATACAAAGATCAAGAAACATAACTAACCGAAAATTGTTAATAATTAGCAGATAATAAAAAGAAATTGTTGCATCATTAATTGATCATATTCTTAAAACTAACCTCTTCACATGCAAGAATTACAGCATTTAGACTCTTTTTAAAATCTGAAATCTGAAATAAATTTCAAACATTTAGCAGACTTACTGAATGTAGAAACAGAGGACAAAATCTATACAAAGTTTATATCAGTATCACCAACCTGGGAATTAAACTGAATCTTGAAAAGGAAAACCCTTAACTTAGACTCCACCCGTGGAACCTTCATCAGCTCTAATAAAAACTGGGAAATGCAAGAACGATTCTTATTTGTAAACACAGCATAAGAAATAGGATATTAAAATCAAAATTCATGCAGCTTGGGTAGCTACCTATCAGTATCGGGATTCCAGATAATGTTTTAAAACCTTAATCTTTTGATAATATTAGTCTATACTTGCATATATATGCATGATTCAACTTCGTGCATGTACGAACTATATGATAGCAAGAAAAACATTATCTTTAGTTGCCAGTAAATGCATTTAACTAGAAATAATAGAGACCACACTTGATGAAAGTGCATGTAACGTAATCACGTTATCAGCCTAGTAAGAGCTAATGTTTTCAATATGAAAGTGCCCAATCAATTGCTCAATGCGAAAAATGATCAAAGCTGCATGAAAGAACTTTTGGGCCATATATCCTGTCTGTTGGCAAAAAAATATACGAACATCACAGTAAATAAAAGAATAGCTTTCCTAACACGGACCTGTTCACACCTCCCCAATTTTTCTTTGTCGCCTTTGTAACCCTGAAGTGTCACGATACAAAGAGAAAAAATAAACAAAGTTACAAAACAAGAAAAAAGAATCATACAACATTCTGTAGCCCTTATCTACGAAGCACACAAATTCTTACGTGAGAAAAAACACCTAATAAACCAACAGAACTGTTTAACAAAAAAAAATGAGAAAAATGAGAGGTAAACAAAGTGATGGCTTCACCTTTAGGAGTTCTATCTCTTCTTTCACAGGACAAAATTTTATAAGATTTTCAACTTGATCACCGTCTAAAATTGACTCATCCATTGCTAAAGCTGCAGCCTAAGGAATAAAGGCATATTTTATACTTATTAACTTACTTGAAAGAGAAATAAACAATATTAATAATGTCCAGCTAAATATGCATCTAAAAGAACCTATTTTCATCACATTGAAGTATTTGATTATTTTATATAGATAATGAATGACACATTATGAAATTTTTTGAGTAATAAATTCAACCAAGTAGATACACAAAAAAGAAAAAAAAGAATCCTATACACGTCTCCAAAACCAAAGAAGTTAATCATTATTTCTGAAGAGCACCAGCCTAACTCCAAATTCATTACAAACACCATAAAAGTAAGTACAAAACTATAGAATTAAGCTTTTAGATTCTTGACATTTTCTGATAGGTAGAGATAGAATTAAATATGAACCTAAAGTTACACCATGAGAGGAAGGACAAGCAAAAAGTATTCTTAGGATCACGGAACATGGTTTTCCCAAAAGAGAATATAAGAATATCAGAAAAATGCAAAATGTAAAAATACTTACACATGGGGGACATTAGTAGACGACCAGTAAGCATATAGGGGTAATATCTAAAAAATGAAATAAAAACATGAAAGCAGGATGAGTGGATTTTGTTCAAGCTATGATGTCCTGCCAATGAAATTGTTTTAACGACCAGATAGAAACAATTTCACTTGTATGACCAACATTTAAAAAATAGATGAACTTCAACAGTGATGAGGATTCCTCCTGTGAAAAACAATTGCTTTGGTACTAGGAAAACACATTTACCTAATATCACTCAACAAATAATTGACAGCTCATAGTATTAGACAACGCATAAGTTCATAAACATGAGAAAGTAAACACTATAGTAACTTACCGTCATCTCAGAAAGTGGCATTTTAATCTTTGTCAGCATAATCTCAGTGTTATAAGCCCTCTTATGATCAACCTTGCATCATAAGAACATGGATCAGCATAGCATTAAATTTTAGGATTATTACAAGTCACTTTAGAAAAGGCTCATAGAGAACTTTAGATGAAACACTAAGAATTTATACATTTAAATGCTTAAACAAATGTAAATAACATAGAACTATATCATGCAAAGACAGTACAAGTACTTGCAAAATCATGAAATTATACCAAATTTTAGTTTGAAAGCATATGACTATACTACTATGGCTGCGGCCAAACCTAAAACAGCAGACACTTTATGCATATGTTTACTTATTCTGCAAGACAGGTTATGTTGTCTTAACAATAATAGCTGGAAAATATTGTACAATAACATTTGCAGATAAATAGTGTATCACAGACTACAGGTTAGGGTGAAAGGACAAACAAGCAACAGATATATGAACAACTTTCCATTTGAGTTTTGCCTTAACAAAAATACATGGATTTAACATGAATGAAGGTCATTAATTTGAAGGTGCAGAGACTAGAATGCTATATTGAACTTGAACATTATATGGTCATAGAAGAATCATTGCTGCATGTAGTGACGTGGCCGAGATAAGGCAAAGGTGGGCCAAATTGAATTAGCCAATTTCCTCGAATAATGATTAGTATATTAATATAAAAAAATTAAATGATCAATGTATACTTTTTAAAGCATTACATTAAATATTACTTAATTATATATTTATAAATTACGTAACCTAATAATACTAATATATGATTGGTAATATAGTACAAGCTTATAACCCGTGCGAAGCACGGGAAAACTAATATTTAAGTAAATTTATTTTTTATTTATATTTTTATTGATATTTAATATAAAATTTTATAATATCAAGAATTTATGTTAATACATTTTCTTATTTTATATAAATTTATTAAAGATTTGAGTGATATAAATTAATTAAAAGAGTTATTTTGATAATAGTTTATAATTATGTATAATAAATAGATTTTTATTTAACATAAATATTTTTGTTATTTGAGCTTATAAAAGTTAAGTACAATAAATATTATTCTATTTAATATAAATATATTATAATTTGTACCCGTGTTATAATAAATATATAATTTGGGTCTAAAAATAAAATTTTAGTTAATATAAATATGTATATAGTTAGTGCTCGTATTATAATAAGTAATATTGTATGTAATGCACATATAATTTTTTAGGCTTGTGGCCCCAGTACCGACCAATCAACCAAAACTTTTAATCTTTCGGCTTTAATAATATAGTATAGATATAGCAATAAATTATTTGACATGTTTTTTTTAAGAAATATAGTATATGTAATAAACCAAAAAAAACTATGATAAAAACTTAATATAAAAGTTTTAAGAAAATAAATAAATAATAAGTACGCGACACAAGCTTCTTTTACCATATGCTATGAACTTAATATCATAACAATAAGTTAAGTAATTTATACCATGTAATCTGAATTATAGAATAAGTAATTAACTTCGCATTCATTAAAAAAATTCCCTAACAACTCACTGCATTTGTAAAAAAAAAATACCAAGACACTTTTTAAAGTTCAGGGGTGGCCACTGCACATACTGGCATGTGAGTGGCTCTGCCTCTACACTTGCACTCATCAGCTGCCTAAAACAATATCAGTATGACCAGTTCCAAGAAAAACAAGACAGCCAGGAGATAATAGGGCTTTCTCATCCAACACCAGGATCGTTCTTTCTAACACGAGCTCTTGTATCGTGGAAAGCATCTCTTGAATTTTTCCTCAAATGGTTTTTTGTAAAACTTCATCATTTTAAAGAAACCGTCCTAAATCCAGCAACAGTATTTAAAAGTGTCTGTTTTACCAATATCTCATTGCTAATTTTTAGAAACTCTTAGTTGTAACCCGTTAGGGAGTGTAATGACACTCGGAACCCAGATGCTCGGGTAAACAAAAATTAGAAGGCAGCAGAATATATGAGCATAATTCAGTATGAAAAAATTCAGGGATAAGCACTCTTGCGAAAATATAACAGTTTAGTCTCTCATACAGAAACAATATGTCTGAAATGCGCACAGCAGAAATTTAAAATTAGGCAAAATATGCAACCATTACCAGATGAATTATCTCGGATTTAGGAGCAGACTTGCTCGCGTCAGATTTCTTAGCACCTTCTTTTGGCTTTGAGGCGGCAGAGAAAAGCGTCTCGATTTCAGACATATCAAATTCTCGTGCACTATATTTAGAGAGTAAAACAAATCAATGACATGTAGTAAAATAAGGTGATTGCCTAAAATACGACACAGTATATTTTAGTTCCCAAAATGCCACTACTACGCAGTTTGCCCCTCAAAATCACAACATCTGTGCATTTGGAAGAGATCCATCCTATTTTAATACGTCCCACATATTTAAAATGTATGATCTACTAAATAAAGCTATACACGTGAATTACAATTGTGCTATTTTGTGCAATTTATCTTATAAAGTATGTTAATATAACTAGTTGCCCTAGCGCATACAAAGGTATGTAAGAAAAAGAAAATAAACACTTCTATCAAGTGAACTACATGCATGACGTGGTAAAGACCATAGAATTGATTACTTCTGAGGGTCTCCGCGTCTTTGTAGTTCTTCCCATACACTCCCTTGCAATGCCCTGGTTACCTTGCTCCAGTGAAGCGGCTTTAGGTTACTCTTTTTAGGTCCTAAACCTCTTCTTCCACACGGCAAGGCTCTAGTAAGAAAAGAGAGAGGGCCATTACTAGAATGTCCAGAACCAGGGGGTGGTGGAGGTCCAGGGCCAGCGCCAGGAGGCGGAGGAGGTCCAGGGCCAGCGCCAGGGGGCGGAGGAGGTCCAGGGCCAGCTCCAGGGGGCGGAGGTGGTCCAGGGCCAGCGCCAGGGGGCGGAGGAGGTCCAGGAGCAACAGGTGGTGGAGGAGGTCCAGGAGCAAAAGGTGGTGGAGGAGGCCCTGGCCCATTAGCTCCAGGAGGAAGAGGTGGTGGAGGAGGTCCAGGCCCATTAGCTGCAGGAGGAAGAGGTGGTGGTGGAGGTCCAGGCCCATTAGCTGCGGGAGGAAGAGGTGGTGGTGGTGGTGGAGGACCAGGCTCATCGGCTTTGGGAGGAAGAGGTGGTGGTGGTGGTGGTGGTGGAGGTCCAGGACTGGACCCATTAGCACCGGGAGAAAGAGGTGGTGGTGGAGGTTCAGGCTCATCTATTCTGGGCGGAGGTGGGGGAGGCGGGGGAGGTGGGGGAGGCGGGGGAGGTGGGGGAGGCGGGGGAGGTGGGGGAACTGATAAAGCAGGAGGAGGTGAAGGTTGTGGTGGTGATGGCGCAGGAACTAGTGGAGTAGGAGAATGTGCTGAAGAATCAGGAGGTGGGGGAGGGCTTGGAAGTGTTGGCAATTTGACTCCAGGAGGAGGAGGTCCAGAATCAGACCCTTTATGAGGAAGATGTGAGGGTGGAGGTGGTAGAGTCTGGGGTTTTGGATCACGAATAGGCGGAGGACTATATGTCCCCTGTTCATTTTTTGTCTCGTGTGTAGTAGTGTGTGGCTCACCATCTATGTTGTTCAAAGTAATTGGTTTCACTTCATGGAAAGACTCAGAATCCACTTCATTGTCTGGCTGTATATCCTCCTTTACTACATGTGCATCAATTGCATTACTGAATATCTCTTCGACTTCGAAGAACTCATCAGGAGAAGATTTCTGTGTCTCAGTCTCATCGTCACTTGGTGCTTCTGTGCGTATAATAGATGGAAGAGCATCAGCATCCGAAAAGAGTACCTGATACAGATATGAGTATGCCTTCAACTCCTACAGCTCAAAAAGGGACATTTCACACAAGTAAAATAAGATTTTACCTCTGCAACAAAGTGTTCTGGGAACTGGACCTTTACATCCCACAAAACGTCAACATCATCACGATCCAACATCAATACGTTTAACCGAACGAATGCAGTGTGAAACATGACTCTGAACATCATTTCTTCCCTTATTAAATCTTCTCCTAAATGAACACACTCAAGAACAACATCTCCTTGGACCCGAACATGTAAATCTAGCTTCACTAACTGGCACTCTTCCTGCAGTTAGGGCAAGCAATAACAGTAAAAAGCTTAAGTCATCAACTCTAGAGGTGAAGTAATGTAAAGAATGTCTTACCTGTCTGTATAGGCGAGTATGTTTCCTGGTCTTAAAAGTTGAAAACAAAAGCTTAGAACTCTTATTGGCACCTGTTGACGAAGGCACCTGCCCATATAGACGAACAACTGGTCTGCAACCTGCTCCCTTATCAAACACCGGGAGGAATCTAAATAAAATGCAATCTAAAGCAAAAGGTGCATCCGGAGGTGGCCAATGTGAACGAACACCTTTTCGAGATATGTACTGAAGATATCTAAGCTGAGATGACTGTGGATTAAAAGGAGACATAATATAATAAAGTTCCCTAGGAGCTTGCTTGTATAACATCTCGAGAGTCTTCTGTTCATTAGTGTAGTGTTTCCGATATAAAAGTAGTCCTGCAAGCATAAAAGCAAGCACAGGCCAACTTCCCTTTTCACAGTGCATCAGCACTACATTTTGGCTGCCCAAAGACAACCAGCTATCACTGGACTGCAAAAAGTGTTGAAACAGCTGCAGAGGTAACAACGGACTACCCTCAAAATCTCTAGGATACTCGATGACTGTCATATCTTGTTGCGACAAAAATTCGGAAACAGGGCTTCTCTTGGCCACTTCTTTAAAATTAAAAACCATATACGATGCATCTTGATAGTAGGAATGTAGTTGTGATACAACAACACCTAGGTATCGTTTATAGTCCTCTTCGTCCATAACATTACTCGTAAAACAGCAATCAAACACTGCAATTCCATAATCAAAACACAATGTACATGATCATATATAATCGTACACATACAAGAGATCGAGTAAACCTAATTTTCGACTAACAAGTATACGTAGTTGCATCTATAAAAAATACTCATCTTCTTCCATAACATAATTGCAGGTATATATAATTTCTACTCGTGTACGTCGGTAACATTGCTTGAAAAACAGCAATAAAACAGTAGATTAACACAAACAAAAAACAGTTACAAAATTGCGACAAGTGAGTATGCAAGTAGAAAAGGAGCAGTGAAGTTGAAAAGCATACCGAAGATCTTCTCGTAGATTTCGAGAAGCCTATCGGGCGGCTTCCTATAAAAGAATCGCCTGAACAGCATTAATTAAAGACGTCGTCGGAGATTCGTTTATAATTATAAAAACCAAAATAAAGCATATAATTACAAACACCGTGAAATCGAAATGGAAAAACATAGAAATTGTATTAAGTTACACGTGGAGGTGGAATGTGATTGATTGTTGTGAGGGTGAGATCAGAGAAATGAACGAATTAGGGTTTTTGTGAAAATGAAATTGTAGAGATGAGAGAGTGTCGTAATAGTTGGAGAGATGAGAGAGAGAGAGAGAGAGAGGGAGAGATGCTGAGAATCGGTGTCGGGCGGCGGTTGAAACTCCGGCGAGTGTGGGTTGTAATGAGAATGTAACGATGATGATAGAATTACAGGTGGAAGAAACATGGAGGATACGACGTAGCTGAATGAGAGGGAAACAAACTACTCAGTGCTGAAGCTTGGTGAACAAACAACCTACCTATTAACTGTTACAATTTTTTTATTTTACATATATTAATTAATACACTATCATCATCTAGCATTCAATGGAAAAATGTAAAAAAATAATATTAAATACATATTTTTTGATTTCTACAGATTATGTTAATTATTTTAATTATAATATTTTTACATTTCATTTTTTTACACTATGTACCAATAAATTGTGTGTATAAAATACTTAAAATGTATAATAATATATATAATTTAAATTAAAAACATAATGAATTCATACTACTCAAAGGTCAAAAAATAATAAAACTAACTATTAATGTATACGAATATGTATCATCCATAATTCCATATTGATATATACAAATCAATAATTACTAAATTATTAGAATTATATTTTGTATTAAAATTATGTTTGATCAGAAGTGTATAATTATTGTTTAAATTTCATAAATTTATACATGAGTTTGAGGAAGATATCATTGAGATGGGTGCTTGTCAATAAGATAATAGTGCATTTGAGTATATATGATGGTTTATTGAGTATATTATACATTTAATTATGAATTTAAATTATTAAACACTGATTCAAATTACAAATAAACACAAAATAGACTATACAATAACCGGAAGTGCAACACAAACTCCCAAAAATATCATGATATTATATACTATAAAAGAGTTTACAAACTTAAATATTTGAATTTTAATTATTTTTTGGGGGCACTGGAAAAAAAGTTATTTATTTAACGGTACATTTATGGTTACATAATTATGTTGCTTACAATTGTATTATACATATAAATGTATATATACATGAATAATAATATTATGTTTTAATATACTATTATCAACATATAACTTGCAAATATTTAAATAAAAATGATAATTATTATTTTTGATATATTATAAAATTTTAAAGTCGGGTACACTTTTGGTTAACTTTTATGCACATCACATATAAAATGTAATTTTTAATATACCATATTATTTCTTATGAAAAAATTATTTGTATAATAGACTCGATATAAAAAAAATGGGCAATGGCCCTATGTGTCATTATTAGATCAACAAATACCCAAAATCGTACAATCGGGTAGAATGACCCAAAATGTCATCCCAAAACGCTACATGAAGTTGAGTTTTCACAAAAACGTTATATCGTGTTGTATCTTAGAGCAAATTTTTTTTTTGGTTAAATTTTTAAAGTTCAAAACGCAAGATGAAGTAGAGTTTTAAGGCAAAACGCTACTTTAAGTTGAGTCTTGCACATATAGTTTTTTAAATATTTGTGGAAAACGTAACAATATTTTGTATCAAAAATCAAAACAACAAAAACGATGCACTATGTTGAGTTTTAAAGTGACATTTAGGGTCATTTTTATAAATTATGACATTTTGGGCATTTTATCTCCAATTTGTGATATATAGGACCATTATTAAAAAAAATGTGATTGTTATCTTACACATCAAATAGATATATAACAAAAAGACTACATGTTAATAAAATTAAAAATAGTTCATTAATCTTATAAAAATATTTTAGAAAAATCAAATAATTCATAAATCTTATAATTATTATTACTTAAATGTTTTAAACTGAATAAATATTAATTTTACGAGTCAATTGTATAACGCTAGAATGTGCTACAATTCTTGTAGTCTTCGGCTTTCTACTTGCTCAGATCATAGCACTCCGAGCTGAGATTTCCCTACAAGATATTGTGTCAGTTAAAATGTATTTTAATACTATCTACAAAAAGAAATTTGGTTATGGGTTATTATAGAAAGATGGAGAGACAAATTGGGTGCGGCCAATATGTTGAGACAGATTTGCCCAAAAGAACAATGACTACATACCATCAGAAACATAACATTGTTAAATATATATTTGCTTTATCATTTCATGAGTTGCAAGAATCAATTCAATAAAAATGAATGACCAAGAGGCTTTAAATACATGCTCTTCTCTGATCTTATCACTAAAAAACCCTGTACATTGCCTTGCTCAAACTTTAATACATCTAAAAATCTGAATTAAGGTGAAAATAAGTAGAACAAAACAGAATGCATGATCATCCATAAATTGTTTCCTGACTTTTTGAATCTGCGAACTACCTAGTTTCATTTGATCATACTTCTTGGCAGTGATGACTGTCGGGCCTTCAATTTCGGATACTAGCTTAATTGACAATGTATATAAATTACAAGGCACCGTAACTCTATTGATATGTAGTCGTGTTATAGGCTTTGTTAAGGTTATCCTTCCCAAGTTAGCTGATTTCCATAACAGCTTCTGTTTTCTTTCCATGTTTCTTGCCTGCAATAATACAAGGTTTATTACTGGAATGACTCTCAATTTTCAAATTGAAAACTGGAATAAAGAAAACATAAATTAGGTAGCTTAATCACTTATAGAACCTTAATAAAATAAACGATCAACCAACATTTATCGAAATCGACAGAGTCTCCTCTTAAAAAATTATTTTGGATCAAGCATGCATCATGCTATCTGATATGCAAACACGCATGCTACCACCATATCAGTTCGCTGTACTAAGCACAAAAGGAGTTTAGTTTAAATGGTAAGATAACTATTCTGAAATGGTGTCCTCTAATGAATGTCCTGGTTTGCTTCCTAATAAACTACTAAACCCCTCTTCATTTTTTCCCCGACGAATTGGAGAAAAACAAACTCAAGTAGAAAGCGGAAAAATTTTGCATGATAAAGAAGAAACGAACAATACTACGATATCCATATAAGTTTTATTACTTCCATTTAAAATATATTCGTTCGTTTGAATTCTAAATGATCACCTCTTTGGAACCATGTTCTCCGGACTGCCTGGCGGATCTGACGTTCATGTCGCTTTAGAAGTTCATCAATCTTATGGGACTGGGATAGTAAAGGTCCTGAAAATTCAACCTTATCCTCATGATCCTGGAAAACCTTTCACAAGTAAAACTAAACAGATTAGAAGATTTCACGTGGCATGTGAATTTCAACAAATACAAGCTTGTAAATTTAGATAAAATATCAAAGCCGGAATAAAACTAATTGAAATTGATCTTCCATGTTACAAGCAGTTGATAATTTAGATAGAAGTTTTTTCTACTGAAAGTAGGAAAGAAGACTAATTTCCAAATTTCATACAATATTTGAAAGACAACAGACCACCCAATATATCATCAGATTTTTTTTTTAAAGTCAGCCTCGGTATGCATAATATAGGACAATAATATTTCAATTTCAGAGAGATTATATTATAAAAGGGTATTTGAGCTTACCGAGATGAATCTCTTAGTAGCCAATTCCTCTCTCTGATAAAGTGTTAGTGACAGATCGTGGGAGTGGTATCCGTCTGAAGCATCAAAGGAATCCGGTATCTCCAACTGAGACCAATTTTTCATCGTAGAATGTTTCGACAGCTCGTAGGAATCATATCCTCTGGAATTTGCACGACTACCATGCAAGACTTCACCATTTTCACGACGTTTTAAATCAACATCATGGCGTGAATTCAGAGCAACAGAAGGTTCAAACATGAGACTTCTTGAACTAGACCTACTGCGTGAAGACGCAGAAGAATCATCTAATCGTCGTTTTGCCCATGCAAATCCACTTGACCCAGAAACTTCTAACGGCCCTGAATAGGGAATATCCCCGTGAGATGCATTCTTTATGTGGGAAACCTCTTCCTTTAAATCAACCGATGGCTTGCGTGGCTGCAACCCCAAAATGGTATCTCCTTTCTTATTATCCACACCACCACCTCCCTTGGTTTTATTAGAAGTTTGATTTCTGGCTGGCAAGTTCTGATCAGGTTAAAAACAACCAGGTATGAGAACAGGATTATTCTAAAAATTAAAGCATATACACTCTGATCCGAAAGTAAGCTAAGCATACAAAGAGAGACTTGCTAATTCTTTATATTACAATACCAAAGCACATATAAGAGAGGGTATGCAATTATTTAGATATATACCTCCTCTGGCGCCAATTTCCTGGTGTTGTTCTGTTTTCTACTTAATTTTCTTATTGTTTCAGGTCCACGTGATCTCCCACTAGGCTGTTTCCTGAAACATCAGGGGATGTTTATTTAAGTATATAAAAACCATAAGGTCTCCGATAGGAGGCAATCCCACAAACTTCAATTGACTCTAAAGACCAGGTCTCCACTAATCACTACATGTGATTAAAAAATCATTTTAAAATAAAATTACCTTCTTGCTTCCTCGCGGTGTTTTGCATCTATCTCTTTGCTTGGCTGGTACTTCGGCAAGCTTGATGGATCACATGCATAGGGCTTTGTAGTAAAGTACTATAATTAAAGATAGAGCAGTATGCATCAGTAATGTTATAACAAGTGTAGCCCATAAGAGTGTGACGAACAATCCTGTAAAAATTTAATGGCGAGACGCGAGAAGCAAGAAACAAAAATGTCAGCAACTTAAACACATCATTTCTTTTGCCAATTAAATGATACACATAGCCACATCAGAAACAATATTTTACCAACGGGTTTATTATCAATTCTATGCACATTAAAGACACTATATTGACACATGTAATGCAAAACAATATATAACATTCTATGTTATCAGTACCTCAGAAGCAAGAGCAGCAGTGGCAGTCCCGCGCTTATTTGGTTCAACAGAAAGTAAAGTTTCTATCAGACTCACAGCAGTTTTAGGCAGCTCTTTGAAGGACTCCAAAAGGCAGCTTTCATAAAGTTGCTGTGGCTTAAACAGAGTTGCATGAGTAAGCTTGTTCTTTTTCCAGTAATCATCATTTGGAGACCCACAAAGCTTGAAAATTTTGTGCAATTGTTCAACCTTTAGTAGACAAAGGACATATCACTAGCATTTCAAGAATTATAAAATGAACGCTAAACAATTAAACAATTATATAATTAAACTACAAATAGCGAGCTTTTATTTTTTGTGCTAAATAATAGAATCCGTTCAATGATGATCACATAACAATTCACTTATAATAATTCCAGAAATATAGACATAATTTTTTAAATAAGGATTTTTGGTTTACGAAAATACCAAGTCTCGAATTCCTATAGTGTTAGGAAATATGCATAAACCATACGTCCATTCATTATAAATGTCAACTCCGAAGTATTACTCTTAGGATAATATGAACGATGTTTTGAGACTTTTACCTCAGTTCGTCCCTGGAGTATAGGATACCCAAGGAGAAGTTCTGCAAATAGACAACCAACGCTCCAAATATCCACAGTTGGTCCGTAATCTGTAGCCCCCAACAAGAGTTCAGGAGGTCGGTACCACAATGTGACAACTCGGCTCGTTAGTGGTTGTCTCTTCCCAGCATTACAGAAGTTTGCCAAGCCAAAATCAGCCACTTTCAAAACTCCTTCATTATTAACCAGGAGGTTTGCACCTTTGATGTCTCTATGCATTACTCCCCGAGAATGACAATGTTCGAGTGCAGATAACAATTGTTTCATGTAGCATTTAACCTATATAACCATTCAACTAAATCAGATATAAGATGACACAATTTAGAGGAAAGGTTGCAAGGAGACACGTAATATAAAACATCTCAACCATTAAATTTGAATGGGACTACAATTTCAGTATTATTTACATTTGTAAGAGCTTATAGTTCTTCCACACATGAACTGTAATTTAAGCATTTGAATTTAAGGGTTACAATCAGTTACATTATCCTTGTGTTGATGCTGGAATAATTTCTTTTTTTTTAAGTATCATTATCAGAATTGGGAAGGAAACTATGGAGCTTTTATTAGGATGAGTGGATGACCAGAGACCATACCATTAAAGAAATATTTAAATCTTAGAAAGAAATCAAACCTGTGCTTCACTAAATTTAATATCGGGGGAAGACAAGAGTCCAGATATATCGTGCTCCATGTATTCAAATACGATGTATATGCTACATGATAGCCTTGACGTAACTATACCCTCCAACTTTATGATATTTGGATGGTCAAGTCTACGCAGAATGAAAATTTCCCGAGCCATAAAGCGAACACTTTCGGGCTCAAAATTGTCGAACCGCACCTTTTTTAAAGCAACTATCTTCCCAGTGTTTAGGTCACGTGCTCGGAAGACACTGCTATATGTGCCCTGTCCAATCTATAAAACCATAATGTAATGTTAAATTATTTTTTCTGATAAAAAAATGTAAAACTAGAACACTACAGAGCATTGATAATTGAATGTTTATCATATAATCTACTGATTTACATAAAAAAAAGATATAGAAGTTTTAAAACAAAGAACCATAAGATCTCAACTTCAGGATGTAATCATTCTCCTTGTGGTGTATAATGAAACGCTTTAATAAACAGAGTATATTACGAACAAGGTGACTACTATTACATTTTTTCACATCAATACCATGTAACAGCACAACATTGGAAAATATTTCAGTCACATTTGTTTCGTTGACATGTTAAACAAATCAGTTTGCATTAACGCTTAAGAGAGCATTTAAAAGGGTTGTATACCAGTTCCAGCATATTGACTTCACTGCCGAAAAATTGTGATGAAGCCACTGATATTTTTTTAACGGTTCAGATTATGTTGCAACGCAGATAATGAAATGCTAAGCTTTCTATCAGCTGTCCCATACATGTTTTAGAGTCAATTAGTTGGAACACTCTATAGGACTACAGCTGACTAAACACTGAACAAAAACAAATAAAATAGTGAGCAAAGTAGCAAACCGAGCAGGTTGAGAGATCTTATGTTTAGGCCCACATTTTAAAATACAGTACTAATTACTGGCTTACTGCACAGATTGAAAATTAAACAACTTTGTATCTTAATGGCATTTTTATTAATAGACAATATTTTGGTAAAAACCACCATTACCCTTTGTAAATTAAATAAATACTAGAAGTAAAATATGTCAATTAACCTTCTCCAATTTCTCAAAAGAATCGGCTTTAAGTGGGACCCATCCCTGAATAGCTTCACCTGCTACAGCACTGAGCCAGGCAGGCCAACCAGCAGCAGCTTGTTCACCTTCCACATACTTTTGCAAATTCCCTAACCTAAAACTCGCTGACTCGGTACCTCCACCGTTAGAACTCGCTCTACCTGACTCACCCAACTCACTTCCACTCAACCCCAACTCACTTCTCTTCTTCTTCTTCTTACTCTTCTTTGTCTCCACTTCCACTACAAACCCATCATTCCTACCTATATTCAAACCCGAACCCGACCCGGCATTGTCTCTAAACGCCCCGGAATGATCAAAAGCCGGCGTCACCGACACAGCTTGTTTCGAGGTCACACAACCCATATCTTACGATACTTTATAACACAAACAAATGGCGACCCAGATCAAGATTTAGGCCATTTCATTCAAATCTTCATCTGGGTCAAGCTCAATCTTCAATTTTTATAATCCCAAGAAAAAATCAAGAAAATCAAGAACAAGCTTTACAGTCACTTTTTTTGCTACAATTGCTGAATGTATATAAATAATTTATAGGTATACAGATATAGATACAAGTTATAATGGGTGTTTAACAGAACAGAGCGAAATCAACGGGAGATGGGAGAAATGGCACAATAAAGTTTGTGACTTTATTTATGCGTGCTTGTTTGTCTGTGTGTTGTCGACCAAAAGTCTGTATAGAATGGGAAATGAAAAATGGCAGTCTTTTTAGTGTATATGTAAGCTTGGACTTTATGAAACTGTTTGATTTTAAATTCCATATTTTTGTATCTATTTACAAGGATTTCTATCCCAAGATTTAAGTTGGAAAATCTTGAAATGAAAATGGGAAAAATATATGTAAAGCCAAAACAACAAGGCTGGCAATGTTAAATACATGAGGGCCTACTTTTGATAATGCAGTGGCTGAGACGCGTGGTTTGTGCATTAGGAGAACATTTTAGGTTGGTTGGTGTTGACTTAATATATATCGACTTTCTTTGCCTCTTTCTCTTCTACTAATTTATTTTCTACAAGTATGTAGCTATAATTATATTAATTTGCACTCTTTTATATTTACATAATTTATTTTTATTTTTATTTTTATTTTTATAATAATAATAACTATTTTATTTAATAAAATATGTAAAAATATTATTATCTATTATTAATATTTGTATTTAATAAATATAAAATTTGTATACTTTATTTAAAAATATGTCTGATTTAAATATCAACTAATAATTAATTATTACATTTTTAATATTTTAGTTTTAGTTTTAATCGAGCTCCAATCATAAATGAAAAACACTTGTAACAGAGTAGTACACGTATAACTGTATAAGCCTTAGAAAATGAAAAGGGTACGCGTAAAATACATCTTGGAATGGGTTTGCACGTCTAAAATGATGCAAAGGTAAAATATATATGCAGTGAAATGTCAAAAAAAAATAAAAACTTTTGAAATTTGAGTGGCTGCCCAGCTTAAAGTCCGAAGTACCACTCAATCAAGTCAATTGTATTCTTATAAGATAATTTTGATGGAAGACTGAAAATCTTTATCTTATATATATAGAGCGTGTTTGACCTGTCTTAAAATAAATTATTTTGAACTTATTTTCGGGTAAAAATTCATATTTTGATAAATATTTTTTATACAAATATTTAATGTATATTTGAGATTCTATAAATTGCAAAAAAAAGTTAACTTTTTTCATAAAAACGTTAGGAATCTCTAACTTTGTCTTAAAATAAGTTGACTTATTCTGGAAAAATGTTCCCCCAAACACCCCCGTAATAGTTCAATAGCAGCTTTCAAATTCCAATCCTAAAATACCCAACTCCAGGGTTACAAATAACTATTAATATTTTCTTTTTCATATATTTTTATTAATGAGTTATAACTCATTAATTTTACCTATTAATTTTACCCATAATCCATAATTAGTTTTTTTATTCACTTTACCATGACCCATTTCATTATTATTTCATTTACTCATTTACAAATTTTACTATAAATGACTTATAAGTTATAACCCAATATCTTTATATATAATTTTTAGTTTATTTTATAATTATAATTTGAATAATATTTATCTAAATTATATTTTTCGAGTCTATTTATTTAATTATTATTTTATTCTTTTCAAAAATTTAATTAATTAGACATAATTAATTTTTTTAACGAATATTACACATAATTTTATTATTATAAATTTATAGTATTTTACCCATAATCTCTATTGTTCATTATAGACTTTTAGGTTTAAATGTTGTTCTTTTTTTCCAAATCATTATAAATGACTAAAAATTATTTATTTAATTTGATTTTATTCATGATTCAAAGTTATATTTCAATTTTTATTCAGTTCTAAATTTTAATTATTAACTTTTATTTAATTATCTACTATTTTATTACTATAATTATCAAGGTTTCGTTTAGAAAAAATTCAATTAAAAAGTAAAAATTATCAATATATATGAAATTATTTATTTCAAATAAATTATTATATAGAAAAAAATTATATGTATATATTTACATAATACTTATTCCGACAAAACCTCTAAAAATTAATATACTTAGAATCACAATATTTTATTAATTAGATAACTATTTATTAATCAATAAATCAATATTTATTAATTTAAATAGTTAATTTAAAATTTTCATTTTTGAATTACAAATCTATTTACTTATTTTTCATAATTATAATATTTTAATACAATTTTTACTAAATTTTATTTTCCAAGTTTATTTAATTATTATTTTCTAATTTTGAAAAATCAACAATACTTTATATTTTTACCCATTGTCGAGTCTAATTCATAAAATTTATTTTTTTTGATTTTGAAAATATATCTATTCATGAGTTAGAGATCTACATCTATGAATCGAAAAGTTCAAAAGATCAACTCTGTTGTTGTTAAAATCTTTAAATCTTCAAATCGTTCATTTGAAAAAAATCAAAACCCTTTTAATTTAAAGTATTTATATTTTTCAAGTTCGTTATTATACTCTTATAATATTCTATAATGAGTCAGCCAAATTTATTCTACTCTTTCAAATTAAGTTTTAATGTACTTAATAACTCTTTATATATATATATATATATATATATATATATATATATATGTTAATTAATCAATGAATTAATATGTATTAATTTAAATAGTCATTTTAACTGGGTCTAATAAAGCTTTTATTATTTTAATTTCGATATTGTGTTTGTATACAATCATGTATTAATAAAAGTTGATATATATTATTTTAATAATATTTATTATATTTAATATTATCAGAATATGATTAACGTTTTCACATATATAATTTATAGTTTCCTTTATTTTAAATTATAAATTCAGGCAAAAATTCTATGAAAAACTTTAAATGGAGTATTAATTGGAAAATATGTATGTATTACATTATATTCTGCTTATAATATATTGTAGAATCTGATGCAATATATATATATATATATATATATATGTTTTTGAATTAGTACTTCAGTTAAGATTTTTTATACAATAGAACCCTACAAATCTATTTATTTATTATATTTCATAATTTTAATATATAAATAATATTTTTTCTAAATACATTTTTTCAAGTCTATTTATTTAATTGAAAAAAGCAATTAATTCTTTATATTATTAGGTATGATCAAGTCTAATTTATTAAATTTCTTTTTTCTTTGTGTATTCTACATCCATGAATTAAAAAATTCGAATAATCAATTTTTAAATCAGTTGTTATAATTAATAAATTTTCAAATCGTTATTTGGAAAATTGAAATCCTTTTAATTTATTTGATTTCATATTTTTGAAGTTTATTATTATATCCTTATAATATTTTATCATTACTCAGTGAAATTATTATACATTATAAAATACAACAAAGATATATTTTATTGAAATGGTTGGATAAATTAAATAAATATCTACAAAATGGTAATAATTTATTTATATACATTTTTTAATTTTAATATTTTTTGAATCCGGGTGCGGAACACAGGCAAAATAATAGTTCCTGAAAAAAAAATGAAGTTAAAAATATCTCCTCGACTAACAGGCGGAGAAGACGCTAGTCAAAACGAGTTACCAAATAATATATCGAATCAAAATTAAAGAAAAGACCTTACAGAAGACTGAATACAATTATTTGATCCAAACTAAAGAATGTACTGCATCAATATATACGTCACTTGCTTGACTTGGTCGTGATTAATTAAAGAAATTTACATATTTTCAAATCATGCACTATTGAATTTTTAATTTTCAAACTTTCGTTACAAAGAAAATTCGAGTATGAGTATATTATCTTACGCATAAAGTATTTTTCATATATTAAATTTTCCGAGTCCAATTTTTTCAAAAGAATGAATATTAAATTATTATACATTTATACTGTGAAGCATGAGAATTATACAATATAAAGAAAATTATGTAGACCGGGCATCGAAATCTAGCAAATATCCGGAATTTAAATGGACAGACTGCATAGTGCAGTGAGGCTATAATAGGCGTACAGAATGTAAGAAGAGATAAAGTAGGAATAATAATTGATTAAAGAGAGATGAAAAAGTTACAAAGGGGAAAAAGGTGTAAAACGAAAATAATGAGCCTGCACCCTGCACTGCACTGCACTTTTCATTTGCCTTTCACATTTTATCATGCATGCACTCCACATACTCGGACCCTTTTTTAAGTTCTGGGATCCGAGACAAGTTGTATACAGTACTATGTATCGAGCTTAGGATCTGAATGGCTATACCCTATACGCATATGTTGACCAGACTTCCTCTCAAATTCCACCCCAAATCTAATAATCCTGCGTATAAATGTAGATACATACACATACACTATATAATTATATACTGTAAAGGTTTTTAACACACTGACCGACAATACCGAGGCAGTTGCGAATTACGGAGAAAATCGTTTAGAATATTTGAATCCGCTAAAATTTCTAGAATAAATCTCTCAAATCTCTCAATTTGAGTTACATAATTTTTTCTAGAATATGCGGTTAAAATAAAAATTTGATCGGTTCTATAACCCCTCAGTTTGACGTTGAATAGATTGAAATAATTTATCCCGTATATAAGTAAAAATATTATTATTAAGTGCACCAACAAAATTTTTTGGGCTCTGTGATGAGGTTGTAGATTACTCAAAATTATTGCGGGCTAGTTTATTTCGTCTTATTTCGAATTCGGAAAGACTCGGGACTTAATCCGGACTGTCAAAATTCTCGAGATAAGTCATGATCGAACCCAGAACCTGAGACGACAGATGATAAGCCCTCAACCAATTGGGGTATCCAACCGTGCTCCTTCAAATAAGATTTTTGATTCAAAATAAATTTGGTTTTTGGATCTTCTCGCGGAAGCACAATCTTTAGGTATCTTGCACCTCACTTACCGAGCTCTAAGAATTTCGTCCTTACAGGAATATTAAATAAAAATAATATTTTATCCTCATTAAAACAGAAAAATTGTACAATTTATAATTATAGATATTTGTTTTGCAATTTAATTAATCATTGATGTTAATATAGTACAAAAAGATGGTTCATTAGGTACCAGTGTGTATCTGTCTCCTAGGCTAGAGTAGTATTTCTAGTATCGTTCTAATAAAAACAGAGAATGAGGAATATGCACATGAATGGCACAACACAACACAGGCATCTATATTAATCCAACTCCTGTATCAAGGCATTATTGTTGCTTCCCATTATCGATCCAAGAATTTCTCCATGGTGCAATGGCCCGCCCTGTTTGACAACCCATTTTTTCTGGAAATAGGTCATTATTTTCGGAAAAAAGTAGGTATGTATGTATTTTTTCTGAAAATAAGTAATTTATTTTTTATTTTGAAGATAATATTTGATTTTAAAATTTTAAAATAAATATTTATCTTTAAAAAAAATATGAAAATATGTAAAAAATAAAAATAAAATAAGTTACTTATTTTAAATTTAAGGAATCCCAAACGGTCACAATATTTCACTCGATTAAAGTAAGCACTCCTCGAGAATGCTTAATACAGTACAGTATTATTATGCTAATTGCAAAGTGGTATTTGATCAACCTTCCTTTTCACTTTTCTAATTATGCCCCCTCTTGCATTTGTTTGTGCATCAGTGCGTCTACTGTCGTCGTAACAAGATAGGGTTCAATGAGGTTAAAATTTTGGTTGATGTATTTTTTTGTTGTCATTTGAATATTTTGAGTTCAGTCGGGATGGACTGTAAATCAAAGCTACGATCAGCAACAACCCGAGAATGTCTAGCAACGATTTTAAATTCATTATTTTGAGTCTTGATTGATCGATTTTAAATACTTGGTAAAAACTTTTCTAAAATTTCCAGTTGCGAATTTTTTCAAACTAAGATTGTGTAATTGAATGTATCTATTTTTTTTAAATGTACAACAGTGGAGAGTAACCTTTATGCTACCATTTTCAATTGAGGGACTTTTATTTTAAAATTTTGAATGCTACATTTGTACTGGTCTATTTAAGACTTAATTTTTCCATTAACAAGAAGAAAACAAGGTATATATATATGCCTGCCATACTGTACTGGTGGTTGTGCAATAAGAGTTGACAAGTAAGATCTATTTAACTCTAACCGAAAATATTATTAGGGGCTTATCGCATATATGTTGTGTATATGATACTCTTTGTATATATATCAAATTAAGTACAAAGATTTTTTGTTTGTGCCCATACATAAAAGGTAAGAAAAAATATATATAATGATGAAAAGACATGCATGACAACTCATTATATCACTTT
Organism: Oenanthe sinensis; assembly: GCA_028671895.1. NCBI lineage: Eukaryota > Viridiplantae > Streptophyta > Magnoliopsida > Apiales > Apiaceae > Oenanthe > Oenanthe sinensis. The sequence continues at coordinate 43,730,564 of CM053805.1, read as the reverse complement.
ATAAGATGTTTAATCAAATGATGGGGCTATTCGATGCTAAATTAGATGAATTATTGAAGGTAAGTATTATAAAATATCTGAAAGTGATTAATTTTAAAATCAAGTTATAACCAGAAATAGAGAAATAAATTGATTTATGGAGTATCATTTGTGATTGGTCTATTTATTTCCTATCGATCTTTGTCCTCTGATAATTGGTGGAGAAAACGCCTTGCTATTTGCATTCATCCTTGTAACTTACCGAAGTGAGGAAAGCCACATTGGGGATCGCGAGTCGGGAGGGAAGGTGACCTTGTCAACATTTTCATTCAGTAGTTGCTAAATACAGTTGCCTGTCAAAACCCTCATGAATTGAGATATGAGAATGCCAATCAGCAATTAAATGAAACATTGAAAAAACACTGTAGTCTCACAACACCCTCTATATTAGTTTTTGTTTCATTTTAGTAAAAGGATCTGTCTATTCAGACTTAAATTGTTTTTTAAAACAGTATGATCTGGTTTGTATGTTATTATTCTGCGTATCCTCTATATTACTTCAGAAGTACACAACAATTCACCTGTTCCACACATAGTAAATCCCTTTGCAAAATGTGAGTAATCTCAGGAAGGCAAACACAAAAAATCTCGGGGCATACAACCAGAAGGCCTGAAGCCTGATGGTGCATAATGTAGCAACAACATATGAAGGAATGCAAATACATTCACTCAATTATGATAAATTATTTGTGGTCTATTATGTCATCTACTTTACTGTTATGTATAAGGGCCATCAGTAGTCGGCAACTTGCAGGCAGTTGTGCGGTCTTTTGACTTTAATTTGCCAAGCATTTCAGCAACAGTTCTGCAACGGCATTCATTCCCAGGGCGAATCACATCGCCATAAACAGCCACCTCAATTACATCCAGCTCCCTATCTGCACTTGCAAAATGCATGTATGGTTATGATTACAAAGACAAAACTCTTGACCATGCATCCTAATGGTAAAATGTTCAACTTTAGGTCTCTCACATGCATTGCCAACCAAGATAATCTTACAACGTAGTACATACATCTATTAATCTCTCTAACTGTATATACAAGGGAAAAAGAGATAGAGCTACATGCCGATTGCATGGCTTGGGTGTTCTACACATCTCATAGTGTAAATTAATCAGCTGTATCTATTCAACCTGTTCTTCTTCTTCCACATTAGGCTTGCCTCCTTACTTTTTCATCATTGATTAGAACATATAGCAGGTGCTGCCAAGCAGCATGTTTTTATATCATCACTTTTCTTATACCATTTACATTGGATATATGACTTGTGTTGTGCAAATGCTTCAGAAATCAAGGGTAACCTATTTTTCTTGCACATTATTTCAACTTTGTATATACAGAAGACTTCTCTATTGCCAAAAGATATTAAGTTTGTTCTATACATTACAAAATACTGCCCAGCACCGCTTATATACATCCTTGAAGTGACCTTTGGAATGGAAAAGAAAAGGACTACAGTGAAAAGGAAAATACCATTCTCATAAAGGTCAACAATACACATTATTATAGTTATCGTATATTTGTTCGGTCATTAGTGATCTTTGATAAATATGTGCATATTGAACTTAACGCGACATATCTTTCATCCACAATATCATGTATTATTGCTGGCCTCCTTCTCGGTCAAAGGTCATCATTTTAGCAGATTACAATGTGCACACCTCCAACTTTTTTATTGCAATCCAATAATTAAAGACAAGATCATCGTTGCATTAGTATATCACAATTCACAACTGTTAATTCAATTTTCAGATCTTAAAGACTTCAACTCTCACAAATTTTAGTCATGATTCAGCTCTGACCATGATATTTTTCTTTTCATTCTTTTCCATATATCTATTGATGCATCTGTTTTACCTGTTCGGTTATGGCTTTTGCCTAATGCCCCTATTTCAATTATGTACTACATTTATAATCTTAATATATTGTTCTGTCAGTTTTAATATTCATCTTCACTTAAATAAGAGATAAATAAGAGATATCTTTTCACATGCAGTGTCAATGGTCAAAATCTTTCAATTATTAGATTGTAACGAACATGATCCCATGTCATGTTAAAAGATCAGAAAACCAAGCAATCTTTAAAAATGGCACTACATTATAACCTCAATATCATTCCAGTAATGAAGATCATATGATAAAAAAGGAAAAGGGCGAGTATATTACCACTAAACTTGATATCGCACGCATACTGTTGTAGCTGATCAGTGTCAACGACTTCCTTGTCGGATTTAAACCTATTCACCCTGGTTTGAAGAATCTGACAGTTCTCTACTACTGATTCCCCACCTACAAGGCTATTACAAAAGTTCAATTCTCAATACTTGTCCAGTAATCTGGTGAGGAAAAAGACACTACCTCAATCACAAAGAACAGAAAAAGCAAACACGATTATTTAAACAACAATGTTCAAAGCATACAATCTATTTAGTGGAAAAATCAATGTGAATTAAAGAAATCAGGATGCAGCAGTAAAACGGCGGTTAATATTGTCTTGATGCGTGAGGCATACGGGGTGCCCGCATCTCCATCAGTAGTGAAAACAAAATACTTGTTTAAATCGCAATTATTGAAGGACAGATACAAGGAGGTTAAGCTGCTTCGCAGTTGGAGTCAGAGTATTCACTAGGTATTTCTAAAGGTCTCAAGCAAGTATTGGTCCACTGCTATGTCTAAAGCTTCTGGTTTTAGACAGGATGAAAGGCCAGCCAAGAAAGTATTTTGTTCTTGTTTGGTTGCAAGCCCGTATCACTTCATTAGTCCCGATATCATCCTCTAAATTATACTCACAAGGTTGAGGAGATGGACGAACATAGGGCTTTCCCTCACAAGCCTCAGGTCTTCATTGGTAACGTGAAACCGAGACGAGCTGGGTTAATTTGGGTGTCAATACGAGAACCGGCCTCGTCATTAGAGAAATCTATAGGTTCAATGCAACTTTAACAAGTACAAGCCCCGGAGAGAGAGGGATGATGACCTTTGGAAAAAGGAATGATATGATCATACTCAAAACAAAGACAACCCTGGCAATTGCAAAAGCTTTTACAGACAACATTACCAGCAGCATCTTTACGCCATCTCTCAGGATGTACGACTTGAGCATTGAAACAGCGCTTGGATTTAGCTCTAGTTCCAAAGAAACGAGCTCTATCTTCTTTGCCACGGCGAGGAGATGATGATGATGCCGACCCTTCTGAACTCATCTCCTCTCCCCGTTCCTCTTGTTCATCTTGCCCTTTTTTGTTTTCTTGATACTTCTACTTTTATTTTCCTTCTCATATTATTACAACTGAATTATTATGAGATTTTAACCACATTCAATTACTTTTTTTGGTTTTGAAAACTTAATTTTATTAAACATATTTGAATTTGATCAACAAAAATAAAAATAAAGAGATTTGAATGATAAGTCAAACGGCATATAAAAATTGACTTATTTTGAATCGTAAGGTACTCATTTGACAGAACAAACAAACACCCCATTTTTTTTAATCTGGAAATAAATAAAGAATTGTTCGCAAACCACAATTCGACTGATTTTTATTTTTTTTGTCAAGACAATTCAACTGATTTAATCATTAATGTGTTTTGAACTCGGAAGTGAATAACGTGATGCATTTGAAGTTCAAGTCTTTGGAGCAAAAGTCATGTGTGTAAATTTTTTAATAATTATTTTAAAAAATCTCGAATTCAGAATATGCAACTGGTACAAACTACAAAGTATATCAACATTCCACAACGCAAGACTAATCTTCCCTACAAGTAAAGAACCATTAAGGGTCAGCTTAAAGCAAGAGATTGAACCAGGTTAACGAAGATTCTCCCTAGACTAGATGTAAAGAACCATTCGGGGTTTGTTTAAACTCTAAAACAAGAGATTGAACCAAATTAACGAAAATGAAATTCTAATATATTTTTCAGATTTTACTCGTCATCCATTTCAGTCTTTTTACAAGACTAAAAATCATAAATCCTCCACATATATAAAGAACTGGCCATATGGAATGTAAAATTTGGGGCTGTTTAGAACATGGGAGCCCAGGCCTCAGACTCTCGTACTGTGTTTTTAATCTGTATCCATAATTGCCAACATTTAACTTTCAAAGTCAAGAGGCTCCAGACCGATTGATAAAGTCATGTTACTTTATCAACTCCCCTAAAAAGACAAGGGGGCATCGGTACCAAAAGAAAAACCTAATATATGTGTTAATTGTTGTTCAACTCATTTTAAAAAAATTAAGCCCAGCTGGAAGGAAAGAAGTCGGAACTTAAGAAAACCATAGTGCTTAAACAAACCAGAGATACAGTTTCCGTATAAATCCATATAGGCTGGCAGTCGCAGCTGCAATTTCAATACTATTGCAAAATTAAACATCTCCGCTGAAATCAAAATAGTTCGATAATAAATAGGAAGCTACTTGGAAATGTCCTTCAGGGCATTGATCTGCTCTTCTCCCATTGCAGACATAACACTCACGACTAAGTCCTTACCTTCAGCAAAACCATCCTTGATCTGATCAAATTGCAAACAAAGGAGCAATCAGCAACCCATTCCAAATATAAGTAATACGGAGAATAGCAAACAAAATAACAGAGAAACGCAAATTGACACTATTATATAGTATCGGAATGCACCAACAAACACACCATAAAGTAAAAGTACAAGTAATAGGGATATAGTATTAGCGGAAACAGTACACATCATCAATGTCTAGGAATGTAACAGCAGCCATTTCACTTCCATTTCTATAAACTGTATTTCAAACTTGATGGACGTATAAAAGACCACTTGTGATATAGAAAGTTCTAAAATCTGAATTCCAACAACTCCCGGAATCAGTGCATATAAACACATTCTTTCAACAAATTATGTTAGAAAATTTGATTGGTGGCTAAAATTGCAACAAAATCTAGAATCCATATTGTATTGACTGTTAAAAAGTAGCTACACACAAGATATATAAAAGACAAACAACACACACCTGAGCGAGGAGGGTTTCATCAGTTGGGAGCTTCAAATCATCCTTGGTGTTACCATTGTCAGTGAGCAAGCTCACCTGTAAAAGTTGAATAAAAAAATTAGTGCCACAAAAAAAACCTTAAATATTTACCGAATGCCAAAAGAATAAACATACAAATCCATCCTCAGCGATGTCAATGAGCTGGTAGTCAGTACGAGTGACATGGGGAACCTGAAAAGAAAACAGATTCGGTTAGACATCCTAATTCTAGCTAGATTTCCATAGCTAAAGTTGGTTATCAGAGCGTGCTCTTCTTACATCACAATTGTGAGAAGAGGGGACAATATCTTCAAGCTTCTTTCCATTAAAGATGTCAATAGCGACAAAGTGACATTTAGCATGACCGTGCTTGCCGGTCTTAGAAGTAGAAACTTCTACAACCTGCACCATTAAAAGACGTCAATAAATTCAAATAGAATCAAATATATATATATATATATATATATATATATATATATATACATGAAACAATACTAAATCGAAAAAGATAGAAGCATTCACAAATTTGTTAACACCCAATTAAGCAAATAGAAAGAAAGTACAGTAGGTATAAGATCGAAAAGCAAGGATATGAAAAAGTAGATCTACTTAGGGTGAAGATGAAGAAGGGAAGAGACCTTGCAAGCGCGGGACTTGATGACGATGTAACCCCCTTTGCGGATAGTACCGGCTTGTTGAGGGTAGGTCTTGGATGCACCAGCATCGGCCTTGGACTCAAACTGGTGCTCTTCGTCGGACATCTTGTTCGATTCGATTGGGCTTTTTCGATCACTCCTCTCTCTTGTTGTTTGTTTTGTGGAATGGTCTGCTACTGCTAGTCCCAGTCCCAGTCTCAGTGCTACGGCTGCGCACGTATCTCTCTCTCTTATTTATATGCCCCCACCCCTCTTCTCTTTCTCCTCCCAGGGTTTCCTCTCTCTTTTTTCTTCTTATTTAAATTTATTATTTATAACATTAAATATGTTTGATTTTTAGCTTATTATCCTTCCAACTTCTGAATTATAAATTACTGTATATATGTACGATATAAGAGTTTTGTCCCTTAATATTACAATTTGAACATTAAATGTCTTAAATGTCACCGTCAGTTGAAATAGCCCCTCATATCAGAGCAAAAACGCAAGTTTAACTTGCGTTTGTAAAAACCCTCCATTTCATTGCTTAAAAATCTCCCTCCGCAACTCGGTCCTCGACTCATCTTCATTCTCTCAAATCTCTCTTCTGGAGTTGAAAAACGTATCATTTCTTTCGAAAGCCCTGATTTTGATTTTGAAGTGATTGTGTGAGTTTATTTGATGACGTGGTGAGTCAACTCAATAACTTCGTTGTTTTGGTTATTCGATGTTTTAGAGAAGGAGATTTCAAATTTTCATGGGGAGTAAATTAAAAGGAGATTTGAATTTTGATTAGGGCAGTCGAGTAGAGATAATCCACTCTGAGACTGTGTGAGAATGAATGTGTCTTAGTGAGCTTCGCTTTAGTCGGGTCAGATTCATTTTATAAACGCATCTTAATCCAACGTTTATTTGTGATGAAAAGGGTCATTTTTTAATATTGTGATTATTTGGGTCATTTACCTTACCATTGTTATATTTTAACACATATTTCACGATATAAACAGATAATAAATTGGGTTGTAAGACTCTCTTTTTTAGCAAAAAAAAGAAAAGAAAATTCTACAAATTTTTGACAAAATAATTTATTAAAAGAGAAAAAAGATAGAAATTTAAAGTTGTATGTGCTAGCTTATCCTTTATCATAATTTTGTTTGTAATAATCGTTAAATACATAACGTTCTAAAATTCATCCAGCGCTATTATATTTTGTTTTATTGATAGCAGTGTAATAACTTATATATAAATAATATTTTATTCTTATTTTAGCAATATATGATATACAAATTTATTAATAATTAAATATTAATGTTTATAAATTATAATGATCTTAACTATTATTAACCACAAATGCAATACTAACCTTGTGTACTCCTAATTCACAAATAAATTTGAAAAGTTAATTCACAAAAATATTTGGGAGGGTACAGTTTTTTTTATTTTAAAGAGAGCTAAAACCCCTCGTATTGGGTCCTTGTTCATTATCTTTAACTTATAAATTAAAATATACTAGCAGTGCGATGCAGGATGAATAGCTTTATAATAGTACAGTATACTATTATATTATAGATAAAATAAATTGTAAGTGTTTATTTTAATAAAATTTTAGTATAAATAATAATTTATAATTTTAATATAGTTTAAAAGATTTGAGCGATATTGAAATTGAGACAAACAAGTCAATTATATTTATTAGAATTGTATTGGATCCAAACTACTATATTATTATATTATAAATTAAATTAATTATATATATTTAACTGTTTTTAAAAAGTATTTACAATTTTTTTGAAAGAAGTGTTGACTGTTGATAGTTGACTTGGAGCAAACAATTTAAGAACCGTTTCGTTTTAGGCAGAGGCATCATCCTCTGCATTAATGCAACTGATTTTACTCGGGACGAAAATTTTCGAATAAATTTGTTTTAATCTTTTTAGTTATCAGATAAATAACTTATAATCTACATTCCATAACAAAATTACAACAACTATTAGATACTTATATCTACAGACATGCACTTGTTTTGCTGCACATAATCCGATTGACAAGTGAAAGACAAGCTGCATAAGTTGCAGCCTCTTCATTATTCTTTTTGTAAACCCATGACACTCTCATGTTAATTGTCTTCTAGTTCTAGGCCGTCTTCACCATCAATGACCGGAGAGTGAAGCACAATACTCGCTAAAGACACTAGTTTAAAACAGTTTACAACTTGCAACAAATGTTTCTGAACGATCTCTACAATGCAGTGTTGAGAATATCACTTGACATTCTTATCTGCTCCGCCCCTCGGGACTCCTGTTCAGCAGGTCATAATATAATATGCACCTCACACCGGCCTGTCATATTATATATCTTGTAGGCATTATATTTCTTTCAAGTGCAAGCATGGGAGAGACTGATACCATATCCATGGAAACGGTCCCAGCTTCCGCTTGCATGACTGATCATAAAAGTTCTTCTACCCGCAAGGTATGCATCAAAGCAGCTTACTACATGTGCATTTTTATACATAAAATTTTTGTGCAGGTTTACCATATTGTGTTAATTTGTGTAAGGACACGTTCTATGTCCTTGTAAAGATGTCAGTGATAACGAGGATTCGCCTTTTTTGGATTAAGTTAATCTTTAATGTTCCGTTTTTTCTTGTATTTTTTGAATCAGCAGGACTTTGAGACGGGGAAAATGTTGGAACTTTCCATTATGTTGGAGAAGACTGAGTTTGAGAGAGATATATGTATGAATGAATGCAGGGATAGTAAAAGAAAAATAGATGAACTTGAATCCAAGATAAAGGAAATGGATGGACAATTGCTAGAAACTGTTAAGATCCGTGAGGAATATTACGATGTTGTAAGAGAGTTGAAGTCTACACAAGGGGAGTTACTTTGTAACGAGGCAAAAGTTGTGGCAGCCAACGATGCAAAGCTCGAGGCATTGAAACAAGTTGATTTGATGGAAGCTGCTTTAAACATAGAGAAACAAAAGACAGAAGAGCTCCAGGGGCATGTATCAGTGATCAATGAAACTATTCTTTGTATGCAGCTAGCAGCTATGGAGGCAGAAAAAGAAAATACTGCAGTTCTATCTGAGAAGCAAGCTGAAATACTGTCAGCTAACAAATTAGTGAAAGAAGTACACAGAGAACTGGAAATCGTACGGAGTCATCAATCGGTACCAATGCAATCTCTGGAGAAAGAGCTCCTGAGAAAGAAATCACAAATCGATTCACTGCAGTTGGAACTTCAGAAAGCTAATGATCTACACAAGTCAGCTCAGAAAGCTACTTCTGAAGCTGTTAACGATATGAACCAGCTTATAGCTGATATGGAGCTGCTGGTGACAGAGAATTCAGATAAAGGCGTTCGTATTAATTTCCTGGAAATGGAGCTGACTCAGCTAAAGCTCGATTATAAAAATGCAAAGAAAGATGTTGAGATTGCAAGTGAAGATAGAGAAAATCTCAAGAGAGTTGTTGAAAATGCAAGCAAAGACGTAGAACACCTCTACAGAGATTTTGAAATTGCAAACAAAGACAGAGAGCGCCTCAACAAAGATGTTGAAAATGCAAAAAATGACAGAGAACGCTTAAACAAAGATGTTGAGAATGCAAAAGTTGACATAGAACGTCTTAACAAAGATGTTGAAACTTTAAACAAAGACAGAGAACGACTCGCCAAAGATGTTGAAATTGCAAAAAAAGACAGTGAACGCCTTAAAAAAGTTGTTGAAACTGCAGAGAAAGACGCAGCACGCCTCTACAGAGATGTTGAAATCGCAAACAAAGACAGAGAAAGCTTCAAAAAAGATGTTGAAAATGCAAACAAAGTGATAGAACATCTCAACAAAGATGTTGAAAGTGCAAACAAAGACAGAGAACAACTCGCCAAAGATATTGAGATTGCAAACAAAGAAAGAGAACGTCTTTACAAAGTTGTTGAAACTGCAAAAGAAGACGTAGAACGCCTCTACAGAGATGTTGAAATTGCCAACAAAGATAGAGAACGCCTGATCAAATATGTTGAAAATGCAGACAAAGACATAGGCTGCCTCAACAAAGATGTTAAAATTGCAAACAAAGACAGAGAATGCCTCTACAAATATGTTGAAATTGCAAACAATGACAGTGAACTCCTCAACCAAGATCTAGAAACTACCAACAAATACAGAGAATGCAACAACAAAGATGCTGAAACTGCAAACAAACACATACAATGCTTCTACAAAGATGTTAAAATTGCAAACAAAGATGATGACATTGAAAACCAAGATGTAGAATGCCTCAGCAAAGATGTTGAGACACTAACTTGTAAGTTTGAAAGTATTAAGAATGAGTTAAGTGAGATAAGTTGCAGAGAGACTGAAGCACAAGTGAAGATTGCATTACTAAAGTCTGAGCTACATAAAGAAATATCAAAGACAGAAGCTGCTGAGGCAGCTGAAGAAAGAGCCAAGCTTGAGAACCTAACAATACGCCTCAACATTCAGAAGCTAGAATCAGAAGCAGAAGAAGCATACAAAGAAATCAGAAGATTAAGAGAAGAAGCAGATAAAAGGGCCGGCACAGATGTAACAGATCATAATGTCATAGTTTCAGTTGAAGAATACAAGGCTTTGGTAGAAAAGGCTAAGAAGGAGGATAAAGCCCGAGAGTCAATGACTGTTAATAGGTGTGAGTTGGAGTCATTGAAGAAAGATCTGGAGATCACAACAGCAAGAATTGGGGAGTTTAGGACACGAGCGGAACAGGCAGCATTTAGAGCTGAGGCTGCTGAGAAAGGTAAAGCAGCACTTGAGGAACATATAAGGAGGTTAAGGGAGCAGAAGGAAAAGAGAAAGATTGCTCATCAAGCACTTAAGGAGGCATCAATTACCCCAACATACAATTACAAACAAGATCTTGGTCTGCCTCCGAAAACACATCCGCCACTAGGTAAGGTTCTTAACATGAAATTTTAGACCACAAACTCTGAGGGGTTTAGATGTTATGTACTTGTACTTGATAATTTAAACAGGCCATCCTGTTCATTATTCAAGTATTTGGTAAACTTGCAGTTCCAACTTCCAATTAAGCTGCTCGAAATACTCTAGGCATATAACATTACAATGGAAAATGAGTCGTTCTAGTCTTCAGCCTTCTTCCATGTGTCTCCCAGCATACTCTCAGTGTGGTTGCTACAAAATCTTTCAGTAACTGTAAGTTTGTAACGCTCAAGCCACAAAGAACACCACATTTATGTACAATCCAAATTCCAAGATTACATAATCTCGGTATGTGTATGTGAACAATAGTTGGGACTTCATCAGAACTTTTGAGTTCTATTAAAGGAAACGGTAGATCACATGACACTATTAAGACCAAACATTGGTCTTTCAGAAAAAAATTTCTATAATATGTATATATTTATACAATACAGTACATGAATCAGTTTCTGTAACCACACTGCAGGGATTAGTGTTCTTTCTCATCTTTTTCTTATAATGTTGCCGGTGGTTCATAGAACAACCATCTGTTGCAAAAACATGTGTGGTTTTCTTCTTAATTATGCCATGTTAGACTTAAACATGAAACAAAAGAGTATGACATCTCCAATCCTAGACTTAAAAATGAAACAAAAAATATAAATATTTCTGTGACGCAGCTGAAAAAAGTTAAAATTCCAACAAAACTCGATTTAAAATCCTAAAATTTTGTTCGTAAATTCAATGGAATATGGAATGAAAATTTTATTAAAATTTAGTTTTAGCAAAAACAACACAAAACAGGCCAGAATTGTATATTAAGTAGAGTACAGTTGGTGTTGAATGAGATTTGGAACATGCTTAAATATACAGTAAACGTTAGGAATGTGCATGTATAAATACTGAAATACATAAACAACAGTATATATATGCCGGTCAACTGGGGCGGCTTTTGTCTATTCTTTCTTCACAGTCGTTAGCTCAGCTTCTTGATCACGTTCAAGAACCTGTAACTATCTGTGTAAATGACAAGTATAATACTACACACAACCCATGTCACAAGTAGTGTTATAACACATTTGTTTATGTTGTGCATGCAAATAATTCATACTCTAATCAACTTTTTTTGTAAGTTTGGTCAAATTAAACTAATTGCGTACGTGCATTTTGTTTATTTCAAGTTTTGTTTTGGTCCATTTGCAGGCCTTGTGACATTCAATTTATCACTAATTTAAATACCATTTGGCATTAGTTTACTTGTATATTTTATGGTTCTATATATGTAAGGCATCTATCTCTTCTTGAATTTTCAATTCTTTCATTCATTTCAACCAAAATTGCACAGAACTTCATTAAATTAGTTTGAGTTGGTAGGGAAAAAAGAAGAGAGAAACATTTGGTTATACTCATTATGCCAGAAAGAATCACTCCAGTTATTTTCTTGATCTTATTAGCAGGTACACAGTAATTTTATAATTCCTACTTTTTAGCTTCTAATTATTTTAAATCATTATATTCTCGATATATACTGTTGCAGATGATCTATTTCAATGTTAATAGTATTTTTTAAATGCATTAGATTTTAACTATATGGGAGGGGGAATGAGTGAATGACGATTCAGACCCAAGGTTTTTTTAATGCTTGTTTTCATTTCAACTTCTATGGGAATTATGATTACTAAGGTACCAAATGGTCTTGTTTAAGTGCTTAATTCAAGATGAAATTTTTAGAAAATTTTGATGGGTAGATAATCTACTTGTGGTATAAGGTTCTGCATGCCTAAAACTCCGATGAGTTAATCATTTATAACAATTTGGAGTCTTTTAGGTTTAGTTATAACAATATACTTGATTAGTAATTTTCTTGAGATGGAGTGGTTACTATGTTCTTGTTAATAATGACAGGTATATATGGAGATTCGGTGGACACTGATAAAGAAGTTCTGCTAAATTTGAGGTCATTTCTTGAAGAGAATAATCATTTCAACCGTGGATTATATACTGAGTGGAGTCCACTTGATTCTTCACCTTGCGGCTGGTATGGAATCTCATGCAACAATGGTCGAGTGACTGGAATCAACCTCTCCAACAACAACATTGCCGGAAACTTATTTGGAAACTTTTCATCGTTATCTGAACTCACTTCTTTAGACTTGTCCAGTAATACGATAGAAGGCTCAATTCCTGCTGATTTAGGCCGGTGTCAGAGCCTCAAGTTTCTGAATCTATCACACAACCTCATTGAAGGTGAGCTCAATATCACCGGACTCAACAATTTGGAAATTCTTGATCTTGCTGTCAATAGAGTTTCAGGAGATATCAGCTTAACTTTCCCTAGACTGTGCAACAGCTTAGTGGTGGCAAATATTTCTTTAAATAATTTGACTGGTGAAATTGGAAACTCCTTTGATAAATGTTGGAATTTGGAGTACGTTGATTTAAGCTCCAACTTTTTGACTGGAAATATTAATGTCGCATTTCAAAGGCTAAAAGAGCTTGAAGTATCCAATAACAGCATTAGTGGAACAATCTCACCGTGGATTTTCTCAGAAAATTGCAGCTTGGAAGCTCTAGACTTGTCTGAGAATCTGCTCTTTGGAGAATTTCCCAAGGAGATTTCAAATTGTAAGAATTTGGCAGTGCTGAATTTGTGGGGAAATAGTTTCACAGGCTTAATTCCAGCAGAGCTTGGGTCAATAATGAGTCTTGAGGCACTTTTGTTGGGTAACAACAAGTTTTCCAGTGAAATACCAGAATCTCTAGTTGGCCTCAAGAACTTGGTCCTTTTGGAGTTGAGTCAGAATAACTTTGGAGGTGATATACAAGACGTACTAGGGAGCATGACACAAGTGAAATATCTTCTTTTGAATGAGAATTCGTATACTGGTGGATTGTTTTCTTCTGGTATTCTCAATTTATCAAACATTACCCGGCTAGACCTCAGTTCTAATAACCTTTCTGGTCATTTACCTGTTGCGTTCACCAGGATGCTAAGCTTGAAGCATTTGTTTCTTGCTTTCAATCAGTTCAGTGGAAATATACCATTGGAGTTTGGGAATTTTCCGCAACTCCAAACCCTTGATCTCTCCTATAATATGCTTAGTGGGTCCATTCCCCCAACTTTGGGAAAGTTAAACTCTCTGTTGTGGTTGATGCTTGCAAATAATAAATTGACTGGTGAAATTCCACCAGAATTGGGGAACTGTAGTAGCTTGCTGTGGTTGAACTTTGCAAACAATCAAATTTCTGGGAAAATACCACCTGAATTGGCAAACATTGGCAAGAACGCCACACCAACTTTTCTTATGAATCGTATTGATGATCGAATCAATGCTGGTTCCGGGGAGTGTTCAGTTCTGAAGAGGTGGATACCGGCAGATTACCCTCCCTTCAGTTTTGTATTCACACTCCTTACTGTGAAAAAATGTAGAAGCCTGTGGGACATGTTGCTTAAAGGGTCTGGCTTATTCCCAGTTTGTGCTCCAGGTTCAAATGTTCGAACAAATCAAATATCTGGATATGTTCTTCTACTTAATAATTTATTATCTGGTGAAATCCCCCCTGAAATTGGGAAGATGCAGAAATTAAGCATGTTGCAGTTGGGAATTAATAATTTTGACGGTACACTTCCTGAAGAGATTGCACAAATACCACTAGTAGTGCTTAATATTACAGAAAATAAGTTTTCTGGGGAGATTCCAGTGACATTGGGGGGTATGAATTGCCTCCGAAACCTTGATTTGTCATACAATAATTTCTCTGGAGCATTCCCTGCTAGCTTGAACAACTTGAACGATCTTACCAGTTTCAATATATCCTACAATCCATATATTACAGGGTTAGTTCCAGGTACTGGGCAATTGGCAACATTTGAGAAATCATCATTCCTTGGTAACCCGTTGTTACGCCTTCCACCTTATATAGGCAACAACACGAAACAGTCTCCAGATATCAGTGTCCAGCCAAGAAAGAATATAAAGTTTGCACTGGTGGTGTTTTTAGCTATAACACTGGCCTTCTTGGTATGTGGAATAATGAGTGTCTTAGTCTGCATTGTGGACAGAAGTTCAAAAAACTCACCGAGTTATTTATTGGAAGATGTGAAGGAACGGCATGACACTGGTTCAATTTCTGGTGGATCTTCACCATGGTTATCGGATAAAGTTACTATTGTACGATTGGACAAAACAGAATTTACACACAAAGACATCATTGTGGCTACGGAGTACTTTTCAGATGACAGAATTATAGGAAGGGGAGGATTTGGAACAGTGTATAGAGGAGTTTTGCCGGATGGTAGACAAATAGCAGTAAAGAAACAACAAAGACAAGGCCCCGAGGGAGAAAGAGAGTTTCGAGCAGAAATGGAGGTGCTAACAGGAAATGGCTTTGGTTGGCCTCATCCAAACCTTGTAACACTCTATGGTTGGTGCCTTGATGGCTCCGAAAAATTGCTTGTTTATGAGTACATGGTAGGTGGCAGCTTGGAAGAACTTATTTCAGATCGAACACGTCTCACATGGAGGCGAAGAATTGATATAGCCCTTGATGTTGCACGTGCTCTAGTATTTTTACATCATGAGTGCTTTCCACTAATTGTTCACCGGGATGTTAAGGCCAGCAATGTGCTTCTTGACAAAGATGGAAAGGCTCGTGTAACAGACTTTGGCCTAGCTAGAATTGTTGATGCTGGAGGGAGCCATGTGAGCACAATGGTGGCAGGAACAATTGGTTATGTTGCACCTGAGTATGGACAAACATGGCAGGCCACGACAAAAGGCGATGTTTATAGCTACGGTGTGCTAGTGATGGAGCTAGCCACAGGAAGGCGAGCAGTGGATGGCGGAGAAGAGTGTTTAGTGGAGTGGGCTAGGAGGGTGATGGGGAATGGACGACAAGGTAGAACATTGGTTCCAGTGGGACTATTAGTGTCATCGAGACGTGGAGAGGGGGCAGAAGAGTTGTGTGAGTTGCTAAGAATTGGTATAAGGTGTGCAGCGGAGATTCCACAAGCTAGGCCAAACATGAAAGAAGTCCTTGCTATGTTGGTTAAGATTTCATCTCCTAGTCAAAAGGGACTTGTAATCTAGACAAAAAAAATAAAGTACAGTCCATATTCTCTTGTAATAACATCAGTTTAGTTTACTATACTGTATCGGTTGTGAAGCTAGATGCAACAGTGTGTAAATATGAAGTTTAAGGGTGAAACAGTTGATCAAATAGGCACCAAATGTAACTTTTAAATTCTTCACAAGCGCCAAGTGTTTGTGTACAAAAAGAAGCTTTTTACCGGTGTGTATTTCAACTTCAAAATTATAGTTTTACTGTGGAGATCAATCTTACTCCCTGCATAGGCTGCATCCTATAACCTTTTGTCAAAATTAATTAAATTTTAATTAAATAACACATATTATTGAGAAAATGAATGTCTAAATAATGATTCCTTTGTAGCATAAGAAAATTACTCTGGATTCTTGTTTTTCAATGTATTTTTTAAGTAACCCAAGTAATTAGTTGCCTTTATAGTTTTTTTTTAAAACAATGCAAGTTAAACTTGTATTTTTAATTTAAATTATAAATAAAAAATCTAAAACACACACAAAAAAATTATGTTTAAGAAGTATAAACTTAACATGTGTTTTTGTCTATTTATGTACTATTTTAAATATTTTTTCTTCAAATTATATTTAAAAAAACTGATACTCAAAATTAGTTCATTTTATATTATATGATTATATGTTAAAATATGTGAAATACATAGCTACAATACAATATAAAAATTAAAAAACCTACAAAATATAAGTTAGCCGTACGAAAAATAAAATAAAGATGCCATTGCATCGTATCTGTGTGACATTATTAATGTGACCAAAATAGCCTCCCTCGTATTTAGTGTTTATATACGTGGCACAATCTCTCGTGTCTTAAGTGTCATTTGACAATCACCACCTTCTAGATGTTTCTTCTCTTCATAATAATCTTTTCATTTTTTACATAGCAAGAAAACCCCCAAAATCAAGAGTAAGATCATGTTAAATTTTTTTAATTTTATATAAATAAACTTGCTCAAGATTCTATTCATGGATTATTGAGATTTTATGTTAATGCTTGAATGTGTTCTTTGATTTTATGTATCACTTGCATTTGAAGGCCCAGTTGAAATAGATTTTTACCTGTTTTATTTCGGTAATAATTTAGTAATTTACATTTCTTGATTTTTATCTTTATAAATACGTAAAGATTGTAGCTTTTGGTGGTCTACAAACATTGCTATCTTTTTTAGATGAAATCAAGAAAATTTACTGTTCAGTTTTAGTGCAAAGTTGTTTTTTTACTGATTGAGACCTGGATAAAAGTGTTTTGGGTGTTTGTGTATTCTTATACTTGACATGGGCTGAATGATTTACCCATCATAAAAAAGAGGGCTAATTGATTTACTCATCATAAAAGGGGGCCTGATTATAATAGTGTTTTATGTTGCAAATGTTATTTTGCAAATGTTGGAGTTATACTGTAATTTTATGTGAATGCGTTATGATAGTTGTTTGCAATACTGATGATTTGGATGATGCATGCTAATGTATGAAGGAATGGCTGAAGTGGGGCAGCAGAATAGCATGAAAGTGGAGCTTGCAATTCAAAGGGAGCTAGAGTATCGGAAAAAAGTGGCAAGTTTGTTCCCGTCAGATGAATGCATCAAAGATCTTATGCCGCTACAGGTTATAGCAAACTCGTTTTTTTTTAAAAGGCTTTGTTGATCCTGTCAACTTTCTCTTTTTGTTATTTAATTGTGCGCCTTTTACTTGGTTGAATTTTTTCTTTCTATGCGATGTTATGTGGCTGTGCTGATATAGTGAGTAGCTTCGTTTTTGCTAAGTATGGCATACACTCAAAGTTGTGGACCTATTTACTGGTCCAAAGCAGGTCAAAATTGCTGTCAGTTATCCTTGCGTCGAGCTAATATGCACTTGATATTCTTGCCATTGATGTAGATACTGGTTTTCCTTTATTTTGATCCTGAATCTTTTATATCTTGAATGGTAAAACTACACTTTAGGGAAAGTCAACCCTGACGTGCCTCTGAAGTAATGTTGATAAACAGTTTAATTAACACAAAAGTGTGCGCTTCCAGATTTCAGTTGTTCATTAGAAAATCTTAGCTAAAATCCAGATGTATTATTGAAGTGTGGTACGTATGCTTTCCTTTTGTTCCCATTCGAAAGAGTTACGATGTACTCGTATTACCTGGCCTGCTGGCCTTCATTAATTCACCTTGTGTATGAATATCACGCCGAACATTAATTTTGTACCTAAAATTGCTAGCTCATTTAAAAGATTCCAAGCATCCTGTTAATGGATTTGGTTTCATAATATTCTCACTGATTCTAATTTAAGATTTACAAGCTTAAACAACGTCCTTTAAATAAGTTTTACTATTTTAATTTGTAGGGGGTTGCTAGAAGTCGTTCCTCTTTCCAACTATCCAGAAGGAACGCATGGGTTAACACCTTAAACAACACCAAGCTCCAACAATTCATATGAAATGGTTGGGTTAAGAGTCTAAACAACAAGTTTAACAATAGCAAAAGAATGCAGAAAATGGTGATTCCTGGCAACCACTGCAAGTAATTAACGAAAGAAAATAACAAAACTTATGACCAAAAAAGTTTTGCTACACATTGATTCTCTGTTTGTGAGCATGTAAAATAAGGTCAACCATTCAGACTCTTTTGGTGAAATTTGGTTGATGCTGGTTAGTTCGTATTATGCATCTTTGACTATATATGATGCAAGCTAATATGCCAAATCAACTTATCTCGTTAACTTTAGGAGTATATAAGCTTCTATTTTGTATATAAAAATGTTACCAAATCTGCTTTTATAAGATTGTTCACATTGTTACTCTTTGTTGATATTCATAACTCTTAAGTTTAATGTGTGTGTTGATGAGCATCAGTTAATATTATATATAAAGGCCAAAACAGTTAGACTCTGTTGATAACTCTTGGATCCAAGATGTAGACGAAGGGGTATGCATGCTTTAATTGTGATGTTTTCATCACTGCTGATTAGTGGCATGGGGGAACCGATATTTTGAAATAACCGGTGCTATAAGCGATTATCTTTAATTTTTGGATGACAGCCAGGGCTCAAAATGTTTTTTCTACTATTTTTAAATAAAAGTCAGGATTTGAAAAAAAAAATCTCAAACAGATTTTGAAGTTCAGCCACGGTTATAGCCTCTTTTTATATTATGCAACGACGATAAAACATGCTTTGGTGTATATATTATTGACAAATAATGCAGGCTGTTTAGTTTGACTTGTAACCAACATTTCTATATCAGGTGGTTTCTTCTGTTTCATGCCCAAGTTCACATCCAGGCCCGAGACCATGGCCAAAGCCAAGTTCGGCCACAATAGCAAGTCCTTGCATGACACCGGGTTCATCTCAAATGTTTCCAAGATCAAATCCAAATCTGGCTCCTAGTTCAGCTCGTCACTTTTCACCTCCCAGTGCTCCAGGGTTCTGTCCAGGTCCAAGTCAGATTCCCAATCGACCATTCCAGCCATCAGTCTTTAGGTCATCATCAGTGTCCAGTCATTATCCTAATCCTGGGCCGAGGCCTCGTCCACATCCAATTCATCAGCCTAGTTACTCAGGCATTAAGAGAAAAGCAACTAGTGGCTTCCAGCACCAAGCATCTCATAAGCCACAGCCACCTCAAGAAAATTACATAGCCATAGATTCATCTGGGAATATGTTTTGCAAGCTCTGTGAAGTACCCTGTACTGGTCCCTTCTGTCTGAAGCAACACCTGAAAGGTCACAGACACAAGGCTAAACTGCAGCTGCTGAAGACAGATAGGAAAAATGGCAATGGCGGGGAGCAAGGAAACAAGCAACTAAGGTGTGACCTATGTCAAATTCTGTGCTCGCATGAAGATGCACTGAAGATGCATTACCTGGGTCAAAAGCACAAGGCTAAATTACAAGCTATAGAAACCGGACAGAAAAATGGAGACAAAGCCACTGAACGTCCATGGTGTGGACTTTGTGAAATCTGGTGCATGAACGAAGATGCATTTAATCAGCATCTCAAAGGTCAAAAGCATCTCACTCGCCTTTACAGCATGCAGGAAAAGGAGAGAACAATGAGGGCAAGCTGCATATGATAAGCTACAACTTGAACTGAAAGTGATCTGCTGAAGTTGATAAAACAATGGTTTAATGTAGAAATCCACCATGGCTATTTATGCATTAAAATTCTATTGTATCTCGTAATTTAAATGACAGACAACATAGCGGCTTCTGCACAATAGTGTAGTACGCTACTAGCCTACTAGTCACTATGACTTGCACGACTTTGCTAAACATATTAAACATCTCAGATTTCTTCTGCTGCTGCTGCTTAATAGTCGATAGTATGTGCAAGTATGGCCTTCATTCTTCAATTTCATTGTCTACGCAGCTTGGTAACTTAAATTTGTAGATGGCTTTTTTTTATTAGGGAAATGTGATGGAAAGATAGAACAATACTGCATATAATCAGACTTTTATTATGAAATTTGCCTACTGCTTATCATTTACAAATTTACACCGTAACATGTAACATGAGGTTTTGATTGTCATCTTCGATAAATAAAATATTTATTTTTGAAAAGCTCTGAAACTAACACACCCTCTGTATCTATAAAAAGGTGAATTCATAAACTTGTTTAAGTTTATATTTCTCAATAATCAAATGAGTAATTTGAGTATATTAATTTTGTTACTACAGTTTAAAAAAAATGTATTGATTACATATTTTACACCGCATAATAATAATTATAATAGTAAAATGACGGGTCATTTTTTCAACTTATAAAAGTTAGTTACTGTCGCGACATCTGTTAAGATTTTCTTCTACTGTATTCAAATTTGAAGTTATCTAATTCTGAAGGTAATATTAAAATGAAAATACTGTAGGTTGTAATATAATATTGCCTCTGTTACATTTTAACTGTTTTTTATTTTTTTAAGGTGTTAACAAATTCGTATCTAAATTTAATTAAATTTATGATAAATAAAAGTTTAGACTCTAAATTTTTATTTAAAATAAAAATAAAATTTTTATTTAAAATATAACTACTATTTTTCTATACTTTAATATGAATGTCAAAAAGTCGAGGGAGTACAACTGAAAGCCAATTTGACCAAAACAAGACTAGGATGTTTCATGCGATTCATATTAATATTACCCATCTTCCCTGTTAATAAGAGAGATGAGTTCTATTTGTTCATAATTTGCCTCTCAAACAGCATAAATTTCAAAGAAACACACACACACACATGTGTGTGTGCGCACATAATTTGTTCTATATGTGATCGTGGAAAGTTGATTACTTGCCCCCCTTTCTCCTTTGTGCAATCTCTCCACCTGTCATAAGTGAGTAACACTTTTCTCTACTTGTTTTATAATAAAGATGTGATTTTTAACTTTGCTTGTGTGTGTATCTATTCTACATTGACAAATGTTATGTAATAATTTTAAGGCAGATTAAGTAGATTTGAAATGCATAGTATTTTAACTAGGATTGAAGAGATTAAGGATTTATTAGATAGGGTTTGAATAAATGAAGGCAGGTCATTAATTGATGTTAAATTGTTTGATTGTGTTGCAGTTATGAGATGTTAATGTGGTTTTCTTGATTGTGGGTATTTATTTGCTAGCACCATTCTTGATTTGGTGTGGGAAAAAGTTTTTTTAGTAGTATTTATCATTCATTATTTATTACTTCTTACCCAATACTGTTCATTAAATAAGTTTCCGATTGGGGGTGATAGAAATTACAATGTGCCCTAATGCTTACAGATATGGGCGAAGAAGGGATTAAAAGTATGAATTTGATGGACGAGGGAGCAATGTTAGATGAAATGAAGGTGGTACTTTCATTACCTGCACAGGTGATAAGTAGTGCAGTGTGCCTTTTTTTGCTTCTGATCACCTGCTTGATTTCTTATATTGATATTTCATTGCTCTTTTTGTCAACTTTGACTTTGATTATGGAATGGAGTAGTGTTAAATTGATGTTCTTTCTGGGTTTTGAGCTCCATTGCTTGCTATACAATACACAAAACCAGCTGTTTTTTTACTGATATGAGCTTGCCATTATACTAACAAATTCTTACCAACTAGTTTATGCTATGACCTTTGGTCTCTCGTAATAGGTATCTTCTTCTCTATGTCCAAATTCACGGGTGGATCCAAATTTAGCCACTAGTCAACGTTCCAGATCGGTTTCATGCTCAGCTCCTCAATTTCACTCTTCTATTCCAAGCCCGTCAGTGAAACCTCTTCGTATACCGAGTCCAGCACCAAGGATAGATCAAGTGTCAAGTCTTACCTCAGATGCAAGTCCAAATCAGTATTCGTATCCATCTTATCAGGTCTCATCTTCCAGTTTAAGTTTGAGGCCAATCATACGGAATCCTAGTGCGGCGTATGGGGCAGGTCACCCAGGCAACAAAAGTAATACAACATTTAGCAGCCTCCAATCAAGAGCACCTCAACTATCTTATGGTAATTATAATCACAGAAAACATCTGATATTCTATTAGAAACTATTGTCTGGGAAGACTCAGTTTTTATACCCCATTGGTTATATGTAGGCTAAAACTTTAAAGTTGAACTTCAAGCTATAACGCTTTAGCTCGGCATATACTTGTCTGACTTGTAGCCTTATATGTTCTCAATTTTTTTGTTATGTAAATAGCACCTGTGGTATTCGGATCTAGTAGCAAAACCCCTAGTCAAGTGGTGGCGCCTTCCAATCCATCTGCTTATTCAACTCCAAGTGGAGCATCACATGAAAGTAAACAGAGATCAATGATCTGGGGCAAATCCCCGACTCAAGTGGAAGTGCCTTCAAATCCATCGTCTTACTCAACTCCAAGTGGAGCATCACATGGCAATAAAAGGACATCAATTGTCTGGACTGCATTCGAAAGAAAAATAATTGATGGTCGACAATATGCTATATGCAATACTTGCACTTCAAAACTCACAGCAGGTAGCGGGTATGGGACAAGGCACTTGCATAGCCACATGCAACGTTGCAAAAGACTGAAAACTTTTGACACTAGACAACCACCAAACGAAACCAATAAAGAAATTGAGAAACGGAAAGTTGAGCCCCAAAATTGTACTTTTGATCAAGAAGTCTCCAGAAGGGATATTGTCAATGCTATTATTTTACATGGATATCCTCTCAACATTTTGAATCATTATGGATTACAAAAATTTATCAGAGGTCTTCAACCAATGTTCAAGATGGTTACTAGAAAGACAATCAAGAAGGACATTCTTAACATATATGATTCTGAGAGAGACAAAATAATCTGTTTGTTGGAGAAATTGGATTGCCGAGTTGCTATCACCACCAAAATATGGATAGCTAAACAAACCAAAAAGAGTTACATGGCTGTTACTGCCCATTATATTGATGAAGCATGGGTATCCCAAAGTCGACTTCTGAGGCAAGTATAACTAAATTGCTACAGTTTCTGATGATTAACAATTTAAACTTTTAATGTACTTTGTCATGTTTGATTATACAGCCTTTTGGAATATATAATACATCTGGGTTGGCGTATTCAAGAATTTTGTCTAATCTTTTTTTCAGGTTTATATATATTCCCCATCCACATGATGCGGAGGTCCTTACTGAATATCTTATGGATGCATTGCTGGAATTAGGTTTAGATAGGAAGTTATCTACAATAATGGTTGATGATGCGAAAAATGATCCGACATCTCATCACTTTTTAGACAAGCTTGATGCAAGTTCACTCCTGTTAGACGGGGAAATGCTTCATATTTGTTGTTTTGGGAGCATTTTAAATACAATTGCGAGAGATGTTTTGGAAGTTATAAGTGAAGCGATAGAGAACGTGCGGAATGGAGTTATGTACTGGGCTGTTTCAGCACAAAGAATGTGTAAATTTGAGGAAGCATGCCATCAGTTGTGTGTTCCATACACTACGAAGTTTTATCTTGATAATGGTAACTGTTGGAAGTCAACCTTACTGATGCTTCAAACAGCTTTACTTTATAAAGATGTTTTCTTTTATTTAGAGCAAGAAACGTCATGCCATAAAAGTTTGCCAAGCGACCATGATTGGATGTTGGTGAAAGAAATATGTGGAAATTTGCAACCATTTTATAATATCACAGAATTTTTATGTGGGACTACTAATTCCACTTTAAATTGCTACTTTCCAAAAATTTGCGAGATCAAAATTGCCATATCAAGATGGTTTGACAGCCCACTTGAGATCGTTCAGTTGATGGCATCACAAACTATGGAGAAATATGAGAAGTATTGGAGTATATGTCATCGTATTATAGGGATAGCATGTGTCTTCGATCCTAGATATAAGTTGAAACTTATCGAGTACTTTTTCAGAACTATTTATGGTGATAAAGCTATGGTGTATGTAAACAGAGTCCGTGATGATTGCTATGCATTGCAACTTAATTACCAATCGAAGGGTAGGCCAAATCATAAACTTGGAGCATCTTCTGCTAGTTCTTTGGCGTCAACGGAGTGTAGTGAGGAGGATGCACTCATTGATTTTGATTTATTTGTGGCAAGTCAGGTGCCTGCCAGATCAGAAATGGATTTATACTCGGAAGAATGTGTATTGCCAAGAACTGCAAATTTCGATATCTTGAATTGGTGGAAAGCAAATGGATTGAAATTTCCAACATTGCAAAAGATTGCTCTGGACATATTGGCTATTCCTGCATCCATCTCTGCATCCAAATCTACTTCCGGTAACAATAGGATGCTTAGTTCACATCGCAGTCGGTTAAGTCACACTATTACAGAGGCGTTGATGTGTACGCAAAATTGGTTGCAGGATGAAGTCAACGGTATGACATATATACTCAGATAGTTGTAAACTTGTAATGTTTAAGTGTACTAGGTAATTGACTGATTGTTCGTTTAACACTTTACTTTCTTGTTATAGCTACTTGTTCAAGCGGAACTCAGCTTGTGGCAAGTACCTTGGATGACGAAGATGAAGAAGAAGCGCAAGACGAAGATGAAGACGAAAACGATGGCGATGCTGATGATGATAGTGCAAACTGCTACCAAAGGAATTAATATTGTATGTGAATGGTGTTCAATTTAAAGTTCTCATTCTTATAGTGGGTAATTACTAATAATCTGTCTGCTATCAGATATGATTTTATGGACGAAGATGAAGACGAAAACGATGGCGATGCTGATGATGATAGTGCAAACTGCTACCAATGGAATTAATATTGTATGTGAATGGTGTTCAATTTAAAGTTCCCATTCTTATAGTGGGTAATTACTAATGATCTGTCTGCTATCAGATTTGATTTTATGCGTAGATGAATGATGTGATGACCTGGAAAATGAAGGTGGATTTTTTAAGAAAGAATCAAGGTTACATGTTTGGTAAATATTCTAACATGTTTTTTGCTCTTTCGGTAATCAGTTGTTAGGTGTTGCTCATTCATTTCCA
Source organism: Oenanthe sinensis (assembly GCA_028671895.1). Lineage (NCBI taxonomy): Eukaryota > Viridiplantae > Streptophyta > Magnoliopsida > Apiales > Apiaceae > Oenanthe > Oenanthe sinensis. Next base: position 43,705,387 of record CM053805.1, on the reverse strand, counting down.
AAGTTGTAATGTGGATAACTAAAGCCATGCATTTAAAATGTGATGTTTCTAATTTACTTTGAGAATTTATTCTCTTACCGAATAAACTCCCTTTTATCCGCAATATATATGTAGAAACAATCAAACCATGACTAGGTTATTGTGGTATCTTTTTCTAATGCACAATTTTGTTTCTTTTGTTAACTTGTCAAGTATCAGGCTGTACATCTGCTGACCTCTTCTTATCATAAACGCTGTATGGAATAACTAATATGAATGAACTGAGCTAACCCAGTATTACTAGATGTACATACAAAAGACATTAATTGATCAATATTTTATTGGTATGTTAATCTTTGTATCAAGTCCATTTCCTGTCTTGCCAATACTTGAACTCAGTTTGTAACTTGGAATAACCCTTCTCGGGGAGCTGTAACTTAAAAAGGCCGTATATTTTCATCTTCTGAGATTAATATAATATAAATTTAAAGGGGTTATGCCTTCCACAAACATCTTTATAGCAAAGAAGATATATAATAGGCAATATTAGCTAGTGGTTGATTTGTAGGATTTTGAGAGCCTAATATTTCTAGAACTTTTTTTGGAATTCATTTTAAATGATGGATTTCAAATGACAGTAAAATGAGTTATTATTTCACATTCTCAAATTTATAATTATGAATGTCTTGGAATTATAAATGAAATCTAAATTCAAATTACTTTGATTTTTTCATTATCTCATTTGATCAAATTCTAAATGTAATCCAAATTCCTATCAGAAGAAAATGCACAAAAGTTAGCACAATGAAGTGTTCCTTTAATTATATGGTAGTGACTCAGTTTGGTTGCCAAACATCTTCTTTGCTATCTTTATCATCAGTGAAACTGCTTCCTTCAATTTTATGGGACTAGTGGCTTGAGTTTGGTTGCCAAACATCTTCTTTGCTATCATTGTCACAAGCAGAACTGCAGGCCATCATAAAAGGCGCAAACAAAACTTCTTATTGGCCGGATATATATGTTTGGATCCATCTTATCCTGCACGGCTACAGTATTTATCTTTATCAACTTGTGGGTTGGTTGGGGAAGAGAAAGGTGTGATAACCGAAAGCCTTGGTGCATATAATGTTTAGGCAGTGGTGTCTACATAAGCAACCAACACCACGCATTTGGATTGTGATGTATTATGTAATATAATTTGTTGAAAATTAAAACTTCGCCATATCAGTCTGTAATTTCCGGGATTTGTTGCACAGAGGATAAGAAGTTAATGATGCTTATTTGTCGACACTATACTGCTTTATCCATGTTTAGACAGATAATTTCTAGAAAGCTTAGCACTTGGGAGTAAGGGCTGGTGTCCGTGTCTCGAACAACATTTAAAGACGATGTAAGGATACTGAATGTCTGAGGTGAAATGTACTATATATACATAGATGATGTTAAAAGGACCGATCACAGACTATGCGAGTAGCTCTGAAATTCAAAAGCGGAAAGTAAGTGATATCAAGTCATGGCTGGAAAAATGGAAACATCTTTGCCAAACCTCAAGTGAAAATTGTTTTGAAGGCCCCTCCACTCACCTTAAATATAAGTTAGAAGATATCAATACCTATCTCACCTCATGTAGCTCTCATCCTATGCAAAATATTTGTCTTTAAATGGGCCCGTGTAACCATGTATGAGACACACAACCGAAGGAAGATGGACAAGTCCCAAGAGCACTCTAAGAAAGTTAAGGATGTTTCACTTCAAGAACTCAGAGACAGGCTTGCTGAATTTGCTTGAGTGAGGAACTGGGAGCAATATCACAGTCCCAGAAATCTCTTCTAGCCCTTGTAAGCATTCTTTGATCAAGCTAGTTAGTTCAATAGCATAGTGTATAATTACTCTATTTTCTATTTGCTGTTTGTTATAGGATATTGTTGGAGTTGCTCTGGCATTGTCACATTCCTTTGTCGTAGCAGTCATTTCCATGGACTGCTAGCTTGTGCTTGTTTAGTTTATAAAGTCCTTTTAAAAAAAGTTGCTAATTTTTAATTTATTAAGATATTAAGCGAGGTACATTGTTCCCCCTTGCAAAGGATAGCATTTTACAAAGTATTACTAATATTCTCATGTGATAATTTAATTTATCTATAATATTTGTTATGGTAGCCGAATAAAAGAAGATAAGCATGTTTAAAAAAAGGTTATTTATGAAATTAAAGTAAAATGAATCAAATATTTTTTAGTTGATAATAAGGTTTTTTTTAATATTTTCTTCTGTGTTCAAAGTTTAGTAAAAAGTCTTAGCTGTTTCCGGAAAACAAAAAATATTTCATATATATCCTATCTCTTCATACGTTATACACTTTGTTCCCTTCTATCAATGGCTTGTTATCACGTTCTTTCCTTGGTGTTCATCCTTTCACATTTTTAACGCAATGCTAGTATAAAAAGTAGTCCATATAACCACAAAGTATGACGTTGTAATGGAAAAAAAAGAATTTGAATAATGTAATTTAGTCATGAATTGCTTGTATTAGCTAACTGGTTTCAAAATGACTCACAGGCCACAGCACCACCTTTACCGTGGGTTCTGTAGGTTGTATCAGGCGAGCGTTACCGAAATGACCTGTCAGTGGCGCACGGGTTCTTGGAAAATGGGAGGGCCAATCAAGCCTATTTTAAAAAAATTTATAAAAAATAAAAAAAATTACATCATAATTTGCCACCACGGGAGGGCCAAGACCCCTGTTGAATGTATATCGTCTCATGCAAATCAAGACAAGTTATTCCATTGTCTGATTATCGATTTTAAACTAACTTGATATACGTTACTACTTTTTACAAGGATTTCATGAATATCGAGACTTGTTAATAATATCTGCATACTTATTATTAATACTTTTTATATGTGTATATTTCAATTGTATTTAAAAAGAGATTGATATTTTAAAGAATATTTTTAGTAAAATAACAATCAATATGAAATACCCAATTCACAAAAGTATGATATGTGTGGCCATTTTAAACAATGCAAATGTTTTAAATTTAATTAATAAATTTTATCATATAAATAAATTTATCTAATTCATGATTACATTACATGTCAAAGTTAATTTACATAATCATATAGTAAGTTAAATTTAGATGTAACAGAACAGAAAGTGTTTGGTTTGTGGGATAAGGTTGGTAGAGAATCTAATACACCCACTTTTCTCTTACCATCTTTCATTAAAATTATAATCTAGAAAATAAAAAGAAACAAAGATTTCTTAAATAGATTAAAAATCTAGGAAATAGATAGACATCTACCCCACTGTATGTTCACAAATCTCATTTCTCTGCTCACATAAGCCTCTCTCTCTCTCTATATATATCTCTCTATCTCTCTCTCATACACATACATGGACCCAGCAGATTTAGGTCCCGTTTGCCTTAGTTTATAAGCTGAAAAAGTTGGTATATACGTATTTTTTCTGAAAATAAGTAACTTATTTTCAAATTTGGAAATAAGATTTGGTCTTAAATTTCTAAAATAAATATTAATTTTCAAAAAAAAATATGAAAATATTTTTTTTTAAAAATAACTTATTACTTATAAGCTAAGCCAAACCCCCCTTAAATCTCTGTAATTTAATCTTTATACACGCACATAGTTACATACAATATCCTATATACATAAATGTTACATAAAAAATATAATATTCTATGAACCTTCATGGATATCAAAGATTTCTTTGTTGTATACTTTTTTTTTTGTTGATAAAAACCCATTGTGAGTGACTGAGTGAGTTGAGTTCTATCATATCATAGTTGTGTGCCCATGTTCTCCGGAAAATGGGTTTCTTCTTGTTCTGATTCTTCTTGGGTCTCGAGCTCCTTGTAAGTCTCTCCTAGTTCTAAAAAAACAACCATTTTGTGGGTCATTGCCTGTATCTGTCATCCAATATTCTCTATCATACAGTGTCTGGATTCTCTACACCTGCCCAGGTGAGTCTTGGTTGTCAGGTTCATTTTCTGATTATTTTGTTTTCTTGATTTTTATATCTCATCTTCTCCTTCTTGATTTTCTTTTAAAAAAATTATTTTTATTTATTTCATTTAGCTTTGGGTATCAGTTGGTGTTTGTTGTGTGAAGATGTGGATACTTGTTAATCTGTGTGTGTTTGTGTGTCTGTATGTATAATTCTGTAAATGCACAAATTAAAGTTTTCTGCTTTAGATGGTTTTAATTTTGATGGATGGATCTGTTTAAGTGTAAAGTGTGTGTTAAATCTGTTTTTTCTTCAATCAAACTAGTAAAGATTTCAACTTTTTTTAATTTTAAAGTTCTTTTACGTGTTTATCTTTTCACTTTAATTTTGTATGTTTTGACAATGTCTGTGATGCTTACTGATTTTAGACCCCCCCCCCCCCCCCCTCCTCTTGATTGGGGTTGTTTTAGTCAATTTTGTGGATTGCAGTGATTAAATAATTTTTTACACCCATGTTTTGAAAGTTGATAATCTGGACTATGCTGGTGATAGGGTCACTATTTCACCCTGGTACTGATGATATATAATGGTGCCATGTATAGTAGATTAATTTTCTTAATCATGCATTCATTTTGTGATTTGTGAATTGTGAATTTGTAATATCCTTAATTATTTCTTTTTGTTTTTTTATTTACTAATATTAAATTTTACTGGTAAATGTTCAGACTCTGCAGCTAAATGTACTGTTGATGTACTTTTGAATGTACCTTTCTTAACCTGCACCCAGAGTTTTGAGTTGTATTACTAAATTACAGAAGCTTTCGTTTGCTGAATGTTCAGAAAGTTTTCATTTGAAGTCTATGTTGTACTTCCCTTTTTATTAAATACATGACCTTGTGTGGAAAGTTATATTTATTATTTCTTGTTATCATATATACTTCTGTCATTTTCATTACAGATAACAGTTGTGCTATCGTCACTTTTGTGGTTGATGTTCGATTTTGATGGAGTGCCCTGCGCTATACCCTATATAGAACAAGTTCTCTATTACGTCCCCTGATGACGTTCTGGAAGCTATACAGTTTTTAGAATGAGTTTGACATACCTAATAAGATTGGATTATATCAGAAGGTTTTCATGTGAAGTTCAAGTCGTGCTTCCTTATTTTAGTAAATTCATTTCCGTGATTGGCAAGTTAAGAATATCCCTTGTTGGCGATTTATACACTTCTGTTGTTTAGGTCACAGCTAACTGTTGTGTTATGTTACCCTTTAAGATTCGATTTTGACTTGTTAAATTCCTTTTATGCATTAGATACGTAATGTTATCTTTAAGTTCAAAGCTCGAGGACCTAGATTCATTATTATGTTTGTCATATATTCTCAGTCAAATATATTACAGGTGTCAATGCATAAGAATTTTGTAAGAGACTAATATTATTTATTAGTTTTAGTGTTATTATTATGGTTTGCAGCCTGTTTAGTTCTTATTGCCCATCATCATTTATTAATAAAAACTTGTGCATTCTTTTTGCCATTGCAGGTGAAGCCAAAATTTCAATCAGAGATGCAGTCTGGAAGCTACCTCCCTGTTTGCAGCACCATCGAGGATCTTCCCTCTATTGATAGCAGCAGGATACAACTACAAAATAATAATGATCAAATACAGATAAATAGACATGGCCACAATAGTCTATATTCACCTTGTAACACAAGCCAACTTAAAGATCATGAGAAAGAAAAAATTAAGAAGATCATGCTACAACATGAAGCTATATTCAAGCATCAGGTATATTGGTAATCTCAACTTTATGGTTGAATGCTACATGCCTTACTGACCTTTTATTTTAAGTGCCACATAGATAGTTATCTAACACTTTTGTAGCTGCAGTCCATATAAATTTGCACAAATATTTCTTTTCTAACAGATATATAGTGTTATCCTTCTCACGATGAAAGAACTTATTCTGTTTTGAACCGTTTGATTATAATTTCACCATTAAATAACTTTTTAACAAGTTTTCATGATTATTGGATATATTAGTTAGGATTTTTCTGTTAGCATTTACTTGGCCTAGAAAAGATGATCCATTTTAGAAAGTAGTTTTTTTTTTTTGCAGAATACATGTTTCACAAATTGACTGATTTGTGTATCTGAAATGTGTATTTTCTTTACAGGTCAGTGAATTGCATCGTGTTTATAATAAACAGCGGGAGCTGATGGATGAAATCAAAATGAGAGGACTATGCTCAAATTATATAGAAGGGAAAACATCAAAGTCCAATCCTATTATGTGTGGAGGTATGTCTAAATCAGATCAGGCATATCATGTTTCCAACTTCACTTCGGTGGATCCGAGCTGTCATTGGCCTACAAGCACCTTCAACTTTCAAGTTGCTTCCAACTTTGATGCTGGGAAGAGCATGCAAGCAGCCACAAATAAAAACTTCATTGCAAGCAGCCTGAAAGACACCGTATTGTTGCCATCCAGCAGCAAAGAATTTAGGAAAAGAACATTTGATCTTGAACTCCCTGCTGATGAGTACATTGACCATGAAGAGGAGAGATTCGAAGATGGAACTGTATCGGGTTTTTCCAAGGTGCCGGGCTATGGTGTTAAGGATCTATCTGCTGCCTGCCACCAGAAGGAACTGTCCATGTGCAAAGATCAATTGAATGCTTCAGAAGGGACTTCATCTGAAACTAACTTGATACCAAGTATAATAAATCTGGGTAACATGAATAAAAAGTTGGAGCTCAAGAAAGAAGGGACCCTGTATTCCACAAGTCTCCTGTCCGTGGTAGATACCAGCAACATGGGGAAACCTCATTTGAAGCTGTCCTACTCTCAAAAGCCAAAAACAGTCTTCCAAGTTCAGACAAAGGATATTGATTGTATGCAGATAGGAAAGGATCTTGAAAATCGCTCAGATGATGTGTATCTGGAGAAGGCGTCAAGGAAGCACGAGCATGCATCTTCGAACCATCTTATTTCTGCCACCGAACCCTTTGGCGCACCTGCATCATTGAGCAAGAATGCAACATTATCAATTGGGAGCTTTTGCCTAAATAATAACATTTGTCTGAGCAGAAGCTTGGCATATGATCCAAGTTCATTAAATGTAGGCTCCCTCCAGAATAACTTGTTACCAAGGTCACCTGCAGAGCACATCGATTCATCTTCCATGTTTTCTGGTCATTTGTCAAACTTGACAAATTCCCTTGAAATGGTAACTACACATGGGAATGAGAAAATTGACAGTACTCTACAAGGATTGAATTGGCCTAGAGAAAAGCTTGTACCTGATGGGATTTCCGATAAGGTGAGAGAAGAAAGCTTAAACCAGGGCCTCGGATTAAGGCTCCCAAAAGAATTTCATACGTCTAGCTCTGATATTGAGGCAAAGTGGCATGGAACCGGTCACATATTGAATTATGGAAGTATTCACGGGTCTTCTATCGACTTACAACTAACCAATGATCAGTTATGTAAATTACATCCAAATTTATCAGAAGTTAGATTCGTAGATAATTATGAAAAGATTGGGATGCTTGATCGCAGGTCGGCTCATGCACTTACAGTCAGCAAAATGAATTGGTCGGTTCAAAGTGAGGTGTTCAAGAATGTAGTCTACCCTAAATGTCATATCGACTTGAATTCCTCCCTCAATGAAGATGGAACAGAACAGATGGAAGTGGAGACAAAAAATGCAGCAGATATTAATTTGGAGCCACCTGTGAGTCCTGTGAGTCCAGAGAACAAGGAGTCTTCACCGCCTAGAGGTAATTCGATGGAAAAGCACCCTACTGAATCTGTTGAATTGACAGCACAGGATGACAAATGTCAAGAAGATCTTGCCTTGGTTGCAGCAGAGGCTCTAGTTCTAATGTCATCAAACTCTGCCGAGTGCTTAAAATGGTTTGCACGAGTTGTTTTGTCTGCGGCAAATGTTGAGGAGCAAAGTGGAGCAGTTGAAGACCGCCTTGCTGATAATAGTCACAGTGAGCGCACATCATCAAGTCTTCCAAAGAGGAAGCGAACAAGGAGAACAAAGTCACAGAAAGCGATCTATACAATTAGCGGGCCGAGGGAAAATGAACGGAAAGCAAAATCTGGAAAAAAAAATTCAAGCAAAAACGAGCAGAAAAGGGGAAAGAAGCACAATAGCAAGTCTAACGTGTTGCTGGAATCTCTTGAAGGGTGCCTACCAGGCTGGGGAAGCAAAAACAACCGACAAGCTGGTCAAAGACATCCTGCTCCTAATCTTGCTAATCTTGCTGGTAGGTTGTAGTTAGACTTGAGGGTAGACTATTAGAGGGTTTTTTTTATTTTAATGTTAGACTTAAGGTAAGTTGTGTAAGTTTCTTTTTTCCCTTAAATTATAATAGGGGATAATACTGTGGTTTGTTGTTATGGGTATAAGTTTCATACAGGTCAGACGTGAACCTTCCAGCCCTACTAATGTTTTATACAATTTTTTAATCTAGGTCCATGTGAGTAGGGATTGTAAAAATAATTTGCAAGCTCTGTGCCTGTGCCTGTGCTTGGTATATCATTGTTACTAGCTTACTACATATCTTTAATTAGACCAACATAGCAAAATATGTTGAATGAAAGTTTTCAGGGACATACATGAGGTCGTGTGCCTCTAGATTATCTTTGGTTTGTGAACAGTTCTAATATTGAATTAGTTTGTTAGAGAAAGCCCCTATTATAGCATATTTGTTTCTTTTGATACTGCAGCTATTGATATACTAAAACTTGTTACTTATTTTAACTTTCATAGTTTTGGAAATGTTTTAAACGGGTAAGAGTGCAACATGAAAGCAGGTCCGAAGGTTTTTGATATAAAAGCTGAAAGCATGTGAACAAAAGCTGGCTTCCAACTTTCATATATAGCTAAATGGCCTACATTTTAAGATCGAATATACAGGAAACCAAAACTAGATCAAAATGATGTCCTCAATCTCCAGCTCTCTATAAGTTGTCAGCATAATGGCCTAAACTCTAAAGCCATTCCGTTTAGGTATATGGACTAAATCATTCTGAAGGCCGTTTCTCTGAAAACCACAACAGTTATTGTTCCTTACAGACATCATAATTTATACACACCAATTAATACGGCAATCAGTACAGGCAAGAACATGAGGTCTCCTGCTCCAGCTCATCAAATCAAAATATTACTTTGTATTACTTACTCCAAGTACAAAAGTTACCACCATGGTCAATCTGTTTAATCTATGTGTAACTGAGAAAGTGATGTTTTTTGTTTGCTCTTTTATTTATACAACTGTGTAACCATATCAATAGCAAGGGCAATGCTCTCCTATTACAAATCCACAATATTAGAATACTGACTACATTCATATTGCAAAGAAAACATTAACTTAACGTTTTCGGAGTCAACTGATGACACTCCAGCAAAATTTAGGCAGCCACAAACAAAAGTATATTGGATTTTGAGCTTATCCAAACAAAATTATAGAACTTTTTAAATATTTTCAAAACTCTCACCAGCACAGAACATCACTAATCTGTATAAATCTGCTTTTTAGAAGTTTATAGATCAAATGAACTACATATTATTTTTATTGTCAGTCAAAATAGCAGACTCCTCAGCTTTGATGATGGTGGATGATGCCGTCATTTCAGGCACTGCTGTGGAGGTCATTGTCCTGTCAGGCACTGCCTTGGAGGTTGCTGACTCCTCAGCTTCAACAAGTTTTTGGAGTCTGGCTTGAAGGACTCTAACTCTATCTTCAGTCTTCCGGAGTTTTCTCCACCTATAAGTAGTCCAAAGGCCAAATCCAACATATACAACAGCATATGAAGCCCATACATAAGGATAAGTCTCTGCATTTTCTTTAAGCCTCCTGTAGTGATGTTCTATCCAGCCAACAGGACCAGCAGCCGAAGGGCTTGGTTGTTGCTGGTTGTTATCTGCAGAATGCTGGTTATTTGCTGGTTGCTGATCATTCAAAGGCTTCTGCAGATTCGACATGTCTACGAATTCTGACTTTATACTTAACTGATAATATCAATATTCTGTAGCTAAACTGCAGGTTAATGTCAATAACAGCATTAGTTGTAATATACATATTTTGCTTCTATAAATACCCATTTAAGAAAATTAGGTCCAGCCTGCCCAAACAACAACTTCATAATTCAGCTGACTTTTTTGGTGAAAAAAAATTATCCATTCGTACTATCTTGTGCTACATATTAACAATATCCAGATACGAAATGAACCATCAACTTCTGCCAAGGCCAAATCTGACCAGAGTTAGGAAAAAAATAAACGTGTCACAAAGCTCAAGTTCATTAGAGGTTAGACACAAATTCTAGCTACTACCGCCTCCACACTGAAAACTAATCGCAACAATTTAATCATAACTATTCAACAAGTTTGTAAAACCACACGCGCACATACAAATTTATCGCAATCTGACTAGGACAATAGTTATGACTTGTGAGCTTGAGAATGTAACCGACATCGAAAAGTGTAACCAAGGGAGTAACATAACGAACAAATTAAACACATGATAATGAGGATTATATTGGAGCTCATTCCACACTTATCTAAGCTTAATAAAGTTCTGATTACACATATACAACATATTAAGACTAATTTCCTTTAATCATTTCAATATTACCAAAAAATTAGTATTAATTAACAAGCTAATTGAGGAAACTATGACGGCATATATACATACATAAAATATATATAAGTAAGAACAGGTAGAATATATATACCTGCGTGACGACGTGATTTCCACTACGAAAACATTGAGCAGAGAGATCCAGGTCTATGATTACAGTCACAGATATCAAAGCCCAACGAGAGATGCAAAGATTTAGGGGTTTAGTCTCTAGACCTAGCTCAAACGCCGTCGTTTCTATATTTTTTTAGTTAGTACATGTTCAATATAAATGGGTATTTAAACCTCTGTTTTTCTTTTACCGTATGATTTATCTTTATACTCATCATCATCATTATTATTATTATTATTTTAATATTTAGGCTTATAACCTTACAAATTAGTATATGTTCTAAAACATAAGTTAGAGTCATAATATTTATATAATTAAATTTTTTTACTGGAATTCTAAATTCTAAATATTAAAAAGATGGAACATGATTATTTTTTTAGTAAATGTAACATGATTATTTATTAAAAAAATTCCGGTATTCTTATTAAAAAGTTTATGTATTAAAAGTTAGATTATTGAATATATATGCTTAAAAATTCGGAGATGCATATTAATTGCTTTTGAATTGTGATCATGTTTTGAAAAGTTAAAAAAAAAACCAAACTCATATTTAAATAAATTTTAAGTCATCAAAATGTTAATTATTATAAAGTAGCCATCAAACTTTCACAAAATTACACCCTGCCATGTTCGCAAAGAAACAAATAGAATTGCACCATATTATACCGCATTTTCTCCCAAAATAACTACACCATATAAATTTAAAATTTAAATAAAATAAAATAATTACAGGCTTTCTGTTACTACGAATTAATCCCCAAAATTAGCATTAAGATGGATCAAACTCATATTTTATTAGATCGAATTCCAGGTGAGATACTACGATATACACTGGAATTCCAGCTTATATATAATATATAATATATAATATAATTGCATCGATCTTCTCATTCATTTTATCTTGGTTTCTGGTAACAATGGCTGAATAAAGAATTTAAATAAAAACCCGTTTTATGTTGACGGGTTTTTCAGTGGTGCTGAACTAGGGTAAAGGACATAACAAAGGTATGAAGTGCCCAATCCAATTCTTTTTCTAAATTCATATGCGTGTAATAGAAATTTTATATGTACGCGTGCGGCATGCATAATCTCGTGATGTTGTGTAAAAAATAAATTTGCATATTTTCGTCCAAAATGTACACATTCAACCTGAAAATTATTGGTCCGGACTTTATCTGAAAGAATATTTTTTCATGTCGGGTTTGTATCCTCAACTGTAATAAATTTAGTAGATTCATAAGTTGCCAATCCTGAAAGAAAAAAATTATGATCTGAAGTCATGCGATTTCTTGGTGCCCGTAAGATGAGAAGTTGTAATTCTGTGATGGCTTATGATGATTCTTTCAGTATTCGCATTTGTTGTTTAAGGTGAAGCATATCGATATTTATTTGTTGCACTTCCCATCTTAATTTATTTTTTGGCTGCATATAAATATGAAAATAAATTTAATCCTGTTCTTTGAGGCACTTCACTCTTGTTTTCACGAGCACTGAATAAATTAAGCTCTTTTTGAAGCAGGTTTGTTAATCTCATTTGTGTTTGATAGTCTCTGTCCACTCATGATGTCTGAAGTGACAATTGAGACCCTAGTGAACATACAGACAGATGAAGAAAAAGATGGTCGTATAGGAAGACTTTCAGATGGAAACTCTGATGATCAAAATCGTATAGCAAAAAGGAAACCACGTTACCGTAGCGCCTCTGCTGGATCATGCCATGACTTGTGCAAATCTGGGTTCAAGAGTGATCCCGAGACAAAGGTTAGAAGGCCCTTTCTGAGAAGAAATTCACTAGATTCGACAAGGAAAACAGCCAAAACTTATGAGGTGACGAAGAAAGAAATTCCAGAATCCTCTAAAAAAGTAAGTATCTCTTCAAGACGACAGTCCTCGTCACCAGTTGAGATGAAATACGCTTCTGAGAAGCATTTGAAGGTCCCAAAGCCAAAAATACCCTCTCTGGCTGCCACGCAATGGTTACACAGAAGACACAGTGAAATAATTTTACCCAAAAATTCAAAAGCTTTCTATATGAGTTCAGCGGGAGGTTCAAGTGGTCAAACGAACAGTGAGAAGAAAGTGAACTTAGAAACAGAGAACTCCAAAATAGAAAAGAAGAAAACCTTAGTGCGAGAAAGGTTTTCTTTATCTTCTATGCCATCTACAAAGAGGATTTTGAGAACACAATCTGAATACGTCAAGAAATTAAAAAAGGTACCATCTACCATAATAAACTGAAAGCGAATAAAAGAAGTAGAAGGCAAGTACTCTCCAAGTGAATATGTTATAGAGAAGACACCATATGTCATTGGACCACAGGCTGGAAGCAAAGCAGTAGGAAAAAGAGGCAGTTTTACTTCATCCCAATTTTCCGAGGATAAAGATTTGGGATATGGTGAATGTACGGTGAAGGCCTCTCATTCGCCTCCTGCAGAGTACACACCCACATCTTTGTCTTCATTAAACTCGCAGTCATCAACCTCGTCGTCACCTGAGGCAATGCAAACTGATGGAAGTGCCTTTGACATTGATAATTCTGAAAGTGAGAACTCGAAAACTGATCTGGAAGTGGAAAATAGGAGGACCCCAAGGATTCAAGTCCTAAGTTTAGAAGATAAAGAGTGTCCATCATCCCAGAAGCTCCGATTCAGGCGTGGAACTGTAATTGACGTCCAATTTGAAAACACAAGTCCAACTCTACTCAAATTTAGGCATCAAGAAGCATTGGATGAGGACAGTATCTCAGACACTGGAGGCAGAGGCTTGAGAAGAATAGAAAGTGACGGTGTCTTATCTGAAACTAATCCAGAAACAGAGAAAGTTACTCTTAAACACCAAGACATGGAAACAAAGGAAGAGACATGGGGTTTGGTTAATGATGTTATTGAAGAGACTGCAAACAGGCTTGTTCGGAGCAGGAAGAGTAAGGTCAAAGCCTTGGTGGGTGCATTTGAGGCCGTATTATGTCGCAAGGATAGCAAATCTGAGGAAATGAATCACACACAATGACAAATCTCAGATGTATCTCTTTAGCATATAGCTGTTTGTCTTTTGAATATTATGTCACCTGGAGAAGAGGGAAGGGTACAGGTCCTGAGTGTACATGTCTTGTATCCTAGTACCATATCACAGAGGAAGAAGAGGAAATACAAAATTGGAGTTTTAAAGTTGGAATGGAACAAAATGACAAGCCTCTGTGCAATGAGATTCAGGAAACCTGATTATTGGTACTGCTAGGTATTGTCTTGCAAAGTGCTTTTGTAATACTCTTCTTAGCAACAAACAAATGCACACATATGCATGTATACCGTACATTAGACCTTATTACTGCAAAGGTACACAAGACACAAGCGCACACATTCGTTATCTGTTAAAAGAATTAATAAATCTCTAGTTTCACACTAAAAAATGGATAATATATATTTTCATCATGGCTGCTTTTCCTAGAAGCTGAGGTTGCAATATTCTAATATCTAAAGATGAGTTTAGGCATCCATATTTTTAATTCTATGATGAAGTATTGCAAGTGAAATATTTCTAGATTTTTGTCTTTGAAAATCATATTGGCAATCCTCTGGTCTCAAGTGTGACCAATGGAATAGTCCTATCACATGCCATATATCTCTTGTCATTGACTCATCATTTTACTCTTATAATTTAACGATTTTTGTTGTCTAAACTTTTCAGTGTCACTGTAATGGTAGGACTTAAGCAGTCAAAGAGCTGAGAAGAGCAATGGGACTGAATGGAGACAATTTGATTGCTGATTTGTATCACCAGCCTAAAAGATATGATGTACTCATCCCTGTGTTCATGCTTATTACATATCTTTTGCTGTATAAAGTGGCAAGACATTGATCATTATATACAAAACTATGTGTTTAAGAAATTTCTTGCATCAAATGATAATCTTTTACTTTTTCGCTTCTTCTCTGGGTGTTTTAAGATAAAAGGTCTAGCAAAAATTTGCCCAAAATTTCCCAACAAACAAATGCCAGAGAAGCACTACCTTCTTTCCAAACTGATATCATGATCTTTGCCTATCCAAAATTGAACCAGACAATGACTTCCAGCAAAGGGATTTTTCCTTCCCAAATCTGAAATTTTCTCTATAGCTTTTTAGTCATGTGGAGTCCTTATAAATTAACTATTATAATCAAATTTTATTAATTTATATTAGGATTAATGTGTTTGGTTTTACTAGTATTGCACTATTGCCATCTTATTTTTGAATTCAAATAATTGCTATATTGAAATTTTCAGTTTATTTTGTTATTTCATTTCAGAGTGACCTTCCTGATGCTTACGCACCTATATATCCTGAAATTATTGGTGAAGGTCATTTGCACTTACCTATCAAACACCAAAAAATGTTCTGGTTCCCAATTCAATCAATTGTGGTCCTAATCAGTACAAGAACTAGATTCTGAACCAGAAATGCCTTGTAAGAGCTGTTTTCTTAATACTTTCAAAAGAATAAATATAATAAATTGAAAAGCAAGCTTTGTACTTTGAAACTTGTAACTCATCCTATGTCAAAAAAATAAGAAGCTTTGTTTCTTCTTTGTTAAATAAAAACAATTAGAAAAAAGGAAATTCTTGATAACCTGTCGATAGCCTGGACATGGTTACTTCCCTCTCTCTTCATGGTCAAAGGTTCTAACCCTTGCTCCCTTTTCCTGTGTATTAGCAGATCTAATGCACTGAAAAATATGCAACTTACTGCAGAAAAAAATAGTTAAATTTCTGATCGAGCTTTTGCGTGCTAACTACTTTTTTCTTATGTTGAAGAATGGTTTAGCAAACACATGCTGGTGATTCAAGTATTAAATTATAGATATTTTTGATAGTCTATTTATTACAAAACTTCGGGGGATGCTTCAAGATCAACATACATATAGTGATGATTATATTGTAGTGAATTCAACTTCTTTGTGATGGATTGTAAGTAGAAGTAGTTTGCATCATTCTCTTTGTACATGTTTTGAGTTTGAAGTACCATTTGTTGTCTGCGCTGCCTCATTAAGTTGTTGCTGATAGACTGCTGCAGCCATCTTGTTGTTAAATTCCATATTCATGGACTGCAGGAAAGTTGAAATCAGTAAACTGGGGAACATCTAACATGTAAAAGTAAAAAAAAGAATTTTGAATATATTTCAGATGATTGTAGCATCTTTTAAACGTACTTGCGCTAGAAACGCTCTGTATGCATCACTAAATGGAACAGGATTAGTGCTTGTAGCTCCCTGAACCGTGCTTGCTTGTGGCTGAATTTGGCTTGGAATCATGGGGGAGAACATAAACTGTGGCTGAATGAACGTGGGAGTAGCCGCTGTGGTGGCAGAGTTGGGGTGGATTAAGGAAGAATGAGGTTGAGATGCAGTTCGAACTATATTAGTCATGTCAAGCATTGACCCAATATTCAATCCCGGGCCAGTGCCCATTCCCATACTTGCAAGAAGAGACATCTGTAGTTGTTGCTGCATTCCTAGAGGCATCATCATATGGGGTATATTTCTAGTACTCATTATCTGAACTTGTGCTTGAAGTTGTTTTAAGTGCTTGATTACCTCATCGAGCATCGAAGCTTTATCAGTCTGCAGAGGTTTTTTTTTAAAGATAAACATATATATCTATTTAAATTTTCAAATATTACAATTTCTTTCTACTTAAAACAGAACTAGGACCACCTTATTCGCATTTGGCACCATCTTTTGCAGAGTTTTCATCTTCTGGTTGATCCTGTCTCTACGCTTCTGTGTAAGTATAGAAAAGCACTTACTAATATGCAATTTATAAAATCCATCAAGACATTAGAATCATTAAAATACCCTTTCTGATTGATTATGCACGGCAGCTACTCTGGTTCGTCTACTTGAGTGGGATCGAACCATTTCACCCTTGTTCACAGGCTCTTCATCTGGATTTTCCTGTTAAAAATCATAAGAATACTGTTTGTTGATGAACCAAGTTGACTGCAGTGGATGCATCTATAGTACTCTGTATATACAATAAGATTTGTTTTATTTCAAAAAAATATTGTGTCGCCAGTGGAGGTCTGAAACAATGTTACTTTCTTGAAATATTTGTAACTTACTGATCCAGCATGGCAAACCGAATCCTCATCCACAGGTTTAGTTTTTGATCTCAAGTTTCCAGGAGATTCGAAAGATGCCCATGTCATCATAGTTGTATCATTGTTTCTAGCAAAGGTTGCATTGCCACTGCCACACGGCCTCTTATCAGTGTGTTTTTGGTGACTACTGCTCAAGTTATTTATCCCTCCACACTGATCTAAGTATTCTGATGACTGGACCCGTTTATCGGTGTACACTGGTGGATTCATTTCATTTGGGTTGGAATTTTTTCCCCATATTCTGGTAGAAGGTGTGACAATGGAGTTTTTGTTTGTCAATTGATGATTATGATTTAGGTAAAGATCAAATTCAGGCAAGTTTATGTTTGGGCATGTAGCTTGATGAACGATGGACTCAAGTGTATCGTCGGTCCTATCCCATGTGGTTTTTGAATTTGGAACAGTCTGAGGGATCCCCACATGCTCGTGCATTGATGGCTGGCCATTCTCCCATCCCAGCTCTGTAATATCAAAATTTGACCTGGATTTGAAGCAACCTGAAGTTAGTTTTTTTATCATAAACTTGAAATATCACAGATAAGGAGTAAAGTTGTACTTTTGCATGGGCAAATATTCTCTCTGTATACAAAGTTTCAATTGCACAGGGCATTATAAGCTTCCAATACAAGAAAAGTTAAGAATAAAAAATTTATTCCCAAGGGAGGAAGAGGGGAATAAAACTGAAAAAGCTACATTGCAAGTAACAAAAAGCTTATCCTAACTCAATAAAAGAAGAGGCTTATCCTTTGAGCACAACCATAAAGTAGAAGGGTTCTGATTTTTGAGTCAGTTTGACATTGTTGTGGCCAACAAAATTTGTTGCGAGAAAAAACCCGATAAGTGTTTAGTAAAAGAAGCTTTTGAAGTAAGAAGCTGCGGTTTTACTTACCAAACACTTTTAGATGGAAAAACTACTTTTATGGTATAGAAAGCAATGTCAAACGAGGACATTTTAATCTTTTATCAGTTAGGCCATGAGATCTAAAGATTTCTTTCAAAAACCCATGACTAAATTAATAAAAATCTATTGAGACACAAGAACTGCATATGTGTGTGTGTGTGTGTTTCATGATTTTTTAAAAGGCAGGTGCATAGCATAAACTATAAAGTAAAAGTGGACCTGTTGGAGAAGAAGAACATGGCAATCTTAGCTAGAAATTTTGCTGAGAAAGCAAGAAGATAAGTTGCAACAGAAGCAGATATTATGTATATCTTGGACTACATGCTTTATTGTTGGTGCATCTAGGATACAGAGGAAACGAAGATATGCGACAAAATAAAACAGAATTATGAAAAAATCCTGTGTCACGTGCAATCAGACGAATTGCAGAAGCAATCAGTAAATTTTTTGGTGGTGCAATGGATACATACATGCAAACAAGATGACTGTAGGGTTTCTGATGGTTGTGCACGTGAAAGGACCTTCTGTTTCCCTCAGTTTCTGCTCCAACTTTCTTTGCTTCTGTCAAGTGCCCCCTTAAATCACCCTTTGGTACTGTGTATTCATTTCTACTCATATTCTATATTCTATATAATATATTTCTTATGTGTGTTTTGCTTTGTTGCCTCTCTCACAGACACACACAAGAGAAAAATACATTGGATGCGTATTTTGTGCTTTGTGTTTGATTTTAAAGTTGGATTCTCTCTTATATCTTTGTCCACGGGGTCCCCGTTTTGGAATGTAACATTTTGGTTGATGGAAATTCTTATTTATTATAAAGAAGAACTTGTGGTGTAGATAAGTCTGGTATAGATATCTCTTTTGTTTTGTAATGTGTGTATAGACCCTCCTTTTTGAGCTCTATCCATTTTTTCAATTTAAAGTAATTAATCTGTTAAAAGATACACAGTCTATTTATACACCAATAAATAACATATATTAGTTGATGAATATACATTAAGCTTTGTCTTCCTTTTCATTTACTCTGCTTTATCTATTTCTTAACTCTGTTGGTCAGTTTCAGGAATCTGTAAACTGTTATTTTCTTTACTTTTAAAAGATTTATATATTTGACTAGGGTCTCGTATATTTCAAGGCCGCCCTGCTTCAGATTGTGGAAGTAGATGTTTATTAGATTACTTGAAAAAAAATTATTATCAAAGCAAGAAGTAATTGTGAAGTTTGCAGGACAAATATTCTCCCAGATCATGCGTTTATGTTACTTTGATATATGACCTGTCAAGCTTCTAGTATTATTATCATTCCAAAGGCAGAGTGATCCATTTCTATCAATCTCATTCGACATATTTAAGGAGTTTTGGGGGGTCAATGTCCAAGAGCAAGTAGTCCCCATCTTGCAAGTTAATATATCTTGGGGGATGTCACATTTGACATCATTAGTTGGCGAATTATTTGGTTAATTATAATTATTTTCAGGAAATTGTCTCTTTCAAACCTTTTTAAACTTCTTTGTCCGGTGCACAAGGCTTTGATTGTGAGTAAATCGAAAAATTAAAATAAGTTTTGGAGTCACAAATGTTTTTTTTTTAATCTCTCCCAGCATAATTCGTCCCTGACTAGGAATTAGACAAAAACAGAATAAACACAAAAATGCTAAAAAATCACCACATCTTTCTCTAACATGTTCAGGAGGATCTGGATTTGAAGTTTGCTGATGTGAAGGGGCGATATGAACGAACCACATAATTGAGTCTGCTACATCACATATTAGTTCTATATATGCAATGGCATGGAGTTATTATATGTTTTATTTTGCCAAGTCAGTAAGTCAGTACCATTGAATGTTGTACATAACATGCCTGTTTTATTTAAATCATATAAATTCCCACTGCCTATTAATATAAACAGCACTCCTGTAGGACTATATACTTGATTATGTATAAAGTCTAAGTTACACATTTACTTTTAATTATGTGAATTACATTATAGGGTTTGGGCATTCAGAAATTCAGAAGCATAAACAAGAGGTATGAACTTTCCCAGACGATTTCATCTTATTTGCTCTTTCTTGCACTTTTATCTTATCGTTTTTCTTTTTCTCTTCAAGCTGTGCTCGTGCTCCTTCAGCAATATTATCAATCTTGGCTAGCTTGAATTGGTAATGCTGTGAATTTCTTGCCCTTCTCCGGTCTAGTTCACCCTGCATTACCACAACGTGTCAGTAAATTTTTCTTGTAAGCTGAGAAATATTATCCAGTGTGCTAAATATTTTAACCTTTCTCCTTTCCATTTGAAGTTGTGCTTTCTTTTTCTTCTCATTCTCCCAAGCAAGAATATTGGAACTCATTTTCTCATACCTGAATTGCGTGTAAGTAAATGGATGCCACTATTAGCTCGTCATCCTTAAACTATTTCTTTTACCATTAAAAAAAATCTTTTATACAAAATCATCTATCCTGATTAAAAGCAAACTGAAAAACGTTTACCGTTTATGAATCTTTGCATTCTCAGCTCTTTCCCAAGCCTCCGCTCTGATGTTTACATTTCTACTCTGGGTAGAACTTTGGATAAGAATTTCATTTCCAGTAGCAGGAGTTGGTGGCCTAGATGACTCGCGTCCCACTGGCCTTGTCATAATTGATTCTATAAATTCAGATAAACATTATATGTATATATATCATATTAGCATATTACTATTAATTTGGCAGGACCGTGGGATTTACTATTCCAATTATTTCTCTCTTCTAATCACTACTACTGAAGATTACATTCATCAACATTTCAGGATTCACATGCCGAAAAGGGTAAAATCAAACATAAAAACCATGCGCTCTAGCTATTTCTTCCCTTCTTAAAATTGTTAATTTTTTTAATGTAAAGCAACAAGGGAACAACTGACTTGGAAATGTCTCTTACCACTCAATGACTCATTTACTATAGTTTCAAGATTTTAGGCAAGGTTAAAATGTGACGTTTACCTTGTCTTCCTTTGGTATTGTTACTCGATGGTCGTCTAGATACTCTACCTGGTTGTGGAAACGGAACAGGGTCTTCTTTTCTGGTGTTCACCCTAGACAATTGTGAATTAGGACCCTGTCTATTGGTTTTCTGATTGTAACCTTCCCTTGATTCGTCATTTGTGTATATGGCGAATGTAGCTGCTGCAATTGCTGTGGCATGATCACCGTCTTCAGAGTCAAAGTCAGGACTCATTTGGTTAGAGAATTGCCTCTGGAACCAATTTTGTGACCTTTTATCTACCCAAAACATAACATATTTATAGCTGTTAAAGCCAATTACATTTTTTCTACACAGACATGCACACAAGTAAAGTATGAAGATATAGAATCAGGATATTGGGGTGTGGTAGGTGGGGGGGGGGGGTTGTTTTAGAATACAGGAAAACCTCTCGTAAAGGATTCTGTTTGTTGCAGTGGTATCCTTGTTCCTTTAGTGTTCGATATTTCCTTGCTGGTTTGTCCTCCAGAATTTTTCACCCTATACGAAGGAGGTAAAAGATTTTAACAAGAGAAACATAAAGCTTGTACAAATGAACAACATAACAAGTAGGTGTTGAGAAGTCCTCAATTCATCCATTAAAAATAATTAGCTATTTGATATGTTCACGGAAAAATATGAAAAGGTTAAAATGCTGCATTAATCTTCCATGTAAAATAAACTTCATACGTTTCATGGCTGCATTAGAAATTAAAGTTTATTCTACGAGCATTGCTACTAGATAATGTTAACATTCGATTTGTCACAGAAGAGTGTAATGTTGATTTGATGATTTTATACAATGATTTGTACTATGACATATATTAAACGAATTTATGATTAAATTTAATTTTTCAGTTGACGTGCATTGAATGGTAACATACCTCTTCTGCTGCTGCTGTTTGATCAAGTTTTCCATTCTCTTACTACAACACCAACACCGTGAAACGTCAAAAATCTGTTGCCCTTTTAGTTTGAACGAAAGCTGAATGATTTTATAGCAACTGGGAATCAAGAGATTTGTACAAGCAGAAACCCTGGCAGACAAGTTTTGCAGGATTGTATATTATATATTGCACATGTAACAGTGCAGGCAGGAAAGCAAAGTGCAGTATGCTTTGCATGCAGGAAAGAAGAAACGGGGTATCTTCACACCCCCCAGCCACCCAAAAAAAAAATATATATTTTCCCTCTACGGTAACAGCAGAAAAGGAATCATTTGCTGGAAGTCATCTAGCTAAAACATATGGTTTTGGGAAAGCTTTAGTCTTATGAAATTCTAATACAGTTCACATTATATTATTCTTTCTTGATCAATAATCAATATTCCTTGAAATGCAGGTTCTGAGCTGGTAAAAAGTGAATACAAATATGTGAACCAGATTATGGAGCATATTGAGAAATGAGAATAACTATAACTGTGGATAATGGGTTGGAAACTATTCTGAAAGATGACATATTGGAATATTCATAATTGTTAAAGTTCTTTATAAGGTTCAGCTTGCCAAATGGCGGAGAAAGGTATCAGATTTAATTGAGCACATTTTAACAGCTTCTCTGTTGTATAAGATTTAACAGCTGAAAGCCTGAACAAATTGTTCTTCACTGTCATAGCATCATCCATGGGAAAGTGACAATCATAACATTTCTGTGTAATTTAAGACCTTTTAATTCACATGCATCAAGCCAAGAAACCAGATAAATACTTTGAAATGTTTAGTTAATTATTTTCATTTTAAAAAAAATTATCACTTTTTGTCAAATAGACAACAACCCACCTTTATAAATTATTTTTGAATTACAAAACTTCCCACGATAACTGATAATACATATTCATTCGATTCTATAGTAAACACAATTTCACTCAAAATTTCCGAATTTTTTTAATAAAGTTATTATAAGCCAAAAAGTTACAAGTAGATAGCAAAAACATAATTTATATCAGTTATTTTTTAATACTGGGCTGGGAATCAAATTTATAGGAATTAAAATGAATTTAAATATAAAACCTAAAATAACAGGGACTTTAAATTAATTTTCAAAAAAATTTCTAAATAACACAAACTTTTATCATTATTGACCATAAAAGTAAGAAATGAGATTACTTCTTATATTTACATAAGCAATAATTTTTAAATATGTCACGTTACTTTACATTTGACTTGTGAGATCATTTTTTGATACTTTTTTTTTTACAAGTCATTTTTTCATACTTGATTTAATACTTCAATATCATTAATATAAAAATAAATTAAAATTTCATTCCTATTTATAATATTATAAATCAAAGGATACCATAATCATATTTGCACATATTTCAAAAAAAACATTTTTTAATAACCATAAAAAGGTGGTTTAATAAAATCGAGAAATAAAACTTTCCAAAAATTAAATTATTACCGTTACAGTAGTGCAGTAATTCTTGCTCGTTATCCAATTCATTGGGGGTTAGCGCGGTTCGGTTCGGTTTTTTACCGAAACAGGAACCGGAACCGCATATCTTCGGTTTTAAAAATTGAAAATCGCAACCGTAACCGAACCATCGGTTTCGGTTTTAAAAAGACCGGTTCGGTTTTTATCGGTTCGGTTTCGGTTAAAAAACCGGATAAATAAAAATGAAAAAAATATATAATTTAAATCATTATATTTTTACATTCAAATTTTATACAATCAAATATTTGATCATATTCTGCATAATAAAACTACAAAAGAAAGGTAAGAAACTTTAACAATCAAATTTTAAGTTTGAATCAACAAAATATGAATGTCCTTTATTGTAGTATGCAATCTAAAAAACACATAATCATGTCTAATGATGTTTACTCCTGATTATATTTTTTTTAATTGGAAAATAGATGAATAAAATGTTGTAAAAGGTTTGTCATATTCTCACATTCAATATTAGTATAGTTGATATTGTAATATGAAATATAATTGAAAAAACTATGTTCTAGGAAAATTTAATACTTAAATTATATATATATATATATTATAATAAATTTATTTATTTTAATGATCGATTCGGTTCGGTTTTTTCGGTTCGATTTTGACCTATAACCGGAACCGGAACCGAAACCGAAAATCTCGATTTTTAAAAATCAAAAACCGCAACCGCCGGTTCGGTTTTGATTTTTTCGATTCGATTTTCACCGGTTTCGGTTCAGTTAATTTCGGTTCGGTTTCGATTTCGATTCGATTTTTTGCTCGCCAATGCGATTCGCGCTCTTGAAGTTCAAACCCCTTTTCTTATCTGCAAACCCTAGAAATTAGAGATGCATCAAATCACCGAAGAACAGCGAAAGCGATCCGAGTTGAATCGTTTAGCAGTGCTCGCTAAGCGTCGAGAACGCGGTGTCTCCGATCACGATCCTTGGAAGCTCTTCAAATGTCGTAAAGTATCGCCCGAACCAAACTCTTCTACTACTTTCACTGAACCGTTTAAACATCCGCCCGGCCTGATTTATCGGATCAAATTCAGCAATTACCCGCCCAATTGCCCGATAAGTTTCGAGTTAGGCTTGAGATTTGTTTTCCCGATTCGTTTTCTGTTACTCCGGTTCCTCTTGATGATTTCCCCTTTCCCGGTGAAGCCGCTTGTCTCGATATTATAGATGATTGCCTCTCCACCGTAATTTCCTCTCTCTACACACGTTTTTATTAAATTTAATGGTGTAATTTTGTTTGTCGTATTTTTAGTTTGGATATGTTATTAGATTGTGCCCTCACACCACACTATGAATACACACACACAATGCGAATATAATGTTGTATATTAGAAGAAAATGCTAGAATTTTCAAAATGATTCGCAAATAGATCACAAATGCTACCTAAGCATTTGGTATCTCATACAGGGATACAATTTGGGAACTCTAGAAGTTTTCATATACGTATGAATGTTGTATTTGATTTATTTGGTTGTGTTATTAGATTATGCAATCACACTACACTCAGAACACCGGTGGCGGGAAAACATGTGTTTACAAACTGAGAGAATATGATGCAGTGTTGAGGTGTTTTAAGATGTCAAAGCGCATTCAGTGTGAAGAAATACCTTGGTCAACGCTTAATGTTATGGTGAAATTATCAGATTCTTTCACTTCCGGGCGTTGGATCCCGTGCAGACAAGAATATTTGTTGGATGAGAAGGTTGATGAGTTGTTAGGGAGGCTTCCAAAAACTTTGGTAGATACTTTACTGCCTTTTCAACATGAAGGCGTTCGATTTGGGTTACGAAGGGGTGGTAGGTGTCTTATTGCAGATGAAATGGGGCTAGGTAAAACACTCCAGGTAAAATTAATAATGATATTACAAACATATTTTTTAATTATATTTTTTTATTTGTGAACTGTAATGCTTCTATGTATAACAAAT
Organism: Oenanthe sinensis; assembly: GCA_028671895.1. Classification (NCBI taxonomy): domain Eukaryota; kingdom Viridiplantae; phylum Streptophyta; class Magnoliopsida; order Apiales; family Apiaceae; genus Oenanthe; species Oenanthe sinensis. The sequence continues at coordinate 43,680,265 of CM053805.1, read as the reverse complement.
TTAAGGTTCCAGTTATTTCATAATGCATACTATTATATAATCTCTCAGTGCAAGCGGGGTTGCTGATTTGATCACTGTCTTAATTTTCAGGCGATTGCAATTGCAGGCTGCTTCTTGAATGAAGGCCCTGTTCTTGTAGTTTGCCCAGCTATATTGAGATATGCTTGGGGCCTTGGGCACAAGAGTTTGAGCATTGGCTTCCTAGTTGTTGTCCTTGTGACATCCATCTTGGTAATGCTCCTAGTCCTAGATCATTGTGCATATATTATTACCATCATCCTTATTGTTATATACCAGGAGGGATGGATCCACTAGGTGACATATTTCATAGCACACCAGTACAAATTCTATTGATAACTTTTTGGCTTTTGTGCAGCTTAAATAAGTTTTTTGGAATCTGATTCCAATGATGGACGGACATGAGTTGTTCTTTGTTTATTATGTTCATACCGTTTCCTTGTAGCCTTTATTTGTTATATATCCTATTTACATTTTGCTCTACACAAGGTCTCTATATTTGAACCCTGTGTAATCTATGAAGTCAGTTGGTTCTGTTGGCTTCATCTTGAAAGAAGTTGTACCAAACTAAGGATTCCTTATAAGGAACTATCACAGATTTTGCATGTTAGTGTGTTAACAACGTTTCCAGAATGAAACCGTGTATGCTCTAGCTGTCATTCACTTATGGAATGTGAATAAATTATTAACTTAAGGTAAATATGCTAAGATAACAACAAACTATGACTTGATTTATTTTTGTGCCTTTCTAGCGACAAATAAATTTTTTTGCTGACATACATTAAATAAATAAAAAATAAATTATTCAAATACCGAGTTGTGGACCATATGATAATTGATATTGCGATATTATTTAAGAAGGTATCTTATATCCAAATTGAAATTTAATCTTTTTTGGGGATCATGGAGGATGTGATCAAGACATATATGATATATCAAGAAAAGTAAGTAAAAGGGGTTGTGAAAAGTTTTTCGCGCACATACAGACTGCTTGGTGTGGAAGTAGGGCCGTAGGCTAACTTCATGCTCATTGAGATGTTTTACATCTTATGCAGCTGCATTAAGAAATTTATGGTATAACTTGCATCTTAATACACGATATTGGACTAACATTACATTTTTTAAAATAGTTTTTGGCCATCAAAACAATCCTGCGCGCCTTGTAAAAAGTCCAAAAGCTGTCATTACTTCATATATGATGCTTAAACGCTTGCGAAAGAGCATGTTACAACAATATTGGGCTGTCCTGATAGTTGATGAATCACACCAGTTGCGGTGCTCTAAGCAAATATCAGAATCAGATGAGGTAATGAAATCAATTGGTGTTTTCACGAGTCTATGATCTCAAAGTTATGTTGTATTTATCTGTTTGGTGCATGACAATAAATAATTTACGAAAGTATTCGTAGTATAAAGCATGATATATCATTCACTCCTTTTTTTATTTAATAGGAAGAGGCACGTAAAAGGAAAGTAATCTCTAAATTTATTTTTAATAGGCCTTTCTGTTAGTTGCTGAGCTATTTGTACTTGACAAATTGACCTAAGGAGGCTGTTATCATAGTTGTTTGAGATGGCTAGTGTTGGTACTTCATTATACTAAGCTTACTTTTTCTATTGTTTATTCATCAACACCCTGACCTCTTTAATAAATTTCTATTTTATTGGTATTCAAAACAGATTAAAGCTGTTCTTGATGTGGCAAGAGGGGCGAAACATACAGTTCTACTTTCAGGGACACCTTCCTTATCCAGGTTGCAGCAAAGGCATGAAATCTCATTATCATATTGCTGACAATATTTATATTTAGTAAATAGAATGAAATTTCTTTTTGTACCACTGCATATTGCCACAATCCTTAGCAATCCACACTGATATTGTTATTTGTCAACAATTTTACTTTATCTATTGCAAAATATTTTTTTCTTATATTTCATATTTTCCTAGGTGATCATAGGCCATATGACATATTTCATCAGATAGATATGTTATGGTAATTTCCCTTCTATCTTCTATCCCTTCCTAGTTACAGTCGTCTCCATTTTGGGTGCTTAATAATGTAATATTCTTGTGCTACTTCGAATTAGGCCTGGTTTACTTGGAAGGGACAAGTATGAATTCGCAAAAAACTACTGCTCAGTTAAATCTTTTCATGGTATTCAAGGAAAGGTCTACAAGGTAATGTATTGTCTGTTTCGAAGAAGCTAGCTTTTGGTATAGGGGTACTACACACTTTAATATTATATATGCATTCGATATTTTTATTCTTAACTTGCGTGAAGTGCGGTTGAATTTTCGTATTACCAAAAAGAAACTGCCTTTTATATGCTAACATACACATGGAAATATTTATATTAAAGAAGTCGATAAATTAGAAAGATTATAACACAAAATCCCCAAACTTCATCAAATCATTTAACTATTCATATAAACTTTAATTTTGTGCCCATGGTAAATTTTCTTCTACCATTCATTAGTTTTCTGATTAAATGTATAACCAAAATAGTTTTTTTTGTCTATTTTGAATCATTAGTCGTGTGTTTGGCTCTGCCATATACTTACAGATATATATTACAGTTTACGCAGACCTTGTATTTTTTGAAATTGACATACTATTGCACATTTTGTTTTCCCTCTTTGCAGGATTACTCGAGGGGAGTTCGCTCGGAGGAACTGAATGTGTTACTAAAGCAAAGTGTTATGGTATGCTCTTATTAATTTTTTAAGTCTTCTTATTCGTAATTTATTATAATTTTATTATTTCTCCTTTGATAATATTCATTAAGATGTTTGCTGCTTGGCTCCGGATCCTTTTTGAGTGTTGATGTGTTATAGTGCCAGCTTTTGTTAACAGTTGTAATAGCTAAGTAGGATTTATATGAATTTATGAAATTCATATCTAAAGAAAAAAACTAACATGAGGAGGCTTTTATCGTGTATTAATTTGTGGTTTCTTAATACAGAAGGTGATCGTCTCTAAAGTATTGTTCTAAATTCTGATTATAATTTTCTAGATATACAATCTAGCAGAACATGGTCTTTATGAAGTTTACAATCTCTTAAAAACATACCATCGATTTGATACCTGCCGATGCAAACATAAATAATTTTTGGTTGTTGTCATCATCCCTGATGAGTGACATAACTGGAATTGCATTTAGTGATCCTGGTTCGTTAATCATTCTTGTTTGTTATTATATAAAGAAATTTTTCATTAATTTTTTATTGCCTAATCATGTACTACAGATAAGACGTTTGAAGGAAGATGTGCTCATGCAGTTGCCACCTAAGCGTAGACTAATTATGAGTTTGGTATTGAAGAGATCTGATTTCAACTTTGCAAGGGGTATGCCGAAGTTGTGGAAGGCGCTTCTACAAACAAGAACACTGAAAATGAATCAGTTGATATTGCTGATGAATCTAATAATGTTAAATCTGCAGGTATATAGTATCTTATTTCATTTATGCAATTACTCGTTGTGATTGGAGCATATGGACACAATTATGTTTTTTATTCCGTGTTGCTCAAGGATTTTGTTTTTTAGCTAATCCTTGATTGCGAATTTCACAAATTTCATACTCATGAAATGTTGCAGCTAAGATTTTAGTAGTCTTTGGACTCACACAAAAGGCTCTGTTAGCTCCTTTAAAAAATATTCAGCTGGTTACCTGTAATTATCTCTTGCTCTCTATGAAGTTCAATTCTAGATGATTACCAAGATGTAATCTCTTTCTTTATCTAGAATGGTTAGAACCATCTCCTTATTCACAAGATTTTCAGTCATGATAATTTACAGAACTCTCTCCCTCTCTCCTGCCAAAACCTTTAAATGTATCAGTCTGTTGCCAAGACCACACTTTTGCTTCTACCACCACTGGTTCAGATTCTAGTCCTTCCAATAGGTAAGCAATATCCTGCAGAAGCACCAGTTGTGCCTGCTTCCTGCATAAATTGCGTGTCAATTTGAATGAAAAATTAAATTGATTCACCTGTCGCTGTTTGAGCTTAAAATTTTCCTTCATTTTTTAATGTAGTGAGTTACTAATTTTTTTGCTTCAGGCGAAGTAGATTGTTGTAAGATTTCAAGAAAGATTACATACCAAGAACTTGGTATAGCGAAGTTGTCAGGGTTTCGTGAGTGGCTTTCTATTCATCCAGTCATCACAGAGCTTAATGCAGATGAGGATATTGAAAGAAACCTCAGTTCTCATAAAATGATAATTTTTGCCCATCACCATAAAGTTCTAGATGCAATACAGGTGAAATTTCTGGTTTGCTAAAACTGATACATGCTGTTGATAGATGTATGCCAATCAATCTGGGTCACTAGATTCACTAACATAGTAAAATACTAAAATCTAATGATGTCAAGACGTGTAATTTTTCTGACTGAAACTTTTTGGATCATGGGCTAATCATTATAGAATATGTTGTAGTTTTTCTCAGATTTGATATGTTATCGTCAAGTCGTCATTTTTCTATCAATTTTTCAATTATCAGCAGGAAAAAATTGTTAATGCAGAAAGTTCTGTACAACCATTAGATCCTTCGATGTAAACTGTATAATTGTCGGTTGGTTGTTCCATATACTTTTGTACATGTATTGGTTTTTTTATTAGGAACAACCAGGATATAATTTTCATCAACCATTTTATTTTACAATGGAGGAGTTCTTCCTGTGAGAAAGAAATATAATTTTATCTAATATTTCTTCACTTTTATTTTTTCAATGAAGGAGTTTCTGTGAGAAAGGAATCAAATTTATTCGTATTGATGGGAGTACATCTGAAAGAGATAGGCAGTTGGCTGTTCAATCTTTCCAGTCAGCAAAACAGGTCTTTAATTTCACATTTTGACATATTTCTGTATATGTATACTTTAAGAATTGGGCGTGTTCTAATTTTAATTGTTTCTGTTCTATATACATATTGTCTATCTTACTCGATTTCCTTTTTTTTTAATTCTTCCAAATTCATTTCCAAGTCTGCTATCTTAATCTGGAGGTTATTTATTTTTTAGTTTTATTTGGGATAAAAGGGAATGCTGGTTTGAGTTGAGCTTCATCTGAAGTTGTTTGTTCCAATTACTACATGATCTTGCTGTCTTAAGAGTTCAGATTAGATCGGACTAGACAGAGACAGTAAAAATAAATTTGAATATTGTAAATGTACTATGGCGTACTAGTACCAAGCTTCGTTACCTGGACTCTTCAGTTTGCCTCAGCCTCAAGTATCCGTGGCGAACACTCGGACATGGTCACATGGGTATGGACACTAGGACACTTATTTTAGCCCAACAACATGTAAAAATTTCAAAATATTGTCGAGTCTGACACTTGTACACGTATCCATGCTGGACACTTCCAGCTGAGTCCAGGCAACAAAGCTACCAAGTATTAAGCCCTATTCCTTTTTGTTTTAGGATAATAATAAAGTAATATCTGAAATGCTGCAACTCTGCAATGATCTTTAATTTAATGCTACTAAATGTCGCTGTACTGGTTTTTTAGAGGCATATTAGGCTGGTGTTAGCAAAATGATTTTTTTTTGAAATATTAAGGGGAAACTTGAAACTGTTTCTGGTGCTATTTTTCAATTTACTCCTCTTAGTTGGTATAATAACAAATAATGCACATATCTTCAGGTTAAGATAGCACTAGTTGGAATACTTGCTGGAGGGACTGGACTTAATCTCTTAGCAGCACATAACGTTGTGTTCTTGGAGTTGCCAAAGGAACCAGCTCATTTGCTACAGGTAACATCCAAAACAATTATACTCGAGTTCTTAAAAGTATTGGTATAAACTTTTCTTTAATGTGATACTACTGTGATTGGTTTAAAATTCTTCCTATATACTTTGTTCTACGTCTTGTGCTATAAAACCTTCTTATTAACTATTACCAAAAACCCTTCCCGGAATTCATGTGTTATCTTTCTTTCAGGATACTTCGGACGAGTCCAGATGGCAGAACCTGAATAAGAGTTTGCATCGCGCTTCATCAACTGTTAATGGAAAGTATGATGCCATACAAGAGATTGAGGTGCTTATCTTTTATTTTGATCTTTAAATATTGTTGGAAGTTTCACTAGTTATTTTTTGATTTAGCATTATTGGAAAAAGTTCAACTTGATATGTAATGTTCTTAATACATCTAAAACTCATATTTATTAGAGGTTGGCCCAACATTATACGTCATGCTATAGCACCACTTATATAACTTCAGGGCTATTTGTTGTGAGTGTTTGTGTGTACCACTGTTTTATTAGTTCGTGTAACCTCAGTCTCCGCACAGTTTTTTGTAGTACCCATTTAAAGTGGCAAGCAAGAAGCTTACACTTTATTCTTGCTTTCATCATTCCTAATTTCCTCTCAGCCAGAAGCTGAACCTCTTTATTCTTGTAGTCTTATATGTTAAGGAAATTATTGTGAAGTACAATACATAAATATTTTAGAGGTCATTCAGGTCAAAGCCAGTGAGTGTTTGCGAATTCTAATAATAATAATTTATTTTCAACACTATATTATGGTTTGACAGACAGATAGTGTTGCTTATTTTGGAGTAACTGGAAAAACAAACATAAGAGAAGATGAAATTCCACCTTTAGCATTAACTACTGAGCACTCTGCGGTCGAGCTTATGGAGTTTCCTACTAGCATTGGTCAGAATTTGCATCCTGATCAAGCATCTGGCCCAGTAGATGAAAGCCAGAGATGCGAAGAACAGAACTATAGTGGTAGAAATTCACCTCAAAAGGTAATTGGAAATTAGGCGGTTTTTTCAAATTTAGTTCTTGCTTCTTTTGTTCTGTCACTACTGCATTGCATTTTTCTCCTGTTTCTTTTTATTTAAAACTTGGAATCAAAACTTGGTTCTATCCACTGGCTGCCAGTTTTCATCCAAGTGAAAGATCAAACGGAATTGCTTGTAAAACTGAAAAAAGATTGCACAAGACTTTCTGTACATTCTGAAAATGATGTCGAAGAAAACAATGATAGCACAGAGAGGGCATTACATCAGTTATTGCTAAAAAGTACCTAATTATATTTTCCCTTCGTTTCTAACTACACATTTACTTCTTCATGTAGTATATGTCAATCCTACTTTTCCTTATTATACTTTCATTTTGCTGGGGTGGATCCTATGTTTTGACTAGGAAAAAAATGGATTTCATGAAATAGCAAAGCAAGATGATGGGGAACCTGCTAGGCATGTTGAAGCAGCTTCTGTAATTAATTCTCTTCGTTTTGAGGTGAAGTACGGGCCCTTAGTTTTTTTCTTGACTGCTTGTTACTCTTTCGCATATGGATTAGTCCATGCATATAGTAAAGTAGATGCTCATTTAAGAGTGGATAACACATTCTGCTTGGAGCATCTCCAATGAGATACTAAAACACCAAAATAGTGTTAGTTTTACACTGTTTTGAATCTTTTGATGTAAAATCAATTTCAGTGGGACACTAAAATAGTGTACAACTTGCACCAAATAAATAGTGTGACACCAAATTTGGTGTAATCTTGACACCATATTAGTGTCTTTCAAAATTCTATTTATACCCTCATGTTTGTTAATAAAAACAAATTTATTCCTTTCAAGTCCAAAAACTCATTTCTTTTTCATTTCAACTTTTATTAACTTTACAATTTCCTTTATATCTTTTGAGTCTAAATTTTTATCAACTTTATAATTTCTTTTGTATCTTTTATTTCTAATTTTTTTTTCAACTCTAATTAATTTTGGGTTAATTATCAAAATCATGATTCGTTGGGTTCAAATATATCAAGTGAGTCACTCATTGTAAAAGTGATTCAATATACATGCAGTTCAGGAGTGGATTCAAGACCAAAACCACTATATGAGAACTTTCGACCAGAGGAACTCGAGTCACAGCATCCTTCTGCTGATTGTAGCCAGAGAATGACCTACAATTGCATTAAAGACGATCCAAGATATAGGAATATTCTTCTAGAATTCATCCAAGAATGGAACAAATTGAGACCTGTTGAACAAAAGAAACTGCTCGCTAAGCCTTTACAGCTTCCTCTATCAGTTGAGCTATGCTGCTTGAATAACAGCATTAATCATGTTTTGGGGTACCATTCATATCTTATTCTCCTCTTGTTCTTTGTAGATTAAATCATTATCATTTTCTTTTTTTCTGAATTTATCGGAGAGCTTGTGTCTATATTCTATACACTCCTATCCACTAACAACATAGTTGAAGTTTCAATGTGTATGAAACATGGCAGGGACTGCTGAAGGGTAAAAGCAAGAAACGTACTACGTCACTCCATGAGATTAGCTATCCCTTACCATCAGATGCCATTTGGCGTAATATCAGCCTCTGTAGTGGTCGCGGTAAAAAGGAAAAAGTATACGAACAGGGTTGGACTCTGTCAGATGAACCTCTTTGCAAGCTGTGTCAAATTCCTTGCAAGTATGTATCCCAATGAGTATATAGTATACTAAATTCAGAGCTTTCAGGGGAAAGAATGCCAAAGTTCCTGAATATTTCGAGGATCTTTTCTGTAATTTGAGCTGCTATGAAGAATTTCGGTTACGAACTAGTAACAGATCCCTTCGCGAGGTTATAATTTTGATAACATGGGACCTTGATTACTGATAATTTAGTTGAGGCATTGGAATTCATTTGTTGCAAATAATTTATGTGGTTTCCAGGCGCTTTTTCAAATGGAACATGGCATTTGCACAAGTTGTCACCTAGATTGCCATAAACTTGTTGAACACATCAAACGCTTGCCATTAGAGAAGCGAGAATTGTACATCAAGAAAGTAGCTCCAGACCTGGGAAATCGACCAAAATTGTAAGTTTGTGCTAGCAGTGTACTGATATTGTTTTTGCTACTTGTGTTATTTTTGAGCCTGGGGTCTGTTCGTAAATCTCCTTCAGGGTCGAGGTAAGTTCTCTGTACATCTTACCCCTAGACCCTGCTCTATGAGCGGGATATGTTGGGTATGTTTGGTTTTTCCTAGCAGTGACGGATCTCTTGTCTGCTTTCTGTATAGACAAAAATAGTGCTAAAGTATGTGTTGACCTTAACTTCTTTGATTTAATTAAAAAGTGGTACACAAAGTCAGACTAGTAGTGGAGATAAGTTTGATTTAGGTATATTATAATCAATGTAAAGTAAACTGTACCATGTATTAATGGAATCAAATTAATATTTGAAGATATAATAATTCGTGATCTGGATGGTTCGTTTTGCTAAAATATAATTGTTGGTGTTTTATTTGAATTCTTCTACCCAATAAGGTTATGAAATACTTTCAATTTCTATATACCATTTCGCAGACTTGAGAAGCTTGTCCGCGAACCAAGTGAGGGCAATGCATGGCATGCAGACCACATTGTACCTGTTTATTTAGGCGGAGTTGTGTACTAAAATGGACCAAGTGCCCTTTCTTTATTGTTTTTAACTTCTTGTTCTCGCAATTTACATCTTCTCAGTCTATGTTAAGTCAATAGCTCCTGAGCATTTTCTCTAAATCTAGCTGTTATTAGGTGGGTTACGGTCTAGCACTTTTTTGTCAATGCAATTTGGTCTAGAAGGTCTACATAATGCAAGCAATTTGGTAGATTTGAAATTTAGTGCAAGTTTTGTTATATTTTACAGGTGAATGCAAATTAGAGAACATGAGGACCTTATGTATTGTTTGTCATGCCCGTGTTACAAAAGAACAATGTGCCGAACGGCGTTCTACAAGGTTGAGGGCTAAGAAACAAAAAGAATTAATGAATGACCTCAGGAATGTTCAAAACTTGAAACAGAACTATTCTGAAGAAAAGGTTTGTATAATCTTGTTTGCATTATGGTGTATGGCCTGCATGCTTTTATTTGTTTAAGTGAGCAGGTAGTATCTCGAATTTTTAATATTTCTGCAAGTCCATACTTACAGCACTGTAACAGCAATAAGATGCCATCGAAAATTTTATGCTCATAAAAAGACGCCAAATGTACCGACAACGTAAGTTAATGTTTCACCTGAGTTTGGGTTTATTGATATTATGGCCTGCATACTAGTATATGTTTGAGGGAGCAGGTTATATCTTGAATTTTTGAGATTTTTGCAAGTCGGCAGTAAGATCCCATTGAATTTTTTTGTGTTCTATCTATATAAATTCCCCATAAAAATACGCCAAATGTACCAACAACATAAGTTAATTTCTTACTCAAGTTTGGGTCCATTGTTATTTTGGGGTTTCCATATGCAGAAGTCAGTTTTTCTTAATCACATTATGCAATGTTAGTCAGATCTCTGGCATAGATTCATCCTTCTACATATTACATACATATAATACATTGTGTAATATTTCATAATTGCAGGATTCGAAGCAGATGATAATTCAAGATGATGCAGTCGAGGAGGACCTTCTAATTGAGGTTCCTGGTACTGCATACTGTAATGTGAGGAATATTAGCACCGGAAGTGAAGAAAATGAAAAAAAATTCATTTCCAAAGAATCTGGACACCTTGATAGTGCATTTACAGTAGCCACAAATATTAGCACTGGAGGCGAGAAAAATAAAAAAAAATCACTTCCACCAAATTTGGACACATTGATGGTACATCTTCATTAGCCATAAATAGTAGAACAGGAAGCCAAGAACATGAAAGGAATTCAAACTCTTGAGATTCTAGCCGCCTTATTAGTGCATATTAACCAAACTTGACAGTGGCGAAGCAATCCAGTTCTGATGCATCGACTTCAAAGCCAAAAGTCAAATATATAGAAGTTAAAGAAGCCCAAGAACATGAAGGTAATTATTTGCTGACAATCTGATAACCTTGGTAGTGGCGAAGCAATCGAGTTCAGATGCATCCTACTTGTATCGGCTGTTAGAATCCTTTTTTCTGCTGCTAACTTGGTGGATGCAATCTTTGATTACATTGCCATATATTTTGTAACCTGTGGTCATTGGTAGGACTGATTGTTGTGAGATGTCAAATTGTTAATAATATATATTCTAGGTAAAAAAATTTATAACTATATAATAATTTATTTTTAATATTAGAATTAGAGCATAGCTTTGTTACTATATGGTGCATATGATGTGCAAATTACAATAATATTTTTTTATTTTTTTGTAATATAATTTTTAGAAAACTTCAAATGACTTGTAATTTTAACAAAAAAATAATTAATTTATAATATAAAATAATATTTTTTTAAAAAAATATTTTAACTCATGTTTGCGGGTAGTAGAAACTAGAAATGGTCACCGCCAGCAGCTTCCTGATTAAATAGTTTTCCTAGAAAACTAATTGCTGTAAATTGGATGGAAGTTGAACTATACAACTCCGAACTCCCATCCCGTTAAGTAATGTTTAACTAAGAGCTGCAAGTTTGAATCAACTGAAACAGAATATCAAAACTAAGTGCATGACATTCAGGTCAACCATATACCAGTGAATTAGTGATATGTATTATTCCATTGTGAACTGGTCCCAACTCCCGACCAATAATTTACAAGTCCTAACATGTATAATTCAGATGAAATATTTTAAAATTATATGCGAAAATATATTATTAATTTCAGATAACAAATTTCAAGTAATATTAATTAAGTTACGGTTTCGAATTTTTAAATTTATATTAATTGAATGTGTTAGATTTTATTTAAAATTCAAATATAAATTATTTTAATCATTTATATATTTTTAATGGAATATGAACTGACTTGCGGATTCGAATACGGTTTGTTCTGCAATACAATCTATGAAAATATCACGAATCTAACTCAATAAGTTATTTTTTGCTTTCAGTTTTTAATTATTATTATTTTTTGACGTATTAATTAATTTTAAATTTAAATACTTACATCTATCAAATATTAATAAATTTCAAAAGAGTTGAGAATAATTTCATTACAAATACGAGCAGCAGCCCCGTGAAACAGCCGCCAAATCCAACCGATTAACCTACCCCTCTGGGAACCTCGAGCAACACAGTATAAATAATAAGACCAATAAATTAACTTTGGACTCCCGTTATACTAGTACTTTTCAAACACATGCCCTTTAGTCGTTAGTCGTTACTCTTCTTGTGCACCAATACTTTATTACCAAAGTGAGGGACACGACAAGTTTCAATCGTTGTAACATCATTGTACTTGATCTTTTTTATAAATTCCCAGCTTCATCGTCATCATCATCAAGTTGGTTTTTAATCTTGGTAAGTCTTGATCAAATCATTCCCAAAATACTAATTTTTTTATTAGCTTTTTGGATATGATAATATCTTCTGATTCTTGTGACATGGGTTCATGCAATTAGCTTCAAGTATGTCTGTTATAACTTGTAAGTAATAAACGTGATGATTTTTGTTTTTTTGCTTCTGTTTTCTCTTGTCAGGTGGAGAATTCTATAGTATTAGTTCGAGTGTTGTTCTTGTCTGATTTAAATATAACTATATTTTATATTGTATCCATCTAGATATATACAAGTTTGCATGACTGTATGCATCTTTGTTTTTTACATGTCGTATGTTAGATATTGTTTCTTGTCCAAATTCAACTGTACCCACCTCTTTTTTGGCACTATTTAGTCCATTGAATATAACTATCTTGGTAACTCGATTACTGTAAACGTCCAGTTGGCCGGTATAGTTAGCTTATCGAGTACTTTACGTTTTATTTGTTTCAAGGAGACGAGGACACAAGAATGAATTTTATAAAATTTTCAGGAATGATAATCTTGTCATTTATGATTTGCAATATATTTTGGCAGTTGTGTTTTTGAAGTCTCAGACACTTGATCGAACTAGAAGGGAAGATGCTCAACTGAACCACCCATGGGTTGCTTCACCCTTTTGTTTATCTTTTTGGTATCTGTTTCTGCCATTCTGGCTAAAAATGTTGAACATGCGGATCTTGTAGTCGATTCAACTGCAGTGCTTGCTGAAACAGATGAAAATTATATATGCGCCACAATCGATTGGTGGCCTCCTGAAAAGTGTAACTACAACAATTGCCCATGGGGGTATTCATCAGTGATAAATTTGGTAAGACTTTACAAAGTCAGTTTGCTCTTGATTTGTTATTATATGCTGAAGTATATTTGGGATGTGGTTTCTTATAACAGTGAAACAGTGATAAGATGAAGTACATTTTTTTTATAATTTTTTTTCAGGACTTGGATCATCCTTTGCTTTCAAAATCTATTCAAGGTTCATATCTCTTATCAGTTGTATTGATTGCTTCTAGATATTCTTGTAAATTTAGACCTTTAGCTATAAACTGTTTGTTTCTTATCATCAGACCAATATTTGTTGGTGGTTAAACATTTAAACAGCTTTTAAGAGATTAAGAATAAGAGTTGGTGGTTCTCTGCAAGACCAAGTAAAATACGATGTGGGAAATCTGGACACCACTTGTCATCCGTTTACAGAAGTGGTAGACGGGTTGTTTGGATTTACCAGTGGATGTTTACACATGAGTAGGTGGGATGACCTGAACAACTTTTTTATCAAAACGGGGTAAGTTATCACTTACAAATATTTGATTTCCTTATACTTTACTGATTGGTCTACGTGAATAGGTCATATGTGTGATTATCTTATTTTATCCGTATTCAAAGGGTTAAGTTATCACTTATAGTTATTTGATTTCCTTATATATTTGTGTGTGGTGTGTGTGTTATTTCATATTTACACGTATTCAACCAGAACTTTGTATAAAAAAAAATCCAAAACTCTAATATAATGTTCTTAGTCTTCCAAACAGAATCACTATAGGATCTATGTTAAACAATGATGTCCTAATCAGCCAGTGCATGCTTTCATAATCTCCTCAAAGTCAATTTAATAAATCTATCTAACTTCCAGCTAGGTCATATGACATGTTTTGAAACTTTCTGAATCCAAATTCTCTTGAATTTTCTTCCTTGTCCATGATACGAAGTTGTCTGATCCTTTATCACATAAAAGAACAAGTTGTACTGAGTCACAGAATGCCAATCACATGACTTTTTTGCAGCGCGATAATGACATTTGGCTTGAATGCACTATATGGTAGACGAATGATTAGCCAGGGAGAGTGGGGAGGAGACTGGAACTTTAGCAATGCCCATGATTTTATCAACTTTACCATTTCTAAAGGATACCCGATAGATTCTTGGGAATTTGGTATTCTGTTATAATCTTCTTTAATTTTAGAGCTCATTATGTACTCTCTCCCCGTCATTAATTCTAACCTTGCCCTTAGACTTGTCCTCTGTTGCTTCTCTTCCCAGGTAATGAATTAAGTGGCAAGGGAATAGGTGCAAGTGTTGGTGCTGAACAGTACGCCAAAGATATAATCAACCTAAAAGCTGTACTAGACAAGTTGTATAAGAATTTTCACCCAAAACCTTTACTCGTTGCACCGGGTGGTTTTTATGAAAAGGAGTGGTATGATAAGCTTCTTGAGGATTCAGGTTCAAACGTTGTCAATGTTATTACACATCATATATACAATTTAGGACCAGGTATGTACGACTGATCATATGATACCCCTCATGAGTTGACATCAGCACAAGCACCAAATACTTTTACAATCAATGCATTTTTGAATCAAAATTATTGCAAAATGAAGCATGGAATATTAGCATTTTTGATAATAATATGTGTATAACTGTACAAGTCAAATTCATGCAAAATGAAATATTGAAGCGTGGAATTGTGCTCTATCAGTTATCCTTCCATGATGGCTTACGTTTGTGCCTGCACAATTTAGTGTATTAAATTGTAGATATGGTTTTTGTCCCTATTACTAAATTAATATGTAAATCTTGTTGAAATAAAATTGATAAGTTAGTATCTTTATTGTGGATTTTTTAATGAACTCCTAATTGAAACTTTCCATGTTTCAGGTGTTGATCCTAATATTGTGGATAAAATTTTGAACCCTCTCTACCTGAGTGGAGTATCAAAGACTTTTAGCAGTCTTGAACAAACAATAAAGACAAATGGTCCTTGGGCTTCAGCTTGGGTCGGAGAATCTGGGGGAGCCTATAACAGCGGTGGCCGTCATGTGTCTGACACCTTTGTGAACAGCTTTTGGTAATATTTTTGGGTCATTGCTATCATCAGTTTGTCTTGGTTTTAGTAGCAAATCATATTCATCTAGAAATCCATCTGACAAAATCATCTGCTACTTACTAATACACTAACGTAGGTATCTAGATCAGCTTGGAATTGCGGCAACATACAATACTAAGGTTTATTGCAGGCAGACCTTGATTGGTGGAAACTATGGACTTCTCAATACAACAACCTTTGTACCCAACCCTGATTATTATAGGCAAGGCATTTGCTTCCAAAAGTTCTAATCAACTTATATTTAGTTTATTAGAGAGTGCTTATAAAGGGATGTTTTTCAGAAAGTGCTATGCTTAGTATGCTCTTACTTTTTTTTATCTTCACAGTGCACTATTATGGCATCAGCTTATGGGAAAAGGGGTTCTTTCTGTTGACAGTAATGCTTCACCACATCTGCGTTCTTACGCACATTGTTCAAAAGGAAGAGTAAGCACTCTTCTATACTTCCTCACTTGAGGAAATAAGCAGCAGTCCACTTTGTGAGGAATTTAAGACCTGACCCCTTACAGTAAAATATAGCAGTGCAAACATTTTTATAATGAGCTTTTGGATTTAGAAACGTGTGAGACAGTGAGAGGCATTTCAGTCTTCATTTCCTATCTGTCCAACACAAGTAGCTTGCAGCTAATCAAGCCAAGTAAACCCTAATTGCTTGTAGAGTGCTTGGTTTTGAAAAGCTGCAGTATGCTATCTTCATGTGAGGTAACCTGCTAGGAATAGGATACTCATGTGCTGACAAGTTAATATTTCTCATCAAAATAGAATAATTCTAATATTGAATACCAGCCTCTTCTTTCAGGGTATCTGAAATATAGTTTTATTCCAACTATATGTTAAGTTGTTCTCTAAAAATCAAACAACTCCAGACTGTGAGGTTTGATAATTTGCTGTTATCATTTTTGCATATACCAGTTCACCTTTGTTGAGAATATGTACTCTACCTTTGTTCCTCACTAACCACCATTTTTATAATAGCAGGCAGGGGTTACTTTACTTCTAATCAACTTGAGCAAACAAACCTATTTTAAAACAAGTGTTCAAAACACAGCGAGCAGGATGGTGATTACCATGGAGGAAATCAATAAAAGGAAAAAGACTTTGGTGCATCATCTCAAGAAAGCAGTTTCATGGATTGGAGGCAAAGCATCAGATGAAAATATATACAGAGAAGAATACCACTTAACTCCCAAAAATGGTGATATCAAAAGCAAAATTATGCTTCTAAATGGAACCCCATTAGTTCTTACAGATGATGGGGATATCCCAAGTTTGGCCCCAGTTCATGTGAACTCAAGTTCTCCGCTGTCAGTTGATCCTCTGTCCATAAAGTTCATAGTACTTCCCAACTTCGTCGCTCCAGGCTGCATATGATGTCAACATTGCAAAAGATGGATGGTGCTACATGTCAACTAGCTATAGAAAATTTTAATTTTATTAGCATCAAATGCATAGAGTAACTAATAATTCATAAGCTCCAACTAATGAGGAAAATGTATGCCTCAACCGTTTGTGAGCTTTTAATGGATCCATCATTGTACATTTGTAAATTTCTTGGTTGGGAACTCGTCAACATACGGTCAAAAAATCTTATACAATTTGCTTTTGGTTGTGCAAGTTCTTGATAATATAATTATTTTTTCTTTGATGGTGGGTAGTGTAATTTTATTTTTTAACCACCAAATAGTAGTATAATTAATGTTAATATCAAAATGGATATGATTTTTTTGTACTATCCCTTGGATTGTTCATTGTGAGAGACAATGAATTAAGTACAATGCACATGAGTAATATGTTAAGAAATACCTCTACACATAATGTATGCATAACCTCACTGCAAAATAGTTTTTGCCCAGAGAGCATGCATAACCTCACTATAAAACGCTAGTTGTTATTTTTCCATCCCGTGGCAATTTGGTTCTCCGGGTTCGAATCCCGGCTGCGGAAACATTATTTTTGTTTTTGTTTTATAAACAAGTGCGTCTCAATAAAGAAAAATACATGAACTCTTAAGTCTCATCTTTTGTTGGGAAGTTTTATATTTTCTTGAACTTGAATTCCCGATGGATCTAGTATTTTTAATAATTAAAACCAAAAATTTTCCCAATTTTTTTCTCAAATACAGAGTTGTCACGTATGTAAATGGTAACTTTTCTGATAATAATACGAGGTCTCTCATGCATACATGAATTAAAATTTGTCATGTGTCACGCCATTCCGCCACATCATTTGGAAAAAATTTTGGCACAATTTTTTTGGTACATAGCACTAGACGGTATCTCCGGTTGAAAAAAAAAGAGTATAAAAGTTTGTTGTATATGTAAGCGATTCATTCATGTAAAGTTCTTTATTATTGTTAGTTTGGGTACATCCTATGATCCTATGGGTTCAACTTTAATATGTGAGATGTTGCAAAATATATACAAGATTTCATGGAGTTTTTTCCTAGACAACCAACTTTATTCCACCCAAGTTCAACTATGACTTCTCCCATCACTGTGATACAAACTTTCCAGTTTCCACAACAGGCCTTGACAAAACTAAACTCAAGACAAGGTAAAAGAACACATCTTAAAAACTACATGCAAATCCTGTTGCCTCTTTTCCTAATCTTTGTTATGTCATATATACGTGTTTGAATTCAAAACATAACTGCATAAGCTTGAGTCCCCCAATCTCTAATATCCAATTTTAGATATTAAAAAATCCTTTAAAAATACCTAAAAACAAGAAAATGAAAGAGAAGTACAGCTTCTTAGCCTCACCAGCTCACTGAGAGTTGTTGCAGTTCTGATTTCCTTTGAATCAACCCTTTTTTTTTTGCCTAAATATGAATCACCATTATTATCTCTTACAACAAGGCAAAATATGGTACCACGTTCAAGGCCTAATGCAGATAAAAGTGATACTCCCCACTTAAGCTCATATTGAAGATAGCACAATCATTAATCATCGCAAAAGAGTTTGTTAAGTTACCGGTTCTTCTTAAACCTTTGATACCAGGATCTTATATCAATAATTTGCCTTCATATTCATGATAAATGATGAGAATATTGGGGGCGGTCGGGAATCAAACTCAAAACCCCTGCCAACCTAAGACCCAGGTTTGACTCCCGACATAATTTTCCGCTTATGTGTTAGAACGTCCTCTACTAATGCACTCTCTCTTTTTTTACCAGTTAAGCTGCTTAAAACATTTGGGTGTTAGCTCAGACATCTAATTATAAAGATTGATGATTCCTGTAACACTAATATACACTATCACAACTTCTAAGCATGACATTATGGCTATTTTTTGTGTGAGCATTATCTGGTAGATAATGCTTGCCGTATAGTCATATACTACTATAATCATTCTTTAAATCTTCATTGATTCTGGAAGCAAAGTTTAGTGGAAGGTAGCTTATAGTGCAACTGTGAGTATCCAAATTTATGACATGCAAAATTATTGTAAGGCTTATTTTTCCAGTATATAGTGTCATGTCAGAGATCCATAAATTTCTGAGTTGACAGGTCTAACAGATTTAAAGCACATGAAATAATGACACAGTGTGGTCCAGTTTACCTGTACTATCATCTAAGACTACATATAGAGAGTATTTGATAGATAAGTACCGCTACATATTATTACTGTACATGAATTAATCAACTTTTCTGCCTTGCACGTCATCTCAGCAATAATGTGGTTTCTGCTGGCAGTTATGCATGGCCAAGGAGACTTTTGCAGGTTCACAAGAAAATTTTATTAGCAGAAAAGGTAACTGCATTGCATTTTGTTCTCCATTTTTTTTAATTGGCTATTTGTTGCCAAAACACCAGCAAGTTACATGAAGAAACTATTTGGATCAGCTTAGCTCGACTTCTGTGCAATACTGCAACCATCCCCTCGAACACCCTCATCCCTAACTATTTTTTGGCAACTGATACAAACTAGTAGGATTAAAGAACTTCATGTCACTCGAACCTGGTATACTAGACTGACCTGTAGAAGTGCGGAAATGTTTAGTTATGGAGAGGGTTCGGGCCACCAGGAACGAGTCTCTTGTCAATATCGAATCTTGGATCAATCTCACCGGGATGCAAAGTTGAGGGTGGAAGGCTTCTTTGATAAAATGGTGATGCCTTTTTAAAATTGTTATAATGGCGAAAAAGGCTGTTGTGGTGGTTTTGATCAGCACGGTGGAATGCATGAGAGAACTCAATTGTCGGTGTTGTGACAAGTAAAATGAACATAGCTGCCACTGGAATCCAACAACCTAAGGAGCTCTGCATGATGTTGCTGCTTCTGTGCTATAACTTTTGAAAGCAAATAAGGAATGAGGAAGACTGATGAGTATGTATGAGAAATTTGAAAACACTAGGCGTATCAAAAACAAAGAAACGCAAGTATAGGAGGCACATGAGTAGAAAGAAAACTAGAAAGTGCATAAATGCAGAGAATTAATGGAAAAAGCCTTTTTGGCCCTGTTATCAGAAGCAGCAAAATATGGTCTTTTCAGGTGTTAACACTTAACAGTGACATTTCTTGGACCATTTGTACTAGGGGCAGGCAGGGGTCTATATATAAGAAATTAGAGAGGTCAGGACAGGACAGCTTTGTTGATACATTTATTTCTCCTCTTATTGAATGAATATGGGGATTGGAGAATTCCTCTTCTTCCCTCTAAATTATGAACTGGCTCATCAGGACTTGCCCATACAGACATTGATAATCTATCCCTTTTAAGATACAAACCAAGTGATATTTAACATATTACTTTTAGAATTGTGGAAACTGAACAAGTACAGTACACCAGTTTCTTCCTTTTGTCCACTATGCACTAACAAATATCTCTCAAGATTGAGTGACAACTCGAGGTATTATGGGTCAAGTTTCGAGCTTAACTCGTAAAATAATTAAATTCAACTCTGCAATAATCAAGTCCAGCTCGAATAGTTAACAGAATCGAACTCATGTGCTAAATCGTTTGAGCCTAAACAAGCTTAATTTTTCATTATGTAATAATTCCGTTAAATTATAATATATCCTTGTATAAAAATTCTGTAGTAATTTATATTTGCTAGAGTTAAGCTTAATTGCTTTGAGCTAGGGTAAAATCAAACCATAACATTTAGCACAGTTTATTCAGTCTTTTGAATTGAACTCGAGTTTATTGAATTTTAATCAAGTAGGTTTCGAACGTGATATTTGTTGGCTTGATTGAGCTCCAACATCACAGTATTCGGCTTCATTACAGCAAGTGACAAGCACAACCGAGATTTCAGCTTTAAAATGCTGGAGCCTTCAGTATAAACAATCCATTTAAGACCCCAGAGACTAATTTTACTGGCCAACCTAACAACCAGTGACTTCTGGTGTACCCATTTGGAAGTTTGAGGCGGCATATTAGACAAAATTAGAGCTGGCATATCGTTTGTAGCATCTTTCATACATTTTTGGCATCGAATACGCATTTGTAGCATCTTCCATATATTTTTGGTGTTGAATACATAACCATGACATTTTGGCACTAAATCACAAAATAGGAATCTTATTATCTTGTTCAGTCCTAAAACAGGCACGCATTTAGAAAACCATAACAAGTAAAAATGTGGAAGAGGATGTGAAGAACTAATACAAACAATTGTAAATCTCATTATCGTATACAAACACTCTATTTTCCTAGCAATCGTCGAGCACGTTGGTTGGCACCTTTTACTCGGAAGTTCAATTCTTCCACATCGTCCTCCATAGGCTCCAGAAGTTTATTGTGCCTGTAAGATTCACAAAAGTTATTTTGTTACAACAATAAAAAATAAACATAAAAGTGGGATTATCATTTGTAATCCAACAATAGAGGTTCAAAGTTTGCAATATAAGATTTATAAACAAATAACAAACCTTTCAATTTCTGACCCCATGTCAACGGCCATATCTTTCAGCTCCCCCAACAGGTTACTTAAGTCTGAAAGTGTGTCATCTTGCTTCAACTTCTCTAACTGTTAAAATAATAAATAATCAGACATGGAATTATTGATGCCATAGAATATAAGGGAAATCTTATAAATATGGTACTAGAATATAAGAATGGTAATTTGTAAATTTTAGGATAATGCAAGTTGCAAGCACAAAGCAGTCATTAGGTAAAATGAAAATCTTTAATAATATTGAACTGTAGAGCATAATGAACTGTGAAGCATACAAATTTTAAGAAAATAAATCTGATGTGGTTACAGAACATAGGCTTTAAGGTTTAACTAAAAAATTCTAAGGTTTTTTTCTTCTGACAATAAGTGGATGTTGGTTCATATGCCGAACTACAAACATATAAACATAGCTTCAATAAGTTTACTGTTACAATACAATCTTGCTTATGATGGACCAATGATAACTACGTACCTCGACCTTTTGTAAAGCATTTGTGGGTTCAGAAGGTGGTGTTCTAGAATTTGCTCGTTCTGTATGTCCAGAAGACAAACCCAATTTCTCCCTCTGTTCCAAATGGTTGCCCTTTCTTTGCACGGGATCATCTGAGAACCATAAAGCTCTATAAGATTTTTAAACAATCATATTTCTTTCTTTTTTTTCCTATCCAAAGAAAAGAAATAAAAAAATAAAGCAATATATTCATAATAAACCTCTCATTACAATCGGCCCCACAATTTCACGAGTTTTCTTAGGCTTCCAGGTCCTAGAAAACATACCCCCAAGGCTTCCTAAAAGTTTCTCACTCTGAAACAAAACGTTTACATATCAGGTAACAAGACCAACAAGATAAAGTTATACAGACTAAGAGTGTATTTCTACTGGAACATGTCATACAAGTTAATTGTCAGAGAGAGGGAAATTTTCAGTGCTCGTAAGCAATGCACAAGTCTAGGCTTCTAGCAGAAAAGAAACAGATGAATTCAGAATTATTAACCAAAATTACTGCTTACATAAAGCATCATTAACGGGGCATAAGAAAGGCTATCATAAATTTTAAGGGGAAGTGGTTACATTACATGGATGTTATATAAGTTTAACTAAGCTTACCCTACTAAGATCGTGGTCAATGTCAGCAGCAACAGCATGGGTCCTTGTAAGTTGGTCACCCTGCTGATGCAAGGTAACCAAAGTTTTAGTAGCACCCTCTCGAATGTCCTCTGCAATCTTAAAACAGTTGTTGACTGTCTCTGTTGTTTCTTCAGCCTTGTAAACAGAATAATTTTCAAGTTCTTGCACTGTTTGGTTCTCTAATCCTCCTGCATCACGAAAATTATTCTTGTATCTACTCCTGCCTGAAGAAAGGGAGTTGGAAGACGAAGAGCTTCCACTATTATTATCGTCATCAAAAGGATTTTTACTAACATTACGCATAGCTAGAGGCGGGTCTGATGTTTTCTTTGAGGAAATAAGGCTTGATTTGTTCTCCGATTCATCGTCGGAATCAAAAGGATTAGACCTATGACCGCCAGGGAATATGGGGTCAACTGAACCTTGCTTGGTGGCCTTGTTTAGAGGAGATCCCCTGTGGCCATTCATGGTTTGGGTGGGAAGTATAAATGCAAGGTCAAACAAGTAAAAAAATTGATTACGGGCACAACAAATCTTGACGAAATTCCAAAACTTGCCTGGAGAAATCAAACAATATCAATTGATTACATAATATGTAGGGAAGATTCAATGGACAGACAAGTGACAACCATCCAAAATCTATACGTAGCATTGTGTATTATCATTTCGAAAAGAAAGGAAAACACAAATCAGTAAATATTAGCAAACCCACGGATAGATTTAAAATAAGCAAAATGAGAATCAAATAATTTAACGAAAACTAGAGAAGAGAAAGCAACAGAAACATATATTATCAGAAAGATACAAACAGAAAATATTATGCAAAAGAATAAGTAAAAAACAGAATCAAAGATATCAAAAGAAATGATAAAGCAGAAGCAAGGAATTACAATCACAACACTACCTACAATCACTAGTAGACAACAAACCTACATGAAAATTCAATGTATTTACGCAAGAGAAATAACGTTAAAGAAGAATAAGTAATTAGAATATGAGGTGAGCTTATAGCAAGAAAATCGAAACCTTCAATTCAACAACTGCCGTTTTACTAAAATATTAAGGAACAATTCTGAGTCAGACCAACGCCACAAATATAATATACATAATAAACACATATACAAATCTTTGATAGTAGACATACCCAGAAATCAAATCAACACACAGAACAAGTTTACCTATAAGTAAAAATCAATACTTTACTAATGGATGGGATATAATCAAGAACATCACACACACACACACACAGTACGAGATACAAAAAGGGTGTGTAAATTTGAAAGATGAAAATCAAAATCTTGAAAGTAGAGTACCTGATATAAGCCAGAAGATGGAGAAAAATGAGACACAGTGATCGCAACGGCAGTGTGAAATATGGGGTGGGTGTATTAGAATAGTTGGTTTAGGAGGCGCGTTGTTGTTGTAGACCTGTAGATAAAATTATATTTGGATAAAAATAAATCAGAGAAAAGGAAGGTCTTTTAGGTAATTTTCTAAAATTTTAAATATAAAATAATTATATATTAATAAAATTTTAAATGAATCATGATTTTATAAAAAATATATCTCCCATGTTTACATATTGTCTAAGATTTATGATGGGCTCTCTGATCTCAATAAATAAATACAAAGAAAGAAGATATGGGTGCTAAACTGATACTAATATAGTATATTACTAACACCATTTCAACCTCTTCAATTTATGTATTTCTCTCCTTAATTTCTAATAGGAGTAATTTCTATTTTTAGGGTCATGTTTAATATATAATTATCTATTTTTAAAATCAGAATTAAATAGTAGACCTCTCTCATTCAATAAAAGTCTATAATATTGAATCACTTAATCGAATACATGGGAATTTGAATTTTTTTGAAAGATATTTAAGAAAAAAAATATTTTATCTTACTTATCACTCATTTTAATTTGTTATTTTTATCTTGTATTTGCAAACCATTCAGTTTTAACATTATTCTAACTTTTTTGATATAGAAGATAGACAAAATCACAAACAATTTCAAAAATAATAATAAATTAACCATGAATTAATGTAACCAAGAACCAACTAACCAAGCCAGAAAAGAAATTATACTTGTGCATTCTAAATTCTAATAGTTGTTGCTAAGCTAAACCCACACTAACATAGCAAGATGATATTATACACACTAAATGACTAAAATAACAAAAAAGATTATATATTAAAGAAAAACAGGATGACCGGAAAAAGCAATCCTTCACACATTTTAACCCACTCCTAGTTGCTGACCAAATCTCCATGAAACTGAGCTGCTTCTTGCTAATCAATTTATAATTGCATTTCCACATCAGCCACACCGAAAAGGAGCATGTTTATGAACCCTGGTGATCAAGCAAGCACATCTTTCAGGCAACCTCAGCAAGAATATCCAATCTCCCCTCATCATTCCAGGCCGGTAAATTTGAATTACATTTGTATTTACAACTGAATATAGGTCGTCATGAAGTGCCAAATTTCTTTGATATTAATCTCTGAACTTCACTGATAGTCGCCCAGAATTAACAGATATCTTCTGTTCCTTTTCTATCTTTTAACACAAGAAAATGAAATTGACAAAATTATTCAAAACTAGACTAAAAAGTAAAAATTAAAATAGAAATTATAAATTATAACATCGGTACCTGTGCCTCCAACTCAGCTATTCTATGTACAGATATCTGCTCAATGTGAGCACGCCGTTTGCACTCTTCTTCGAGCAACCCAGTTATTTGGTACCTTAACTCGGCCATTTCCTGGGCTAAATCCTCTGCTTCTTCATTGGCTTTCAACTTTTGCTCTCTCAATTCTTCCTAGCAACAATTGATATAAGCACCTTGAGAAATTCATTCTTTCATAATTAAATAATATCCACTCCATTCAAATTAAATAATATATTCATAAATCTCCCTTTTAAAAAGGAAACCCAGATCACTTGCAAGGGCACCATAAGGATGCACCATACTGAGCTCATCCTTGCTCAACCTTTGCATAGACATGCTACTAGGTGATGAAGTGTAAAGAGAGGTTTATATGTTAATCTATCAAATGCAAGCAAATGAGCTCTACATGTAGCTATTTAATATACAGATATCCAACTTGACCCGTAGGCTGTTTCATGGAAAATTTTCCAGATTTTCCAGCAGTTCAACTTCAGGAAATTATTTTTCAGAAATCAAATAAACTCTTAGAAAATCATAAGTTCTGGAAAATATTTTCCTACACTGGTTTGGTCTCAAGGAAATAAAATACTTTCCGAAGGTGGAAAATTTCTTTGAAAAATGTTATAAATTTCTGGAAAATGACTTCCTCTTTTCAAACGAGAAAAACATCCTCCAAAATTTTCATTTTTTTTCATGACAGTCAAATGAGAAAAAATATTCTCAGAAATCATTTTCTAGAAAAAATATTTTCCCGAAAATCATTTTCCGGGAAAAAAATTCAAAATTATTTTTCAAAATTAAGTTATTTTCCAGCAAACAAACAGAAGCCCTAAAAACACAAGTCTGAGTTGAAGACTAGCAAGTAACTTAATTTTCCCTAACCAAATCATTCACCAAACTGTCAAACAAATATGTCCGATTACTCTTCAGCCCTAGCTGAATCAAATTGCATGTACCTCATCTAATGCCAAGTGATGTCATTATGTCAATAACATACCTTAAGCTGCCTTACTTGTGCTTCATATTCAATCATGCTAGATGCCATCTTTCCAAAGTTGTCTTCTAGATCAGTAAATAATGCTCTTCCCGCATCCCATCTGCAGAGTGGACTAGAATGTTTTGAGAAAAGCTTCTAATAACATGACTATGGAAATTCAACGGCACAAGAAAGTACACAATGAACCCAAAATTCTATACCCATGACTTTTAAAGTAGCAATCATGCCTAAGTGGGGACTTGAAACCATTATCATGCAAAGTAAATGATTTAAATATGCAGGTGGCATTAGAAATCTTTAGGCAGCATTGCTCAGTTCACTTTGTTTACAAGGCAGTCTAGTAAATAGTGGAAAATAGTGTGGCATCTTCCAAGCGTTGCTTTAATAAAATTAAGTGTCAGATCTAGATACCTTAAAGATCCAATAACAACATAGTTCATGTATGTATATAAAATATCAGTAGGTTCGAGGCACATCCATGGATTATCCTAAGCAGGTGCCTTTTTTTGTCAGTAATATATATTAGTTATTCAAGTAATATATCATATTTAGATGTCAATAGTAAATCTATACGTGCAGATAATTTTTTGATGTTATTCTATGACATATTTGGTTAGGCAGGAAACAAATATATTCAGAACATCAAATACACAGAATTGTAGTTCTTGACTTCTTGTATACCCTGTATCGTTCTTCAATTCACCCGATAACCGGTGACCATCCTTATGCACCACATTTGGAAACTTTTCTTCTATCTTCATGCAGATTTCACTAGCTTTACTCTCAGATATTAGAAGTTTCTCCCTCATTTCTTTATTTTCCTCACTTAAGCATTTAATTACCTTCCTACAGTCCTGGATCTGAACCTCCATGTCTTGAATTAACTGATCCAATCTGCCGTTTTCTTGAGCAGCTTCTTCTTGAATTTTGTTAGCTTCAAAACAACTCTGCTCAAAGGTCATTAAATCAATCTTCATGCTCTCTATCTCACATTGGTAATCTAATGAAACAGATAAAATTGACTCTTCCAGGCTCTCTATAAGTAAATTTGACTGCTGGAGCTCGATCTCTTTGTTTTTTATTTCTTGATTCAAGAACAACACCTCCGAGTTGGACTTCTCTAACTCTTTTGTCACTTGGCGACCCATTTCTTCCAAGTTTTCCACGTCTGCAAGCTTTAACTCAAGGATATGCACACGATCACCAAGACAGTGAACCTCTGCATTCCTAGCGTTCAGTTGATCCTGCAGGTAATCTATGAGAAATGTTGTAACTAAGTTAAGTACGAGATCCAATCATACAGTGTCATGTGACAAAAGGAAGACACACTTAATATCAACAACTCCATCCCATTCTGGTATGTTTGGTAGAAGATCTTATTAAACTCTTTTTCTACAGCATATATAGAGAATTCTCAACAAAAGTAGTTATTGATGTGTATTAAATTGAAACGAGCACCTTAAAAGAACTGATTTGGGATTTAGGCATTATAATTAAGGAAAAATATATACACATGCAATAACAGTATTCAATAGAACCAAATGGAATTGGAGCTATGGTTGCTTACAGAAATGAAGTCATCCATTTGCATGACAAACATACCTAATTCTTGAGAGCAGTTATTGAGTTCTGTTTCCAGCTCCCAAATCCGTTTCTTGTCCTCTGCTCGAGCTCCCAGTAATGTCTTAACATGTAGTTCCAACCTCTGCATCAGAAATTGTTCTGTAATATTAGATCGTCACCAGAAGCCCCATTCCTTCTTCTTGTTCTTTTTTTCCTTTGATAGTTGATCTTTCAGTTAATATAACGTTTCAGACTCTAAAATGATACCGATCCTCATTTATTGATGCAATAACTATTTGTTCTTCGCACAACAATAAGATTTCGCTAATTTAAAGTTACATTTACAGTTGGAAGGAATCTATAGAAATACTTTGATTAAGATTCTATCCCACTTGCGAATAAGGTAGGAACTCACTGTAGCAGGGCCAGAGAGGGAAATAGAGGTAAAACAGGTCAAAGAGGGAATAAAGATAGGAGAATTATGAAAAACAGAAGCATAGCACAATTTTCCTCTGTTTCTAATGCTACAGAGTACAACAGAATTCTCTAGCACCTTCTTGAAGTATAAATCTTGTTGCAGAGTTCTACTAAGCCAGATGACTGAGGCCCTAAAAACATTTAGTCAAGAAGTGGGTTTGACTTTGATACTGACTCAAGTGTAGGCCCATATCGTCATACTTCTACTGATCAACTGTCATTACTAATCATCTGAGTGAGTACATGTTACTGTAAAGGACGAAGACCATGTTATAACTTATAAATCTATTTTAAAATAGCTTGCAAATCCTATTATAACTGTTTTGATTGCCTTTGGCAGTAAACTATATATTTCAATCACAACATAATTAGTAAGCTGATTTAAACGTTAAATATGTTAGGCAGCCTTACTGTTCCACCACATGTACATACTGAGGTTATAACACACATTTCTTAAATATGTTAGGCAACCTTAAAGTTCTCAGAGAATATATAACACACATTTCTTAAAAGAAGAAGAACATTTCGACAGAAGATATATGCTACTGCATATAATGACAAATTTGTAATAATACACAACCAGAGTAAGAAATTACTTTGATCAACTGAAAGCTTTGCGATTGTGATGCATTTAGCATGTCTTTCTCCTTCCTTAGCTGCACCAATGAACAGAAAACAACTTGTGCTCATCATGAGTTTAATATATTTCCACATAATTAAAGCCATTAAACTAAACAAGACATATATCATGACACCTGATATTAAGTTCACATGAGTGCGTGTGTGTGTGTGTGGCTATGATACGAGAAGGGCCATAAAGATGGTCTTGATGCTTTTCTTCTTAGAGTTAATATAGGAAAGATACATCAGACACATATATACAATGTAATCTTTTGCAGAATATTTAATGAAGATTTTACTGTTCTTCATTTGCTCTTTCCCAAATCCCAACTTACACACAAATGCACAGCAAAGTAGTTCCTTATCCATGCAGCAATACTGATCTGATCTTATAAGATGCGATAATCAATATTGGTGCCATGAACAACTGCTGTTTGTGAAAACGAGTATAACGCAACACATATATATCCAATTATAGAAACACATATGAAATAGACAGAAGCTTGTAGCTAGACTGTACCTCTCTACATCTTGCCTGAATCTGTGCTAGATCATCAATTTCAAAAGAGTTCCTGCTACTGCCAGAGTCACTAGACATCTACAAAAATACATAAATTAAAATGACGCATCCATTGTCTGTCTACAATAAGAGAACCCATTAAAGAATAGATCACCAGCTAAAGGCAGCAAAGAAATGATGCATTCCTAAAGTAATTAAAAGCAACAATTCAAGCATACCAACAAAAAATACATGGAAAATCAACATTTTAACAGGATATACATTGCAGTCAAAATTCTTGAAGAATCATATAAACATCTCAAACAAGTGTATTCATTCATGTACCAAGTAAGCATTCTGGTTGGATTATGGAAATACGCGGGGAATCTTTAGTCATGCTTGGCTATACATCAACACAAGAAATGCCTCTTTCTCATTAATTTGTCACATCCCGCAATATAATCAAGGTAATCTAAAAAAGAGAACATATCAAGTTTTGGAAACTTAAGTGAAATAAACCCTTCTTACCTATAATCAGCACGCAATTGAAATAATTACAAGTACAATTAAAAAACAGAACAGAGATTACAACCTTACGGAAATGAGATGAAATTAAAAGACCCTTTTATGCTGTTGGAGTTTCAAGAATAGCCGATCAAAACATACTCCCTACCCTATTATTAATTGATCAAAACATACTCCAATTCAGAGACTAATTATATCTTTTTGTGAACAGTTCATAAATTATTACAGTTCAAGATAAACTGAATTTAAGTCACCTAAACAGTTATTAAGATAGATACATACACACATATAAATCACATGTTCTTGTCATCAAACACACACAGCGAAATCTTTAGTTACAAAAGAATTGTGGCATAAGAACTTGAAGACAAGAAAACATGTACCAGAGATTTTGCTTCGACCCGATAACAGAAATTGAAACCTCCCAACTTTAAAAAAAAATGAATTTGAAAGTGAATTGTGTGGCGTGGTGTGGTGCAGGGGTGAACAAAAATCCGATTAAACCGCGAAACCGAACCAACCCGCCCCTTTTTTCGGCCGAATAAACCGAACCGTCCGAAACCGAAATATAAATGGGTTAATTTTTAAAAAACCCGAACTAATTGGGTTGGGTAAGGGTTTAACAAATTTTAACCCTTACCCAACCCGAACCAAACCGATTACATAAAATGCAGAATTTTTTGCATATTTTCTGCATATTCTATATATTTTTTACATATTTTCTACAAATTTCTGCACTATATAAATTTTCTGCACTATATAAATTTTTTGCAACACATTCTGCAATACTTTCCGGCTCTTGCAACATTTTCTGCAACAAGCAGAATTTTCTGCAACAGTGCAGAATTTTTTCTACAAATTTCTGCACTATATAAATTTTCTGCAACAGTGCAGAATATTTTCTACAAATTTCTGCACTATATAAATTTCTGCATTATATAAATTTCTGCAACAGTGCAGAATATTTTCTACAAATTTCTGCAACAGTGCAGAAATTTCTGGGTTGGGTTGGGTTACGATTATAAAAAACCGAACTAATTGGGTTGGGTTGGGTTGGGTTACGATTTTTTTTTACAATTAATGGGTTGATTTTTTATAAAACCGAACTAATCGGGTTGGGTCGGGGTTTGACGAAAACCCGACCCGAACCAACCCATGTTCACCCCTAGTGTGGTGTGGTGTGGGTATATAAAATTTTAAAGGAACAAAAATCTTCTCCTCACTGTTTTCAAGGAGAGCTCGCTGCTGAGTTGTATGTATTTGGACCTGATGACTAATTTGGGTCAATCTGCCAGTTGGGTTTGGTCCGAACCCGGGATATGGGTCCTGCTGTCTCGCAGTCGCATTAAATACTTCTTGATGGTGTACGTATATTTCTAAGAAAAGAATATAATAAAAATAATAAATTTTTAATAAAAATTAGATAATAATAACAACTTTTAGGTTAATTTTAGTGATTGAAATATGTATTTATAAAATAATTATGGTACTTACAGTGCAAAATACGGATGATATTAATAAATTATATATTAATTATTTTATATAATTTAAATATTTAATTTAATATAATTATTTATTTTATTATTAATTTCTTTTTATATTTTTCTATACAATATTGTTTATATATTAATATTTATAAAATTTACTTATAAGTTATAATTATAAATAAATAAAAGAGTTTGAATGTTGATGAAATTGAATTGAATGTGAGTACAATTATATTAAATAAAAATTATAAGATAAGTAAGATTCTTAAAATATAAAATATAATTTAGATATAATATAATATTATCTGTGAGCAGTTGTATAGAAAAAGCACTATCGGTGATAAAGTTGTATGTATGATATATCTTTTTTTTAAAATAAGATTTTATTAAAATTGGATAATTAGGATCTTTTACATGTTTTAGTTAAAATTGGACGGTTATGATTTTTTTTATGGTTCTGGGGAGGATGAAAAAAAAGTTTTTTTATTTGATTATAATAATATAGTATATATGTTATTTTTATAAGGGGTATTTTGATAATAAATATCATATATAAAATAGAATATTTTATTTCTAAATAGATATTTAATTTGTTATAAATGACCAACGATTTTGATAATATGTAATTTTTGTCATGATAGTGATGATCGCAACTATTTCCAATTCTAAATATTAGGAAAATATATTCTAACAATGAAATTTTGATATAAATTTCATTTCGATTTTCATTATTAATCGAAGTTACATTTTATGATCCCTAATGATACCTTAAATATTACTGTGACATAAGAATATAAGATGCACTTTGTGCAAACTCATTAATCACTAAATATATAATTTTATAATTTATAATAAGAAATATGCCCAGCCGGATTTCATGACAGTTTGTTTGAATGCTAACACTTTATTCTAGTTTAATTTAAGTGTAATCATAATAAATTACATACGGCTTAATAATTAAGCTCATAAAAATCTTAAAGCTTAATTAACAAGCCGATAACATTTTGATTCAACTATACAAATACTAATCTAACGGTTATATATATTGTTGGCTATAAATTTAATATATACAACCGTGTATATTGGCCAGTTTCCTTCAAACTCATCATATAAATTATGTATAATTGTATTTTCAAATACAATTTCATAGTTTTGTGTCTTAAGATTCGACTTTAAGCTGGATTCCAAGACCGTTTTCTTTCTACCACCCTAGAATTATTTTCACATCAGAATGATCAGGTTTACTTAAATTGTATTACATTTTTTCATTTGTACCCAAAAGATTTTAAGCTGACATAGTATTAGTTTGATCTACAATAATTATCAAATCAGTGTAATTAATGTCATTTATCATAGACGTGCTACCATCAAACTATTAGTAATATATTTATTTATTTTAGAATATCAATTTGATATCCGAAAGAGAAGTAAAATACGTTTTCTTGTGTAAGATTTGGGTGAGTGGATGAAGATCTATTATAAATTATAGAATCCTCATATTTCTGGGAAATATTTATTAAATTACTGTAGAGAAAAAGAAAAAAAATGAAAATGAAAAAGAAAAAGAAATGGAAGTGAGATGAGTTGTCAAATTGTTATCTATTTCTGTTTGATGGTAGGTGACTAAACCACCACCTAGATAGTTGCTACTTTACATATCATCTAGCTAAGTGCTGCTGCTTATATTATTGGTATTAACCAATTATCATATACATGTCTAATATGATCATTTCTTCCACACTCTGTGTGTGTGTAAAAAGAGGATTACATTACAAGAATGACCA
This sequence comes from Oenanthe sinensis, assembly GCA_028671895.1. Lineage (NCBI taxonomy): Eukaryota > Viridiplantae > Streptophyta > Magnoliopsida > Apiales > Apiaceae > Oenanthe > Oenanthe sinensis. The sequence continues at coordinate 43,647,487 of CM053805.1, read as the reverse complement.
TTGCATTTTGTAGCAGTACAAATGTTTCTTTCATCAAATAGTTGAAGTTTCAACTTATGCTCAAACGAAGCACACGGTAACTAATAACTATTGTAGATATGTAACCTAAAGCATTACAGAAAAGGGAAAAAAAAATTGAAGTTAAAAGCACAATGAAGAAGTAGAGAAGAATAAGGATGACTAACAATGTCGCAGTTACTGAAATGTGATAACTGCGGTGAGCCATGCAATTATGTAAAGAATGGACGAATCTGTGCAGTATTTGAATGAAAAGATTAGATATCATTTATCACTTTAAAGTAGGCCAAGCAGCGTCTCATGGTTGTTATTTCCTATCCACCATTGGCTAAACCCAAGTTCAGAAGTACTTGTATCAGCCTCGTCTGGAGCAGGCAAATTGAGATCAAGAAAGTCGCGAATCTCCAGAACTGGTTTCTGTATCACAATGCTGCTACTTGTAATACTTTGATTGTTTTTGGTTTCAGCAATCAAGTGTGATCTCTTGTGACCACCCAAAGCTTGGCCCGACGAGAAAACTCTGAAGCAAATTTGGCATTCATGTAAACCTACCTTGTTTATCTTTTTTGTTCCATTGCTTGTGTCAGTGGCCATTTCATGAGCAGTAGGGCTATTGTTATCAGCAGGTGGTTTTGGAGAAATACTATGGTCAGCCCCAATGACGCTGTTCTCGCAACCATTTTTCAGGCCAAGGCAGCCTTTCATTTTCTTGTGACTTGCCCTATGACCTCCAAGTGCTTGGAAAGTGTTGAAGGCCTTGTTACAAGAGGGACACTCATATTTTCTTCTCTTATCACATTCCAGCTTGATCATTTCCATGTTTTCCGCTTTAAATTCAGGTTGTATGAAGTCAAGGACTTTCCTCTTGCCTGAAGTAATTTTCTTGATACCTAAATCACTTTTCTCATCGGATTTGGTTGCGTTGATGAAAGTCCTCTCCATCTCAACTTTAGACACTTGGAACTCCAATTGCTCAACTACTTTAGACTTCAGCTTATCATTGAGCATTATTAGCCTACCAGCTTTAATTCCTGATCTGTTCATTTTAGGACCATCTCTTGAAGTCCCATTTAATTGCTTATTTACCTTGACAGTCTCATCACCACAACTTACAAACTGCTTAGCTTCAGTTTTAGTGAATGATTGAGCATCTATGAACTCGGAATTATTAACAGAGGACTCGACAATAGAATTTAGACCACTCCAATGACTGCCATCCTTAGAAAGCATAATCAAACACAAAGCAACTTCTTCTTGCTCAATCTCAGAAACAGATGATGAAGCATTTGCATTATAAGATAAAGAAGATGAAGTTGTAGTACCAGAAATTTCCATCTTATAGTACCTTTTGGTTCTTCTTAATGATCTCTTTTTTCTTGGATTCACCTTCCCATTTTCGGATTGATCAGCACTAGTCCAGGAACCTTGTTCATCCACACGAGTGCGCGTAATTTTATCAGAATGGCACTTCATGTGTCCAAACAAGGCCTTCCAAGATTGGAAATCTTTGCCACATTCCTTGCAAATTTTATCAACATGAAGCAAAGTATCTTCACCTAAATCTTTAAATCGACATGTCTTTTTAGGGTTCTCTCTGAGACCATAACCAGCTGCATCAGAATCTGTTAAAGTGTTGGTACCACCATTTTCACCTGCAGGCACCTTTTTCATTTTCTGAAGCTTTTCTTGATCAGCTGGATAAATCACATGAGACCTCATATGACCTCCCAAGGATCTTCCACAAGGGAAGCTTTTGTTGCACAATTTACACAAATAGTTTGCTTCATGATCTTTTTCCATTGAACTGAATTACAATCAAACAAATGAAGATTCAGATCAAGAACTAAAGAAAGTAATCCAAATGATCTATAACACAACTAACACAAGTGCTAATGAAAAATACAAAAGCACCCAGATCAAGAAACTAAATCAAAAACCAAAATTTGAACTACTTTTGGACACTGGACTAATCTGAGGAGGAACCCACAATATATTTTAAGTATTTTCTGAGTAGAACAAGAAGATCTGATGTTGAAGAAAAGCAAAGACAGAGTAGGGTAGCTACTGAATATGTAGTAGTTGTCCCTCTATGTCTGTCTCATTGCTAGCTAATTCGTTGAACTAATTAAAATTATATTCTGAGGAAGAAAAAACAATAGAGAGCAGAATTTTACTCTCTCTCTATTGGATCTTCTTTACTTTCTCTCCCTTTACATAAGCAACAAAATAGTGTTATATTTGGAGGAGAAATCCATGCATGGAATTGGAAGCAAAGATAAAAAGAGGCAAAGGTAAGAGCTGCACGTGGAGTGAAGTGAGGATCCTACGCCAACTTAATCTAACGGTTGAGCTTTGTCCTAACACTGAGCATCCCTATGGCTGTAGTTGAGGATCTAAATTCCTAACTACTCTGCTCTACTTCTACTCAAACTAACTATTCTTTTCTTTGTCTAGCTATTAAGGAAGCCCACCCCACCAAGTGAAGTGAAAGGTTCTATTCCATTCCTTGGCCGTTTTTTTTGGACACATCCCAATTTCATAAATATATTTCTTCAACTTGCAAAAATTCATATATAGCATTGGTGCGATCATACCAGCACTAATACGTTGGTTTCATTGGAATTCAAGTTACAGTTTGAGCGAGAGTACAGTCGAACACACACACAAGTGTTACTAAGTTAGCAATAATTTGCATGAATTGTAGTATATAGTAACAAAATAATATTCCACAAAGTGGGTTTTTCTGCTGCACTTGAGTAGCCAATGGAAGCATGGCATGTTAAGCTACTTCAATTCAAGTCTGTTGGTGACAGTTGGTCACTTGAGTAAGGCAGGGGGCTAATTTAGTCATTTGGACCTGGTTGTTATGCATGATTGGTGGAGTTAAACTATAGTGGACCTACACTTATTAGTTGTATAGACTTTGACAACATGGGAAGCTCCAACTCTAAGCCTGCAGCTAAGCTCTGTCCTAATACTCCCAACAACTACATTAAAGTTATATTTGAATTTCTCAAGGTTTAGTTATTATATATCCCATACTTGTATTTATTCTCATTCCATAATGCTTTTTTGCTTCTTGTTCATCACATCCTGGTGTTCACTGCCTGCCTTGTACTAACATAGCAACTCTGCAAATTTTTTAGTATTCTTATCCAGAAATTAAAATGATTAGTAATGTAATGTAATATGTGATAATATATATATATATATATATATATATATATCTAGGTTTTCCTATGACCCCTTGTGTAAGTTTGGAATAAAATATAACCAGCTTTTCTTCTATAGCCAAGTTGGGCAATCTCTTTCATGTACAAGTTACTCAACCTCACCACATTAGTCTTATGATATATACTGCATTTCTTATGGCGAAACCAGAATTTTAAATAATCCCGGGCTAAATTAGTATTAAAATTTTAAAGTTGAAACTAGAGAGCAAAGAACTATATATATTAACTGAAGGGACTAGCTCAGATTCTACAGCATGATACAGTATCATTAGCTGTTTTAGTTTTGGAATCACTAACACAAGCTATAATTACAATGTTATCACGTCCTTGCTGTCTGGATTTTGGAGTGGTTAACTACAATATTTCTAAAATAGTATGAAAATTTTGGACATTAGTTCGACTCTCCTATGCTCACTCTATACAAGTAATCACTAATTGGCCAGCAAAGCTAAATGAAGCTAAGCTGCAGGCCTTAATTAAAACTCCATTTAGGCGGCTTTTTCGCCTGCCCAACTGTAACCTTGATGTCTTATTATCAACAGATACTATGCTTCTACTAGCTCCTTCAATTTCTGTTTCATTTTGAGAGAGCCGGCATCTATGAGTACAATGTTGTTTAGCTGTGAGTTGTCTTTCTAGTGTTTTTTCTTTCTCTGTTTGTTGTCGAATAATTTTTATATGCCATCACAGTAACATGTACTAGTAAAGATCCATGAAACTGTACCATTTTGAAAGCTTTGACACACCTTTTCTTTCCATGCTTAAAATTAAAAATGGAACCTGTAAAACCCACAGTGCACTTATTTTATCGGGCGCATCTATAATACCTTTACTTTGAAGTTAAAATTCAGAATCTCTGTTTTCAATATTTTTTTCTCGGATTTAAAAGTGATATTATACCTGTACATCATCGCATATTACTACATTATATTTTTCTGAAGTAAAAAACCCAACCAATTATGATTGGAAAATAGTTGAGAGACTTGTTTCGTGGTCCATGACATAAATTGACACCCTGTTACACACAAACTTTAAGTAGTGCAAAGCTTGAGATGTTGAGAAGCTTTACATAATACAAGGGGCTAATAAAAGGAGAAAGCATAGCAAACAAGGATCTCCCGTTTAAAGTTTGGTAACTACTTGTCCTCTGTTCCACGCATTGTTACATTATTAACACTAAAATATGATTCCCTTTGCCTTTATTCTTCTTCAAAGACCTTCTCATCTGTGACCTTGAACCTAATCCTGCTCGAATATCAACCCAATTATTCAACATTATCACGTCAGTTTAGTTTAGCAGCTTCTCTCCACTGTTCACGTTTTAACCAAACATGTATAACACTTTTCTCATCTTAATTGATGCTTTATTAATTAGGATCACCTGCTTCTTAAGTTTTAACCATGACCCACGCATTTTCTTCTCCGTCTATACATGCAAATTGCAAAGCTTAGTTTATTGAGCTCATAGCATAAATATAGATATCAGCATATGTCGTATATTTATAGGTTATACCAAGTGCGGAAGTCTCCCGCATCCCTGACATTCGGTGAAACTCTTCCATAGTTCCATGCATTTTTGTCCCAAACCATTTCTAGATATTTCGCTGGTAATTTGTAATCAAGTGAAATTAGTTGAACAAGATGCTGCCAAGTTATCTTAATCAAGATTTATTATGTTTAAAATATTAGAAGCAAAGATTAGCCATATTACTTGGCAAGAAAAATGAAGATAATCCATAGTAATTATTGCGTGCTACTTTCTCATTCGCCATCAAGACACCAAGCCGCTTAAACCAACGAGATCGAGTCTCTGTCACTATAGAATTTTTTTTGTACTAATGGTAGCTCAAATTTCATTGATTATATAATTCAAAATCCAACTTATGAGTGTAAATATCATATAAAAGTAAGTGAATATTTAAATTTTTAAATAATTAGTGATTTCTATATTAAACACTTTATAACAAAATTTATATAATCAAGTCGTTGACATTATAATACCATTGTAAAAAAACTTTCTACAACTTACAATCAAATGAAAATAATGATATAATGATATTTTGGCATAACAGAGATATTCTTCAGTGTAGGCTTTAGGATCTCTTACCCAAAGTTAAAAAAAAAAAAAAAAAAAAGTTGTAAAGAACTCTTGAATCCAAAGGTGAAAACGAACGTGCAACTTGAATAAATAGCGGAATGGGTAATGATTGGAGATGCACAAAAAACTCACGGGCCGGGTTTTGATTGGACCCAGAAAAATTTGAGTTTTTTGGAAAAAAATTGGACCCGATTTTGACTTTGACTTTGACTAGGCTAGACCGGGTAAAATATTTGAGCCTTTTTAGGTCTGGTAGGCGAGTCTTGTCAAGATTTTATCGAGCGGGGATAAAATCCAGCTCGATTAATTTTTCATAAAAATTATTAATATAAATTTAATAAGAATTTAATGATCCTAAAGTTATCTTTAGGTAATTATCTAAAATTAAGACATGTTACAATATAACGTTACGACCATTTTCATAAATATACGATAGTGAATTTTATTATTACAAAATGTCATTCAACTTTTATATTCAAAATACTTGTATGTTATAATTTATCCAGACTTATTTTTAGGAACATTTTTCTCATTATATATATAGAGAAAGAGAGAGAGGCTAGTGATCTAATAGAGTCTTAGAATAGAAAATAGAAAGCATTATGTTCCCTCCCTATTTTAATATACTCATACCTATTTTACTATGTTCACCCCATGTATTACCCCACATTTTACTATATCCACCCCACTCCAGCCCCCAAGACCCATCACCCTCACCCCAGACCCATCATTGTGGCTCATTGCCTCTCTCCCCCGCACGACATCCGCCCTCGCCAAGCTACGCTGCCCCTCACCCCCCGCCCTAGCAATCTCCGACTGTCATTAATTCTGATCATTATTTTTTATCTTTATCTTCATTGATGTTTACTATTATTTGTTGGTTATTCTTCGATCTCTACATATTTTTATAATATAAATTCAATTTTCACCAACTATCACTTACAAAGAATCATCATCACTCATAAAAATTATAAAATTTGAAATTTATATATATATGATATATAAACAATTGTTACCAGATCGACATGCAATCATTAATTTATATTAGATAAATCACAAATTTGTACTATAAAAATCACTAATTTATATCATAAAATTCACCAAATTCACTACTTTTGTTATTTACGAATTTAGAGGTTAATATGGTTATATTTAGTGATTTTTCGGAATCAATTCAAATAGATACATATACACGCAGCACCTCCAGGATCCAACCACCACCATCTCTGACTACTATAACAGATCTTCCTACAACAATCATCACTTCTAAATCATACTATATACATCATAATATGTTCATATACAAAATTAAGAAGAAGTATAAAATTTTTTAATTTCTTAATAGTTGAGAAGAGATATGTATGAGATGGTGGAGATATTTTTTAGTGATAAATATTTGAAAAAGATGATTGGAATAGAAAGAATAAGGGGTGAAGGTTGCTGAGGGAAGGACTATGGTTGGGGACGGTGGGGAAAGGTGGTTGGGGGCGGCTGGGGGCGTGGCCGTGGAGGCGCGGTGGGGCGGGGGAGCAGCTAATGGGTGCGGGGGAGTGGGGTGAAAGGTTGGGGCGGGGGAGCAGCTAATGGGTGCGGGGGAGTGGGGTGAAAGGTTGGGGCGGGACTGCTAGTTTGGGTTGCTGGGTGGGGGTTGGGTTTGGTAGGTTGATGTTCACTTTCTATTTTATATTTTAATTTACTTTCTACTAGAATAGAACTATATATATATCATTATTCTACAGAGAACACTCTTATATAGAGTATCGAAGAGAATTCTTTGATTCTATTAGTTCGGTAAATTTTAGAAAAACTAATCAATTTATAATATGTAAATATATATATATATGTGTGTGTATGTGTCTAATATATTTTAAATTTATAATAAATGTAAATACATACATATATACATTGATGGCCCACCAAATTTGCTCCCTGCGACTCCGGTCACTACGTTTTCAGTCCTTCCAAACCCAGACACAAACAAACACATTTCGCCTAGACACAGACAAACACTCTCCATTTGATAATTCCCTACGTACAACAACATTTACTCATCCATTTGATAAGTTTGAATACACATATATGTTAGCGACTGGAGTCTGAGTACCACTAGTTTGAGAAAAGTTACAAGGCTATATGCAAGCGACTTCTTACGGTGTTCTTCACAAGGAAACAATTTCAGGTAGACTTTTGGTGAAAGGAATACCGGCAATAAGTGAAATAAATCGGTGAGGGATAAGAACAAGTTGCCAAAAAGATATTCTCAAGAGATTCATGAGTCATCTTTTTAGTGATTCCAAGTGCCAAGGTATTCATTGTTTTCTTGCATCGTATTTGGTAAAATCAAGTCCACGATCAAGAAATTGAAATTTCACAATTTTTAGTTATTTGTTTCCTGGAAAAGAAAACTATGCCAAGTGTATGTGTGGAGTGCAGAAATTTATACAACCAATGACCATGAAGAATACAAGTGTTGGTAGAATCTCATTTTTGTAAGGCTGAGAAATTTGATTATGAGGTTATTGTCTTGAAGTAATAATACTTGTATTGAAGTTGAGAGGAGTCATACAGTTTGAAAGTTTGGGGAATTATTTATACATGAAAAGGAGAAATATAGTGGTGTCTATGAAATGATTATGTGAAGGTGTTTCAAGATCAATTTTTGTAGTTTCGGAGGGAATCATTCCTTGAATGTCCTTGACCATAAAAGTTGTGATTTTGCATTTTAAGTGCTAAGATTTCTAATTTTAACAAGTCAGAACCAAGAGGATGTGGATTTAGTAGAGGCTTGATGGATATTAGTAGTGTGAAGAATCCAGACTTTTAAACCTAGAAAGAGTGGATTCAGTACAGAATAGTTGGGGACAGAGAAATCGAAGAAGTTTGTGTTTCTGAAAGTGAGTTTAGTGGCATATGGATGATTCAAGTTTTATTGACTTAAGCTTGATTTATCATCAACTAAGTGAAAAATAGCGTACTTTGTTTTGAAGATAATGGGATATAATTGGGAATTTAAAGAAAACAAGTTGGCTAGATATGAAGTATCATGCAGTAAATGAAAAGAGGATTAATACGGAGAGTTAAGGAAATAAGGTTTGGTTGGAAAACTGCGAGTAAAAAATATGAAAATTAAATTTTGAATATCTGAAACTGCTCAACAATTATGGAAAATTCTCCAACCTAAGCTTAATAGAAAAGCTTATTGACGACATTAATTACTATGGCAAGGGATCTGAAGACGCGTATTGTTAGTTGAGAAATCAGTGAAGTCAAGTGGCAACTGCGATCTAAAAGGCCACTAATTTTCCTCAATAAAGTGAATCGTCGGAGGCAATTAGAGAAGTTTATCGGTTCTATACAGATATTTTAATTATCATGGCTAGTAAAGACAAGTAATCGCTAAATGCTCACAGTGAAAGATCTTTACATAGCCGCTGGAACATGATCTAGTCAGCTTATGTAGACCCTCTAATTGCTGCACGAATCTCTCCTCTCTAATGTCGACAATCTGATTTGAACACATTTTGGAAGATTTCAGCAACCAACTCCGCTTTTGGGACAAGTGCATTTCTTTTCCTAAACATGCCCAGGACACTGATGCGAGAAAGTTGGTGACAACATGGTCTCTGTTAAACCCTGGTCTATATATATAACAATGAAGCTGAAATCCAAATATCTGATGGGTCGTCTAAAGGAAGGATGAAGGGTGATGATATATGGTTGTTTTCTTAGAGTTGGTTTTCCTAAATTATCAGGATTTGGTCATTCATGTCTTGAGGAATCAAATGCTTGAGTTTTGTTATGAACTTTATACATGGCGAAGTAAAGTGTAGACTTCATGAGGCATGGCATCATACAACATTGTCGCTGAAAGAGACTCTATTACTAACTCTTTTATATAAGGGCCTCCAAATGGAAAGGCGACGCTCACACATTTGACGATGATGTACTACACATTTAAATGATAACCTCTCCAAGTAACATTGTTATTGTGTTTGACCCGGACTTGTGAGAAAATTTAAAGAGGGAAACTTGTTCATATTAGTGCCTATTATTGGCTTCTGTACGCTCTCATCACTGCTGCAGCTATATATGATGGAATGTAGTTTACGGTTTCCAGAGGCACTATACCCACAACCTCTAAAATTGGTTCGACCCTGTTGAAGGTAAAAAAAAAATGGCACATTAGATGGGGACGTTCACGACTCTTACCACAACAGATGTATTAAAAGGATTTGAATCCCCACACACAGCTGCAAAGATCTAGAAAGTCATTTATGATGGTTGTGAAGATTTAAAAGCTCTTGATGTCAATTCTGATAAAGATGTCTATTATTGAGTGATATTATATTTGAATGATTGTGATTGTGGAAGATAACATTGAGCAACAGATTGTTTGTTTATGTGGTTCTGGATAGAAATCTGTAAAGAAGACAAGATATGCATGAAAAATAGTTTTGGAATCCTGCCTTCTTGTGATCCAGATAATTGACACAAGAACATCAATCCATACAACTTATTATAGCAAGACAACTTCATGAATTTCTTGTGCTTTTCAGCAAACAGTGCAGCAACATTCAACAACGGTCACAATGGTGACTAAAGGCGTGTTTAAAGGGGCATCTGATATTGTGGGAAAAAGTATGTCATATTCTGACAATCTAGATGGATTTAACAAAGCAGGATCTGAGATTGATAATTCTTTCTTGGGGCAAGCATGAGATTGTGAAAATTCCAAAAGAGACAAGTAATATTGTTGGTATGACCAAAGAGGGTATCAATGACACACCTACAGTAAAACTTCTAATATTAGGATGTCTGTGACCATTACTGGAAAAAAAAAATAATCGGAGCATGTTGCTTGAGGTCATTCAATTTATGACAAGATTTAAATTGAAAAGCTGACATGGGGGTTGCGGGAATCCATGCACGCAATAGGCTTACTGCTAACGTGAAGGCCCCATCAGGAAGCACTTCTTCACATTCACTGGTTATGGATCAAATAATAAATATTCCTTTTTAGGTGGTTTACGAGCTGCAGCTCAATCAATTAGTTATGAAATACCAGTAACTTTATGTGTGTTATCAATATCTCTACTTTTGATTTGTTGAGACATAAAATTTCCTCTATTTTTTTCTTTCTAAGAAGGAAATTTCATGAGTGGAATATATATTTTTATTTTTTATTCATCATTCGGGTTGATGAACTAAACCACATAGCTATATGAGTGAAAACAACAGCTTCTTAATTTGCAGTAAAAAGATTAATTCTCATTTCCTATGTACAAGAGTTAAGTGAAAGTAAACATAAGTATTATATACTATTTACCCTAAGAGTGAGTGATTAGTCATCATGACGGGTTCAAAGGAAGCTTCTATATTTTTTCAAGTATTACTCTCACCAACCTGGATAATTATGCATTCGAAAGAGCATATTGTATTCTATTTTTAAAAGTTTTCTGCTCCTATTTTATTTTATTTGTTTGATAAAATTATCTACGAAAATGCTTGGGTACTTCCAAGATCAGACAGCCTGTTCATTAAAAAGCCAATCTAAGTAGTATCACTACGACTACGGCATGAACCGGGTTTTAGTAAAGCACTCGTTTCATTAAAAAACCATTCTAAGTAGCATCACTACAGTTACGGCATAAACAAATTTAATATGCTCGGGTACTTCCAAGATCAGACAACATGTTCATTAAAAAGCCAATCTAAGTAGCATCACTACGGTTATGGCATGAACAGGTTTCAGTAAAGCACTCGTTCATTAAAAAACCAGTCTAAGTAGCATCACTATGGCTACGGCATAAACGGGTTTCAGTAAAGCACCCTTCCATTAAAAAACCAATAAAAGCAGCATCAGTACGGCTACGGCATGGAACAGTTTCAGTAAAACACCTTTCCATTAAAAAGTCAGTAAAAATAGCATTACTACGGCTACGACATGAAACAGGTTCAGGAAAACACTTTTCCATTAAAAAATCAATAAATGTAGCAATTTTTTTACAACTACGACATGGGTTAATTGCAATAAATGTACCAGCCCTACGACTACGAGATCTAAACTATTTTAAGTAAAATACCTTCACTTCCACTTATGGTGTCACATAAGAGTCATCCCTCAATACTTGATGAATTTTTAATTTGTTCTCTTTCCCGTATATAAATTAATTTTGATTTTAGTTAAACTCATTAAATGATGCTTGCCGTGTTGCATAAAAAGATCCTTATGCTTACTTCTGCATGATTTTCATATGTGTGTAGACCCTTATATAGCACAAAGTTGATCTTTCAACTTATATTACAGTAACCTAAAGATTACACGGAAGTTCAAGGACAGCAGGATGAGTCCTAAATACTTACAACTACGACTCAAGTAATGAGCAGCCGTCATCCTACGGCTTAAGGGTTTTATTGCCATGACTTGATTTGCACTTGTATATTACCACTGGTCTTAGAAAATTATTACAGATACTTATTTGCTTATGAGTCTACCTAGTATTGCGGAACATTCTTTAAGTGATCAAAATTATATTATAAAACTGCTACTGTTAATCTTTTGCATACTGTTAATCATACGCACATCTGCCACATATTATTTATTACATTACCTTTTCTAGTGTGTTTGTAAACTTCTGCATTTTGGTTGTCACTTTCATAGCACCCCTGAAGAGAATTTAGTTATAGTCTTTGTCCATATATGAATTAGCTTTCTACCAAAAGAATGACATCCTATTTTTAATTAGTTAAGTTGAGATTATATCAACAAATTTAAAAGCGTTATATATACCATTTAAAAGCTTCATGCATGTATATCCTGTTTCATTAAAAATTTCACATATTTGTTTTAGCGACATATCTTGTCATCTTGTCCAAGGATATTATGTTATGCTCTTCTCTAATTTGTTCTATTTCTCATATGTGAAAGAAGTTTATGTTTGTATCAAGTATGGGTTCCAACATATCTAAATGCATTGTGATGTTATTACCTCCTTGTCATAAATTTTAATGGATTAATCAATGTAAGTAGTTTCTTATGGCTACGATGGATATAATTGATCTTTCTAGCTCATATATCAATTATGTGTGGCTACGTTCTAGTCAATTTTTATTTTCAATTGCATACAACTAACTGCACATGACACATATTTATTGCAATGCACATAAAGCAGTGCACTCCATTTTGTGGGATTTTGATAACCATTTAGATTGAAAAGGCATGTTTTGATCAGGCCTCTTAAGGTATCTGCAGTCTGTCTATGAACTCCATTGCTATTATTTTGAAACTCTCTCGAGTCTTCAAGGCTTTTGTTGCTCTTTCGGAGTTTCTGAATAAGGAGAAACAGAACCATTTGAACTCCACCCTATCCCACTAACACCTGCCATCTAGTTTACTGGACACGTCACCACCTATTTTACAGCTTTCATGAGTCATACTTGCATGTATAAAAAAGAGGAACAGGATTTGATGACTCATCTCATAAAATATAAAAGGAGATGTGCACAAACAGAAAAGAGGACACGAGAAATAAGACCAAAAAATCATCCTCCAGAATTACTACAAAACCAAGATAAATTCCTACGACCATCTCATCTATCTCTTTTGAAGAGGGAAGCCATTTTTCCACCTAAATCTTTTGATAATGGCTATAATGAATCTAAACATAATCCCTACGGATTTTAGCGGATTCATTTATCAGCCATCAATTTTGTAAACCGTAGCCAACCTTAACGCTTCAGTTACCCAGATAAACTATATCTCGCTATAACTATCACTTTATTTTTCACCACTTAACATTGGTTCAATTACTACTTCCATTCTCCAACACCCACCACTGAAAATTCCCGTTTTGGAACTTCCATTTTTCTCCTAAACTGCTTCACCTTGGGAAATTAATCTCTCTAAAAGATCCGTTATCTCTCTAATTTTTAGCCTTCCTACGACTCCAGTCTCTACGGTTCCAGTCCTTCCAAACCCTACGGGCTCAGGACTAAATCTGTAGCCCTGAAAGAAATCATGTGGCTACAGTTCAGGTCCACAACCAGGCACCTCATAACCTAACAAGCACCTGTATTTTGTATAATGACTCACCCGCCATGTCCTATAGCCTTTTTTATAGTTTAGATGAGTCCACGCATCCACTTAAAAAGAGTTAGGACAGCTGGCACCCTATTAAGCCATCCAACAAGGGGGGTATAGATGACTCATCACTGAGTTGACCAAAGGAAGAGATAAAAGGGGCACAAAAAAGAAGCAAGAGAAAAAAAAATGGGAAAAAACAAACACAAAGACTTAAACACAAGAACACACACCTAGACACAGACAAACACTCTCCATACGATCGCTACGCCTGCCATCATACATGTAAATATATTTTAATAATTGAATTTTATTCGGGCTTTTTGTGCATCTTTAGTAACGGTGCATCTCAGTAATGATGGTGATGGGGTGAGTGTTCAAGCAATCAAGCATTATCAACCTATCCAGCGACTTTATTGCAATGCGACTTTATTGAAAATAGCATAACTTGGTCTAGCAATCCTGACAACGAGCGACCATCGACTAATTTTTTCTGACTCGGCCCTCTTCAACTGGAATGTGCAAATTTAAACTAAACCAAAGCAACATGATCCACTACTTACAAACAAACACAAGAGTCGATTAAACAATGGCTGCTAGACTTTAAAGAAGAGAAATTCAACTCCTATCCTTTTCCGTTTGCTAAATTATATACAACTCGGACTTTGCATAATGAACTAAAGATATTAATTTTATTCTACATGAAGATTACAGATGTCAGGGATACAATAGGATTGTCAACAATCTATAACACGATCAATATGCTAATCTGATGCCTACGAACTAACCATTCAAAACATTTGCATCCTTTTCTTTTCTTTTTTTGATTAATTGGGTCATCCTTCCCTCAATAGAATTTGAAACTAATCCTGTCATATTTCTCAGTCTCCCAGACCCGGGGGCCTGGGTTAATAACTTGAGAAAATGAAATAGGTAAAAGAAAGAGTTTTTCTCCCCATATAAATAAAACTGTACATATGTACATTCGAAGAAAGAAATGGGCTCACTTCCTAGGCTGTCTGTGGTGTTATCCAGACAATTTACGGCAGTTTATCATCTCTGGCATTGTTATTTGAATCCTCAACTCCAAAAACTTCATCCATCACATTGCTTGTGGGGGAAAAGTCAAAATCATTACTTCGGCAAGTTGCATATCCAAAATCCCACACTTTATCATCACATGGTTCCAAAAACACGTCATGGCCACGTGTAACACTCGTTCCATTAAAAGTTGCAGCAAAACTTTTGCTATGACCAGCCTTTAATTTACTAGCCTGAAGTTCAGTACCTGTGCCAGATAATGTACACGAGTTATAATTCAAATCCTGATCGCCCCATACATCCAAGAGGTTTTTCTGTGAAGGGAAAAACATAGGATCATTCCTGTAATAGTTATGCTGCCATGTTTCTGAAAGACTGTATATTCCATCAAGGCCACTAACATCCGTATTGTACTGATGAGATGCATCTTTTACGACTCCAGTTCCATATTCATGTGAACCAGCATGGATCCCATTCCAACCAGGAATACCTTGGCATGCTGGATATTCAACTACAGAATCCTCTTCTTCTTCGGATTCTGTATCATCATCACCATCCACAAATTCATCCTCACTTTCTTGCCACTCATCATCATCACTGTCAAAGTTCATTGACTTA
Organism: Oenanthe sinensis; assembly: GCA_028671895.1. Classification (NCBI taxonomy): domain Eukaryota; kingdom Viridiplantae; phylum Streptophyta; class Magnoliopsida; order Apiales; family Apiaceae; genus Oenanthe; species Oenanthe sinensis. Next base: position 43,632,399 of record CM053805.1, on the reverse strand, counting down.
GACCTGTTCTGCTTGGCCCTTTTCCGCAGCATAAAAACATTAAAATAATAGCTAACAATCTCCATTTTCGTACGGGAGGGGAAAACTGCTGAAAGACAGTCCCAAAAGTTCTTCCCTGCTGATGAGGGATTAGATAGTACCACCTCTTCAAAGATTTGTTCATCTTCTTCACTCCATTTTTCAGCAACTACCTCACCCATTTCATGCAACCCCAGCCCAGTGAAACACTCCTGCCCAACCAGTCTCCTTAGGTCTTCTCTAGCTTCAACTATGTGTTGTCTAACACATGTTATCGAGCCAGGATCCACACAACTACAAACAATTCTACTATATCCAATTTTATATTCATCACATGTAATCGACTCCATAGCAGGCATTGGAGTGACACACATACCACAAAACCTATTATCAGCATCCGAATCAAAATTACAACTAGATTTCATCCTAGAAGTTTCTGGACTAATGATTATTGTTTCAGCTGAATAAGAGCAGTCAGATGTATCTTTGGAACCATATGGGTACCATTCAGGAACTTCAGCTTGAAAATCTGTTCCGATGGGGACCAATTTTTGAGGAGGAAGATCCAAAAGACAAGCATATACATCCCGAGAATGAGCCATGGTCCTTGATGGATAATCATTATCATTGTTCTCGAAGGAAACTGACATATGTAATGGTGCCTCCAATCTCAGATCTTCTTCACTGGTGCAGCTGCTGGCCCAAGAAGAGTTAGAATTTCCACCAGAATTATATTCGGTGCACTCTTTGGGATCAGTGATGTGGCAAGTTTCAGTATCTACATCACGTTCAAGTGAATGATTTGTAGAACCATCATAACCTTTACCTATCACATAATGGGATACGTCAACTAATAGATTTTGATAACTTTAATAAATACTACTAGTAAATCAGGAGAAAACATTACGAACATCTTGATATTCCAATATGATCAATCAGGTATCTCAAAAATAACTAAATGCTCTATTACAACGGATATAATTCCAGAGTCTGTAACTCAGTATACATATGTTGAGAACGTAAAAGAACTTCCTAACATGATTCACCTAACATTTTGTACAAATAAATTTACAAGTCATCATATATAATGCTAACAAGTCAGACCAAAATAAAATTTCCTAACATATCATGCAGTTATCCACACAAGACTTCAAATTTGACATGATTTTAAATTAATGCAAAAGCTTTCGTAAAAACTAACTTAAACAATAGCCCCTAGCTAACTCTAGTGTTAACTAACGCATTCCTCAAAGTATGACAGCATCTCTTTTTCACCTGAAGTGTAAGGTTTCCATATCAAATCTTGGGAAGGAATTGAAGGAAATTCCAGAAACGAGACTAAATGGTTGTCACTATCTTCCAATTTCGGGTGTTTCGATGAAACAACACATGAATCATCCCCAACCAGAGGTCTCTTTTGAACCATGTTTACCTGAATAAAACAATCCAAATCATAGTTATAACAATGTCAATATCTAATGCCCAGAACATGTTTGTTTTATACATTCAAATCAACAATAGAGCAATGCTACAGTTAATATTAATTTTAACTAAACTACATGTTTACAGTAAAAGTAAAAAAGTAAAATTTTTTTACCTCGAGTGGCAAAGTCTTGGTCAACGAAGCTCTTGAATAAAAATAAAATAAAATTTCAAGAAAAGGGCAAAACGGTAATTTGACGTCTAAGATCCCCAATTCAATTGAAGATAACAATTCGCGAATTTCTAACCCTAGATCGCTAAAAACACGGGTTAATTACCCGATCTAAGCGTATCAAACCCAAACAAAGCGATAATCAAAACCCTAGATCTATATCTGTGTGTATAGATGGGGGAAAACAGAACAATCGGGACCGATAACAGAGTTTCAAGAACACAAAATCACCGATCTACGAAACAGAACGTCAGATCTGATGAGCAAAAACAAGATCTGATACCCTAGATCTAGAATTCGATTGGATCAACGAAACGCACAATTGAAGGTACCGATCGATAGAGTATGAATCGAATTGAAAGAATATAACAAGAATTTGAAGATTAATCGAAGAATCGAGAGCGAATTGAGAGAAATATAAGAGGGAGATAACAAAGGCGAAATAGAATTGAAGCGGCGGAGAATGTAAGAGATAGGGTTTGTAGATAATATTCAACACGGTTGACTCTAAACGGGTCGGACTGAATGGCAAATTACAAATGTACCCCTATGTGAGGGTGTTTGTCGGTCGAGAGTGTGTTATTAGGGTGAGGGTATGGTGGGAATATAAGATTTATTTCCTAGTTGTCCACGTTTTCTTTGGTCAACATAGGCGTCAGCTTGCAACAAGTTTTTTTTTATTGTTTTTAATAATTATTGAACGATTATAGGTTTCAAAAAAAAATTATTAAACAGTTGTAAAATAGTAAATACTTTTCTACTGTATACTTTTACTTTGTTTTTTTAATTCTGTGGTTTACAAAATTTATTATGTTTTAATCTAAACATTTTTCTGATTAACAATCTACTAAACTTAAATATTTAGGTCTCACTTAATATTTCATTCGACGAATTTTCTAATTCTATAAATAAAAATATTTTAATTAAATTTTGTTACTCTATAAACACAATTATTTTTATACATTATACACCGAAAATAATAATTCTCCACATTCATATTTTACCTTGTATTTAAAAAAACAAGAATTAAATAATTTATTAGTTTAGTATATACACATTTTCTCATAATAATAAGAATTTAACAATTTATACTTTTAAAATTTATTTGTGAAATAAACAGTTTATTATATTTAGTACACAATAAATCAACAGCAAAAGGAAACTTTAAATAATTTTCAATTTATTATAGTACTAGAAAAAACAATTTTATAACAAGTTGAAGAGCTATAGTAATAACCGATGACTACTTGTAGAATAAACAATGGCACACAACTATGAATTTGAACCACCAAACCAATTGTCACAGTTTTCATCTCAAGCTTTTGATCCCATTGAGGATCTAAATTATGCCACAGCAGGCAAATCTTTGATCCATGGATCCAAAGGCTTTCCAATGGAATACACAACGAATCCAATGTCCCTTAGCTTCTGTGGGTTCACAACATTCCTTCCATCAAACAAGAAGGCAGGCTTTTGCATGTTGTTGTAAATCTTATGAAAATCAAGATTCTTGAATTCATCCCACTCTGTCAGAATGCAGATACCGTGAGCATCCTTCGTGGCCTCGTACGCGTCCCAAACTACAGTTATGTCCTTCTTTGACGTGGGGCTTAATGGTTGCAGATGAGCTGGATGATCCCAATCAAACTTGTTTAGTGAAAGATCCCTCTGAATCTGATCTTCGGTGACCTGTGGATCGTATATGCTTAACTTGGCCTTGTCATCTATTAGACCCTTGCAGACATCAATTGCAGGTGTTTCCCTTGTGTCACCGGTGTCTTTCTTGAATGCAAACCCCAAAATTGCAATTTTCTTTCCGGAGACAGTGTTGAACATTGAGGAAACTATTCGGTTGACAAATCTGTTTTTCTGGTAATCGTTCACCTTGATCACTTGTTTCCAGTAGTTTGCAACTTCAGGGAGGCCATTACATTCGCAAATGTAGACTAAATTCAGAATATCTTTTTGGAAGCAAGAACCACCAAAACCAACACTGGCATTGAGAAACTTAGCACCAATTCTAGTGTCTTTTCCCACAGCATGAGCCACCTGAGAAACATCTGCACCAGTTGCTTCACAGAGCGCAGACATGGCATTCACGGATGAGATTCTCTGGGCCAAGAAAGCATTGGCAGCAAGCTTTGAGAGCTCTGCTGACCAGAGATTGGTGCAAATTATTTTTTCTTCAGGCACCCAATTAGCATAAACAGCTTTCAATGCCTTGATTGCCTTTTGCCCATCTGGAGTCTCCCTTCCACCAATAAGCACGCGGTCTGGGCTAAAAAGATCTTCTATTGCAGTTCCCTCAGCAAGAAACTCTGGATTTGACAAAATTTGAAACTTGATGCCCTTGCTGTTGTGGGTCAATATTTTTTCGATAGCCTCAGCTGTTTTCACAGGAACAGTTGATTTCTCAACAACAATCTTGTCAGACTTTGAAACATCAGCAATCATCCGGGCTGCACTCTCCCAATAGGTCAAGTCTGCAGCTTTGCCAGCTCCAAGACCTTGCGTTTTTGTTGGCGTATTAACAGAAACAAAGATTATATCTGCTTCAGAGACATGCCTCTCAACGTCAACACTGAAGAAAAGATTCTTTCCTCTGCACTGCTTCACCACTTCATCAAGACCTGGCTCGTAAATGGGGAGTTGCTCACTATTCCAGGCTGTGATCCTCGAGACAGAGATATCAACAACAACTACCTCAACCGAGGGACACTTCAATGCGATAACAGCCATTGTTGGACCGCCTACATATCCTGCTCCAATGCAGCAGATCTTCACCATTTTCTTTGCTGTGTTTTCTAGAATTGAAAATGGTATGTATCATGCATCAAACTAACAAAAGCTTTATATAAAATATCATCATTTTATATATTGAGAATGGTAACATGACTTCATGTATTTAAGAAGACTATACAAAAAAGAGCATATTATACAGAGATCTAATCTTTCACACAGTTTAAATGGGACAATACCAGGAATCTGCAGAGTTCTAAAAGCAAATGTATGTCTTAAAGAATAAGAAAAATAATAAGTTTACACAAGCAAATCAAAATTACGATAAAGTTTGGTGAATTCGGGAAAAGTCATATCCCCATAAACCATTTCCCCTAGCTAGAGAACTGAAATGCAGTATGGGATCTGAATAAAAATATGGATCAAATGTAGTAGTTAACAGAAATGGAGACAGGTGAATCACCTTACAATTACAAAAAAAAAAAAGGATCTACAAATAATAATTAAAAAAAACTGTATAACTTAACTATTTAGGACCGGAAATGGGGGGACTCTAGATCTCAGAGGGAAGAAAAGACTCCAATCCTATTGATTCCGAGAAGATTAAGGGTAAGAAAAGAACAAGCGGAACACATAATCAAGATTTCATTTTATTCTCTCTATACACAGACACGCATACAGATATCTTCACACTCTGATAACACACATGCAGTATACAGATATGCGTAAAAGTGTAAAACAGTGCCTCGAGATTGGAATGAACCTCAAAGAAGTGATGCATGTAAACCAGTGTATTAATGAGAAATAACACTTCACATATAAACATAAATTTGTCAGGATATCAAGAAAAAAGTAGCAAGAATCGAGTTCTATAAATGCATATCTCACGGAAATTTATTTACCTTGGACAGAATAACCAAGAACAATTTTTAACCAACTGGATCTCCCCTCTACAAATTACAAGAGAAAAGAGGAGAAAAACTTTCTATTTTTTTCTTCTATGCCTTACTGAAAGGTTTCAACTCATTATTTATATACCAGAAATTACTCTAAAATCTAAATCTACCTTCAATGGGATTCTCACAAACTAAGCAAAGGTGCCAAAAGTCAATTAAAGCTGATCAAGAACGTTCACCACGTTTCCAAACAGCAACTTTCAGTAACAAACAAGGAAAAATTATACTACTTTTTCAATATTAAAAATCAATACGTATGTTTATAAACCAGTTTTTAACTTGTAAAACAGGGGCATTGCATGATGGAAAATGTGATAGGCCTAACTTCAAAACTGGATGTTACTGTAATACTTATATGACAAAGCCACTAGTTAGATGACATACAGTTGACCCTTTTTTTTGCTAATTACATACAGTTGACCTTGAATGGTTTAAAACATTGTTTAAAAATAAATAAATTATAATCATGTACAATCAAATCCAAATCAAACATATTCGGTATATCTCAAAAGGATGAGGCAATACACAATACATAACGAATCTAAAACTTAAGTGGTGCAAGACCTGTCACAAGAAATGCCATGCTTTTATCGAAACTAAAGAAATAATTATAAAAAACAAAGAATCTTTAATTGCGACACTAATACTCTAACATAAAAATAAATTATGAACATCAAGTGCAAATTATTGATAAAGAAAGCTTCAGAGTTCAGACACAGCGTGCTCGACGGGTTGCCAAGGCCTTCCTTGAGTAGCATCAAAGGCATGATTATAAATATTAAATACAACTGCACTGTACATGCATATGAAAAGTTATTGTTAGGAGATCAACGTGTTGATACCTAATAAGATGGCCTCCAAACAGCAGGCCGTGAGGTGGTGGTGAGATTAGCGTGACTTATAATTCAGTATAAAGTTAAATTAAGACATACATAATAGTATGATGAAATGTTCATCCACCCAAATAAAGTCTTTGCGCCAAGAACCTTCATTATTTAGATTAAAAGTTTGAACTCAATATACTTATATAAACATGATTAAGAAACTTAAATTTTCAAGAGAAACAGATAGAAGTATAATGTTTGGTGCAGAACGCCAGTAAAATAATTAAGAAAATAACAATAGACTGTCACTTGCCAAAAGTTAGAACTAGAGGCATCAGCACAACAAAAAATATTGAAAAAGTTTAATATCATCCATTCTTTGAAACTTGCTTTTTACATGGGGTGAGTCAGAGTGACCAACACCTGAAGTGTAAATATGCTTGCAGCACTTCTGTGAGATAATAAACAAGACTAACAGTAACAAAACAGATTTTCTCTTCCTAATAGAAAATCAAGTTTGTAAAAACTTGGTTATGCCCAATACACCCTATCACAACAATTTTTTGTAATTGTATTCGAACTACAAAACATGCTCCGGTTACCACCAAAGCTGCTGTAAAGACCCTTCCTCAGACTAAGTAGAGCAAGTGTGCAACTAGAGTAACCTAACAGCACGATCCATAGGATGAACCTCTATGATAACTTTAGTGCCATTTCTTGAAGAAGAGCCCGCTTCTGTGCTGCAGTTATAACATGGTTTGTTTCGGCATTCTCAAGCACATCAGCAATTATTGCAGCAGCATGACCAAGAGGTTCCTCTGCTGCTCTCTTCAGCATAAAAGCCTGCAAAGCCATCACATAAAGCCAAGGAATCATTGGGACCTTGATATAAGAAGGGCAGTCGCTACAGTGCAAACATCAGAGACTATCACAGTGCAGCAATGCGCTTAACTGCTTTTAGAATTTATAACCTGATTTATTACATGGGTTTTGAGGGGAATATGATTTAGATCATAATGTTACATGAGTCAACACCTTGGAATAAAGTAAATTATGGTCATTTTAGAACAATGAACCCTCGAGGGATGGTATTATACTTTTTTCTTATTGTTCCTTTTCAGGATGCCATAACCTAACATGTGAGCATAACCTAAAATTCCATCTCCTCTTAGATTATTCAGATGCTACTATATTTGTGAAACAGGACTAATCTTCAACACCTCCATTCCCACATAATAACTAACTATAGTATTTCAACTAAAAGACTCCTTTTTGACCAAGTAATAAGTGTGATCTTCCTTTAAAGAAGGCCTGCTGAAAAGACAAAGAAGCGACCTGTCCATGATGAGATATGGTCAATGTACATGGTGACTGCAACCACGGCTCTCCGTCAATTTGAACCGGCAATGAAGCAAAAAGCTGAATTTTTATCGATTGCCCTTGTGCTAGCCTTCGAGCCCGAGATAGTCCTACCTGTCCCAGGCAAACCGGCATCAGAAAATCTCTGATGACATTAATCACAAATGAACCCAAGTAACATTTATCATAATATAGGGGCCTTAATCCCCAGTTATTCAATCTTTTTGTCGATTTGAACTTCTTCAAACCAGAATATGCCAATATATGCATGTGGGCACTCGCTAGATGCTATAGTGTATAGAAATATAGAAAAAACTCAATGAGACTTCTAGAGTGTTTGTTTTTATTCAGGTACTCACAGCATGTTGCTGCATGTATTGCTAGTAATATACAATAACAAGTTGCCCCATTTGTAAAACAACTTCCATATTCGAGTATGTCCATGTGTACTCTATAACAATTCATTATTTTATATTTGTCAAGGTTAAAAACATGAAATCAGAATTTACACAACAGGGGTATCTAAAATCACTTATGAGTTCCTCCTCCAACTACTACTTGCTTTGCCCTGTGCAAAGTTCAGAAATTTTATTAATATCAATCTTACCTGAAGCTTTCCTAGATGCCATGTTCCTGCTATGCTCACGACCTCCAACATCTTATCATGCATTGATTGAGGATCAAAATTATCATAGGTTTCATCTTCATTTTGCCATAAATCGACGCCACCCATATAGCTTCCAATATTGGCAACAAGAACACCTTCTGCATCCTGCAGAGTTGTAAGGAAATAATTTAGAACAAATATAACAAAGGAGTTCATATCTTAAAATATGAATTATGTACTTTAGGCAGATCTACAGGAGTCGGCTAGAAAATAAATTAAAATTAGTTATAGAGTAACCAACAGCAATGGTTCCCGCCTATAACAATATTAATGATATATAACTTTGCATGTCCAAGTTGCGATCCACATCAAAATGAATTAAGTGAATTCTAGTACTAACAAAAAATCATTATTCACCATTATTAATATCAGTTGCTGTCAAAATTTATATGAATTCAGACCAAACAATAATTACAAAGTCTCTTAAGTTGACTAAAACTTTCATATATCTTTAATTTTGGTGAGTAAGGATTCTTGCTCTGAAATGAATGATTTGCAAGGGTAATGTACAGAACCAACACCGTAACAGATAGAAGAACTTAATTAAAAAAAACATATTCATTTTCATATATACAAAAGTAACTAAGCTCAATCTTAGACTATTAGTGCAAGCCATGTATAGACTATGAGAAAAGATAAAAGGTCACATTCAAAAGCCTAGTTAAAACAAAAATATGCAAATTACTGGGGTATTAAAGACCAATGCACTTACCTCAGGAACCTCTACCTCGGCACCGTCCACTTCTACCCGGACTTGCCAGGGGTAGTCTGCAAATGACCTATCCATGAGAGTCTTGGCACCTTCTCTTGCATAGAGAACTTTATTCATAAACTGCAATAGTGTCATACACATTTAAGAACTGGACTCTCATAAACTCTATAACTTAAAACCCTGGCTAATGGAAGATACCCACAATTCCAGGAATAAAAATCACTATTTAAATTGATTTTCCAATGAATTATAAACTAACAACTAACACTACTTTCCACCATTAATATTTGTCTAAGGTAAATAAACATGCCATTATGTGCATTCTTTCAAGTTAAAAAATTCATTAAAAGCATAATGGGAGGGAACAGGGAGCCAGCAAAATGAATACATAATGAATATGTTATTGAAAAACCTCCATATACATAGCACAAACAATAATAAACCATATTATGTTCATAAAGCATTCCAATCCAAACATCCGCATAGTTCACCATGGTTGTAGGATGTACTTCATAAGGGAACTGGGAGAGGAAGCAAATCAGGTACTAACAAATAATCCTTTCTATCCTACATCCTACTTTTAAAAAAATGATGAGAGCAGAAATCTTAGGTCTACAGGATCAAAAGCGTGCACAAGCAGATGATTTTCCAATTTCCATGCTACACCTGTATATACATTAAAAACAAAATCCAGTATAAGCTTGTACAACCTGATTATAAAATTTCTCCGGATTCTCCTCTCTCAGATTGTGGATTTCCAGAGCAACCTTTGCATCACATCCGACCCCTGCAATAGTATTGCCGCTTTGTCCTTTAATGAAAATGAACACGTGTAGCGAAAACAACATAATTTATTAATGAGCATATGCAGATTGCAGCACCTCCCTGTTCAGAGTTGTAGGAATTTTTATCGTGATGCATCCACACTAATTATATCAGTATTGAACACCCATGTTATAAATTATATTAGCTATGGCGTCATGATTTAGATATAATTCAATAAGAACAGAACTTGGCTTAAGCTAATTCGTCAAAGAAATATAGACATAAGAAAAGCTAGGCATGACTTTAAAGACAGTTGCTTTGAATGAAAAATTCATGCTGTATGGCAAACCCGGCTTAGATTTATAAAATATATATCAGAAATTTACTCTGGGCTATGTCGATGCAATATTTAATCAATCAAGAGATCCACATGAGCACTATACTAGGTAACTGAAAATAATACTGATCAGCTTACCAAGATAATTGTTCAAAAAATTTGGACATTGGAGCTGATTTCCTTTTTGGTTAATTGAAACTTTCCATCGATCAAGAATTGTTACTGCAGCGTGTTCTATATGGTGCAAAACTGTGCATAGCCCACCTTGTCTCTCCACTGAGCCTAAACCACCTCCCCAAGACAAAACTCGAGCCAAGTCATTTCCTGTTCCAGCAGGAAGAATAGCTACTGGAGGAGGAGACACAAAGTTCTGCTTGTCTATCGCATCCAAAACCCATCCAACAGTACCGTCTCCCCCGCATACAAGAATTCTGAAATGTGGAACTCTCCTAAATAAGAATAGCCCAGCATCAGGTCCCTGCGTCGAGCTCAACTCGAAAACCTGTGAATAAATTCCTAGCAACTCAACTTAAAAGGAAAGCAAAAACAAGGGAATCAGTTTTATCAAATGTCAAATTCAGCCAAGAATCATGTTAGAGTTAAAAGCACTTCAGCTACAATCATGCCCACAACAGTAACACAGATATCTACAAAGTAAACCCATATCAGGATCTGTGAACTGCTTGTTTATACTTGTAATTGATGCCCATAATAGATTAAGTTTCACATATCTTATATTAAACAAGGTCACAAAGTATGAGAACTTTTGTTCTTCACACACAATTACTCAAATATTCTAATTTCCTTTTCGATTCAAGTATCATCCTAAAACAAGAAATCATGTCTATCTTGTTAAAATATTAACTTTTAAAAACTTAATTCCTATATCCACGCAAAGGTTATCAATATTGAATTTGTACGTTTAAAGATCTACCTTACATATAGGTCCCATCGCACGAAAAATTACAGATATAACTGTAATAGAGATGCATTCAATTCACATATGGAATATCCACTTCAGATCAGCTACTTACCTGAATGGGATTCAAAAGTAAATTTAAGCGTATCTTAAGTGAATTTCCTCGCTGAGCCCCACTCTTCTTATTGATGAAGACTAACAAGGGTCTCGCATCTGAAGGTAAATCACTCAACTCATATCGTTGTTCCATTCCAGTTGAGTGGAACTCATTCTTCTCATTAATAGAAGAACTTCTCTTAAAACTTGGCTTTGAATCTAATTTATTCACAATGCTATCATTTTGATTTTGATCCGCGCCCTCCATGCTTACAGTACTATTAAAATTTTCTTCTATTCCATAAGAACCATTTCTGTTCTTATTGTTGTCACATGTACTTTCCGTGGATGAGTTGCCAATACTGCAATTGTTAGCTGTGTCAGCAGAGGCTACATTTCCTTGCTTATACTTTTTACTTTGACTCCTAATACTAGCTCGGACAGAAGATGCAATCTCATTGGCACCCTGAGTGATTGAACTTAAAAACCGCCCCTGTAAAACCCTATTCACTTCCCTGACATAGAGTGGGGAAAGAATCAATCGTTTGAACGGACCCAAATCACATATATCACCTGTTTCAGTTGACATGCTACCATGGCAGTCAACATGTACCAGGCGCTGACACCATAAGCAACACCATATGGGGGATCCTCCGAGAAAAGAACTATTGCAGGGCTCTCCACAATGACTACAAAAGGAAGTTTCATCAGTTTGATCTGCAACCTCTGTCCAGCGGACAGCCCACTGGTGCATCACATGCTCATACCCAGTCATAGACACACGTTTGCAATCTGTATGGGATTTAGATGAACAGGTAAGGTGAGAGGCTGCACCACAAATGATACAATAATTGATATGATTGTCTGAAGCCACTGGCCCGTGATTTTGGGAAGCTGAAATAGACTTCAAGCATACACAGCATTTTAAGCTTCTCCCACGGGAGATGGACTCCAAAATCCAAGTATGGGGAGCTACAGGGACCTTGCTCCTTGTCTTCGGGTTCTTCTTTGACCTGGCTATAGCTTTCATCCAACTTAGATTGATATTCCTCCTCCATTGAAAGGCAGTGTAGGCTATAGTGAGGACTCCTATAAGTCCAGCAATAAAGCAGGAGACAGTAAAAAGACGTGATTCTACCATGTGAGACGGAAACCCAGGTTCTCGATCTTCATCCATTCTTCAAAAATATTTACCCCATCAAACGCAGCAAAGATGTACTTACTACAAACCCAATCTACATATTCCTGTAATCACCCCTACGCACGTAAGTACAAGGAATGTCCCATATTGCCCATGCAACAAATCAGAGTCCTTGAAGCCAAAATTACTAGTCTGATTTCCAAACTAAAATAAAGTTAACGACGTCATATGTAAATCATCCATACAACTTTCCAAATGTCCCACTTTTCAATGTTCAAGGTAAAAATAAACCTGGAATCGAATCTGCCAAATTAGAAAGAAGACACTGTTGGACTAAAAAAAAACTGACCGAAAATGTAATAAACAAATTCGAGATCCCTAACACGAGTATTCTTTTATCTTCCAATAGAACATAATTTACACCAGACATCTACCACAAGTACTCAAACATGACAACTCCAAATTCTATACATTATAAGCCACAGGTGGATTAGCAAGTGTCGTCTACTAAAGGAAACAACATGTTGCTTAATATTTGTTTGTTAGCGCAAAAAAAAAAAGCCGTTTAAATGTATTTCGGAATCAAAAAAGCAGAAGTGTCTATTGAATACAACATTTGAAAAAAGTAATTTAAAATTCTCAATGCTAAATCAATAGTATATTAAAGGTGAACAAGAAATCTTAGGTAGTCTGTTAGTAAAGTATAACATGCATATATTTATACACACACAGGCATTAAACAACAGAATCAAATACACCATTAATTCAACAATTAAACAAGTAAACCTTCTTCTTAATCATAATATCATATTGCAATTATCCGAGAATTATACTAGATTGAAATATTAAACAAATGAACAGACTCACATACTATAACAGATTATTTCAAAGTACAGAGATGATATAATCATGCAACTGTTCTGTTTGCCAATGTATCAATCAATTTAAAATAAACATTTAAAATCAAAAAAAAACTTACAGGGAGAGAGGGGGCGAGAGAGAGAAAGAGAGAGAAGTGTGAAATCGAGAATCGAGCTCCAAAGGAAAAGGGGACAAAGGGAAACGAAATTATATGTCCATGTATTCGCAATTATATCACATTTATGATCGATGCAATGAAATTGATGTGTTGAGTGTTAAGAGTAATTTGTATATTTGAGTTTGATCGGAGGGGATGTGATATTGCGGTGGGTCAGTTGGGCATGGGGATGTGATATTGCGGTGGGTCAGTTGGGCATTAACGACTTCTTCCCGGTTTCTTTTTTCAGGAAACACGGTAAAACAAACAAAGAGGGAGGAACAAAAATTAAACTTCTTTTCAAGATAATTGGAAAGAGTGTCAAGGAATTTATCTTTTTAATTAAAAATGTATATATGTTAAACATAAAATTACCGTCTGTCTCATCTTTTTTTAAAAAAATGTGATGATGCAATTATTAGTTGGCATTTTTAGAAGTTCTTTTTGATGAAATTTGTAAAAACACAAGTTGGATACTGAATTCCAAAAAATTAACATTTTAAAGAAAACAAATAATTGTGACTTAACATGGCAAAGTGAGATTGGTAAATGGTAACTTGTTACAAGAGTATGAATTTATTATATTAAAAGTCATCACAGAGATTTCTTCATTGAAAGTTTGCAACAATTTGTTTAGTCCATTTAGGGGGGGGGGGGGGAATTATACCAACAGGTTCTACTGCAAGGAGAAGCATATAAGAAAAGCAACATGAAATCATTACTCTTAAAAATGGGAATTTGAAAATCAGTACATCACAATCTCAACATACTTTCAACAAGCTTCATTTATATCACTAATTATCCGAAAGCAAAAGAGAAATTGGTTTAGAGTGCATTAAGTCTATTGAATACCAAAACATCATGAACTATTCAAGGTAATCTAGATGAGCTCTAGAAACATCTCTCATGGAGTAACAACAATTGTTCCAGCAACTTGATCAAGATCTCGCTGTCCACTGGATGTGATTTTTCGTCCACTAGATTGCACAAAAACAAATCATCAGTTCAAGCAGTGTCTAATTTAAGACATGATGAATGAATTACTATAGGCCAACGACGATCCTAAAAGAGGAGTACACTATTATTATTTGATATCAATACATAAAATGTACTATCTATCATCCATAATTACTGTAATAACCGAGGAATTAAAACTTTCTTCTTTCGTAGTTCCTTTACCTAGAGATTTCTCTATACAGAAACATTATAGTCTACCAGTAGATTCACATGGAACAGAAACAACAGAGTTCTATGTGAAAGACTACAAAAGCACAAATAGTCAAATACCCTCTCTTTAGTCTTTAGTCAAGTTCACGAGGATTTAAATTTTGTAGTTTGAGGGGTATTTACCATGGCATATGACATCTACTGAAGATGAAATTATAAGTAACAGAAACTTTGAGTCTACTAATATGTCACTTGTTAGGTGCTTACCCCTTGCTGTCAAAGTCAACAATGTTCATGGTTTGCAATTGCTGAAGGATATGGCGGGCAACACCTCCGCTGCTCTTGCAGAAATGTGGTGGGGCACTGCCATTCCTCTTGCTGCCACCATAGATCCTTCTGAATGCACCAACACCTAGACCCCCCCTCAGGTAGATTTTCCTTGCCATTGATGCTGCAGTCAAGTTAGTGAGGGTGAGAACAAAAGTGATTAGTATTTCAAGGGCACAACACAACATATCTGGCAGTGTTTGGTTCAGGTCGTAAGATAAAAATCATACCAGCTCTAATATAATACCAATCTTCATCATAAGGGGCAAGTTCCTTGAAGGTGCCCGTCTTCACTATATCAGTCCAGTGTGGGAGCTCCATCTGTTCAACATTAGTGACAGAAAGTAAAACCATGTGCAAACAACTAGCCACGAATCACAATTACCTTAGAGACTAATGCAATATTACAACTAGGAAACATTTAAATTACTACAAGTTCATAATATCAATCCAACTTTTAATTAATACCTTGTGCACTAATTGTTTGATAAGAAACCAAATTGCTGGCATCCTAAATTCTAAACTCCAACAACCACATCACAAAAACATAATCGATATAATCTAGCTATCCAGGCATCACATATAGGTTACAGAAACTCTGCAAGCACTAAGATATCTTTCAAAAAATATCAACAATTAATTAATTAATCCATTGTATTTTGAACCTCAATAAAAAATCTCGATAAATGAACAACATTCTCCGTTGAAGAGTATTTCACATACAAATAAAACGAACTCATTAAAACATCGACAAATGCTAAATTGTACTATATAACAATAACATATATATTAAATGCAATTTCACTTTGTTCTATCCTAAGTTAATTAAAAGACTATACACGGTACATAAAAAAACATATACATAAACCGGCATATAGATATTGATAGAGTGGAGAAGAAAGATACCTTTCCGGAGCGCTTGAGATGAGCGGCATAAGCCTTAACGAACTCGTGAGGAGAGACATCTTTCACTGTTTTAGCTGTCGCCATTGCCGCCCGCCTGCCCTTGTTTCTCAAACTTTGGTAATAGCCGCTCTCTAGGGTTTCACTGTGTTCTCAGACGCTACAATATATATCAAGCATATTTGGGCCAACAGTTTGGGCTTTAATATTCTGAGTTAAACAAAACCAATCTGGCCCATCACATAATTGTTTCCGCCTACATTTTTATGGATAGCCGACAAATTTAATATAATAAAATATATATGATTGAAAAAGACATCAACATGTCACTTTCAATTATCGGGGAAAAAACACAATTGTAACAGGACAAGTCAGCATCTTCATCGACGGCAAACATAGTATAATGGAGATTAATACAAGTATTCTAAAATGTTATTTCGTAAAAAATATATATTTTAAAATGTCACACTCACATCTAATGCAAAGTAGTAAAATTTCATTTTTAAAATGTAAAGACGCCTTGATGCCTTTTGATTGCAAAAGTATTACATATATGGTTTGAGTTGGGGTAGTAGTAGTGTCATTAAACATGGACTTGAAGTAACATGTATTGGTTGTGCCATGCCCAGCACAAGGCCATGCCACGCCGCTCATTAAACTGGCATACAACTTGGCTTATCACGGTATCAAGGTCACATTTGCTAATTCTGAATTTGTTGAAGCAAAGATTCTTCTTGCTGCAATGTCCGACGCAGAAAAGGAACAGTGTCCAATAAGGCTAGTCACCTACACAGACGGATTGGAGTCACGCCCTGAACAAAGAAATGGACTGGGGCTGATGGTTAGCCTTGAAAAAGTCATGCCTGACAATATTGAAAAACTAATTGAGCAGATCAATAATTGGGATAACAGGCAGCTGATAACTTGTGTCATAGCTGACCTGACAGTTGGATGGACTCTAGAAGTTGCCAGGAAAATGGGTCTTAAACATGTTGCAGTTTGGCCAGCAGGACCAGCTTGCTTGGCCTTGTCACTTCATATCCCAAAACTTATAGAAACAGGAGTTATAGATGAAAATGGTATGTGTGCGAATCGTATTTCTTACACAAAATCATATACGTTCTTTATTCAGTATCAAAAACTTTTAACCATTTATCTTTTAAAAATTTCTGCAGCTTCAACAATTAAAAATGAGCTGTTCCGTTTGTCAGAAGAAGTTCCTGTGTTGAATAGCAGCGAGCTCTCTTGGAACAGTCCTGGTAATCCAATAGCACAAAAGTTTCTATTTGACATTGCGCTGGCTGTCAAACATGCTGCTGAAAATGCTAGCATAGTTCTATGCAACACATTTTATGGACTTGACTCGTCCTCTTGTGCCTTGATTCCTAACATTCTCCCAATCGGTCCATTACCTGCAATAAAAAAAATTGAATCCTTCTAGTGGAACTTTTTCATCTCAAGATTCGACTTGTTTAAGCTGGCTAGACAACCAACCTTCAAACTTAGTTATTTATATTGCTTTTGGCAGCACAACAGTGTTTAGCCAGAAACAGTTTAATGAATTAGCACTTGGTCTTGAACTATCAGGCCACTCCTTTTTATGGGTTGTACGATCGGACATTGTCAACAGATTATCACCTGAATACCCGGATGATTTTCTGGAAAGAACAGCTAGTCAGGGAAAGATTGTTGAATGGGCACCTCAAGAAAAGATTCTTGCTCATGCGTCAATTTCTTGTTTCCTTTCTCATTGTGGATGGAACTCAACCATGGAGGGACTGAGCCATGGGGTACCATTTTTGTGCTGGCCTTATTTTTGGGATTAATTTCATAATAAGAGTTACATTTGTGACATGTGGAAAGTTGGGTTATCACTTGAGTATGACCAAGATGGGATCATATCTAGGCAAGAGATTAAGACTAAGATTGATCATCTATTAACTGATGATGGAATTAAGGCAAATGCAGTGAAACTGATGGAGGATGCTAAAAAGAGTGTTAAAGAAGGTGGTTCTTCACATGAGAATTTTAAAAGCTTGATCAAGTACCTAAAAGCTTAAATCCATCAAAGATGTTTTTCTTCTGCTGCAACTATGTTTTTTTCCTCATTCAAGTGATAAATGTAGACAAACATCGCTGCAATGAAACATTTTCGTGATGATTGAATGTGTACTTTGTTACTAGTAATTGGGGATCAATGTTATGGCTATGGAATGTGTACTTTGTTACTAGTATTTGTTATGTTATCTGTCTTTTCCCCGTTGATGGAAAGCTTTTCAGGGATTAAAGTGAATAAAACGGGTGCTCGTTTTTTTTTTGTTTAGTTGAATTTTTTTATTTTTCATACTTGTTCTTAGTATTCATAAGGTATGAACACGATTAGGGCGAATCTTTTTTTTTTTGAAAAGAAGAAATATTGAAACAATAAACCTACCTAACAATCAACTTTTTTACAAGTGATTAATTTATTTTAACAAACTTATAATTTATTATAACAAACTTAAAAAAGAAAAAAGAAATGCATGAACACGATTATAGATAGTCCAGGAGGGCTTATCCTCTTGATCTCATGTCGGGTTCGGCTTCGGGTTCGACTCCCCTGCTCGGATTCTGGAAAGTTTCTTAGACCAAACAAAAAAATAGATAAACGTGAATTGTACAACCGTGGAAGTGGGTACAGGCATGCAGAAAGGACAGCCAGATAAGTAAGGGGCCCACTAATACAAGGTACTAGTCCCACCTGGACTTGAAGACATTGTATCGCCCCCATAACTCTGTTGTTGATTCTCAGCATTGATTTCACCGCCAATTTTCTCATACAAATCCCCCCATAACCCCTTATTCCCCCATCCCCCATTCCATTCCTCGTATCAATCTCCCATTCCATTCACTGATCAATCAATGGCTTCATTCTCTATTCCCTGCCCTAAGATTTGTGCCCCTGCAGCTCATTTGCACCCGCCTCAGTCCAAGCCCATTCACTCTTCCCTTTCTTTTCGACCCGATTCCATCTCCAACCGGCCATTTCTTTCCGGATCTTCACTGCCCAATACCTCTTGCGTTCTTGCTCTTCAGGTATAACTCCTCATTCCTGTATAACAAAATTTTATTTATTTATGGAGATTATTAATTTACCCGTGGTAATAATAAAAGTTGCCTACTATGTTATGGGACTGATAATGAACGATATTATTTTCTCGAGATTATTAATTCATCTGAGTTTCTATTGTAGACTGTATACTGTTGTCTACATCACTTCATTATATACATTGGCAATTTGGCATGTTTTTATAATATATACAAATTAATTTTGCCTGCAAACTACAAACTAGTAAAGTATTCCTATTTTTTGTGAATCTTGTTTGTGATATTAATTAGTGAACTGTGTATTTACAAATTATATTTTCAGGTTCAGATTTTTTATTGAAATCTATCTTTGTATGTATATTTCAAGAAGATTCGTAGTTTCGTACTATAACTTGGCTTTCTATTTACATGTGTAATTTCTTTTGCAGGGAAAAAGATTTTAAAAAAAATCTTTTTGCATATGTTGTTTATTTAGATTTTCGCAAGAATGTTTTTGGCAATACCACTTTAAGTTGAACATGGAGTTCGCTCTGTGTTTTCACTTAATTATATACAAAGTCTGTGTTTATATGAATATATGATATAATTGGGTAGACAATGCGTAGCCTTATACAGGGTAGAATTAATTAACAAGAAGACCAAGTATGTGTTTTTTAGTATTGTTAACTTTGCAATGTTTTCTAACATATGTGTTTTTTAGTATTGTTAACTTTGCAATGATTCAAACAAAATGTTAGTACTTTCCCATAAATTAGCAATACAACTTTTTAAAAATTCTTTTAACTAAGGATACAAATAGCATTTTAGAATTTTGATGACATTGCTCGCACATTACTGCATCAATTTGACTCCAATTTTGCTACTTATATTATTACTACAGTACTACTTTTACAATCAATTGTCGATCTAAATCAGGTCACATAAATCCTGTTGTGTCAAGTGTTTGTGCCCAGATTCCGAAAGACATCGTGTGCTGTTTGGCCTATTAGGAATTCTGTTTATGGCTATTTTTTCACTTTGTAAAATGATATATCTTTCTGCTGTAGGCATCTAACCGGAACCAGCATGAAATTCTAAGGGTATCTGCTCAGCTGAATGTGGTATGTTAAACATTGTTGTCAAGTCTCCTATCTCTCTTTCCTTTCCAATATATTGCTTTCAGTTTGTTTTTGGCCCTAATCTGATTTCACTCTCTGTCAAAGGTTTCAATTGAGAAATCATCAAACTCTGTACTAGTTCCGGATACAAAGCCAGAAGAATCAACCAAGAAATCTTCTTGTCAGGTTGCTATTCCGGATGCATCATCAATTACAGCATTTATGGATCAAGTGGCAGATCTTATAGAGTGTGTCTACTTTCCTTTATTTGTATAAATAATGTGTTTATTAGCTGATTTTATTAACTACTTGTCCTTTCATTTCCTTGGAGTAACTCTATCTTCTTTGGCAGGCTTGTAGATTCAAGAGACATCATGGAGCTGCAGCTAAAGCAAGAGAACTGTGAAGTCCTTATAAGAAAAAAGGAAGCTTTACCACAACCTCCTGCAGCTCCTTATGTTATGATGCAGTCCCCTTCAAACCAAACAGTGGCTCCTCCCCAGTTACCTCCCGCACAAGCAGCTCCTGCTTCTTCTAGTCCAACTGCCTCTCCAGCAGCTCCGGCTGCACCACCCGCTGCAGCGCCAAAGTCAACGCATCCTCCACTTAAGTGCCCCATGGCTGGAACTTTTTACCGCTGTCCTGCACCTGGATCCCCACCATTCGTAAAGGTGAATGTTCTTTTATTCTTTGTAAATTTATTGAACTTGTTGCAAAACATAGCTCGAAGAAGAATTGGAGATAAAGACATTTAATTTGCATGTCCAATAAAATATCGACCAGAAACTTTTGAAATTTAATCACATGTACAGATGTACCTACCTAATATCAAGAGTCAAGACAACCCATTCTTATAGTAACCGCCAAATTAGAGCACTGAAGCTTCCCTCTGTGTTGTTCGATTTTACTGTATTTGAATCTTGTTTGCACACAAAGAATTGTGACTTTGTTGATTTTGGCAAAAGCCTCCAATAGAAATTTAAACGGATAATCTCATGCTACTGTTCTTTTTAAATGATACAGTAAAAAGTATTTCTATATGTGTCTGACTTTTCAAGTTTAATATTATTAGGTAGGAGACAAGGTCCAGAAAGGTCAGGTAATATGCATCATTGAGGCCATGAAGCTGATGAACGAAATCGAAGTAAGCATCTTTGATCTTATCTGGATTCTTTTGTTGTTCATGTCAAAATGTTATTCTTCGTCTGTCAAATGGCTGTAAATTAGCCCCTCCCGTTGTAGTGCAAAGAAGAGGTCTTATTTTTATTTTTCTTTTCTATATCTATATAAATGAAAATTTCTTTTCTATATCTATATAAATGAAAATTGGCACAAGTACAAAAACTTTAAGTTATTCTGGTTTGGACGTAGGAAATTTTGTGAGGGAGGGCCAATATATATATATTTTTTTGTCAACTAGTATATTGTCTGTCTGCTATGTTGGTATTTTTTTTTTCTCCAGTGCTATGCGTGTGTATATCTTCTCTCTACTATTTATTCTAATTTATTTTTACTTTTACAATATGGGCCAGACCAAATTTCAGCATGAGCCAAATATAAATATTTATGAATTGAACAACATGTTAAAAAAACTTAATTTTTTTTTAAAGACCCAGAAAACTCAGCACAGGCCAAGGCATACCCTGGCCTGGCTGTCGGTCCGCCACTGGATTTGTGGATGAGTGATTTTAAAGTCTGTTGGTTGGGAACTATTTGAGCAAGCATGCACGAAATCCTATAATTTAATTTTGCCACCAAAGCATGTCTTTACACAGTTACACGGATGGTGAACATCAACTTCATAGAAGCTTTAGTTCCTAGTAGATGGTCAGCATAATTCAGTTCAATAAGAGATCAAAGAGAAGTATGTATGTTCGGAACGGGTTTGTGCTCAAGCTTGCTCGAATTTGGCTGTATATCAAATGTACGTGAAAAGATCCAGTTCAACTTGTTAATAAACGAACTCGAGTTTGAACATAAATTTGTTCAATTAAGTAGATAGGGTCGGTTCTGTATGTAAAAGCTCGAGTTAGAGTTGGATAAGATAAAACTGAATTCAGTTTGTACACATCCCAGTTCTCCATGGCTCCCTCATTGATAATTATCTTTACAAAGTATATACGAGGAGAATATACATTCTTCCACTCTTTAAAATTTGATTGGTGTCATGTTAATTGACATTTGTTGGCAGCTTCAAACTTGGGTTCATGTTTTGTAAAATATTCGCCTCAAGTAAATTTACCACTGTCAACAATATCACTCGCTATGATGTACTTGTGCACACGCACATACATATTTGCATTTTCTTAGCTCCTGTCTTGTAATAATTAATTGCTGACAATAACCCATGCGGATTCATGTACAGTCTGAACATGCTGGAACTTTAGTCGATATACTAGTAGAAGATGGGAAACCAGTTAGCGTCGACTTGGTCAGTATCCTCATCCCCCCATCCCCCCCCCCCCCCTCTCCACATATATATGAGCATACACGCGCCTCTTTTACTCGCACTATGTATTGTGTTCTTGATTAAAACCAAAACTAAGTTAACTGAAATGTTGTTCCCTCTTGCAGCCGCTATTTCTCATTGAACCGTGAAGAACAAAGGTGTTTTGCCCTGGAACTTGACAGGAGACTGAGCTTAGATCTGTTGTGCTGCTATTTATAATTATATGAATGTATTTTCTTTATAGTTCCTATTACTTTAGCCTTACAAAATTAAAAATAATACAAAATTAACAATAAATGTGACTATTGCCGCCCAGATTTGCATATTTTAATTCTGTACCATAGTGTTGCAAATCTTATATTTGTAATATTTTTGCTATTAACTTGTTTATCTTTTGAAGAGCACATTTGAATGCTTGGTTATTTTCCTTTCCATGCCCAACATTTTGCAAATACTAAGGATACCAAATTTTGATTTCAAATTAGTTCTGGAAAACTTATGAGGCAACGTTTAGTTTGATAAAAAACTAATAATAATAATAAGAATAATAATAAATATAAAGAAGGATCATTCCTGCATTAAGGTGAGTAGAAAATATACTTGAGTTAATATTTCTTTCTATTTTCTAATATAATTTATAGTGTAAATAAAGAAAAATGTACATATTCAATCAAAACAAAAATTTCATAGAAGAAGAAGAACCTAATGTATTTTAAAGAGATCGCAGGCCCTGAGGCCCTCAGGGGGTTGAGAGAAATTTTGTTCGCAAAATGAAAGGGACAAATAAACATAGCAAGAGAATGTACTTGTAAATAATAATGTTTTACAAAGTGCTAGATGTTGCAATATAATAACATTCATTCAAGCTATTAGATCAAGCAAAATAGCATCTGCTTATTTAATACAATCAAGGTTTTAGGATGGAATCAATGTCAAAAATTTGCTTCGCTCTGAGGTTAATTTGCATAATTATATGCATTGGATAGCTTAATTATATGCATGTTTTGGTGTTAAGAAGTGAGGTTGATTTCATGAAATGAAGCAACGACACTTACTTGAGAAGTATTTAAATTTACGCAACCGACTATTTCCAGAAAAACAAAGGAATGGCAATTGTTGTGAACTATATTGATATTAATTCATAATGCAATATGTTCTCAACACTCTCAATCACAATTTTTCCAAAGGTTAGAATGAGAATTTGTCAATGCATTCTTTTGAAGCTGTTGGTTTACAAATCTATGAAAAGCGGATGCTTTGTTCAATCTTTCTATTGCTTTTCCTCAGGATGCTTCACAGCCTAAAGGTAACTGGTCCACTTAGACTTTGTTACATATACAAAAGAATTGAAAGGCCCGTCTAAATTCCAAAATGAAGGTAGTGGTCTTATCTTCAAGAAAAGCAGACTTGTTTCTTTCTTTATTTTGTTCCATCGCCTCAACCCACCAACAAGTTGAGTGAGAATCAATCGGACCTGTTGGCTCATTTTTATTTCGCTTTCTGACCCTCATTTGTATACGAATCTCCGATTATCTGATATATTAAATCATAATCCTGTATTAATATCACTTGGGGATGGCCAGATGATTATGCTCTGAATTCAGAATTCCAGTACTGTTTTTTTTGAAGTTAATTTCATCATCGATTTTTGCATATTAAGCCCCATTTCGATATTACAAAGTTAAACTGTTAGTTTAAAGTGAAGATGAATCGTTATGAGTTAGATCCTTCATGTTCCATTGCTTGTAGATGGCTCAACAGGAGTGTAAGCAATTATGTTATGATGTTGCTATGCTCATATAAGGTACCAAAAAATCAGGGGCCTTCGTAACTAAACAACTACCTAACATGACCTTGATAGCTTAGCAACCATAAGAATTATTGGGTTAACACCACAGATTTGTATTGCCTATGGCTTTATACTATACTTCAGGAAATGCTTTTACAAAACATCTTACTATGTCCAAGCAACAAGTACTCTGTACTATGTTTGTTGCAAGATGTCAACTTTTTTTTTTTTGACAGGAGACGTTTAGCAAGGTGACAACTTTAAAATTCAGAAATGTGGTAATAAAAAAGGTCAAGCATCTCTGCATCACCATTTACCATGTGGCTTTCATTTGAACTCATGAAACACTTTTGCCTCAATTATCAAGATTCATGGACTAATTAACTAACTGGATCACATAAAAGAAAATTCCACTTCTAGGGATAATCTTTAATAATGTACTTTTAAACCTTTAATCATTCTAATTCACCCAAGAAGAAGAATGGTTTTATATACACAAACAACATGCATCTTACATTAAAGTATAAGAAAGCTTGCCTACATAGCTGGTTTCTACTCTAAACATGTCTCTCCAGCAATTATCAATTTTCCTCTGTGATTGAAGCACCATGGAGACTACAAAAATTGCGTGAAAGTGAATGTCATAGATATAACAGCAACAACAAATCCAAAAATTTGTGCAGCACCAAAACTGTATGCTCTACTGGACTCTCCAGTTGCTAAATTTGCTAACCATCCATTTGACAATGTTGCAGACTCTGCCCCGGATCCTGAACCCGACCCTGACCCTTCACTTGTATCTGGTGAACCTCTGGTAGCTTTTGAACTGTGTGGCGATATAAAGAGTTGTAGTTAGTCATAATTCACAAGCTAATTGATACATCCAAATGACACTGGTAAGTTGAATCTTACATTAGCCTACGACATACCGCTATTCTCCTAGTAAGAGGTGATAATTTGTGTTTTAATGAATTATGTTATATTCTTGTTCGGGTTGAGAGATCGAAGCTCATCAATGAAGATAAGAGTGTGAGTACGTACTTGAAAATCTGCAATTGACATCTACCAAAAAATTATGTCCAAATGGATATACCTTGGGTGGGTTGGACAAAATGTCATGATATAGTCTGCATCTGTACATGTAAACGTACTTGTCCTATCATCATATGCATAGCTATATGATCTTGGACAAGCGCTCTTGAATATTTGCGAGTAAACGGAAGGTGAACATGCTGTAGGTGAATTGAACTCGCCTTTACAGCAGTACTCAGGGGTATCAAAGGCCGTGCACGCACTATTACATGCGCTGCCACCCTCCACCTTCAGCTCAGCCGGACACCTTAGGTTCAAATCTTCAATGCAACCCGTGGATGCACATGGACCAGACCCACCACTCACCTCAACCATCATTTGTATGTTGTAACCATCAACTAGACTCACATCATAGAAGTCCTGGCTACCTGATCCGAGAGTAAACTCGGCTAGTGTAGCTGGTGGAGTGGCTCCTGCACCATTGCATTCGACTTGGCCAGAACCACAATCTGCAGTGGTGCACGAGCCCTGACCGGATCCGTCAAAGGTGCAGCCGGTTCTTCCCCAGAATCGGCCTGACCAGCCTGTTGGGGCCTGGAAAGATTGAGAGGTTCCCTTGGCTAGCTCAAACCCTGTGCTGCCCAAACTTGGACTGCCTAAAATCCCGGGCCATACTGTGTAGTCACATTTGTTAACAAATGTAAATGTGGTACAGGAAACACCTACATACATGACAGAGAACACATGAATGTAAATATAATATACTCCCATTAATAAATGAAAATATACACAAATGTAACTTGAATGGAAATTTATTTTTCGCATACCTTTTAGAATGATGAGCACAGAAAGCCACATGATCAACTTCGGAATTTGAGCCATTGAGTGAGGAATCTGTTACAAACAAATCAATTTGTTCTGCTCTGTTTTTTGTGTGTGTGTGTGTTTATATTATACTTTTATTCCTTGCGTGCGTGTCAGTGTATGTGTGTGTAAATTGTGTTTTGTTTTCCAAGTGTTGAAACTTGAAAGAGAACTGAAGAGAAGCTGTTAGGGAGAAATGAGTGGTAAAAGGGAGTTGTAGTTATGTGCAGAGGGTGCTATTTATACGCGCAATCCATCAATAAAAAGCAAGGGATGGAAGAAATAGGTAAGTGTTAACAAAAAAATACTAGAGAAATTAATCTATAGTGTTGTTCTTGTCTGCTTCTATTACGAATGCGTGTCAATTCCAATACATTTTCTTAGAATTGTGATGAGCACAGAAACGTGGCTAAAAGTGCTTTGTAATTATTATATTACTAGTTTTGCCATTTCTCTTTTGACAATTGTGTGCCATGCATACTATAATATGTTAACATGTACAGCCTCAGGATGACTGCACTGAAATACATGCATATATTTTGTATTGTATAGAATTCGGTTAGCTAGCAGATAAATATGTGTGTGTATGTTTTTTCTCAAATGAGAATCCTTACTAACGTGAGATATGAGATCTAATCTCAGCCACACATATTTTGAACTAATTTTAATCACAGTCACATGTTTATTTAATTTAAAAAATCATGTTAAAACAAATTTGTATGTACATATAACAACACTAATTATACACGACGGGGTTCGACAACCTCGCCAGAATCTACCATCACAGTTGATGTCCTTCTCCATTAAACATCTCATCCCTACCATCAATTACTTAATCTCAAACATCTCTTCCTCTCTTCACCTATCTACTCCAGCTCTGATCACCTCCAATATTCACCCACTGTCTCCTCCGATCTCTCCACGCACTCCCTTTTCTCACCACCACCACCCCCCTTTGCCGCCGCGCCGCCCCCGTTACTATTCGCCTCACCTACCACCAACACCAACCTGCATCCCATCCCCTCGTACCACCGCCGCTTTACTCCTCTACATCTCTCTCTTCTCCTTCATCCTCTCCCTCTCTCACACGACGACAAGCACGCATACTACCTTTGTCTTGTCCAGAATCCAAATTTCGGCGACCATCAAATCTGTACTTTAATTTGAACATCACGTCGTTGGTGATTTGCTGATGATTTTTCTACTTTTTTTTTTGCAGATTTATGTGATTTTCTGGTAATTAATGGTGGTGTAGTTGGTGATGATACTACTGATGTGGTGTTTGTGTTTATTTTGTTGTAGCGATTTTGTTAAATGTAGTACTTTTTTGTATGATATATTGGTGATTAGTGGTTAAGGTCAGAGGTTGCCTGAGATGTTGTTGATGATGGTGGTCGTGTAGTGGTAATCAGTGATGGTGTGGTGGTTATGTTGATTTTGTTGCAGTGATTTTTATTTAAATGTAGTGTTTATTGGTAGTGGTCGGTCAGAGGTGGCCGGAAGTGATGACCAGAGATGGCAGGAGGTGGAGCTAGTGATTAATGGAGGTTGGAGTAGATAGATGATGATATTAGAAGATTAAAATGGAGTAGGTGGATTGTGTTGATTTTCTAGTGATTACTGATGGTCGTCGGAGGTGGAGATCGCTAGTGATGGTGCAGTATTAAAATATTTAATGAAATGAATGAGTGGTGGGAGATGAATATAATATTTAAAATGAATGGATATGATTAGATCTCATATCTCACCATTATAGACTCTCAATGGAGCGCGATCCTATGTATATATATATATATATATATATATATGTGTGTACCTGCTGCGGTGTAATCGGTTATTTGCTTCCTCATTGCTATTAAAGTTATAAAACTAAAAAGCAAAACCACAATACTACTGAGTACCATCTTTCCTATTGCAACTTTAGGTCTTTCTATTGTTTCTGTGCATCTTCTTTCTCCATTAGTTACTAAAGTTAATTTAGTTCTACTTTTAAATTAACTTTTAATCGGTTATTTGCTTCCTCATTACTATTAAAGTTCTAAAACTAAAAAGCAAAACCACAATACTACTGAGTACCATCTTTCCTATTGCAACTTTGTCTTTCTATTGTTTCTGTGCATCTTCTTTCTCCGTTAGTTACTAAAGTTAATTTAGTTCTACTTTTAAATTAACTTTTCTTCCGCTCTTGCGAACGCACAGCACAAATCTTACCACTATTACAACTACTGTTTTCTTAAATAATCATTGCATAAATAAATTTAATTATTTAAGCATTCATAAAATTAAGAATAATTATCTTGAATAAATAACTGATTGTCTAAATTATTCAACTAATTAAGATTCAAGATCTCTCTTGTTAACCAAGAGAAAAGGCATAATTTAAAGCCAAAATTTTGGTGAGGTCATTGAGAAAATTCCTGACCATTCATTCTATAAGATTAGTTGTTTGTTAGTGCTAATCTGATCACTTCCATCAACATCTTCAATTTTGCTTAAAGTGAAAATTAATTTCGAGACACTTTCCTTTCTATACTTGCATAACAACTTTACTTGGTTGTTTCCATTTCTGCAATTATATATAATTTTCAAGAATCTTTAGTTGCTGTTACTTGTTTTGTTGCCGGCCTGTATATTTTGCATCAAGGGTACGTTTCCCTATCATTACTTTATTTAGCTGCTCCCTTTTATTATTATACTAGTTTTTATTTAGTCAGTCAAGAATTTTAAGATTGACAAAGTGACTAATTGGCTTCAAAAATCACCCATTCGTTATCTGAAAATTTTATATTTTAATTGTTTGGTGATACAGGAAGCATCAACACCGTTATGGTCCTGTGGATGAGCATATATATAGCAACATTGGGCCCTTAAACAACCCTAATATTTGCATCTGGGCTGTGCGTTACAATTTGGTTAGTTGATGAAGACTGGGGAGAGTCAGACATGAATAAAAACTTAATTAAATTATTTAAAAAATTGCGAATAAAATTACATGTTTAAGAAACTGAAGCTCGTGAAATAGGAAGAAAATTTTAATAATTTTAATTTGTGATTTGTAATTCATTTCAGTACCCTCTTTTTTAAATAATTTGGTTTTTTTTAGAATTTCAATTATATTAATTACCAGAAATTACGGCTCCGTCTGAGATTACTGTTGTTGAAAACTACTGTGAGAAAAATTGATGGTGGAAAAAGTGTTGTTAGGAAAATCAAATGACTGTGTGGTAATTATTTTTAATTTGGACATATTTTGAGATATAATATATAAAATTAATGTTTTTGGGAAGGTTTGATAATAAAATTTGTAACAACTTCCTGTAAAAATTGAAAATCAGTTTTTTCCTAAAACATAGTGTGACATATTTTATCTAATAATATCTTTTAGATCAAAAGTACTTTTCCAAACAACATTTTTTAACAAAAAATGTTAAACGGGGCCTACATATAGATCATTAGCCCTTGCGCAACGCAATCGCTCTGATAAGGCCCGGTCATCTTTGGCAATATATATTTCTAGTTCATATATATGTACACACATTATCCATCCAATCCTATACCGTTCAACAAAGTGATTTTATAAATAAAAGCGTAATATCAGTATAAAATTATCCAAAAAATAAAGTGCATCTAAAACGAACAGTAAAAAATCCCCGACAAAAAAACAAAACAGTATAAAAACACTAATTAAGAAAACTTAAAGCCCCTAATTACATCCGAAAATCGTGAAAAATGCAACTTAAATGCAAAAAGAAATAACTAGATAAAAGGCAGAAAATATTTACAGCCGCTATCAACATCACGGGAACTGTTGCTTCCGAAGTTGATCCTAATGTTGGATCTCCCGGAACTTGCTTCCCCTCCGATGAAGTCCCCCTGCAAATAGAATCACGACGCTATAGCTTAATTATGAGTAATGCAAATAAGATTACTACTCCGGAGTACAATAGATGTACATTGTCTTTGGTATTTCTATCAATCAACATAATGCGCGCATACACACGAGTGGCATTTAATACAAGGTAATTAAGGAATCTAAAATAAAAATCTAACAACTTAACCTAAATTATTGATTGATAAATACATATAAAGATTATTGAACGGTAAAGATGTGCGCAATACGTACAACTTAGATTCGCAGTGGAATTAAAATCGCGAAACCTAAAAAAATTAAGACCTAAACTTGTTAACTATGCAAAAAATAATTATTATATCTATATTTATTATAAAATTTAAATTTTTATATGAAATAAAACTAGATATAATTTTTTTTATTAATTTTCAACTAATTAATAACAAAGAATTATAATTTTTTAAATTAATTTTTGAAGATCTAGACGAGACCATGTTAGGCCCTTGTTCCCGTCCTGGACTAAATAAAACTGAATTTTAATTATCTTTACATGTTCTATGTTGAACGAACAATGATTTCAATATAAACCAAAACCTATACGTATATTCCTATGAATCTATATATGATAACTAAATAAATGTATCAAAATCAGTGTAAATTTTATATTGGGCTTTTCGAAATATATATACTTGCATTCATGTAAAATTTGATTCAAGTTCGAAATTACCCGGTAGCCCAAGGGTGACAGAAGGTAATAACGTATTCCGACGCGCCGCCACAAGTAAAAGTACTTGTACCATCATCATAAGCATAACTATAAGCTTGCGGACATCCACTTTTAAAGTACTCCGAGTACGTACTAGGTTTGCATGTATCCGGTGTTGTATACGCGCCACTACAACAATACATAGGATCCCCAAACGCCTCACACGCGCTCTTACAAGCCACGGTCCCACTCGTCCCCACCACCTTCAGATCCACAGGACACGCGGCATTCAAGTCAGTAACGCATCCAGTAGTCGTGCAATTCCCAAACGCACCACCTTTTGGCTCCACCGTTATGGGGACGTTGTAGCCGTCCACGAGGCTGACGTCATAAAAGTCAAGTCCGCCGGCGCCGTTGAGTGTAAACTCGGCTAGTGAAGCTGGCGGAGTGGCCCCGGCGCCGGCGCACTCTAGCTTTCCGGAGCCGCAATCGGCTGTTGCGCAAGTGAACTTATTTGCCGAGTCGAGCGAACAGAATGTGCGGGCCCACAGACGGCCGGACCATGAGGTGGGGACATCAATAGAATTTGACTGGCCAGTCTGAAGACCGAAGCCGGTGGTCGGAAGTTGAGAAGTTCCGGCAGACGAGAGTAAGCCCGGCCAAATAGGGTACGTGCACTGATTTATTAACGTGAATGTAGTTGCAGCGTATACACCTGCATGCAGTGATCAAACAGTAATATAAATATAAAACAAAGTTATTTATTTCTTTACAATTTTCACTAATTTTGTACTAATAATTTATATATAATTGTAGAATTGAACGGCATACACAAATATACGATCACATACGATGTGTGAATATATAAAAAGTATGAGTGTTACCTGACGTGAGAAGCAGAGATATGCAGGAGAGGCAGGTATAAATCATAGGTAGTTTAGCCATGAAATACAGTAATAAATATGATTATGAGGTAGCCTGTATATACGATATACTAGTAGACCACGACGAGAATTTGAGATATATAGATAATTTTGTTGCCTTTAATATATCGAATCTGAGTTTCAATTTTTTCAATGTATTATATGTTTATGATACGCTAAGTTTGGAAATTTATACACACATGCCATATATATCGTCTTTACTTATTTAGGAGAGTCTTATCCCCATTTAAATTATCTCCGCATTAATTAATGGAAACAATAGTTGGGAAACATATACTTATTTGGTTTCACAAAAAATATATTTAATTACTAGATATTTTTTTCAAAAGATAAATTTATCAAACACCACACTAACCCCATATATATCTTATGCTTATTTAATTAAGTAAATTTTAAGGATGTTTAGGCATTAGTTAATTTGAAACTTAATGCTGAAAACAAATAAGGATCTTAAGAGTGATAATGTCAATGTGATCATAGTTTAGTGGAGGAGATTTTAAGATAGGTAATTAAAATAATAAAAATATTACTAATTGCGAGAGTTTTGAGACTAGCCGTTTGCGAATTGCGAGCAATGTAATTATTCGGAATTAATGAACGTAATATCTGACAAACTAACACCCTTCTTTTGTGTTGTTGGACATCAGTTTAATTATTCGGAATATGAACTGAGATAATATTTGTTTTTTGAATAAAATTTTAAATTTATACAACATTATTCGTTCTAATAAATTGAAAATCAAGACCCAAAAAATCATTTATCATTAACCATCCTATCACGCTTAAATAAATAACATAATTCGGTGTAGTTGAACAGCAAATTAGTCTTGCTATTATGAAACTACTCTGTTAGATGGATCAGAATGAGTTCATGTTTACCTAATTAATAAACAAATAATTTAGATTTAAATATTAATTTAGATGGATAAGTTATTATCCATCTAACGTCATTATATTCATGAATACAGGCAAACAGGCAATGCAATGGTTCTCGGCAGGAGTGTGGAACGAACCGTTCTTGAGAAATTTGAACCCCTGCTGAACTGTTGTTGAGATATTTGAATTCAATATGATGCTTGTCGGACCAAACTTAAACTCGATTTATTCAAATATTTTCTCATGTTTAGTTTAAGATTCAAAATTTTCATTTAAGAGTATAATCAATTTCTTATTTGTTATATTTTATTTTCTGATAAAATTAGAGTCTTCTCAAAATGTGAAGTTAAATTCAATTGCGTCAAATTTTTATCAAATCAAATTTTGTAACTAAATTTATAATTTGATCAAATTCAAAACCGAGCGCGATTAAGTGATTCGGATTCGAGCTCGTGCTGACAGACTCTGACACAATGGCTTCAACTGCCTGTTGTTACTATCACCAAAATCAAATGGGGTAACTTAATCGGCACTAAATACTGCCTAACTAATATGGGCCGACTTTCATAGCTAGCTTTACACAGATCCAACATATATTGAGAATTTTACTACAGTACTCAATTTACCGTGACTGATTGCAACTCTTGAGCTACATTATTCATTATTACCTTTGAGCTACATTATTCATCAAAAGAAAAGAAACATATATGTTCCATCCCCTTTTATTGTATACTGGGAAGTTCATAAAATTGGTACGTATTGGGATAGTGATGGAAGAAATAGAGGTTCATTACCTATCTAAGAAGAGCATAACGAAGTTACAAAATTAGATGATGGCAGCTTCAAGATGTTGCAGAGATTTTGCATGAGAAACTCGAATCAGTAGACTTCAACATTCCATTGGCCTGCCTTCTTCAATGATCTTTTGTATTCTGTCCAATCAATGCCTGTCACAAGAAGAACAGGAGGAAAACACCCGATATATAAGAAAATATTTAAGGATGCATTATATACAAGACCACATCAGACTGTAATGTGGTGCATATTAAATTCAAGGAAAATATACCATCTTTAGCAGCCAATGACACCATAATGTCATCAATTCCCTTTTCCATTCCTTTAAGCCCACACATATAGACGAAGGTGCTGTCTGTCTTGAGTAATTCCCAGAGCTCTTCTGCATATTGAGCCATGCGCGTTTGAATATACATTTTTTCTCCTTTCTCGTTACTCTGCTCTCTGCTCACTGCAAAGTCGAGTCTAAACTTATCTGGATTCTTCTCTTTCATTTTCTCAAATTCCTAAGCAAAGCAGTCAAATATTATGTTACTAATTTTATAATGGGAATGTCGAAACATTGTAATCGATAGAATTCAGTTCACCTCCTTGTAGAGCAACGAGCTACTAGTAGGCACATCCAAGAAGAGCCAGGCTAAACCGTTGAACTGCATTTACCAAAATCAAGTCAGTAACTAGATAACAATTATGTGATAATTATGTATTTCTTGACACCAATTGAACTATTTAGAGGTTTATAACATATTTGTCCTTTTGCTGCATATAGTTCCAGAAGTCTACCTTGTAGTCTTCGTGTTTTTTAAAAAACATTTTCCACAAGAATGCACGAAAAGGAGCAATTCCAGTCCCAGTTGCAAACTATAAAAATAATTTCAACACAAGTGAGAAACTTGTAAAACTGAAAAGGCAACACCGCCTGATCTATCTTACTGCATTATCGAAATCTATGGTTAATTTTCTAGGAATCGAATACCATGATAACAGTTGCATTAGGATCCTTTGGCATAAGCATCTCTTTTCCTACAGGTCCACTTATTTTCACATCAGCTCCGGGCTTCAAGTCACCTGAAATATGATTTTAAGCACACTGCTTAATGATCACAACAATTGAACAAGTTTGTACCAGCTTAGAAGGAACAATTGTTATCATGGTTTCTTGACACTACAAAAATGAAACTATACCTAATTAAAATTCACAGAAGGTCTTAAGGTATAGTAAGTAAGATTTTGAATATACTACTGTTTTACTGATCAAAGAGGGTTCTGCATTCTTACACAAGTAATTTGAGCATACTCTAACTATTTCTCCTTGTTCATTGGTATACACTAGCCTTTTTACACACAATGAACCTGTGAAATTTTAAATACATACAACTAAATGACTCAGTACATAAGCTAAGAAATCAGAAACAGAGTTGCACTAATTTTAGAGCTGCAAAACCAACGCCTAAATGACCTAACATACCAGCTAGTAATATATAGAAATATCAACACGTGTAACTAGACAATGGCTGAAATTCGTACATACTCAATATCTGGTATATATTGACTTAATTTAGAGCTACACTTGTAATTTTATCTATGTTTGTCAAGGAGGAAAGTCCTGAATCACATGAAATCTACAACAGCATAGGAAAGCTTACAGTTTTCGAGTCACCAAAGTCACCGAGGGCACTGCTAGCAATCGAGTACAATCTAAGCTTGTGAGGCTTTCCATTCTTATCTACACCATCCGCAATTATCCCGATAGATTGTCCTTCTTTGTAGGGAACCTCTCCTATTGAATATTATTCCATCCCAAATATATAACAATTCTCAGCTAAAGCTAAACATGTATGTGCACTCAATGATCAGGAATACGAAAGAGTGTGTGTGTGAGAGAGAGAGAGATACCTTCTGTGCTGAAAACCATGTGGCATGTTTCACCAGGAGCATCATCTCCAGTGATCTTGGTGTTGACAAGGCATTTGCCAACATATGGATCCTTAGGCCTAAATTTGTTAGTAATCACACCTTACTCCATTTTCTTGGAAACCTTGTCAATTTTTGTTGGAGCCTCTATTGTGACCTGGCCTCCGATTGATCCAGCTCTCCCACCATTTCTAACATTTCTATTCACCAAAGGACCCTGAATATCCAGACCCCCAAATCAAAAACCAACAATTCATAGTTTATACAAATAAAACACACACACACACTGAATTACACATACCTTAGTAAAGTACAGTCTTTCAGGTGAGATAATAGATGTTCTATTTAACGGAGAATTAGTTTTGGAAAATGGATAATAAACTGCAGCACTCACAGCAACATCCATGATTATAATCTGAGATTGTAAAAAATGGATAATGTAAGCTGACAGGTTTCCGGATGTTCTTCTTTAGGCCACTTAAGAAATTATGAATCAGCATTTCTTCAGTGAATACAAAGTTATATACAAATTCTGCTATTTCCTTAGTTTGTATAAAAATAATTTCATACTCAGCAACTGAACTAGATTGGTGGATACTCAGCGGATTTATTAGATAGCAAGGATTATCCACCTCATAGTTGTCAAAACGTATTGGCAGATCATGTAAAAAGTTCGTCCAACCAGTTTGTTCCTTTTTTGTTTCATAAAAACACCTATACCAACCTCTGTCCTTGCCTGTAAAATGAATACCAGCTAGATTGATTTTTTCTGCATCATTGCCATTAATATATTTCCCAATATTCAATATCCACCCCCTTGGGTTCGTACCATCAAAACTTAGTAACTCGGGTGCTTCATAATTTGGTTCAATTCCTTGTAATACACTAGTACTAGAACTGACATGAGGAGAAGCATTACAAATAATGGGACTTGGGACTTGAGTTCTGACCACATATTCTCTATTAGGACTTTCATCAAACACCTTAGATGCAGACTGTTTATAACTATTTTCACTAAACATTTGAGGTGCCGAACTCATAGTGGTATAGAAATATAACGATGGTACTGAAAGTGGTTCATACTCATGTGCAAAGTACAGACTAGGATTACTGACCTAGTCAACAATTCAGTTCTTCAATAACAATTCAGTCAGCAAGGTACATATTGAGTCGGCCATTCGTTACATTATACGAGACTAGCATTAGTGCAAGGCACGGGACTCGTGTGAATTTTCGTATTTAAACGTATTTTAGTAAATGTCATAAATTATAAAAATAAATATATGAATAATGGTGGTTGTTTGCTGCATTATTTTATAAATATTATGTGTTATATTTTTGATTTTCTAAAACTTACCTCAAAGAATATTAATATGTGCTTAGATGTAATAAATTAAGCACTTTATTCATAACAATGTGTCTTAAGTAGTAAACTGGTTACACGTTTTATTCATAAATTATAGATAGTTTCATTTTATTTATATAGAGAGTAATTCATGAGGATAGTTTTTGCAACTTAAGTAGCCCTCTTTGCCATCATGGTTATTGGATTTCATACTTGTTACTGGAGTCTTCATGAAATCCAAAGAGTAATGATCGTGGTATAACTTTATTTCATTTTAACATTTCATCAAACAGGCAGCGTACATGCTTCCATAACAGTTCAATTTGCGAGATGAATTCACCCTATTAGAGGTTTATAACTTGCGCATCAAATGGCTAAACACCTATAATAGATATAATAGAAGTAGATGCAATTAGGTTCGGGACGTAGAAGGGTAAAATGAGTTTTTCATGTAGATTTAATTTGCTCAGGAGATGGGTTTGGAGTCAAATTTATAATAGAAATAGATGCAATTAGGCTCGGGACGTAGAAGGGTAAAATGGATTTTTCATGTAGATTTAATTTGCTCAGGAACTGGGTTTGGAGTCGGGTTTAAACGTGATGTTCTCCTATAAAATATAAAGTAACAATGTGTCTTAAGTAGTAAACTGGTTACACGTTTTATTCATAAATTATAGATAGTTTCACTTTATTTATATAGAGAGTAATTCATAGGGATAGTTTTTGCAACTTAAGTAGCCCTCTTTGCCATCATGGTTACTGGATTTCATACTTGTTACTGGAGTCTTCATGAAATCCAAAGAGTAATGATCGTGGTATAACTTTATTTCATTTTAACATTTCATCAAACAGGCAGCGTGCGTGCTTCCATAACAGTTCAATTTGCGAGATGAATTCACCCTATTAGAGGTTTATAACTTGCGCATCAAATGACTAAACACCTATAATAGATATAATAGAAGTAGATGCAATTAGGTTCGGGACGTAGAAGGGTAAAATGAGTTTTTCATATAGATTTAATTTGCTCAGGAGCTGGGTTTGGAGTCAGATTTATAATAGAAATAGATGTAATTAGGCTCGGGACGTAGAAGGGTAAAATGAGTTTTTCTTGTAGATTTAATTTGCTCAGGAACTGGGTTTGGAGTCGGGTTTAAACGTGATGTTCTCCTATAAGATATAAAGTAGATTAGTGAAGGGTTAAGTAGATTTTGATCGGGTCACCCCCATTGGGTAGAGGATAAGAAGATTTTTTCAGTTTGGGCAGTCCATTTTCATTTGGACATCTAGACCACTTGAGATAAAGTATTTCCCTCAATTTGTCTTGGGCCCAAGTTTCCAATTCCAACACCCCATGTCTATTTTTGTGTTTTTTAATTAAAAAAAATCTGGCTACTCATAAAGTTATACTCCCTCCGTCCCAACCAATTCTTTACACTTTCCTTTTTGGGACGTCCCACCCAATTCTTTACATTACTAAAAATAGTAACTTTTAACAATAAATATATTATTACATCCACTACTTCACTCCACTTTTTCAACACTTTACACTATTACACCCACTATTTCATTTATTTTAACAATAAAATCACTATTACACCCACTATCCTTGGTCTCCGTGCCCGGACCAAATGTAAACATTTGGCCGGGACGGAGGGAGTATCATATATGCAGTTGTATTGTCTTTTGTGGTGTAGTATTTTTTAAGAATTAAATACTGTAGTTATTTATTTATCACAGAAATTTGTATATAAATTCATAAATATATATATAAGTAAGGTCCTGGAGAAAACCTTACTATTAAGAAAACTAGAAAAATTGATCTAAACCATTGATTGTTAGATATTTTAATGAATTGTATTATCTAAAAAATAATGGCAATCTTACGAATAATTTTAAATTCAGGTTCAGAGAAATTCTTATATTGATATCAATTCAAAATGTTTCTATAAATAAACTTATATCATATTTGACTAAATTTTTCCCAATCTTTTATATTTTTGGAAAGTAAATAAAATTTTCATAATTATAATTTATTTAGGTGTATAATTGATGTTGAAAAATAGCAATCATCATCCCTGTTGTTCCACACCAGATTATGATCGTCTCACCCCCTCTCCCTATTGTTCCTCGTCGGATTCTTATCTCTCTTCCTTTTTTCCCTCTCTCAAAACAATTACAGCAACTTGATAATGTCCATATTTTACCTTTCCGTTTTTTTCATATAGATTTTGTAGAGGATTTCTCTTATATATGATTGAAGTTCTCTAAAAAATTCAATTATGAGAAATTATGTCATCCATTATTTCATATCTAACATATCAATTGGTGGCATACGTTAATGGTGTATTCGTGATTTTTCTATTTTTTTTGTTTAACAATACAAGAGAGATTGAATTGACTACATATTTTTTGTCAATGGAGCAAGTATTAAGGAGTGCCACATTCAGAACTATAATAAAATATAATAGTATGGCTCTGAGATTCTGTTAGATATATCGATGGATTAAAGCACCCAAACTAGCTTGTTAGTGCAGATGATATTGATATTGAAAATGAAAAGTTTAAGAAATATTTTATATATATTATTGATGTAACTTCCATAAATTGACTAATGGAAGTTGTTCTTTGTTATGAGAACTTAAACTTTCAATATTTGGATTTAAGACATTTTAGTGTAATCTATAGATAAATTGAGTAGAAATTGTTTGCTTGAAATGGATTAAATGTGTTTGTCCCACATGATTAATTAATTTAATTATGACTTTAAATATTATTTTAATATGAATATTGAGTGAGTATGTAACTTATCAGATTTTACAAAGAGTTGGGTCAGAGTTTATTAAACTCTGATGAACTAGTTTAACAAACTCTGATGGTCAGAGTTTATGCAAACTCTGATCAGAGTATAATCTGAGTTGAGTCAGAGTTTATGCAAACTCTGATGGACTAACTCATTGATAAATTCTGATGGACCCTATAGTCTGGCCTGTGTCATAATTTATTAAATTTTGATGGACCAGCTCATCAGAGTTTATACTCTGATGAAACTGATGGTCAGAGTTTATAAACTCTGGTGGGCCTATGAGAATTTAGCTAATTAATGGTTAAGATATTAGTTCCTAGATTACTCAATAAATGGGTTCCTCATAGAGAATGACCATCTCACTCTCTCTCTTTTTATATGTATATATATTAAAATATATCCCATAATTATAATTTTATAGAAAACTGACTCGGACCGGTAGCAAAACAGGAATCTGAACTAAACACACATGACCTATTAATTATTGCTGTGGATATGGTCTAGGTTGCGTAATTTTCTTAGCTTGTCTAATAGCAGGATTCCATAATATAAAACAAGTGAAATTCGGAAGGAAAATGCAGCTGACTAGTATGTGTTCTATAATTGGAGCAAGGGACATCAAACAATCTAGAAGAAAATTAACAACTCTATGTACTCGTAATTTAGCATTTGGAATCTAGTTGTTGCCGACTACAAACAGACTTCAAACTAGTAGTTGTAGCAAACACAGAGTCATTACATTCGTATCTCTCTGTTCCTCTTGTCTCTATCCCAACTATTTTTATAGAGAGAAACGTGAATTATTAACAATCTCTCAGTTTTTTTATTAGTAATGAGCCAATGGCAGATAATCAGATTCCCTTGCTGTTAAGAAAAAATTATTGCGACTCTATAGAATATATTTTTTGAATGAGATTTATTAAAAAAAAATATTATTTCATTTGACTTTATTTTCATCGCAAACAAATACTAAGAAAACATTCTTTCAAAAACAAACAGAAACGACTAAACGAACGACCCTAGCTCTCTATTTAAACGTGGCAATGCAAGTAATTGGGTAATGGACCACCAACTGTTTCAATAAAATGTTTTTGTTGTTAAAATTATTTTAAATTGTACATGAAATTAATAAGCATAATAGTAATCCAGAACTACTGTATAAATTATTTATGGTCTCCTTCAAGTTATAGTAACCGAGTATATTATTACTCAGACTCAGTTATACCTATATGGCTATATTGATCGATATACGTCTCACCTTTTCCAATTACACAATACTCCATAATCCAACTAAAACTAATTATTGGGTTCATGTTTGTTTTTTTTAAGCTGAGCGCCGTAATTATTAGTAGATTATGATACACTTAAACTGATGTAGAAGCGGAAATTAGGACGTGAACCAAATGTTTATACTCTATTATCTGATGATAAGAGCTAAAATGACAATCAATGCCTAATCATAGAGTAATCTAACGGAATACGTTATTTTGATGTCTTTTTAAAATGGGGATAGCTAACCTATGCCCTGAGGGCACATGATAACTAACATTAATTATAACATTCCTTGCACAGAGACCAGGGAAATCGTTTGAGCTACTTAAATGTTACACAACTACGTCTTCGGTGTAATTATTCATTTAAATAAAATTCTTCAAAATTTTAATAAAATTTATAATTGCTCAATATCTAATGTCATACGATCCAAAATTTAAAAGGTAGAACTCAACTTTACAAATTCAAATTTAAATATAAATATTAGAACTCCTCAAAATCAGCAACTCGTACTCTTCCCAAAAGTTATGATTACTTGTCGGGGAAACAAAGAAATATAGACCGACAGTGAGCGAAATGCTGATATAAAAATATGTAAAGAGTACAGAGGTTAAACATGCTGATAATATGAATATAAACTGAATGGTGAAATAATGAGTGATGACAACAATGAAAGAAGATAAAATATTAATGATGCATAAAATCACAATATGAAAATATATATTTGTATTGATAAAAATAAATTTACTTTTACACAATATATTCTTATACGAAACAAAAAAATGTTCTTAACTAACAAACTTATTATTTACCCATACTCACAGGTCGAGCCTAAAAGCAAATCTTAATAATCCTGAAACCTATCTAACAAGTACCTAAATATCACAAGTCGATCTTAATAGATAATAAAATTTTAGTGTCCGAAAAGAAAACACTCATTTCATCAAAATATCCTGAAAGAAAGAAAAACGAACAAAAAATATATCAGTCCATAAATAAAAAGAAAATGAATATATATAATTATATATATTTATAAAATTTAACATTAAATACTATATGCAGTAATAATATAACAATAAATAAATATATCATCAAAATGTAAACTCTAATCAAAGGCAATTCTTTGGTTAGACAGTAATTTAAATAAAATATAAAGATTAATATAATTACTATAATTACTATAAATATTTACTTATAATGATTAAATAACATATAATAATTATTAATATTATTAATAATTTAAATTTAAAATTTGCACCTTTCTCAATACAATACAAATTACTGTATATTCAAAATTTATTTCATTAAATGACACGACATATGTATTTTGTCACTCAATATCAATTTGATTTTTTTTAGAAAAGAAAATTATCCATTACTACATTTATCTTCCTGATTTTAAATCGAATATCTTTACAATGTTCAATTCCTTATTATATCTGATTTTTTTGTCATTTTTTCCTTTTCGATAAAATTTTATGATAATAGAAACTCATATACAGAAGTCTCCAAAGAGTTTCGAAGTTGAAAATTAGCGAGAAAATTATAAATGAACAAAAAAGAGGCGTTATCAAATTATACATCCATAATAATTCCATACATTATAAAAATGTCATTATAATAATTCCATAATAAATATTAAGTACATAGGCTCTTTGAATCCCCAATATGTGGCGCCGACGATTTACTACGTACAGTATTTATAATAATCACCGTATCGCAGTCTGTTTTTAGTTTTTACAAACCAGCTAAAATCTAAAATCAAATAGCTCGGAGCTGGCTAATTTCTTAATATATACAATTACCCATACACGATGCCACTAATCTATTTTGCATACATTTTTTTATATTATTATATATGCAAATTAATTAATTATGTAGATAAACCTATTCTGTAACTAACCGAGTTATTTACCGAGTCAACTCACTACCAACACTGATCTGACTCCCAGTTCCGAGTCGTATATCCATTGCTTCTAAACCTAGAATACATCGGCACTTGCGACGACGACAAGACCGATCGATGACGCCGGAAAATCATCCGATCATAATCGGCGCGTTTCTCCGGATCGGAGAGCGTCGAATACGCCGCTTTAATCTTTATGAACTCCTCCGCCGACGAGCTTTTCACCGTCGCAACGTCGGGATGACAAGTTCGCGCCAATTTCCGATACGCCGATTTGATCTCAACTCCGGTGGCTCCCATCGGAATACCTAGAATCTGATAGAGAGAAAGAGATGAATTAGGCGAGTGGAGTGCGGTGTGAGTGTATGATCTGGTTTTCTCGGCGGAGACAGTGGAGGAGGTGACACGTGGCTGAGAGAATCGGAGATTTGTTACCGGAAGTTGTGTGTGATTGCCGGAGAATTTGAACGGCGGGGAGATGCGAGAATGAGAGGTTAAAAGACAAGCAGATGTCATGATGTATATGTTTTTGTGTTTGTATGTAGAATTTAGTTGCTTGAGGAAGGTTTAGAAGATGTGTAGTGGACTTTGTCTATTTATAGACTCTAATACTATATGGATAGGATGAGTTTCTGTGATGCTTTAAAATAAAATATCATTTTTTAGTCTTTGATTTTTTTTCTTCTTTAAAAAAATAAAGTCATGTTATATTATATTATTATATTCAACAATGTCATTAATACTCAATATAAATATATAATCATCATATTGATATTATATTTTTATTCTATTTTATTTAAATTGACAATATCAGATTAATTTTTATAAAAATTAATTACTGAAATACCATAAGGCGGAGAACTCGATCTCCAATACTCGTCAACTACGCATTGCGTGTGATAAAAAATACTAAAAAGGGTGATAGTTTAAATTTATATATTTTTAAAAATATTTTTATATATTAATAATATGATTAATGTGTACAAATTTCGTCTCTCTCTCTTTTTTCCAAAATATGTACATACAATATACAAGAACTAAATTGGTTTGATGAATCGTAATAAAATAAATAAATAAATAAATAAGGGTGTTATATGAAATGAAATTTTGTTTTGGGTAATATATAATTATTTAGAAAGAAAGAAGGAGAAGAAAAGATAGTAAGGATTATCCGGAAAAGGATAATGAGAAATGAGAGGGATAGTGGCTGAGTCAGATGATACAGATCCGTCGTAATAATATGGATAAGTGTAGTGGTCCATGTCGCGGCTGTACCAGTGGTGGGATTTAATGGTGTAGGACCAGCCCTCTTCTTGTTTCAGATTTTACGATGGAATCCAAGTATCCAACTTGATTAAGCAACCCAATTATTTTGTTGATTTTTCCTTACTAGTTTTTTTCGGCTTCTTCTTCCTGTTATGACGTCAAATTCTGTCCAGTTCGTCAAGTAGAATCTTGTCCTA
The DNA here is from genome assembly GCA_028671895.1 of Oenanthe sinensis. Lineage (NCBI taxonomy): Eukaryota > Viridiplantae > Streptophyta > Magnoliopsida > Apiales > Apiaceae > Oenanthe > Oenanthe sinensis. Next base: position 43,588,605 of record CM053805.1, on the reverse strand, counting down.
TCTTATGGTAAGCAATATAGACCTAGAACTATACAAAATATGGGTCCAGGGCTGTTCATGTTCGGTTTGATCCACATTCATCAAATGTTCTATGATAGAGCGAGAGAAGCTCAAAAATTATATTTTTAACTTTTTACTTTCATATTTTAATAAAACACTTACGTGAAATTCTAATATATATTAATATATATTATTTATTTAATATATAATATTTAAACGGTTCGGTCCGGATTAATCACTAAATATTTTTTACAAACCATAACCAAATCATTTAAGTCTATACGGTCCGAATATGCGAACTGTTAATAACGGTTTTTCTACGTTCCGGTTTAAATGGTTCAGATTGTTTCAGTCTATTTCAAAATCGCGGTTTAGCGGATTGGATGACTTGGCCATCCAATTTTTTATTGTTATTATATTATTTTTATTATTTGTAAAAGATATATTTAGGGGTGAATAAATAAACCAACTGAATTGGAATTGAAAAAATCTGAATCAAAATAGCAAAATTTTAAGAATCAAACTGAAACCTAATTAAAATTTTTATTTCGGTTGAATCAGTAGAATCAAAGTTTTTATTCTACTCCAATTCTTTCTTTTAGAAGTGTACTCCAAAATAATTTATTTTGACTAATACCTTTTACTATGATTTTTTTTTTTGAGATACCTTTTACTATGAATTTGTTTTTATAAATATAACATAATATGTAAAATATTATATACATTCAGTTCGATTTTTGGTGGGGAGAACTGATCGAACCAAACATTGAAGTTACAGAAAAATGAGAACTAGATCAAATTTATATAATATTCAAAATCACTTTGAATCAATTCCTAATTCTAAACTGGAAAATGTTCACTTTTACATATATCATGATCAAATTTGATCCTTGCAACTTCAAGTTACCAGCATTTATTAATTAATTAAAAAACTTAACCTCAAATTATCGGTCTATAATATAAATTCAATTCTCGACGCCGAAGAAGAATTATCACATCTCAAATTTCAAAAATCGCCATAATTAAAATAACATACCAATTATTTTTTCAAAAAGAATATACCAATTACATATTAGAATACTCTTTCTATCCCTATTTATATTTTATTTTGACTTATTTTAGGATTAAATTAATTAATTTTTGACTGAAAATTAAAAATTATTTTTTTATAATTTTAAAAAGTTACATTTAAAGTAGATTGTATATAATTTTTAACAATATAAAATTTTATTTTTTTCAATTTTTATATTATTTCTAAATTAAAACCAAGGATTAGTAAATTTAATTATACCAAAAATAAAGTGAATATGTACATAGGAAGAAAGGGTAGTTTATCAAATGTATTTATTTCATCGAAAGGGATAAATAATCGTCTAGGAAAAAAAGTCTGATTTTGTTAATAAGAGTGGATATAATGAGTTGACTTTGGACTCCGTTTAAAATAGAAAAGCGAATCTGAGGTGGATAAGAAGGGGAGCAACCAAAAAGAAAGGTGCTTTGGATCATGCCCTCATCCCGTCCCAAAAGGTCAAATGAAAATGAATCTAGCACGCAATTCATATCATGACACAGAAAAACAAACTATGTAAACATCTAGCTGTGCCAGAACTATTAAGTGTGACATAAATTAATTCCCGTTTGAATTATCATATAAGTAGTTTATAAATTAAACTTTATATTTTTTTAATTTGAAAATTACTTATAAGAACCACTAAATTATTAACACTATCTCCGATACATAATATCAAATTAGTATGAATTTTTATTATTTTAATATAAAAACTACATTATTTATATAATTAATTTCAATTTGTATTATATTATCTATTACAAAGATAATTAGACCTTTGCTTGTGTTTAACTTAAGTTTTTAATGATTACTTAGGCCTTGGGATTAACTACGATAAGTTTCTTAGATTCAATGTTAACCACTCTTCACAAAACACTGACTTATCTTATTAACACGCAAGAGTTATGCACAAAGCATTAGCCGAAGTTGAATTTGTCAATTCGGTTTTATGAAAAAGAAATTAAGGATCGTATATTTTGAATATTATTTATTTAAATTTAAGAAGTATCACATCAATTTGTTATGAAATAATATATATTCAAAATTACCAATACTCTCTAAATTCAGTATATCTCCTCACTCCCTTTCTAGGATGTCCAGAGTATAATTATTGTCAATAAAAGATAAAAGTGTTTATATATATATATATATATATATATATATATATATATATATATATATATATAATTTTAAAAGTATTTATATATATATATATATATATATATATATATATATATATACTATATTATTAAAGCCGAAAGATTAAAAGTTTTGATCGTCGGTATGGTATTGGGTGAACCATAGAAAAGATCTTGACCGTCCAATTTTAAGTGAACTATAGAAACAATCTTAACCGTTGAATTTTTAATAAATTATAATTTTAAAAGAATATAATCATACATACAATTCTAATACAAGTAGTCTTCCTTTTATGCAAACAACTCATAAACATTATAATTCCAAAGAATATAAACATTACTTTTATGTAAGAATATAATTCCGTTGATATGATAATACTATATTATATTTAAATTATATTCTATATTTTTTATTTTACGAATCTCACTTATCCTATAATTTTTATTTAATATATCATTAAAGTTTATCCTATAATTTTAATTTAACATATCATTAAAATTTATGATAAAATTGAAAGTTTGGTAGTCGGTCGATATTTGGGCCGGATAATTGATTAATTATTGGGCCTAATTTTAAAATATTAATCTTCTAACTAAAATACAATCTCATATTAATCTTTTAACAATAATATCTCACATTCTGGGTGAACCATATAAAAGATCTTGACCGTCCAATTTTAAGTGAATCATATAAACAATCTTAACCGTTGAATTTTAATAAAATATAATTTTAAAAAAATATAATCATACATACAATCCTAACACCAGTAGTCCTCCTTTTATGCAAACAACTCATAAATATTATAATTCTAAAGAATATAAACATTACTTTTATGTAAGAATATAATTCCGTTGAGGTGATAATATTATACTATATTTAAATTATATTCTATATTTTTTATTTTACGAATCTCACTTATCCTATAATTTTTATTTAATATATCATTAAAATTTATGATAAAATTGAAAGTTTGGTAGTCGGTCGATATTTGGGCCGGATAATTGATTAATTATTGGGCCTAATTTTAAAATATTAATCTTCTAACTAAAATACAATCTCATATTAATCTTCTAACTAAAATATCACATATTAATCTCCTAAGTAAAATATATCTCTATACAAAACAAACAAAAATTATCCTATTAAAATATAAATACAAATAAATTATATAAAAACATATACATATAATATTAAATAAAATTTAAATTATTATTATACAAATACAAATAAATTCAAATCATTAAAAAATATTAAAATAAAAATATTAAAAAACAAAAAAAGTAATCCGTGCATCGCACGGGATATAAGCTAGTATATATATATATATAAAGAAGAATCTATTTCTAAAAACTCTCGAGGGAATAAATACGATCACATACCTGTTTAATTAAGGTATATTAAGCTTGTCAAAAAAAAGGTATATTAACAACTTGAAAAAATACGTTCAAAAGAAGCCGTCATCTCTTAAATTCTCGTAAACTTGTTGTTGGATCGTAATTAAAAACTACACACAATAATGGGGCAGTTATATATAACAGATTAACAAGAACATGCAGATCAAACTAATTAACAAAACAAAGCACGAAGGTAATAACAAGATATATAAATTAGTAACTGTAAGGACAAGAGAAAAGATAGAATACTTAGCTCTAACAGAAGTTTTAAGCATACACTGATAGAACAAAAATAACTGCTGAGTCGTCAAACATTGCTAAAAGTCTTGACTGTTCTTGAAGAGATTATTGCCCCACTATGCTGTGTTGGGTTGCAGCAATATCACTTCCAGGATAAAACAGCACAGAGTACTTTGTCCACAGATACGTAGCACTCAACAGCGACCTGCATCTCAGTTCGCCCAGAAAACCTTATGCAAATCTGTAAGTATGTGGTAGACACAGAGTATGGCTGCTAGGGTTTTCTCAAAATTGTGTTAAGACTTCAGTCACTTCAATCTACAACGTTTTTATGTATTTATAATACAATAAAACGTAACAGCAGATAAAACATTAATTAAAATAATTATTCTGACTTAAAAAATATTTAATAAAATATTTATCAGAATCAGTAACAGTTACCAGAGTTTAGATAAAGTCTGATTAGGCCCAACAGAGTTTATCTGCTAAACTCTAACCACCTTCATCAGAGTTTATCTGCTAAACTCTGACCAGCAGATGCATCAGAGTTTATTTGTTAAACTCTGACCTGACCCATCAGAGTTTAACCAGTAAACTCTGATATGACCATCAGAGTTTATAAACTCTGACCATATGGTAAACTCTGATCTGTTACAGAATATATAAACTCTGATCTGACCATCAAGGTTTATTATAAACTCTGACCAGTTTGTTTTAGTCCATCAGAGTTTATTATAAACTCTGACCCAGCTCAAACTCTGATCAGTCACAGAAAATATATATACTCTGTGCATACTGACTCAATATTCATATTAAATTAATATTTAAAGTCATAATTAAATTAATTAATAATGTAATAAAATTCCTCGCCCAGGTAGACTCGCGTACGCGAGACGCCGAGATATTCGTCCAAATCGCCCTTCGACCCAACCCGACCCGAGGCGTGGCGGCGCGTGTGTGTGTGCGCGCGCGAGGGCACACTAGTACACCATGCATACTACATGCCTTAGTAGTTGACACTACTCTTGCACATACATGTATATAAAGCACCCTCACCCGTATTACATATTCAATGTGGGACAACACTATAAACCTATTTTAAACTAGCAACTTCTACTCAATTTATTTATGGATTACACTAAGAAAATGTTTTAGATCCAAATATGAAAGTTTAAGTCCTCGTAGGGAACAACTTCCAATCGCTAGTTTTTGGAAATTACATCTAGAACATATATAAAATATGTCTTAAACTTTCCATTTTCTAACACTCGTTACATACGCAATGTGAGAAAAAACGATTCGATAAGTTCTTTAATCAGTCTTTTATTTATTCATATAATTAAATCTAAACAAATATTGTACAAGTCCTAAGCTGAGATCTTATACGGAGTATTACTTTAACTGTTTCCTTAAAATTGTCGAAAATATAATATAGATCATTTAAAATTGTAGAATTTTGTCACTATACGTGTAACAAAAAATCTGAAATTCTAAAATTGAGGGAGTTGAACATCTATACTATATTATTAAAACCGAAAGATTAAAAGTTTTGGTCGTCGGTTGGTTTGGTACTGGGTGAACCATAGAAAAGATCTTGACCGTCCAATTTTAAGTGAACCATAGAAACAATCTTAACCATTGAATTTTAATAAAATATAATTTTAAAAGAATATAGTCGTACATACAACTCTAACACCAGTAGTCCTCTTTTTATACAACTCATCAGAGATAGAATAATATTATATTATATTTAAATTATATTCTATTATTATTTTACAAATCCTACTTATCCTATAATTTTTATTTAATATATCATTAAAATTTATCCTATAATTTTAATTTAATATATCATTGAAATTTATGATAACATTGAAAGTTTGGTAGTCGGTCAATATTTGGGCCGTATAGTTGATTAATTGTTGGACCTAATTTTAAAATATTAATCTTCTAACTAAAAAACAATCTCATATTAATCTTCTAACTAAAATATCTCACATTAATCTCCTAAGTAAAATACATCTCTATACAAAACAAACAAAAATTATCATATTAAAATATAAATACAAATAAATTATATAAAAATATATACATATAATATTAAATAAAATTTAAATTATTATTATACAAATACAAATAAATTCAAATCAATATAAAATATTAAAATAAAAATATTAAAAAACTAAAAAAATTCATCCGTGCATCGCACGGGATAAAAGCTAGTATATAATAAATCCGTTAAAAATAAGGTTGAAATTGAATCACACTCGTTTAATAATTTAATTCGGGAATATATTACATACAAGTATATTCAAATAATGCCTTACAAGAGAAATATATTTTACTTTAACTAAAAATCATTCGAACATTCTTAAATATTTAATAGTATTTTAAATAAATTTAAATTCGAATCATATCAAATCAAATATCTATACTATATTATAATAACCAAATTAGAGAACTTTTTTTTAACACTTAAGTGAATCATAAAAAAGATTTTAACCGTTCAGTTTTAGGTGAATCATATAAACGATCATAACCATTCAATTTTAATAAAATCTAGTTTTAGAAAGGATATATATTATACATACAACTTTATTTCCGGTGCTCCTCCTTTTATGAAACCCATCACGGATAATATTATATTATATTTAAATTATATTCTATATTTTCTACTTTAAAAATCCTACTTATCCTATGAATTTTATTTATATATTATTAAATTTTATGAATATTAATATATCTAGGCAAGTGCTCAAATGAGATCCTTTCTTAAAATTAGAACCGAGTCTCAATCTCAACCCCGTATATTTTATATCTACATTTAATTTTATCCACACAAATATAAATTTAAAATCCATTCTCTCTCTTCCGACCTTGTTTTCATTTATCATCTTGTTCACTTTCACCCATTATTCCCCCTGTTTCTTCTCTTTCCTCCATAGCCGATGAATTCTACTCCTTTAATTTATGTCCATCATCATTCCTCCGTCTTCATATTCTAGTACCACCATCAATATCTCATTTTCCCGACGTACTTTCTTCGCCACATCATATTTCTCACAACTACCTCCTACATAGCTATCACCAACACAACGTCTGCCACCATCGTAACTCTTGTGGTAATACGTCACAATATATATATAAATTTCATCTTCTCTATTAAGTTCATCAATTTTTAGATTTAATATATTTCACACTTATTCTTCGTACTTATAAACTTCTGTTGAGATAGTATATTCCAATAGAGGCTTTCTCTTGAACAGCCCTATATATATATATATATATATATATATATATATATTTGTGTATATATGTTGGTGATAGTAAGTTTTAATAAATTTATGATTGAGCTCTCTGTTCTCATTATAAGGAGGGTCAAACAAAAGAATTTTTTTTTCATCTTACGTAATTGAACTATAAAAAAATAGTAATTGTCCAGTTTTAGGTGAACCATATAAACGATTTTAACCATCTAATTTTAATAAAATCTAATTTTAGAAAAGAAATATCAATATATCATATATACAAACTCTATCATGTACTGTATTTAAATTATATTATATATTTTCTAATTTAACATTCCTACTTATCCTATAATTTTTTTAATATAGTTTACTTACATTCAACTCAATTTTATCGTCATTCAAATTCTTTTATTTATTTAAAATTATGACTTATCATTAAATTTTATGAATATTAATATATAAACATCATTGTATAAAAAAATGTAAAAATAAATTAATACTAAAACAAATTATCATATTAAATGAAATATTTAAATTATATAAAATAATTAATATATAATTTATTAATAACATCCATGCTTTGCACGAGTTATAAGCTAGTAAATATTAATGTCTAAATATGAATTAAATATAAATATTTAAATTCAAAGTCAGTTATAAATTTGAGATAAATCGAGTTTTACTTCTAATCCACGCGTAATTAACCCGATCTCTGCAATAAATAGGCCCATAATTATATCAGTCCTTTTGGCCCAGTCATCCAATGGCGTTTACTCTCGGCTTACTTACAATTTAAACCATGTGTTATTAACAATATACAATTCAAACCCTCTTTTAATATATTTAGTAAATTTAACCATATATTTTTGAACTATGTACAATTGAAACTTTTTTTAAAATAAATAGCAAATTTAACCCTACGTTTTAAAACATTTAGTAAATTTAACCTTGACTTTTTAATTTCGGAATAAAATAAATTTTATATCGAAAAAATATTTTCGAGAATATATTCACCGAAGAGTATTTTTGAAAATAAATTAAATTCGGTGATGAACATTCATGAATATATTGAGCGACAAGTGTGATGGCAAGATGAAATAATATAAACACGTATTAAAATTTTACTGAACATATATAATATATTATATATATAGATATATTAATATATAAAAGAACATCTAAATATCCATTTTATAAGAAAAAACCCTAATAATTGTAAATATCTATTATGCTTAGGTAATATCTATATAAAAAAATTGACAATAGTGCATTTGACGAATATTTATTCAAAATTTTGTCGTAAAATTTATTTTATTCCGAAATTAAAAAGTCAAGGTTAAATTTACTAAATATTTTAAAACATGGGGTTAAATTTACTATTTATTTTTAAAAAGGTTTCAATTGTACATAGTTCAAAAATATATGGTTAAATTTACTAATTATTTTTAAAAAGGTTTCAATTGTAAATAGTTAAAAAACGTAGGGTTAAATTTACTAAATATATAAAAAGAGGGTTTGAGTTATATATTGTTAATAATACAGGGTTTAAATTACATTTAAGCCTTTACTCTTTTATCAATAATGGAAAAGGTGTACTCCAATCTTGCAGGTATTAATGGCAATGGATAAGAGTCGGTGATGCATCCGCGGTCACCACTCATCGCGCAAATTATTTTTATTTAATTTATATTATTATTTTATTTAAATTTAATATCATCTCAAAATATTTTATTTAACTCTCTCTTATTTTGTCATTTCTAATATAAATTTTAATTCAACTGCATATAAAACTAAAATATTCCCTTCATCTCAAATAAACAGTCTTGTTTAATTTTTTATGATAAACTGATATTTGACTGCAATTTATAGTTTATTCTTTAATAATTTTAAAAAATTAAAAAAAATATTTTAAAATAGATTATATATACCTTTTAATGATATAAATTTTATAATTTTTTTAGTTATATAACAGATGTATTTTCCGGTCAAAATTTGATCAATTTGACTGAAACAGTCAAATAAGACAGATAAATCAGGATGGAGGGGATGATAAATATAATAATTACTGAAAAAAAGTATACAATAATTTTTAATATGAATTGTTTTTTGAAAAGAGATTAATAAAATAGGATAGATGAGATATAAATATCAGAGCTTAAATAAATGCTCTAATGGGAGAACTATTTTTTTAAAACTGAATTTAAATATTAGAGTACAAAAATAAAGTTTAGATTGTTTTGAGTATCCCTAAATATCTGAATATTTAATACGATAGTGTATAAGAATTTAAGAATATGTTAGTGATCGGAAAATCTATATTTACTTTGTGTATATTTATTAGAGAAATTCACTTTTGTACCGGTATCCTATTGACTTTTCTTTTTGGCAGGATCATCTTATTGGTTTCTATATGTGGTATTCTTGTAGAATTAGTATTTAATCTAGCATAACCCTCCGCTAAGCAAACGTTACTAGATCTTAATTTATATCCAAAAATAATAATAAATCACTTAATTTAATAATTAAGTTACTAATACTAATTATAATACTATATGTTAAAGAGAAAAATGAATCTGAAGTTGAACTCATGAAATTTTCTAAGATAATAGGGTGTTTTAGTATAATTTTTTAATAATAAATTTATAATTATACATAATATTATGAAATTACAATATCACCATCGTGTTTTAATATGAGATTTGAATATAATTTTATAAAATTATGTAAGATCTCATGACTTAAATTAAATAAAATTGTAAGTACGCAACGACAAACATTGGGTTCTAAGTACACTATTATGATTTGGGGAAACAAAGGCGAGCAAGAACTATTCAATCAAACAAGACAATCATCTCCCTCTTAGTACATAATCCGAGGGTTCGAGATCAATCAAATGCAACAAAAGCAGCCAAAATAGCAGCTAAGATACAAACATATGCAACTAGAACAACATAGGGACCCTCAATCAAACCAAAAAAAGGAAGGTCGAGAATGCATCACAAGCAACTGCATCTCAAAGCCAGCAGAAGCAGAAATGATCTTTTCTCATGGTTTTACTATGTTCCTGCCATTTCAGTTATGTTCTTCACGCTATTTCAGTTTACCATGATTAGACATTTTGTTAGTTTCAATTCTGTTTGGAATGATGTTTTTTAATTTGGAAGATATGTCTGTTTGGAATGATGTTAGGGTTTTGATATGGTTGCAGACCTTTGAATTATGTTTTCTGCATGAATGAATATGTTGCTTTGAAGGATATTAATGGTTTTGGTCTTATTTATGGTTAGGTTGTTATACTTTGGCGCCAAATTTTAGTTTTTATTTGGTTTTATAGCATGTTATGTGATCATAAATGTTTCTATAACGTTTTCTTAACGAAAAGTTATGATAGATAATAAGACAATTCTATAATGATACTAAAGAGAATTTTCTTATTTATTATAATAAATTATTATATATTGATTTAAAAAATATTTAAATTAAAAAAATAGTGCAATAAATATAAGTAATTCGAATTTATATTATTTATTAACTTTTTAAGTGTAAAATATTTGTATAACAAATTTTAACTTAAATATTTTTAATTGATTAAATAGTCGTGCTATACATCAGTAAAAATATAAAAATGAACTAAAATATAAATATTTAACAATAAGTGATAAATTTAAGTTTAAATTAAAAAATTAACCAAAAAATTATATATAAAAAATACGATTTATAAAAAAGTATATGTATCACACAAGGTTTTATTAACACCTTAAAAAAAGTATTACTCCCTTCATCCCATGATACAAGTCACTTTTGAATTTTTTTTCTCATAATACTTGTCCATGTCTACTTCCAATACAATTATAATGATAAATTATCAATTATTTCTTTTTTAATTTATCATTCCCAAGACTAATATTGATTTTTTCCACATATCATGTGCTTATTAGTCAAATTATGTATTTGAATTATTTGTATTCTCTTCAATAAGGCAATTAATATCGGTAAAGATAAAAAAATAATGTTAATGTCATAAGCCCTTAACATGCGTATTTTTTCTAAAAATGACTTTTATTACGAGACAGAGGGAGTACAATTGTATTTCCGGCAAACCCGTTTTGCAATACTAAACAAAAGGCCAAAAGAAAAACAGAACAAAACGAATAGAGATGCATAAAAAATTCACCGGAAAGCCCATCTGATTTGATCCGAAAAAAATTCTGAAAAAATTTGATCCGAAAAAATTTGGTCCAGACTCGATCTGGTTCGCGGGCCTGAATGGATCACATATTTTTTTGAAAAATCAGCCTCGATCCGATCCCGAAAAAATCCGGATTTAGGCCCGGCCCGGTCCGAAAAAATCCGAATTTAGTCCCGATCCGGATAAAAATCAGATTCGGCCCGGATTAAGCCTACTCGGCTTGATTTAAGTCCGGTTTTTCCGGATTTTATTTGGATATTTCAAAAAATTCGAATAAAATTTTGAATATATTTAACTTTTATCTATTTTCATAAAAATATTGAAATTAATATTGAATAAAAGTATACATATTTCAAGAAATATTAAAAATACTTTCTAAAAATAATTATTTTTATTTATAAAATTAAAATATATTAATAATTAAATATTTAAAAAAATCTGATCTGGTCCGGCCCGATCCGCAGTCCTAAACATGCCAATTATTTTCCTTATTTTCCTTCAAAATCCGGCTCGGTCTGACCCGATTTTGACAAAAGCCCGACTCAATTCGGTTAAAAAAATCTGAATTTTTTATAATTCGATCCGAATGCCGCCGATCCGGTTTTTGTGTATCTCAAAATACGAGTAGTACAAAACAAAAACAAATTATATACTCAATTTGTGTTTATTATCACTACTAAAGACTGTAATCCTAAAAACAATAACCAAACTTTAATTCTGTCAACAAATAGTAGGATCAGATGTCAAAACGGACCATATTATAAATCCATGTCATTATGATTATTAACAATAATCATAATTTAATTACCAGATCATGATATCAAAATGAAATGAATTCAAGAAAGGGTAAAATTTAATCAAGTCGGGGGAATTATTAGAGATAAAAAGCAATATGAAATTGTGAATGAAAATTACCAACATCCAATGTTGTGCAGTAGGCTTTTCTTATACTCCCTGGAAATAGGAGTTTTGACAGTATAGTCAAAATTATTATTTTTAATTATTTTAAATAAAAATTTTATTTTAATATTTTTATTCAGAAAAAAATTTAAAAATAATAATTTTAATTATGTAGTCAAAACTCCCAAAAATATGTATTAAAAAGTCGAGGCTAATTACTTCCAAACAAAGGGAGTAATAATTCCAATCTCGTGATCAACAGCGCGGGTTCTACAAATAGGGCACATCACTGATCGATTAGGGAGCCATTCATCAATGCAGTCCTTATGAAACACATGCGTGCACCTCCTCAATACTCTCATCTCGTCCCCGCGTCTGACTCGTAAATAATCACAGGAAAGTTAGGATCTATACGCTCGTTATGCGAAAGATTGATAGGTGATGTTGGTGCTGTTTCGGGGGAAGGTCCGGCAGGATATGAATTATATGATGGACGAAAGCACCTGAAAACCGAGCTCATCATTGTACTTGTACGTCTTGCCATGATACAATAGTTTGGGTTATTTTGTGTGTGGGTGTGTATATAATGGACGGGATAGTTTCTCAATTTTTTTATGTACAAAATAAATTAGGAAAACAAATAAATGAAAAATGAGCAGTACCTTTGAGTGCACCGACTCACCGAATACGTTATTCTGCCGTTTATTTCTACAACCGTCTTGTGGATTTATTTATTTTAATTTTTAAGGTAATATTTATTTAATTTTTATGTGTTATAATGATATTCTTTACCCATAAGCTGTTAAAAACAAATTGAATATATAAATTTTGAATTAATTTTCAATTTATAAATAATAAAAATAAATTTTAAAATTTTATAAATTATAAACAAGTTCGAGTCAAGTTTTAATCATGAGTCGGCTCGCGAGCCGACTCATGTAACAGGCTACACTCATCTAACTAAACGAACTTGAAGTCGTATACAAGCTCAATTAAATGAGTACAATGAATTCAAGTTTAAACCAAAATGATTTTCAATTTTATATAACTTCAGTAAAGATGGTTAATTTTGTGAGTTTACACGATATTTAATTTACGCTGACAAAAAACTGAAAAAATTTTCGCAACTCTACCTAGAAACTGAGCCACCAAGGAAAATTTAGTTCTTCCATCTTTACAACTAAGTGTACAACAAATAGAGATTGGAAGCAAAAAAGCCTGCCGGACTTGATCCATGGTCAGCAGTAGAGGTACTAGGTAAACTTGATCCATGAGAAGCAAACATCATAGCCAGTGCCAATCACTGTCCTCATCCTTTGTGTTTAGATTTTAAAGCAGCCCATTTGAAGTAATTACAATTTGCTTCAGGATTAGATGCAGGCCCCTGCATGAATTAAATTTAAATTTTCAGACCATCAAATAAAATGATAGTATCACTAGATCCAACAACCTTGTACATGACATGGAAATACGATTCGACATGAAAATTACGGGCATGGGTTCCTATTTTTGGTACATGAAACACGAAAGCTGGATATTGGCTTTTATTTTTGGTAAACAACATGACATGCAAGTGCACAGAATAAATATATTTATAATTTAATAATTATATTTTTATATAATAAATAAATATATATATATATATTAACAAGGATTTATAGAGTTTCATGTAAATTTATACATGTAAACACATATATTTTATGTATATTTCATAAAGATATGCATAAAAATATAATATTTTAATATATTTTGTAAGTTAATTATATTAATATTTTTATTTAGTGTACACAAAAATACGACACGAGGCCTTAAAAATTGAAAAAATGACCCGTTCTTTTATCTTTTGTAACTTATAAAGTAGGTTTACTAACATTTCTATGACCATCTGCTTCCCTAAAAGAATACACACCACAATATAGAGGGACATTTAAGGAGAAAATTAGTAGCCAAAAAAACTTAACCACAAAAGGAGGAAACTCAGCAAACCGCATGATGAAAAATGTATCTTATTGCATACCTCAGCACGAGCACAGACAAAAAATTTACGCCCCTGGTTAGGACCAGATTTTCTGACAATTCGAGCGACACAAGGTTCACCATGGCCTTTACACAGAGGTATACTGTTCTGCATGACTTCTTGAATTCTTTGCCATTCAGCTACAGCAACAGTTCTCTTCTCCTCTACTGTAGAACATAATGAATCTGACGCAGCACGATCTTGAATCGATATATCTATCTTTGAAACCAAGTCCGTTTTTGTGTTCGCTTCATCAGACTTCATGGAATCTCCATCGGAGAATTGGTCAGAATTTGGAACATCTCCTGGATTATCAGATATACCAGGGCTGCTTATGCCATCAATAGAATTTAAACTCTTCTGGAAAAACGATCGAAGTGAGAGCTGGGACCCCTGACTTTGTTTTGGTTTCTTTTTGCTTTGTACACGAGAAACTGGTTTGGCAGAATTGCTGCTTAAACAAAGCATCTTGCTCCATGAAGCTTCAGTAGGAGAACTTTGGGCACACTCAACTGATTCTGAAACATTATCTCCTTGTTTAATATGAAAAGGATTGACCAATCCATCAGGAGAAAAGTCTGGTACATCACAGTCATTGGATGATCTTTTCATCGTTACGTTACACCTTTGAACAGTATCTGTGACCAGGGTTGAATGTGACTGCCCATTGCTGTTTACATGCTCAGCTGTCTGCCTTCTTGCTAGCATCGATACTGCAAAATGATGCACAAAAAACATGGTTGGGTGAGTGTCAAGCACCCGACCTCCGAGTAGGCAATGGAAATAAGTAACTAAAAGAAAACTGATTATTATATAAATACACAATAACCAGATAATCACTACAAACAAAAAACAAGAATACTGATCGCACCAAGAGTTTGCTGACACCCTTCGACCTGAGGACAATATCTTGTAGATAACAAGGGGGTATTGTGCTGCGATATTACCGGGATCTCATCGAGGCTCATACAGACAGGAGCATGGTCAGACCCCTTCAATTTTATACCTTCCCCTCCTTTCCACCTGCTGTATTTCTTGCAGCAAGACAGAAGATCCAAAAGAACTTTTACCAAAGATGTCTATTTTTGAACTGGAAGCAATCACTAATACAAATCTTACCGACTTACCCTGTCGTATTTCCCGATTGCCACCGTTTAAACTGTGTCAATATCTCACACTCCCTGACATGGCAAGTTAAAAAGTCATGACCTTTCGAACTGTGCTCATGTAAGCATTCCCCAGCACTGAGAATATGGTCAATTCTTGATCCAAAATTAAATATCTCAGCACCTGAACTTGTCGACCAGCAAGTATATGCTTCTTTCCTAAAGAGAAATTCGACGACAGAAAACGTGTAAACAATGGTCCATAGATAATATATGAAACAGACTGTGTGTCCGTGTGTGTGCGTGTAAGGTCAGTAAATCTGTAAAGTACTAAACTGTAAGCAAAGGTCCATAGATAATACATTAAAACAGAAGGTGTGATGAGTTACTGGGTACCAAACCTTTCAGGATGTTTCGCTCGAAATACATCGGCAAATGAACCTCCACTTTCTACGAGTAAAGACCTAAACCATTCTCTAAACCTACACAATATATGTAGCATGGTATAAAAAATCATATAGAAAGTAAAATAAACACTGAAGCTGATTAAAAGAAATACAAGAATCCATAATTATCATTTATCACGTGTTGTCAAATCACATACTAAGCTATCTGCTTACTCATTTTTCTCAAAATCTGGTTTCGCGTCACAACGATCTATAGTAGAAGGAGCAATGTTGATATCACCAACAACAATCAGTCTTCTTCCTTGACGAAGGAGTGCATCCCATCTTTTCTACATCAACAGTATTTAATATTAAGAAATGTTATACAACCTCCCCTTGCCCACCATGCATGATGGGACAATTACTATTTGTCACTCTCTTGTCTTCCACAAACAAAGCTCTGATAAATTATAAATGAATAGAGATGATTAAAAGAAAAAAAGGAAAGATAGTAATGATTGCTCATGTTTTTACGAAACACATCCTTGTTCTTCCAATTTTTCCTGCCAAATTAGCCATCTAGGCTGTATTCGGTCAATACAGCAAGTATATGCTAATCAGCTACAATGTAGTGCATTTCCATCACATATTTTAATACAATCTTATACTGCAGTACTACAAGTGTCTACCTACCATCAATATCAGAGACCTTAAAGAGAGACAACCCAAAGAAAGCCTGCATTTAGGTTAAAATTTATAAATAGGGTCATTAGCTATGTGACATGCGATGACCTTTCTTCAACTTTTGGCCAGTAGGCCATGTCAAAAACTACAGCTAAGAAAGAGGTAAGTTTTATGCAGCATAGTAATCGATATGTTTTCTTAAAAAAAATAGAGCAGATTCCAATAAGTGTACCAACAATCACTTCTTATAATTGTTTGCAAAACTGAAAGTACCTGCAGGATCTTGAAAAAATTATGCTTAAATTGGATTCTTTCAACATCATCAGGATCAGCCCGAGGCCCATATATGTTGAATAAAACTGTCAAGTTTAAATAACAATCTTTCAAGCCATAATCCCTAGTTTATATCAGAAAATGTTCGTGCCTGAACCCAATGAGTAAATACTACTATGATTGATGCAAATTTGATATATCATCTAAATACCAACTAGATATTGCAAGTTTCAATACAGTAAAATTATTCATTTTTGCTATGTTGCAATTTTATCCTGCTTATGCTTATTCACTACAAACATCATAGTAGGTGAACTTTTATGATGTTCCAGCAACCATAGAGTAACTTACCAAAATGCCCATGATCAGTGATAATGCAGCGACCCTCACTATCAACTTTAAGAAGCTCGTCTTTGGAAAACTCTTCTAGCCCTTGAACAACACCACAACCCTCATCTTTTCTATCTCCAAACCCTCGAGAATTCTCAAGCAAACCCGTAAATCCTTCCTCTGCATCAACCGGCAAAGCTACTTCGCAGCTTGAAAAAGCAGACTTTACTCGACAAAATGTTGCCACGCCTGTTAAAATTAGACCAATCCTAATAAAAAAGCTAGCCTTTTCCATTTAACCTCTTAATGTTGGTTTCTTTACCCTCACAATTACATCAAATAATGTTACTATCTCGTTCATTTCACAAATAAGCATCAAACCAACAATAAAAGTGAATTACCGGAATATCCAATACGGGCCCTGGTGCAGGAAAAGAAAGACTCATACCCATCTGCCCACACCATATCTGCTCTCAAATCATGCTTTGCTAGTTTTGTCTCCTGCATATATTCCACACACAAAAAATCAATCTTTTTTCTTTTGCTAATTCAAAAAAATCACCTTTTAAAAAACTAATGCAAAAAATCAACCTTTTTTAATTCAAGAAAAACAACATTAAAATTTATAATGATGTAAAATCAAAATGTGTTTTTGTGTGTTATAGATACAAATATATAGAGAGCGAGAGATAGGGGGACCTGAAAGCAGATGATATCAGCATCGAGAGAAGTGAGTAGTTTGAGAAGAGAACCGAACTGTTGAATACGAGGTCTCAACCCGTTTACGTTGTATGTTACTATCTTCATTCTCTACCCCCTGTACTACTGAAACTTATGAATTGAACTAAAATTAATCACACTTCTTGCAAGTGGCTTTTGTTTTCATGCCTACTTTCACAAATTTTAATACGGGTCGGTCAATTTCAGTCCGGATTATAAACATACGGGTCAATTAAGATTGTGTGGGTGTTTGGGGTTCCATAAACTTAAAATAAGTAGCTTATTTTTTATTTTTTTTTACATATTTTCATATTTTTTTTAAAGATAAATATTTGTTTTAGAATTTTAAAACCAAATATGAACTTACTTTTTTCTGGAAATAAGAGCTTATTTCTGGAAAGTACATACATTCCTACTTTTTTCCAGAAATAAGCCCTTATTTCCGTAAGGTCTGTTTTGCCAAACAGACCCAGTGTTAAATTGTTAGTATTATCGGCTGGTTGGCAATTATTGGCTGTTAGTTAAAATGTTAATTATTTATATTTTAACTTGATATATAATAATTTTTTAATTGAAAAAATTTCTTCAATTTTTTTTTTAAAATTAACGGATCAAGTTTAAGCTGCTATTTCAATCCGTTAATTATCAAATATCAATATTAAATAATTTATTTAATCAATCTTTAATTTATTTCAAACTTTTAATTTTTTCCCTCAAATTTTTAATTTTTTCTCAAATATCTAAATTCTAAACAGGACCATCCTAAAATTTTTCAAGAAAAAATTAATTAATGATAATTATTTTTTAAATAATTTATTATATATATGAATAATATTATTCTTTATGTATATGATGAGTAATACTCCCTTCATGCCATAAAAACCGGTGTTTTATGAAATTTAAAAGTTAAATTAATTCAATTTTAAGTATTAATTAATAATTATTGTTAAATGTAAAAAGTATGAAAAAAATATTTTATATAATACCAGACTTAATTTTTAAATATATAAAATTATAAATTAGTAAAATATAATTTGCAGTCAAATTTAAATATATTTAACTTTATAAACCGCGGGATAAAATGGAATATTATTTTTCGATATGATAAGCATATGAACACCAATGCAAATTACTCATAACATTCCCCATTTTTATTTTGAAGTTTTAAAAATTATAGGTACTTTATTTATTTAAAAAAAATATAAAACCTAAAATTAACAATTAATGAAACAAGGGAACAAATATTCTCAACATCCATCCCATACCAATTCTGAGCACATGCATGTCAAAATTTCTTGCTTGAAATTAGGTGGTTTCTGCAAAGATTGTAATCACATGTTACTGTGCAAGAAACTACATTAAAACAATATACTTTCCACTTTTTCTTTCTTCACAGCGGCCCATCTACATAGCCATTTCTCAATACAGAAACCTTTTTTCGGATGCAGGAGGCTGAAGCTCAAAAGTTGAGCAGACTACAAGACAGCGCAACCCCAAAAAATTACTGACCCGTTTGTTTTTTCTTATAAGTAATTTATAAGTTAAAAAATACTTAAAATTTTTAACTTAAAAGTTTAGAAGATAAACCAAACGGGACTACAAATCTCTTGCTAAATTTTCTTTGAAAAAGACCACCATCATTTGTATAGGACGTGGTTGCCTCCGAATGCTTCCAAAGTAAGTGCATGGGTTACTCTTCTGCCTGACAACCGCATGGATTGTTCGCATCTGTTGCGTTCACGCTTGCAGTTCTTAAAAGCCTCCGGAACTCATTCAAGCTTATTCTCCCATCTTTGTCGATATCAGCTTCTTTAAGAAGTGGCTGTATCGAGCCTTTTAAACCCGCATGCTGCAAATCATTGCTCAAGATAGTCATTCCTTACTAATCATATTCTTAAAAAAGTCATATCATCATATGATTATATTTAATCTAAAGTGCAACTCTAACAATTATAAAAGAAGATGTTTCAGTCATGCATTCAGGAATGGATGACAAAAAAAAATCACCATTTTAAGTTCTTCAGAAGTTATATATCCATCTTTATCGACATCAAATTTTTCAAAAGCAGCCTGTGATAATTTTTGCCACTTTTTTGTGTCATGTTCCTCCAACTGATGGACATGGAGAGTGGCTGCCACAAACTCAGGAAAATCAATAAGTCCGTCAGTGTTGCCATCCATCTGTAAAGAGCACCAATAATCATTAGAAAGCTGTACTGTTCAAAAATGAAAAGTACAGATGTCAAGCTGCTAAGAAGAGTAAAGCTTAATGCATTGTAGCAGTTGTGGTAAATCTGACATATTAGTGTGTGTGAATAAATGGACTGTGTAACCTCCTGATTTCCTGAATAAGAACAAGATTTTTGCTAAATGATAAATTATGAAGACAAAGGATAAAGTCACCTTCTACTGTATAGGTCTAACTACGTAAACAAGAACAAGGCTTCCAACCGAAAGAATAAAATGTCTGAAAGCTTATATAAGACAGATAATCTAAAAGTAAGCGTATCTTTTCTTGGGAAAAACAGTGTCCATATTTATATAGTGCAGTTTCCAATAACAAAGAGTTTCTGTAAAGTTTCAGTTTATTAATCTAAAGGCAGAACTTGAAGAGCACCTAATTCAGATTTGTGTAAGTTAATATTCCTTCTGTTTGTTAGGTTACTTAATCTACTTGCTACATGAAAACCAGACATTCCTATGCAGAGATGCATGATGCAATATAAAAAAAGTCGGCTTTCTAGACTCCATCTTTGTATCTTATACAATAATTATAAACACGCATTCTTTTAAAATAAACAGTACAGTTATCAGTGAATAGACTATCCAAGTAACTCAACATAACTTGGTTTTTCCTTTTAAATCTAGACTTACCGCTTTAAGAATCTCCCTAGCACATGTGTCTTTTACATTCCAAGGACGATCTTGAGCAAGAGCCTACAATATAAACATAACGTCATTTTACATGTTCTTTTCTCAACGTCTTTTCCGAAAGATGTATATCTGTAATTTGGCAAAAAATAACTCTAAACCTAAAAGCCAGAGATCAATTCTGCATATTAACTGGAGTTTCTACAGATTTTAGCAAAACAAAACACACCTGTCTCATTTCTTCAAGACTAATAGAACCATTCTTATCCACATCAATTGCTTGGAATTGATCCCTGAGGTTAGTTAGCTCCTCTTCTTCAAGAGTACTAGCCAATGCCTGGGGCATAATAAAAACGCTTTTCAATAATTTCAAATAGTTGTACATTGTGAACATATGTGATATAAGTTTCAAAGAGTTTACCCGCAGAGCAAATTGCTTCAACCGACTGTATGTCACAAACTGCCGCATATTGTATAAAACAGATATATCCAGAGGAATCTCTGTGGCATCACCACCTTCTCGAACCCATGGATGTGCTGGAAAATCATAAAATTTTCGAGACGCTTAAAAGTAGATAAATGTAGAACATACTTTGATTTATTAGTTCCCTTATACCTGTAGTCTTGTTTAACATTATAGTATATAATAACTACATTTTGTTCAAAAACCAAGTTGGCCTATATAGTCTACAGTATGCACAATGTACAGCTGCAAAACAGATACTTACACGATTCTGTTGTCCAGGAAAAATGATTAAAATATTGGTCCTCTACTACAAAAGTTGCATGAGGTTTGACATCAAAAAGGTTTTCCGATGTTAAGCTGCCTAAAATTATTACAACATATTCCATGACTGATGGTTAAATGGTTGTGTTTTGACCAAATAGTTCCGATATTCCTGACTTGTATCTTTAGATAGAGTTTACTGCTATGTTGCACGGAGACGGGTACGGGTACATATACGGGGATAAAAAACGGCAATTTTAAAATTTTGGGAGTACGGGTATGGCAATAAATATATATAAATAAAAATTATTTATATATAAGATAGAAATAAATTTCAGCATCCAAATGTTTAAAACATAAAATATATCATGCTCTCTCAAATTTAATTAGAGACTTTCTTGTTGATATACTCCAATCATAACTCACCATTGTAAATCCTTTCTCTAGCCATATTACTTTAACATATTCTAATAATTTTTCAACATTAGCATTTTATTAATAGAATAATGAAGTTCAAAATTTAGTATAATTAGGAGGAATATAACCACATATGTCATGAATAGCTCCAAATATAACTAGGCGGCCTAAAAAATTAGAATTTTAGAGTGGGGACGGATATTTTAGTAATTTTGGGTCCTAGAAACGTCACTGTTCCAAGCCTACCGTCCCCGGTTTTTAGGAAACGTCCACAAACCGTCCTCATGCCGTCCCCGTTCCCAAGACGTCCCCAAACTTGGGTACATCCACCGATAGACGTCCCCGTGCATCATAGGTTTACTGAAGTAAAAAATCAAGTAGAGACGTACACAGAGCCTGAGCGGCTGTAAGTCGTGCCCGAGGATCCTTCACTAGCAGTTTCTTTACAAAATCTTTAGCGCTATTGCTTATGGTGGGCCATGGTTTGCGGTTGAAATCAGGCTTGTTTCGTAAAACCTGTATTAGAAAATTAAATCAGGGAACCAAATTGAGGGGGGGGGGCAAAGTTCCAGACTCCAGAGAAGCTACCCTAAAGAAGAAAAGGAAAAAATTGCACACACTAGGCTGCCAAAACTTACGAATGTATGCTCTATGGTGAAATAATAAACGAACAACGAAAAAATTTACATTCTGACAGCAAATGGAATGCGGCTTACTTCTCTAAATATGCCCTCCTCAGTTTTATCCCAGAAAGGACGCCGCCCACAAAGTAAAATGTAGGTAATGACACCAATACTCCATACATCTGATTCAGGGCCTGATTTTCGTTTTAATACTTCCGGAGCAACATAATAGGCACTACCGACAATGTCTTTAAATTTTTTTCCTGCATAGAATATCCACATAATACCCACAATATTCACTAAATTTAACAATCGCCATGATATATTTTAAAAAAGATTCCATATAAAAAAAACTGAAAAGAGTGACAATCTATGAAATAAGAATTTTACAGGTACAATAACATCTATTACCAATTAGGCAGGAAAAACAACAAAAACATATCATCTTATATACCGAAAGTGACAAGGTCATCCTTTTCCATCTCAAATTACTTATTAAACAGTAATTTACCACCTACCCGGTTTTATAAAGTCTGACAAACCAAAATCTGTAGCCTTCAGGGGTGAGTCCTCTTGTCGTGATTTAAAAAGAAAATTCTGCAAGAAATTAAAAGAGAGATACTTATGAGTAAATAAGGAAAGCAACACAAATAGCACTACTTGATGCAAAAATTGAATTTACTTAAATCGTGCGTACTTCAGGTTTCATGTCACGGTGCACCAAACCATTTAGATGACACTCAGCTGCAACCTTTAGCATTTGCCGCACAACTTGGGCAGCATCTTTCTCAGAATAATGGCTGTCTTTTCTGAACAGAGGAATATAGTAGTAAGTTCATTTAAAAAATCACTAATAATGAACAAAGTGCAAACTGCTGATTCTACATGTATTCTAAGAAGATACATTACTCACTTCGACAATATTCTATCCAGCAATTCCCCACCTTCGCACAACCTAGAAAGCAAAAAAAAGAAGCAGAATACAGTCAAATTATGGATAACCCATATGACCAACATAATTAATTAGAAAAAACTTCAGAAGCCTCACAACTGTTGAACTTGCTCCCTTTCTTTTTGTATTCCCTTTTACCGACTTTTTTGTTCTATTCTAAGTGCCATTTTGGTCCAGTTCATGCAAATTTTCTTTGTTGATTGAATTGTACATTTTTCCGTTCATATCTTAAGGTCCTGTTTCATGCAATGTAGATGTGCAAGTATTCCTCAGGTCACGGGCTTAAAATAGGCTCTTTAAGGGGAAAAAAGCCTTGTAATTGGACCTTCCCACTCTATATTTTCTCTAGACATTTATATTTAAAAAGGTAAAATGTATATTCGCTTGGATACAAAGTTGACATTTGTGGATACATTAATATCCTAGTGGCAAGGCTCTTCCCTACCACTCCTTCATGAGTCATGGCCAAGGTCATGGGGTCAAATTCTTACTTATCCCTCCTGCGTGCTTTCTTGAAAATACTTTAAAAATCTTATTCATTTAAAATTTTGTAACATGCTAAAGGAAAAACCCCTTTTTCGTCAACTTTTTCTCTGCAGTATATCTAATTTGTTGAAAAGTGTGTTGTGCGGAAAACAATCGAAGAATGCTAAAAAGGAGATGTGTTCGGGGGGGGGGGGGATATAGTAGCAATTCTTACTCCATAGCTATATATACATAAGAATCATCTTCAAATGCACTATAGAACTGAACCACATTCTCATGGCCACTTAAAGCCTGCAAAATCTTTACTTCTCGCTTGACATCCTCAACAGCAATAGGTTGGACCATCTGCAAGAAAATGCAAGATCACTTTTGATATGTTAGATTTAAGGAATATACATTACACTATCGCTAAATATACAACCAGCACATTTTCCATTCCTATTAACTACCGACAAGGTAAGCAAGCACGTTTAAGGTCCCAAACACACCCATTCATCCTCCACTACCCCATTTTGAATCGAACCCAGCATCCAGGATTGAACATGAGAAGAAACTAGCCACATAACTCCCTTAACCGCAGAAGATAGACAAATCAAAAAAGTTCATCAATTTGACATCTTTAGCAGCAATTTCATTTTTGTATATAAACACTTAATGAGAAACAAAATCGAAACTTTGATTGCCGGCACTCAATTTATACATAATATTTATGGGAAAAGAGCTTCCAAAGGTCGGAGTAGAAACTCTTTCCCCTTTTAGTGCAGTTCATATTCATTTAACTAACAATTTAGCCGCATGGATGAGAAGACCACCCAAAATGAAAGGATGGGTAACTTTCAAATAACTTATTTGCCAGGATATCAATTTTATAACAAAGACATGATCCGTGCAGACCACCCAAATGAAAGGATGGGTAACTTTCAGATAATTTATTTTCTTGGATATCAATTTTATAAAAATAAAAACATGATCTATCTAACGTTTTTTCAAAGAACTTTCAAATAGAAAAGACACAAGTATATATAAAACAATAGTCTAGAACTTAAAGTTGGAGTAAAATTAAATGAAAATAATTATACTGATGGATCATCAAAACAAGCACAAAAGTTGTCAATTTTGCATGCGCACCATAAATAAGTTTACCGCGAAATTGTACCTTATTCTTGTCAATTCTTTTGACAGCAACAAGATCTCCAGTAGTATTATCTGTAGCACTATACGTGTACCCAAACTGACCATGTCCCAACAAGTTTCCAATCGTGTATCTCTTCTCAAAATTTCTCTCGTATCCGAAATTCGTTTTCTTTCCTACAGACACCGTCCTCCCATTGATCTTTTTTTTCCGCTTGATCAGCTGGTGCTGTTTCTGCTGCTCGTTATTAACAACAGGTGTTGTTGCATTGCCATTATCATTATCATTCACCGCGGCAACTGGGATCACACCTGGTGTTGCATTGTTATTCTTTGCGGTTGAAAGACACACACCCATCTTCTTCTTCTTTTTTTCCAATGAAGATGTTAAAAAAATTCAAATGATCATGCAAAAATGATGAGAAAATTTGAATAAATAATAGTGTACAAAATTGAATGAGGAAGGTTTGATTGGTAATATTGGTATGTCAAGCAAGTAATATAGGTTTTGTATTAAATATGATAAAATTAAAATGGCATTTGTGAAGAAGAGGAAAGAAGAACGAGACAAGAAAGGAGGGAAAGCCCCTCCCCTCCTGTTTCTGCTGGAGAATAATAACAAAATAATATTGTGTTGCTTTTATTTTTTGTTTTGGTTTTTATATTCACTTTTTCCTTTATTACACTTTTTCTTGCCTTATCTCTTGTTTGTGATTCTGTATTATACCAATTCATAGGATAAATAATTTTTTGCCTGATTTTATAATTTTAAAATCATTGTCTCGTTTTATTATAGAACGCCTAAATTGGTGTAATATTTAATGATAATTAATATATATTTGGTCCGTTCTAAATTAATTGTCTTATTTGATATTTTATGATCAAATTTTAACCATAAATTATACATTATTTTTTATAATTTTAAAAAATTAAAAATTATATTTTAAAATAGATTATATATATAATAATATAATTTTTATTAAATTTTTAATTAAATAATAGATGTAATGTCCAGTCAATGTTTAATTAATTTAACTAAAACCATCATAGATAAATTGGGAGAAAGGAAGTTACTATTTAAGCCTTTTAACTTTTAAGAGGTGTCGGTTCTATTATATCTCTTAAGCCGCGTTGGTTATTATAACTTGTCGATTGTC
Source organism: Oenanthe sinensis (assembly GCA_028671895.1). Lineage (NCBI taxonomy): Eukaryota > Viridiplantae > Streptophyta > Magnoliopsida > Apiales > Apiaceae > Oenanthe > Oenanthe sinensis. The sequence goes on along the minus strand of CM053805.1, from coordinate 43,562,548 downwards.
ATATATATTCATACATCTATTAAAAATTAAAATAAAATAATGTTATATTTTTTATATTAAAATAATGCCCTATTCAATTGTTGAAATTTATTATAAAAAAACATGAGAAATTTACGAAGAAAATGTAAAGGTTATTTGACATAGTGTCAGCTTCGAGTTTGCCTTCCAAGTGGAAGAGCTGGTCCGCTAGTTTGTATTTCTAGATTTACTTATTATGTTTCTTTCTCCACACTCTTCATATTTTGAACAAGTCTTTTTCCTGACTTGGTAAATTACTCCCTCCGTCCCGTAGGTTCTTAACATTTTCATTTTGCACAGATTTTAGGAAACAATAAATTAACATATTATTTGATAGAGTAGATTTTAACCGGCGGTCTTTCAATAATGTAAGGAGATAAAGTAAAAAAAATAATGCATGATTTGAAAAAGTTGATTACTGCTCGCCTAATTACACCCGCCTACTTTTGGAGAGTTTTAAACTTTTCATCAACAAAATTAAGCTAATTACAAGTGTTTACATATTCACTTTACAGAAGTATAGTCAAAACAAGATTCTTCAAATCATTTGTCTTGAGGCTTCAATAGCTCCAAATTACCAAACAACAATAATGCAAATTATCAAAAATAAGAGATTGACCAATAAAGAGAAAAGGCAAGTTGCACAAATCTTATCACTAAATTTCAACAACAATAAACTCAAGCATGGGTTGATCAAAAGTCTTGCATCAGATTTCAAAATCAGTAGAATCACTGTATACATCATATGGAAAGTGGTGTTAAAATCCATAAAAGATGGAACTATACCTGATGTGGACCGCAAGTACAAAGGAAGGAAAAAAACACATGTGTTAGACTTGGAAAAGGTAAGATCTATTCCCCTGCACCTTAGAACTAACATTAGGACACTTGCTTTTCAGTTGGGTGCATCAAAAAGTGGTGTTCACGGACTTATACAAAAAGGCAAAATAAGACCTCACTCAAGTGTCTTGAAGCCATTTTTAACTGCTCCAAATATGAAGGCAAGAATAGAGTTTGTTTTAAAACACCTTCAAAATTCTACACCACATACAAATCCAATATATGTCCACATAGACGAAAAATGGTTTTACATGACAAAAACGAACCAGAAATATTACCTATTACCATCTGAACCATTACCACATAGGACATGTAAATCTAAGAGGTTTATTACCAAAATAATGTTCATGAGTGCAGTAGCAAAACCTATGTATGATGAAAATGGCCTTTGTATTTTTGATGGAAAAATTGGCATTTTTCCATTTACAATTGAAGAGCCAACAAAGAGAGCAAGCAAAAACAGAGCAAGAGGAGTCATAGAAGTAAAACCTATAGAGAGTATCACAAAACTTGTCATTAAGCAATGTCTTATTCAGAAGATTATTCCAGTCATCAAAATCAAGTGGCCGTCCATTTCCAATCAACACATAATTATACAACAAGACAACACGAAGCCTCATATTCATGAGAGTGATCTAGATTTCATCAATGCAGCACAATCAGACGGGTTTGACATTAGTTTAGCTAATCAACCGACAAATAGCCCAAACCTCAATATTAATGACTCCAAAAACTGTGTGTCAATTAGTTGATGCGGTAGTGAATGCATATAAAGAAGTTACCGATGTGACGTTGAATTATGTATGGCTGTCTCTTATGACTTGTATGAACGAAATTCTAAGACACAAAGGTAACAATAACTACAAGCTTCCTCACATTGGCAAGGAGAGGCTCGAGCGCTTGGGAAAACTTCCCACCAATATCGCTGCTCCTTTAGACTTGGTACAAGAAGCATTACATGAATTACATGTTCATAATTCTACTGAACTATGACCCTTTTAGAGATCAAAGCAATATTTTTGTTGTTAAGTTCTTGTACTCTTGAAACATAACAAGTAAATGTTTTTTGTATGGAGTACTCATTTTGTATGTATAAATCCAATATATATATGTGTCTTTTTTAAGGTTGATTGTATAATCGAACATAAGCAAAACAATTAAATCAAATTTAATGAAAACAAATCAGGAAACAACTCGAGCACTACATTAGGCAACTAATTCCATGAAATCCTCCACATTTAATATTCAAGAAAATAAGATTAACTTATTCCAAAAAGTCAAACTATATCAACATAAACTTACCAAAATTGATACCCATATTTAGTTAGAAAAACGGGGCAGGAAGATCTGCAAAAGGCCAGTTGGGTCGTCAAACTTTAATTTTCGTGGTTCTATTTTGGTAATCTTACACCTCTTTATTCTTTGAAAACCCACATCATCTTCCATAGTTTTCCAGCCCTTTCTTTCCGGAGTATCTTCTACAATATCGAAGATGTCTAGATAATTTTCAATAATCAACTGGGTTAAATCTATTCGGCTGATCGAATTTGATAGGGATAATATAATTCCTTGTGATTCATCTTCTGGTTATGGACCAGAATTTGATACATAACTTAATATTTCTTGTGATTTCATCAAAAACATTGATTTACATATTAGGGTTTATGGAAAAAAAGATGGGCATACAATTATAGAGAATATTATGGAAGGGATGAAAGACATGTGAGTTAACTGGATTTTAATATTATATTTCTTTTTTTAGATTGTTGTTATGTTGCGTATAACTGTAACATGTAAAAAATATAGTGAATATAAATATAAATATTATAAAAAGTTACTATTTTTAGAAATGTTAATCAAGTGAGACGGCCAAAAAAGGAAAGTGTTAAGAATTATATAAGACGGATGGAGTACTAAATTTTGAACTCTCACTTTTTTATACTTTTTATATTTCGTAACTTTTATTTTATTTAACTTTTTATAATACATATTATCCTTATATAATTTTAAAATTCTCAAAAATAATTTTATTCAAAAAATTTAGCCAATTTTATCCATAAAAAATCAAGTAAAACAAAATATATGGATAAAGGGCGTACATTATATTTTCTTTTGTTTAACAATTCTTTTTTCATATATATAATTGTTTTATCCAAAGTTTTGATCTCTACTACTCGACTAATTACTTTTTTTCTAATCAAACAATTTATTAATAAAATATTATATGGCATTTATAAAAATAATTAAAATTAAAATTTAGCAAACTCATATTAAAATAAATCAAATCACTTCTTTATTCATTAAAAATAAAACTTTCCCCGCTGCTGCAGCGTATCTTTCATTCATGCCGCTATATTATATTTTGAGAAATAATATAAAAAATGTGTGTAATTGATTTTTTTTCAATGTATTCAAGAAATTAATTACAAATCTATACAAACCCTTAACTAATTGTATATGTGTATGATTATTATAATAATCATAAAATTAATAATATTTTTAAAGAAATGTAACATATAAATTCAAAAATACAAATATATTAAAAATGTAACATATAAATTCAAAAATACAAATACGGATAAAATGTAACATATAAATTCAAAAATACAAATACGGATAAAATGTAACATATAAATTCAAAAATACAAATATATTTTTAAACCATTACTCCTTTTTTTTTTGCGGAGAAAAAAAATCCTAGAAATTTCATACGGATAAGCGATGGGTCCCCCGATTCAAAAAAAAAAGTGTTAATACCGCCCAAAATAAAAACGCGCGAATTAATGGATTAAACAACTAATGTTGATCACTCTAGATATATTCCATCAGTTAAATAATATCATAAATTAATATGCAGTTTGGCTGTAGATCCCATTTCGACTAATATTTATGTCAGTTTGACTTTTGACAAATATCTTAATGTTGTCACTTTGACCGTATAATAAAATTTATCATTTTTAAAATTTTCTTTTTTTGAATTAAAAAGAAGAAAAAATTAAAAAAAAATCATATTTAATATGCGGTCAAAACACCTATAAAAAAGTGTACCGAAAGTCAAATGGACATAAAAAAAATGAGTTAAATCTCAAAGTAATCACTGAAGTGAAGGACATGTATCAAATAGGTGACTCTAGTTATCAGAGTCTCGTTTTGACCAATATAGTGGAGAGTAATGACAGTACCGTTAGTCAAACGAAAAATAAATAGTAAAATCCGAATATATATTTAATATTAACAAAATTTGAATAATTAAGTTTTTCATTTTAAAATCCGAAAATATATTTTAAAAAAAATATGTTTTTCATTTTAGAATCCGAATATAAAATTTAAGTTTTTCATTTTAAAATAAGAATATATATTTAATATTAACAAAATTGAAATTTTGTTATAAAATTAAAATTTAAGTTTTTCATTTTAAAATCTGAATATATATATATATATATATATATATATATATATATATATATATTTAATATTAACAAAATTCAAATTTTGTTATAAAATTAAAATTTAAGTTTTTTATTTTAAAATCCGAATATATATTTAATATTAACAAAATTTGAATAATTAAGTTTTTTATTTTAAAATCTGAATACATATTTTAAAATAAATATATTTTTCATTTTAAAATCCAAATATAAAATTTAAGATTTTCATTTTAAAATCCGAATATATATTTAATATTAACAAAATTCAAATTTTGTTATAAAATTAAAATTTAAGCTTTTCATTTTAAATTCTGAATATATATTTAATATTTTCCGTTAAAATTTAACGTTACTATTCATTTTCCGTTAGTCAACTGGCACTGTCATTACTCTCGACTATAGGGGTCAAAATGAGACCCCGATAACTAGAGTCACCTATTCGATACATGCTCTTCACTTCAATGAGCACTTTGAGATTTAACCCTAAAAAAAATGGAGGGAGTATAAATGACAAAAGCTGACCACAGAAAGAAATGGGAACAGTAAGCCTGCAAGTGTAAATGACGTGAACTGGTATTCTATACAGTCCTTTAAACTGTTACAAGCTAGACCCAGGCACCACAGTGATTTAGTTGAATATTACACACTAGGATTAATAACTAAAAAAACTAGCCAACAAAGCCTCTCAATGGCTACTAACTAATTATTTACAAGTCTAGTTAAATTAGAACCAGGGATGCCATGTTGGATCCATCATACACAAGTTTCTGGGCGTCAAGGCGGCTTCTACCAGCTCCGTCACACCCCTCTGTACAGACTGTGGTGGATCTACAGCATTCTCCTCCTGATGCAGCAAAAGGAAAAAAATATGCACAGGTAATTAGCTTGCTTAAATGTTTAAAATCTATTGCTTTTAGAGAATTTGTAAAGGCGATTAAAATGACAGATTTTTTGGCTAAATGAAGAATAACAGAATTTACCTATGTTTTCTTAAAACTTAAACCAAAAAACAAAAACTGTTTCGTTAATTATCTCAGCTATCCGCAGTCTGCATTATACCAAGTGGAAAGAAGCATACCTCTTCGGATATATATTGTGGGGCAATCGAATTTATCCTGTCAATAACATGCTCAACATTTGTTGTGATCTTCTGTCTGAAGTCAGTAGGGTTCAAGGTACTTCCACCAACAACTGGGCCAAGGTTAATCCCAAGAGGCCTCCTCCAAGACCAAGATAACAGCTCATCACGGAAAAACATAGCTAGATGATGCCACAGATGCTGACTTTGCTGCAATAAAGCGGATTCAACATTACTCGTAAGATAGAAAACAGGCTGAAAAGTTAAAAGTGACATATTTCACTAAACTATTTTGGGCTATCCAGTACCTAATATTTAGTACTACAGCAAAAAAAAACCATGTAAAGCAACAAAATATTAACCATTTTAGAAGAATAAACTTACTTTCGGCGAAACCACTGCCTGGGCCGCCGATGACATGGCAGACACAATGAGTCCTTCAACACCAAAATGGGAGAAAAATGCCTGCAAATTTCTTGTCAAGCGGAACGGCACAGGTTCATTAAACTCAATCATCCCATTGGCATCATATGCTGGATGGAAATCAGTTTGGAATATCTTTCCGGTATTCTTGGCAAATAATATTTTGTTTGGGGACCTCCCCCCTATTTGTAGCATAAATGACACAAAACTTGAAAGGGCTAACTGAATGGCAAATTGCTTTTTGAACGCCCACATATGGTTCCCATTCAGCAAGGTCTTGTACATGTACTGAGAAAATATGCTGTCAGTGACAACAGTTTTTGTTATGTCATTATAAGCTTGCAGGCGAAGATCTACTACAGCATCAGGTGATATTTGGCCAGAAATTGCTTGGTTCAGCTGCTCCTTGAAGTAGGTAATAGGTAGATCTGCCTCTCGGTCATTCCTAGCGCAATGATTCTCATAAACCTCAAGGAAGGTGCTGTACATTAGATCATCTTCTACCATCCGTACCTATAGTATGAGAAGGCATTAATTATTATTAACATTCGAGAAAGAAGACAAGTTTTTACAGATAGTGTGCATGACTTGAAGGTTTGTAATGAACCACAACCCAGATTATCGCATGAAAAAAATCAGCAGATAAGCATCATCATACTAGATCTCTTTAAATTTTATGTATAGAGAATCAGATTATATAATGAGATCAACAGGTAATACAACCAACAACATAACAAGCTGTATATATCACCTGAGACCAAACAGGAATGATAATTGGCGTGTGAATGCAGATGTGGCGACGTCTCGATTCCTTGTGCTTATCAAACATTTGGTTCATCACACGAAAAAGCTGTAATATACGCTCATCACTTCTAGCATTGGGGGTTAAAGATGTTTGAACAATAAAATGGCGCTGGGAGCCATCTGAGCCCATCAGAGTCAAACGACGAAAACTACTCCCGTGCCTTCGCACAATTGGAACATCAGCTCCAACTCGGTCCAATTTTATAGTATGATCAGGAGCTACTTCCTGAATAAGGAAATTTGTAAAATTTAAAATGTTTGAAGCATTCTGAAACAAATGTGGATAAAACATGATACACAGTAGAATCTCGAATACTGAATATCATTCCTAAAAAATCATTGTAGAAATAGTTGCAAATAATGATTATAATTTGGGCCGCAGAAATGACTTAAACATGTTCCTAAGCACAGCCCCAAGTTTTGATGAAAATAAGGAATCTTTTAAAGTATTTATAGTGCACTATACAGTTTCTTAAGATGTACAAACTTAATCATTAGCCAGTTAAAAAAAAAACTATTACAACCTACCTGATCGGTAAAATATTGGCCTGGAACCTCCACATCAACAACATGGAAGTCACGCAACACCCTGCTTTCTTCTTCCAACTTCAGGACAGCAGGGAACCTATCCTCAACATTGCTCTGGAGGACATTTTTCCAGTGTTTCAGTCGTTCCGTAAGTTCAGAGAGGGTTGCAGGAAATGTGGTGGTGCTCTCTGGATCAAGATCACGCTCAAACTCCTGCTTGTACTCTCTCACGAATTCAACATGTTTGTTCACAGCATCTGCAGAGAAACAGGCTCTACAAACACCAGACAACTCCTTCTTGAGAGATTGGGGTACCTCAGCTGTAGTTGCAGTTGGGTACTTATAGCAGCGGTGGAGCAGAGCATTAACAACTGCCAGTAGTCTCTCCTCTGGCAGGGTGACAAACCTTGAACCGATTTCTGTAAGGAGAGTCTGCAAAGATGTACATTACATGCTGAGATGGTCTCGTCTAAATAAGGATTCCAATTGATAACATTGGACAGATACACAATAGGATGGCTGCTACTTAAAAAATTTACAGCCTACACTTAAACATCTGGAAGTGATTCAGCAGATGACTTAAAAGAAGAAATTACCATTTTTTGTGCAATAAGAGGCAGAATTGAGAAAATTTATACCGAAGTACTTACCTCAAGTTCGCTAGCCAGATTATTGTGCTTGCTTCTAAGAGCTTCCATCACATCCTTTGCAGCATCAAATGCACTGGCGGCAGAAGCAACCAATCCCAGAACACCTGTACGCCTTAGACCATTCTGGCCACTATCATTAATATTTGAAGAAGTCTGCTGTAAAGATTGGTCATTCCCGCCACCTTCAACAGCTGAAGACCTTTCAGAATCTTGCATCTGAGTGTTTACACCATCACTGGAGGCAACTGTACCACTTGCTTGGCTTCCTTGATGAACCTGATTGTCAGAAGCTAATGAACCCCCGCCATGATTAGCTAACCTAGCATTGCTATCAGCCAATCCGACAGAACCGGAAATAGAAGCATTTTGCTGCATTCTTTGCTGAGCCATTGCCATTCGACCAAACTCAGATTTATTAGCAACATCTCGGCGCTCCAGTAAGTATGTTCGAAGCCAATAATATAATGCCTGCAGTTTCAAGAAAAATCACGATGAAGACTGTTTGTTGCTTAGCACAACGAACAAAATAAGATAGAGATAGTTCAACTGCGCCTAGTTACATCATGTGACTTCCAGAAGTAGCAATCTGACATACCTGTGGAAATACTGTAGCAATTTTGAGTAGAACCAGCTTGCAATGGGAGGCTTCCGTCCTCTGCAAAGAAAGTAAGAGCTGGGGAATCCAAGAAAGCCAAACCCAGTGGGGAATTTGTTCCAAGTACTTGTCAAATGCTCTTCCAACAGGTTCATTTGGAGTATCAAAACTGAGAAGATAGAGCACACGAGCTAAGTGGCTTCTGGAGTTGGGGATTCCAAATTTGATACCTTGAAGAAAGCAGCTCACAGCATATTCTAGCCAAATTTCATCACTAGTCATCTCTTTGTAAGCCTGGAAAACAAACACCAGAGAAGATATGATTACATTAGCATACAACATATGTGCATATGGTTTAGTAAACCATTATGAAAAGAGTACCATGTCACAATAATTTCCCCAGCTAATCCATCCTTTAGGCAAGTTCTTGAAAAGGCTTATTGCATTTGAATATGCAAGGTTGGCCCCCTCACAATCATTTAGCTTCAGCAAGAAATCTCCCTTCAGGCGGAAAATTTCGGCTTTGTGCTTGACAGGAAAATATTCAAGATTTGTACTGTTTATCAAATTAAGGCCATTGGTAAGCTCTCCCTTCATTTCCAAATAAGCCTTTGCCTGCTCTCTTATCTTAACAAAGGCCTCCTGCGAACATGTCAAAAACTAAAACACATGAAGTGGTTGTACTTCTGCCTACCTCCCCAACCCCAGCCCCACCACACTGACAATGTGATAAAAAATACAGAGAATCGAAAACCAAGTTACAATACCTGCACTTCCATGGTTGAATGTCCATACATCTTGTCCAAAATGGATACACAAACATCATGCAAACCCTGTTTACGAGCAATGTGGGCAAGCTTGTTAACATTCCACGCCTTGTCACGGTAACCAAGGTGATGAAGTTGTGAATTAGTTGAGCCAAAATCTTTGAAAGCATCAATCACTAAATTATACATTTCATTTCTCCACTGAAGCAAATCATACCAAACAGAGGAATTGTCCCACTCATTTGGAGTTCGAAGTCTCCAAGTTTCAAGGATATCTTTGAGATCTGCATACAGACCACCATGCATACCAACAGCAGAACTTCCAGCAGGTTTGTTCCCGTTAGCAATGTCAACTATAACTCTAGCGGATTCTTGAATCTCAACTAATTGTTGAAATTGATGCAAAAGAGGAATTCTAGAATGAATAGACATTTCAGGTAATTGCCACCACTGTTCCAAAGCTAGATCCACCCCTTTCCCCACAATGTTTTCTGCATCAGCTACACCAGTTGTTTTATTTTCATGAAGAGAGAAATAAGCCTGAATGATACGAAGTTTAGGAGTTTCTTCTACTTGAGCCTTCGGTATTACATGATCTTTCAAATAGGTCCAATCAGGCTGCTTCCAGAGACTATCGAGCAATATTTCATAATTTTCCACAAGTTTGCCAAAGTCAACCAGCACATCCCACTGACTGAGTTGACTAGCACAATACAGCCATTGCTCTTCCCAAAGGCACATCTCTGCTTTGGGAACAGTGTTGCTGTAAGTCCCTTGAGTTGCCTTGAGCATGGCTTGATAGAAGAGGCTTTGAGCTCGCTGCCAGTAACCATGCTGGACAAGTGAAAGCCCAGCCCTAGTTTCAGCTGTCATTGAACGTTTCTTCCACAATCCACATCTCATGTCTTCTTCATTAAGCAAACGGTAAAGCTCAGCCAGAGACTCGGAGCACTTTGAGTCATTTAAAAACAACATAACATGGCTTTCCAGAAGTCCCAATGCAATGTGCCAAGCATTATACGTTTTTCCAATATATTTGATGAGCTCGCTAGGCATTCGTGGCTGAGGGTGACTTAACTGGAGACCTTCCATAAGAGCTTGCACAACGTTTGGCCTGCTGGACTGCTGCTTCTTGTGATAGTCTTTTGACAACAAATTTATCATCGGCTTAGCAAGTGCCACTTGTTCCTCCTTGTGTAAGGTCACCCACACGATTGGAAACACCAAGACCCACAAATGATATGCAACATTTGCATCTGTATGGGCCAATTCTCTCAGTGGAACAACGAGATCAGCAACCTGCAGGGAGGAGAATTCAATGTCTACGCAAACAACAATACAAGCTACAAGATATATCCAAAGGTATTGACAAGACCATATTGGAAGATAAGATCAGTAATTCCCTTGCAGTTTCCCCTCATATGGAGGGTGTGCAAATGCAACTGATACATATTAAAGTTGCTCTGTGATGCTCGGACTCTCCGGAGAACCCGGCCGTACCCGTGTCGACACGGACACGGACACTTGGATTCGGATCCGAATACCATCTAGAAAATGGACACTCCATCTCATCTTTAACTTTGATAACTCATTTGTAAAAGGAAGAGAAGAAGAAAATATAAAAAGAAAAGAGGTGCAATTGATGTAAAAGGAGGAGAAGACAGAAAGTCTTTATTTTACCCTCTTTTTCAAAAGTTTATATATTACTTTATATAAAATGATAGATATTTATTTATAGAAAGTATCATATTATATTAAAAATAATAATTGCCGTGTCCAAATTCAAGTATCGGATCCTTATAAAACGTGTCCCTGAGTCTTCAATTTTGGAGTTTGAAGAATCTAACACACTGATTTGTGTTCGTGTCGGATTCTTCTAAAAGAGTCTGAGCATCATACAAGTTGTTTATTAAATCATTTAAATTAATTGAAATTCACAAAGTAAACACTTGATTGTTGCTCCTAGCACGGCCTACAAATAGTAATATACAGTTTAATAAGGCTGCTTTAAGTACTTACATATCTTAAAGATACACAGATATACCAGTTGTCAAACATATCTGTTGGAATACAACAGAATTATGGCCTTTTACACCCTTAACATAAACAGCAATACAAAATCTTGAAGTAGAGACACCAAGTACATATCCAAATACCTGAAGTCGGCTCATTTGGCTCAGAAACTGGCCATGCTTCAAAACAAGGGCATCAAATGTTAAAGGGCCATCCTCAGCACTTTCGGTAACATCTGTGATCATAGGTTGCTTCACAGATATATCAGAGAGAGAACTTGAAACTAAAAGTGAGGGTAATTTGGCAGAATTTGGAGCAAGTGTTATAGGCTTATCTTCAACTAAGATGGCAAGAAGAAGATCAAGGCCTTGCTTTAGCCAGAAAACATCACTTAAAGCTTCCCAATCTTGAACCTGTATGATGTATTGCAGCCTTGTAAATAGTTTTTTGCCCAGAGACTCGTGATATAGGCAAAAGAACTTCATCCTGATCTCAGGATCCTTCGCCCTTAAACCAAGCAAAAATTGCCTCTCAATCTTTTGAAAAACTTCTTGGCGTAGGGAAAGAGGAAACCTAAAAGTCATTAAGTGGTTAACCTCAATATCATGAACAACTTAAACTTTAATTAATATACATATATACTGTCGTTCATGTTTAGTAAATTTCAAAAAGCATATGAACTGATCCAAACATAAGACCACATATATAATGCAAGCCTAAGCGACCACTTTTCCTAAGGGTATTAAAACTACTACTTACTTATTTGAATCTGCACAAAGACCATACAGAAGCTGAAGATATTTGCTGTCCCACTCTTCAATAGAATTTGAGGAGAAGTTTAGCTTATCAACTTGTGAAAGGTTTTTAAGGAAAGCAACTACTTCTTTTGGCGTGAGAAAATTACTAGACGCAACGGCCATTCCCGAAATACCAAAATTGTCTTCAATCCACCCCTTTATGACATCAAGTACACAAAGGAGGACAGTTTGATCAGTCCCCTTCTCCGACAGTAGAGAATTTAAAATCTGAGTTACTAATCGTTTACAGTCCGGAACAAGCATAACCCTCTGGCTAATAAGTTTCAAAACAGATTTAAGATTATCAATGATAACTCCCAAATCAGCACCTTGGCGAGAAGAACTCACAGCTGAATCTGGATCTGTTCTCTGACCCTGAATCAAATTGCACATACAAATCAACACACAGTATTTCTAACTTTGTAAATACACTCCAGATTGACAAGAAACTTAAAACATGAAAATGAATTCTGATCATTTATGTAAAAGAAATGAGATTGACTGAAATAAATGAATGCACCAACTAATCGTGTAAAATAAAATAACTCCCATAGAGTCGCATGTATTTAGAGGAATGATGGCATACTTGTTTCACATAAGAACCGGTTGCTGATCCCATATCTCGAGCCAAGCTCTGAAAAACACGAACTAAATTGTAAGGATCAATGATGTTTTCTTGCACCTCCGCCAAGGTTTTCATGACAAACAGTACAAAGCTAATCATTTGTGCAGAGTTATCTTCCCCTGCTGTCTGTGGAGTTGCAACAGCACCAAGATGCTTCTGAATAAGCTCGTTGACCTTCATATACAAAGTCTTTACATCCGGCGGGGTACTTGCAGCTTCAGAAGGAAATGCTAGAAAAACCATCTTTAACAGGGAACACAATGACTTTCCAGCGTCTAACATTTTATACTTGAAACAAGGCTCAAGAATCTGTAAACCATTGTAGCAAATATTATGGCAATTTCTTTGTCTCAAACACACAAAATGCATACAAAATCATATGCCAAGACACTTACTTGAGATATTTGGCTTATATTATTCCGAATAAATAAATGTGGTTGTTTCTCCAAAACCTTGTTCATCACATCCAATCCCTGAGCAAGCGCTGTAGATGGGTCCTTTGACTGAGTTGGCTGTATACTGCTTAGAAGCTTTTCCAAATAGTTAAATTTAACATTTGCATTTGGCCACACATCTAGAGCTTGGGATAGGAGTTCCAAAGCTTGTTTATACATTAGACTCGCTTCCTTATCCTTGGGTTCTATAACCAAGGCCACCTAAATAGGATTCAAACAACACTTATCACTACTCAGAGCAACTATTCATAGTTTACACCAAGAAACTTCAGACTCTAAACTTCAAACAATTATAATATGTTTTTTGATGCAAGTACTGTGTGTTCAGAGGAAATTGATACTAACAAATCAGCACATTATCCTAAGCAGATGTGTTTCCAGTAGTTGAATAAAGGCTTACTCTTATCAGAAAATTAATGATCATTTCCTCCATTGCGGCATTAGGCTTAAATTCTTCATCAGGTTGTCCAGCAGATCCTGGCGTTTCAATGTTAGGTACAGATGAGGCACCACCAGGTGACATAACAGAAAGGGACTGGAGGCCAGGCTCAACCTTTAACCTTTTAGTTAAATCTTCAGAATATGTAGAACCATCCACTTGTCGCTTAGGCTCATTAGCCCCAGAGCTGTGATTGATATTTTCGCTATTCTGACTTGAAAGGTCACCGTCCACCATGCCTACAGTTTCTTTTTGTCTCTGTCTCTCCCAACTAACAACCAACCCAGCAAGTTCAATTGCAAGTCGGCGATTCTCAGTGGTAGTATTATATGGTAGTCCAAGGCGACTAAGAGAATTGACCATCTGGGGCACAAATTGAGCTCTACAATTGTAAAAGAGATCAGAATGCCTCACAATGAGCTGGAAAATGTGGATCAGGTTCGGAACCGAGTGTCCTTCCTCGACAAGAATTTTTTTAGTGTAACGTATCCATATGGGCATACGAGAGTCGCCCATAGGTAATCTTCGTGGAAGAGCTGGCATTAGTATATCGAGAGCTTGCTTGACCAACATCTTATTCTCTGGTTGGCATGTACGAAGAAGAGCAACAAACACCTGCAGTTTAAATTTGCATTTAAGAGTTCTTTACGAATATATATTTTATACATTAAATGCTTTAAATAATAGATTTGGCCCCACATACAAAAATTGGAACTGCTAGGGAATATGAAAGCACTAGATGAAACCAACATGTTCTCATAAGGTAACCATACAAATCTAACAAAGATCAAACCAGGTAATGTGTGTGGGACTCTGGAGATTATGATGTTAACACTACTTCTATAGTCATGAGTTGGTGTGGAATGGATTTCTCTCTGGGAGTTTCAGTAAAGAATTCTTAATAGCATAGCGATTGGTACAAGAACAGCTCTAATCTGTGGACTCACTTCAAAACCGGATAAGCTACCTAGAAGTTGGATTAAGATAATGGTACATAAATTGACCTTGAGGTCCTTGACAGAAAAGCCTGCAAGGAGGCTATACTAAAAGCAATAAAATGTACATCACAAGCCAGTGTACTAGTGTGGACGTCAGATGCCTGGCTTATAAGGGCTATTTTAAATTTTGTGAATTCTTGTGAAATCATATACAGAAAGCTAAGCCCTTAATGATTTTTATTTTTTTGATAGAAATTATATATATTACGTCTCTATTTCAAGTGCAACTCGATTAAGTTACCTGGAGTATAATTTTCTCAGGGGCCTGATAGGCCTCCAAGAAGTGGCAAACATTAACAAATGCCCATTGTTTACTAGCACTGTCTTCACGTTTGAGATGATTCCAGCCAAACTTGATGAGTTCTTTCCGATGGTGAACAAGGTCAGTTTGCAGATACTTAAGAAGTAGAGTTGCAAGCTGTAAAAGCTCAATCCTCAATGGCTCGTCATAATCAGCAGAGACCTGTGCAGCATACAAAATAATTAAAGGAAAAAAGCAAACAATTTAAACAATTAATGATAAATAGATACACTCGAGAAACGAAAACCCATACCTCTTCAGGAGGATCAAGAAGGCTGTCGACAACTGTCTTAATTATACTAGTGTCAACTACATCCCAAGTTTGATTATTCTGAAAAGTATGAGCTAACATAGGAAGAATGAGCATTTGCATGATAACCACCAAATGATCATGGCCTAGTTGCTTTGACTGAAAAATGTCCAAAAAATGCAAAAGGAGAGTTTTCTTCATATTCGTTTCATATCCTTCAGCCACCTAAATGTTTTCATAAAACTTGGATCACAATATAGCATACTGCATATATCCGACGGAATAAAATGTAAAGTCACATAAGCAACTAATGACATTGGCAAACAAACCTCAATGATATAGAACTCCTTCAGAAAAGTGAAATCAATGCGAGTATGAAACAAGAAAATGGATAGAATATCAAATAGCACATTGACTTCTGTTTTATCATTGCGCAGGTAATTTAGGAAGCATTTGACTAGCCATTTGCTTTCTTTCACCTGCATAATTCAATCATGTATGATATTAGTACAGGAGCGCGTGTATTTTGAGAAGCGGGAGGGAGTGCATAGAGGAACATCAAACATACTTGCACCAAGTTCAATTCCTGCTCATTTTGTAAACGGGCAATTCTTGCACTTGACTTCCACAAAAGAACTAATACGTCAAAAACAGCACGATTACCGTGCAGCCATCCAGGCATTAATTTAACCAATGTTTTTATCAAAGCAAGCCCTTGGAAATAAGCATCTGTTGTCCCTGAAGGGGCTGCAGCTGGCTGGTTAGATGGTTCAGGTGGAGGAGCAACAAGGCCCTCATCACCGACTGAGGATGAAGCAAAGGTCGCCTGAGCTGCTAATGCCTCCGACTTTGGTAGAAATTCGGAAAAGGCATTTGCAAGTATTTTATCTGGAGACTTGGCAAGTTCTTCTCTCAAAGGTTGACCAGCATCTGATCTGATTATATACATAAATCTGGATCACATCAAGAGATATATGTATTAGTACTTAGCCAGTCTCATTTAGAAATTAAAGTTTCTCATATATAAGCAACTCCATCTAAGAAACTTGAGCATACCTCCGGAAATATTTCGGCTGATTCAGACGAGCAAGGAAATAGTCAACGCCAGCAGTAGGATACTTGTTTAAAAATTTTGTAAGTGGAAGACGGTATGGACTGTTAATCTCACTGTAAAACTGTCCTGGGGGGAGTGCAGTCTCCAAATCGATAGTCAATGTTACAAGTTCATCAAGGAATTTCCCTGCTGCATTAGGAAGGAGATGGAAGAGCTCGATAATGGCTGCAAAAAATGCAATAAATAGGTTGAATTATAATGGGATTGCATGTGTATATATGAGTTAGGATTTTGAAACTTGACTAGTCATGAATCTAAACACTTCATAACCCACCAGCTGCTATCTTTGGCTCTTCACCAGGTTTCCATGATTTTTGACACTGAGCAAGTTTTTCAGGTTCTAACCATTTCTTAAGGTGCTCCAACAATTTGCCTCCCAAGGTGACATTAAACCAGTTGGACAGGAGCTCAAGCAGGCGGGCCAAACCTTGCAAAAGAGGCATACTAAGATTCTTCGTATGTGCCAAGTTAACTAATATAGGCCGTAGGCTACTCTGTAGAAGTTCCTTGGGCATCCTTTGCTGCAAAATAACCTAGAAGATGCAACATACCATAAGAAAACCAGAATTTCTTTTGGACACAACTAGAAAGCAGGAAATATTAACCAAGAAACAAAGACCTTCAAGCTGACACAATGCACATTATTCAGAAAAGACACGTAGATGGTTAAGAGTCATCCCACCTTGTAAATTTGGTAGATTTATTTTTCTAGGAATTATGCTTAGATTTTAACCTTATTTAACAATCATAAATAAATATCATTCAGCAAAGTATAAACAAAAGATTTAAAAACTAACCAATGTTGTGGTTCATAGATTAGGGCAACAATAATGCTATAGCACACCAGGAACTAATTCCAGATAATAAGAAAAAGAAGGGATGTATAGATAAGCATAAAGACCTGTCTTAGGCCCTCTTTAGCAACAGCTACAATTTCTGGCGTCCTGCTGGTCAAAGATTTGAAAAACATGGATATAACTTTTGCGCGCAATTCAGAATGATTTTGTGTCTTGAAATCTGCCCAAGCCATAGCAGTACATAACAGCTCAATGCATGCAGTACGAAGCTTGTTCAATGATGTGACCACTTTTGGGTTCACAAACTTCACAACCCACACAGATTCATCAGCCTCTGCTATTTGTAGTGCATCTTGCATAAAACTTACTAGTTCTTGTGTCAACTTAAGCAGCGGTGGCCTCAACGCCAAACAGAAATTCAAAGCAGTAACTGTTCCAACCTATCAATACATGGAGTTTGATAAATGTATTTATTATTTGTAACTTAACAATTAATTTAAAAAAATGAAACGAAAGGCAAACACATGGTTCACCTGCTGATCGACAGTCTTTGCCCGCAGAGAACGAATGATGAGCGGCTGTAGCAAAGGCTGGTACAGAGGTTCAAGCAATTCAGAAACCTCACTGCCAGTTCTACTAGCTAAAAGTGCCAAACATGACTGTACAATCTTTCTTACATTCAATGATGCATTGGCATTAAATAATTCTGAAGCAAAAAATTCTACAACTCCTTGAAAACTTTGTCTGCGAGCTTCACTGTTTGCTTCATCAACATTATTGACCACACGAAGAACCTGGGTAAGCACCTGACTTGTCTCTTCCTGCTCTTTAGTAGCAAATACAGGAAGCCGTTTAAGAACATACACAAGCCCTCGAATAATCTTCACCTGAAATATGCATAAAGTTTCAACAGTAACCTTTCCGACCAAAGCACCAAGCCCCATCACTCCTCCAATTTGTGCTTGCCATGTACTTCCATAGCAACAATGCAGAAGACGAGGTAAAAGCTGCTCAAACACAGGGATACGGATGCTTGCAGGTGGGGAATAAACAGGACTCATCGACGGACTAGATACAATCATAGGAGTTCCAGGGCCACCTCTTGATAGAAGTGCTTCATTATGTCTCGAGCGCGCAAGAAATAGAAGGGTCTCAGCAAAGACATTCATTGCACTAAGAGCAGCTTTAGCATGGATTCTATTTTCATCTGCAAGCACCTCCACTAACGCATCTAAAAATATCATGGGATCAAGCTCCTTCAACTTTGTGCTCGATGAAAGCAGAGATCCACCAAGTGAAGCCGAAGAACTAGAGGTGTTGGCAGAGGCATTTTCTATGTGAAAGAGGATTGCAAAATGGCGGCAAACATTGACAACAGATTCATCCTTGGGATCATGTAACTCAGGTTCTGCACTTGTGGCAATGATAGTCATCAGAAGTATTTTAAAAACAGACTTCTCCGCCATAAGTTGGGTCTTAGTCTTTACACCCAAGTCAGCCTACAAAAAATAACAGTTTTTGATTAACGAGGTATTCCTTCTATTGGAAGCGATATAAAAATATAATAAATTTAAAATAATAATAATGTAATAGAAAAGGCAAAAAAGAAAAGTATACTGATGTAAAAGCACAAATTCTGGAAAAAAGCAACCAAAATTCTATGATAGCAAATACTATACAAGTCTTCCATTGGCGACATGGATCCTTAGTACTCCCTTAAAGACTGAAAATGGTACATGGCCAAGCAGATTTTCCTTGAATCTACTTGAGATTCAATGTAATTCACAAATCACAACCTATTTATATCATCATTACATGTGTCCATAAATAAACACAACGATTTAGACTAACAAAACACCTGTTACTTTGAAATATAGAGTGAAAGATGCAGCACAACTTTCACTTTTGACAGTACAGCATTTCTCTCGGTCTCATAATACAAACTGTATACTCATTTTTTTACACGGCAACAAAAGATCAGGATACACAGGACAATACTATCGAAACTTAATAAAGTTGAATATGTTGCCCCAGGACCAGGAGTATCAACTTTTTCAGTCATTATCCTCAACCCTGTAAAAAGGACATTGCATTTCCTTGTGACAGCTAATTTTCTTATAAAAATCTCTGAAAAGAATCTATCGTAATAATTGCACTGATGTTTAATCATTATGAAATTTTTGTACCCTGCATGACATAAACATAAACAACTTCTTTGATTATATTCATACCCTAGTTGGCTGTTGACCTGGATTTTATATTGCTCTTCTTTGTACAACATTAACAACCCCTCTAATTATATTCATAACATAAATATAATATTGATATGCGATAATCTTCTTCCACACCTTCCTTTCTATTACTATTTGAGAACCAACATAGAAGGGGACAGCTGATGATATAAGAAATTTAAAGATAGGGGTCGCATTCTACCTAAAAGCCCATGGAGGCGGGACTTAACATATTTCTATCTGACCCCAGTTGCAGCGAGATTAGAGAAAAAGTATGTCAAGTTATACAAAATTAAAACTATGATCAAGTCTTACGTTGTAACCCCTATTAGAAAAACACAGTTCAAACAAGCAAGAAAAAAACAACTATGCCAACTAGCAGAAAGAACATGAAAAAGATCACAAACGCAACTTAATCTGAAACTACACTTATTTAAGGTTTTTGAATGAACTCAATAATCTAGATATATTAGGCATTTAAACTCAATTTTTCCCTGAATAATTATAGCATTACCACTGCTTAGCAGATTTTCCACCGTCATCGGAAAAAGCAGGAACCAAAAAATGGCCGCGCACGAGTTAATATAAATATTTAGGTGGCTGCATCCATGCTAGAGGTTTTATGTGTTTAAATAACTAAGTAATCGAAGGAATAGAAAAAGAGGGACTGTAACAGGCATCAAATTACTAAGAGATTCAGAGGATTTAATTTATACTACCCTCTTTTAAAGTGGCTAATATAACAACTCAATCTCCACTAATAAACCAAGAAAAAAAGAACCTTAAGTGCCAAATAAGGAAAGATGTTTCATATAAAATTACCAACGCGAAAGAGAGAGAGAGAGCATGTAAAAAGCTAGCAACATTTTAAAACCGCGGGGACGGGGGGGGGGGGGGGGGGGGGGGGGATCTTTTAAGGACCCTGCAAAGCTAACTATCACACATATAATCATCCAAAATACAGCAAATGTGACACAATCAGACATACTTCAATATGTCATCAATAAGAGCAAAATACGATCTAAACTAGGGTGGCTAGAGATTTTATTTGATTTCTATTAGAGAATGTTGTCGATTAAATTGTAATACATATTATACATGTAAAGAAGCCTCAGTTACAGTGAAGACCTTGTGAGCACTGCATTACATTAGTCCAGTTGAAAACATATATATGTGTAATTTAAAACTAGCCCAACCTTTATATTCTGCATCTCAGTTCTTCTTGAAAATGAATCAACTGTGGAATTCAATATAGTCGACAGATTCCCGCATGTAAAACTCTCATCGACAATATTCCCTGGCAAATTAAGCTGCGAAGACAAGCACACATGAAGAAATTTTAGAGCTTGTTTGCGGTAGAATGCTTCCACGCCATTGTTCTTGTGCATGACAGCTGCAACGGCAAGATTTATACAACGATCCAGAGGTACCAAAAATGGTGTAGAGGGCTGAAAAGTAAGAATCAATCGAAGTCCATGCTCCGGATTTTCCTTGCACTCAAGAGCCAGAGGTTCTTTTAGAAAGCGTCGGTTACGACCACCTAACTTGCCAAGTAATTGCAAGGATTTATTACCCCAAAGATAGGGTGCGGGTCTCAAGTGAGACCATAATGCCAAATTAACCTCAGACATTACACTGGCCATACTTGGTTCCAAGAAATCAGGATTCAAACTGTCTATCCAAAACTCAAGTGTCCTCAAACCCAGACTCACAAGATCGCCACTTCCATTGAGACACATAACTAGAGGCTTCATAAGACGGGATAGGTGAGGTAACAAAGAGCTCAAGCGTGCAGGAAGGGTCAAGCAAAGTTCCAGCAAAAGGTCCCTCATATCCTCACCAATAGGGCCTTCGAGCATAGCCAATAGCATATTCAAGCACGGTTGAAGCGTAGGAATCAAATCCCGGAGAAGAAGTTCAAATTTTCCACCTGCAAGCGCACGAAACATTGTACGAAGAAGTTGCAGATGACCAAGGGGCCTTTCAACTTCCGCAGCATTTTTCATGCAAGTTTCCATAATAACAGGCACATGAGGCTGCAAAATTCTTTCGCAATCTGATGGAGCCTTCACAACAGCACCAAACAGGAAACGGAAAAGATGCAAAACAAGTTTTGCTGCAGGGGAATCTGGATACTTAAGAACATCAAGTTTGCTGCTCACAAGGAAATTAACCAAAACATCTACGAAAGGCCTAAAAACCTTAGGAACTTGGAGAAGGGTAGAGAATATGTGGACTAGTTGAGTGTTAGATATCATGCACTCAAAGAGTTCTGGCATACACAAAGAGAACATGTCCATAAGATCACGAGGTTCCATTATAGCCAAAATCTGAGAGAAGAGATGGACCATTTCCCTCTCTTCATCTTTTTCTTTAAACAAAGCTAAGCAATGCACACCACTCTTCAGAACACCAGATGCTTTCCACACCTACCATGAGTTAGTGGTAAGTAATCAAGGTAAGGAGTATAACGATTAATATATTTAAAATCCGATACCTCGTCTTCTCTCATCCCCTTGAATGGCTGTGGGATTGATAAATTAGCTTGTTGAGGTTGCGGAGGTGTCCCATGTATGGATGGTGAAACCTAAAAAAGTTCAAGGATAAGAAAAGAAAAATACTATATATGTGAAGAACCAAAACAATCGAGTTGAGATACCTGTGATCGGGGTAAATGTGCATGAGTGATACTCCAGATGATAGTCTTCATTCCTAAGAAGTCAAAATCTAGAAAACATCAGAAACTATAGAATCGAAATATAGAATAGAAGAGGCATCAAGTAATGCCATGTTAGCAGTCACCACATATTCTATCAAGTACTTGGTCTTTCTCTATACAGTACTTGGTCTTTCTCTATACAGAACTTTTGTATTTTCCAATTGAACCATGGGCAAGACAATTAATCTCTTATGTTGAAATATGTAGCAGGCTGGTTAAAAGAAGGTTTAGGATTTTCACAAGAAACGCGTATGTAAAAAGACATGTGCACTTTAATTACGAAGAGTTGAAAAGGAAGCAAGAAGTCCATCCCACTTTGTAATTAATGGAAGATGATATTACTGGAATGATATATTTATTCTATCTTAATAAAAGTACAAATCATTATATATACACACACCTAATATACAATACAAAATAAAATTGTTATACAATTTATAAATAATAAATTTAATATAATATGTGGTTGACAAATTATCTAAGCAACTGAACGTTAATTTAGTTTTTTTATATAAAATACGGAGTAATAAAGTATTAATATTATAATGTTAAATAAGAATATTATTACTCTTTTAATATTAAACAACATCAGAATAAAACATGTGTAATGTATTAAAAATTTATATGTGATTTTATAGATAAGAGATGAGAAAAAAGAATTTTAAATTGAATCCTTGTACCCACCTACAGGTGGCAAAAATTTGACACAGCCCGAAACCTAACGCGAACCCGACATGAAAAAATATGAATTTGAGTAGAGAGTTTTTAGTTCCAGGCCAGGTTTCGGTTCAGTAAAAACTAATTACCCGAAAAAAATTGAGTCGATTTTGGGTTGACCCAAATTATCTAAATCTAACCCCAAATTTTACAATATATAATACATTATATAATATATATACATTTACACTACACAATTATATATATGAGCGTGATATATTGACATATTATTTAAATAATTCTAATTCACATATCATCAAAAAAGTTACTATAATATATTACATATATACATTATTCTATATAATTAATATTTGTAGTACCTAAATCATGTGAACCAAATGCCCCCTAATAAGAAAACTGCTCCAAATTGATATCTACATCATAGTCCCAATTTAATACCATAATTAATTAAATTAAAAAACTCCTTTGAAGTATACAACCTCGTACATGAAGATAAAAAGGAAATTATTCTGTGAGGATAGGGTTTATGTGTCTACCCTACATACTTTAGGGAAAAACTATTAATAACTCTTACCCATAGTCATACATAATAACATAAAATATATAATGATTAATCTTTTAATTCCTTGCTGCACATCCACATCACCTATGTTGTGAAATCTTCTTATCAATACAATATTTTACACACCTCACCGGGACCACTAAACAATTATAGTAGAGTGAAAGAAGAACATTTACCCATAACCAATGTTTTAATCAAATGCTTACAATCACTGACTTCCTTCGAATGTTCAACAGGGACCTGCAGATTAAGAACAGCCTGCAGAAGATCTTAGATCAATACCAAAAGTTTTCTCACATTATTCCGCATACAATATAATGACATGAAATATAATAACAAACTTTACTTGGGAACATGCACCACGAAGATCAGGATGTCAACATAATGTAGAGTCGAATACATGCAAGATAATCTATCCACAATAGATTTTACAACTGGTCAAACTTTAGATGCAGCATGATGCATGACAGCTTTAGAAACGACGCAATTAGTTAATAAAAACGAAGTAAAAGATGAATTTTGGGGATTAACCGCAGAAAACCCACTACCCCAGGAGTTTCCCAACTGTAAAAGGGATAAAAACTATGGAATGCCCCATAATGCGACTCAATTAACTAAATCTAAGATAACATGTGGGGATTACAATACTTACACAGTGAATAGAATACCTAATGAAATAACTTAATGGACTAGGCCCATTAGGCATTAAACTTGGGCTTAATTTATATAACCTTATTTTATAAACTACTAGCCCCCCATATAAACATCTAGATATACTATGCATCTCCACACTGGATACATATTTATAATTCTTCATTCCCGTTCCCCATCATAGTATGTCATGACAAGTACCAAACATCAATATATGCGCCATAGGAATCTAAATTTCACAACTGTAGAGTAATTCAAAAATATGAAAGATGAACTTTTAAGGACTAGAATTTTCAAGTGATCAAACTTTAGAAGTAGCATATCATGATAAGTACCAAACAGCTGACAGTTGTACTACATCATTATGACCCACAAACAAGCACACAGTAGCTATAAAACAAAACAAAAAAAAGAGAACAAAGCTAAGGTAACAAAGGTAACATATACAGATACCTAAAGTGATGGGTAACCCTAGACAACTGCAACCAGAACCAGAGTTGTATGGAATGCAGAAATTTTCAATTTAATAGCATGATGTTACGTTTAAGGATGGCTCATCCTTAAAACTAGCCACTGGGATGCAGACCTACATAATCAATCAGCCCACACCAATGGCCCATACTGGCGCCATCCCACATAAGAATCAAACAAGTTGTGCTTATACCATCTACTTAATGAGTTCAAAACACAACATGCATCACTGCATCTACGGTTAATGCTATTTCCGCAGAAATTAAAATTTTCGAGAGAATTTATTGTACAGTCAAATTGAAATAAAATTAGCAAGGGCACTTGTAATGCATATATACTCCCGAACCTAAAAATGTAGCATGCATTAAAAAGAAAAAATCCATCACATTTGTCTCGACATATATTTAGGTGGAAAAAATTATGATCAGCAGTTGGATACTCAACAGCAATTTCCTTTATATTCTATTTAAAAATCATCAAGCACCATCTGATTACTCGATGCAATAATTAGAAATATATAAAGTAAAAGGGTCTCAGAACTAAAACCACTCTATATTTAACTCCAGTAGCCACACAGCCCACAGGAAACTAAAAGCAAAAAACGTGTCTACTCAAACTGCATGTCAATGATGAATAACAATAGGGCAAAAGGCCTGGCAGAGCTAGGGTGAGCTGAGGGGGGACATGTACATGAGACATGTACACAATATTCACAACTGAAAGTAAGGGGAACAATAAGGTTGGAAAATAGAGTTGCAATAGCTTTAAAGTTGGAACAACTATCTATGCCTATTCACATCAACTAAAGAACAAAGAGGAAAGGTGCTGAAATACCTGCACAGGAAGTTCAAGCTTTGACCTCAGTGTAAATTGATCCTTGCCTTCCTCCCCCTCTTCCAGTAGCTACCATAACATAGAAAATAACTAATAACGCAAATAGCAATCTATAATTTCTATCGTGGAACACTTAATATAAATTGGATTAAACAAACACCCTTCTAAAAGATCGCCCCCATGCCAATGACAAGACTATGGTACAAAAGTTACTCGACTAAAATACAAGGTATCCTGATGTATCCTGATGTCAGAGACATTACCAGTATATCCTGTTATATACTACCGATGTTCCTTTCATAAGCTTACAATTATTTTTGACCAAGGATGTCAAAAAATTTGGCACTATAATGCTAAATAAGAAATTGAGTATACATCAGATCATAATCAGATGGATATGAAAAAATAAATAAACAAGTCATTACCAAATGATTAGCTACAGAAAAATGTATACAAATTTGCACTATTGCCCTTGAAACTAGAGAGAGAGAGAGAGAGAAGTAGATTTGCGTTAGATGATTTTATAAAGATAGATTTAAAATTGAACAAGTACCAAGAAAAGAGAACAAAACATTGAGAAGTAAAAATAAAAAGGAACCAAGGACTACCAGAAAATAAGCACCTGAGGAATAGTTCGCTTAAAAGTACTAAATTTGCCAACAAATGCATCCAGAATCCGCCCCTAGAAAGGAGGAAAAGTAAGTTATTTAAAGAAAGAAATATGAATATATTACTTGTAACTTAAGCCATCCTCACTGTAATTAAAGGGGAGAGCTGCAACAAAGCCCGTACCTCATCGAAGCAAAGCGCACATGTTGTAAAAATGTTAATATAAATACACTCAAGGGGTAAGGTAACGTACTCAATTATCCTTGAAGAGGGTGTGACGAGGGTAGGATGTACGCAGCCTTACCCCTACTCATTCTGATTATATATTTCCAGAAAATGACCACCGACATGTTGGATAAGAGAGTCAAACCCATAACCATTTAGTCATGAGTTGGGCACCTAACCACTTAGTCAACTCGACTTCTTACAGAGACACACAAATATACAAATATAAATGAAAACAATATTCTAATGTTTAAAAAATAATATTTAATTATATCTTAATTCTTCAAGTCCCTTGTGCTTGTAAAATTAAGAAAATAAGTATAAGTAACAAATAAGCTGACCCAAGTAAATATTATGAAAAATATAATCCAAAACTAATAATACACTTTGAATATGTTTTTAAAAAATCAGTTTTCTCTTATTAATATGTCATTTCTTTTGCTTCACATGAGTAAATTTCTTTCTATTTTCTTCTTTAACCCTCATTTTATTTTCTTCTCTAACAATTAAAAATCCATATTTAATGAGAATGATATCTATATAAAAAAGATACATCACACCGAAAGAGATAATAATGTCGCACACTCGCACTTATGTGAACACGACAAAAGAAGAGCATAAAAGCAGTAAAGAAGCATCATGCAAGTCATACCAACAGTATCCGTGCTTCATCCATAGAAGGCAAGTCGACACCTTTCTCAAAAATAGGCTCCACCTAGACCGACCCAAAACAAGCAAAGGAACTCGCAAGAATTAGAAAAGTTAACACCTCACACACATATATGATATATATAAATATATAATTGAGAGCATCTTTTTATGGACAACTGCACACTATTAGAGAACTCCATCAAAATCAGAGCTCAGTAAGTTGAGAATTTCACTGTCTAAAACTCACCAGATTTAGCATAAGGCGAGCACAAGTAGTGTGGATGCTTAGTGATAATGAAGCATCATGCATGTTACTTGAGAACAGGTAAATAATTCGCGACAGCTGCAGCAAAGAGCGCCGATAAGTAAACAAGTCCAACAATCATTTGGGAATAGAACAGATAGTTATAACATATAAGTATACAACACTACTTTCAACCAATGACATGTTATAAAAAAAACCTGTATACATCGGAAAAAACTTTGCATAACCAGTTCGATATTTTCATTTAAATAGCAACTAAGATGATGCTCTATTTTTTCCAAATCAATTGACCAAAAAGAATTCTTGCACCCGAAATAGACTTCCAAGTAAAATTCAAGAGAGTAACACTTGGATGGGCTTTTCCCGCCCGCGGGGCGGGGGGGGGGGGGGGGGGGGGGGGGGGGGGGGGGGGGGGGGCGCGTCCGCCTCAGCATTCATTACATTAGATTTTGTAAATACTTCCATAAATTTAATATTAAATAAAAAAAACTTATTGTGCATTGTATTCTGATAATCAAAAGAAGAGAATAAGCATGGATGATGAATAACTAATGCATCAATCCGTAATATATTGACAACTTAACTAACAGTACCTACTATTTAAACAAAATGGTCAGTAATCCAGAACCTGGAACCTGATATACTAAATTCTTAATGTCACTACAAAAGTAAAGTTTCAACAATCAAAAAGTTGAAAATATATACACAGACTTCTAACGATCTTTCATGTATATCATAGGAAGTCTAATACCTGGGACAAGGTTAGATCACCCCGAACATGATGAACAATTTCCGCCAGAAGACTATAAGCCAGTGGCCTTAATGTTTCAAAGCAAGCTCGGCCAGTTCCCACAAGGACTCTTCAAAAAAAAAAAACATATCACACTCTACTGGATATGTATCTCGAACAAATACAGTATTGTTAATCTCTTGGCTTAAATTAATATATCACATATATAAGTTGGCTTAAATTAATATATCACATATATAAGTTTGAGCAGAAAAGGCATGTCCTGAGAGTTTCCACACTACGCATTTAGAGTTTTAGACATACAGATCTTTGGCAAAGATATTGGACCCTCTCGCTAGAGTTTTTCTCTTATAGAAAAAGGTAAAATAAAGAAGCATGAATGATTATATCCACATAAGTAGATTAGATTATAATCAGATTTTACTTTTATTTTTTTGCTAAAAATGTTAAAGGTAACAAGGGTCCCAACAAGCAGTGAACCTCCCACCAAAGTCATAAAAAGTGAGAGGTACACTAAGGCTCAAGAACCTCCTGTAGCCTAGATGCTAAGGTGGGTCGTGCGCCCGCACATGATAAACTATCACACATATATTATCCACGAAACTTATATATTATATATAAATATTCATCCTCTATTAAACAAGCATAGGTTCAGTTTTAAGCTACAAAATATTCAAATAAGTTCTGTACATATGCAAATAGAATGAAAGAAGAAGTCAGGAATTGTTAATGAGCATAAATTAATTAGCATACATGGGGACAAAATAAATAAATAACAAAGTACTTCTATCTTATGTTTAAAAATCTAATCATATTTTAAATTAAACTAAATAAATTTATATTTTAGTTAAATAATTAAAATAATTAATCATTAAAATAAATACTGAAGTGATTAAGTAGAAATATAATAATAAAACGAAAAAAATAAATAACACAAATATATTTGTATCGCCTATATCATAATATCACCTCTGTGTGTGTGTGTACTAGTCACTGGTGTACAAGTATGTGTGTGTGTGTGCATCTGCCTGATTAATGATGGTATCGAAATAAAAAGTAACACAGAAAAGGAAAAGAAAATAAGATGAAGAAAGAGTTAAGAAGATAAAGTGAGGCAGAGGCAGGGAGGAAGAGTCACATAACAAATTAGAAGTAGCATTGAAATTAGTGTTTTTACTTTCTTTCTTCTTCAATCACACATATGAGCCTTTTATGCGCTTTATTTATTTTCTCTAAGGGCTCAAACATCATGTGTTGAACAATAGTTATCAACTTACCATTGTGTCGAAAAAATTATATTTGTGTTTCAACTATTCTTCTGTGGTTGACCAATACACAACTAGGGTATAGAAACATGAAATATTGATTATATAATATAAATATTATAACAGTTTTTAAATCTACAAATAATTTATTTTAATATTCCATTTTATAGAGCATTTTAGTTTTCTATTTATATATAGCAAGTAGAATGATAAGATTTTAATAGACAACAAAAAGACCACTACACGGAAGAGTTAATTTGAGGAAAAAAAGATAAGAAAGAAATTTATTCAAAATAAATAATAATTGAGAAGAAAGAGATTGAGTGTTGTGTGCAGTAATATAGTATCAAGTTAGATACTTAGAAAAGTAGAGAGAACAGGTAAATTTAATATCTAGAGAGCGTTATAAGTTATTAAAAATAAAGTGGTAGGAGAGAGAGGAGGGAAGAATGGGAGGAAATACTCTAGCAATGGATCTTACTTTAGTATAGGATATTGACATCAAGAGAGTATACATTTTTAAGCAAGGGTGTGTGACATTACCGTTCTTCCAACAGTGTGTCAATAAGAGGAAACAACCCCCTCTTGAAATCCGTCCCAAGCACGTGTTTCAATGCTACAAGCAGTTCCTATGATTCAGCAATTTAAAATCAATTATACAGAACAAGGAAAAATGATCAATGGAAGAGATATTTTTCCCTCACACGTGCACACACACTCTCTTGTAAAAACAGCTCACTTTTCGAATAGAAACAGAGTCTGAACAGGTCACGAGCAAGTTGACTATGCTTTTACATATACTTTCTTCATGAGGTCTGATCCAATCAGCAAAACTCTTCAATAGATAGGTTAAGAAAGAGACTGTCTGGAACAAAGAAAACAAAATCAGTAAGAACAATAAATATATATATATATATATACATCTTACAGTAGGTAATATGCTTTAATTGAAGAACAGTGAGTTCTAATAAAGATTGTTCCGACAGTTTGATTTCTATGTTATAATTATTTTCAGGATTTCCAGGAAGAGGTCTCTAAGGTTGTACAAAGGGTCTTGAATGTAGTTGCTTGCTCATGTTTGCCTTTTCTTTTGGAAGTTACTCTGCATGTAGTGCAGTGACTCCCTTCAACAGGTGTTTGAAACATGGAAAAAGACTTCTTTTTTTCAAAATGAAATGTTATTGTGCATGTAAAGGGAATAGAACAAAAATAGGTAAGCACCTCGACCATACTGAAAGTGATAGCTATTAAGTGTAGCTTATTGACATCAACTAGTCCAAATCCACTATCACACAAAGAAAGATGAGCTTATCTACCAAGAGATGATAACCATGCACGTTACGCTTGGATGATGATTTCGAATATTCATCAATTCCAATACACAATCTAGTTCACACAAAAAGTCTTCCGGTTATGATTCTAAACTGGGAATGGGCTTTTACCAGGAAAGGATTTAGGAATCTACTTCAAAAGAGATAAAAATTAAAATAATTACAAGGCCGAATGTGTGTGAGTGATTGTAAAAGGAAAATAATATGCTAATCATTATTTTAATCCAATTCCAACTATCCCAAAATTCCTCGTTACCCCATTTTGAATACCTTACTCTTCAATATATGTGTTGGATAAACCCTTCTTCTATTGTTTCTCTTTCTTCTGTCAAGATATAAAACTTTATAAACTTCAGCTAAACCATACAACACATCAAGAGGAATTCGTGTACTCACAATGAGTACTGCCTAACTATGCAATAAGCATTCTTTTAACCATCAAAGTACAAGGCTGCAAGATCTAAACAATACTAGAGCCTTTTATCAGTTAAAGTGTAAATGATGTATATAGGACAGCTTCGGACTTGCTCCCCAAGTAGAAGCATCCTCAATCTAGTTTATGATACTTGAACAGTTAACTGATAATATAAAAAATAGAAAAAGATAATGTAGTAATATAATATTAACATGTATAAATTATTCATATTATAGTATATAATATATATATATATATTCAATTTAAGATTTAATTTTTAATTTTATATAAATTTATTTTCACCTATACATATTATATATTAGATGCAGATAAGAAATAATCTAAAAGTGATTGACTACATGTTATTTCAAGTTTAAATGGATTAAATTCAGTCTTCCTGTATTAAATTACACTGTGTAGCAATTAATCTATAACATTTGTACACATGTGGACATTTACTTGAAAGTCTCAATTAAATTGGTACTTAATTGGTAAATAATCTAGATCAAATTAATACATATAATCATTCTTGTTTATAGTAAATAAATTTTTTTTCACCTCGACTTATTCTCTATTAATTTAAATAAATTGTGGATCCCAGGAATATCAAATTATGGAGTTTGTATTGTACATACATAATTGTGGTCAGCTATTTTGTTTCTTTATTTCCTTCCGAGGAATCCATTATCAATTTCTTAGGCATTTTCTTGAAAATTTATACCGTCTTCCACCGCCTCTCTCAAGGATACAGATTTGAACTGCCTTACTTGTAATAAAATATTATAATTCTTTAATCCAAAATTAGGCCTAGTCCCCTATCCTCCGTTATCAATTACTTGGGCAGTTTGTTGAAGGTTAATATTGTCTTCCAGTATGCCTCTCTTAAGGATTTGGACTGCCACAACACGCCATTATAAAGCTTTAGGCAATTCAAGTCCCTTGTTTTAGATGTGACAGCTTTAAAATTCCCCACAGTTACTGTTTACAAGAACTTTGCCAACGTGAAAAGAAACGAATACCCCTGGAAAGCAGAAACATAATACACATAACATGCATGTTTAGGTTCCCAAGGATTTCCTATAATTCAAAGCTATGTATTTGAAAGGCATTGTCGACTTTCTACTGACGATAGTCATAGTTTCAAATGAAATAATGAGGAATACGAGCCTCATTCAAGCTACAATAGTACCATAAAGATTTCAATAAAAAAAACTAACACTCACCTTAACTTGTGCTCCCTTAAGCTCAACAAAGTGACCCTTCAAATGGGGTGGAACCTTTTCAGGACCAGGGATGGATATCGCCGCAACCATCTGAGGCAACAAATGGGGAATGTTGGTCTGAACTAGCCTGCTGTACAACTGGAATAAAAACATAACCACCAAAGGACTCTCGGTAACAATCTTAAAAGACCGGGTACTTGGATTAAGCTGCCCTGCCCCAGCCGTATGACCCATTTGATCCGATATATCCATAGCCAGCGGCTTGACATCTTCAATAGAAGACAATGCAGAGGTAGTAGAATTTGATCCAGATATTGTTGGCGCAGGTGGTGGCACTGCCCCACTTTCAAAAAAATGGGTAACAGTCAACCTAAAATTCTGGTAAATTTTACAAACAAAATCCAGAAAGGGCTGAACTTCATTCTCTAAAGTTGGCCTGAAATTCCTTAAAAGATCGAATATAATACGTATACATATCAACCCATTTTCTTCATTATCTGTCGTAAGCACATGCATTGCCACTTTCAAAAGATCCTGAACAAACGGACGAAGCACTTCACTATGGGGGAGACGATTCAAAATCTCTACAACTACATTTCTAAGTTTATGCTCAGGATTATCAGTAAACTGTGGCTTCGTAATATGATATAAAATCGCTGAGAATGCTCTAAAGTAACACTTGAGAAAATTCAAGTACTCCCCTGTATGTGTAATCTCTAAACTATCTCGAACCTCCATGGCCATTTGTAGCCTCGATTGAATTGCTAAACCAAAACAAATAAAAAAACAATTAATAACATCATATCATCTACACACACACACATATATATATGCAATCCACATATCAATTCCAGCAAAAAAAAAACACAATAATATCATAATTCATAACAGTATTATATGCTGACGTGTGCTGACGTCATACCATCACATATGTAAGTATATGTTAATAAAAAGGGGGATAAGAGTAGTACCGAGGTCAGGTTCGATGAGGTGACGAGAGTGTTGCTCGAAATTCTGAATCGGACTCATGTTGACAGAACCCTAATTTGTGTGTGTATATGTGTGTGTATAAATTAGGGTTTTAAACAGTAATGATCAACATCGCGGAGGGTTGTGAAACGATTGAGTTAAGTCGTGGCAGTGAATCGGGGGTTTTGAGAGTGAATTAACTAGTACTAGTAGCAGAAGTAGTAGTAATAAATTAGACTTGGTGTTGAGTGAAAACCTAATTTTACTAATCTAGCATTTCATACTAGTTATGTGCTTTGTGTTTATGTGTGTGTTTGTGTCTATAGAACCATCAATTTTCCTATTTAACGGAGATGGAGTTGCCTTAAAATTTATTGTTGGAAAATTTATATTATTTTATTGGGTGAAATTATATAAAATATTTATTTTCTAAAAGTGAATATTCAATTTATCATTTTCAAAATTGTTGGTTGTAATTACTAATTATATACATTATTATAAAATGTGTATCATTATTTCTAGTTTTTTGTTAAATACGTGCATTTTTATTATTTATTTGAAATATATTCATAATAACATCTTTTTTAATATTATTTAATATACTTTTTTATAAAAATCTTCTCATATATTATATTATTCGAATAAATTTATTAAATAATTAATATTTAGTATGTTGCAACGACCTTGACAATCATGCAACCATTTTTAGCGAATATGTGAGCGCTTTTATAATGATGTGAACATCATGTATCTAGCTATTATATTACACAACATACACATTTAGAAAAACATTTTATTTCACGTGAATTTATTTCTATACTCTTATATATTTATGTTATATTCTTATAAACACTTTGTTTATCCATTTATTTATATGAAATTAACATTTAACCATTTTCTAACTAATACATATTAATTTATAATAACACTATTTACTTTATAACTAATATATGTAAATTAACTAATATATAATTATTATATGCTATATATTTATTTATTTATCAGTATATAATATTATTTATATTTATTTGTAAACATGTGGTTTTAATGAGTTTTTAGTGAGATGTGAAAATTTAATTATATTTTAAATCATGTGTTAATGATTAGAAAACTCGAAATACTTGTTATATAATTTGATTATAAAATATTTTAATATTTATGTAAAACGATATCAATTGGTTTAATTGATTAATATGTACTCTATAATTTTTTTATTTAGAAAAAAATTATCAAATGTTTTATATTTTTTTTATAGAGAACTGGAAATTTAATTACATATAAAATTTTAATAGGTAAGTATTATGACAAATATCGTATCAATAATGTATATTTTAAACTTATTCTTATAAAAAAAATTAAAATATTATGATTATCAAAATTATAACTCATTAATTTCAAATAACAAATTAATAAGTTTTGAATGGATACCAAATTAATAAGTTTTGAATTATATTGCATATTTATGTTTTGAAATACTCCATTCATCACATAGTCCTTTTTACATGTATTTTAATATGCATAAAAAAAGATAGTTTCATGAATTATTTTCAAAATATCTTTTCTTAAATAAATATTTGAATATTAAAATTTTATTTTAAAATAATTTATAGAACTATATTTTATATGTAACTTAAAATACGGTAAATTGTCAAAGTGACTACTAAAATGGGATAGAACAGGTAATTATTTACTTTTATAATACTTATGAAATTAATAATAATATTTTGATTTTAATATAATTTTATTGTATCAATTTTAAATGTAAGTAGTTTAGTCACGAATAGCGAAAAATATTAATCATGATAAAACAGTAAATTAAAGTGATATTTAAAACTAATAGACGTTAAAATTTGTTTTGTATACTGTTAATTTAAAATTGAAAATAAAAAAAGCGACTTATTGGAAGATATTGTGTTTAACGAGAGTGAGTTCATTATCGACGAGCATGTCAAATTTTAAATTTTAATATTTATTCTATAATTTTTAATATTTTTAAAAATAAGTTACTACTTAAATTTTGAGAAAAAATATACAAGGATGACAAATATAATAACTTTTAAAATAATGAAATTACTTTTTCCTATAAATTTTCTGAATAACAAAGTTAATTTCATATACTTATTTTATTTTATTTTATTTTATTATATATGATAAATGAACTCTAAAATACGTATATTATGGATATGAATATAAATTTAAATAATAAAAATATTTAATTTAAACGTATTATACCATCCTCAAATGTGATAATTTGAATTTTGAATTCCCTTTAAAATAACTATACAAATTATTGTAATTTTTAAAATCTCTATAAAAATATACAATAATTAAAACATATTTCAAACAAAATCCTTTTTAAATTTTAACTGTTAAGAACGAATTAATTACAATTTACAAGACTCTCCCATTGTTCCATACAACATCTGTAAATCATCACAGGTTATATAGTATACTGATTCAACGATTTCAAATTCCCAGAAAACCGTTTATTACCAGATTATCAACTTTTCAAAATTTCAAGATGCTAGTAAAAAGTAAAATCTACCAACTTCATCACATACATACATCAGGAATCACAAAGCATTTACACAGTACAAAAG
This sequence comes from Oenanthe sinensis, assembly GCA_028671895.1. NCBI lineage: Eukaryota > Viridiplantae > Streptophyta > Magnoliopsida > Apiales > Apiaceae > Oenanthe > Oenanthe sinensis. Next base: position 43,527,178 of record CM053805.1, on the reverse strand, counting down.
CTGATTCCATAAGGGTAACTGTTTCATACACGAACTCCGCACTTACTCTGTCAGACTGTCACCCTAAGCCAACCAGCAAGACTTTATTAAACTAAAACCAGGGATGCCACGTTGGATCCATCATACATAGGTTTCGAGGAGCCGTAGCAGCATCTACCAACTTGGTCACACCAATCTGCACAGATTGTGGTGGCTCAAGTGCATATTCCTGTTATAACACAAGAATAACAATCATTAAAATTAGGGGCCTAGATGAATGCTGCTTATAAATGAAATTGTAAACAATTTAGACCAAAACAAATGAAGTGTTACCCATTATACAATATTACCATTAAAGCATTTAGTATGAAAATTAAGTTGAGAGTTTGAAATTTTGAACCATATGATAATTTTGGAAAATCTTTTTAATGCAAACTGGTAATCACAACTTCAACTTGGTAAATATGATGTGTTCGAACGTAGTAGTATGTATTCATGTTGTGTTTAAAAAATAAGGAGTATTAAGATTTCTGACAAAGATGTACCTCAGTTATGTGTTGCGGGGCCAATGAATTGATCCTTTCAGTTACATGCTCAATATTTATCGAAATCTGCTGCATGAAATCGGCAGCATTTGAACTATATCCACCAATACCAGAGAGCAGGGGCAACCCCATCACAAATCTCCTCCAGGACCAAGAGAAAAGCTCATCACGGAAAAAGAGAGCTAAATGGTGCCACATATGCTGACTCTGCTGCACAATTGGATATTTGCAATGTAGCACACAACCATAATAAAGTGGAATGAAAGAACAAGAAGCTATACAGCTACTCTAGCAGTACTCCATTAATAGAACTTACCTTTGGAGAAACAACTGCCTGTGCTGCCGAACATATGGAAGATACTAGGATTCCCTCCACCCCAAAATGGGAGATGAAATCCTGCATATTCCTTGTCAGGCGGAAAGGGATTGGCTCGTTGAAATCGATCATACCATTGGCATCATATACCGGATGGAAATCAGTCTGGAATACTTTCCCGCTATTTTTGGCAAATAATATTTTGTTTGGAGACCTCCCCCCAATATGCAGAACATATGATAGGAAACAAGAAAGGGCCAATTGCATGGTGAAATGCCTTTTAAATGCCCACAAGTGGTTTACGTTAGTTAGTGTTTTGTACATGTATCTAGAAAATATGTTATCAGTAACATTATATTTTGTGTTGTCGCTGTAGGCTTTCAGCCGAAGTTCTACTAAAGCATCCGGTGACATTTGACCAGATATTGCCTGGTTAAGTTGCTCTTTAAAGTAAGTAACTGGTAGGTCTGCATCTCTCCCATTCCTTGAACAATAATGCTCATATACATCAAGATATGTGTTGTACTTTGGATCATCTTCGACCATGCGAACCTAGTAAAAAGAATAAATTGCTATCAGTAAAAGATATAATGAAGCATTGGAATTCATTGCACCAAAGCTTGTAAGCAGCCATCATAGAGTGATGGCCACCAGAGCCAACCATCTATATTAAACGGAGGGGTGGGGGATCGGATCTATCCATAAGCCTTATCGACAAGACATATACACGTCATACACAAATATATGTAGGCACATTAGCACTCACATCAGATTTCTTATGTACATGTAGTTGGATATCATCTATACTTAAAAAGGGAGGAGGCCAACTAACATAAGAAAGGAATAAATTAAGATCATGTTGGACTTCTTACCTGGGACAAAACAGGTATAATAATTGGTGTGTACACGCATATATGGCGACGTCTTGATTCCTTGTGCTTATCAAACATTTGATTCATAGCACGAAATAGCTGTATAACCCGTTCCTCACTTCTGGTATTAGCCAATATAGCTGTCTGGACAGAAAAATGGTGGTGGGACCCGTCGGACCCAATCAGAGTCAATCGTCGGAAACTGTTGCCGTGCCTTCTCTCAACGGAAACATCAGCCTTAATCCTGTCCAGTTTAATAGTATGACTGGGTGCAACTTCCTGAATGAAAAGAACTTGTAACTTTTAGTACTGAAGTACTAACACATTTTGATTATAGTTTATTTAAAATCTAAAATCAGGCAAATCGTGGTCTGTGACTTCCATGCATAACAGTACAAAATTAGGATTTATTCCAAACAAAATTCTATGCAACATCAAACAGATCAAATATGTTGAGCTAAGAGAAACTACCTGATCAATGAAATACTGGCCAGGAATCTCCGCATCAATAAAATAAAAGTCACTCAGAACTTTGCTTTCTTCTTCCAGCTTCAAGACTGCTGGAAGCTGTTCCTCCATATTGGTTTGCACAACATTTTTCCAGTGCTTCAGCCTTTCAATCAATTCATGGAGGGAGGCTGGAAATGTCGCACTTCTCTCTGGATTAAGTTCATGCTCAAATTTCTGTTTGTACTTCTTCACATAATCAGTATGCTTGTTTATAGAATCTGCAGAGAAACAGGCTCTACCAATACTGGAGAGCTCCTTCTTGAGACATTCAGGAACATTTCCAGTGGTAGCAGATGGGTGTTTATAACAACGATGAAGGACAGCACATATCACTGTGAATAACCTCTCTTCTGGTAGAGTAACAAACCTCGACCCGATTTCTCTGAGAAGAATCTGCCAATATGATTTCACATAAAAAAAGTCAAGCTTTTTTAGTCAGTGAAAACACTGTAGGATATTTCTCAAAGTCAATCCTAAACATACTATATTGCACAATGCTTGTAACATGAATGATACATCTATAACAGCTAATAGAAAGGACTTAAAAGAGAACGCAACATGTTATGGACAACAATTCTACAAGAACAAAATGTATAAGCAGCAAAATTAAATCACCTCAAGTTCATTAGCAAGATTCTTGTGCTTGTTTCGCAGAGTCCCCATTATGTCCTTGGCAGCAATACTAGCATTGACAGCTGAAGCAACTAAACCAAGAGAATCATTATGCCCTGATGCATTCAGGTTGCCATCAGGTCTGGTTGAAGGACTGTGTTGCAAAGGTTTGTGATTCCCAGCATGCATTCTGTCTTGAATAACTGAGGACATATCAGGTTCTTGATTGTAAGAGCTTCGACCATGTGGATACTCAGTGATTCCACTTGATTGATTTCCTTGCTGAACCTGACTGTCAGAGGCTAAAGGACCACATTGTTGACTTGCTGATCTAGTGCTGTCATCAGACAGTATATCAGAACCAGAAGAAGAGACATTTAGCTGCATTCTTTGTTGGCACCTTTCTGTTTGGCCATTTTCAAATTTCTCTACAATGTTACGGAGCTCAAGAAAGTACACCCGCAGCCAGTAATACAACGCCTAACATTTCAAAACAAAAGGTCATTCTTAAAATCTGTAGATAGGCTAGAATATACCATGTATAAGCAGAAGTAATAACATGCCATAAATTTTTGCAATAACAAGAATACACGCCATACCTGTGGATAATAAACAGCAATTTTCAGCAGAACAATCTTGCAACGTGGGGCTTCTGCCCTTTGTAAGGATACTAGCAGCTGAGGGACCCAATAAAGCCAAACCCAGTGTGGTATTTGGTCCAAGTACTTTTCAAATGCTTTTCCCACAGGTTCATTCGGAGTATCAAAAGTGAGAAGATAGAGAACACGAGCTAGATGGCTTCTGGAGTTCCATATACCATATTTTATACCATGAAGAAAACAGCTAACAGCATATTCTAACCAAATATCATCAGGTTGTTTTTTGTAAGCCTAAAACAAGGATACACCAAAAACAAAGTTTAGATATTAATATTAAAAACATGATTTTGTTGAGTAGGCAACTGGAAAACTGGTACCATGTCACAGTAATTTCCCCAGCTAATCCAGCCTTTTGGCAAGTTCTTACAAAGACTGATTGCATTTGAATATGCAGTATTTGCCCCATCAGAATCATTTAGCCTCAACAAGAAATTTCCTTTAAGACGAAAAATTTCTGCCTTATCTTTTACAGGATAGTACTCTAGATTAGTACTGTTTATCAAATTAAGGCCGTTGATAAGTTCCCCCTTCATTTCAAGAAAAGTCTTTAGTTTCTCTTTTATTTTTACGAAGGCCTCCTGCAAACATGTGCAGAAACTGCTAAAGAATGTGCTGAAATAAAAATAAATAGAATTAATAAGAAATGAGTTAATGATACCTGCACCTCCATAGTTGGATGTCCATACATATTTTCCAAGATGGACACACAAACATCATGTAATCCTTGCTTACGAGCAATATGAGCAAGCTTGTTTATATTCCACGCCTTGTCTTTATACCCAATGCTATCAAATTGTGGATTTGTGGCACCAAAAGTTTCAACTCTGTGAATAACTGTACTATAGATTTCATTCCTCCATTGAAAAAAATCATACCAGACAGATAACTCGTCCCACTCATTTGGAGTTCTCACTCGCCAAATATCAAGTATCTTCTTCGATTCTGCAAATTTACTATGTGTTCCAAGAGTAGAGCTTTCGGGAGGTTGGGAACTGCTAATGCATACAACTCTAGCTGATTCTTGAATCTCAACCAGCTGCTGGAATTGTTGCAAAAGAGGAATTCGGGAATGAAAACAAATATCAGGTAACTGCCACCACTGTTCCAAAGCAAGATTAATCCCTTTCCTCACTCCGTATTCAGTATCTTGCACAGCATTTGCATTCTTCTCATGTAGAGAGAAGTAGGTCTTAAGGATATGAGTTTTTAGAGTTTCTTCGACTTGGGTATTCGGAATCAAATGATCTTTTAGGTAGGTCCAGTCTGGTTGTTTCCAGAGGCTATCAAGTAAAATATCATAGTTCTCAACAAGCTTTCCAAAGTCTGCCAAAGCATCCCATTGGCCAAGTTGCCGTGAACAATAGAGCCACTGTTCTTCCCAGAGACACATCTCGCCTATTGAAACTGTGTAAGTACCTCGAGTTGCCTTACCCATGGCCTGACAGAAAAGGTTTTGTGCATACTGCCAGTATCCATGCTGAACAAGTGAAAGTCCAGCCCTAGTTTCTGCTGTGAACAAATGTTTCCTCCACAGTCCGCACCTCATATCTTCCTCGTGAAGCAAATGATAGAGCTCATCCAAAGACTCTGAGCACTTTGAGTCATTTAAAAATAACATTGCATGATTTTCCAACATATTCAGCGCTACGTTCCATGCATTATAGTTTTTTCCAATATATTTGATGAGCTCACTAGGCAACCGAGGCTGAGGATGACAAAGCTGAATGCCTTCTAAAAGAGCTTGTACCACGTTAGGCCTGCATGACTGTTGCTTCTTATGATAATCTTTCGACAATAGAGCTACCATAGGTTTTGTCAGTGCTAACTGTTCATCCTCGCGTAATGCCATCCAAAGACAAGGAATCACCATCACCCACAAATTATATGCAACATTTGAATCTGCTTGGGCCAGCTCTTTCAGCGGAACAACAAGATCAGCAACCTGAAACATTATTATAGAATAATAAGAAAAGAAAAATTGATCACAAACTTGTAACATGTACCATAGCATCTCATTCGTATAAGACTGAAGAACACAACAACTCGGAAAGGCCATTGTTAAATCACAAAGCAATGGTGTAAACAGCCCAAAGGTTTGGTTCAAATAAGGTTTTTAAAGTTTTGTAAAATAGATATCACTCAGGGGAATATAAAAAAATCAGTGCAAGCCTTTTTCCAGGACTATATCAAGTGTTCAGTAATAACATGTATATCTATACTACTCCCTCCATCCCAAATTACTTGTCCTTTTGACCTTTTGCACGTATTCTAAGGTGTGTAAAAAAGATGTCTCCATAAATTATTTTAAAAATTTTCTCTTTATAAATATTAAATTTTAATCTAGAAAAAGAAATTTTAAAAAATAATGTGTGGAGTTATATTTTTTTATCCATCTTAAAATACATGCACAAAGCTAAAAGGACAAGTAATTTGGGAGGGAGTACTATATTAAAGCCAAACTAAAGATAATATGTTGGTATCTTAGTCGGTATTATGGCACTTATGGGCTTTAAATTATATACATTAATTATCTAATATAGTATGAAAAATGCACCAAACAGACTTGAGCTAAAGAATAAGTAAAGAAGCCTTCGACAACAATATAATTGATAATGCCACAACAAATGTTAAAACTGGATTCAGTACCTGGAGTCGGCTTATACTACGCAGAAATTGCACATGCTTCTGCACAAAGCTAGTTAATAGAGGACACTCCTGGGAAGTTTCTCCGACGTCAATATTCATGGATTTCATCCAACTATCAGCAAGAGGATCTGACACCAGAAGAGACGGCACTTTCGCGGAGGTTGGACTAAGCATAATAGATGTATCCTGTGCCGAGGCTGCTAGAAGAAGATCAAGGCCTTGCTTGAGCCAGAAAATATCACTAACAGGTTCCCAGTCGTGAATCTGAATTATGTACTGCAGTCTGATAAATGGCGTCCTCCCTAGAGAATTATCATGCAAGGAAAGGAATTTCACCCTCATTTCTGGATCTTTTGCCCTTATACCTAGTAAAAAAATTCTTTCTACCTTCTCAAAGACTTCTTGGCATAGAGAAAGAGGATATCTGAAAGTTAAGTTGTTAGCTCTAGCTGTATTATCAAAAATTAGTAAAATTAACATTACAGATGCTACTTACTTATCTGAATTTGAACACAGTTCATAGAGAAGCCGAAGATATTTTTTGTCCCACTCTTCATGAAAACTTGGTGGGCGGTTCTGTTTATGAACCTCTGAAACACTCTGGAGGAATGAAACTACTTCTTTTGGAGTAAGAATATTACAAGGCTTTCTGGCTAATTCATGCTCAGAAGAACCTTCTTCAATCCACTCTTTGATTATGTCAAATAAGCATATGAGGAGAGAAGAATCGGCATTCTTTTCCGAGAGCAAAAAAATCACAGTCTCGGTCACAGTTTGTTTGCAGACAGGAACAATCATAACCTTTTTGTCAATAAGTTGCACTGCAGATTTCAGACTAGCATTGATAACTCCCATATAATCACCTCGTTCAGAAGATTGTAGTGCAGAACTCGGGCGTGTTCTCTGATCCTGAAACAACAAAAAATGAAAAAACATAATATACTGATGGAAACGAAAAGTGTGCCAAGAAAATATACTCGGACTGATCAAAAGACCGAGAAGAAATTTCCAAGCATGCACGAAAAACGTCTGCAGATATCACATATACAAAAAAAGGCAAAATGATTTGAGGGAGGGAGGAAAAACTGCTCATCAGAGGCGATATACATCGTGGTATGTTGAACTTGGGGAATGCTATGAAAAAAAAGTATTCACCAAATATGATTTTGAGAACAGACATGTATCTGAAAAAGGTTAGAAAGATGATGCACAAAGTACAGACGCCAACAGAAAAGTAGCTTAGCAAAAACAAACAGGAAAATATTGAAGGAAATCAACCAAATATACAAGTATCTATTGATGGAATTAAGCCATAAATGTCTCACATAAGAACCAGTTGGCAATCTTAACTCCTGAGCCAGGCGCTGAAGGACATGAACCACATTATACAGTTGTACTAGGTTATCTTGCATCTCAATCAGTAATTTAATGATGTACAGCACAAAGCTGATTGTTTGGGCAGCCATATTGTTATTTCCTTTCTGCGGAGTTGCAAAAGAGACAAGGCGCTTCTGTATTAGATCATTGACCTTAGTATATAATGCCTTCACAACTGGTGGTGTACTTGCAGCTTCCAGAGGATATGCTAAGATAACCATCTTTAATAGAGAGCACAACAAATTTCCAGCATCTATATTTCTATACTTGAGACAAAGCTCAAAAATCTGCAGCAATAAAGCAGCAATTATGTAAAGAAAAAATATTCATGACATTTGTAAGCTATATAGAGGTTTCTTCATACTTGAAAAATGTGGTTGCAGTTTTTCTGGATTATAAAATCCGGTCGTTTTTCAAAAATCTTATTCAGCACATCCAGCCCTTGTATTAGAGCTGCTGGGGGTTCTTTTGCTTGATTTAATTGACTACTACTTAGCAGATTTTCTAGATAACCAAATTTGATGCCACCACATGGCCACACATCTAGAGCTTCAGAAAGAATCTCCCCCGCTTCTTTGTATATCCAAGTTCCTTCGCTATCCTTAGGCTCTGTTGTGCATGTTACCTGCATAGAGAGAACAAAACATTGATATTGATATGTGCGGTCATTTTAACTGAAATGGAAGAGGAGTGTAACTACACCCTGCTTTGAGAAATCTTAACGCAGATCTTACATTAAGCAAATGAAAGTGAGTAACTATACCCAATTTTGGAAGACTGAACACTTAATGGGAAATATCACATTAATGAAGTGGAAGTAACATATACAAGAACAATTACACCCTAATTTCAGAGGTGGATCCAAATAAATTAACAATCACATTGGTAAATTTTAAATATAGCATGATTTGGGAATACTGAACCTTCAATGGAAATTGCTACACCGAAGTAGGGAAGTAACTATACCCCGGTCAGGGAATGGTACATTATTAAACATTAGGGCTTAGTGAATATTCAACAATGTCCAGTATGTTTGTTCAATCTCTGTGGTTGACATTAGGTTTTAATTTCTAACAAAACCTTTATATATCCACTTCTATACCTTTTTCTTTCATTACTATGGGACTGTGGTACCTTCTCTCACTAGGTATTATAATCTCACTGAATGAACTAAAAATATGATAGTTATCTAGTTCTATGGGATAATAATCATTTAAATTTAGAGTAAATAAGGTAATAGTTCGGGGATTAGAATCCCTGAAAACAAATATGGCCATAGAGTGTTATTACACCAAAAACAAAGTATGGAAAAACTTAAAAAAGTAAATAGTACCCTTAACTGAAGATTGTTTATGTACTTATTTTTATGGGTCTAGCTAGGCCGTTAAGGGAATATTTTTGAAAAAGAATCATAGAAACAACATGAAACATTTCTTATTATGGAGCAGAGCAACTTTGCCAGTAGTTTTCAAGAAAAAAGAGAGATTAAAAAAAAAGCAACCTTACCCTCATTAGAAAATTAATAACCATTTCCTCCATTGCTGCATTAAGTTTAAAATCTTCAGCATGTTCAGCAGATTGTATGCATTCTGGATTGGGGATCATTGAAGAACCACCTGATGACATGCATTCAACCATTAATCTCTTAGGTGGACCTCTGGAAACTGCAGATTCATCGCTCAGATGCCTGCTATCTACAGTGGCAGAGGAATGATTAGATCCAAAACCATTTTGGCTAGGAAACTCACCTTCCGGTGGCCCCTTATACTCATCTTGTCTTTGCCTTTCCCAACTGATGACTAAGCCAGCAAGAACAATGGCAAATTGACGGTTCTCTGACGTAGCGGTAGAAGTCAATCCAAGCTTACTGAGAGAATTCACCATAAGTGGCATAAATAGGGATCTGTACTTATAAAACAGATGAGAGTGGCGTACGATAAGCTGAAAAATGTGAATCATATTCAAAACTGAACGTCCTTCTTCCAACAGAATTATCTTTGTGCAACGTATCCAACTTGGCACAAGAGAATCAGAAGGAAACAGTCTTTGTGGAAGAACTGGCACTAGCATATCAAGGGCTTGGTTGACCATTACTGTATATTCTGGTTGGCATGAACGGAGAAGCGCAGAAAATACCTGCACATTTGAGATTTTATCAACATGATAGCATGGTTAAGTAAATAGATTGACAGGACCATAGATATACAGAGCAAATAAGTTAACAGGATTATGAAGCACTTATACTAGAGAATGTAAAAAAAAAAGGAGTTGCCAGTTGGAATCCACTTTGTCATCTTTAACAGAATAAAAAGCAGAAAGATACATGTTCCAACGAAACAAATTATTTTGCCGTAGATTCTAGAGATTATCTTGGGGTGATATGGGGGCAAAATGTTCATTCTCCTTCAAAGGAGTCAACTGCAGCTCAATCTAAGCTTTTGAAACCTCGGTATTGATTATTACCAACATGCTTCTACAGATACTTCGGTGTGAACATGGGACCATCCATGAGAGATTGGAGAACCGGTAACACTTGTATATCTGGATCAGTCCAGATAAAAGCTGCACAAGCTTGAATTATGCCATGACATAAGCAACATCAGGTCACCATGAAATCATGGTTGAAATTCAAACCTAGGGACCAATAATTACGTTTTTATAAAAAGAGCTAATGCTCTAACAGCTTCATCCCTATTTAGTTTCATGATAGCAAACAAATTACAAGCTTCAAGATATGCATGTAGAAGGGCAATTTTTAACTGCATGTGAATAAGTCACCTGGAGTATAACTTTTGTTGGTGCATTGTAGGATTTGAAGAAGTTGCACGCATTAAATAATGCCCACTGCTTGCTAGCACAATCTTCGAGCTTGAGATGGATCCAACTAAAAGTAAAAATTTTCCTCCTATGATGACGAAGGTCATCAGGAAGATACTTGAGAAATAGCGAAGAGAGTTGCAAAAGCTCAATCCTTATAGGCTCACCATAATATGCGAACACCTATTCAAACACTCATGAGAGTAAAGACTGAACATTAGTACAGAAAGCTTTCACAAGTGGACAAATGAAAAGAAAAACTAAGAGACACTAATGTATAAATAGAGTCTGTAAGAGCAGTGAAATGTACATCTTTGGGAGGATCAATGATTTGGTCAAAAATTGTATCAATCATAGTGGTGTCTACAACTTCCCAAGTATGGCCATTTTGAAATGTGTATTCTAAGATTGGAAAAATGAGCATCTGCATGATAAGCACCAAGTGATCTTGACATAGTTTTTTTGAGCGAAAAATGTCAAGAAAGTGCAGCAGCAGTCTCTTCTTCGAATTAGGTGGATAAATCTCAGCTACCTGAATAAAAAAATGATGATGTTCAACGCTAGATAGAAAATAAAGTATGGTGGAGAGAAAATTCAATCTCTGATATTGATTTATCATCTTATTTTCATGACCGTACCTCGATATTATAAAAAAAAATTAAAAACGTATAATTGGTGCGAGTAGGAAACAGGAAGATTGATAGCATATCAAGTAGCACGCTATATTCAGTGCTATCATGCCGCAAGTAATTCAATAAGCATTTGATTATCCATTTGCTTTCCTTCGCCTGAAATGATCAGTGAATTTAAAGATTATATCGAGCGCACAATGAATCTTAAATAAAAGAAAAAAACAGGTCTAATATCAGCTAGCACACTGTAAACCTCGGATTGCGCAAATATATTAATTTATCCTATTCACCTAGCAGTCTACACTAAGACAGTAAGACATATTCAGAGGGAAGACAAGTTCGGTCAGATTTATAGAGATAAGTTTGAAGCTAATAATGCTACCGACCTCGATGAAGATCCAAGCCGAGGAAGAAAATAACCACTGTTCCTACACCATGGAACACGCTGGCATTCCACTCTTTCTAGATACTCAGTTTAAATTATACAAAGGACGAAAAACACAATACAGTATCCTTAGATTTAACAAATCTATATATTTCATGTTAGGGATTAACATTAAAGGTAGCACAAAATGCTTGTTGGGAGGGCACCCTGATATATTTATAATTTTGCAATGGCTAAAAAACAAAAGACATTTGTAGGGGCACATTCCCCACGGTCTTCCTAGATCTGCCCCCAGCTAATGTGAATAAATTTCTTCAAAGTTCAAAATTTAACAATCATAATTAGTGAATGTGGTAAGTGACATTTGCCACTGATGCTCACAAAGTTCTGCACCTATTTCTGTTGAGTCAAATGGGGAATGTATATACATAACGAGAGCAAAAAAGACAGATAACCCAGTATGCATCATAATAAAACAGGGCTCATAAGGATTCACAAAACTGTGGACAAATTTTAAAAGCTTTTAGTTATTTGTCTTGGATTCACACATTCAGCAAATGTTAATAACATCGACTAATCAAGTATACAGAACATATCTACACTCATTAATTAAAAACGGAACCCCTTTTCAATGGTATCCCATCGTACTGAATTTGGTTTCACCTCGAGGATTCTATTTGTTTTTGGTTTCGCCACATTAAATTATTTTTATTAATTTATTTATTGTTGATTAAAATCCGATTCATATTCGTCTACTACACTTTTATGGTTTATGAGCATGGGTTAGCTTGCTTAGTTGTACTCATCCACACAATGGTCTACAAAAAAATTGTTTCAAACACCTAATATTTACCAAAATAGCATATCGCTTAATTCAAGAAAATTTACTACATATATTCATGAATATTTTAAAATAACAAATTTCAACCACATATTATTTAATAAAATACAATTATAAGATCTTAATTCAAGCACATTTAATACAATAATTCATGAATATTTTAAAATAACAAATTTCAACCACATTATTTTATTAAGTATATAATAAATTTGTAAGATTTCAGGTAATATTGAATAATAATTCATGAAAATATATTAAAATAATATTAGCCGACCATGATAGCCGCAGTTTTATAAATCCATAAATTAAATATAAACGATACATCTATACTAAATAATAAAAGACCAAACCCTTTCAGTGGTACCTTATACTGCCAAATTTGGTTTAACCCCTGTATATGCTTAAAGAGATATCAGGTTCAATTATTTACAACAATCATAAAAGATATAGATAAAGAGAAGATGAGTCTTCCGGGTGTAGGTCTTATACTCTTATGGCTAAAGCAACAAAACGTCCATTTTCAGCATGGAAATGACGGCAGGAAAAAAAAATGAAGATAGATCTTGGTAAATTTTCTTTAGGGTGTTGATTGCAATTAATTTTTTTGTAGCCTGAATGACATCAAACTTACTTGCACCAACGTCAATTCTGGCTCATTCTGTAAGCGCTCAATTCTTGCAGCTGAATTCCACAGATGTACCAACACGTCAAACACAACACGGTTATTTTTTAACCACTGAGGCAATAATTTGACCAGCGTTTTTATCAGACAAAGACCACCAAGGTAGGTATTTGATATTGCAGCGACGGTTATGGCTGGAGTATTAGAACAATCAAATTGGGGATATCCAAGTCCATCGATTGATGAAGAGCCACAAGAAGATTTCTTAGCAAATGATGCTTCACTCTGTGGTAGAAAATTAGGAAATGCACTTGAAAGAATCTTCACCGCAGAGTTTGCAAGTTCATCCCTCAAAGGCTGGCCAACATCTGACTTTATCATGGACACAAAGCTGGGTGATGACAAGAGAAATTAGAAATTAACTAGTAAAACAAGAACCATTTGATAATCACTAATGCCTATTCTGCTGCATCACAACATTGTATCCATACCACTGGAGGTATTTTGTCTGACATAAGCGAGAAAGGAAATAATCGACAGCAACCACAGGGTGACGATTCAGAAATTTAGCAAGTGGGATGCGGTATGGACTATTGATCTTGCTATAAAACTGTCCAGAAGGAAGAGCAGCTTCCATGTTAAAAGTCACTGTTAGAAGCTCATATAAGAACTTGAATGCACCTGAAGGAAGGTGGTGGAAGATCTCAAGAATAGCTGCATGAAAGAAAACAAACGCTTTAAATTCAATAAATATATCTTGCACCTCCAGCACTGCCAGTTCAGTGCTGTTAAAAAGTGAGACGTAATATGTTTCTAGCAATAGACTTGTAGAAATTTGTCAAAGACACTAAGCCTTGGAGCTGATGCTTATATAGCTTGAGTAGTAGAGTCGAGATTCAGCGAGACAAGTGCCAAGGAAGAGGGGACATAATTTAAAACCTTGGTGTGAGTGTGGTATTTATATGTTTCCAACCTTTTTTCTATTGCAATTTACGAAACAGTATGAGTGGTAAACATACAATAACACAGGCCACCTGTTTCTAAAAAGAATTTGACGTAAAACTCTTGCGAGTAAATAGAGAATATAAAACTCACCAGATGCTATTTTTACTTCCTCGCCAGCGTTCCATGACTTCCGAAGCTGTGCAAGCTTCTCAGGTTCCAACCAACTCCTGAGGTGGAGCAACAATGTGCCACCCAAACCAGTGGTAACTACACCAGACAAGAGCTCAAGTAGGTGTGCTAAACCCTGTAAAAACGGTAATCTGAGATTTTCTATTTGCTTCAAGTCATTTAGTATAGGCCTTATGTTGATCTGCAGAAGTTCTTTGGACATCCTTCGCTGGCAAATGATCTTTAAGATGACAAAAAAATGCAAATCGAGATTGAATTTGTAATCAGTAAAAAAGAAGAGAAACTAAGGAAACAAATCGAATCTATTGATTAAACAGATAGCCAGATGCAGATCAGCATGTAGGGAGAGGTTTGTTTACTGGATCGAAAGCTATCAATTTTGGTTCAGCTTGATCAGATATACTATAATATTAACATCTACATGATATTTCAAGTAGTGTTCAAAAAGTATCTTAAAAATTTGTCGATATTCATATACAGATGCACAAACACATTATGAAAGAGTACCAAAGACAGTTTTTATATTAAGTTGGTCATTATCTTAACTTGAGAAACAAAAATATGCAAATATCTAAGACCGAATTCATGTAAAAAATAAGCTTGAATGTGAATTAGCTTTGAACCTGTCTTAGGCCCTCTTTGGCAGCAACAACTATTTCTGGAATTTCACTGCCCAGGGACTTGAAGAACATTGATATAATATCTTCCCACAAAAGGGAAAGATTTTGACTCCTAAATTCATCCCTTTTTATCGAAGTGGATAGAAGCTCAATGGACAGTGCACGAAGTCTGTTTAATGACTCAACCATCCCCGGGTCCGTAAACTTGACAACACAAAATATTTCTTCAGTCTGAGCTATATCCAGTGCTTCCTGCAGGACACTTACTAGTTCTGGATTCACCTTAACAAAGGGGGTTGGCAAGGACAAGCAGAAATTCAAGGCAGCAACTATAAGAACCTAAGAAAAATATGCACAAATTACAGAATATAATATTTAAGTTACGAAACAAGAAATACTTACTTTAGACTACAAACATAAAGTTCCTCTCTCGTCTATTGTTAATTCAAGTAGATATATTATCTCCACATTTATTAGGTTGAGTACCAACACATGATAATTATTCCAATAAATCCAGTGCAATTGATTTGTTTCTATTTTCTATACAAAAGGCGATATCTGAAATGTATTAGTAGTTTTAAGCAGAGGGAGTAATAAGAAATTTACGTGCGGACAATAGAAAATATTACCTGCTGGTCAACAGGTCTTGAGCGTAGCTTACGCTTTATAAGAGGTTGAAGAAAAGGCTGGCATAAGGGTTTAAGCAATTCAGACACCTTGCTTCTGGTTCTACTGGCCAAAAGTTCCATGCAGGACTGCACTATATTTATAATATTAGTGGAAGTATTTATGTTAAATAACTCCGAGGCAAGGTATTCAATAACTCCTTGAAGACTTTGCAGGCAAGCTTCCCTATCCGCTTCATCAGCAGTACTCAGAGCACGGAGAACCTGCATAAGCACCCGAACTGTCTCTTCCTTTTCTTTTCTAGCAAATATAGGCAGCCTTCTAATAATGTACACCAGTCCACGAACAATCCTCACTTGGAAAAGACACAAAATTTCCAAGGTGATCTTATCAATTAAAGCACCAATTCCTATCACTCCTCCTATCTGTGCTTGCCATGTACTTGCATAACAACAATGCAAAAGTTGAGGAAAAAGTTTCTCAAATATAGGGACTCGAACACTTGGAGATGACGAACCAAATGTGACAGCAGATGGATTAGAGACCATCACTTGTGCATGTTTTGAGCGAGCAAGAAACAAAGAAGTCTCAACAAAAACATTAAGTGCGCTAAGAGCAGCTCTAGCATACATTCTATTGTCATCAGCCAGCACGTCTACTATTGCATCTAAAAAAATTGTTGAGTCAAGCTCCGTAAGATTGGAAGAGGAACAACAGCCTGATATGACACGTGATGAATCCTCCAGTGGAGCAGTCGCACTTGAGCTTTTAGATGAATCATTTTCTATGTGTAATAAGATTGCAAAATGATGACAGATACTTGCAACATAATTATCGCTGGCATCACATAGATCAGGTTCTTTACTGGTGGCAATGACAGTAATCAAAAGAGTCTTCAACAGAGAATTCTCAGCTAATAGCTGAGTCCTTGTTTTGAGAGCTAACTTAGCCTGCAAGAAATTTTCGTTATTCGATAAAACTGAAATCATGAAACCAAATATTACTTTGAAAGACTGTTATTTAAAATAAATGTGTTATACCAATTGAACGAGGACAATTTTTTTTCCTTCCCACAAGTACCTTAATGAGGTGACTAAAATACTTGTTTCATATACACTCAACATGGTAGGAATAGAATAACATAAATTGAAAACAAGAATAATCTCTTAGTATAGTTCTTTTTGTTAATCATCTATGCAACCCTCAAGGGAGAAATAGGGTAGATAATTTAATTCAAGTTCTCACAAAACCAATGTGATAATGGCAGTGACACCACGACACATGACACAATAAAATGTACTTAAGCGTATAAATCAAAAAAGAGATCGGAGATACACCCATGCAACGCAAAGGTTGTACAGTTTGCGTAACATTTAGTCTGTCCAAAAATAGCAGTTGTGTGCTCCATTTAAATATTCATAATTTAAGACAGATAAAGAACTTTATGCGCTAACTTTATGCTCAATGAAGTAACCTTTTCATTTCATATTTGTAATAATATTTTAAATTATTTGACAACATAAAATAGTCTAACTTGCTTATAGAAATCTTACTAGTCAATCCATAACAAACTAAAATATCGACACTCAATTTCGGCGGTAAGCTGGTTATAAAATTCTGGAGTCTGATTAACTCAACATAAAAGTCCTTCTTGGTTTCTACAGACATAGGAAGCAACCAATACGGAAATATGATGTATGTATACGGTATTTCCCAGTGCCCACACTCTTAGGGTGCTACAATAAATCTATCTTCGTAAAAATCATCTAAGGGTACATACATCCAGGTACTCCCCATAGGTACATTATATTATTATTGAAAGAAGCGCATAATAAAAACAACAAAAGCAAAACACATAGATTCACAAACTTCCTGTTCTTGGATAGATATGCTACATGTACAAGTTCCTCGTGGATATATAACAATGAATGGCCTGTGATTTTATTCTATATGTTACGAAAAGAAATTTCTGGAAGAGTATGAACAGTTGGCAGCAATTAACACAGTATTAAATTAACAAATAAAATTCAAAACTGTAAAACTAACCTGTATATTTGGTGTCACAGAATCCCTCGAAGAAAAATCAACTTGAGAAGTTAAAATAGTGGACAAATACCGGCATGTTTTTCTTTCATCAAAAAATTGTCTTGGCAAACTAAGCAGAGAAGATAAACACACACGAATAAATCTTAAAGCTTGTTTTCGATGGAATAAATTCATGGCACCATTATTATGCCTGACAGCTGACACAGAAAGATTTATACACTGGTCTAGAGGTACCACAAAAGGTGTTGAGCTCGCAAAGGTTAAACCAATGCGAAGTCCATGCTCTGGGTTTTCCTTGCACTCAAGTCCAAGAGGCTCTCTGAAAAATCTTCTATTACGACCACCCAACTTTCCAAGAATTTGTAAAGATCTCGCACCCCAAATATATGGGGCTGGTCTCAGGTGAGACCATAATGCCATAATCACCTCAGGCATTACATTTCCCATGCTAGCTTCCAGGAAATCAAGATTTAAGCCATCTAACCAAGATTCAAGTGTTTTTAAACCCAAACTCACTAGGTCAGACCCGCCCTTAAGACACATAACCAAAGGCTTCATAAGACGGGGTAGGTGAGATAACAATGAACTTAAAGATCCGGGAAGGGTCAAGCAGAGTTCCAGCAGAATGTCCTTTGTATCTTCCCCAGAAGGACCCTCAAGCATAGCCAACAACATATTCAAGCATGGATGAAGTTTAGGAACCAAGTCCTGCATGAGAAGCTCACATTTCCCTTCAGAAAGTGCACAGAACATTGTACGAAGTAGTAGCAAATGACCAAGTGGCATCTCATTTTCAGTTATACTTTTCAGGCAAGTTTCAAAAATCACATGGAGGTGAGGCTGCAATATACATTCATAACTAGATGGAGATTTTACAACAGCACTAAATATAAAACGAAAAAGATACAGAGCAACTTTTGCTGCAGACGAATCATGTTGCTTCAGAAGGGAAAGCTTGTTAGTCACCAGAAAATTAACCAAAACATCTGCAGAAGGCCTGAAAACCATAGGAGCTTGCTGAAGATCGGACAAGATGTAAAGTATCTGATTGTTAGATATCATGGAATCGAATAGATGTGGCATAAACAATGAGAAAATATCCGTGATATCTTGAGGTTCCATAGCAGTAAAAGTCTGGGAGAAAATATGTATCATTTGCTTCTTTTCATGTTTCTCCTTGAACAAAACTAAGCAGTCCATGGCACTACTTAGAACACAGGAGGCTTTCTTGACCTACCAAATGCAAATCTATTACGCAATAATCAAAAGAGAGCATCAAAGACAATCGATAAGAAACTATACCTCATCTTTCTTCATCCCCTTGCATGGTCTTGGTACTGATGAATTGGATGGCGGAGGAAGCATTTGCAAAGGCAAAACACGCTTTGAAGATGAAACCTGAAAAGAAGGCCCAATTAAAATGAAGTTGTACTATACAAGTGACTTATTCTATAGAGAGCTGAAAACCTGTGACAGTGGCGAATGAACGTTCGTGATAGTCCAAATAATAGGCTTGATACCTGAGCAAGTCAACATGCAGAAATTTATCACTTTTTTGATGGCAATAGGCAAGCTAGAAACTATTCACTTTATGACTTTTGGCACTTGGTGGTAATCAGAAAAAGTAAGCACCAACTGATACTGATATTAAATCTGGACAATTTTTTACTGGATAAAGTAAAAGAAATAGTTATATTACTCGGCACATTTTTACCATAAATGAAAACAATATTTAAAGATAGTCACCCTACCCATAATCAAAGTTTTAATTAAATGCATGGAATCACTGACTTGCTTCGAATGCTCAACTGGCACCTGGGAACTAAGAACATCCTGAAGAAAACCGTAAATAAACTGTTAGACTATAATATAAGATCCTGGTAAGCCACTCGACTACGGCATTCGACTAACGCCTTAGGTTTTACGAGAATCGGTAACTTAACATGATATCATAGCTCAGTGTTGGCAGAGGTCTCGAGTTCGATTACCTGTCACTCCCAATATTCTCATAATTTATTATGGACACGAAAGACATATTATTCCTGGTAAGCAATTCAGGAGAAATAGTAACTAAAATAGGCAGCGGCAAGCCTAGCTATTTTTTAGTGGTTTTAAATACAAAGCATGAGCTCTTAGTCAAAAAAGGCAACAAACTTGTCATTGTTTTGCAAATTAACTATTTAACTAATTTTTTAAAACAACCCAATAAATACTTATAATATGTAAGAAAAAAAAACATAAAACTAACCATGGTTAAAGAAGAAGTGATGAGGTGATCTGGCAGTTCCACCACAATCCTACATAGCATATTTAATGCATGAACTTAAAAACTAATTAGGTAAATACCTTTAATCCTTCATCTTTTGTTGAGTTTTAACCTAATCATATTTAATAGTTTAACTCATGTAAGTTGACAAATCATTATCTTTGTTATTGGATAAATTGTTAGTGGAATCCTAGCAAAATGATACAATGTACGAACGAGAAGATCGTCGTTAAAGAAAATACCATAAGAAGTAAATTGGTAAACTTTGCAAGTTGTCGGATCGTACAAACGAAAAGATCGTTGTCACAGGTATCAAAGCCACCTCTCGAAAGCTTGATTCGTCAAGTTGCCGGAGGTGGGGACACGAAAACTAGTGGTATTATCCTACAATGGCAGAGGTTCGGAAGTGGGTCACAAAACCAACCGGTATTATCCCACAATGGCTAAAGAGGCATGATCTAAGCCTATGGACTATCTGTGGCCTGATGTGGGCATCCGAAATTTAAGCGGGGAAGTTTGTAACACCTCAATCCCATATTGAGGCATGTGGGGACTTTAGTTCTGTATATATATATAAGGTAGAATAATACTACTCAGTGTACCAAGAAATCATGATCTTTTGGGAGCATGTGGTGGGTTGTGGGTTGTGGATTACCCAAGTTGTTGCATTTGGGTCAGAGTACAGGACTTATTTGTGATATGGATTCAAAACTTGACGATTTAGAATAGGGTCGGGATTTGACCCGAGCTTGTCACAAACCCGACTCTCAAAAGCTTGATTTGTCAAGTTACTGTACGTGGGAACACGAAGGTTGTGGTAGACATGAAGCCAGCTGGATTATCCCGCAAAGGCCGGAGAGGTACGATCTAGGGGCTATGACGATTATGGGGGAGAGTTTGTAACACTTCAACCCCCTAATCGAGGCATTTGGAGACTTTAGTTTAGTATATAACGTAGAGTACTACTATCAAGTGCACCAATAAATCATTATCGTTAGAGACCTGTGGTGGGCTTGTGGCATACCCAAATTGTTGCATTTGGGCCAGTGTACTCTGGACTTAATGGGACTTGCCTAATTTCAGATATATTCAATAAAAACACTTCCAGACATATTCAGTAAAACTGAAATAAACAAACAAGTTACAAAAATAAAAATATATATAATAATTTTTTTTTAATAATTTTGTAGAACCAACGATTTTTCTAAAAATATATAATAGAAACTACCTTTTTTCCTAAGTTATTTTTGTAGAACCAATATTCTTCTTTAAAAATATATATCGCAGAATCAACCTTTTCTACCTAAATTATTGTTGCGCAACTAATACTCTTCTTCAAAAAAACATTACATAAAAAAATTAGGGATGAAAAAAAATAGTTATTATAAATTTGATCAACACTTTTCATATATAATTATATATATTTATTTTAATATTTAATAAGGTGATAAATTTTATTAATATTTATTAATATTGAGTAGCAAAAAATGATAATAAATTATTATTTTTTATAATCTGGGATTTGCTAATAAATCACATTTATTATGGTTATACAAAAACAAGTCGATTCTATTTTAATATTGTTGACATTATATAATGATTTTGTTAAAAAATGTAATTTTGTAGTATTGCAATTTTTTATAGTTCTGCAAAATTTAATTATATATTGTTATTATGATTCTTTATAATCTTAATATTCATGAGTTAAATTTTATGCTTTATTATGGATGTGCAATGATTTATTGTAACGTCGTAATATCGTGTATCTAATATAAACTTATAGTTAATCAAATAATAATATTTAGTTACAAGTTATATTAATGATTAAAGTATAAAAAAAACATATATTGTAAACAAATAAGTTATACTAAATTAGGTATTGAATGTATTAAACAGGCTAAGCCTTTTTTTGTTCTCCTATTTTCCTCTTGCCAATCTAAAAAAATAAAATAAGTTATACAAAATTAGCATTACATCATATTAATTAGTTCAATTTAGGGGTCTCAAGTTTTACAAGAAATATTTAGTTTAGGTTTCGCATTCGCTTATTATGTTAATAAATATAATAGGAAAACGTCCAAACTTGATTAATATTTGAAAAATAAGGTGCTTCCAAATAAAAATTATTGTAGGCGTTTAACATCATTCAAGGAAAAAAAAGGCATACGAGGAATATGCAAATTCAATAGATTTGTGCAAATTAAAATACATAAAAAAATCATTTTTGCTATTTACTTTTGTGTTTCATTAAGAAAGCAACCCTAAGTACAAGGACAAAATTAATTTTCTCAGATCCCATATGGTATGGTTGAGTTGTAAGTTGTAACTATATACAAAACAATGGGTAATATATTTTTAATATAATTTTATCCTTGTGAAGTCATATTATTCAAAGTAAACATTGCGTAGACATAATTCAAAAAATAAAATATTTGGTTCAATGAATTACCTGCAAAATTGATTGCTTGATTATGCTAAATTTTGAGGCAAAAATATCTAGAACTCTCCCCTGCAAATTCATAGTTAACTTTAATACGAAGCAATTGAAAATGATAATTAAGCGAATACCAGACATTCCCCAAAAATAGAAATGGTCGGTGGATATACAAAGAATAAAACAATAAAATGTGATACACAACAAATGTAGTAATCAAGAAAAGCCAACACTAATCTTATACCAGCAACGTCCGTACTTCCTCCATGGTTGCCAAGTCAATTGCTTTTTCAAATATTGGCTCCACCTAACCACCGCAGAAGAGAGAGCTTGTTTATAAAATAAAATATCTCAAAAGCAAAGTACAAGTTACATTTAACAACTGAAATATCAAAATAAAAGGCACCATATTCAGCATTAGGCGCGCAGAAGTAGTGTGAATGCTCAAAGGCCATGAAGAGTCATCCATGTTTATCGACGACAAAGATACAATCCGCAAGAGCTGGAGCACACCCCATAAGACCATAAGTATGTCAATAATATAAAGATATTAAATTAAAATAGGCGCATGATATCAATACCATAAAACTGTCATGAATAAATAAAATATGCATTGTCCAAAAACCCAAAATTTATATTTAACCTTATTTAGTTAAGATGAAATAAAGAAAAAGTCTTTCTCCACGTATTACACAACACTGCACCGTCTATTATTTTTCTGTTAAAAATGGTGAAACTCTTTCAATCAATTGGAACTAAAAAATCTTAGTAAAATTAAAACTAAATCATAAATAACAATTAATGTATGTAAAATATTATAACATAAACAATTTTTTTTTAAAGTAATAACATAAACAAATGTTTAATATGAATTACAATTGTTAAGGTATTAAAAATAAATATTGGATAAGAATTAACATACATAAGTATAAATTAATATTATTTTGGGGGTAGAACCTCGATAAATTAATAACTTATGATAAATTGATATTTTTAGCTCATTTTTGTTGTCTGAGCATAATAAAGATAATGCATATTTAATCTCGATAAATTAATAATCGTGATAGATTAATAGAATTTGGCAGTCTCGAGATTATTAATGTATAGAGGTTTAGTAATAAATTTTATAATCTTTGGCAAAAAAAATTTATAATCTTGAATCAAGCCCTTAGGATAAATTAATATTTTGCTCAATTTATAAGATAATATATTTTTATTAAAACATATAGATCTCATATCATATATAAATTAATAATAGCACCTACATCAAAATTATATATATACATTTTACCATCTACTATATATATATATATAAATAAACAAGTATTTATGGTACATCATCTTAATCTTTCTTTATGCATTATGGAGCTTACCATGCTACTATATTTATTATTACATATTTAGTGATCTACAGAAAATCAAAAACTAATTACCGACTAACAATGTTTAATTACATTCAAGAATGGATATAATTTAATGACATATATGAAGAAATATAATTTAATTACATTCATAAATATATAATTAAATTATATTCATGAACTCTTTTTAATACATTTATGAATGGTATCATAATTTCTAAATTTTTTCTAATTATATTTTAAAATATATATTACAAAATTTAAAAATTAGAATTATTGATAAATTAATAAAAATTATTAATTCAAAATTTTATTCTAAATATATTTATAATTAAATTTAATAATTTACAAAATATTAATAATTAATTAATTAATATCTTCATTTATTAATAGATTTTTATGGTTTAGATGCTATTAATTTATAAAGGTTTAACTACATATTGAATATGTCCCTATAATAGTACGACTAAAACTCAATTTTAAATAAGAATTAACATATTTTAATATTTTAATATATAAGTAACCCTTGAATTGATATAGAATATTATAATATTTTACTAAATATCAAGACGAGTAATTAAAAACATAAAATTCAATTAATGACTATATCACTAGTTTACTTTCATATTATATTTATAATATAGAAGAATTACTTTGAGCCCGCACAAAGTAGTATTAGTGTGATATAAATAATTTTATATAATAAATAACTCATATAAAGTTGAAAGTATAGTTTTAAAAGAAGATTAACATGTACAAAATATTAATATAAGTAAATATAAGGTTTAGCAAAAATATAAAATATATAGTTGTGATAGGATTGGAATTAATTTTCACAATTGCAACTAACATACATACATTATAAAAATAATATTGTATTAGAATCAAAGTTAAATCTTCAATAGAAACGAACTGATAGAGAATATAAAGTTATGTTTTTAATGCTATTTAAATTATATTAACATATATAAATATTATAATATAAGTAGAAGTTAAAATTGAATAATATAAGTAATTCTTACATATAGAATGAATGATTTATGTAGGGAATGTAATAATATTTTATTACATATTTAGTGATCTACCAAAACTCAAAAATTAGTTCGGTTTTAATAGTAAAAGTAATCACTATACACATATGGATAGATATATTTAATTAAGATTTTGTTTTTAGCTTCTCCATTCATAATTTTTTTGAAAAAAAAATAAGATATTTAAAATCTTCCTAAGTTAAAAATTCAAATATATAAATATTCTTTTATCATTCATGTAATAAATAAATCTATCATTCAAAACTAATAATAACCATGATTATCTAATAGATAATTATAGCGATGACATAAAGTTTTCAATTTAATAATCATGTAATAATAATTTTAATAAAAATAACCATCTTCTAGATGTTTATGTTAATATAAATAAAACTTAATATTTAACTTCACAATATTTCTCATCATGTATATATCCATTATAATCAAAAATTTCTTATAAAAGATATATAATATCTTGTTCTAAATTTAATTCATATTTCCCTAAAAAAATAGTGAAACTGTGCCTTGATAAATATAGAAAGACAAGAACCTGTGGTAAGGAGAGTTCCCACTTAATGTGGTGAACAAGCTCTGCTAGTAAACTAAAAGCAAGTGGTTTCAATCCTTTGAAACTCTTCATGTCAATCCCAAAAAGTACCCTGTCATATAGATCAACTAAAAAATGTTGAGTAATGAATTCTACTAAGCTTTATGTGTGTGTGTGAGAGAGAGAGAGAGTTCTACAAGTAACTCGTGTCATTCGAACAACAACACTCGAAGTTTAATAGAAAAACCAGAAGGCATACAGATCTTTGTATTAATGCAACTCATGTGTAATCTATATATCTATAATATATCCAACTTTGATCTATAAATTATCAACACATTACCTATTAAATTAAGCATACAGAAATTAAGCATTTAAAAGTTTGTTAAGTTTGTACAACACAGAATAAGAAACATTTAAGGAATTGACAACAATCACATATGTCGCATACTCGCATTGTCGCCAATGCTCGCCATGTGATTTTGGCATCCAAAGTTGAGACAATTAACAAAATTACATTGATAGATATTGACGAATTGATGTTCTTGATTTACCCTTTGTTAGCAATATTCCCATTATAAGTAATTTACAATTTCTACTTTAAGAAAGAACTAAAGAATCTATTCAGCATCACTAGAACCAAAGTATTGATAGTACATACTACATACAAACATTAAATTGAAAACTCAGTGTCCAATTGCTGAAAATTACACCAATTTTTATGCCTTTATTCTATACATGTGTTTCATTCATAAATATAATGTATCTTGATGGGCACGGTCGATGCACACATAGGCCGGATCTAGTAAAGGACATTAGGGGGTCATGTCACCCTAAATTTTTTACAAAAATATAGAAGTGCGCCACTAAAATTAAAATTTATAAGGATGTATTCCAAAATAATCGGGTGTCTCTTAAAATTATTTTCTGGATCCGCCATGTGCACATAGATGAATAAAACAAACAGGGCAATGAAAGTTTGATAAGGTAAAAAGTTCTACAAACTCTCCCCTAATAAGTTGGTAAATGTAAGCAAGTTGAAGCCATTTATAGCAGCTAAAATATTTAACATCTATCAAACAGAAAGACAAGAAAACCTCCTGATGCATGCAATGATACACAAATTGCAAGAAACCTTTACTGAGAACTAGTACTCTAGAGATAAAACGTATAGGCCAGGGTGTAAATATTGTTTTACCAGGAGTTTATTATGATTAAAAAGAAGATCTAATACTATGAGAACCCAGATTCCAACAGGTCCGGTACAGACACACACACACACACACACATTCGTATATAGGTTCAGAATTCATATAAACAAGTATCAACAATTATGCAAGAAAGAAAGTTATTATATAATAACTTCTCGAAATCTTTGAAAAGCTTGATCTGATATAACAATAGAAGCAACTAGATGATAATTAGATAATAAAAAGATTACAGAACTGAAACTAACCTTTCTTCAAGTAGTATGTCAATCAATGGAACTAAACCCTTCCTGAAGTCTGTATTAAGTATATGTTTGAAGCACACTAGCAGTTCCTATCAGTTGATGATAAAGCTGATCAGTATACATAGAAGGAAAAAATTAAAATTATAAATTGAAGGTAAGGAGTAATCCACCTTTCTCACGGAAACGGAGTCAGGACAGTTGACAAGCAGATTAACAAGACCTTTACAGATGCTTTCTTCATGTGGTCTGGTATACTTAGCGGAACTCCTCAAGAAGTAACACAAGAAAGAGAGAGTCTGTAATTACGAAAAAAAATCATCAGGTATATAAAACCAGAAACAATGCATAAATATGATAATAGGTGACAAACAGGGAGGCTCCCCTGCTAAGCTTCAATAATTAATACAAAATTGGTTTCCTGAGTTCAGTCGAATCCTAATAAATTTACTCCCTCCGTTTTCTTTTGACACGCATGAAGCATAGTAAAATTTCTTTTTTTTAATTTCTTTTTTTGTATATTAAAATTTTAATTAAAAAATTTTAAAAATAATAATTTTTAATATGAGATCAAAACACTTAAAAATATATGTTAAAAATCAAAACATAGGAAGAAAATGGGGGGAGTATGAGTTTTTCCTTGTTCAGCGCCTGCATAAACCATTGTTAACAAAAAATTCTAAAGTTGCAACATTTGCAATTTTGCAGGATTTTAGAAGAAACAAAATTACGAATCTAGCCTTGGTACATACTGACCTTCACTTGTGCCGCTCTAAAGTCAACATAGTCAGACATCATTGAAACTGCAACATCTTTGGGGCCCACAATAGATATGGTCTGTATCATCAGCTGTACCAAATGTTGTATAAACCCCTGAACCGGCTGGTAATTCGTTTGAAAAAGATACATCACCACCACAGGACATTCAAGCACCATCTTAAACGACATCGTACTCCGAAAAATCTCCCGGTTCGGATTCCTGTGATGAGCTCCCATGGGATGAATAATTTCATCATCACAGTCATTCGATGTCGGTCTCACCGAATCAAAATCCGATTCATTCTGAACCGGTGAATGTTCAACCGGTTCAGGATCCGGAACCTGTTCTCTCTCGAAAACATGACTAACATTTTGCTTAAAATTTTGATAAACTTGAACAACAAAATCAAAGAACGGCTGAAGCTCACGATTCGACTGCGATCTAAAATGTGTAACAATATCGAAAACTATACGTGTGCACTGCAATCCGACTTCTTCATTATCATCTATGAGTACTTGAACAGCAACACGTAAAATATCATTAGCAAATGGACGAAAAAACTCGATATGAGGCAGCCGAAACAGAATATCAATCACAATATATCGAATTTTATTCTCGGTGTTGTGATAAAATTGTGGCTTAGTAAGGCGAAACAAAATCATCACGAAAGGCTTCATGTAACATTTGAGAAAATGGTAATAATCTGGTGTATATGTCACTTCCAAACTCCTCCGAATCTCTCTTATCATCCGTAGCCTCGTCTCCATAGCTACAAAATCAAAACCACATACATTACAATCACAACATATACAATTATACATACACAAAAAAAATATAAATATATATGTAATATATAACAGGGTGAAAAACAGTACAGAGGTCATCCTCTATCAGCAGACGAGAATGTTGTTCGAAATCGTGCACCGAAACCATGATTAAAATTATAATCTAGGATTATAATAAAAGAAGCTGGTGAGATTATTGCATGAGATGAATTAATTAGGAGTAAATAATCGATTTAGAGAGGGCGAGAGACACGGGTTGTGTTATAAACACAAGTGATTAAGTGAAATCTCTGTCTGTGATATGAAATTATACTACAAAGAAACATAGATATAGTCGCCAGGCAGAAAGGGGTGTAAGTTTTATAAAGAAGCTACGTTGGTTACGGGTTATATATAGAGCGGTGATCTAGGCCCACTGCATGACAGCTTCATCCCTAAAAACATTCGTTTGGTAATTACATTTTTATCCCTTTGTATTTTGCGCAAATCCGCGTGTGAAATGTGGGTAAATTGGGAATATTATTGTATGGAGTAAACTACTTTATATATATTTATTTATCCTTTAACTCGATATCATTGGGGTGTTTGGTTTAGCTTATAAGTAATAAGTTATTTTTTTTTAAAAGTATTTTCATATTTTTTTTTTGAAAATTAATATTTATTTTAGAAATTTAAGACCAAATTTTATTTTCAAATTTGAAAATAAGTTATTTATTTTCAGAAAAAGAACATATATACCAACTTTTTCAGCTTATAAACTGCTTATAAGCTTACACAAATGAGTTGCATTTGTGATATTATATTTTCAAATATATAATTTGCAATATTATAATTTTTATATATGTATATTTATATAAATATCGGTTATTTTAATTAATTTTTTGAAATTTGTTTATTTGATAATTATTTCAATCAATATTTACTTGATTCGAAATAAATATATATAATATAAATATAGTGAATAAAATGTGAATTGGATAAAAAATGATAAAATTAATTAAAATGATTAAAATATAATATTTTATATTATTTATGATAATTTATTAAGTGTAATATTATAAAATATAGAATTTTGCTAAACTAGTTAAAGAAATGATAAAGTTTATTGAGTGACTAATATATATATATATATATATATATATATATATATATATATTATGTCATTAGTAAGGGTGTATTCAATTTAGATTTATATGTAATGTTAATAATTCATTAATTTGTATTCATTATATTTGATTTAAGATTTCACATATTATATGCATAATTCATAGAGTCCGCGCAGAATTAATCATGAATCTAGTAGAATCTCCTTATTGAGGTGAGATTTTAAAACATCTAAAATATATAGGAAAATCCAACATAATCTATGGATTTTTAAAATTCATCAATGTTAATAAGTTTTTTAATACCCATAGATTTTAATTGATTAATAATAATCAAATTGAATACCCCTAAATTTTAAATCATTATTTAAAATTCCGATTGAATAATCTCATATCTTAAAACATTATTTAAAATTCTAATTGAATACCCTTAAATTTTAATGGATATTTTTCAATCTAAGTTGAATACTCCGAGTGTGACGCCCTCCAAATCCGGGATCTGCGTTTGGGGGTCATCAACCAATCAACAATAAAATAATATAAATCAGGTGTGCACTGATCCTACCAACAATCAAGGATCGCTAACATGTTATAGTATGAAATCAAGCAGCTGATATTAAAAGTAAACCAAGTACTTTATTACAAACATAACTAAATCCAACTCATAACCAACAACGTCTAAATAAGTTTTTAAAGTCTAAGTTCAGTTTTATTACAACTTCTATCTACAGCCGAAGTAAAAAACAACTAGTACTTGAGAGGCTCGTAGAACGAGCGGTCACGTAATCTGTGTCTCCTTACTCCTGGTAGAACGTCTGTGGTGACTCATAGTGACACTCTGGTAATATTTAAATAGAAAGCAAGAGTGAGTCAAAGAGATGCTCAGCAAGTTTGAAATAAAACTGGAATACCAGAACAAAGAACAGAAATGTAAATCAGTTTATACTGAAAATTGAACAGTAAATAAACCACAGTTTATATCGAAACTGAAACAGTGCAGTATGTCATAGAAATAAATCATCTGCGGAATCACAATATATAATAGCCACACTAGGCAATGTGGATTAGATACAACATATAATAAACACTATTGCTCACTGATCAGTCTAAAAACAATAAGACCTCTTTATAATCTATCGGTACATTTCTATACCCATAGTTATAACAAAAATTCTCAAAATGGGTACCAAATAGACAAATAATATTAGCCTATATGAAGATGGAATGGTTACACTATCCTCCTCAATAAATGTTGGACCAACTAGGTGGCCTCATATGCAATCTTTTTCTAATCCAATAGAGCATCTGAAATTAAAAGTATGTTTAGTTTTAAATACATATCATATCCCCATTATTTATTACGATAATACAAGATATGATGTGTTTACTATAATCAACTTTCAATATCAATAGTATGAATGACAAGTAACTCTGATGCACAAAATAATATAGGAATCATAAATAACTCTGAACAACAACTATTTATCATGATATGAATAACTGAAACAGTAAAATAAAAGTGTTTAGGATGATCAAAGAAAAAATACTTGCTTGATATAGAAGCTGATAATAAACTGACTAAGTGCTGGTAACTAGTAGACTACTTTGTCCCTCTGTATGATTCATCGCTCGTCTCTACAAATAGAATATTCTATTTTAGACAGCTAGACAAACATGTAACTCTAAATATACATCTATCTCATATCCTAGTGTCTACCCATACGTTGCATCCATATTAAATAATAAATAATATGCAATTATAACAATTAAAGCAATTAAGCAGGTAAGTCACGTAGCACATAGGACTCAACAAGAATAGCTCAACCAAATAAATAATAGCATATTCTAAAATATTATTTGAGTCAAGGTTGACCATTATTATCCCCTCCGGAAAATTATTGGATCCCCTAAAATATTTTATAAAATATTAATCCTGGTTTATAAATAAATTGGGTGTTTGAAACTATTTTTATTAACTCCAGATTATTTTTAGGGATTCAAATAGATTTGTTTTATTTAAATCGGGTAAAATAATTATTAAATAAATGAATAATAAATAAATAAATAAATTATTTTTATTTCTCAAAATAATTAAATTCAATTATTTTTAATTAAATTTAAATAATATTTAGTTAATTAAATTAATTGATTAAAATAAATTAATCAATCAATTTATATTAATTAAATTATTATCTAAATAAATTAAAATAATTATATTATATTATATTCAAAATAAAAATATTTTTTTTAATTAATTTTTTTAAAAAAATATGTTTCAAATTAAAAGTAATTTTTAAAATATTTTTTGGATTTAAAATCAATTTTTAAAAATAAAATAATTTTTAAGCTCAAAAACATTTTTGTAAAGAGGGGTTAGGGTTTTGGAGGAATAAAGGGAGGCCGGTCAAGAACGGTTACCGGAAAATGAAGAACAGGTCATCGGAAAATCTTGAAAACCCAGATTCCGGCTAACCCGACCAGATTCCCGCGAGCCTTGTTCTTGACCTTAATAGCTCCGATCGGCCCGTTTCCAAACCCCACATACACAGCAAAATCACCAGCAACACACGACCCTGGTACAGACCAGGTGTTCCACTCTGGCCAAAAATATGAACACGGCGACCAGATTTTTCTCCGGTAACCGAGAACCACCTCAAACGTGCACAAAGTCGATGTCTACGAGTTTCTGGGCTCGCATACAACTCAACCATGCCATCATGACTAACAACCCAGCTTCAAAAGACCGATTCCCGCCAAGTCGGAGTAAACTCCGGCGACATAAAAATCAACACAAACCGACACACAAATTATACTCACACGTTGATGGACACTTACACAACACAAACATGCCAGAAAAATCAAGAATCAAGTTGTAAATCTCCGATTCTGGCTAAAATGAATAAAAGCCGGCCAAATTCCAATGAAATAGAAATCAGACACCAAAAATCAAACAAAAATTGTAGACATGCTCAGTATACTACGGCTATTCACTCCCATAATAAAAAACAAATAATAACCAATGAATTAAGGCCATGTAATTCAGATTATAAATCGAAAATAACACTTCCAAAATCAAATATCAAACCATGAAATTAATCATATACACATGTAATACTACATACAGGATTCAATTTGAGTATCTAAACTTGAGAATCAGAGTACACAATCACCTTTGATTGACTTTGATTTGTAAAACGAATAAGAACTTTAACCCTTCTCAATTTCCCCAAAATTTATTAACTGTAGTAATTTTTTTAATAAAATTTTACTGAACAAAACTATTTATATTTTTAGAAAAATTAGGGGCTTAATTTTGATTGAAAGATAATTTACCCGATAATTAAAATAAAAAGGCCAAAAATAATTTTTATGGGATAAGATATAAAAATAAGTATTTTTGAATAAATACAATATATTTGTCAAAATTCTCCAAAAATTATTAATATTCCAAATATAATAAAATAAAGTCATTTTGAGGATTTAATATTTTCATAAAAATAAAGGTATAAAAAATAAGGTCTCAAGTCTACTATATGGGCTGAGTTCAATAATCACAAATTGAAATAACATTATTCTAACGATACAAAAATTACAGTAAAGTAGAATAAAATATCTTAGGCTACAAAAAAGTCACATAACACGTATTGGATAATTTTCCTATTTAATAAAAATCAAAACTCAAATAACTACCTTAAAAATATCCTGAAACCCAATAAATTATAATAAAAATATATTTAAATATTATAAAATACACATAATTTTTCCCGATCGTTACACTGAGATTTTTAAAATCCAAAAAAAAAATCCAAAATTTCAATTGAATACACCTCCTAAATTTGAATAGTTGTTTTAATTAATTGAATTATATTGTTTTTAATTAGTTAAAGTAAATTTGCAAGGTTATTACAAAACAAAACAAAAGCGCACTGACTACGTACAAAAAATTTAAACATTTTATATTCATCATTGTAATTTAAATAAGGCTCGTATAGTGTTTGTACTCGTAATTTACACAAGACTTATGTTACAAATTATATATATTATTTATACATTGATAAAATTTGAAATAATTTCAAGATTGTTTATATATATATATAATTTTTTGTAAATAGATAAATTTTTACAATATATAATATACTTTTAAATAGTTAAATTTAATATCAATTATAATTATATTAAATTATGTGAATCTCAATTGTTAAGGCACACCAACTTATATTAAATTATTTAAAAATATATAATCAAATATGATTATTAATAAAATACATCAAAATATATTTATTCATCACTATATTATAAATTATTGATTAGATAACAAGAATTATTTTTAAAATATAATAACAAATAGTCATCGTTTTCATACATACATACATATATATATATATATATATATATATATACACACACGGGTTATGATCCAGAGGACATATACTGAATATGTATTTTTCAGCATATTGTTTTTAAGTTGTTGGATCAAGACAATAACATTGTAAATTTGAAAGAAAGAAAAAAAAATCGAAACTCATGTACGTATCCCGATAAATTAGCGTGACTCGTTCATACCTCTTGTATTAACATTCATTATATACTGTCATTTAAAAGAGATAATACAAAAAATGACTGTGAAACGATTTTTTGTTGTTTTGAGTGATCAGAAGGCCACGACTGTGAAACGATTTTGTTGTTTTGAGTGATCAGAATTTGTTGTTTTGAGTGATCAGAAGGCCTAGTCCAGTAATTATTGAGTGTTTCTGGATCTATAGTGAAGTACGATATTAGTTAAATTTCAATTGTTATGTATGTATTTTTCGATTTGTTTTTAACTTGAATTGAATTCAAATTATAATTATAAATTCGAATTATGTTTATAAATTTATATAATTATGCATTCTAAATTTGTATGTTTGTAATTAAATTAAAATAAGAGTTTGGATGTGTCTTCTTGATGGAAAAGGGAAATTTATCGTAAAGAGTTGTTACAGACAGTTGGTTGGGGAATATAGCACACCAAATGCATCCTTTTGGAAGAAATTATGGAACTTAGAGCTACCTGGGAAGATTCAATTTTTCTTATGGAGGACATGTCGACTCTTCTTACCAATTACCACAACACTAATCGAGAAAAAAGTGAGTATAGACAGTAAATGCTCTTGGTGTTGAGTAAATAGTGAAACTACACAACATATTATATTCGAATGTCAGTTTGCACATGAGGTATGTGAATCCTCCGGCATGTCACAGTGGACTAAAACCTTACCGGGTGAGATGATTTTTGAACATTTTAAGAGGTTGTTCAACATTGGATCTAAGGAACAATGTGTTTTACTCGCACTTATATGTTGGAGTCTCTGGAACCGTCGTAACAAGTGGGTGTGGAGCTGAGTTGCCATCTTTGTGTTTAGTACAACAACTGCAGCAATAAATCTACTGACAAGTTGGAAGGCGGCTCAGATGGAACGTACTAGAAATACTTCAACGGCAACATGTTTGAGTATGCAGAGATGACAAGTACCATAACAATATTGGGTGAAGATCAATATTGATGCCGCTACCTTTACTGAGCTGAGAACTATATGTATTGGTAGGGTAATCCGAGATGAAAGAGGTAGTTTTGTAAGGGCAATGTGTAAACAGGTGGGAGGGTCGTGGTCACCCAAGCTTTAAAGCTCAAAGAAGTTATGTCTTGGATGAAACAATATGGGTTCAGACCCTGTGCTTTCGAAACAGACTTCAAATTATTGGCAGATGCCTGCAATGGTAACTCAGGACGATCATATTTTCATTCTATTATTGGTGATTGTGTTGAGTTGTTTAAGTACTTTGAGAATGTGCTAATACGTTTTGTACCTAGGTCTGCAAATGAAGTCGCTCATTTGTTAGCTAGAGTGTCTCGTTCTATGTTAGATTTACAAGAGGGGGATGCTGTTGCTGTTGCTCCCAGCTTCTTATCAAAAGTACTTTCATATGATTTGATTTATTGCAAGTACAATTATTTCAAAAAAAAAGAAGATAAGAGTTTATAAATTCGAAGTAAGTTAAAAATTAGGGTCATAATTTTACAATAAATTAAAAACTAGGACGTAAATTAAAGTTCATAAATTGAACGAAATTGTAGAATAAAAAAACGAACCCCAGTGATTTATGAGGGTCGTCCTAGAGTCTCGTCCCTTTTCTTAAAATCCAGACCGTCCCTTACTGATCCAACAGTGGGAGGAATATGCTGGAAATTGATTCCCGGATCAGCTCCCTACGTATACACAGTTGCATTTTTGATTTTGTTTTGAAATTAAAACTCTAATTGTGTCGTTGAATATACATACATGCACAGATGCAGAGATACAAGATGTATGATGATTTGATCTTGAGCTCGGCGGCGTGTAGCGGGTGCGGATCGACGAGTGAATTGTACGGAACTAATTGCAAGTCGTCTCTCGTGGTAAATCTATGGCTGAGAAACGAGCCAAGTGCTATGATTGTGGTGCCACCATCACTCGTTTAATTAGGGTTCGTTCCACTCATTTAAATACAAACTCAAACACATGACATATCCCGCTGGGCAGAGTTTGGGAAGGGTATGATGTACATCATGTACTAATACCTTCCCGTCATTCACAATTCACAAATACGAAGAATCTGTTTCCATAAAGACCTCCTACTTGGGGAAGAATATACAAAAATAAAATGTGAACAAATATTTTATACAAGTTTTTATCAGATAGGCGTACAACTGTGTAATATTGTTTATGACAAATTTAGGAATATAATGTCAAGGCATGCTCTAGGACCGACAAGAATTATTTCATTGGTAGATTTGTGAGTGGTTTGCCAAACTTTTTAAAGAAGAATAACTCTGAGAAATGGTCTATTCAAACAAGAAGGGTGCTCTCTTTTCGTGACTATCAATGTGTTCTTATTTCATCTATGAAACTATCGATGTGAAATAATATACTGGTGATGTGGAGCTGTAAATAATGGAGCTGCTGCTTTTGGTGAAGTTTAAAAGTTCCATGACAAAGAGAGCGGAGTTGGTGGGGGAAGAGGACATAAAAGAACTACCGGTGATGGCGACGACGAAGCTAATGTCTCGAAGATGAAGAAGAAGAGTCTGCAAGGAAAAATAGACTTGGGCTCAACAGGAAAGGTGGCGGTGTTGATGATGAAGAAGGTCCAGGAGGAGGAGACTTTGATTTTGATGATGATGATATTGAAAAAGGTGAGTATATGTA
The DNA here is from genome assembly GCA_028671895.1 of Oenanthe sinensis. Taxonomy (NCBI): domain Eukaryota; kingdom Viridiplantae; phylum Streptophyta; class Magnoliopsida; order Apiales; family Apiaceae; genus Oenanthe; species Oenanthe sinensis. The sequence continues at coordinate 43,490,975 of CM053805.1, read as the reverse complement.
TATATTTATATATTGCTCCACGAATAATACTTCGAAGATCACAGTTATCTATATAGGTTAATAATGTCCTTAATTTGTGAATATAATAACCAAACTATGCTGAAATCAAGTCCCAGTATGTTTGCAAAGTTCTTCTTATCCCTCTGCTGACATGGTGTCAATCTTGCAGTTATGTTTTTTTTCACATTCGTAGATATCACTTATTTTAAAAATAAACTTAGGGAGTTTGCCTTTTGTACTCTTTCTTGAAGCCTTAAGATTTTTTTTAGTTAATATGCAGTTAAGTATGAATTGTATATTTTTGTGCAAACCAGTTGTTTGAATTCTATATGATAAAGGTTCTGTTTACATTCCTTTTCAATGTCAGTAATCCTATATGATTGAATTGATCTGGTTGTGCATTTCATGAAATTCACTTTAAGGTTTTCTGATTTAGCTTCTAAGTGAAACGTTATATAATAGTTCTTGAAGGAGCTCTAAATTTTAAAATTTTGGTCTCGACTAATATTAGGGGATGGCCGGGAGCATGAAGAAATATTGACAGATGACGATGAACGTGTAGAAAATGATCCTGAGGAGCGCGAAGATTTGGGCCCTGAAATTCCAGCTCCTCCAGAAATTAAGCAGGCATGTGTAGTTTTTCCGCTGTAACTTTATATTTATTAGTATAAATTCCTTAACAACACATTATTAGTTTTGGAGATTACTGCTGGTATCAGACAGTGATGTTCTATTAAACTTATGTTATATAATACTTAAAGTTTGAGTAGAGATCCATCAATATATGAGATAACAGTGTCTGTTATTAGTATGCAGAGGACTTATATTGTACCCTAGGGTACCATCCAAAAACAATAAACATGGATTGAAACTTGCAGATGTATTTATTGCAGCCCTTTTAAACTGCAACTCTGCTTGGCTATGTGATAAACATGGATTGAAACTTGAAAACTGCAGTGAAATGTAATGATGGGGAAATGGAGTACACAATTACTAGTTATTGGCGTGATGTGAACTACTAGTTGCCGTTATTTTGAAAGAACACCTCAGGGCCAGCTCTAGGCAATTTGTGGACGGGCGAAAATCGAAATTGAGGTTTATAATATCTAAGTATTAAATTTTTAAAAAAATATTAAGATTTAATATGAAATTAGAATTGAGGCCTATAACATTTAAATATTAAATCTATTATGTTGAAGGTAGAAGTATGTTAAAATATAGTTATTCATTCAATTAAAAGCCAAAAACGAGAATTTATGGTTAAAATATAGTTATCAAGTAAAGTGTTGAAGAAATTGTTGGGACGGACAAATGTAATGAATCTGATGCAGAGGACGACGACGATGACGAAGTACTATCAAAAAGGTAAATATTTTCACCACACTAATCAAATATATAGACACTTATAGTTGTGTAAAATCACACAATGCCATTAATTCTGAAACTAAAATTTTAAACCACCATCATTTCCCAAATTAATCTCAATATGTTCAAATTTGGCAAATAACACTTAAGGTTGTTGTACACGTGGAAACTTAAATAATATATATCTAATAATTGTGTAGAGTATTTATTGTAAGTACCATCTTTTCTAATATTTTTGGCAAATATACGTTACTTAAAATATATTGCAATTTTACGTTCTTTTTGTTATTTCTATTTTTTTGTTATCGCACGGGTATCTTTTCTCACAGATATCTTAATTTATTCCAACTTCGCATCTCACTTCTTCGCCTCGTTTCATTTGCCTATTTCACAATACACAATACATATTGTCAATTCATAAAAATCCTCAAATCCGTAACCCAAAACCATATAAATTTAGGGCTTTCTTTGTAAGTCATACGATAAGATTTCTCGGATGATAGAAAAATTGATTGACAAGATTTTTCAGATGGCGACAAAGAAATTAATAGGCTCGAAGGTAAGTTTGCAGTTAATCATCCGAAGCTTGTAACAATTGAATCAAATTTGGTTTTGTTATTGTTGATTGATGCAACATTAAAAGTTGAATTCAATTGTAAATACGAGCTCGAGTTTTTGTTTGTTTTTAGTTGATTTTGCACATTTCTTTTTGGTTTTTATTGTTTTTGGTTGACTTTCATGATGATTTTGGTTGCTTGGAACAAAATTTTGACTTGCAAAATGCAAAATCGTAAAGTTGCATCCAGTTGATTTTTAACATACAGGGTGCAGTTCAGTGCAACTTCAATAAATCATTTTCCTGACCAGAAAGTATAAAAAAATGATGTTGCATTTGGTTGATTCTAGTGTAAAACCAAGTTGAATTTAGTCGATTTTGATTTATTTATTTTGGTAAAAATTGATGTTGAATTTACTCAATGCAATTGATTATGCAATTTAATACAACTTCAATTGTTTGTAAAAATAATATTGTAGTTTTCATTGATTTTAGTTTATTTTGTTGGATGCAATTTGTTATGCAACTGGTGCAACTTGTTATGCAACCAAATACAATTTTATTTTATTTTAAAATTTAAAGTTGCATTTGTCGTTGATTTCGTTTACAAATATGGTTCCAAACCGTATTTTTGCAATTATTTTTAAGAAAAAATGTATTTTGCACAAAGAATTTAAGAAATCGTATTTTTGGCAAAATGAAAAGGTGTATTTGCAAGAACTTTTTTTGTAGTAGGTATTTCAACATCTTTAGTACCACATAATACAACTGTTCTGGTTTAAGCAGGAAGATGAAATTTCAGCTTCCCCTGTACTAGCTTTAAAGCAGAAGGATGCCCCCAAAGAAGAACCTGTTGATAACAGTCCTTTGAAACCAATTTCTTCAGCACCTGCTCTCAGGGCCTCTTCTACTTCCAAGTCCGCAAAGGAAAAGAGAAAGGTGTTTACTGATGATGCAAAGGCAACTACAGTTGTACCTTCCAAAAAAGCAAAGACAGAAAATGTAAGTTTAATGTCCTGCTTTCGAGATCTAGTCTGTAGTTCCCTAGGATTTAAGCAAGCTTTCATTGTTGTTAGATAGAAAAGGTGGGTCACTTGGAACAGTATACTTCTTTTAGTTGTTGCATAATTAGGATAATTACATGTAAAGAAATTGTTAGGTACGGTGGATAATTGTAGTATTCTAGCTAATTGTTTGCCTTCTATTCCGAATCCTATTTTAGGACGTCAAATCTGTGAAGGAAGAACCAGTGTCCATTGCAGAAAAGAACGTGCCTAAAAAAGGTGAATCATCAGTACCTGTTGAATCTGGGTCAACAGTAGATGGACCTATCACAGAAGATGAAATTAGGGCATTCTTGCAGCCGGTGACCTCAGAGGCTCTTATTGCTAAATTCAGATCTAGACTAAGACGCAAAGAGGTATGTTATTAATCCTCAATTTTAACCTTCTCAGTGCTAATCCTCAAGGTAAAAATGGTTCATGCTAGTGATGCAGGTGAAGTGACAGTCTTGGATAATACAACCAGTTCTTTTTAGAATTAGCTGCTGAGCTGAAACCGGTTTCTATTCTATGCATGTGAATTTTTTAGCCATATTTTTGCAAGCTTGCTGATACTCCCTTCTTACAGACTGTTCAGTAATTTACTTGCATAAATCTGCTTGAACAGTTACGAGATTTACCTATGTCTCTGAGTTGCAGGACAAAGATGCTTTTATGGTTACACTAATGAGAATTTCAAAGCTAAGGAAAACCACCGATGGAAGAAGCTTTGTAGTTTTGAAAGAAATATAACCTGATGCTTAGCAGTGGTGCCATGCCTCGATTTCGTACTCATATTTCAATAAAGCAGTTCTGTTGCTGCAATCTTGAACTATTGTCAACTATATTTCAGTTCACTGCAATTTGATTTTGATCGGTAAACTCAATAGGTGTTTTCCCCTTTTTACTGAACGTGGGATCTTAATAGTAAAATTACAATTAGAGTTACTGCAAATTTTGTTTCCTTTATTTTTTTGAACTCCTTTAAAAAGGAGAAAGGGCCAAGGGTAAATCATATTTGAGTTCATGCCCATTCACACAAATCATATATTGGTTCATGCCCATACCGGATCACATCGCAATGTAGTGTGCGAGACTTAAATATGTGCGAAACCTAAATGGTATAAATATTGAAATATGTTAGAAGTTCTAAAAATGGTTTATTAAAATTCATCATACGAGTTCATACTCGGACTACAAAATATAGAGGACTGAGGAATGCAGTGAAGTGATTTGATTTTTATTCCTAAATCGAAAACAAAACCATCAAGACTCAGGAGGTATATTCAATTTAGGCTCCAATTTGTATACCGAATTTTTTTCTATCTAGATTATATAAAAACTAAATTTACAACAAAACTTTAGTATGCAATATTTTTATTCTAGTTTTTACATCATTCTTGCTTGTTTTAATTTAACAATTGTGTATCCCAGCTCTTAAAAAAAACATAGTTTTCAACCAATGTTGCATACATGATTAAATTTAGCCCAATCATTGTGTCGAAACAAGTCGAGAAAGTATAAGAGCGTTCAGCCCAACACATCTGTCAAAACAAGTACACAAATACACAATACAAGACCCATATAAAACACCCGACCCGTTCAATCGAGTTAAATATACGCGGACGTATACATCATCAACCAATTCACAACAGGGGGGACGATCGTATTGATCATATGTAAGAATTTACAACAACTATTTATTTATATATTACAATCATTTTGATTTTGTTTTGAAATTAAAACTCTAATTGTGCTGTTGAATATACATACATACATAGATACAGAGAGACTAAGATGTCTGGTGATTTGATCTTGAGCTCGGCGTGTAGCGGGTGCGGATCAACGAGTGAATTGTACGGAAGCAATTGCAAGCACTTGACTCTATGCGTCTCTTGTGGTAAATCTATGGCTGAGAAACGCACCAAGTGCTATGATTGTGGTGCCACCATCACTCGTTTGATTAGGGTTCGTTCCTCCTCCCTAATTACATACGTGCATCATAATCTCGATAAATTAATACTGGATAAAGCAATTAATTACTGAAGAGGTGCATGGACAGATTGATGAGTTGTCGGTTCAATGTGTAGAACTAGTGTTATATCATGGAAATTGGAGGAATCGAGGAGTTGTTTTAACTTCTAACAGAAACATATTGCGTTTGGGGAGTGAATTAGGGTTATCTAGTTGCTTGCTGTAGCCGAAATGATAAATACAACATGAAAACAAAAGGCCAACTACTTGCCACTAGCTTTCATGATAACAAACAGCTCCAATATGTTGGACAATGCACAATTACAACTAGAATGATCTATTATCAGGTAAGTGGAGGTCTGATACCTCCTAAATTTGTAATTAAAATCCAGTATTGTGGTTTGCTCGTGATTTTTTCCGAAAGTGGAAATTGTTATTTTTTCAAGCAGCCACTTCTTAGAGACCAATTTAGAGGTAAAACGGAGATAAGAAAAGAAAACTAGTGCATTCTTTCATTACTATATTTGTACACTGTTGAATAGCACATCGTAGATAAATTTATTGCACATCATCTCAGGATGCTGTGTTATTTGCATGGAAATGTTTACTAAGATCATTGCTTCAATAATCACTATGTTTGTTTCCCATATGAATTTTCTCAGATTTGATGAAACTGACCTTCACTACTGTGTAATGTTGTTTATGACAAATTTAGGAATATAATGTCAAGGCCTGCTCTAGTACCGACAAGAATTATTTCATTGGTAGATTTGTGAGTGGTTTACCAAACTTTTCAAAGAAAAAGAACTCTGAGAAATGGACTATTCAAAAGGAAGGGGTACAAGGGCGCCAACTCAGTGATGCATTAAGGGTACTTTCTTTTTGTGACTATCAATGTGACATCTATTCTTATTTCATCTATGAAATTAACGTATTTAAATAATATACTGGTGTTTTGGCTAAATTAGGGATAATTATTCAATGAACTGAATAGATGGTTATTTCATAATTTCTTAAAGACTACATGCAAATAATTTGTTGATACCTTGTATTTCAAATTCAGAGAGTGCTTTATTTTGGTTTATCAAATTTTGAATTATGCATGCTTCTTAATATCTGTTGGTATGTGCTACATCTTATCTTGATAGAACTTGTGCGTTACTAGGGAGGCCTTGGCCGTCTTGGTTTTGATAATGTTCTCCGGTTTTGTCTGCTAAAAATGAATAAAATTTGCCCTATGACTAAAATTTCTGAATGAACTGCTGAAGACTGAATAAATAAGATTGCTTGGCAACAAAATCTATAATCTACCTGAATGATAAAATTTGTGAAATACCTGATTGATGAGTTTCACCTGTTTAACCAAATCCTTATACATGAAATTTGTATTCGACAGGTTGGGCTGGGTTAAAGAATTATATGAGTCAATTGTTCTTTTGGGCAGGTTAAAACAATACAATAAATAAAATGTCATCTTTTTTAAAACAAGATCTCAAATAGTATATAATATTGATCACTCTATAACAGCTACTTATATTAACGAACAAGTTGTGTTCTTCACGGACTGAAATACTGCTTGTATATTACATGCTTGAGTGATTATACTTGCAAGAATAGACATTAGACTCCATACATATGAATGCATATAGAAATAGATATGCACACTATCATAAATATTTCAATTCCAGTTTTGTGATTTTTAAGATGGAAGATTTGAGATAGTATTGGTGGATCAATTATGTGACGTACTAGGTAGCATTGGCTTGGTTGTTGCCTGTTAGAACATAACCTGTATCCACTATCGGTATATGAATTTGGCAATAAATTTTAGTCCCCAGAAGAACCATTGGCCTGAAACATAATGTAAACTTAAGGATTTTCCAACCAACAGAAGACTTTTGCTTCTTCGAGTATATGTGTACTATTTAAAGGTTTTTTTTAATATGAAAAACTTTAATAGTTGTGTTTGGACTCTATAGTCAATTAATAACATCAATTGATTTATAGGAGAAATACAAAAATAAACCTTGGCTCTTGGAGGATGAAACTGGCCAATTTCAGTACCATGGTGTCCTTGAAGGTGCACCATCAGCAACATACTACTTACTAATGCTGCAAGGAAAGGAATTTGTTGCAATTCCCGCTGGTTCATGGTATGTGGGACCTATTTATGCACTTTCTTCTGTATATCTCGTAGTTATAGTTGGTTTCGCATAGCTAATGAACTTTAACTGTTATGCTTGTATCTCCTGGGAGCAATCCCTTCTGTATAGTTTTATGTATTATATACATTCCCTTCCTTTAGGTACAATTTCAACAAAGTTGCACAGTATAAGCAGCTTACTCTGGAAGAAGCGGAAGAGAAAATGAAAAATAGAAGGAAAACTGCCGATGGGTATGAAAGATGGATGATGAAAGCTGCAAATAATGGAGCTGCTGCTTTTGGTGAAGTCGAAAAGTTTGATGACAAAGAGAGCGGAGTTGGTGGGGGAAGAGGACGTAAAAGAACTACTGGTGATGACGACGACGAAGCTAATGTCTCGGACAAGGGAGAGGAAGATGAAGAAGAAGAGTCTGCAAGGAAAAATAGACTTGGGCTCAACAGGAAAGGTGGCGGTGATGATGATGAAGAAGGTCCAAGAGGAGGCGACTTTGATTTTGATGATGATGATATTGAAAAAGGTGAGTATATGTATATATTTATATATTTCTGCACAAATGAAACTTCGAAGATCACAGTTATCTATATAGGTTAATAATGTCATTAATTTGTGAATATAATAATCAAACTCTGCTGAAATCAAAGTTCCTGTATGTATGCAAAGTTCTTCTTATCCCCCTGCTGACAGGTGTCAATCTTGCAGTTATGTTTTTTTCACATTCGTAGATATCACTTATTTTAAAAAGAAACTTAGGGAGTTTGCCTTTGTAAAATATGCGTTGACATAAGCTTTGTACTAATACTCTTTCTTGAAGCCTTAAGATTTTTTTTAGTTAATATGCAGTTAAGTATGAATTGTATATTTTTGTGCAAAGCAGTTGTTTGAATTCTATATGATAAAGGTTCTGTTTACATTTCTTTTCAATGTCAGTAATCCTAGATGATTGAATGGATCTGATTGTGCATTTCATGAAATTCACTTTAAGGTTTATTGATTAAGCTTCTAAGTGAAACGTTATATAATAGTTCTTGATGGAGCTCTAAATTTTAAAATTTTGGTCTCGACTAATATTAGGGGATGACTGGGAGCATGAAGAAATATTCACAGATGATGATGAACGTGTAGAAAATGATCCCGAGGAGCGCGAAGATTTGGGCCCTGAAATTCCAGCTCCTCCAGAGATTAAGCAGGCATGTCTAGATTTGTCACCACAACTTTGTATTTATTATTATAAATTCCTTAACAACACATTACTGGTTTTGGAGATAACTGCTGGTATTGGACAGTGATGTTCTATTAATCTTATGTTATATAATACTTAATGAGTTTGAGTAGAGATCCATTAATATAGAAGATCATGGTATCTGTTATTAGTATGCAGGGGCGAACTTATATTGTACTCAAGGGTACCGGCCAAAAACAATGAATTTTAAGTACAATTTGGCTTCCCCTTGATATTTAGAAAAATACAGATGTATTTATTGCAGTCCACTTACACTGCAACTCGGCTTGGCTACGTGATAACTGATAAACATAGATTGAAACTTGAAAAGTGCAGTGAACTGTAATGACGGAGAAATGGAATACACAATTACTAGTTAATGGCGTGATGGGAACTACTAGTTGCCGTCATTTTGAAAGAACATCTCAGGGCCAGCTCTAGGCATTTTGTGGCCTGAGGCGAAAATTGAAATTGAGGCTTATTATATCTAAATATTAAATTTTAAAAAGTATATAAAATTCAAAATGAAAATGGAATTGAGGCCTATAACATTTTGAAAGTATCGGTATGTTAGAGCAAGTTCAAGAGCATCCTTATATCATGTCTTAAGTTAAAATATAAGGAACATAATCAAAAATATTGCCCCAACAGCTCCTTAGTGATTCCTTAAAAGGCCTGGATATCAATTTCATTCCTTACTTTTAAGGATGTCCTAGGCATTCCTCAATTAACTTTTAATAATAAAATATTATTTTCCCTCCACTTTCTCATTCTTTTCCCTCTTTTTTACTCATTCCCTCCTTTCAAATATTAATTACATTTCAAATATATTATTATTTTAATAATAAGGAAATAGGATAAAGAATGTTGTTGGAGTACATCTAAAAAAGTCATGTCCTAAATCACTAGGACACAATATTTTATAATATTTATAAGTAACCTACTAGGGAGCTGTTGGACTTGCTCTTAAAATATAGTTATTTATTCAGTTAAAAGCTAAAATAAGAGAATTTATGGGTGAAATAGAAAATTATAAACAATAATGACAAATTATCAATAAATACTAACAAGCACAAGGTATGTTAAAGGTTTTTAAAAATTTAGTTTTTATATGAAAAAATATGTGCGCCGTATAAACTTTTATTCGGAAACTTTATGATGAATAAATATATATAATTTTTATAGTTTTCAGACTGTATAAAGATGGGTTCTTGTTACTAAAATAAATAATACCTTATTAAATTATATATCAAATGCTATAACTTTTATACTCCCTAAGATTTGGAGACCTAAGGTGACCGCGTCACTTGCCTAATGGATGAGCCAGCCCCACAACACCTAATAAGCCATCATTTCATAAAAAGAGCATCGCTTTTACTGCTGGATTTCTTTCCACTGTTGCGATAGTTTTCATTTGCCCTTTGGTCCGAGAAAATATGCAAATTATTTGATTTTTCTTTTAAAAACATGATGAATGTATACATTATATTTCCATAATTGTGTTCTTTAATGTGTTTGGTACATTTGAAATTTGCATTTAGGATGAAGAGGATGAAGAAGGTGAAGAAAAGGAGGGTGGATTAAGCAACTCCGGTAAAGAGTTGAAGAAATTGCTGGGACGAACAAATGGGCTGAACGAATCTGATGCGGAGGATGATGATGACGACGACGACGATGATGAAGTAAGTTTCCACTATCCAAAAAGGAAAATATTTTCACTGCACTAGTCGAATATATAGACACTTGGATTTCTAAGCGGACAGTTGTGTGTAAAATGACACAATGCCATTAATTCTGGAACTAAAATTTTAAACTCCCATCATTTCCCAAATTAATCTCAATATGTTCAAATTTGGAAAATAAGGCTTAGGGTTGCTTTACATTTGGAAAGTAAAATATAAATATCTAATAATTTATACGGAGTCATGGTTTTTTCAATTATCATATAAGACCCTGTAGTTCCCAACTATACTTACTGATGGCTGTGCTGCCAGCGGCATACCTTGTCAGTACGGCAGTACCTACATAATTTTTGTACTAAGTTCGGCATGTATATCAAAATGTACATTTGTCCCTGATCGTGCCTATGTTCAGGCTTTTCAGCCATGATCTAGCAGCTTTCATCTTGATTCATGTTCACGACATTAAAATGAAATCAAAATTTCTCAAGTATATCTTTAATACCAGCTTTGATAATACAGTTGTTCTTGTTTGTGCAGGAAGATGAAATTTCAGCTTCCCCTGTACTAGCTCCAAAGCAGAAGGATGCCCCCAAAGAAGAACCTGTTGATAACAGTCCTTTGAAACCAATTTCTTCAGCAACTGCTCGCGGGGCCTCTTCTGCTTCTAAGTCTGCAAAGGGAAAGAGAAAGGTGTCTACTGATGATGCAAAGGCAACTACAGTTGTACCTTCCAAAAAAGCCAAGACAGAAAATGTAAATTTCTGCAATGTACTTGTTCAAATTTAAGTAAGCTTTCATTGTTCTTAGATAGAAGAGGTGGCTCTATCGACTTGAACAGTATACTTATTTTATTAGTTGTTGCATAATTTGGATCATTTACATGTAAAGCAAATTGTTAGGTGTGGTGGATAATTGTTGTATTCTAGCTAATTGTTTGCTTTATATTTTGAATCCTATTTTAGGACGTCAAACCTGTGAAGGAAGAACCAGTCTCCACGTCGAAAAAGAATGTGCCTAAAAAGGGTGCATCATCAGTGCCCGTTGAATCTGGGTCGACAGTAGCTGGACCTGTCACAGAAGATGAAATTAGGGCAGTCTTGACACAGGAAAAGCCGGTGACCACACAGGATCTTGTTGCCAAATTCAAATCTAGACTAAGATGCAAAGAGGTATGTTATTAATCATCAATTTTAACTTAGTGCCAATCCTCAATGTTAAAATGGTTCATTCCAGTGATGTAGGTGAGAGTCTTTGATAATACAATCAGTTCTTTTTAGAATTAGTTGCTGAGCTGAGACCGGTTTCTATTCTATGCATATGATTTTTCAGCCATATTTTTGCAAACTTGCTGATTCTCCCTTTTCCTGGAATTGTAGTATAATTTACTTGCAAAAAGAAATAGTAAAAAAGAACAGGAAAGAAAAAAGGAAATATGGAAAGGAGGTACATGGTTTAGTTTATTAGCTGTGCTTGATCAGTTGCGAGGTTTACCCTACGTCTGTGATTTGCAGGACAAAGATGCTTTTGCAGCTATACTAAGGAGAATTTCTAAGATACAGAAAACCACCAATGGAAGAAGCTTTGTAGTTTTGAGAGAAATGAAACCTGATGCTTAGCAGTGGTGCCCTGCCCTGATTTCGAACTCATCTTTCAATAAGGCAGTTTTGATGCTGCAGTCTTGTACTATTGTCAAACTATATTTCAGTTCACTGCAGGATGATTTTGATCAGGAAACTCAGTAGGTGTTTTCCCCTTTTTACCGAACGTGGGATCTTAATAGTAAAATTACAATTAGAAGGTATATTGTAGTTGTTAGTTGTTACTGCAAATTTTGTTTCCTTTATTGATCTCCTTTTTAAAGGAGAAATGCCAAAAGGCTTACTCAATTAAACCCACAAATAAACGAAGTGAAATGTGGGCTAGGGAGAAATTGATCTGAGTTACCACGCTGGATACAGTCACTCGAACATCATGTAGTGTGCAGGACGCCAGTACCTAAATGGTGTGGAAAACTGTGTTAGAAGTCCTAAAAACGGTGTTAATTTGAAATTCATATTACCAGGCCACAGCCGCACTACAGAGTAGAACCGTGAAGTTGTTCGGAATAAAAATGTATATACGTGTGTGCACCTAGTTAGTTACCGTGGATTCATATGTAGCCAAGAGAATTGTTTCCTAGCTGCGACTCAAAACAGTCATTTCCTAGCAGTGTTTTAAAAATCGTTTCCTGGCGTCTTACAAGTTACAACCGTGGATTCATATATATAATCAAAACAATCATGTTGTCCCAGGTGTAATACATTTTTTTTTATATTTTGAAAAGTGCAATTGTTTTTAATGGGATGTAATATACTATAGCAGACAAAAATAAAATGATACAGAATCCCAAAAAAATGATTAACAATAACTAAATTATTATACCGTATAAATCATATGAAAATTTGATAGTATAGCACTATAGCTTACATTAACCTGATAAGGTTAAACCGATAAAGATTCTAGGTCTAGTATTATCGTTCAATTCAAACACAATAAACTAATTTCCATGGTAAAATTTACAACGAAAAATACAAAAAAATATATCAATTCATATAAAAGTAGTACCACTTGATCTATTCAATGCTCGTTTTTTTTAAATTTCAGCGAAATTAATATAAAAGTAATACAACTTTTTTAGCATGTGTTTTTACAACAATTTTAAACTGAATGCAATACTCCATCCGTTCCACAATAATAGTCTCTTTTGGAAAAAAAATTTGTCCCAAAATAATTGTCCATTTCTACTTTCAATGTGAAAAAATTATAACTTACCCTCTTTTTTTGTTATTTCCAGTATAAAATTTACTTTATGAGTTTTTCTAGTGTGTGACCATGAACACACAATAACAACTAAATTTTGATAAATTGTCAAATTTTCATTGGTTCCTTTCTCACTAATAATTATGCCTCCATGTATGCACAAAAATTATCACCAATATAAAATAGTCAATTCATCAAAAAGTAATTGTTAGTATGTGCACATGAGCACACACCAGAAAAACTCTTACTTTATTTAGTACCCCCTCTGATCCTTTTTATAGGGCACTGCAAAATAAAAAGAGTTTTACATATTATTTTTTAATAATTATTTTTTTGAATAAAAGAGTTTTAAAAATACTTTTATTCAAAAAAATTAATTAAAAAATATTAAGTAAAACTCATTTTATTAAGACTTAAAATTGCGTGCAGTGTAGGACTAGAGAGAGTATAAAATAACCGTAATAAACTGTATAAAAAATTATTGTATGACTAACTTTTTTTAACATGAGTTATTTTTGCAAAAGAGATAACGACGGAGATAGTATAATATATGCTTTCATCTCCACTCGACGCAAGTCCATAAAATAAATATGTATTGAGCCCAACCCATTTGTCTAAACAAGCCCGATAAGAATATAAACCCATCAGCCCAGCCCATTAGTCTAAAACAAATACAAGACCCATAAATAAAACCCCCACTACCATTTTCTAGAATTTCAATTGAAGAGAGGGAGAGAGAAGCTTGTTGTTACTGAATTTATGCAAGAAGATGCCAGGTAATTTGCTTATACGTTCTGTTTTAACATAATCGTGAAACTGTATGTATGTATGTATGTATGTATAGTTGTGTAATGTAAATGTGGTGATGTGCAGGAGGTGTACAATCTGAGAGAGAAGACAAGGTTTCTTTAGAACTCAATGAAGAGATACTTCAAAGCATGGAAGTCGGCATGGCTTTTCGTGATTATGTATGTATTCACTCTATCCATATTTCTCTCTATATATATATATTTAAGTTTAATTCGAATTTCGCTGTATTGTTTGTCTACATATTGGCTTGGCTTAGATTTTTGTGTGTTCGCGCATTAGTTTAAGTTTTTCTAATTGATTACGAGATACGATGACAAGGGGACTGGAGTTTTTATTGAAGTGCACCTGAAATAATAACGAGGAAAGATATATTTAGTTTTGTACTTCATTTTGTATACCTTTGCCCGGACCAGTGTAACAGAATTTTGACAATAAGGAAAGAAATGTAAATGAGAAATCAAGGCGTACTTTCTCCATCAAGGTTATTAAGTTAATTATAGAGTTTCTATTGCTATCACTAATTGCTGTGCAAAATCATCAAATCCTGATGTGATTAAATGTGTCGGGGCTTCTTTTTTCTTGATCAATTACTAATTTAAGCAGTGTTTTTGGTGAATATTTAAATCATTGATAAAGTCAGCAGTTTGTAGTTGTTGCTACTAATTATATCCAACTTGTGTGAGCTTCACCTTTTTTATGTTACTGTTGACCACATGTTAATATATCATTATTCAGTAATACTGTTCCATGACACACCTGTTTATCTTTTTTTGAAAGGTTAATTATGATTTTGTCAATGGTTGAAAGTATTTAGATTTTTTTTTTGGGCAGAATGGCAGAATTAGTTCATTGGACTTCCATAAAACATCAAATTTCCTGGTGACTGCTAGTGATGATGAATCAATTCGTCTATATGATATCAGCAATGCAACGTATGCTTCTCACTTCTGATATTACATTGATATTCTATAATTGAGAGAATAATTTTTCACTTTGTTTTGTATTGTATTGAACCATAGTTTTGGATGTCGAAACTTTTCCTTTTTCTTTTCTCTTGCCGTTTAGTTAATATAGAAATAGATATTATTAGATTGGTCGATTTTATGTATTTACTTTTTTGTGTTACTACTCACTAGTATGTGTTGTCACATCCTCAAATGTGGTGATTGAATTACTTTTAGTTTTAATGGATTAGTATTATATTTTACAAGAACTTGTTTCATATGGGAAAATGTCGTTTTGTTGCAGAGTTGCATTTTAGCCCCAGAATACTTCTAATGCATATAACACTATTTGTTCTTCTCTATGCTTTATCTGATATAGAAACATATTGAAACTTAAACTGATGGTCTTTAATACCGTTAAATTGGCTGCTGGACTGATTAAAGATGCTATATATTGAGTAAAGCAAGGGCACCACTGAAGATGTCATTTTAAATATTGTTTAACTTGTAATGACTCAAACAAAGCTGCTTCTATCGCCAACAATGCTCCTGCAAAAGAACATACATTAAAAAAGAGGAAAAAGAAAAGAACAATGTGTCTTCAATTTCTATTTCTGATTCTTTACTGGTAAATTGATGAGAATACCCACTTGTTACCAGCTGTTTAAAGACAATTAACAGCAAGAAGTATGGGGTTGATCTGGTCTGCTTTACATCTCATCCAACAACTGTTATATACTCTTCAAAGAATGGTTGGGATGGTATGTATGTATGTCAAAACACAATTTGTCTTCTATTATATAAAATGACAATAACTTACGATGCTATGTTCATCCAGAGTCACTGCGCCTACTCTCATTGCACGACAACAAGTATTTGCGGTACTTTAAAGGTCACCACGACAGGCACAGTTCTCTCCCTACATGTATTCTGTTACCTTCATTTACATTTTATGAGATTCATCTGTGAGCTAAAATTGACATTTTATCTCTTTAATTTGTTAGAGTTGTCTCCCTTAGCTTGTGCTCTCGAAAAGATCACTTCATCTCAGGCTCTCTTGATCGAACTGTGTTGCTCTGGGACCAAAGAGCTGATAAATGTCAGGTGAAACACAAACTGCCAAAATTAATTTAAAAGGTAGCTCAATGTTGAAATTAATTACCAATTTATTTGTGCATTTCAGGGTCTTTTACGTGTACATGGAAGACCAGCTACAGCTTATGATGACCAAGGACTTGTTTTTGCAATAGCTTTTGGAGGATACATAAGAATGTTTGATGTTCGTAATTATGAAAAGGTTTGTAACTGGCAAAAATATTCGAGTTCAGCGGTTGTTAATATGCATAAGTGCACATTCAGTTTTAAATATAATGCTAATTCTTTGAATCTAATCCCTAAAGGGTCCTTTTGAGATATTTTCCGTTGGTGGCGATATGTCTGATGCAAATGCTGTCAAATATAGCAATGATGGAAGACTTATGCTTTTGACAACTATGGATGGACATATACATGTACTTGATTCCTTCCGAGGCACGCTAGTAAGTTATCTTGTTGATTTTTTTTTTTTTTTGGTGCAAGAAAGGGAACTGCGTGTTTGTTATTAACTTAAAATTTCTCTCGATATAGTTTAATTTACTTAACCTTTCTTTGCATTAGTTAAACACATTCAATGTCAAGCCAGTCTCTAGCACTTCCACTCTGGAGGCGTCATTCAGCCCTGAGGGGTCTTATGTTATATCAGGTAATGATGCTTTCTACCATGTACCACTTTGGACATTAGTTGTTAGAATTTCTTTCACATTATATCTCTATTGAACATATGACACTTAACATGATACTTATTGTACTAATCCCATATTGAGGAAGCTATGGAATGGACCATGTGGGCATGAGCGGCTGAAATTATTTGTTAATATAGGAGATTCTGAATTTGCAACTGACAGAACCCACTGCCAGTAAGGTCTTTAGTTTCATTGAAGCCATAGTGTAGGTATAAAATTTCTATGCCAGATATTTATCGTAAGAGGGGGGGGGGTGCCTGAAGAGCTGTTTTCTTGATCAGGGATATTATTTCACTTCTAATTTTAAGAGGGGGGGGGGGAGCTGACTTTCCTGGCTGCATCAGAAGGTAGTTACTTTGACTATGCAGTATGTTCCCCTGTCCACATATAATCGTGGAATTGTACTTGGGTTTTTGAAGCAAGAGTAGTCTGGGGCTACTGAGAAAACTGTTGCAGCCGTATAGTTATGAAGGATAGAGGATAAAAGAGTTTACTTAATTGCTTAGTTCTAGATACAGGTTTGACTATCTTTTTTTTGGTGGCTAATTGGCAGGGTCAGGTGATGGGAGTGTCTATGCTTGGAGTGTTCTCAGTGGCCAAGAAGTATGATTCACTTGTTCCTTATCTTCACTATATACCTACTTCCATGCTATTTTCACTCTCCCAGCCTCTGCTTTTACAGTCTCTGTGGTTTTCTACTTTTCTTGGTTCTATGACCCATGCTGCAGTAATATATTATCTAATAAGCTGTTATATTTTGAACTTATGTAACATATTATTTATTAATGATCTGTGGCTTTAGTAATGCTATCCAGTTCTCTGAAAAACTATTGTAACTAATTATGTGAATTATATTATATGTGAAATTAATGGAACTGCCGGAGACAATATGCAGTTAAGTTATATAAATGAAAGCTTGCAAGTGATAGTGGGGATGTTTAACCTAGTGTTGACTGTTGAGTCTTCTATTTTTAAAGGTATCTTGTACTTGTTATTGTCGCGTTGATATCTTAATGCTGGTCTTAAGCTACTGGTTATAATGTAATTAACCCCGTGTATGTAAATAATTATTAGACTTTAAGGCGAGTGCTATAACTCTTATGTTCTAGTTTTCTTTGCCTGCATGCTTTTATTAAAGAACTGGGATTTTTTTGTCGTCGTAACATTTTCCCATGCAAACATGGTTTTCATTGGCCGATAAATTGTTTTGTTTGCTGCTTTTTGTATGTTTATGTACTGATTAATGAGGTTTTATTTTTAAGTCTTTACCTGAACAATGACACTTGGACTTGCCATATATGCAGGCTGCAAGTTGGATGAGTACTGAGACTGAGCCTCCTGTCATAAAATGGGCTCCTGCAAGTCTTATGTTTGTTACAGGATCTTCTGAGCTATCATTCTGGATTCCTGATTTGTCTAAATTGGCTACCTATGTGGGGAGAAAGTAGAAAATTATTTAAGCAAGAATACTGTGTACTTTAGTAAATGATAGTGCAGACGATGACAACCTGAATGATGAACATGCAGAATTGATTAGTTTGCTCTGGTATATCGAAGATACAGATGAACCACATTCTTTTTTATGCTCAGTATGGTCGTCGAAATCCTTGAAAAATATAAGGAGCCCTATGGAACATGAGCACAATTGTCTGCGTCAGAAGTTCAACTTTAGAGTTGGAGGTGGTCCTTGAAGAAGGAAGAGATGCTACCTGTTGATTAGTCAGAATCGTGGTTCCATTGCACGATGTTCTTCATACCGTTAAATATTATCCTTTGTACAACTTGGTGTTGTTAAATACTAGTATGTAAAATATTGTAATGGCGCTCAGAACCTTCATTGCCTCGGCATTCATCTTTATATATTAGCAACTAATGTAATTTGTCTTGTTCCTACCAGGGAGTGTGAATAAATTTTAATGGCCCTCCATCTAATAGATGAGAGACATACTCTTTAGAAGTGTAAGTGTGCGAGTGACACATCTCGGCCCAGACTCCGTAACAGATAGCTGATAAGCCCACTTACACTTATCAAGCCACTCAAAAAAAGATTCATACTGGGTACTCATGTGTAAGATTGCGTTAAAAATTTGTGCCCAGATTAGCACTTTGAATTGTAATCGTATAAACCAATTATGTGAGGTAATAATCTGTTCATCAATGGAACACTTTGGTCTCTTGATCGCACCATAATAAAACCTCTTTTATTTATGATATAATATAATTGTTCATTTTATAACTTTTGGTCATTTTAAGTAGTATATTAATTAATTTGCAAATTAAAAATTTACCAACTTAAAAATTGTGTTTACCTAGTTATTAATTGAATTACTTGTGTCTCGATCGTATTTGCGGTTTATTTATCATACATAATATTTTTTAAGTAAATATACTTATTTATATAATTTTTAACTCACATATATTAGGAAACAAAATAATCAAATGGGATAATCTTGACATTCTTAAACGTAGGTAAGGATCAATCATCGAGCTGTATATCCATGGTCAATCTCCGGGCCTAAAGTAGATTAATGTTGTACTGCACACCTACATCTACCATTATTGATTACCAAAGGGGTCTCTGTTCTTCAGTCTGAGCCATTGTAAAAGTCTGCTCCTGCATATGCACTCTATTGTAATTTAGTGACTTTGTATCCATGTCCAATTGTCTTACTAAATGAGTAGTAGATACATAATATATATGCTACATTTCTCCGATACTCCCAGGTCAATAATTGTGGCGGCAGATCTGTGATTAACGTAAACATATGGTACCTCCCAAGTTTATTTTAAAATTCCATACTCAACAACACTAGTTATATGGGTGTATGCTTATTCTGTAGTACAGACATCACCGATAATTTCACTAGTCGAAATCGAAATTGTTGTATAACAATACTATTCTCGTTATTGATTATTCTTTTTCGTATGTTGGTAAGAAATTTCTAACAAAGTGTCGAGTGTCCGAAACGGATAAATATGATAAGATGGGAAGACGAACATAAAAATGGGTATAGACATGAGTGCAAGTATAGATGAAAAGTGAAAACAGAACAGTGATTGAACATTGTAAAAAAACAAGAACATCAATCTAGCAATACCAACAAAATTATCACCAGTTCCGTTTGTTGGGACTACATTGAAAAAGAACTCCGTGAAACAATTAAAAATCTTATTTCCTGGGGGAACATCAAGAAAGAAGGTACCAATACGACAAATACTTGATTCTAAAATAAGCTAGAAGTCATGGTGCATGTGTAAAATATTAAATAAACCATGTAGTAGAGTTCCCTTAACAGTCACTTGCAGATATTTTCAAAATCATATGGAACATATCTCCATGTTCTCACAAATAAATTTAGCAAACAAAACACAATCTAATGCTTGTATACGTATACACAAAACAGAATATAAGCACAGAATTGTTGCTAGAAAATTGTAGTAAAAAAACAAAGAAAACATGACAGAGATTATAAATGAACCAAAAAGACATTGATTTAAGGGGTGGGACATTGAGCTCAACTGTGTATTTCTACTATCTGGATCACCCCGTGACCCCATGTCCTTTCACTTGGCTGATCCTGTGGGTCTTTCTGGTCTACCCAATTAAATTATGTTGCAGTGGATGAACAACTGGGCCATGTGCAATGATCAATTCCTATAAAAAGGGCGTGAGAGAAAAAATTGGGTTAAATAAATAAAGATTCCCCACAGGCATTAACGGCTATATTTTCAGTCTCTGTCACGAACACCAAAAAGTACTCCTGAGAAAAACCACGTGATGGCAACAGTTCCCACAGGTGACAGGTTCTTTTTTGGCGGGAATAGCAAGGCTCCCCATATTATTCGCAAGATCAATATATTACATTTAATATGAAAATGACTTGAGATATTCACAAGAAGAAGCAAAACTGGCAATTTGAGTTATAAACCAACGGAATAATTGAAATTGAATCTCTAAGTTAATAGAGCTAATACTAATTTACTACAATGCTGAACAATTGAACATATGAAATAAATAGATTCTAAAATGAAATGTGAAAGAAACTTAAAGGGTCTGTTTTTCTCAGGGATTTTAACATGGTTCTAAGCTGGTGAATGTTGGTTTGTTGGATCAGCTGATGATGGAATATCGGCACCAACACGACACCCTTCAAGCATGAATATGATATCAGCCATGGTGGGTCGATCCGAGGGATCTGGGACGGTGCATAGCAATCCAACTTTGACTCCTAGCAAGAACTCTTCCCATTCTGATGATTCAGGGTCTAGTTCGAGTAATCCAGGCTCTAATAACTCTGAAATTTGACCTCTCTGCAATTGCTTTTTCACCCATTTTACGATGTCTTCATCCTGTCCGAACATCACTGGCCTTTTACCTGTAAGCAGCTCCAACAATACAATCCCAAAACTGTAAACATCGGACTCATTTGATGTTTCCCCGGTCAATATCATTTCTGGAGCTACATAACCTAAAGTTCCAACTGAACTTGAGGTGGAAGGTTCAACTGGAGGGGCAATTGTGAACTTGTTTAAGCCAAAATCTGAGAGATGGGCTTCGAAATCTGCATCAAATAAGACATTTTGGGGCTTCACATCTCCGTGAACCATGGCTGCTGTATGGAGAAATGCAAGCCCACGAGCAATTCCTAGTGCAATGAGGTGCCGCATTGGCCAATTAAGGACATGGCCATCTTGGTGAGATGCTTCTTGCAATAGTGTTGCAAGGTTTCCGTTTGGCATATAATCATAGACAAGGAGTTTGAGGTCAGGCCCTGTATAGTAGCCACGAAGAACTGTCAAGTTGCGGTGCTTCACTCTGCCAAGTGCTTCGGCTTCTTTTCTAAACATGTTATCATCCAGTGATACATTTGGAAGTCTTCGGATTGAGAGTACCATTCCATCAGCATAGCAAGCCTTAAAAACTAAACCAAATTGGTTTCTGCTCAGCACATTTTCCTCATCGAAATGCCTTGTTGCCTCCAC
Source organism: Oenanthe sinensis (assembly GCA_028671895.1). Lineage (NCBI taxonomy): Eukaryota > Viridiplantae > Streptophyta > Magnoliopsida > Apiales > Apiaceae > Oenanthe > Oenanthe sinensis. The sequence continues at coordinate 43,469,657 of CM053805.1, read as the reverse complement.
TGTTTCCGCCAAAGTAATCTTGTTATTGAACATTACAAGCTTTGGCCCTCCATTATCTCCACTGCTTCGACCACCAGAACTTGCCCTTGTCGGAGTAGACTTTTTATCACCAGCTGCCTTTTCCTTCAATCTCTTTCTCCATTTGAGAAGGCTGTAAGTGTAGAAGCAACAGAATGCCGCGAGGCAAGCCCCACTAGCAGCCACAATGATTAAGAGGATCAGTCTCTTCTTTCTATTACTGCTTCTTTCCCCTTCGCATTTCTTATCTAGTGGCCTTCCGCACAGTTCTCCATTCCCTGAAAATGATGCCTGGTTGAAATGAGAACCAAGCATTGCAGGAATCTCACCTTCAAGGTTATTGCTTGACACATTGAGTTTTATCAGATTTGGAATGAGAGTAAGATTTGCAGGAATCTCTCCACTCAGATTATTTGCTGAGAGATCTAGGGATGTGAGATTCAATAAACCAGAGAGTGAGTCGGGAATATTACCAGAAAGGTAATTGGATTGCAATGCTAATGATTCTAGGGAAGAGCATTTGGAAATTTCATCCGGTATTTCCCCTGTCAAATTGTTCTTGCCCAAATCAAGCTCAGTCAAATAGGATAGACGAGAGAGATCAGGGGGAATTTGGCCACTAAAAGAATTAGAACCAAGATCTAATATACGAAGAGCAGAACAATTACCAAGTTCCGGCGGAACAGAACCAGAAATGTTATTGTTGGACAAGGAAAGAACAAGCAATGACTTGAGAAAACCAAAAGTTGATGGAATGTGGCCAGAGAAGGCATTGGACGAAAGGTTCAGGTAGCTTAATCCTAACAGGCTACTGAACCCTTCAGGGACATCACCGGACAATTTATTTTCCTGCAGCGAAATCACTTGCAAGTTGGGCAAACCAGCAATATCAAATGGCAACTCCCCAGAGAGATCTTGTCTACTTAAATCAAGAGTAGTTAACTTGTAAAGATTTCCAATACTAGAAGGGATAGAACCCGAAAAACCGGCATTACTCAAATTAAGAACTGATAACATTCGTAAATTTCCAATCTTTGATGAGATTACCCCAGATAACTTATTTCCTTTGAGATTTAACACAGTTAAATTGCTCAAACCTGTTAACTCATCAGGCAAGCTTCCATTAAGATTATTATCCCTCAAGTTCAAAGATTCTAGCTGAGTGAGATTGCCTAATCTAGAAGGAACAGCGCCTGAAAATCGATTGCCGCCGAGTGATAGCATCTTTAAACCTCTAATTTCACTGAAAAAATCAGGAATTTCCCCTGTAAATTGGTTTCCTTCAAGATCAAGAACACGCAATTTTACACATTTTTTAATTTCAGCAGGAACCAAACCACTCAAAGAATTATTAGCCATCCTTAACTCTTCCAATCGCCACAAATTTCCAATCCCAACAGGAATTTCACCAAAAAACATATTCCCCGAAATATCCAACATTGTTAAACTCTCCACATTCATTAACCACTTAGGCAACACACCTTTTATCTCATTCTGCTGAAGATCCAAAACCTGCAAAACGCTAGAACACATTGCATTTTGCGGCTCAATAATATCCGTAAATCCATTAAACCCTAGCTGCACATTCCTAATACTCGGAGGATAAACAGACACATTACAGAACATCGAAATTGGGACCGAACCAGACAAATTATTATGCGCTAAAGAAACAACTTGCAGCTTAGGAAGAACACCAATGCCAGCTGGAATTACGCCACCTAGAGAATTTCCCTCAGCACTCAAATGTACTAATGAAGTACAATTCGCAATCGCTGAAGGTATCGTACCTTCTAGAAGATTATGATCTAACCACAAATACTCTAATTTCTGAAGCTGACCTAGACAGGCCGGAATAGATCCCGAAAATTGATTATACGACAAATTAATCAACTGAACCTTATACAAATTTGCAAGACTCTTAGGTATTTCACCGGTGAATTCATTAGACGAAACATCAAATACACGGAGACTCCGAGGAATCTCGCCGGAAAACTCGCCGGAGAGAGCATTTCCGGCGACATTAAAAATCAACAAATTAGTTATATTGGACAACTCGGGCGAGATTTCGCCGGAAAACGAGTTGTACTGAAGAAAAACAGAGTTCAAGAGAGTACATTTAGTGATAGACGAAGGAATAGTACCGTTAAAACTATTTGATCGGAGGCTTAACTTACGCAGCATGCGCAAGTTAGAGATTTTATCAGTGAGTGGACCACTGAGTTGAAGACGAGGCAGCCTGAGCTCACTAACTCGGCCGTTGAAACAAGTGACACCACGCCAGTCACACGGAGCTGAACGAGTTGTTGGATCCCAGCCGTTGAGTACTCCGAGTGGATCGTTGAGACTGAGTCTGAAGGAGTCGAGTGCCTCGATTTCCGTGTTGGAATCGGCGCATGATAAGAATATGTGAGAGAATAATAAAAGGAAAACGAGAAGTAAACTAGACATTGTTTTGATGCGAGTGACACTGCTCGAAAATAAAATAAAATAAAATTATAATTTAAGAGTGAGTCGAATAAATAGAATAGAATGGAATGTGATGAATGGGGGGGTGGGTGCGTAGGTTAGTAGAAGTGGCCGGAGTAGTAGTGAGTGAGTAATGGCACTTGGAAGGTGGAGAGAGCAACCATGTGTTGCGACTTTAAGTGAACAGTTGGTTGTTTTTTTAACCCTTTTGTGTTGTGTTGTGTTATAGTAATAATAAGCCCCAAGTTTTTTTTATCTTGGTTTTCCCGAGAGAGTTGAAACTCAACTTTTTTGAAAAAGACTGGGGAACTGGGCTATGTATGTAACTGGTTTCAACTTTATAACCTAGCATGGGCTCCAATCATTGAGGCCTGGTAGTTTATGCATGCCAAGTTACTTGTAAAAATAAATAAATAATTTTTAAATATAAAGTTTTTTCTTCCAACTGCAGGTGTAAATATATTCTGTTTAGCAAGTCAAAATCGTAAATATATTGATTATGTTGTAAAAAAAGATGGTCAGGCCTGGTGTTCTTGTCATGGTTGATGTCTTCTTCCCACAGACGTTGCCAAATGTTATGGATTAAAAACTATGGTGTAGTTAATGCGATATGTGTCGGAGCTTACCGAGCTTTAATGGTTGAGCTTGTGTTTAGTAGCTTGGTTCTGCTCTCACAAGATGCCTACGTATATCTGTTGTGTTTAGAGAATCAAGCCAAAACGTAGTTCTAATAATGAGGTGTTAGACCCTTTATATAGACGTGGAGAGTCTAAGAATTAGAGTAGACTTAGGAATCCTTGGTGGACAGACCACATCCTAGAAGGATTCCGGTTCATAGGAATATGTTTCATTGTTCATTGAAGTGTCTTGGGGGCTACTCCTTGGAGTAGTTTCCATATATTTGGACATAATTAATTAGCTGTATATTTAGCCAATCAATTAATTACGAATTTATTTACTAATTAGGGTTTCAAGCCTCATTAATTGGGCCTCTCTTTTGGACCAAACTAGGTCTTATTAATGCCATATTAATTGTGTCTTTAGAGCTTACTTTCAGCCCATATAAGATATAATTTTATTATTAGTGATTTTCAGATAAACAATATATATTATCACTAACAAAAAAATCATAATTAATTGCAATGAAACAATAACAAACTATCAATACATGATAATTATCAATAATTTCAAAAAGCAAGTAATTATGCTCCTAATATCTCATCGAATTAAAATTATGAAACTGATAAACATAGAATTGCTTCAATTCATAATTTTAATAAGATAAAATACCCTCGCTAAATACTAAATAATCATAGGAATAAAAATTAGCATTTAACTTCCTACACTATATTTAATAATTGTTACTCAAACATATGACAATTATACTCATAACAATTATCAGTGATATATGTAAGCTCGAGAAAGTAGTTGAAAAGAAATTCACTAGTCCTTTAAATATTGACATTTAATACTTATGAATTTTATAACAATTCCTCGCAGATAAAAACAAATTTTAGAAATATTTCTAAGTATATAAAAAATATTGAGAATTTTATACACATAACTTAGAAAATACTTCGCCTTTCAATATTAGTGAATTTCGAAATATGCATTGATTACTTTGAACAGAAATTATAAATAATATCACTAATATTAAAAGTGTCACAATTATTTGGAACAAAACATTTAAAAGTAGTTAACATACAAATAATTATGCTCCATATTATATGGAAAATGAGAAGTAAACTAGACATTTTTTGATGCGAGTGACACTGCTCGAAAATAAAATAAAATAAAATCAAATTATAATTTAAGAGTGAGTCGAATAAATAGAATGGAATGTGAAGAAAGGGTGCGTAGGTTAGTAGAAGTGGCCGGAGTAGTAGTGAGTGAGTAATGAATGGCACTTGGAAGGTGGAGAGAGTAACCATGTGTTGCGACTTTAAGTGAACAGTTGGTTGGTTTTTTTAACCCTTTTGTGTTGTGATAGTTAGTAATAATAGCCCCAAGTTTTTTTTTTATCTTGGTTTTCCCGAGAGAGTTGAAACTCAACTTTTTTGAAAAAGACTGGGGAACTGGGCTATGTATGTAACTGGTTTCCACTTTATAACCTAGCATGGGCTCCAATCATTGAGGCCTGGTGGTTTATGCATGCCAAGTTACTTGTAAAAATAAATAAATAATTTTTAAATATAAAGTTTTTTCTTCCAGCTGCAGGTGTAAATATATTCTGTTTAGCATGTCAAAATCGTAAATATATTGATTATGTTGTAAAAAAAGATGGTCAGACCTATTCTCGAGTTATTATCCAACAAAAATATTAAATTTTTTTTGAACAGAATCAGAGTTACTTGACGTTCTTTTAACAACTTTTATATTTTACTACGACACATTTCAAATTTGTAAATTTAAACGAAATTGAACCAATGATTTGTCTACTATCTTACTTTTGGCGCCTTGCCAAAAGTAAACTGACCTAAAAACTACGATAAAGTTGAAAGTGGTTAGGAAAAAACTAGCATTATTTTCAAAGAGAGGATTGCCGCATCGATTTGATTGATAATTACACCACGTTTTTCCTTTTTTAAATATTTCACAAGGAAATTCAAATCTCAAAAATTTGCACTAGTAAATTTTTGTACTCTTGAGTTTTGATGTGGATACGGATTAAATTTTCCCAAGCTTTTTGTTTTTCTCCTTTCATCTCATTTCATTTCTTAAAAATTCAAAAACGGTAATATATAGTATTTCCTCTGAACCTAATTAGTTATCCGTTACTTTTATTTATACATATTTGAAAATGTATATATAAAAGATAATTTTATAAATTATTTTCACACTCTAGAAATTCAAATACATGATAAACAGTGGAAGTAATGTTTAGTCTTAATGTTTAATCTTGCTGAATCGTCTCCCGTTTGTTTTGTTTTAGAATAATATAGTTTATAGATGACCTGGTCTAAAAGTTTTATTATGAAAATAGTAAATCTGTTTTTTTTTCAGAATGACTTGAGCTATGTTTCTCTGTTTTAGCAAACATGGAGCACATAATTTTAACACAAAATTGCAAAGTTAAACAAAAAAAAAAATCCTATTTCAAAAAAGGCTACAGGGAGGGAGTCGGGGAGTATATTTAGGTTGCAAAATTTTTGACTTTTTGTTGCATGAAATCTTAAAGTTAACATTTCCAAAAGATAACTTGCAAGAATTACTCAATATTTATGGCCATCTATGCAAAATTATAACAGCATTGATGAAAAGCTATTTCTTCCACAGCCACGGTGTTTTTTTGAACCCCAATTAGAAAATTTAAGGCCGAAGATCTCCCTGAAATTCATCTCGCGTGTAGCAGGTCCAACCAGCTTGAAAACAACATTAGCGCTGCATGCAATATGATCCATATCTTCTGTTTCAGTCCATAAGGACTTGGCCAACTGCAATCTTCTATTCTTACCATTTAATGGAATGCCCCATTCAACGAAGAGGCTCTCCCTCTCTAATTTAGATAGTTGTTTCTGCATTTGCGAGCTTAGCATTTGTCTCTCACGCTCGATAGCTTTTGCACTGTTATCAGAAATATATCAAGTCTGAAGCAGTTCCGAGTGATCAACAAAAATTGGCGGTGCATGCTTTAAACTTTAACGACGGAAGAAGAATGGTAGAGTGCAAAAAGAAAACATATAGAATCCTAATGTACAATTCTGTGTAATATATTATTTGAACTATCGTCTTACCTTGAAGCTAACGTGAGAATCTGTCCATCTTGCACAGTTTGATTATAATTAGAAACTTTTTCCTTGAGGAATGACAACCTCTGAAGCTCTATCTCCATGCATATACAGTCACTCGGGTCACCTTTAAATAACAGAAAGAAATGTGATCTATGCAGTAATGACACATTGCAAGCATCCCAAAGTTTAACAATTTCTCTCTGGAGTCTCTTGAATTTCAGGGGCCAATAATCTTCTGCTAAATCCAAGCTAACATCCTTAACACTCTTTGAAGTTCCATTAGACTTTGCTTCAGTCTCAACTGCCTATTATATTTGGCAGAAATAAAAAAAATTAGATATTCGTCAAACAAAGCTAGAAAGACGAGGTAGATAATTAACACAGAAGTTTTACTTACTGTCCCACCCTCTGATCCGAAATAGAAACTTTTTAAAAAAATAACAAGGCACATAATCTTTATACATTTTTATCATTTATAATAGAACTATGTACTCTATGAAACAAGATGCTATAGCTAATATGGATATTAGGGTATGGTTTAGAGTTTATTAAGTCCATTAGATTTAGGTTATTTATAGCCCAAAGATATAATTTTGGGTCTTGTTCGTTGGACAATGCAGTTGTGAAGTAGCAGCAGTCCACTTCTTATTGGTGATTAATACATTTGTACTCTTGTTTCTGCTGCGAGCTCTGATTTTATGCGTGCCCTGGTATGATTCAACTTCTTGATCTCCGGTTAGGCGGAGTTGTGGGAGCGAAGGACATGGAAGATGATAATTAAGACTCTTACTTTTTAGTTGATCATGAAAATTTTATGTTTTTTTGATGAAGTAAATGTAAATCCATTTCATGTCCTTTTGTTTCTTACACCCAAGTGTGATTTCTCAATCTTACGATATATTTTTGAATCTGATCTACTTCTAGTGTATATTAAGCACATTAGATTTATGTTAATTTATAGCCATATACTTATTCTAGTGATTATTTTGAGAGTAGTGAAGGATCACACATGCCTTCAGCTTCATAGACCCGGTGTGTTTGTTCTACTTGTAGAATCCCCTTGATTATAGCAAAATAACTTTTTCCGTCTTCTGAAATAGGTCGAGTGGACGGAACCACATACTGGTGTCTTCTTGTGTGTTAGTATTTGGTGTTTTCTAATTTAGTTGTGCCATATAATCCTAACACAAGAAATGTATGAAGAGCTAGACAAAAACTCAACAATAATATGAGAGAAGAGCAAGTTAGCTATAAAAAAATGAGAGAAGAGCACTACTGTAGAGGGAGTTTGATTTAGCATTTTGGAAACATTTTGGTCAGAGCAACTCCAATGGGAGTGTCAACTAAAGTTGCTAAAAGTGACAAATCATCAATAATATTACTATTTTATTTTCTCTCTTTTCGATAGTACTTTTGACAACTTTCACATAAAAATTTGTTACAATGGTTACCACTCAAAGTTGTAACTTAATTTAAAAACTAAATTAAACAAGTACTAGATAGGAAACTATATATTTTTAGTGTGATATATACACTTTTTCTATTTTAGAAAGGTGTCAAAAAGTTGACAACTTTGGTTGGCACTCCTCCCACTCCAATGGAGAGCCAACAAGAATGACATGACACATTATATTTCAGCACTCTTTTTGGCATCCCCATTGAAGTTGCTCTAAGGGGTAATCAGTAAAGGGAAAAGAAACAACCACACTCATTCTTTTTATTGTTTATTTTATAAAAAGAATGATTCCTTGATCTTTTTAAATTTTGGAGTCAAAAAAGGAGAAATGATGAAGAAAACTAATAAACAAAAGAAAACTAACCGCAGATTCAGAAGCGTGGTCGTCCTGCTGAAGCTTAGCAGTAACTTTCATTTCTGCATCGCCACTAATATTTTCATTAATCGATGTTTTCTGCTTGCGTGCTTTATGCTCAATCTCAGTAGTCCCAGCAGGAGGATCAGTACAATCAGAACTTGCACCACAATTCTGTGCAGAAACCTTACCATATGGTCTGGCAGTGAAGTCTTTCATGAACCCTTTTGGTGATTTGTGCCCGCTGTTTACCTTCAACAAGGGCAAGACCCGTACTAGTCCATATTCCCGCGATACAGGTAAATCCCCTTTCTGGCGTTCAGTCTCTACTTCTTTGAAAGTTATATAAGGTGAGCTTTCAGAATTATCTTCAGAAAAACAGCTGGGATTATAATAACTGTTGGTAGCTTCTTTAGGCTCATCCTCAAATGTAGCATCACTTCTATTATCAATTTCATCAATATCGTGAGTTGATTCATGTGCAGTGAATTGTGAAGTACTGATTGGAAGCCTATTAGACATATCGTTACGCGGAAACACATTTATACTAGGTACTTCTTCATAGCTATCACTGAAACTACTAGCACTGTATTCATCGGAGAACTGAGATGTGCCAAACGTTCTGCAGCGATCTTGTAATATCAGTTCATTATCTGGTGACTCCTGGATTCGCAAGTGAGGGTATTGACTAAAACCTTCCTGCAGGAGTTGAAACAGATAATACATAGGATGGACAACAGACGAAGATGAATACAAATTTTACATAAATGCATATAAATACCCTTGATGGCGGACGTCGCTCATCATTTTTCTGCTGTAGCAAATTATGAACCTCTGATTTAGCAGCATCTCGTTGCAATCTCAGATTTTTCATCTCTTTCTCCAGCTATACGACATAACATAGAACATAAAGAAGATAACTGAACTGAAGATGTAATTATTCACAGGCAAATTAACCTGTCAATACATATAATACTATATTTATCTGGACAATACAATTCGACAGTAATGTCACAAGACGAGTCAATTAGTTAAATAAAGATAATGTCGTGAGGAGGTGAAATCTATCATAATGTACTCATATACATCGAACTAAATTTCCTGCCGTGATTTATAACCCCATTTTTTAAAATATTTTTTTAAAAAATAAGTATCTTTGTTAATCGGACTAGATTTCCTGTAGTGATTTATAGCCATCTTCGGTGCAGACATGCAGTATGTTCCCGTGCTCAAGATATGCAACTTTATTTAAGGGCGGAATGTTGAATTCCCACTTGACAAGTAATTTTACTTTACAGAACTTAAAAATACTTCAAAGAACTTTAGGCCTAAATGGCCAAACGGAGTATGAGTTGTCAACTTGTTATGTAAGTGTACATTATCCAATACTCCATTATGATGTAACGAGTGGGTAATTTCCGCTTGGTGAATATCCAAGACTCACTAATGTAGCTAATCTGGTCTAATTAATAGTTCATATACGAAACTGTAAAATATAAAAAACTTTATTGTTACTGACCTTTTCAATTTTGAGGTCTTTCTCTCGAAGAAGTGCAGATAATCTTGCCTCGGCAAAAGTAGATCTTGGACTACTCAACTCCCTCTCCAGCCTGGCTAGTTCTCTTTGCATATGTTTAACCAAAGCTTTATCTGATATAATCACATTAACTTGTGCATTAGTCGATACTTCTTTGGCACGACTTGCAAATGAGAGAGTATTTCTTGATTGGTCAGCTTGACTTCGTGAAGGGCTCATTGTACAGATGATGGCAGTCCTAGCGTTGGCCCCCAAGGAGGATTGCAGTATGCGTGTTAGCTTAGAATTTCTATAAGGAACATGACCATTTCTTCCTTTGCTGCATAAGAGCAACAAAAAATGAGTAAATATCTACTACCTTTTATGACAGAGGTGGACAAGGACAATGTGTACAAACATTTCAAAAAGAAGAAGAAGAAGAAGCAATAATGAGTACACTGGCTATAAATTTGATATATGCACCAATACACGTGTAAACCCGTAATAGAATTTAAGGGCACTTGCCAAACCCTCACTAAAACAAAGTTAACGTACAAATAATAGAGGAATGTGTGTGCGCATGTGTGTGTCCGCGCACACACATATAGATAGGCAGAGATAGGAGATATTAGTTTTTTACTTGATAGAACCAAATATATAGTCGATGACTGAGTTTCTTTTAGATATTTTCTGTAATGATGCCAATTCTTTCCCTCGTCCCTTTTGTACAACTAAATTGTCAATGACTAAGTTTCTTTTAGCTATTTGCTGTGCTGATGCCAACTATTTCCCTCATCCCCTTTCTACTTTATCTCCAGAGTTATGTAACATCAGTGAAAATATAGTCGCCCTTGTATGAGAGATGATATGTAGCGATCTGCATGTCATGGTATGCTTGAGTGGTTATGTATACCCATGAGGTCCACAATTTAGGAAAGTATGTCAAATTTACTAGACATCATGTGCAGATACCTACCCTGATACGTGATACCAATTGCCAAACTCTAGTGAGTTACAGCATCTCCTACAACGCTCGCTATCTCCATTTTTATCAAATATAGCGAGTGAAGTTGTGAGTAGACCACTCCTAGTCTCCACAGGAGGAAGTGGCTGGCCTCTTTCTTACCAGCTTCATTTGGATCGTTTGTTTTAACGAGCTTCATGCGCTCTCTATTTCAATTTTATATATTATTGTTTGCCTCTCTTTCTCAACTAGAGTCCTCAATCCATCTCTCTTTCTTCTCTATCATCATGAAGTCATCTCGCTCACATCCATTCTTCTTCAACTAGGGATTTCTTGCATCTATTCTATTAGATTTTTTAGCAGCAACTAAAACTGATTTTTGTGGATCATAACCACAAAAGAGAAATTTAAGGAGTCAACCTTAGTTTGCGGATGACAGATCCAAGGGTAAGCAAACTTCGATTTATGTTGCTGCCTTCCTTTGACCTTGTACCGGTTGTTAACGACTGAAATGCCCGCTCACTTCCAGCAAGATCTACTAAATCCTACATTTAAATAAAAAAGAGAATATTATCGTGTCAATCTAAACCTCAAAGTCATAACAACAATTACGGGTCTGCTCATTTCCTCTCTCAATATAAGAACATACCACAGCAGCAATAAGGGTGCTTGGGTTATCATTGCCTGAAAGATCACGCGCAGAACTCTCAATTGTCTGTGAAATCAGTCGATCAAGGTTAATAGAAGTTGATATCCTAAGAGATACAACACTGAAAATGCAAGGAAATACTAGGCTAATAAATAATAGTACCAGTCTAATGATTTGATGAGATCTGGAGCTTGTTCCATTCAGTGAGGTCTCCCCTATCTGCCTCTGAGCTGCAAGAATGCACAATGACATATCAGGCTTCATTAACAATATACAGAATGTCAGAAAAGCTACATGTCCTTACCTTCACAGACGGAAAGCAGCTCTCTTACATGATTCCAGTCCCGCAGAGTTGACTCTGTTAGGTTCTCAACAATAGTACCTCTCTGTTGTAGGTAACACTTAATTGTCATGCAACAGAAATGTATCTATAACAGTATGTTTTGGGGACGATATTTACCTCTGGATCATCTAGAAGTCTGAGTGGAGAGCTATCTGTGCTGAGTAGGTCTCTGACAGATTCATTGTATATCTCCATAGCAGAGAACTTCAGAAGATATTCTCTATCGATGTGCTAGCAACATCACATCCGTAAACAATCAATACACTTAGAAGAAGCCACTAAATTCAGCACTGAAAATACATCATCTTAATGATAAACCGGAAATTAGTTACCTTATCTATGTATTCGTATATATCTGCTATGGTATACTCAGCAATGCCACTCATGGTGAACGTCTTTCCGCTGCTCGTTTGTCCATATGCAAAAATACTTGCTGTAGTATACATGATTTCACAAGTAGAGAATGATTATCAAGCTCCAAGTAGAAGTCAAGAGGAAAGAGAAGTGAGAAGTAAAAAAAAAACGGATACTCACAATTGATACCATTGACAGCTGAAAGGGCCACTTCCCTCACCCCTTCCATGTAGACTTGCCTTGTGGAGCAGTCTGGACCAAAAACTCTGTCTAGACACCAAAAAGTAGCAGTAAGAAATAGCAGTTACATAATTATAGCAAAACAGTTGCTACGACTATGAATAATTAAAGGCAGGAAAAATTTATCACGCGCAAGCAGAAAGAACTGTATAAACAAGGTGACGGACTAATTCAACAAATTCGTGTTCAACTTGTGATTGAAAGTCGAAACATACAAAGAGCTTCTCAGGAATACTCAACTATGCATACAAATTCCGTTGAATAGGGAAAAAGTACCAGCAGAATAAAATAAAAAGGTCAATTTTTTTATTTCCCGCTAGATGTCATATCCATTATGTTTAAAATGTATACGGTAGAGTTTAGCTCCATGCCTCCATGACAACCATCTTATGCATTTAGTAGGAACAAACTTAAAATTGAATAACCAAACTTAATGCTGGAAATATTTGCATACCGAATTTATAAGCAGTTGGACGCAAGGATCTGTCCGGCACGAAAAAGTTATCGTTCTTGTAGATAATGGTGTTGTCATTAATACATTCCCAATACGACGAATCATCTGTTGCAATCTCCTTTTGATTTAAAGGCCGCAACCTAACCGATACGATAAACTTTTCCTCTTTCCCCCTCTCCATTGCTACATCTTCAACGGCTCCCATGCTGACAGCCATAGAACCTAGCTTCAATGCTAAAACAACTATACTTTCACATTACAGGGACATTCATATATATCATCTGCATTGTACAGAAGAACCTCTCAATCATTATAATTTTGAAACTGACTACAAATAAATAATGAATCAACGTTTATCAAACCCAAATTATTTCTGTCCAGTGTCTTGTTTGCATGCATAAGATATGTATTGAAAATATGCATGCTACTTTCTAATTATAAACTATTACAAGTGTCTAAATTGGCATGTAATTATTAAATTACAAAAAAGAAAAGGAAAGGAAACTGGGAATGAGCTTTGAAATTACCAGGAGAAATTAATCTTGAGAAGCCTGAGCAATTAATCATAAATCTCTCTGTTTCAAGAGAGACATTGAAACAGAGAGATTTATGAACTGATTTCAACAGAGGAGGGTTGGGTCTGATTTGAAATAAATCAGAACAAAACTGCATGGGGAGACTTCAACCGTATTATTAATTAACACCCCAGGTTAAGAATGCTAATATTTATTTTTAAATATAGAAAACAATCTAGACAAGGTTACGAGGCAAATTTGCATGTAGTATTCCATAAGATATTTTTAGACAATAAATCTTTAATGTCGGGAAACAGAATACCTGTTATAAAAAAATAGAAAATAATTAGTATTCATCTCAATAGAATAAAAAAGACAAAAAACATAACTTTTTAAAAAATTTGAACGTACTATTAATCTTTGTAATCGAATTTAAAATAAATAAATTTTAATTAATTATATCATGCGCATGATTCTAAAAATCTCCAATTAATTGCTTTCAAAGTACTCCATCGATTGGTTTTTTAAAATTCAATTAATCATTATATATTTATCTTAAATGATATATTTAATAATATAATTAATATATTAAGTATCCTACTTCGTGAAACGATTGTATCTGTACGATTGATATAAAAACGACGAGCAATCATATATTAATTACTAAATAACTAATACATTATTCATCTACCTGTATTATATAATACCACAACACACACTTTTGGTAAAATATTTTATTCAATATAATTTTACTTTTATATCACAACACACACTTTTGGTAAAACATTTTATTCAATATAATTTTACTTTTATATCCTTACATTCAAAAATATTTTTACTATTACACCCTTATAAACACTTTACTTATCAATTTAATTATATAAAATTAACATTAGCCCCCTTCATTATAAATACATATCAATTTAACATAGTTATTAATTATAATATTATTATATTTATTAATATATCATATTTACTAATATATAATAAAACTAATTAATTTATAATTATTTTTTATAATATATATATCACCAATATGAGATTATATATATATATATATATATATATATATATATATTAATTTATCAACATATGATATTAATGAGTTATTCGTGAAACATGAAAATTCACTTATATTTTAAAAGATATGTAAATGGTTAGAAAACTCGAAACACGTGTTATATCACTTGATTACAAAATATTTTAATATATGTGCAGAGTAATGTGAATTGGTTGAATTGATTAATATATACTCGATAATTTTATCATTTTCAAAAAAAATATTTATTAAATTATTTATTTTATTATTATATGACATTCGATAACTGAAAACTTAGTTACGTGTAAGATTTCAATATATTTAATTATTATGAGAAATATTTTATGATTAACGATATATTTTAAACTTATTCGTGTAACAGAATTAAGTTATGTTTTTTACGAATCCAATTATTCATACAGTCATCAAACTATGACTCATAAATCTAAAGTAATAATATGGTTAAATCAAATTCACAGATTTAATCAATTTTTAGAGTTTGTCCGTCCTGCATGGGTGTAAGAACTAGTTATAATAATATTAAAATACATTAAAAAAAAACCCTATACACCACTTTTTGATAATTAATTTTTATAGCAATAGTACATTTTTGACCTTGGGCCTTTAGTCCTCTCAACCAAGGATCGGATGAGAGACTAGTTGGGGTTTAAATTGAATAAAGCCCATACACCCACCATGACCAATGCTTTATTACCAAGCTAAGCAAGCAAGTTGAACACAACAGGAACAATCACAAATTCACAGCACGACGACAACTGACTATATATACTTTAGTTGGGTAGCTGATTGTCCGAAGCAATCGCATATATAAATATTGGCTGCGATGAAACTGAAAGCACATATGAGTTCAATATTGTTATTTATAGTAGCTTCGTCTTTGTTAGCAAGTATCACTAATGGAATTTCAACTTTACGATTTGCTGACCGTCTGATCAGCAGTAGCAATTATCTCACCACTACGCCTCTCTGGTTCAATCAGTCTCTCGATCACTTCTCTCCCTATGTCTCTCTCTCTCTCTCTCTCTCTCATCCAAGTTATCTTAATTATAACTTTTAATTAATATAGTTATATTATACATTTATACTTACTAAAGGAATATCTTATTTTTAAATGTTTTATTCATGTTTGCCTGTATCGATAATTCATCTGGCATGTAGATATGTTGTATGTAGTTGATCATGTAATGGTTCTTTGGTTTCGGGTTTCAGTATCTGGCTTGCGAAATGATTAATTGAAATTTGAATTAGCCAACTAAAGATGATCTAAAATATTACATAACGGTAATGCCTCTGTAAGTTCATACATACAGAGCCCAAAAATTGAGTTTAATATGAATTCAAAAGTTACACGTGTTTTTTTGAACAAGTACTATTTGTGTTTATAATCCCAGTACCTTGAAATTTATAGTTGACATGAATTTATAGATGTCCAAAAAGTAAAAAAGTGACTGTTTACTAATTTGTGCATGTGGTTTGCAACATCGATCTTCATACATCATATTATGTCACGTAAATTTTCAACCTTGCTTGATCACATCAATTTTGAATTTTTGTAATTCATCAATCAACTGCAAATGAAGCTAAATCTAGTTCTAATTTTGCATCAGGTAGTATTGAACTAATAACTACTACCAATGCTTCTGTCCGTGCACTACTTTGCTGAAAGTTAACTTGGACTCTGGATACCGTGTATCTGGAAGGGGGGGAGGGGGCTAATCTAGAGAAAAGAATAATCGGGTGATTATAGGATTATAGCTAGCAAAGAGAACATGCAAGAGATATGAATTAATAGTCTTTAACTTTTATCATATATTTTCTCTGCAAAACCTCTAGTGTTCATGATATTAGTACTCCTTCCTGTTTTTTTCCCTGCTTTGCTGTAAAATTTATAATGTTTCGCCCGTAGCCACGATTTTTTAAATGTGGATTTAAATGTATATATTTCAAGTATGTAACATAATATATATAACTAAGTATTGCTTATGTCTTTAAAAACAATAAATAATTGTGGTCTATGACATTAATTTCCTTCTTTCCTCGCATAGAAGGCTAGCTCTGAATTTTCTCAGTTGCCTTTAATTTTATTTTTTCCCATGTATGTACCATGCTTAAAATGTTTGCATATTAAGGGTATTTAATAAATTTTTACCTGGGCAATATCTGCTGCGCTTACGGAAGACGGTAACTTTCTTTGTTTATCATTTATATACAGCCACATACCGCATGTTTTTGTTGAATTTTTTTATTACATTTTCTGTATTGAATGCAGATGATCCATATAGTTTGTTTAATAACAAGGGTATAAAAGATTTATTTATGTATTAGCATACATTTAAGTATTTGTCATTGGTAATGCTCGCATTTGGCTTCTTATATCGACAGGATCATCGTAAATTTGCTCAACGGTATTATGAATATACTGACAACTTCCGGATTCCAGATGGACCAATTTTTTTACAAATTTGTGGCGAAGCTGCATGCAATGGGATAGTAAATGATTATATTAGTGTAAGTCCCACAACATCCTTTTAAAGCTGAAGTACTAGGCAAGGTAGCCCATTATGATTTATTCACTCTTTCTGTGATATGATCATTCTTATTGTGTTGAGGCGTCTTTTGGGCTTAACATTCTCTTTTGTATTACCTTCATATAGTGCTGTTGATTGGCCCAGCTGCATTCAGATATTAGTCCAATGTTATTTGTCTTTTATGATCATGATTTATACTTCCATTTTGCACTACTACAGGGTCATTTTCTGTTTTCATTAGATGACTATGTCTAAACTCTCTTACTTTCAAATAGATATTGGCGAAAAAATTTGGAGCTGCCGTGGTTTCTCTTGAGCATCGCTACTATGGGAAGAGTTCCCCATTCAAATCCTTTACGACAGAGAATTTGAGATATCTTTCATCAAACCAGGCACTTTTTGACTTGGCCGTTTTTCGTCAATATTATCAGGCAAGTTGTTCCTTCAGTGGGATGTTTCATTGACTTAATTGCTTTTATATAACTATTTTGTATGTACTCAGTTATATAACTTACCTTTGTATATATAATTATTTGTTAGAATATTAGATAAATAAATAAATAAATAAATAACATA
Source organism: Oenanthe sinensis (assembly GCA_028671895.1). Classification (NCBI taxonomy): domain Eukaryota; kingdom Viridiplantae; phylum Streptophyta; class Magnoliopsida; order Apiales; family Apiaceae; genus Oenanthe; species Oenanthe sinensis. The sequence continues at coordinate 43,452,432 of CM053805.1, read as the reverse complement.
AAGTAGTAGATTTGTACTGTCAATTAATTTCTTAGTTGATCATTCCTGCCCTTAATTTTTAGAGTGAAGTGTAATGTTTTATTAAGTAAACTTTGAATTCAATATCTCATAAAACTAGAAAAGCATGCTTGTCATGGTACTGGAGGACCTTGGTGCCCCACAATATCTCATAAAACTAGAAAAGCATGCTTGTCATGGTGCTGGAGGACCTTGGTGTCCGTGGAGTTTACACTTAAAATATTAATCATAAAGTTTTATGTATCAGTACATATTATTGTGGGTATTAGTTTGCAGTAGCCACTAATTTATATACACAAAAAGATTAAAAATGTCTTATTTATGAAGTCTTTATGAAACTAGCACATATAATATGCAAATAGTATAAGATAATTGGATAATTTAAGCATAGTATATTAGTGACAGATGCATGCACATAGGTAGACATTTGGACCGATTATCATTCACTTTCTTTACTGTAGATTGACTATTATCATTGTGGTTTATTGTACAAAAAGGTAGATGTTACTAACAAGTTGCAACCTTTTAATCTTTTCATATTATGTTGCATGAACAACTTTTTCTTTTTTCCCTGACATCTTTTTCGCCTAGTGTTGCAGGACACTTTAAATGTGAAGCTTAATAGGTCAGGTGTTGAGAATCCTTGGTTTGTATTTGGTACTTCATACTCTGGAGCTCTTAGCGCGTGGTTTCGTCTAAAGTTTCCTCATCTGACATGTGGAAGTCTGTCAAGTTCTGGAGTTGTTCTAGCTGTTTATAACTTCACCGAGTTTGATCAACAGGTGGAATTTTTTTTTGTAGTTTTTTATTTAGTGCTTGGGCAGCTAAGGGCCATTTGGCTTGTCTGTGAGCTATTACTTAAAATTGCAGTTCTAGAAAACCTTAATGGGTCCTTAATCTCCTTTAATGACTTTACAGGTGCTAGCAATCTCATTACATTTCTAATAACAAATGTGAGAAATAGTATATATAATGTGTGCAGAAAGTAAGTAGGAGTGATAAAAAGAACACCTTTGCCCAGCCTCCAGAGCAGCCATTTAACTAAATAATAGATGGGCAAGAAAAAATAGAAGCGTACACTAAGTCCACCTTAATGTCTATCAGAAAGAATACGTGTGTTATGATAGGTAATTGCAAAATCAAAGAACCCCTAAACTTTTCTCCCAGCTAAATGTTTTGTCTTATTTGAGTTTCTATTGTGGTGAACTCTCTCAACTACTGTGAATCTGAGATACAATTCTGGACATAAATGGGAGTTGAACGCATTTTGTCGACCAGGAGCTTGGATACATAATTTGTGATACTATAAGTATTAGTCTATTCCCTTTAAATTAAATTTTGTCAGTCCCCTTAAACCAGATTTAGAAGCCTCCAGGAAGAGAAGAGAGGGGGGGGGGGGTGAGTGAGATAGAGAGAGATGATCTGCTCTAGATAACGATTTCTGTGAAGTGTTATCCCCTGGTTGATTGGAGAGGGATTGGGTGCTTCTGTCGCCTTTACTATTTCTTGTTCTAGGCGTATAAGTTCTTTTTTTTTATCATCATCAAATAAATAGTTCTTGAAGGCTTGGTTTCTTGGCAAACTATTTCAATATTGTGTTTAAACTCTGCAACTGTGTCCGCTTTGTTAATTGGCAAGACGTCAGTTTTAAATATTCTTGGTGCAGATCGGTGAGTCTGCAGGGCCAGAGTGCAAATCTGTGCTGCAAGAAATTACGACCCTTGTTGACCAAAGGCTAGCATCAGATGGAAATTCTTTGAAGAAATTGTTTGGTGCTGCTGAGGTATGAATCTTCTAATTACTGGTAAGCTTGTACGATTGTTCTTAATATAGCCACATGAAGAGTGAGTACATGTACTTTATTTTCAGGTATCTCAATGAATATATGTAGATCTTGTTGATTTCTTTCTGGTGCTTGCGTCTTTTTATGTGTTCTATATATTGTACACGGATTTTTGTGCTTCTGCTCTATGAAAAAATATATTCTTTTAGATAAATATATTGAAATAATGGTTTTTGACATGTATGATGGTTATTAAAAACATGTATTCTCAGGCTTACAGATATTAGATGGGTTTTTGATGGACTTGAAAAATCACAATATGAAAGGCGACTTTGTTATTCTCAGACATGGCTTGAATATAGATTTCTATAGCCCTTGCCATATAATTTGTTTAAATAGAAAAACTTTGATATGTTGATAATGTTTTAACATGGTTCCAATATCTGATAATGACGTCTTGTATCATGTGAACATAGCTTGGTTCTTTTGTACATAACAAGGTAATACATCACCCGATATATGGATTCTGATTTGGAAGGAAGAAAGTAAAATGTGTGAAAGACTAGAGAACTGCCATACTTGGATTGAATAAAATGAAACATATGTGGGGTGGGGGAAGAGGAAAGAGATGAGGATGGAAAATTGGGACTGTAAAATATGATAAGGGGTGCAAATGTTTTATGGTAAGATTGTGAATAATATGTTGAAAGAAGGGAATAACCATTTATTTTGAAAAAAGTCAGGAATGAACCTTACTTCAAACTTGCGGGAAGGAATGTTTATTTGTGCATACATGTCCATAATGTTATTTATATCTTACTCCATTTTTACCCTTATTACTTCCATCCTAGTGAACACAGCTTATTTTTATTATCTAGTTTCCTCGTGGAACTCTAATTAGTGAAAACAAACATGTACCACTTACTAGATAAAAGACAACCTCCTGAGTTATGAAGATGTGATAAAATGCCAATTCAGTTTGTTTATGCATATGCATTTCCTTTTACACAACTTAAATTGCATGTAAATTTTTGTGTTTGCAGTTGAAAATTGATGGTGATTTTTTGTATTTTCTAGCCGATGCTGCAGCCATAGCGGTGAGTTTGCATGTATTATTGATTAATTTTGTTACCAAATCTATTAAATATTAGCCATGACTATGTAGTGGCATATTGCAGTTCCAATATGGAAATCCAGATCGGCTATGCTCCCCTCTTATTAAAGCAAAGAATGCTGGAGAGGATTTAGTGGTAAGCTCTTCTTCTTGCCAGATATATGACAATTTACAAGAATCTTGAAAGTTTATCAGAGTGTCTTATGTATAAAGAGTGGGTAGATTGTCAACTCTTATACTTCTTATCTGCTCTGTGTTACCCCAACTCCTCGTTTTGCCTCAAAAACCCATATCGGACACTAGACACTTATTTTAGGCCATAAGCATGAAACATTTTAACAATATTGCCAAGTCTGACTCTTGGACACGTATTCAGCCAAGTCCGGGTAACAAAGTTAATTTGCTTAAAAAAACTTTTGGCATGGGGTTACATTCTCAAGTATTCTGATCTCCCCAAACTTTCGGAAAGGTTTGAATCTTGGCAATTAACGGAAATATGATAATCCCGGACATAATTCATATCCAGGCTAAGTTGTCAAAATTTTCTTCCTAGCAGCTACCCAGAATATTAAATGTGTTAATATTAATAACTTGTTGTACTCTCTTGTAATTTTGAATAGAAAGGATTTTGTGAATAAATGCTGTTTCTCAGTTATATTTTCTATGGTAAGTTTGTGAAATGAGTATTATCAGGGAATACTTATATGGTTCTCTCTCTTTTTTTTTTCATTTTCCCCTGGAAATATTTGTGATGCATGCTGAAGCGTGCAATTTAGATGCATTCGATATTTGGGTTCGCAATTCTAGATACCTATTTTATGTTTTCTACTCAGAATGCATATGCCAAGTATGTGAAGGAATACTATGTTAAGAGTTTCGGTGTTAGCACTCGGACTTACAACCAGAAATATCTGAAAGAAAGTAGCAATGATGATCGGTTGTGGTGGTTCCAAGTTTGTACTGAAGTTGCGTATTTCCAGATTGCCCCAGCAAATGATAGTATTCGCTCTTCAATGGTTGATACAAAGTATGTGTATATTATTATCCAGTCACATAATAATTGACATTTGACACAATGCTCAACTTAATATTATCTGTTGGTTTTAACTTGTTACATCTAAAATCTGGTTTCTCATCCAGGAAGGCTAGAAATTATATGACAAATTTTTTGATTCTCTGTGACAGATACCATTTGGATCTTTGCAAAAATGTATTTGGAGAGGGAATATACCCTAAGGTGGATTCAACAAATTTATATTATGGAGGAACAAAAATTGGTGGTACAATTATCATATATTATATAGTTATCTGAAACTACATATCTGTCTTTAGGCAATTTTGTTTGATTACTTTTAGTTCAGTTATTTCAGTATATATGCCAATGCCAGTCAATAGTAGGAAAACCTTTCAAATACATGTTCTGTTTCAGATTTGCAGCCAGATCCCTGTTTAGCTGTTTCCTTGCATTAATTGGTTCTGTCATGGATTGGGGAGTTCTTTTGTACAGATCTGCATCAATCTGCCCATCTTGATGCTCATTATGCGGTTGTTTTGTATTATTTTCCATTACGAGGCAGAATGTTAGGACGTAGTGATTGAGTGTTAATTTAGAATATATGAGAACATTTAATCTGCTTCTGTGTGTTTTTACTGTGGTGGAGTACCACTATCACAGATACATCACACTCTTATGGGATGTCTCTTGCAGGTACAAAAATAATCTTTACAAATGGATCTCAAGATCCATGGAGGCATGCGTCCAAGCAGACTTCATCTCCAGATAGTGAGTTATCAACTCTATGATTCCAGTCGATAAACACACAGACAAACATATGATTCCAAGCCCCTGTATGCTAATCATGCTATGACCTAGTTTACGTTGGTATATCTGACATTAAAAATTGAGTTCATGGGCTTCCTCTTGTAAGATTCCTTCAATCTCATTTTAACGAACATTGAATTTGTGTCATAACAAACTCAAGTATGCATGCCTCTTTAATTAGCACAGAAAGAAAAGTATGCATGCCCTTTTGCTTCTGTCAAACATATTCAAATAAAATAGTTACTGTAGGGGCATCAATCCTCTCCATATCAGGTAGTCTAAGGCATTCGTTTTACTAATAATGGGCTGGGTTCAAATCTTGCTATCAACTTCTTTTTATTTTGCACACTTGTCTTTTGGAGTAATCTGGGAGGAAACCCTTCCCCCCCACAGGCTCCTCACAAATATATATTGCTAAGTTATATGTTTACATATCAACAAATCTGGTTCCTGCTGCAAACAATATATTAGTATGATATTACTCGGAATGTTACATGTTTTTTATCTGCATAGTTCCCTTATTTTCTCACGAGTCAAATTTTACTTTTCAATTTGATTAGTGCCTTCCTATATTATCACTTGCCAAAATTGTGGCCATGGAACCGACATGCGAGGATGCCCGCAATCCCCGTTACAACTTGAAGGTATATGCTCTGTCCGATAACAGGTTCATTACTCTTTATAGTTGTCCTTCGTGTCACTTTAATGTTTCTTCTAATAATTGCTTTGTTTTTTTATTGTAGCAAGTAATATAAATCTAATATCAATGTAAAAATTGTCATCTTAAGAGTTAAGACACTTGATGCCCGGGGCCTGTTATAAATCCTAATTATCTACCCATTTCCAGTTGAATGAGGTGGTGAGAATAACAGTTTTTTTGTTTTCGAAATCAAGAGTAACAGCTTTACTTTTAAAGGATATATGCAAAATGACTGGATTTAAAGTTTCTGTTTCTGAATGTCATTTCATTAATAGCTAAAGTTGTTCGATAGTCATTTTATGGTGTCTGCAAAGTATTAAACAGATTATGCATGTTTAATTCTTGATGGCTTGTTCCTTAACCTATTTGTGAATATGTTTTTCTTACTGGTTTATTCTTGACTATTTGATTATTATTCAGGTAATGCTAAGAACTGCAGTGCGCCTGATGTTGTACACAAGGTCAGGCAACAGATTATAGAACAAATGGACTTGTGGCTGTCTCAGTGCCAAGATGCAGGCAAAAGTTCCATTTAAACACTTAAACTGACGGAAACCTATGTCAGCTCACAAGAGATGTATAGTTCCCAATCCATGAAGATGATGGTCTGTATTAATTATCGTTTTAAAAACCTTTCCGCTAAACATAAATATATTGAAGTTATGCATGAATGGTGCTTTTTCAGTAAGGAATTAGTAAAGGTGTACGACAGGGATTTCAGAGCAATACATTTGTACTTGTATGCTTAGTATGAAGATAGTCGGCTAGCAATATTTGATGTTCAATGTATATACCGAGCTGTCTCCTAGACTGAATATATTAGGCTGATTAAGCTTTTCCTGTAAAACATGTCTTGCTTGATTATGTTCTTTCTAATCTTATTTAACAATGTAACTAATATTGCAATATTTATGTGCTGGCACGTGACAACATGATGCTGTGAAGTCTCTTTCCATGGTCGCAGACTAGTGCTTTGCCAGAATTTGATTAACAGAATAAAGCTATGGTTATTCAAAAGCTCTTGTTCAAGATCTTAGTATAATGATGACAGTACAGCATGTTTACACAAGCAGCTCCTATGGCTATAAGCATAATGCAATTTTTCGTGGTAAAGCGAAACATTTCCGTATCTAAATCTATAGCTTCTGCTCAGATGGCAACTCAGTAAACATATCCCTCGACGAACATTCCTTTCTTGGCCTCCTCGGATTCTCCCTCTCCAGTGTACTTCCCTAGCTGTGCAGCAGAGTTTGCACTTGCTCGAAGAAGCAATGCATCCTGAGCAGCTTTCACATTCTCAGGTCTTCCTCCCCATGTCTTTAAGCAAGTGTTTTGAAGAGCTCTTGCATAAGAGAATGAGACATGCCAAGGGTTGGGAGATTGATTCATTGCGTTTAAGTTCAGGGTAGCCTCCAATTCAGATTGCCCCCCAGACAAAAACTGTTAATCACAAAACATATATATCAACCTATCTGTACATTCAAAACTACGGATAGAGAGTGTGTGCGCTGACGCGTGTGTAATATTGAGGTTTCGGATACATGCCATAATTCCAGGGACAGCGGGAGGGATTCTTCGGTGGAGAAGCTTGAGGGTGTAATCAGCGACCTGTGCTGGTGTAGCCCTTTCCTTGCACTCTGCTCCAGGAGTAACCATGCTCGGCTTAAGGAGGATACCTTCGAACATGACATTGTTCTGGGCAAGGTAGAAAAAGACTTCGGCCCACACCTTCTGGGCAACTTCAAAAGTCCTGTCAATTCCATGCTCACCGTCAAGCATAATTTCAGGCTCCACAATCGGTACCAACCCGTTGTCCTGCAATTTCAGATGGGCAGATTAACTCTACATGCATTGTTATTGTAGTTAACAAAAGGTTGCTCATTTAGTTCTATATGAAGGGTAACCTGAGAAATGGCGGCATAGCGAGCAAGACCCCATGCTGCTTCCTTCACAGCAAGTTCAGAAGGACCATTGGGAATGCTCACTACAGTACGCCTAAGAAATCATGTAAAATGAATGTAATTTATGAGATCAGAAGGAACAAAGTCAATAATTATATCATCAAGAAGAGAAGCATATGATATGTACCATTTAGCGAAACGGGCACCCTGTTGGTAGTAAGCTGCCGAGCGAGAAGCAAGGCCATCAAGACCTTGGCACCATGACTCATCATTCGAGCCAGCAAGGGGTACTAAACCCTGTCATGATTACACATTAGGCCATCAAGCACAAAAACCAATTACACACAGTTTTCAATCAGAAGTCTGAGTGGATCAGGATCACAGAAATACATTGCTAGCTTTTATTACCTTGTCAACTTTGATCCCAGGAACAATTCCCTGCTCAACAAGAATATCAACTATCTTCTTTCCATCAACTGTTGATTGATAGAGTGTCTCCTCGAAGAGGATAGCTCCAGAGATGTAGTTTCCAAGTCCAGGGGGAGAGACAAGCAGTGTCCGGTAAGCCTGGCGGTTAGCCTCAGTGTTCTCTAGGCCAATTGAAGCCAAGCGCTTACCACATGTAGTATTTGACTCATCCATGGCTAAGATTCCTCTGCCTGGAGATGCCACGGTTTTCTACATGCACCCAAAGAGAGAAGGGTTAAATATCAACGGAAATCTCTACTCTTTAATTGTGATGTAAAATCGAAATTCTGATAGGGACATGTTTATCTGTACAAGTGTTCCTAGAGTCCTCCTTTGGATTCTCGGTTCAAACTCTGTAGATAAAGTTCACAACTCAACAAGAGATTAATAGTATATTAGTTGCCAATATGCCGTAATCCAAACTCTGTAGATTGTTTTATTTAAACTGATAAAAGTCTTGAGTTCGAATTCTGGGAGCTCAATAAGAGAGTTGATAATCTGACAGTTCTTCAGGCATGGTTACTATAATGGCTAGAAAAATATATCCAACACTGATTCAGCATATTGACATATCAAGAAATACAGTGACTACAACAAAATAAAGCCAATGAAAAACATACCGCGGTTTTGATGAGCTCATCATCATAAGCACCAGCACGAATAGTGAGTGCAGAAGTAGCAGCAGCACCAGGGTTGCACCTGACAACTGAAACAGAAGGGTGTCTAAGGTTCTGGCCCTTAACCCATTCAGACTTGTTAACAAGTGATGATGACTTGAGTAGAGAAGTTGCAGTTGATGCCATTTTAAATTCACCTTTTAATCTCTCTAGCAATCACTTTTCTACCTTTATGTTAAAATGACCACCTCCACCACCCCTTTTTTTTTGGATGGCTGTATTAATACTTAATAGATTTATTAACGTTTAGCTAATGGAATGGTATGATGGGAATGAAGTCAAAAATATAATAGTATCACTTGAAAATTCATTTAGAAAAGCCAATTCTGCAAAGTCATCATTATAAATTTTCCTATTTTTATTTATTCCTACTCCTACCCGTCCTACTCTCTGGAGTTTGGCGTTTAATTTTACAAACATCTTTAACAAAACTGGCAAGTGGCAAGCCAGTACTCAACTGCTCGAGTTGAGACTTAAGAGCAAGGTATCACTTAAAAAATATATGGACAAAATTGGATAACCGGTTCATTTTTTAAAATAGGATCGACCCAATCTGATTGGGTCACTAAAGTTTTGTTATATTCGATCGAATATCCACTAAAATCAGACTACTCAGATCCGAATTAATGATATAAAATTTATTTTAATCTATAAATAATTATTTTTTATAATTTGATCAACTCTAATTAAATTAACTAATCACAAAATAGTTATACCGTTTTTAAATACCAAAATTTTAGAGGATAACCAAGTTTTCGGATTTTATGATCAACTACACAAGGCATTCAATTATTGTAGAATGGTTTCGTTTCAGTATGTTGTTTGCCCCCATTTGATGATCTTGTGCAAAAGGAGAAGCGTCTAGCTAAAACATACCTGATATTTGTCACACTACACACTGTTTCTTAAAAGCACAAGCAAAACCACCAAAAACTTGGCACACAATTCAGAACAAGAAGACGTCATGGTAAACCAACATCGGTATGTTCAGTTTAGTATTGGCCCATAAGCATTCTAGACAAATTGTATTGAACCGCACAGGGGCGCACACATATCAGCTCATTTTGCAAGTTGTGTAAATAACAGCTTGCAACATTTCCCCTCGAACCAACTTCCAGTTAAGCAGACCGCATAAGAAATTAAAATTCAATATATATATTACACACACAAACTTTAATGTATTTGTAGCCCAGGATTTATTTTGACCTCGCGAGAAATATATTATAGGATATAGTCAAATTACGAAACAATGTAGGGAAATATGAATCTTTAAAAAAATCCTAGAAACACAAGTAATATAAATTCCAATCGCAAATAAGGTCTTTCAGTCTACATTCCAAACCCCTTTCAGTGGGGTTAACATTGATGTCACAATACGGGGAGCATCAAGCAACCACTCTGAAGCTTCTGATTCCAGAATCTATGTATGAAATTAACACATGACCTTGTAACTAAATCTCCAATTCTCCATTACCAAAAAGTAGAAGTAAACTGTATGATCTAAATTGAGATATACGAGAATGCTTGCGTGAGAGATTGGGAGTTTACTCTTTGATGTAACGGGTACTTACAAAAACTATTTGGCCTCTATCTAAGATAGGTAGAAGAAACCCAGAGAAGCACATAACTGATCAAGGATGTTGTCACTTCCAGACTTCTGCGACCTTTAATTATAGGTGGAATAACAGACACCATCAGAAAGGTTCCCACTAGCCATGAGAGAATGAATGTTCCAGCCCTGCAGCATAGTTACGTATTTAGAGGTGAGATCATCAGCGACGTTAAGAGCTTGGGAAATTTTACAGCAAAGATGAGAGTCAGTGATCAGACATGACATGGGAAGTGAAACCATGTACTTGTCATATAAAACTGATCTGTTATTAGTAATAACTAATACTATTTATGTTCTGATATAACGTTTATATGGTAGAAAAAGTATGCAGGTATACTGTAAGCAATTTTTATCGCGTCGATTATTGGCAGATTAAATTTTCCATATATAATCAATCAGAACAATCACGTACCCATAGAGAAAAGCTCTGAGCTTGTTCTTTAACCGATCATGAATGAAGTACATTGTAGCAATCAGAGAAATGGCTACTTGAAGGGTTGGTCCTTCTTCTGTTGGAAAAAGTACAGTAAGTGCTCCCAGTATCACGAAAGCAATGGAAGTCTTTATAATGAATTTTGTAGATGGAGTTCTGAATCTGCTCGTGATAGCCAGCATAACCCGAGACTGAGTTACTTCCCTAACCTTTTTCTTAATGTTAATCTTCGGGTTCTTCCGCTCGTAAAACTGCTGCATAATTATTTTGTCATGGGCTGATTCGATTGCATCTATGCTCGGCTTATGCCCAATATATCTTTGAACCAAGAAGTTTCTAGCACCTTGAATTTCATCTTCAGATGCTTCCTTGCTAATCCCAAGTCTCTTGTATGGGTCTCTTACATTAATTCTCGGAAATACATCTGTACATGATCAAGCAATTGACTATAGTGTTAGAGACTCAAATGCCATATTGAATAATGATAAATGTGATGTAGGTCAATATTGCAGCTCGACTATAGTCATCAGAACTAGAAATCAAAATACTTGGGGCAAAGTTTGGGCAAACCGACAAGAAACAAAATTATAGAAAGAGGGGAAACAATACGATGAACAAACTGAGAAGAACTCAAGTTTCCCCATTATTAAATTGTGCAAAATTCTATGATTAGCAAGTTATCAATTAGCAGCTATATCGTAACTAATTTACTGAGAATAATAATACTATAAGCATGCTAAAATTCCTCTTTTTTCCTATATACTGCAGTAGACATGGTTGCCGTGGTAATTAAAATATGAACCTATTGACATTGGTAAGTATATGCCTGGAAAAGACAACTTAAGCTTGTAAATGAAAAAGGCAGGACTGTGTTCAAGTGAACTTTAAAACATTTCGCAGACAAGGCAGATTCAATTTTCTAACTAAGCAGACTAAGAATTCTTCAGTTATTATATACACAAAGAACTATGGTGTGTGTTCTTCAGTTATTATAAAACTCAATTTATTGTCAATGAAGAAAGCAAAAAAGGACTATAAAATACAGTAATAAATAGATTTAATTCACATAGTCGATAAGCATTACCAACTGAGTCATCTGAAGCATTGCCATAAGAAGTGTCCATGGCACACCTGAGCAAAGGAGTTCTTCGCACTATGCATCTCTGTGCAGAACCAGCCCAATTACATTTTCTACACCAAAATTAAAGTTTTAAATAAATAATTACGATAAAAAAACAAAAACTAAACCTTATCTAGCTGAAACAATGAAAGTTCGTACCTTTGAAACCGAAGTACCTCTCTAGATTTCCCGAAATTGTTAAAAACTAAAACTTGTTTCAAAAGAGATCCTTGACCATTTGGGAGGACATACATGGAAGGGCTTGCAGTTAATCCAGAAAGATTCATGCTTTATATCAACAATAGCAAAAATAAATAAGTACTCATTAGCAGACACAAATTTCAAGAAAAGGGTAAAGAAAGAAAGAGACAATATCATGTTCATAACAACACAATAACAATTTCAGGTGCCACACACTAATAAGCAAAAGCAACAATCTTTCTACTTATTACCAATTTATCTAAAAATGTAGCTTAAAATCCACTAATCTTACAATTCTAGTGTTGAGACCCAAATTAATATCTTAATAATTTATCTGACAAATGAGTAACTAAAAGAAACACACACGTGTGTGTGTGTGTGTGTGTAAAATATAGGCATAAGAGAAACCTGAAAGCAAAAGGGTTGTGAAATTGTAGAATTGTAAGGCGTATTCTTCAATGGATAGCAGCAAAGGCAAGACCCAGAACTGGGAACAAAGGGGCTTCGCTTTGTCTATTCTTCATTCTCGGCTCTTTTTTGCTAAAACCCTGTTTTGTATAATTTGTATGTATATGATTGTACGTATTATTTGGACACAATCCGTTGTAGTCTAGTTGGTTAGGATACTCGGCTCTCACCCGAGAGACCCGGGTTCAAGTCCCGGCAACGGAAAACTTTTTTCTATTGTTTTTATTAATATCCTGTTTGTAACTCTAGTTTGTTCTATTTTTAAATAAATATAATAAATTCAGTATAAATCAATAGAAACTTTTGTCGCTAAATTTGCATTTTGTAAATTAAATTTATATGCACTAAACTTGAAATTCAACTACTATTATCATTTAATTTAAAGTTATAATGAGCCTATCTATATACACCTAGACGCTTCATTTAAAGTTATGAGTTAATATACACTATACAGTTCGATGTATGAACACTGATGGAAAATGTGGCTACTTCAGATAAACCTATCACTGAGTACATTATTGTTGTACACTAATAATATCTTCAATGCCTCTGGGGATCGGATCCTCCACTGCCTCTTTGCAGTCTATCGATTCTTCATTAGCTGATTTGAATAGACTAGTGGATGCCTTATCCCGCCCGGCGCCCGGGTTAAGCTGTACACGCCCCATTTGCACCCCCTGTAAAAATAAGCAGATCATTAGACATACTGACCTTTCCAAGTACAGCAAGAGGTAATAATGATCTTCCGTTTGGCCGGAGGGGATGTAATTTATACTATTTTGTGAAGATATGATTACAATATTCACACCCCATTTGCACCCCTGTAAAAATAATCAGATCATTAGACAAACTGACCTTTCTAAGTACAGCAAGAGGTAATAATGATCTTCCGTTTGGTCGGAAGGGATGAAATTTGTACTACTTTGTGAAGATATGATTGCAATATTCACTTCTCCATTTTATTCCTACCAATATAAACTTAAGCACAAACTCACTAATTTCAAACGAATGGTCCATACTCCTTCCTATTCATATTATTCACAAACCGACAGAGAAAACTTGTGCTCTTTAATTCTTTTTCTTATTTTTAACCTCTCACTTCAATTTTGTTCATATTTTCTCATTCCATTGCCACTTCATTCCATTCCTTTCAACCAAACAGAGCATAAGATCACAAACGGCAATGTCTAGCCTGCACATTAAATATATATAAAGAAGGCGACTAACCGTTTACATTCCATCAAGAGACTTGAAGAGAGTTACAGTTGCAATATAACCATTCTTCATTACCTGCTAACATCAGCCAAACCTTTGTAAGCAACTACTTCATCCGGAATATAGAACACTTGCAACAAGCATAACCAGATGTAGGAAAAACTCCATGTACATCAGAAGAGGCTGACGAGAAAATTAATACTGATTTACCTTCGAGAAACAAAAATATATAAAACTCACCTCAAATGCAACATTTGGATAACCATATACAGATGTAGAACCAAAAGGACTAGAAGAGCCGCGTATTTGATTAGCAGCTTGGCCACAATCTCCGAATATCTCCTATATAAGATATATGATTTTTTATTATTATAGAAACATATGTCCAAAATGAGAAATCATAACTCAAATAAACAATGATCTCCATTCTCCAATAGGAGAACAATTGTTTAAACATTGTTTAAACAACTCCAAAAAACAAAATATGAAAATAAAGTTCAAATCTTTTGCACTCATGTTCATGAGAATATAATACTTCAATTTCAAAACTATTACTCAATTCATCTGCATATCAAAATATAGTTGTGTTGTGCACAGAAACAGAAAAAACATATACATTCTTAATATTAAATAAATATAAGACTAATAGTACCACAAATTTATATTGCAATAGTAATTTACACAGCAATAGTAACTTCACCTTCACTTACTCCCATTTTGTGCTGGGCGTAACACTGCATTTAGATGCAACTACTTCATGCTGAAAAGAACCATCATCTAATACCAACAACAAATCAATCACTTTCTAGATAGCAACACCTAGACTAATCTTGGGTGACAAAGATACTTACAATCAGAGTTACAGATAATAAAATTGCATTTTGAGTATGAATTAAAATCTGCATGCCCCGGATAATTGGAGTGTAGAATAAACTTCTTGATTTTGTGTGTCTGGTTATAAAACAGGCCGATTTCCGAGCAAATGTTAATATCCATAATATTACTAAATTTAATAAAAATATACATCACTATAATACTATAATATCAGGACCATGTACCTTCCCGTCAAATAATATGTCAAAGCCACGGGCAAAATAAATGTAGAAGTAATCACCACTGAGGGTGGTCCCAAGCCCAAGATCAGAAGCAGAATGGATACCCATTTGATCAACCTGTGTAAGAAATTTAATTTCGAAAATTCACCACTCGCGACTTCTGGACGACTAATCAGTAGTGTAAACATCTATCAATTTGATGGTTCAAGCCTCTCATAATGTCAGTTGATTGCGTATTAAAAAGTGAAGCACCTACTGATGACTATATATAGTCATAGAGAGAGAGAGAGACCTAGATAAAACCCTACAGAAATCACAAAATAAAACACTGACCCCTAAATCACAATTTAGAAACATTCATCTAATATGTACCTCTTTTTTATGGATTCCACAGGGCCTGCCTGGATCAGTCCATACATCCTGCAGAACACAACTTTAAAGAAAAATTATAACCAAAAACAAAGGATGACTTCTCTTCACTAAGATATCAGCTACAAGTAAACACTCCCTTCTTAGTTATTATTGTCTAAAACTGATTGTCCTCTTTTTTTATAGGTAAATATTCATGTGTATAGATAGATAATAAATCTAACAAAATAATAGGACCCCCAAAGAAACTCATTGCTTTATGTGAGTAAATCTGAACAGTATCATCAAAATGGTGCAATGAGCCATATTTTGAAATCGCCGGATGGTGATTTCCATATACATAACAGTAACAGTACTTATATTGACCAAAAAAATTACTAAATAATTGATGGTAACATTTACTTATCAAATAACAAAAATATTAATAAGAATAATAGAAGTAACAGCAAATTAAAGAAAATTTACTTTTATAATTTATATACAGTTGCACATAATCAATGCAGATTGCAGCCTAGGACGATGGGAAGTACCAAAAATACTGAGCAGTCCAGTATGGCCACTTGAGTATTAAAAAAACAACCAACAGATAGCAAACTGCAAGATACATATCTTCTATTGAACATAACTATAAAACAGATTGTACCTGGGGGGATGCACCAAAACAGATGCGCTGGCCGCCCACAGTGAACCACACTTCTTCCCCCAACTGCTCAACAGAAATACTAAAAAAATTAAATAGAAATGCTACAACCACATTTAAATAGTCAAAATCAGACGAGTTAAAAAAATTAGATGTAGAATAAATCGTTGTAGCAGATAGCACTTCAAGGTTGAAGGTCACACTAGCGCATAATTCATACTGATCTGACCCTATTTTATGTGGATAATTAGTAACTTGTGAGGTGACTGTTTCGAACACCTACACCAGAAGATAAGTGTAGGCCGGCTATATTTAAAACTATATAACACAATATAGAATCATCGGAGCATATATTACAAAATGATGAAGTGAACATGTATAGCTATAATAACAACATTGAAAGACTTAGTTAAGAAGTATCTAATGATTTTAGGAATTGTATAGTAATTATGGTGGTTTTTTAACCTTAGCATACACTTCTTCCATGTAGAGGCAGCCAGCAGGTAGTGGAGGTACAGAAGCCTTCCTCAATAGAGAACCTACTCCAACTTTACTATCTGTTGAACTGTCATATATACAAATGCGAGATGTGATTGGAGTTGTACCATCCGGAAACTCCAACGGCAATGCAGCTGCAAACAGCCAGGAGCTAGAGTAAGCTCAAGAGAATAATGTTTTTCTCTTTTTACTGTGTGTAAATCATTGGAGATAACAATACCTTCTCCATTACAGAAGCATTCTGTGTACTTGGTAGGAACAGGAAAAGTAAAGGACAACCCCTGTAATGACAAGGAATCGAATTCTATATAAAAAGAAAAAAATGAGTGAAATATATATAGAAGTCGCCAAACATACTGGATAAAATAGATTGTACGCAGCTCTATCCTTGTCATATATCCCAGGAAATGTTGGCCCAAAGAGAGCATATACAGCTACAAAGGTAGTTGGGGTGGATGGCCCTCTGAAACAAAAACGAAGCTCGTGTAAACATCAAGTTAAGTAATGAGAATCTAGGTCATTTTCAGGATAGCGGAACTCACCCAATCAAAGAAGTAGCATAACGCATTTTGTACATAAAAATAGAATATTCTAACTTCAATGCAATATATCACCTTGACAAAACCAAGTTTAATATTAAGATAATGCTTTTATAAATATATTATATATTTTATCTATAATCATGATTTATTAAAAATGATATTGACTAGTTTTTGCTTGGAGTAGAAAGATTAAAAAAATTAATTAGAGTTGAAAAAATTAGAAATAAAAGATACAAAAAAATTATAAAGTTCATAAAAATTTAAACTCAAAAGATATAAAAGAAATCGTAAAATTGATAAAAGTTAAAATAAAAAAGAAATGAGTTTTGGGACTTGAAAGGAATAAATTTGTTTTATTAACAAAGGGTAGAATGGGAATTTTGAAAGACGCCAATTTGGTGTCAAGATTACACCAAATGTATGTTTGACACTAAATTTGGTGTCGCACTATTTATTTCGTGTAAGTTGTATACTATTTTAGTATCTCATTGGAGTTGATTTTATACCAAAATAGTGTGAACCTTAGATCATAACTCCCACATTCAGGCAGAGATCAAATATGTGGATCAATATAATATGATTGTCCGATAAAAACAAGCCTATAAAATTTAGATAATAACTCAGTATGTGGATCCAAAAAAATTATAAAGTTCATAAAAATTTAAACTCAAAAGATATAAAAGAAATCGTAAAGTTGATAAAAGTTAAAATAAAAAAGAAATGAGTTTTGGGACTTGAAAGGATTAAATTTGTTTTATTAACAAAGGGTAGAATGGGAATTTTGAAAGACGCCAATTTGGTGTCAAGATTACACCAAATGTATGTTTGACACTAGATTTGGTGTCACACTATTTATTTTGTGTAAGTTGTATACTATTTTAGTATCTCATTGGAGTTGGTTTTACATCAAAATAGTGTGAACCTTAGATCATAACTCCCACATTCAGGCAGAGATCAAATATGTGGATCCATATAATATGGTTGTCCGATAAAAACAAGCCTATAAAATTTAGATAATAACTCAGTATGTGGATCCATAGAATACCTGCGACAAAGGATCGAAACGAAGATGAAACCCGTGATCAGGAAAGCTCAAGACAATATCCAATTCCAAAGGATCCTGCAGCAATAAGTATGCCATGTTGAAGGTGAGCAATTGTGAGATTCTGATAATCTGATTAATGACTTTTTGCTTGAAACTAAATGAGTAATAGAGTTCAAGTCAGTTAATTAACATAATGTCCATTGTCTTGCAAGATGTGTACAAGTAGAAGGGATATCTGATCCTTAATTTTCTCTATTAATCTATCTTATATACAAAATAGAACTGCGTGTTTGCCTCAGGCACACACCATAAAGAGAGGGCATCTACTTTATAAAGAGTACGTTTTTTTTACAAGGAGGCCTTAGAAATATGACAATTTTTATTTAAAAAATTATTTTCCAGGAGAAAAATTCTGAGAAATTATATTTAAAAAATATGGAAAATTATTTTCCAAAATCAAGTTACTTTCCTGCAAACAAATGAGCCTTAATGATGGCACAAAGAGTAGATAATGTAGGGGGATATGTGTTAAAGTCTAGACACGGAATCAATAAGTCCACAAAGCTTTAGTCTCAATTAATAATAATTCAAATCTGAAAATCATTCAGGTTAAAGTGACTTATATGAAAATCCTAGTCATAATGCAAGTACGCAACTGTACTATATTGAAATTTAAAATCTGGAATATGCTCTAATAATCTCTTGCTAAATGATACACTTATTTAAAAAACTTGATATACAGGACTAGGAGATCTAATATTAAATTTGGGATTTAGCAATATATCCCCAAATTAAAGCCATGTAAGCAACAATCGATGTCTACCTCCATTGTACCTCTTACATATATATACTAGATATAATGCAGCAGTTGACAGTACTAATACGATGGACTCCTGTTACTAATCCTTCACAACAAAAATGGAAGGAAACATTAATTAAAGAATTTCAGGAACAGAAATCCAAAAAAAAAATCATCTCTCAGAACACGGAAAATCGGACAAATACAATAATGCTGACAAGCTTCGTACCTATCTCAAACATGATTATAATCAGTCAATACCTCATCAGAGTATTTCACATGAAAAACGTCATATATATTAGGTTGCTCCTCTATTCTGGCAAAAGCATCACAAATAGGCATTCCTGAAACAAAATCAACAATTATATATATACACAAAAATAAGTCAATTGGATAAAAATTACTAGTAGCATACATTGGAAACTCATATAATAAAAATCGATGGCCACAAATGTCGAAGTATCGAAACGATTGTCATTCGTAGAAATATCATTCCAGGAATTCAACAAACGGTTACACGGATATATATATATATATATATGCAGTATGTAACTAAAAATGCATGACAAGTGTTCTCACGTGTTTTTACCCTAAATCTGTTCTTATACCACGTGTTTTAAATGTATTGTTCGTAGAGTGCGTACTTATATGTGTAATAGAAGGAGAAGTACCAATAGAGAAAGCTCCGATTCCAAGTCCGGGCCGTAGATGAAGTGCGATGGCACCCATAGCAGCGCCCACACAGTTGCGTCTAGGTCTCTGCAACATATTTTTTCGTTTTTGATCTATCGTTCCTCTTCTTCTTCTACTTGAGTTTGATTTCAATTTCGATTGATTGAAAGCTTTGTTTCTAGATATTGTACTTCAATATATATATATATATATATATGA
This sequence comes from Oenanthe sinensis, assembly GCA_028671895.1. Taxonomy (NCBI): domain Eukaryota; kingdom Viridiplantae; phylum Streptophyta; class Magnoliopsida; order Apiales; family Apiaceae; genus Oenanthe; species Oenanthe sinensis. The sequence continues at coordinate 43,433,061 of CM053805.1, read as the reverse complement.
AACTCCCGTGTAAATTAAGCGACTCGGTGATTCAGTCGGTGCTTGTTAACTTGTCATCCGAATTCCGAAATGTATCAATTCCTGAAATTTAGTATTTGAATTTATAATTTTAGTATATATAAATGTAAAATTATAGAGTAAATTTAATTTTATTAATATAGTATGAATTATACAGAATAAAAATAAACATTTTATATTAATATCTATACTTCTATGCTATCTATATTATATTATTAAAATACTGAGCTGAACTATAGAAAAGATTTTACCCGTCCAATTTTAGGTGAATCAAAGAAACGATTTTAACCATTCAATTTTAATAAAATCTAATTTTCGAAAGGATCGATCTTAACCATTTAATTTTAATAAAATCTAATTTTAGAAATGATATATATCATACATACAACTATATCCCCGATAATCCTCCTTTTATATAACTTTTTACGGAAAATATTATATTTAAATTATATTCTATATTTTCTATTTTAAGAATCATATTTATTCTATAATTTTTATGTAATATATCATTAAATTTTATGAATTTTAATATATAAATCTATATTATATCGATACTATATTATTAAAACTGAAACATTAAAAGTTTGGTGGTTGATCGATATTTGGATCGCATAGTTATTATTAGGCCTAATTTTAAAAAATTAATCTCCTAACTAAAAATTATAAATTAATCTTCTCACTAATACACTTCTCTAAATAAAACACATAAATATTATATTATTGAATATTGATCATCTAAGTAAAATACATCTCAAATTAATCTCCTAACTAATACATATTTTTAAACAAAACACACATATACTATTTTATTGAACATTAATATATTAACTAAAACATATCTCACTTTCATCTTCTAACTAATACACATCTCTAAATAAAACACACAAATTATTTTATTAAAATACCAATATAAATACAAAAGTATATGAAATTTTTTATAAAAATATATACATAATATTAAATAAAGTTTAAATTATTATTATTATAAAAAATTAAAACAATTTGATCCGTGTATCGTACGGAACATAAACTAGTTATTATTTATATTAGCTTATAATGTTAGGCTACTTTTCAAATAATTATGATATGTGGATTTACAAATTAAAACAATTATGAATGTATTTATTTTATATTTTAATTAATTCAATAGTCTAAAAATATTAAATAAATAGTTTAAAATAATTTTTTTAATATGAGTGATGTGATATTAGATTTGAATATATTTTTAATGAGTATCACTTTTTGATATTTGGGTTTTGATACTAAAATTTTAAAAGTAAAATTATAATGATAAAACTATTTTAAAATTTATAAAAATAATATTATATTAACAAAAGTAACATTTTTAAAATTTTATAATAATGGAATATTTATTTTTGTATACGAAATGATGTAATTTTGTGTGGTGCATGATGTAAATTTATTTTAATATCAATTTTCTATTTATATTTTTGTTTATAAAAATATAAGAATACATGATATATGAGTACATAAAATATAAAATTTTATAAACTCTAGTTTCAAGATCCTTTTTCTTATCGGCATGTAATATAGTTCTTGTCCATATATTTTTTTTAGAAAAATAGTCCTTTTAAATTTTGACATTTATTTTCATATTTTTTAGATTTGTTTCATATCTTCCGTATTGGTTTGATATGAGATTTTAAACAATTTTATTATCATGTATGATAATTTTTTTGTACTTAGGGATCACAGTTTTTATAGCATTTTCATTGTAGTGGTTGTTATACGTCGTTCAATGACGATTTCGTGTTATTATTATATTGTTAGGTAAGATAAGTGTTACAGAAGGGGGGTTGAATACAACTTGGTTAATTATATTTAATGCTTGTTAACAACAAACAAGAATAATAATTAACAAATTTTATGGTGCAAACATAAAAATAGATAAACAAGACATTGTTTTAAACTTCAAAAATAATTTTATTATTTTTGTTTTGCTACAATTGACTGTAAATGAATTTTAGCTTCGATAGATACAATAACAATGAATTTACTAATATTTCTATACTTAGGAGAATATCTAGCGTAGTTGCATAAGGGAAATTACTTGTGATATATGTGTATTTATACTGAAACACATATCCCACTTAAATGTGCACTTTTTCTTGTTCTTAGAACAAAGTTTGAAATAGAAATTGTGCTTTTTTCCATTCAAATTTATCCTCATTCCATCTGTAGATAAAACAGCTCTGAGATATGCAGAAACCTTTGACTCTTTGAGCACGCTTTAACTTTTATTTGTCTTCTCTCAAGTTACAGTAATAGACTTAACAGACCAGATAGACATGTCTAAATCATTCCTTGTAACTTCACTATCTTAGTCTACTACCTAGAACAGATTATCAGTTTCGTTAAAAGTTTATTGTCAACTTTTAGCTCCTCTATGGTGACAGTATCTTCGGTTCCGCATATTTTGCTGTCAAGATTTGACAGTCTTCTAAAACATATTGTCTCCAGAGATGTTGTCAATTATCTCCGTCAATGTTGTTGTCAACTATCTCCGCCAAAGTTGTTGTCAGTAAAACTTATTATCTTCAAATCTTCATTTTTCTCCAAGTTTACTGTCAATGAAATAGTTATTGTCAGTAATACTTGTTGTCTTCAAATCTTTATTCTTCGCCAAATTTACTGTCAATGGAATAGTTGATATTTCTGTCCCAATTGTGCTATCACTTGAATATGTTGTCATAGGTCTGAGAGTTCAATGTTACTGTCATGGATTTGAACCATATTATGCATGAACACTTTGTGAACTCCTACTTCATGGATTAGGTTATTACATTTGTACAAAATAGTAACTATTAAACTTACTGTCACCTATTTGGCTTTGTTAAACATATTGTTTCAAATGACTATATAAATATATTATCAATATACATATAACTGTACATTTTACTCAATTTAATATAAATTAAGACTAAGTAAATTTTAGTTGATTATACTGTTAACACCGCAATCTCTAATATATATATATATATATATATATATATATATCTATTTAGTTTAATTACATAATTCTATATTATATTTAATCTTATATTTGTGTGACTTATATCAACTTATTTATCTTTATTGGTTTGTTTTATCGTTTTTCAAATTTATTTGAACAGGAAAATTAGTTGTACATGGAAGATTAATGAAAGCAATAATATGGTATACAATTGTCGCCTTTATGTAATTTAATTTTTTAAAAGGTATTATATTTTTCTAATATGAAGGTTTTATTGGGTAAGTTTTTTGAGAATTCCATTTTCATGATAGTCATAATTTAGATTAGGGAGATTAGTTAAATATGCATTTCGTTAGATGATAAACTTTTATGGACGAAGGAAACTCCAATAATCCCGAATCTTTATAAGATATGTACTTTCAATTATTTATTAATGAAACATTTATCTTGTTTGTAAAAAAAATACATATATTTTTTCATTATTTATCAAATTTAATATTTAATAAGATGATGATTCGAATCAAATTAAAAATTTTATTATTGAGTTTGTATTTACTTTTTATAATCAAATTAAATTTATAATTTATCAAAACTTAAAATATATTTATTTAGAATGTATAAATCGAATCGAATTTGAACTTGTTATTTCGTTTTGAAATATGAGTCAAATACGAATTATTTGAAATATTAAATATTTTATAAACTAAAAAAATCTAACTCAATATTTTCAAATTCAAGCCATTAATAATTTTGATTAAATTGTATTTTTTTTATTAATGATAGCATTCAAAAGCACACTATAATTAATATTTTAATACTTTTTTCTTTTTATCATATATTTGGTGATACAAGAACATTATTGATGTATTTTTTATATTTTATATGTCTTTTTAATTTTCAGACATTAAAGTTTTAAGAATTTTTACATGCTCATCAGAATTTGTAATAATGTAAGAATCGAATTAGAAAAAAAATATTATAGATAGTAATTTTTAAGAATAATTTTTTTACTTATATTAAATATTATATTTAAAAATTCATATGTAAAATATATCTCTTTGAACAATATGGATGTAAAATATATTTATTTGCCTGCTTTATTTTCCTTGAATTAAATTCCCATTTTTTAATTTATTCTTCCCAAAATTACACATTTTATTTGCCAGCTTTATTTTCCTTGAATTAAATTCCCATTTTTTAATTATTTTTTTTCTTGCCAAAATTACAAATGAAAAGATGATTGGGATCCACATCACTTTTATTACCACACTAATGTCGATGTATATTCAATTACAGTATTATTCACACCATTTAGCAAAGAGAGTACGGGGTGTTTGACTTAGCTTATAAGTAATAAGTTATTTTTTTTAAAAAGTATTTTCATATTTTTTTTTGAAAATTATTTTTTTTTTAGAAATTTAAGACCAAATCTTATTTTAAAATTTGAAAATAAGTTACTTATTTTCAAAAAAAGTACAAATATACCAATTTTTTGAGCTTATAAGCAGCTTATAAGCTGCGTCAAACGGGACCTACAAGTTGTCAAGTAGGCACGCAATTAAAAAAAACGAGGGACGGGCAAATAAACAGTCAAAAGGCAAGGGGGGTTAGTTAGGCCAGAGTTCATCTACAAATGTCTGACCGATTTGTCTTTCTCCTTTTCTCTTTCTCTTTCTTCGCACTACACACCACCACCCCTTAAAGCTTCTTCACGTGTTCCCCGTAACACATTTTCTATACATACATACATTCGAGTACAATTATGGGCCGTTTGATGATAAGTTATTTTTTAATTATACAGGATAAATGATAATAAGTGATAAGAAAATTATCACTTATAAATTAAGTAAATTTTTGATAAATTTCACTCATAAGTTAATAAAAATTTACTTATAAATTTATTAAAGTGTTTAGTAAATTATCATTTATAAGTTACTTATTTTTTATAAAAAAATAAGAAATAGAATTAAAATACATAATTTTTTATAATATATAATATTATATTATTTTACATAATTTTATTATATTACTATCTTTGTGAAAATACAATTAAGTTCCAATAACTTATTGGCCAAATAAGTAGCATGAAAAGCCACACACCACCTATAAATATTCGTCTCTTTCCTCGCTTACCTTTTTCTAAATATTAAAAGTAAAAAGGCTAATCCCCCACTCATAACGCGAATTCATTTTTTCTCGTGTTTTTTTTTTGTAGTTTCTTTACTTGAAACGACGTCGTTTTATGACTAGCTGATCATTGTGCGCGATCCTCAAATCTAGGGTTTCTAGTGCAGTTGATTTTGTATGGCGGACCAGAATTCAGTTCCCGGAGGAGCTGAGTTGAGTTCCGATGGACTTCCGGCGGTTTTGGTTGGACTTCCGGCGGCCGGAGCTGGAGAGGCTGCGGTGGAGGTGAAGCGGAAGAGAGGAAGGCCACCGCGTGGTCAGGTGAAGTCGGCACCGCCTCTGAAGAAGCAGAAGGATGATGAGGATGTTTGTTTTATTTGTTTCGATGGCGGTAGTCTCGTGCTTTGTGATCGCCGGTGAGATTTTTCGTGTTTTATGCTGTTTAGGTTTACTAGTTGTATCCTAATTTGGTGCATAGATGTGTATGTATATAACTACATTGAAATTAAGCATGAATTGCAGTAAATGATGTTGAAAATTTGAATAAAGAAAAAAATGAAAAACAAACTGCTCTTTGCATTAAATGATGCCCAAGACCTCGAAGCTATCTTGCATTCTAGCATTTCAAAGATTTGTTCCATTAATTAGGGTTTCTATTATGGTTTAGGAGTTGTCCCAAGGCTTATCATCCGGTGTGTATCAAGCGGGATGAGTCATTTTTCAAATCAAAAGCCAAGTGGTATTGTGGTATGTTGCTGCTACTAATGATTTCTTTGTTTGTATTGTGCTGCAAATCTGCAATGTTCGAAGTGAAATGATACTTGTCTGTTTATGGCTTTTAAAGGCGTTGCGACATAGCATTCTATTGAGCTAAATAGTTGATGGTTTTTGTATTCTCACATATATTATTCATAAAATTTTATATTGTTGCATTTTATGTAGACCACACAGTTTTGCACAGGATACCAAAACAACACAAGAATTTAGTTGGTGTCGTGATTTTGAAACACAAATGTCAAGTTCAAGTACAAATATAATAATACGGTGTAACAAAACTTCTATTTATTATATGTATTTTTATAAGATCATAATTCTATAATAGTAAAAATAATAGATATTAAAACTTAAAAGTGAAATAATAATATTAAAATTGCTTTAAAACCTATAAAAGTAATATTAAAATATTCATTTATATATTATACACATGACAAGAAAACATGCCACCAATAATTCATACTAGGATTGTAACCGAATCGAACTCGAATGGGTTTTTTTTATCGAATTTGATAAATTTTTCATTGAACCAAACAGTGTTCAATAATATTCTCGAACATATTTTCTTGTCCGAACTCGAGTTTGATAACAAATCGAACTGAGTTTATCGAGTTCAAACCGAACTGAACATTTATCAAACAGTTTGATTTTTTACACCTTTATTCATTAATGAACCGATATTTTTATAATAAATATACAACAAAAAAGTAATATATATCCAACAAAAAAGTCTTAAAAAAATCATATGAAAAGGACATAAAATTTTAACTTGTGATATTAAAAAGAGAGAAAAAAATGTAAAAATATACAATAAGAATAATTAATTACTTAATTAGTAGTTTGTTAATTTATTTTTAGTTTTTAGTCAAAATTATAATATATAAATCCAAATATGATTTAATAATTTTATTTCAATATTGTACATAAAATACTAAGAAAAATTATCAAGTAAATATTAATCTTGTTTCTTCTAGTATAAGCCTATAAGTTTTATAGGAATTGGGAAAGAGGGAATAGCGGTGTAATTAATATTATGTCATACATAAAGTGAAAACAAATTAGGTACGTTAGTGGGAGATTACATAATTAGTTTAAAGATAAATTGATATATGAGATAGCTTGCTGTAATTAACATGAATGAATGAAGAGAGATAGGCGGAAATATATTGCATGAAGGAGATGGCATGTATTCAATGATGTGGCTTGTTCTAGTAATAGTTACAGATATAGAGAACTTGTACTTAAAGAATGTTGTAATTGAGCACATCTCGTTACCAATTAGATATTTACATCAACATCATGAGATCACCTACCTCCTATGAAATCATAAAAGCGATACCGAAGAGTAGCCATGACTAGTCATTTACATCAAGAAAAAAGTGAAATACTAACAATTATCTATCCTTCTGTCTTTTTTTTAGTGTCTTTTTTTTAGTATTCTTAGGAAGTATCAGCATTCAAGCTACAACTAATGTGGAAGCTGTATATGATATTTTATATTTGCTATATCTTGTTTACAGAGTTGTCTTCTAGTTAAATGACCCTATAATCTACTTTATAATTGTTTATGAAAATATGTTCAAAATCAGATTCTTGATTTCTGAAGTCAGAATTAGACTTGCTAGATCTGGAATTCTAATTTAGCCAGATATTATTCATATTAGTAATTTAGAAGTTTATAGGCAACCATCTATTTATTCATATAAAGACTACTACATATGATACTAATAATTTTAATTTTTCCAGTCCAATAAATTTTATCTATTCAGCATTCAGTTATCATTATTTTCATTTAAATTGGTATTCAGTACCCAATTTTTACTTGGTTTGGTACACAGACTGTTTTAGGATTATTAATGTATAATAGAGATGGTTTACCATTATTTATTTTAGTGACTAGGTGTCTCAATAACCAATATTGAAGTTTCAAACCTCACACCCTTGGAATATAGTTTTGTTTATGTGAAGACACATATTTCTCTCTCCATGTAAATTGGAATTTATATCCCTGTCCCCGCTTGTGCCAAGAAGGTTGAGTTCTACTGGTTGCATAATATCTATATCTTGACATGCAAATATGAGTTTTTATTTGTTGGTCTTGTTTGAAAGTAAAGACACTTGATATTATATTTTGTAAATCCGATTCACATCCTTAATAATATTTTGGTGGTGTGAGCTCAGGGTGGCACATATGCAGTGTATGTCAGAAGGCAGCTCACTATATGTGTTACACATGTACATATTCATTGTGCAAGGGATGCACAAAAGATGCTGATTACTTGTGTGTGAGAGGAGATAAAGGATTTTGTACAACTTGCATGAGAACTATCATGTTGATCGAAAAGAAAGAGGAAGGGAATAAGGAAATGGTAATGTTTCTTGCCGTTGCTTATTAGAGCTGTCTTTCCTCAGCTACAAAGTCGTTGTAGATTGGTCAGGAATCAACGCTTAGGTGTAATTGCTATTGTACTGTTCTATGTCTCACTACATTTGGAAAGAAATTGATAATGGAGGAAAAAGTAACATTAGGAAAGAGAAATAAATAAGAGAAGCCAAAATGAATCCTTTTTATTAGATGCCTATTGGTGTCATATCTTATGAAATGATTAGGGTGATATTGGCTTTTTCCTAAATCAGAACTCCTCCTTGGGATTACTGTTTTATCTTTAGTTTATCTATCAGCAAGCCATATTCATGGACTTAGTTTGATATAATACATATTGTCTTATCTGGATAATTTTCAGGCTCACGTGGATTTTGATGACAAGGGCAGTTGGGAGTATCTTTTTAAAGTATATTGGTTATACTTGAAAGAAAAGCTTTCTTTGAATTTGGAAGAGCTTTCCCAAGCAAAAAATCCATGGAAAGAAACCGGTGCAGTGATATATCAGGGACTAGTGCCTGCTGTTCATGGTGGCACCAACAATGTCAAGACCTCTACTTTGGACAGGTCTTGCGGGCAATTTGAGTTGAATAGTTCCATGGCAAAAAAGTGCAACGAGTCACTGAAGAGACATAACAAAGACACTTTGATAAAGGAAACTCCAGCTAACAATGGTAGCAAATCTTTAACGGGCTCTGCTGATTGGGCAACTAGAGAGCTATTGGACTTTGTTTCTCACATGAAGAATGGCGACACCTCTGTACTGTCTCAGTTTGATGTTCAGGAACTTTTGCTAGATTATATTAAGAGAAACAATCTCCGTGACCCTCAGCTCAAAAGTCATATTCTATGTGATTCAAGGCTCAAACTGTTGTTTGATAAACCACGTGTGGGTCATTTTGAAATGCTAAAGCTTCTTGAATTTCACTTCCTTGTTAAGCAGGAAGCACCAAAGGATGTTTTCATTCAGGGAGGGGTAGTGGATATCAATGCAATACAGGGACTAGCCCACAATCTCAATAACTTGATGGGTAAAGACAAGAAACATAAAACTCGTAAAAAGGGTGAAGAGCTAGCATTACAGACCAATCCCAATGAATATGCTGCAATTGATGTTCATAATATTAATATGATATATCTGCGGCGTAGCTTGATGGAGAATCTTATTGAGGATAAGGAAAATTTCCATGATAAGGTAGTTGGCTCGGTAGTAAGAATAAGAATATCTGGTGGTGAGCAGAAAAATGATTTGTACAGACTCGTCCAGGTTGTAGGTACAGGCATAACTTTTGCAACAAGTGTAAGTGCCTTCATTTGATATATATAAAAACTGATTTTTTAAATTTATTATGGATGTCATCATTAAGGTGCAATTAAGGTGTCCGTACCATACAAGATTACCAACAAGACAACAGATGTCATGCTTGAAGTGTTGAATTTGGACAAGAAAGAGGTTGTTTCAATTGCTGCAGTTTCGAATCAAGATTTTACTGAGGTGTCAACATACTTTGCTCGTCACAAAATTTTGCAAAGAATTTATGCATTTTTAACTGTGAAATGACATATTTAGCATGTAACACAATTCAATAAATGTTAGTATCTAGTCCTTACTCTATGCTGTGCAGCTTGCAAGAATGCATGGCTGCAAGTGTAATGTGGCCTTTAAAGCGGTTGTTACTAACTTGTGATTTTTCCACATTAGCACACACAAATTCACACACACACAATATCATATCTTTTGACCTGTGTTAATTGGTAATGAAATCAACTTAAAATGAGGTATACTACAAAATGTATCTCTATCATTCATTGAATTTGCAAGTCAAAAAATTATGTTCTATCAATTATCATGATTATAGCACTAGATATTCACTTGCTTATCTGCAGCTATATTTAGGATGAATTAGGCATAATTTGATTATCTGTTTTTGACACATTATACCTTTTCAGGATGAATGCAGGCGCCTAAGGCAGAGTATTAAATGCGGGCTTGTAAAACGGTTGATTGTAGTAAGTTTGGATGTTGAAGTATATCATTATATTCAATAAATTGTTTTTGTTTATTTGTTTGATTTGTTCGCTGAAAATTATATTTTGTGGCAGGGTGAGATACAAGAGAAAGCCTTAGCACTCCAACCTGTGAGGCTCAATGATGTAAGTAATTTGGTTTGTAATTCTATTCTATGACAACTTTGTATCAAACTACACACTTTTTAATATTTTGCAGTCCAATTGCAGCTTTCCATGTCATCATACTTTGGTGTTGTGACATTTAAATTCTCTATAATTATATCTTTGAGTTGCTCTTCTACTGTTATTTTTTATGGCTCCCACTTTTTGATATATTCTTTATCCTTTCATTGTAGTGGTTGGAAACTGAAACTTTGCGGCTAAATCATCTCCGTGATCGAGCTAGTGAAAATGGACGCAAAAGGGAATATCCTTTTCTGATTTTGTATATTGTTATATAAATACCTCTCGTAATAATTATAGTTATTGATAAAACATTTTTATAAGGCGATAAGTAACTAAGGGATTTGCCGGCATCTATATGCACAATCTTACTTGCTTAGGGTTGGTAAACCACAGATTTATGAACAATCCAAGTTGAAATGCCTATAGTGTATCAAGGAGCTGTACTTGTTCTCAGGATATAATTGTTTATCCATTTTAAAAGCCAATCTCTGGGACAAAGTTAATGATTAGATGATTAAGAGAAAGTCTCATTACGTAAGCTGATATTACGTGATTAAGTTATGGTATTACAGTCTATCTGTTTTATTTGTGTTAATTCAATTTATAATCTTTGCATCATCCTGTTTATGTTAGAGGTATATACTTGTACCAATATGTGTGTCTGATTATACATATCATAACTATATGCCGAGTAGCTAAATATTGGAGAAAGTATAATAAGTTAGTTATTTCCTTCAGAGAGAGTTTACATGGGGACAGCATTGGATGGACTTCATTTGCACTTTGCCCTTGCTCTTTCTAGTTAAGTTGCGACTAGTATCTTAAGGTTGTGGTCAATAGCATTTGCATGGTTATATATACTTTTAGGTAAACAGGTATATTGTGAAAGCTGCATCAGTACAACACCCGTGTGGCTCCTTTATCTGAGACCATGACATTAATAATGCCACATTGATGAGCAATACCCTAATGCATTACAAACTATGTAAAATAAATAATTGTCTTTGGTTATAGGTTAGTTGTATAGAACAGTTTGCTGGGAACTGACCATTATCTATTTTAGATTGTTCTCCATATATTCTTTTCCTAGACAGGAGCGGAGATATACATTTATTGGTACTGATAGGAAGTAAAGGTGATTCCGATAGCCAGTAACTTTATTCTTTATCGCTTGAATTGCAAATAAGGTTTTCTTTTAGTATCCTTTACAAAATTAACGCTCAGAGAATGTGTGGAGAAATTACAGCTTCTGAAGACACCAGAAGAACATCAACGTAGATTACGCAAAATTCCTGAAGTACATCTTGACCCAAATATGGATCCTGATTATGAATCTGAAGAAGAAGCTGAACAACTTGATAGCCAAAAACAAGGTTCACTGTATTGCCTACTAGATGATTTTATACACCTCTATAGATGGGATATTATGTACTGAGTGGTGCTTGTCAACTTTGCAGCTCAATATGTTAAACCTAGATACTCTGGAAAGAGAGAAGGCGGCAAGCCAGTCTCTTCAAGGAAAAATGGTGATATAGCTGATACTGGTAGTAGGGCGTGTAATGTCTCCACTCCTCCATTTGAACAAAGAGACATATCAGCTGGATCATATCCAAATATAGAGGAGAGTGCTGCTGAGGCTCTGCAGAGACTGAGAGAAGGAAGAGATGCATGCAGATTGAACAGCTGGGAGAGGCCGAGAAATGAAGTTTCTTGCCATGGTCTGGGGATTGGTGGTTTGAATAATCAAGCAGCAGGGAGTTCAACAACCAATTCAACTATTCCGTCAAGAGCATCAACTCAACCTTTCTCTGTGGGGAACACTCCATCTGCGTATAGCAGTGAAACTAAACTTTGGCACTACATAGATCCTAATGGTAAAATTCAAGGACCTTTCTGTATGTTGCAGCTGCAGAAGTGGAGTACAACTGGATACTTCCCGCCTGATATGAGGATATGGGCGGGTGATAGGCAAGATAACTCCATACTTTTGACTGATGCATTGAAAGGACTATTTCATAATGTTTTGCCTTTGCCAAATGATATTTCATCACAGTCTCAAGAAGTTGGTGCATCCCTGAAGTCTGATGTAGCGTGGACTGAGAATGCAAGTGCTAGCAGAGATGGTAATATTGCAAGAGTTCATTGTACTACTAAAAGTGAACTTTCAAGGAAAGATGGGCGGGACTCCCAGTCTTCTGTTTGGACTGCACCAGTTGTAAGTTGCATCAAGGAAGAACCAATTGTAAGCTGTTTACAGGAACTAGACTCATTAATGGGTGATAGTTCTTGCTATAAGCAGCGGCAAGTGCAAAGTCCATCATCGTCAGTTACACTAGTTGGGAGGGAAAATGCGACTCACCCAGGTGACAGAATGATTTATGAAGTCAAAGGATGCAAGTTGGAACCTGATTATGAGAATCGAAGCTCAAGTGGAGCAACAATTGGTAAGAGTTCCGGCGAACGCATTCGAGATGACCACCTTAACAGTCGATGTGTCTCGGGTCAATCTTCTGGTGATAATCAGGGTGATGGTGATAATCAGAGAAATTCACCCGCTTATTTTTCTTCAAATACTTTGCAGTTAAAATCCACGCCCTCTCTGACTAATTCGAATGTAACTCCTGAACAAAATGGCAAATCAAATGTCACGGATGTGCATAGTCCTCCAAGAAAGACGGATAATCAGAAATATGAAGGCAATACGAATGAAAACAAGGAGTCCATCTCGTCCAGTGTTCATATTAAGGACTTGTGTTTTCCGGATCTTCCAAGTCCCACACCAAAGGCAGGCATTGATTACCAAATAAGCTTAGCTGATGAAACCAGGCAAGCTGTGTCATTAAATCATCCTTATCAAGATTCATGCCCTAATTGGAGCAACACCTCCAATGTAGTGGTTGGGGAACTGCAACTAGGTGATATATCTGATGATTGGGGTGGTTACTCCCCTACTCCAGTGAAACACTCTGTTGACGAATGGGATCCCAGTCTCATTTCTCTCTCAATAAAACCAGCTGAAGGGCTGTGTGATCATGTCGCTATAGGTACATCTAGAGGTGGGGACCTTGCTCATTTCTCTGCATCTCATCTATCTAGTTGGCAGACGGATGTTAGAGAACAAATTGAGTTTAGCACCTTGGCTGAGGAATCAGTGTCAGATCTATTGGCTCAAGTTGATGCTATGGAGTCCCAGTGTGAGTTGCCCTCACCTACATCAGTAATGAAGTGTGGTGAGGATCTCTGAATCTAAATCTGAAGTTAATCATACGTGGTTTATAATTACCAGCCTACTACATGGTAAGCATTTCCATTCTATTACTTAATTTACCACAGGTCATAAAATTAATACTAATGAAAATTGTCAGGGGACATATGTCACCTGTATTGGATCTGTGAGCATATTAAATTATTATATACATGGCCTCATTGATAAAAGTGCTCCTCAAATCTCATGCTCTCTAGTCTCATGTTCATCGAGTAGTTGCACGTTGATAATTATCGAGGTTGAAGATACATTATGATCATTAATATGACTTGTTGGCGCACTTAATAAATAGATTATTGACTTGATTTCACTTTAACAGGGGCGAATTCCGAAACTTGCCACAAACCAGCAGATGCTGCCATGCAGAAGAGTTCACCATTGTAATCAACCTGTTAGCAATTGCTTTCTACTGCTTGCATAAATTTCTCATTTTTTTAACTTGTATATTTGGTCGCTGTCAGCAATCTTCTATGCAAACTACAATAGAAAGCACGGGAATCTCAGCCGGGAAAGCCCTGGAGTTTTAGTAATGCTGTAATAGAAGTAGATGTATCACCAATTGTTCCACACAAACATGAAAGAATTGAAATGGCCCATTCTTTATTCTCCAATACAATATCGCATCAGAATGAATAGTAAGGTTCTCACAATTGTGAGATTGAATATCCTTCGCGTAGCTAATTCGAGTCGTTCTTGTAATTTAGTTTTTAAATATAAAAATGTTACAAGTACAAAATTGGGTACAAAATGGTTTCCAAATGAGTCAAAATGTCAAATGACACTGTCATTTTCTGATTACTGTAATTTTATTGGTTCAGTATTCACATTATATCATAAATTAAAATCTACCAAAAATTATCAAATTGCTATATCAGTTTTGTCACGTGATTTGATAATGAAAATTTTATATGATTTAAATTTAAATTTATTTTTATAATGTTAATTTATATTTTATTTAATTTCATATGTATGTATTTTAATATAATTTTTTATGTATTTTTTATGTATTTTAATTTTAATAGAATAATATTTATGTGTTTTGTTTAAAGATGTATTTTAATTAAAAAATTAATATGAAATGTGTTTTAATTAAAATATTAATATGAAATGTGTTTTAATTAAAATATTAATATTTAAAAATTAGGCCACTAATAATTATCGCTCAAATACGTTTCGTTTTTTATTAATAAAAATTATAGTAAATATAGATGTGTGAATCATATGTAGTTTCCAAATATCTTGCTCTTATACCAAGAATTAATTATCCTTTTCTTTGTCAATATTAGAATCTCTAAAATTGTCAGCATCTTTAAACTTGGTAATAATAAACTTCTAGATCTTTTATTTCAGAGTTAATATAAACATCAAATTTAAAAAATGCCGTTGACAAGTTTTAAAACCTAAACCTTTAATCTTATTCTGTATCTAGAATATGATAAAAAAGATGTTGTAAAATAGAGTATTTTCATAACACATCAAATGTGATTTACACAATTAATCAATCATAAATTAAACACCACGAATCATAATTATTAAAAATAATAATTTTGAGTAAGGAAGGCAAACAGGACCTTGTGTTTGAATATGAACATGAAAATGGAAATAGTGTGGGTTTGGTTTGTTCCTTCCCTCCCCATGATTCCACAACACACTTCTTCATCTCCCAGGCACCTAACCTAAATAATGACAATTGAGCAAGAATAGTGGATTATTGTTGTGTATTCATATGAATAATAATAATAATAATAATAAATACATATATATGAATCAATGGCACCATCGATGTTAACACCGACGCAGAGATACGCGGCGGGTGCTCTGTTCGGTCTGGCTCTACACCAAGCTCAAACACACCAGACTCGCCCTCTCGGCTCGGTTTACGATGACGATGACGATTTAAACACCACTGCAACCACTAACAACTCTTATTCAGTCTCCGCCAACCCTCAACTTTGGGTCAACGACACCTCCAATCTCCTTCGCCCTATTTTCAGGTCCTAATTCACACTATCATCATTTCTATGTTTATATATGTTTTTCGTGTTTCTGTATGCAATTATAATCCAGAATGTGTTCGCACTTGTTCTTTTTATTTTGTTATGTTAGCTTTGAAATTATATCACTTGTGGACTTTGTTGCCGATTTTCGAGTTAGGTATGTGGCAATTTACATGACCAGAACAACATATAACAGAGTGCTTTTATATAGAGCTGAATGTTAAACCAACTACTGAATTTTATTGCTCCTAAATTACTCGATCAAATCAAGTACAGGAAGAAAAGTCACCGACACCTTTTATAGTAGCTGGTTATACAAAAGACTTCTGAAGAAACTCACTACTCCGAAAGACTAGTTTCACTACTGTGAAACAGGATGCACTATTTTTTTCACTAAGTATGGCGTTTCGGTTGATTGTACGTTTGATGTTAGTAGTTTATTGATATGGTGTGGATGAAATGTGATTTGATTTAGTAATCTTTTCGTGATCAGTTTTTAGAAACTATATCACTCGTTAACTTTGCATGATGTTATTCGGTTGATTTTCAAGCTACACAAGTCTATTAAGTTGAATTGTTTGATTGTTGATGAAATGTGTTTTGATTTAGTTTTGATTTTGTTATCAGTTTTTTAGAAATTAATTATCTAGCCTGGCCTGGACTTGAGGAAACGGCGGGATCTCCTTCTGGAACTCATCACGTTGGAGCTGTATGTTCTCTGTGTCTTTGTTTCTACAGAAACTGTTTCATTGTTCTTTACATTTTATAATATGTAGAGAGAAATGGTTATTTACTAATCAGTAGAGAAACCGAGTGTTGTAAACATAGGAAACTATATGCCTGATTTCTTTATCTGTACTGTATACTTTGTGCTTCTCGTGATGAAAAATATATTTTGGTAATATATTCTTTTATGTAATAATCATGAACGGTGATTATGTACTTGGTGTTGTTTATGGTGAATAACAAGTAGCATATTTTATTATAACAGTTCATAAGATTGCTCGCCGAAGAAGGTAGTGATACTTCTTCAGAAATGAAGGATCAGGAGCATGGATTATCAAATGCTGTTAATAGCATGGCAGCAAGCATGGACCCTTCAGAGGAATTCGAATATCATAAGGAAAAGCATCGTGAATACGAACAAGAATGTCGGGATAAATTTTCAAATGCTGTCCAACCACAGCCTGAGATGAAAGATGATGACCATGAAACAGATGAGCAGGATGCAATAGGCAAGCCCTCTATCATGGCAGAGGAATCTATCGGGTCTGGCCCCATTGAAGAGTTAACAATGCTTGATAACAAGAGGAAAGTGGCAGTTCTATTTGAACTTCTCACAGCCTGTCTGGCTGTAGCACCTGAACTTGACAAAAAAGCCAAACGAAGAAAACACGACTACGACGCTCGTCACCGTGTGGCTCTGCGGTTGCTGTCAACTTGGTTCGATATTGAGTGGATAAAGATGGTTAGTTCCTCATAATTTATCCAGTTATTGTACTAAGCTTTTTCTTGTATTTTGTGAATTTGATTCCGTCTTATTCATACATGCCATCTCCCAGTAGACAATACATGATAAAATAACTGTTTGTTCAGCCATGAGTTAAAGTTTACTAGTGATATATCTTTGTGAACTTATCGAGTAGACAGGGGATGCTGGATGTGTCGATGAAATGAAAAATAAAACAGGCTTTGCAAATCAAACGTTCTGCTAGAAGTCCTGCTTTGACAGCGACAATATGGTGGAATGCCTATTATTATGTTTTGTTGGGTGGTAACAGTGCGTGCAATTGATCATATATCAATTATGTTCTGTTTCTGAAGTAATGAGGGATTATTATTTTGTTTTTTCACAGAATAAGTACTCACGACGAATGTAATGAAGATTAAAGACGTGCGATGGAAGAAAATTAATAATCAGAGGGGTACCTTGTAAAATTGATATATAAATTTTTTGCTTCCCATACTACATTTTTATGATTTTTTTTAAAGGGTAAATTTCTTGATTCTGCTTGTGCATTTCAAGTCTTTGATTGACATTAATATTTGTATTTTTTTTTGGAGCTATAAGGAGTATCAACTTGAGATTTAGTACCAACCTATCTACCTTGATTTCAATCAAGGATTGTCTGGATATGTTTGTCCTTCATGAGCTTTCTAAGTATCGAGGATTTGGCTCAGGAAATTCTGGATTGTTATATGGAGATCTGGCAATTAGCAGTTTGGCAGATCTCACAAATTGGGGATCTGCAGCTTTTACATATATAATTATATTTACAATTTAAATACCAAATACTAACTTAGTACATTAGTAAAGACTAATCTGCACATTATACCTTTTATAGCATGCACCAATTGTAACGTTTTAGTATTTTATTAACTAAACAAAATATCAAACCACTGCAAAAACGTCCTGAAGTCTGCCCTAAGAGTTTCTCTAACCTTCCTGAAGAATCTATGAAAGAGGATTCAGGTATTGGCCCAACTTAAGAAGATTTCCTGCTTCTGAGGCGATAATATAAGGGAATGTTTGTCTTGCTTTTCAGCAAATCTTGAGAATGAAGTTCATCTCAAATTTTCCATTTATTCCTTCTGTTCTTTAATGGTGTAGTTGTCATGGCTGAAATGGCACAGTGTACTATAGTATTCAATTTTTCTAGTATATGCTATTTATCTTTTTATTGGATGCTGGCATGCTGCATTTTTGTAACGGCCATCTGTGCTATCTGATGCAGGACAACCAGTTCAAAGGCCCAAAGAGACTATTTGGGAAAAATATAAAAGCCTTTGGCAGCCCAATTAGTTAGAATGTTACTTGTTACCTTTTAATTTAGTAAAAGTATCTTTCAGAGTTTCAGTTTAATGTGGAAATTAAATAATTATGTATAGGACTTTATTGTTGCAACTCATTAGAGTTAATCATATTGAAAATTGATTATCATGATTCTAAATATCTCTTGCGAGAGTTTTCTGCCCTAAACCCAAATCAGCACTCTGTACCCCCATCACTATATTGATAGTTGGAGTTGAACAAGTTATACAAGTGACACGTTCTCTTTTTCAGGAAGCTATTGAGACCATAGTTGCTAGCTCTGCAATGGCCATATTGAAAGAGAAAAAGGCTAGGCAACAAGCAGACACTCCAGAAAGTAGATGGGCTAAGTGGAGGCGTGGAGGTATCATTGGTGCAGCCGCGTTAACTGGAGGAACATTAATGGCGATAACTGGTGGTATAGTGTTCTCTTTTTATGAGAATTATGTAACATTATATCTTCTGCATGAATGCCTATAAGGAAATGATTGATTTTCATTATCAGCTTACACATTCTTCAACAGGTTTAGCAGCTCCAGCAATTGCCGCGGGATTTGGTGCTCTAGCACCTACACTGGGTACTATGATCCCCGTAATTGGAGCAAGCGGCTTTGCTGCTGCTGCAACTGCTGCAGGAAGTGCTGCAGGTTCTGTTGCAGTTGCTGCATCATTTGGAGGTGAGAAATTTAACTCATTGATTGCAGATCAAATTCCAGTATTCAACTATTAGTCTTGGAAGTGTTTATATTTTTAATGTTCTCCTTGATGTTTCTTCTGATAGCTGAGTTTGGTTCCTAGTAGGAGAGTGGAACCGAGTGAAACCGGTAGTCCAATGTAATCCTCTAGCGTTCTGCCTTTAATTTATTGTGATGTTTCATGTACTCTGGGGTGATTGGAACACCGTACATGCTAACGATATTCTATTCGGTGCAATATGTTCTAGATAGAAGTTCTCATTTACTTTAAAGTAGATATAGCAGTAGGTCCTATGATGCTTCAAAGTTAGTCCTTGACTTCTTACGTAGCAGCAAAACATAGAACAAACTAATGATCTGTCAAGGCTAACATTAGGGAAATTAAATTATTATGTTTTACACCCCATAAGTGTTGGTGCTTATAAAATTTGTGCTAACTCTTAACTTTGGTCAACCTAGCTGCTGGAGCGGGACTATCTGGGACAAAAATGGCAAGGAGAACCGGAAGCGTCGATGAGTTTGAGTTCAAAGTTGTAGGAGAAAACCGTAAAAAAGGCGTGAGTATAACTATATTGCCATATTTTTGGCTTGTAATATATTTAGAGTCCTCTTAAATTTATGACGTGCACATTTTTTTGGGTAGGGTGTGTAGTAAGAGTGTCTTGTGCTTGTTTGGGGGAGGGTGATTTTGCAAGTGTTTCATCATTATTGGTCATGTCTCCAATTTCTTTTCCTATTCCCATAAACACCAATTTACTATTATTTCCTACTACATATATTTGGAAATATATAAGAATATATTATCGTCAATCCTTCTTCTATCAGAGGCTGGCAGTTGAAGTGTTGATCTCGGGCTTTGTGTTTGAAGAAGATGATTTCATAAAACCTTGGGAAGGACAAGCTGATAACTCAGAACGGTATACTGCATCTTTGCGACCTTTCCATAATTTTAAATCTTTCCATTGTATTCGTGTTCTGGAATGATTTATGTAAATTTGTTAGAAATCCACATTCTGGAGTTTTTATGTACCTGACTCTGTTCCATAAGTCTCATATTCTCGTTCTGTATTCTTGGGAAATTCATAAACCTACCAGTGAAATGATAAATATGCTGCATATCATAGGAAGGTAGTTCTTTGATCAAATTAAATGAAATACTCTACTCACAGTACCACTTTTCTTGACAAAATTACCATGTACACGTTAAGAATATTAACTTGTTGTCAACTTAGCAAAAAAAAAAAAGAATATTAACTCGATTTGAGTAGTTAAGTGTTATCTCTAAAAATGTGTTTACTGTACTAGCAAAACTTGAATTTGATGATATTTTCTTGCAGTAGCACTTTATTTGATAGAAAAAAAAGTTAAAAAATAGAAAAAGGAAAAGATATTGATAAATATTGTTAAGAAATGTGTGCTTCTGTATATCAATGAATCTGTGGCATAAATGTGGTAGAATACTACCATCTTTCGTGTTTAAGAATCACTAATGGCTTGATGCACATGATAGTGATACATCGCTCACCGAGGATAATAGCAATAAGGAATACCTTAGACAAACATGAAAGAACTGAAAGGATGAATAGTGATGACCTATAAATTGGAAAAGATTATGGTTCCAGAGTGTTGGAGCATGAAGGTCTATACTTGTAACATTTGATGTATTGGGTAGTTTGGTAACTCATATGGTACATCAATCTGAGCTCACTCTTATGAACATTAAAGAACTGAAAGGATGAATAGTGATGACCTATAAATTGGAATAGATTATGGTTCTAGATTGTTGGAGCATGTAGGTCTATGCTTGTAACATTCGATGTATTGAGTAGTTTGGTAACTCATATGGTGCATCAATCTGAGCTCGTTTTTATGTTTATGTTGAAGTGGCATGATATCCAGCAATATTTAAACCAGCCTTCTGAGCAAGTTATAAAGTTTAATTGTCTGCAGAGCAATACCGGATATATAATCACCTCAATGCATTAAAGTTTGAATTTTAACCTATATGTATCCTTGAATTAAATATTTAAAGTGACACTTCTGTGCTACAAATACATCCAAGGGATAAAGGTGTATGCAGGATGAGAGGGAATAATTGCTATTTACTTGATTTTAGGTATGCACTGCAGTGGGAGTCTAAGCACCTGATTGCTGTAAGCACCGCAATTCAGGACTGGCTAACGTCAAGTATATCATATCACCTTCTTAGCTATTTAATGCAATGGTGGATATGTTTTGTGATGTTGACAATTCCTATACCTGCTGTAGGCCTTGCATTGACGTTGATGCAGCAAGGTGCAATGATGACTGTATTAAGCAGTCTTGTGACAGCGTTAGTGTGGCCAGCGACATTACTTTCTCTTACTAGTTTCATTGACAGCAAATGGTCAATTGCTGTAGACAGGTTTGTTACTAAAATGAACTAATATTAGATGGGTAGAGAGCAATTATTGTAGTTGTTATGTCCTTATGGGGTGGATGTGCAATAATATTAAGAAGGTTATATATTTGTGTCTTGACTATGTAGTTCACAGAAAGTAAAGTTATTTTGTTGCCAAATAAAAGCTAATGTAACATCACTCTATGACGACATTCGCAAGTCCTTGGGCTTAGTTGTATCTTTCACTTGATCGTTTGTTGTCTATTCCATAATTTACTTTATACCTCCACGGCTCCACCTCAGACTCCAGTTTTTTATAATTTAGCCAAATACTTCTTGGATGCAACTAAGGTGACCTATCCTTATAATTTATTACAACCTACTCATTTCACGGGGAATGAGAAGGAAGTTTGTTCGATGTTTACTTAGCAGCAAGTACATTGTTTGTAATATTCCCGTTTATTTTCTTTCCTTTCTATTGATAACTTTTTAAAATTTGGCAGATCTGACAAGGCAGGAAAATTACTTGCCGAAGAAGTTTTAGAGAAGGGATTGCAGGGACAAAGGTAAACAAGCCATTTCAGTATTAAAAACATTTTTTCTGATTAGGCAAAAGAACGAAGGAAGCAACAAAGAATCATTGTTATTTATTTTTTATGACATTTGATTGGCTGTTTATAATATTAGCTTGGATGTGCATATTTGTTTTAGGCCTGTGACATTACTGGGTTTTTCACTTGGAGCGCGAGTCATTTTCAAATGTCTCCAGAGTCTATCTGAATCTGAAAATAATGGTATCTGCCCTAAGAAACAAACAGTTGTTCAATTTACTTTCATGCAACTTTCTAATCGAAATTAAACTGTACTTTCAGCTGGGCTAATAGAGAGAGTTGTTCTCCTTGGATCACCTATTGCCATCCAAGATGAAAACTGGGAAGTTGTAAGAAAGGTATTGACATGATATTATATTCCTTAATGTATCTACAGCATAACAATGATTTTCTTTGGATTGGCTGCTCGTTCTGCATTCTACTCAGTAGCTACTTTTAGCTGTTTTGTAGATGGTGTCTGGTAGATTTGTAAACGCTTATTCTACAAATGACTGGACACTTGGAGTTGCCTTCCGTGCTAGGTATTTACTTTCAAATCAACTTTAGCCTTCACCTTAACCTTCTCTTACTATCCTAGAACTTTGTTACCCTACTTCATAAGTTATATTTTTATCAATATTTTATCTCTTTAGCTCTGACGAGGGAGTGAGGGACAATATTAGCATTGAAACTGATGTTGTGATAACTATACTCAAATATTGTGAAGTATTTAATTCATATTTGTCCATCCTCTGGACATTTAGTTAATGATTGTAAGGTGGTCCTGAGCCTTGTCGACTGCTTTGTTCAATGTTGCTGGCTTTACTCAATGGTGTTGAGTTCAACCATTTAAAGTGGTCGGGATAGCATGCTTTTGGAGGAAATCTGTAGCCCTATCCATCTATGTTATTTTAATGATCTTACATTGTGTTCGGTACATTAGTTCTCTCGGTGGTGTTGATGAAATTAACCAAGAACTTGATTTTACATGCATGTTTGTATCTTGTGCATCTATTTTGGTTAGAACTTTACATAGTAGCTCCCTCACTTGCAGACAAGTTCCGTTGGGAACATTATCGACCTTTACATAGTAGGTCCGTCTCTTCTTCATGTAGAGATGGCAATCAGGCCAGGTCAGTTAGGGTTTGGTAAAAACCAGACCCGAACCCAGAAGTTTCAACTGAACCCTAACCAAATCTGATCAAGACCAGAACCTTTGGGTTTTACCAAACCAGATATTGTCATATTATATATCTCATACAATATTATATATATATATATATATATAGTTTATTCGGGTTTTGGAAAAACCAAACCCAAACTTTGCAGTTTATTCGAAGTTACTGGCATGCACAGCTTTGGCACTTTGAGTTTATAATTAAAAAAATCATGTTGTCTCTCTTATAACATCATGGTACGCTGACTGTTGAGGTATGATATATGTTGTGAACTATTAACATCATCTTTGAGTTTGACAGCCTCTTCTCTGGAGGACTAGCTGGAATTCAACCAGTTAATGTCCCAGGAATCGAGAATGTAAGCATGTAATGAAAAATCACGAGAGATAAAAGGTGTTCCTTTCTCAGTACATGAATATAATGGATGAGTTTCTTTGGTCCACAGGTAGACGTAACGCAAGTAATTGAGGGCCATTCGTCATATCTCTGGGCTACCCAAGAGATTATAGAACAGCTTCAGCTCAATGCCTACTATCCTGTCTTCAATGCCACTCCAATGAAGCCTCGGAAAGATTCATCATAAAACAAAAATACCTTGGAAATTATTTTTCGGGTGATATAGTGTAGAGTGGTCTGATGTGCACTGTATAGTTAAATGGTAGTGGGCATTTTAAAGCTAGAGCCGGCTTTAATATAGTTTAGTTTTTAAAATATTTTTTGGATTTAAAGTAATGATAAAATTTAATTGTAGAAATTTAGCGGGCAGTGTATATTAAGTTAAATTTAATTAATATAAATATGTATATAGTTTGAATTTGTGTTATAATAAATAAGATTTTATTTAATGTAAATATGTATATATTTTAGTATTGTGATTCAAGTAATCAATTTTTGACTTTAAATATAGTATAGATTAAAGAATTTTAGTGAGGCTGGTGTTAATTTCAATTTTCATGGCCAAGTTTAGCGACAATTTTTGTTTAGCTATCCTCGTATTTAACTAAAATTGGATCAGGTAATTTTACTTACCAAAAAGTATTATATTCAATGAAAAAATATTTGCCAAGAAGATATAAAAGTACAACAAAATGTCAAGTGAATGAAAAAAATAATCATTTTACTTAAATGTGATTATTTAGACCAGAGTAAAAATATATATAATTTATATATACTGAAAATCAAACTTATATTGGCATTAAAAAAAAATGGATTACAAATGCATGTAGTAATTGATTCATATTTACATCAGCTTTGTTCCTTTCAAATTTTACATCTTTTTATTAAGAGTTATTTATATTTTACATACCTTTGTTTTAACCTTATTACACTTAAATTTCGTTTATTTTAGCTTATATACTTTGTATTCAATGTATTTGAGTTTCGTCCGTTAAATTTGACCATTACTGTTATTCAACATGACTGATTGTAGTCATTATCTTAAAAAAGAACAAAAAAAAAGAGAATATATTTTAGAAATTGATTTATTTTTTTAAAAAAATGAATATTAAATAAAAAAATCAGAAAAATTAAATTCTATAATGCAAAGTAAAATATTAAGAACAATATTTTGAGGGAAAAAATGAAGCAAACATGAGACCCGTCTATAAACCTGACCTATGTGAGCATGTGATCGGAAGAAGCATACCGCAAGGCACGATGAAAAGAAAATAAGGAGGGCTCAAGGGGAGTGAGAAAGAAAGAGATGGAGAAGGAGAAGGAAGAAAGTTCAATTACAGCAGTGAGAGATGATGATACTACTAATTGTAATAATACCAAAGGAGGAGGAGCAGCAACAAACCCAAATCTGAATAATAACAATAACAAAGGGAAATCTTGCAAAGGGTGTTTATATTATTCATCCTCCTTCAAATCTCACTCTCGTAACCCTCTTTGTGTTGGCATATCCCGTTCTCTTCCCCAAGGTCAACCCTCTCTCATATGTGTTTTTTAAGATTGATGCGTTTATTGAATTGGACTAATTATGGTTTCTGGTTTATTTTTTGCTTCAATATAAAGGGCTAATTTCTGTTCTTTCGAATCAGGTTATCAGCATTGTCCGTATTTTTTGCTGTTATTTACCCCCAATTTTTAGTGTCGTTTAGGGCCGGGAGCATTATTGATTACAAGAAATTACGTGCCTGATGCCTGTGTTAAGGCTCAAACCCTTAACCTGTAGTATAATTTAACTTGTGAGTTGTGGTTGAGAACTATTAGCAGTATCTCATGATATCTTTCACTTGGCAAAAAATTAACGGGCCATTTTCTTTTTGGGATGGAGTGCAGTACACAAATTCAAATGACAAGCGTCGCTATATCTGATATGATATTAGACCCATCATACCTTTCTTTGTTCTTCATTCTTTATTTAACTTTTATGTTTAATTCTTCCTTTTACGTAAATTGGCCCACATTTATACTATATTGTTAAAGCCGAAACAATAGAAGTTTCTAATTAAAACACATCTCTAAAGAAAACACAAATCGTATCCAACTCAAACACAAATAAAAAATTGAGAAACTATATAAGGATATCTGTACACATGATATTAATTAAAATTAGAATTATTGTTGGGAGAATATATATATATATATATATATATATCATAAAACATAAATAATAAAATGTTAAGAAAATTCATACATGGCACGGGATATAAACTAGTTTATAATAATTGGAATAGAATGATCTATGCGGCATTCTCATTGAGTAGCATTAAAATGAACTTTGAGCATCATGGACTCTTGGTATATCTGATTGGATTTTTATAGGTGTATCTTGATGAACCAATGTCCTATTTGTATATTCCAACAACATTGGCGACTTGACAATTGAGTCATTAGAAACTAGAAAGTGTAACCTGCAACATGTATTTGCATACTATAATATTGATGCAGGGAGAAGTATACACAAATACACAATTAATGAAGGATGACTAGGAAAGACATTTACAGAATATTAATAATAGATATCCTAGATCCTCTATCTCGCCAAGGATTGCTTATATTTTTAGCATCTTTAAAAAAGTCCATGTATGGACATTCTTACGGATAAAAGCTTGAGCATATGCATAATCTTTGATGATGTATACGGGATCATTTTGATTATTGATGTTATTGACACCTTATAGCAGGATTTCTATTATTTATCGATTAGTCATGATCCTGAGACTTGCTTGCTCATTTTTGCTTTATAAATATAGTCATAGAGTCTGCTGTAAAGATACACTTTTTGTGGAGAAACGTCATTTTTTGACAGCAGACTTCCCCATGTGAATTCATAAATTACAGATATTCTGCATTTCATGCTCCATGTGATGTTAGACATGTGTCTCAACTGCAGTATCTAGATTTCTGTATCTTTTCTTATTTGTGTAGAATGTTTGGTTGTTGATTTTTATATTCCAAACCGGTTTAGATACTGATATTCAACTTGATTCTAGTACCGCACAACATTGTTGGGAAATCTGAGGTTGAAGCTCATGAAAAGGGCAGGGATTTTGCAGATTTCAGATATGGTTGTGTTGGTTACTCAGTTTACTCAGATAGGAAAGGTCAAAAAGATGTGCAAGATAAAAACTCAGAACTTCCTGCCTGCATTGGGATTGAGGTTGTCATCTCCCTATTCCTTTACCTTTAATTTAAAAAAATTCCTATTTGCAAGTTTTACACTTATTTCCTTATATGTTGTTTATTTGAGGGAACATCCTCTGGTTATATTGATTGTCCTTACTGGCTTCATCAAGAATTGTTCTTCACTTAATTTGCAAATTTACATATTAGGTGAAATTTATATTTTGTGTAATTTGTATGTCAGAACATGTTAATTATTGATAGGCAGTCTTCCTTCTTGGAACAAACATTCTTCCACTCTCTCTGTTTCTACATATGGTTATCGTGTCATTTTAATCTACAGATGCTATCTTGCATTGCTACAGGTTTTAGTGGACAGAAAAGTCACCAATGCTGACTCTGTTCCTGCTCATGCTCATAACAAAGAAGGTAAACTTGGTTTACAGTTTAGTATCTACTTTTGGGATGAACTGTAGTTGTGGTATTATATGCCTAGATTAACCTAATTTTGTTTACTTTGGCCTTGCTAGTTCATACTCCAGATCAAATCTGTTTATCTATGTTCTAATACCTTATTATAATGTAAAAGAGAAAATATATCCGGCACAAGTTTAAGATAATCTTATTTTGTACTTCAGTTCAGATACGTTGCATGGGAAATGTAGTTTCCAACTTCCAAGGCTAAAATTGTCTGCAACTGGAGTGATTTTTGTGGTAGGCATGGGAAAAGTCATAGGGACCCCATGTTAATTAATAGTGGCTAATGGATTAAGGCATAAAGCTATTAGAACAAGGTGCTCACATTTTCACTGTAAACGTAAATGTATTATCCGGAGGGGGGGGGAGAAAATGGCACCATTGTTGTTTCTTGATGGTGGTTTCATTAACTAGATTATTAAATAAACAAATCTATAAATTTTAATAGACAAAATTTCAAAGATTAGGTGTTTGAGACTTCAGAGGTCCACTTATCATAAAACATGGACATAGTTAATATTGTCATTGTGCCTAATTCCTAGTGGATTGAATCCTTTCCGGCAGTTTTGTTTCTTGTTGGTGGGGTATATTTTCACTATAGTTAATATTTTCACCGTTGTATTTCTTTTTAATTATTTGTTGGCGAACTGTTGGTTCTTACAGTTACTCGTAGATCGCCACAGCCTCAGACACAAGAACCAGCGGCGTCTGTGGGGGACGAGTTCTTCAAAAGGTAAACCCAATCACTGCTGGTCTTAAATTCTCTCTATTTAAGTTGATTTCAGCTTGCACTAACAATTTTTAAACAAACACTTCAGGTTTACGAGAAATGCAGGCCTGGTAGCAGCAGGGGTTGCAAAAAACGCACGCAAAGTAGGCAATCAAGTGAAAGCAAGTGTTGATGATATCCTCTACCCGTACCGTCGACCCCCAAAGTAATGATTATCATGAGCGATGCAGATAAAGTAGAGATGAACTTCTCTTGGTGCATCTTTTTTTTTTTTGTATTTATTTGTATTTTTCTTTACAACACTTGTATTTATCACTATTTGCTCAATTTGTACCAAAATAAGTTTCAGCTGAAGAGCAAAAGGTTGCATTTTTTTTTGGCAACTTTTATTGCATAAATTTGATAAGTAGCTCATGCTTGCTTTGTTCAATGTTGAAATTAATTTTAAAACATGAACTTGGCATTGTAGATTAAAATATTATTTTTAATAGTAGGGCTGTTGGGATCTGGCTGGAATAGAGTAGCAAGCAACATTCACATCCATGGTTGTGGCATGAGAAAGGAAAGGGCGGGGAGGATGGAGGCCTAGGGTCTCTTTTGAGTATGCACTTAAGATAAGTGAGTTTCTCAAAGTCACCTTCTTCGACACAGCGGAGAAGTCCCACTGTGTTGACAAGCTCTTCCTGAGTCTTTTTGAGCTCCTCGGGGTTTCTCTGTACCATAAGATTTTAATTTGAACATTAATAATTTCTGTTTACCACTCAATGTTTTTAAATATAATTACCTATATTTACCACAAGCCCGTCTAGCTCAGTTGGTAGAGCGCAAGGCTCTTAACCTTGTGGTCGTGGGTTCGAGCCCCACGGTGGGCGAAATTATTTTTTACATTTTTATTATTTTGTTTTGATCTGCAATTTGGAAATATTATTTTTTACAATTTTATTTCCCCCCCCCCCCCCCCCCCCCGTTGTATTTACTGTTTGGTCTGCAGAGCTAATTTATTTAAATCTGAAACGGAAGTAACTGTTTGCTAGGTATGCCACTCTGGATCTTTTTAATTCACTTGTTTTGTGAACTACCACCCTTCTGCAAATATATAGTGAGCGTAAAATTTAATGTAAAGGAGCTTCTACCCCAAGACAGCGTTGGGGGATCAAACAAGAGACACAAACAATACTATATTGAGTAACCGACTCATCTAAAATCTTAAAGTGTTAGAGAGAGACCCAAATGGATCTTATACTATTCTTTAACACTGTATAACTTGTGTAAATTAAGACAGCGATTAACACAAGCATATATAAAATAACAGAATAATAAATTATCAGTACTACATAAGAATGCATTGAAATATCTGATGTTACTTTTGATGTGATTATTTGCTTAAATTTCTTACAAAAATTATTTGGATTCAGTGTCTTGTGCATGTGTGTGTTAACAGATGGGACACAGCAGGCGTGAGGTCTATAAACATATTAATAAAATGGGGACAATGAGTATCTTTTCCCACTGCATGTCTATATATCCACAACTCTGATATGACTAATGTAAAATTTTAAGATTATAATTAGGCAAGCAAGAATAATTCTCTGAAATTAGAACAGAACCACAAATCTAGCAAACTTGTTCTCAACTTACTTTATTAATTGTTCATTCTACGTCGTATCATCTCAATGTTTTGGATCTTTCACGTTTATAATAACAAAGCACTGCCAACAATTTGCCCAACTCAAGTACGCTGGATTTCATAGACCAATACGCTCTTCGCTCGTCCCAATTTTAGTGTATGTTTGAATCATATTTATTATTTTTATTATAAATATTTTATACACATAATAATATCAAACAATGCGGAGACTCGGAGAGAAAAAATAAGATGGAAAAACAACCTCCTCGTTGATTTGATTTGAGGAGTAATTATAAGAGGGATACATACAGTCACGAAATATTAAGAGCATGTTAAAGTAAAAGTTTGTATGAAATATTTATGTAATATAAATCTGGATAAAAGTTTGTATAAAATATTTATGTATACATAGTCGCGTATAACAAACTTGAAGCAATGTTGAGGCCAGGGCGCCCAGCCCATTTGGGTACTATATGATAAGTAATTATTACATCAAAATATATAGTACTTATTATATATTCTTTTTCATAAATAATTTATAAATTAAAGAATACATATATTTTTCAAATTACAACTTAAATATTAAATAAAACAAAAAAGGCCTATATCAGGTCAAACATAAATTTGATTATCCTGATCTCGGAAATTTCAAGCAAATTATTAAACCAAAAATTGATATGGTAATGGACTCTGTAGGGACAAACGTTTGATGGCCTAATAATACGTCTAATTTACCTAACAAAAAAATCTCATTTTTCATGCAAAATGAACGAAATGATAACACTATCATCACAATTCACAAGTCACAACCGCAGTAATTAACCCTAAATAACAGAATTAATCACGAAACTCTATCACTAATTAATTCAACTAATTCATGCTACTGAAATATCTTAATTCACCACCACATTTCAAATTGAATCTCATCACCTAAAATATCTAATTTTCTAAACTAATTCGACTAATTAAAACCAACTTCAAAATATTTCAACCGCTTTTCCAAAACAACCACCATCATCCTCCTTCTTGCGCCTCATTTCCATCACTTTCCGGTGACTATTCGAGTGTTTCTCGCTCGAATACGTCGGGCTAATTGCCGGTCTATACTCCGGTAAAAGCCGACCCGACTTGTACCTCACTCCACAAGCATTGCACAGCGTCTTCGCACCCAGCGGTCCGGTTCTCCACTGTGGAGTCTTCTGCACTAGACAATGACTGCACCGCCGCTCCCCGTGCTTCTGCTTCTGCTTCTTCACCGGTGGCTTCTTGATAAACGACTCGGCTGAATGAGTGGCGTCATTGCACACGAGGAACGTCGGAGATGAAGAAGATGATGACGTGGATGACTCGCCGAGTGGCCAAACTCGGACGCCGGTTCTCGGAACAAGAACCGAACCGTATTTAACCGGCGGTTTTTGAGCCGGAAGAGTGAGAGAGTAGCCAGGGTTAGAATCGTCCACGAAATTAGATAGCCATTCCAACTCCGCCAATTCATCCACCTGCAGCATATACATACACACATTATATATCATCATCATATTTGAAACCCTAATTGCAAAAAACACGATATTCGAGGCGGTAACTGACAGTAAAAAAACGAAATTTACCGGAACAGAGAGCTCGTTCTCATCAACGGCGGCCACAGGAGGAGTGTTAAAGCATTCGAGTTTAGTATCGGAGTGAAGAACGGCGTCGTTGTCAATTTTATCTTCCGTTACGTCGTCGTTTTCAATTTTAGAGAAGTCTAGAAGGTCGTCGACGAAGACGTAATCATCTTCCGAAACGGCACCGTTTTGGACGACCGGCGAACAAATATCATCCCAAACCCCTATCTCCGGTAAAGTCAAAGCTGTGTTGACCGACTCCATTTTGATATATCTAACAAAAAAACAAAAGAAAGCATGAAACAATATACGTATAGAGAGAGAGGCTGTACCTGTAGCCTGTACGTATAGAAAAATATGAATAGAAATAATTAAATACCTGTTGAAGAAGATGAAGAAAGAGGAGCGGATAGAACAGTAGAGGGGGGAGTGGATAAATAAAATGAGAAATGAATGAGGTACTGTACTGTATGGGGTTTTAATTTATTTTCTTAAAGAATGGGTTTTAATAAAATAAATAAACGTGGTTTAAATACTGTACTCGTAGTGAAATAATTTAGTGTTTTTTCCCGCCTAAATATAGCATAGTAATAATGCGGGGGGACGTTTCAAATTTAACCCTATCCTAGTATCCTACCCTATCCGTCATCCACATTCTAGGCGGTCACAAGGACCATGTTGCACCCGATCTATATTATATTTATTTATAGGCCGAAATGTCGTGTCTTTATAAAATTTGAAAATAACAGTTAAGTATTTCTATCCTTATTCCCTGGGTAAAAGAAAGGAGGTCAGGAATGAAATGAGTTAGATCAAAACTATACATATGGGGTGAATGTATGGGTTGATATCTTTTTGAATTGCTTTTGATTTTTTTTTATTGTGTGAACTGAATTGGTATTGTAGCTTTATTTAACCTTATCAGTGTTTATATTAGAGATGCAGAATTTAACTAAACACTTCACAGTCAAATATCAATCTAATCTTTTATTAGAATGATTTGCTACAATCTGAGAATATTTGTGAAATTTTCAGTTTCTTGTTCTTGAAAGAAAATAAGAAAAACGGATGAATACAGTTTTTCTCCACACTGTCTAGTGAAGCTGTCTTCTATACTATATAGACAACAAATCTCATTTTACACATGATCTTACTAGACAGTTATGCTAAAATTAGAAACAGACAAGAAATACTTTATATTTGACTACTATATATTTCTAGTTAACACAATTCTTCGACAATATTTTCATTCTGCTTTTTTCCTTCTGTCTTTGTCTTCTTTTCCTTTCAAATTTCATTGTAGACTTGTCATTATCTTCACAGGACTGTCTTGCCTGATCATGACAATGCTTCAGATTACTTGTTTTATTCTTCTGCAAATCTCCTTGAAAATAGCTGTTTGAAAAATCCGAATACTCAGCTTCTCTGTGCTTCGAGAATTCAGGCTGTGAGCTATTCAACTGAGTACTTGTGAGACTTCTCGATTGGTCTTTGACTTGAGACTTCTCGAGTGTATAGACTTCTCGATTGTATATATCTGTTGATGACTTCTCGATCAGGTTAGATTTCTCGATTGGGGTAGACTTCACGATCAAACTTGATTTCACACACTTCTCGACTGACTCACTTCACAGACTTCTCGATTGCTTCCTTAGCTAATTTCTCGATTTGTTTAACTTGACTACTCGATTGATCATTTGTTTGCACTTCTCAAATAACTCCATGTCCCTGAATTCTCGATTGAGTCATTTGAGACTTATCTACCAACTTGCATTTGTGACTTCTCTATTAATGTGACTTCTTTATCAATAAATTGTCTTAGGAACAATTTCTTCTGCAACTCCTTATTTGATGTAATCTTCATTCTTTTGATGCATGATTCACAAAATCTTCTACCAGTACAATTATTATTGATATTATTTATTTATATTTGGAGATACATTAGAAACAAGTTTCTAATTGCAGATATATAGTTAAAATAAACTAAGTCACTATTTAATACAAGAAACACTATAATGTTATAATATGACAAGTAAATACAATAATGGTTGGCTTGATCTGATTCAACAAATGAACAATAATAATTTGATATTTGCTCTGTCCCATTTAAATTACAAAATAATCTTCTTATTTCTATCGTTTCAATTGCGGGAAGTGCCAAGTGCAAACATTGCGTGAAAGACGCGGTGACTAGTGAGCAGTTGAATGTTGATGCCATTCTTCATTCTACCGGAGTGACAAATAGGGGGTTACAAATTCTCCATCTCATTGGGGGCGGGTATAGTAGGTGAGCGAGTTAGCGAAGACACTTAGGCTAGAGAGCCTGGAGGAGAACTTGTCCGGCGATTTGTGATCTTGGGAGATGTCCTTTACAAAAGGTCCTTCAAGGGGTGACCGGGGGCCAGAGCAAGTAGGGTTGGGGTATAGAGCCGTAAGGAATCAAAAGGCTTCCGTTTCCGTTTTTGGTTTGGTCTTGAAATATAAATTATCTCCATTTTTATTTATTTTATTTGAATTTTCACTTCTTATCTACCAGCAATTGACGCTCTACAATTCATTTGAATGTTCTGTGTTCACTCTATTCACATACAACAATTGATATGTGGAGTGGAGTCACTCGATCGGAAACAACAGAGCGCACACCTCCACGTTCAACTTTTGTACAATTTTAATTTTAAATTCCTACTATATGCTAAATAGTAAATACAAGTAAGAGGCCGTTTCTCTGTTCTAGTAATTTCTTTACTTTAATTTTAATATATACTAGCTTATATCCCGTGCGACGCACGGATGAATTTTTTTAATTTTAATATTTTTAATGATTTGAATTTATTTGTATAATAATAATTTAAATTTTATTTAATATTATATGTATATATTTTTTATATAATTTATTTATATTTATATTTTAATAGGATAATTTTTGTTTGTTTTGTATAGAGATGTATTTTACTTAGGAGATTAATGTGAGATATTTTAGTTAGAAGATTAATATGAGATTGTATTTTAGTAGTAATGTTTATATTCTTTAGAATTATAATGTTTACGAGTTGTTTGCATAAAAGGGGGATTATTGGTGTTAAAATTGTATGTATGATTATATTCTTTTAAAATTATATTTTATTAAAATTCAACGGTTAAGATTATTTTTATGGTTCACTTAAAATTGGACGGTCAAGATCTTTTCTATGGTTCACCTAGTACCATACCGACCAAAACTTTTAATCTTTCGTCTTTAATAATATAGTATATATATATATATATATATATATATATATATATATATATATAAAACCTAATGTTGTATGTATAATTTATAAAAATTATTTTAAATTTTTTCATAAATTTTTGTGATAACTTAAATTTTTTTTAAAAAATTTAACCAACCAAGATCTAAATCAGCTAAAGGCAAAATAACATGCCTTAAATATAAAATGACAAGAAAAAGGAAAAAAATGATACCAATGTAAAGACGACAAAGATTCTACAAATTTTATGTAGAGGAGAATGACAGGATAAATTTTTAAATAAATTAAAAGTTATTATGTGATATTTTGGTCAATTTTTACATAAAAATGAACTCGGTCTCTATACTTTCAATTTTGGCAAACATGATTGTATATTCTGTCAGTAGTCCAATACTGAACTAATGATGCTAATTAATTTTATCAAATTTTAAGGTATTTCATAAATTTATATCCATCGAGACAGATATTATATAAAAAAAATTCAAACTTTGCTACTCACTCTTTAAAGTACTCCATCACATCAGTACACAATAGACTGCGAACAACTCTAGTAGAATAGCCCATGAAGTCAAGAAGAAAATGGTACTGACAGGCCGACTGATAATTGGGCATCCTTACGCTGGATACTAAATATAAATTTATGTAATTATATATTGACATACAAATATAATTACTTTGTTTGTAAATAAAATCATTTAAATATGTACGTATATATCTTAATTTGTGAAATCTAAAATAAATAAATAATTGCAAGTGTGAAAAAGATGTAAGCAGTACCATATGTTGTACGCTGTATATCTTCATAATACAAACATTTCACCTTTTAGTGTATGGTCATAGCTCGTTTTTTATTTTTTTCCCAATTATTTTTCATTTTTATAAATTTGTGAACGTACTGTTATTGACGTTTTAAAATTTTTTTATTAATAATTATTTACACACAGACTTTTGATTTTTGACGAGTGATCTTTGTTAATTATCAACTATGTACTATCATTATTTAGCATTAAGTATGGTATATTCAAGACATTATAATATTTGTTATGTTTAACAGCCTCTCTATTTATTTATTTATGTATGACTCTTAAATCAATCTTTTTCAGAGCATTCAGTTTCTTATCTATAAAACCTATTTAGAATTTGTACTGTATACTTATAAAATTATTGTTGTTCAAAAATTCACATGTGAACTCGTGAGTTATGAAAAAATATTTCTCAAGTTTAAGTTTGTGATCGAGACAATATAATTTTGCCTTTTCATTTGATGAGATTTTAATCGTTGATGATAATTATACTATGTTATTATGATTATATTGTTAATTAAGTTGGTGTTACTTAAGAGCCAAGACTTACGGATTTTACCTGACTAATGCCGGGTGCTAAACTAATATTAATGGATTTAATCTATATTTTTTAAGATTTTAATTTATTCTCCATTTTCTTGATGATGAAATCTATTTCAATATGACAATAATGATGAGTTTGAATGCTTCATATTTTGTCGGGCGTACGTAATACATCCAGCAAGTTTTGTCTCCCTTCTTCCTAGGTGACATTCAATGCTTAACAGTAACACATCACTCTATCAATAAATAAAAAAATATATCGGTATTAAAATTAATTATAAATTATAATAAACTAGAAAATATATATTCAATTTTTTTAAAACACTCAAAGAATTTAAAGTAATATAATATCTTAATATCTCTATTGTTTTGATAAAATACATATTCTTAAAATATTTTTATTTTTGATAAAAAATTATTAAAAATTAAATATATTTTTATAAAATTTATAATTATATATAATATAAATTTATAAATTGTTTGCCCTATTATTTGAACACTATGTACGATTGCACACTCTATCCAACTTAAGGGCGGCAACCACTTAATATTATACAGAGTAAAGTGCATTTGGTATATTCACACTTTAATCAAAACATCACATGCAATATTGTAATTCAAAATCGAGAACTTGAAATATCAATATTTATATTTTATTACACTTTGTTAGTTAATTTGGATCAACTCCGTTAATAATTTAGGATATATAATCCATTTTGTGTACTCGTACTTTAATAAAAAAACATCACTTGCAATATTCTAGTTCAAAATTTGGAATAAAGTGCAAGTACATAAAATGCACATTAAGTAAAATGTGAGTACATAAAATGCATTTTACTTTCTAAATAAAATTTTAATCCAAATTAACGAATACAATAAAGTGTAATGAAATATAAATATTGATATTTCAAGTGCTCGATTTTAAATTACAGTACAACATGTGGTGTTTTGAGTAAAGTGCGAGTACACAAAATGCACTTTACTCCCGTGTGAGAGATGAAAAAACTATGAAATCAGTCACGTTGTATTATGTTGTTTTACTAGTAGTAAACTACGTACTCATGTAATCTTTTTTTTTTTTATAGACGTGGAACTTAAAATGGAGCCAATGCCTCAGAAAATCAAAATAGTAATTGAAAAATCATAAATTGTAATCTAAACCACGTTGATATATTGGTTTGATTCTGATTTCGACATTGATCTAATAATGGCATCTATAAATCGAATTCAAAATATATTATTTATTTTTAATAATTTTAAAATTAGATTTTAAAATAAATGAAATGTATATATTTCTAATAAAATATTCAATCTATCCCAATTATATGTCTTGTTTAACTTTTTCAGTAAAATTAATCAAATTTTGATTGGAAAATTATATCTATTATATAATTAAAAAAAGTTATAATTTAATATTAGAAAATATATAATCTATATTAATGTGTATTTTTCAATTTTTTAAAATTATAAAAAAATAATTTATGACTGACATTTAAAGTTTAATTAATTAGAACATAAAAAAATCAAACCTAACAATTAATTTAAAATGTAGGGAATATGTTTTAATTATATAACATATATAATTTTCAGATAAATTTTGATCATAAAAAAATCAAATAAAGCAATTGTTTTGAGACGAAGAAAATATAATTAAGTTATAAAAATTTTAATTATTAAAAATAGAAAGAATAATAATTTAAAATCTTTAATAATTAAATATCTAAAAACATTTTAAAATTATGTAAAAACAATAATTAATAAATTATTTTATTTACTCTAAAAGTACTCCATGAATATATAGTAGATTCCGAACAATTGTTGAAGTGTAGCCGATAAAACCCATTAGTGTAGTCCATAAAACGAAGAAGAAAATGGTACTAGCATTTTCTAATAAAATGCTTCTACCCTTACAAAATTAGTAGCTATTCTAATAAAATCCCGGCCTCCCTCCCTACTTTCATTCTCGCTGATTCCAATATTTATTAAAATAAATATTATTTATTTATAAAGTTTTAAGTTAATTTATTTTAATTTTTTTTATCTTATTTGATATTTTTAAAAAAATAATCAAAATTTTTAATTTAAAATTCACAAATAAGGGAGTAAATAAATATTTATTAAAATATTTTTTTAAAAAAATATTAATTTTCCATATACGATAAACTAATCACCAATAAGATTATTTTTCCTATCAAAAAACATCATAATCAAATAGATAATTTAATATCAAATAAATTATTTCTTCCATTCTATAATATTTGTCATTTTAACTTTTACGTGTAAACCAATATTTTAAAAAACAATCTTTGTATATAATAATATTTTATATATTTGTTTGAATTTTAATATAAATATTAAATATATATATATATATGAAAATGCATAAAAAACTTATCTAGGATAAAAAAATATTCCTTCTGATCTTATTTATTGGTCGTTTGACTTTTTATACGTAATTTTATGTACTTTGACTATATAATTAGAATTAATATTTTTTTAATTTTTTTATGAATTAAAATTTAGATATTATATTTTTATTCAATTTTTTTTTAAAATATCAATTTTAAGTATATGATCAAGCTAACTAAAATTACGTGTAAAAAGTCGGGTGAATAAAGGGCAGAGGGAGCATGAGATCACAATAAATGTTGTGAATAATAGGGGCAGGAGTTGCGAATTGGAAGTGAAGGAGTGAGGGGAGATGGAAGGCATAATTAACGCATTCATTCATGCCACAGCCTCCCACAATCGAACCCCCCGCCCCTTAAAAATGTTTGGTTTGACCCGGTTATGCTGTCCCCAAATAGTAAATAAAATCGGGGACCGCCAAGCCCAATGCAATGCTACTAATCTTAATCTGTTATTACCCACACCACCAAAACACAAACTCAGCCAACCGCGCTTTGTTGCCACCTACTCTTCTCCCGGAAAAGTCATCGGAAATAGTGAATTACCCGAGGAAACGATGATGCTGAGAAAGGACGTATTGATGAAGCTTAATCTAGCTTGTATTAGCCTGACACTGCTTTTGATCTTGGGAAACGCACCTAAATTAGCCCTAGCTTCTAATTCTGTTCCCGCTTTTGTTCATAATTCTATCTACTCCAACAAGATCACTATCTTCTCTAAATCCTATTGCCCGTTAGTCCTCTCCCTCCCTCTCTCTCTCTCCCTCTCCCTCCCTCTCTCTCCCTCATTTATAAAAACTGATCACGTTTTCTTTCTTTTTAATTATTGCTATGTTGATCCTTTTGATAGAACTGTGCTGTTAAATTATTCACGACTAATACGTTCTTTTTGATAAGTTTCTCGCACTCTTGTATGCCTCTATGAATTACACAATGCTGAAATATTGATTTATTAATTTGCTTCTTTTATGATTTATCTTCTTGGCAATCTCACTTTCGCACCTATACTTTTGGAAATTAAGCTTTGCTTACCAAACTTTCAAACCTGCCACCCTCTCAGTTCCTTGGCGACGATTCTTCCAATTTTTTTATTTGAAAACTAATAGCCATAAAGGAGTTGTTCCCTATTCGAATAATATTGGAAAATAGATTTGCATAAGGATTGATTATCTTTCTTTAGGAACAAAACATTGATTATTGATATACAATAAAATTTTAAATAGAATAATTAGTATATATAATTTTATATTATACAAATTATCCATAAATAGTACATTCTATGTTACTGGGACATGGGTGCACTTGGACTCAGGTGTATATCTAAGTGTTGGGTCATTAGTTTTAATAAAT
Source organism: Oenanthe sinensis (assembly GCA_028671895.1). Lineage (NCBI taxonomy): Eukaryota > Viridiplantae > Streptophyta > Magnoliopsida > Apiales > Apiaceae > Oenanthe > Oenanthe sinensis. The sequence continues at coordinate 43,393,312 of CM053805.1, read as the reverse complement.
TTAGGATTTTTGGATACTTATTTGATATTGGAACAGGTGCATGGACTCACATGTTAAACTATCATCAGTAATATTTTATACGTTCTTAATCCATTGTACATATTTAAAAGTATTGCAATAAAACTTGTACACATGGTTAATTGACAGAGTAATCTCTGTAACAATTAACAAGTAATAACATAGAAAAACTCATCCATAGAGAGTAATCTCTCTAACAACTAACAAATAATTGGAAGGCTTGTATATCATTTTGAACGTAAATTTTGCAAGATGAAGTGTATGACTTAAATATGAAAACTACAACTCCAATCCCATGCCAACTGCCCAACACACATGTCATGTGCGGTCGACACAGGTAAGGACATATTAGAGAGTTCGGGTAATGGAAAGTGTGTGTTTGATGCTTATACACCATTTATGTTTTCTTTTAAAACCCAGGTTTCTTTTTAAGTCAACTATGTTGTATTTTGAATCTTATAGTTAAATAATTATATTTTTCGGCTTTAGTATATATATAAAATATCCAAGATCTTATTTATTGAAAAAAAATATATATCTTTTTAATTTTAATTCGGGTCAAAGGACCAACCGATCCATACTATATGCTTTATAAGATCTTCTTTATAAACTTACTATTTTTATTATTTTAACGGGAGCCAAAAAATTAATTGATCCATATTTTTATTATTTTATCGAGGCAAAATGACCGACTACCAAATTGTAGTAGTTAGACTTTAGTAATATAGCATAGAGCCATAGATTACTCTACTTTCGAGTAAATACATTTTCAATATAAACTATTGAAACACTCATTCATATTCACAGAGTTGAATTTCTAAAACCATTTTCACACTACCGTGCTACATCAAGTGGTATTAGGAGTCAAAAGTTTTTAATTCTTTTTTTTTGCTTTACATATTTTCTTTTACCCAGTTTTGTGGACTCACCCACTTGTCGAAGGTTGTTACCGAGACGAAATCACGATGTGCAATACAATTCACCGTTGCTTGTTCTCAAATCTATGTCTTCTTATACACATCATGTTGTACTTTAAGTTCAAAGTTTGCAACTTGGTGGATTGTTTGTACTCTCAGGAGTGTCTTCCAATAGTCTTATTGTATGAGTTTGATTGTCGAAGTTCAATTGATAGATATGGGGAAATGGAGAAGCGAGAAGCAGACATGACGACCGAAACTCACAGTCCAAAAAGACCACGTTTGAGTTTTAAGTATAAAATTTTAAATGAGACGAGCACAAATACAGAGTTAATCGCTCTAAATATGCTGCAGTCAGCTTGAAGTGTGTTATGATGTTAACTCCATAGTAGTATTAGCTCTCTCTCTCTCTCTCCCCTCTTCTTTGACTCTGGGTATATGTATTTGCGAATATGCCTACTTTCTTAATTTTGTGTATCTATCCCGAATCAGGTATTGTGCACGTTCAAAGCGCATATTCAGTGAACTGAATGAGCAGCCTTTTGTTGTGGAGCTTGATCTTCGAGAAGATGGACATCAAATTCAGAGCGTCCTCCTAGATCTGGTCGGTCGCCGCACTGTCCCTCAAGTATTTGTGAATGGGAAGCATATCGGTGGTTCTGATGGTTGGCCCTCAAGTCCATACTTCATATTGCATGTATTATACATATTTTTTTGCAAGGTGTTCTACTATTAACACACATTTATCCTAATGGATTTCTGAATGTTGCCTGTGTTATTCAGATCTTCAAAATGCTGTTGAAAATGGTGAATTGCAGAAGCATCTTAGCAAAGCTTGAAGTGAGAACTTAATCTTAATGCATTTTTTCCCTTGGTTTTCCCAAATTGCATGGTGAATTGGTTATAGAATGATAGTATTAACAGTTGAAGCTTTATGAAGCTATATTATATCTGAAGAAAAATGTTGATTAAATTTACTCTCTGTTATTTATGATTCAGTTCCCTTTTTACAAGTAAGAATCACATCAGCTCCAGAACATGTTAATATGATGCTTGAGTAATGGTAATATATTTCACACTTGCATTGCATATTTGCATGCATAAACATAAATCTGAACTGAAACAAACAATTCTCATCCCTAAATTCTGTCAATTAATATAATTTTGACTCAACTTTGAAAGAAATCCCACTGTTTTGCTAATTTATACTATATCAATATATCGTATGATATTTCATTATTTTGCAACGGATGCTTGGAAAACCAATAAACATAACTTTGAACAGAACACGTTGCATTAGAATGAGCTGATTTTAGTTTGTGTAATTTGTTATGCTCTGTAGCTCGGCTGTAGTTGAATAGTTCTATAGCATCTCTGAGACCCTGTCTGGCATAATTCTACCTGCCTTCGATGATTTAAGATGACAAAAATCTTTTAACTGGAGTCAGCTATTATTGTTTGTCAATTTAAAATGCCATGCTCAAAGCTAGTGGCCTTGTAATAATGGTTGTGTAATTATGCTGAACAGTGTTTCTAGAAATGGACGTATTAGTTTTGGGAATAATTGTAATATTCATCTGTCCAGATGTTATATATTTTTGTTTATTTATTCAATTTTTAAAAATTATCAAAGGTACTGTGAATCGCTCGTCAACAAATTACTTGCTAATTCACAATTCTGCATGCCTTTTCTGGGTTGAATGTGTTTAACAAAATAAATAGGCAGATGTGAAATCTTTAATTACTAGTTAGTCTATCTGCCGTTCTTGATTATATTCTTGTTTATGGTAGGATTTTTGAACAAAATTTGTCTATTCTGTAAAGTGTGAGGGGTTGGTAGTACTTGCATTTTAGTTTTCGGCACAGTGGTACAATTTTATCCCCTTGGTGCTTTAGATTTTCAGTTACTAGAAAAATCTTGTGCCTCTTTAAGCTCGTAAAGTTTTCTTTTTGATTTTGAGGATCTCTTGAAGGTCTTTGGGCTGAGAGTTTGTTTCTAAAATTTGTGCTAACTAACATGCATCATGTGTGCCAAGTACCTGCAAACCTTGTTTATATAATGATAAATTAAGTTGCACTAGTTTTAAGTCAAGATTGGAAGGACCAGCCTGCTCGTTGCTACTTCCCTCAAATTAAAAGAAATGTTGTACCGATAAGGTTCCTGCCTTAGTAGGGTTTGAAAGAGGTTCCGATGTTTGCAACCTTACCCTTAATTTTTCGTAAAGAGACTGTTTCCAAAGTTCAAACACATAACCTAGTTGATAGTAGATAGCAAATAGACGCTTGACCTAATAGAGTGGGGTTCAAACCTGTAACCTGGTGAATAGCAAGAAGACACTTACATTTAGATCAACATTGGTTTAATTAACTGTATCTACAGGTGAATGAGAAATTATATTTGTTAAATAAATAAGAGTATCCATACAAACTTTACAAAATCTTTTAAGATTTCATCAAGAAGCTGCTGCATAAATTTCTGGCCGCCAGTCAGACTTCTGAGCACTGAGTATGCCTTGTTTGTTCTTAGAGATGGTTAAGTGAACCTCCCAGTGTAAGGATTTTAATAAATTTTCTACTTCCCCAACAGCGCTGGACTCATCACGAACAATCAATTTACCTCCGGGCCTAACTATTCTATCAACCTCTGCCATCACGGGTTCAAGACTGCACCTGGAAATGCCAAATCAGGAATAAGCATTTTTGCCATGATCAAGAATTAGTAATGTAAAAATTTTATATATGCATTATTATTACTACCTCTTTTTTAATCTGGAAAAGAGATGATCAGCATGTAGAAGATCATACGTTCTAGGATATGTGCTGAAGGATTCGCACCAGTCGTGATATATCCCAAAGAGACCCCTCTCGTAGATTATGGGAAGTGTATCAGGGGAATCTATGTTGACAACATTTAGAACCCAGACTTTCAGGTCCCTCAGTGCCGCTGCAAACCTACATGCAGTTGGTTTACTGTATCAGTCCATCAATTAATTTAAGAAAAAGACCTGTGGTAGTATTTGATGGAAAATTATATTTACCCTCCATAAACAGCTCTCATGTCCATAATATTTCTCACATTCGACCAGCTTATTCCCAATCCACTTAGGTATGACTTGCTCACCATACTTTGCCAGTGTTCATAATCTGCTGTAAAATCATCTGGAGCTGGTTTTCCATATATCCCCATCTGGGATCGGTTTAACCAGTATGGAGATACTTGAAGACGACGAGGCCACTTCTGAGGCCACTGGAAACCTCTATCAGCGTCATCTGCTGGCACACGGTGCATGCACGACTGCAATGGTACATACCTAGAAGATAGATGGTTCAAAGAATGGACAGTTAGCAATGTTCAGAAGTAGGAACAAATTTTGAACTTATATATAGATTGATGTAGCATAGATTAACAAAATAACCCTACCAAGCAGCATTTGGATCATCGTCATTTCCACACATTGGAGGTTTCTTTTGTTTTCTTTCTTCATAGCATTCATTTGATTCTGGTTTGCGGTAAATGGCAGCACCAATCATATTTAATTTGTCTTTCTTGATGGCGACAAGCTTCCAACACATGGATACCGTCAAGGCGGACATTTCTGAGTTTTGAAGAGCTTATATTAGTCGGGAAATGCTAAAACCATATTAACAGAGTGATTTATGGCTCTTATATACTAAACTCGTACATAATCAATCATAAGGTGATAAAGACTCTTTGCAGATAAGATGCAAAAATCAATAGGTTATGTGTTTTCACATATTTCCTAGTGTAATGGTGTATTATTAAACGTTGATCTACACAGCCAAACAACATTATATTGTACATACCTTTCCATATCTGGACATCCTCTTCTAGATTTTGGTACACAGGAGTTGCTGACCAGACAAAATACCCCCCGGGTCTTAGCATTCGGTTTAATTCCAAAAGCAGAGCACCGCCTTGAGCAAATAATTTAAATTCAACATAAGAGTTCTGAATCTGATTTTGAAATTTATAAAGAATTTAAGTATAAATAAGTAGAGAAGAACCTTCTGCATGCCAAGGAACTCTACAACGTGCACAGTGGATGAGATCAAAGACCCTGCCTGGAAATGGCAGCCTCTGAGTGCCCATCACGGCTGAGATTGCAGGAATTCCCCTTTCCAGTGCAAATTGAACTTGAGCTTCATGTTCATCTTTTGGCGCAAAAGAAATAGTAAGAACGTCTCTGTCAAAAAGATAACCCCCAAAGCTAGCAACCCCACATCCGACATCCAATACTGTTCTGGTGTGTTTTCCCCATGCAATTTGTGGTACTGCCTGTTTGCACCCATAGATAATATGTTATCAAGTGTTATTGAGACTGATTAATTATGGATAATAATTAGATTACCTTTTGTAGAAAATCAATGTAGTGGAGTGCCCCATGTATAAACTGTGTTCCACCTCCAGGGAAAGTGAGGAATTCCCCAGATAGCTTCACCCAATTCTGATGACCCTTCACTTCTGCCAGTTTTGTGTGAGGCACATTATGATACCATATCTGCGTATCACGACAATATCTGTGCTTGAAGCAAAATTAATAATTCTAGAAACCAATACAATTATTAATAATATTGTACACATACCTTTTCTCTGCTGAGAGGCCACTCAACAGGTGTCTTGTATCCCTGAGGGAGAGGTACCAAGCAGGTCGGAGGCTCCTCTGGACAATGCCTTTCCCGATGTTCAAAGTGCTTTCGATGTAATTTGTTTATTGCTTTCTCATTATCAAGACAAGGTATATAGTCTGCACCCGGTGTCACATTACAAAGCTTCCATGAGTACCCGTAGATGCTATCATCAGGATCTTCCAAGGGGCCTTTTTTTCTCTCTTTGTGGTTATCAGATTGATCTGCTTGAATAGACCATGTTTTTATCGACTCTTTCGATTCTTCTGATATCCCTGAGCTCTCCCCAGTCGGAAAATTCGACGACTTTTTGTTTTCAAGATGGGGTTTATTGTCTATATCATTGTCACTGGTTTGACGGTGTTGATCATGCTGGGCATCTTGCTTTTGAGTTTCCACCTCTTTGTCAGCTATTTTTTGACTGCTACTATGCTGATCACTTGAGTCAGTAGGATCATTATTTGACTCATCATGTTCTATTTGATCCTTGCCTCTTGCCCCTTCATAATCAATTATATTCCCATCATGTTGCGAGTCTTCTTCCTGCTTTTGATTTTGTTTTATTTGTTCTTCTTCCCGACGTTGCTGTTGTTCCATTCGCTGTTGATTTTCTTCTTCTGACACCTCAAAACTGGTGCCTTTTGGTTCTTGGATCTCAGGCAGTGTTTCATTTGTATTCTCCTCTTGATTATTCATAATCTCACTATCTTGCTTTACCTGGTGATCATCACCTTCCAAAGTGTTTTGATTTTCTCCACTATCGTTGCTTTCATCATTCTTGGAAATTCTTGGTTCATCTTTAGTCTGTTCATTATGATCGGTCATAGCTTCAAACGTTTTCTCGATGGACTTACTTTTGGCATCCGTGTTTGTTACAATTTTCTGACCAGTTTCTTGGTTATCGGTTATGGAACTCTCCTTGGATAACTGACTCTCCTGTTCATTAAGTTTCTGTTTCTCTTCTTCGAAAACCTTCCCTTGCAATCCCTCCACGTTATCTTCCACAGCTGCTTCTGTTTGTTTTACAGTTTCTTCAGTCAATTGATCTGAATGCTCAATTTCTGTAGCAGCAGTAGTCGCAAGATTTTCTGATTGCTCAGTCAACTGATCCTGTCTGTCAGTATTTTCATTCAAAGTATCTTCCTTCTGATTACCGTTACTCGGGTCTGCTCCCTGATCAGACAAATTGATCACATTTTCTTCAGTCAGCTGATCTTTGGTATCTAAATGCTCGATCTCTGCAGCAGCAGTAGTCTCAAGTTCTTCTGCTTGATCAAACAAATGATCTTGTTTTTCAGAAATTCCATCCAAAATATTTTCCTTGAGATCATCGTTACTAACTTCTGCTGCTTGATCAGAAGAAAAATCCTTAACAATATCATCTTGATCAATTTTCATGGCATCCTTAGGAAGTTTACCAGGATTGGTAGACGCGTCTCGATTTGGATTAGTTATACGTAACTTAGTTTTGGAGACAGCATTTCGAGTAGTGGTGTTGATGTATGAGGAAGAAGGGCTACTCGGGGTTAGCATATATATGATGACAATGCATAAAGCAATAAACACCACCTTGGTGGTAGTGGAGGCACAAGTATTTCCAGATGATCGCTTAAGACGTCCCTTTACTACAGGCATATTGATTTTCTGGTGAAAATGGAGAGGTATAAAATAAAGTCGTATAATCATGTATCAGAGTAGTAAATTAAGTTTGTTACAATGGAGGTTTTCCAGTGTTTGAGTGTGTGGAGACAGTGAGGGACAGACATACAAGAGAGAAATATTCTAACTTGGAATTTGTCTTGGCCTAAGATCCTGATGAATCGCCCTGGACACAGGAATATTGTATTAGTAAATAAATTTTATGCAATAATAACTGTAACCTTGGCTTACTTTGAATTGATGTTAACTAATTAATAAAATCCAACACTAATTTTGAAAATAAATAGTGTAATATCGGAGCATCAGTTTATAAAAATGGACTTAAAATTAGATCAAATGACACTTGCAGCTAAAACTGGTTCCAACGCTTTGGCCCCGTTTGGGGTAGCTTAAATTTAAAATAAGTAACTTATTTTAATTTTTCTTTTACATATTTTTAATTTTTTTTAGATAAATATTTATTTAAGAATTTTAAAACCAAATATGATTTTCAAAATTGAAAATAAGTTACTTATTTTCAGAAAAAGTACATACATACTTACTTTTTCTGGAAATAAACACTTATTTCTAGATTACACTTTATATTTTTATGTTAATAGTAACTCAAACTTGAAAACGAGGTTTATTTAAATTGGTAAATCTAATAAATTTGTCCTAAGATGGGCTATATCCAACTGAAGCCCACTCCAACTCGGGCGCACTCTAATAAGATTGTATGGTTTATTGGCCTAATGGATTTATTCTCTAACCCAAAGAAAAATATAAAACAAAATCATAAACATCAGTGTAGCATGGGTCATGGGCTGGTCGGGATGATGTGCTGAACTCCACAACTTTTTAATTTATTTTAGGCTTTTTAGCACAAGTTTTTAATTTATTTTAGCATATTTTTTAATGTAATTTTATGAAAATCTAAATTTAACGGAATATGCATTTATCATTTGAATATCTCAATTATATATTTTTTTTAAAGAAAAAAAAAAGGGAAAAGAAATAAAAAAATTATTTTTTTGGAGGTGATATAAACCTTGAAAATAAAATGCTTATCACGTGTTTTAGCCTTTAGGTGATACGCATTAACAGTTTATCACTCCCAAAAATATTTTTTTATCATTTATTTTTGTGTTTTCTACACGATACTCATCTGTCAAATTTGTATCAGTGACACCCAGCTGAGAATTGTGCATTTAATAGATATCTTTGCCATAAACTTTTAAAATGAATATTTTTAACCATCACCGGTTAAATTAATAGAAAACTTGAAATTAATTTGCGGACATATTTGCATTAGACAATGCTCTAGAGGTTGGAGACCATCTCTGATGAATAACACTAAAATAGTGTCATTTTGACACTATTTCAGTGTCACTTTAACACTATTTGCAAAATCAATCACAATGAGAGTTACATTATATTCTACGTTATAATGAATTTTTTATTTATTAAATAGAATATTCTTCTTTTTACATACAAATAACTTTTTTTAATAAATTACTTATTACTATATAAATTTACAAAAATATTTTATAAATATATGATTCTATAATTATGATTTATCAAAAATAATTAAACCTAAAAATTATATATTTTTGATAAAAAATGAAATTATGAAGTCAATGAAAATTTAGACTTAAAAAATATAAAAGAAATTGTAAGTTAATAAAAGTTAAAATAAAAAAGGAATTGAGTTTTAAGATTTAAAATAAATAAATTTTTGTTAATAAATATGAAGTATAGTTGAAATTTTGAAAGACACTAAATTTTGTGTCAAGATGATTTGTTTGACACCAAATTTAGTGTCATTCCAATTATTTAGTATTATCGTGACACTTTTTGATGTAATATTAAAATTAATTTTATACTAAAATAATGTTTGAATGATACTATTTTAATATTTTAGTGTTCACGTAATACGGTTAGTTAATCCATGTGCACACAATAACACTGACCAGAATGAAAATGAAAGGACAAAGATGTTGATAATAGGAGAAATTGAAGGAGCGAGACTGGGAGTAAACTTGTATTGTTGGAAATAATTATCTAAATTCTAATGAGGGCCGGTTTTAGGCCAGTTATACGATCCCTTGATGCCTCTAAATTTTTAAGGTTCCAATTTTTTTAGTACCTCTTGTATATATAATGTACAAATTTTATATTATTTTTAATTTAAAAATATTAAACTTTCTTTAAAAGATTTTAAGATAATATTTGAATTTTATAAACCATTAAAAGTATAGTTAATTGTGTTTTTTAAAGCTAACTAAAAAAATATTAAAGATTAATATGAATTGTATTTTGTTTTGCACCTCATGATTTCTTGCTTGGATTTATTACCTACAGTAGTAATTTTCAATGAATCATTTTTTTTCTTGGATATGAATATTATTCTCCTAAAAAACCCTAAAGCGGGGACATCTTGAAAAAAGACCTTTTGTTACTTGCTAATTGCTATTAAGTTTATATAATTGTATAATTTTAATTTATTTATGTAAAAATAATTATTTTAAATAGCTTTATTTTATAATATTTGAATATTATATAAATTTTGTTTAATGATATAATATATAACATAAAATTACCTTTTTAATGATATAAAATTTAAAATTTTAGGCCTCATTTTTAACTTTCGTCTCTAAGGCCTCAGAATTTTGTTAGAAGGCCCTTGTTCTAATCACACGGAGTGCGGAGGAGGAGGAGGGTAGTGATTGAGAATTATATTTTAAAATAGATTATATATAATCTATTTTAAAATATAATTGTTTAATTTTAATTTATTTATGTAAAAATAATTTTTTTAAATAGCTTTATTTTATAATTTTTTAAGAAGGCCCTTGTTCTAATCACACGGAGTGCGGAGGAGGAGGGTAGTGATTGAGTACGGGCCTGGGGGTATGCACTGGCACATGTATTCAATTTAATTTAATTAACCCAGCTGCAGTTGCATGCTTGTATGTCCTTGATGAATGAATTTAATTAAAGCTGGTCAGCGTCACCCCAACCTACCTAGGAACTCCTACTTGTGTATACATTCCCGTGCGTCTAAAAATTAATTATTAATTGAAGGCTTTGGAAACGCGATCATAAAATTTTAAATTTCTCTACTCTGATCCGACTTTATCAACTACACCCTCTGTTCCCATTTAACAGTATTATTTAATTTTTTATGATTAAATTCATCTTGACTGTGCATTACAATTTTAAAAAATTAAACATTATATTTTAAAATAGATTATATATGTTTTATAATAATATAATTTGTATAAATTTTCAATTATATAGTAATTGTAATTTCTAATCAAAATTTAATCAATTTAACTGAAAATTATCAAACAAGACATAAATTGAGACGGAGTACTTCGTATCAAAGTTTAATTATTTAGGTTAGATATTTACCTGTGTATCAATTATATGTTAATTTTTAAAAATATATATAATTCGCAAAGAATTATAATTAATAATAAAAAACATAATAGATAGCATATGTTTAAAAATATATTATAAATGATATATATAGTAGATAACCCATATATTATAAAATATAATAATATTATAAAATAAGTAATAATTAGATGACTTTTAAGTTATTCATTTAACAGAAATTTCCGGTAGAATATTACTCATATTTATAAATAAATCTAAATTATATCCTGAAAAAAATTCAAAATTATATGGTCCATGTTTGTTGAATTCAATTTAAATGGGACCATACTCCAAACTGAAGTTCCAAATCTGTCGTACCTTTATGTTACATTTACGATTTATGATTATAATATCTTTTGTGTCAAAATTGATCAGAATTTTGTTTTGTTAACTTGCAGTATAACCTTGTTTAGATATATAAAATTATATCTTTTCTTTTTTTAAAAATCTTAGTAATTAATTAACGAATATTATTAAGTTGCTGTAGATTACTTGTATGTTCCAAAGAAAAAGGGCCAAAACTGTGTTGGTCTCTATTGGGCAGGGCACTAGGTAGACATGTCACAAAAGTGACTGATCATGCATAATCTCATGTGATTCCTTGATTTAACAACACACAAAAAAGCATTTCGAAAGAAATGAATGTACATTTATAGAGAAAACAAGGAACCTACTATTTCTCATTAGCTCCTCAATTGGGGGATGCTGGGAAATTGACACGGTTAGTTAACCTAGCTAGGAACCAATTTAGGTCTGGCTACTGATTTGAAACAATTTCTAATAATATTGTTTTTTTAATAACAATATATATTTAACTCGAGTTTTTAAGACTGCCCCTTCCTACAATATTCATGCATACATGTTTTTACTGACTAGAGATCATAGTGTGAAAGTAGGAGCACTGTCTCTTTGGTATTATAATATAATAATATGGATGAAGCTTGAAGATATACAGCATACATGCATGTATGGGTAATACATATACTCTGTCAAGATCGAAAAAAGAAATCATCTCGATTCTCTGTGCACATTCTGTTTAGTTATTTTCTGCAATCTTGGCATTTTCTTGATGTCTGTTGCATTCTTGTTTATATATTGCAGGTTGGAAAGTGAGCTTTATAGACAAGTTTTTTTTATGATCAGGTCTGTCAAAAGAGACAGTTTTACAAATTCAACCTAGCTAGCACACATTCTATGAACTGAAATAAATTCGAAAATGTTCGACATGTAAGAAAAGGGTTTAAACTTGATTTCAATATATACGAAAGCCAGAGAGAGTGACTATATTAATTCATCTAAGAAAAATATTAAAAAATGAATGAGACATAAAAATATAAAATTACTATTAATTATATATAATCCACCTAATAAAATCAAGTAATTTTATATAACTATTTACTTAATAAAATTTTCCAGTCTAAAAAATGTGTTTTATATAATAAAAAAATCTGCTGTATAATTAAGATAATAAGGTCAATGGTTTATTTTGTATACATGCATGCCCATAAATTAGAGAAACAGACTAAACAGTACGTACTGTTGTAGTGGTAAAGATGGAGAGGACACAGATTAGTCAACTGGACATGCCAGAACAAACACAAGGCTCGAGAATGATAGAGAAATTATACTCTTTTTGGTCGATAATATGCACTAATTTTATTTTATAAGTTACTTATGCTGTCTTAAGTTGTGTTCATAGAATTATGTAGGGTCGAAATGAGGTGGAAAATAAAATTGGATAATGAAATCTTTTATATATAAATATCCGCATTAAGATCTTTAAACCATCTTAAGAACTTATATATGTGTATTAATTAAAATGCAAGTCTTTAAGAAAAGGTAAAGGTAATAAAGAGAATCAATTCACATGAATTCAGATAATTGGAATATTGCCGTTGATTATAAGCTTTCTCTAATATGGTCTCAATCAAGAAAGTTAATTACCATATATGCTAATCCCATTTTTTGAACCGCTTCACAAGATATCTCTTTCTCCGATGCTTCACTCTTACATTTCTCAGTCTCAATTAGCTATATACTTCCGTACTTCAAATGTGTTCATTAGAAATGAATACAAGTTTATGGAAGGAAAATAAGTAAGAGGAGACTTTGAGACACCCGTATGACCGGATAGGTTAATTTAAACTCCGCTGAAATTCAAAAATTAATATATTTTTTTAAATCTTAATTTTAGTTAAAAATCAGTGAAAAAATTATATTGACCTCAAATAGATAACACTAAATTATTTTTAATTTTAATTCTTGAAATCCTAATTAATTCCGCGTGGCTGAGAAGAACTTAATTTATGCTAAGTTAAAGAATGAGGAGTAAGAAACAGTAGAAACGAAGAATGATGAAGCTAAACATGTTTTAATTAGGAAGAATCAAGTTAAACCTACCCTAATTAATTAGTTTACTTGAGGACAATAATATTTGTGAAATACCCTGGAAACATAATATAAAAAAAAAAAGAAAAAAAAGGGCAGTGAAGCCGTTAAAAAAGGAGTAAAGGAGAAAAGTGGAGGGGTGACACGTGTGAAGAAGATCAACCGTTGAAGTTGCATGGGCGAATGAGTTGCACCATTTGATGGAAGAAAGAGAGTGACAGCTAAGTCTACCAATTTCACCCCGGCCCCTTGACACAAACAGTAAAACAAGTGGAGGGTGAACAGTAGGAATATGATTATGATTAGCATGAGTAGTCTGCTGTAATAATACATGAAGATATGATAGAGTACATACATACTAACTTATAACTACATACATGCATATGCAACTGTTGCTAACAAGTGTGTATTAGAATCTAAGTAAAATTATTGTACACAAAAGCAAATACAGACAAGAGAGAAAGGGTCGTTTTTAATCTGCTACTGAAGAGGAGAGTTGCAGCTTTATTTAAGTATATGGCGGCGTAGTGGCAGAGAATTACAACTCTCTCTCTCTCTCTCTGTATTTAATCGTTGAAAACAAACCCCACATACATAATGTTAGTCCAATAATTCAACCCCCAGCTGCAGAAGAGAGGGGGGCTAACTAGCTCCATCGATTTATACTCATACATTCTCTGTCTGTTTTTAAAAGTCTTCTCCTTCACAAACAAAAAGTGAATAAAGAGAAAAAGACCTTACTAAACACCATCACAGCTACCACTTATTTGAACCACCACCAGAGACTCTCTCTCCTTGTTTCACTTCCTTGTATAAATATCCTCCCCTGGCCTATATATACATTATATACGGGGAGTCGAGTTTTTAGGACAACTGATAATTTAATTGTTCGAAGAAAGTAGGTTTTAGATTTAATGCTGCTATGGATTGTAATTATGTGTTGACTGAATTTTGGGAAAAAAGGTCAAAATCAAGGAATGACTAGTTTTTTTTCACTAGGTGGTGGAAATGGAGGAAGTGGAGGAGCAATCAACCAACAAAGACAAGGTATCACCAATAATAATGAAACTAACCCTGAAAGTTGGTTCCTATACAGCAGAAATAATAATCATCATCCTGATCAAGTAGACATACAAAACAAGGGTTTCGAGCTTTGGCAGGCACAAGATTACGGACAAGTACCAGCAGCGCATCATCATCATCAGCTGAAGGATTTATATCCATCAGCGGCCGCCATAGGATCGGGACGGGGCTCAGGGGTTAACCTAGTCTCTGATCATTCAAGATCGGCTGATTTTTTTATGTTGAGAAGCGATGCAAATAGCACTAGTAGCGGCGGGGGAGGATCATCAATAAGCTGCCAGGACTGTGGAAATCAAGCAAAGAAAGATTGTACACATATGAGATGCCGGACTTGTTGTAAGAGCCGAGGGTTCCGCTGCCAAACTCATGTCAAGAGCACTTGGGTACCAGCTGCTAAACGCCGAGAGAGACTCCAACAGCTTGCAGCTTTGCACCGTAACCGTCAACAACAAGATCGAGAACAAGACGAAAATGTTCTCCGTTATCAAACCCTACAGATTCACCCCAAAAAGCTCAAAGACAGTCATTCTACAGCTAATCCTAATGCTTTCTCTTCAGGTACATACACATTCCCCTAGTAGTATTTTTTTTTCTTAGTAACCCTAGTAGATATTTATGTGTATAACTAAAATTTCACTTAATTAGGAGTTTTTTCTAACAAGTGTTGATGTGTAAATGAAATTATAAAGTTCTATGTGTAAGTAACATTAGCTCTAGGGTGCAACAATCCACTAGATCAGTTTCTTTTTCTTGGATATTTTTTTGTTTTGTTAGATCACTGTTTTCAAGTAAACCTGACAAATGAACGTAAGGGAACACACTATTTTCTCTTTTCCTAGCTTGCTAGCTTCACGTGTTTGTGTCAAAATGTGTGTATTTCAATGCATTTTTGCATTATTTTTTTCAACTTTAATTAATCTTTAATTGTTCCTTATAGGTTTAACTAGTTACTAGTTACACAGAAAGTGCAAGAAAGAAAAAATAAAATATAATTTAATAAAGCACGCGTGATTAAATGATTTCTAGGGTTGGAGTTGGGAAATTTCCCGGCGGAGGTAACTTCACCAGCTGTTTTCAGATGCGTTAGAGTGAGCTCCATTAATGGGAATCCTAACAACCAATATGGTTATCAAACGTCGGTAAACATAGGAGGTCACTTGTTCAAGGGAATTCTGTATGATCAAGGCCTCGAAAGCAGTCATCGTTATCAGGGATTAACTGCTGGTGGCGGCGCTAGCAGTAGTGTTGAGATTCAACGACTCAATCTCATTACTAACACCTCCACCTCTGCCGCTGCCCCTTCTCAAGGCGCAACGTTTTTAGACCCTTCTCTGTACCATTCAGCTTCACTCAACTCTTTCATGGCCGGTACGCAGTTCTTCCCTCCAACAACTTAGAAGAGAACTTGAATTGTCTACATTTATATATATTAATTTCTCTCATTATTTTATTAGTTAAGATCTACTGCAGTATAGTATTGTATATCTGCTAGGTGTGTTTGATCTTTTGAATATCATATACGATTTGTCACAAACTTTGAGGTACTAAGAGTTCCTACATGATAAGGAGGAATTGATGGAGAAGAGTAATGCTAAGTTTACAAACCAATTGTCAGACAGTATATATTCTGAATGATGATGAGGTAGTTAATATCATTTAGCATATGTTTTTATTAATTAATAATAGATATGCCTCACTGCCGCATCAACAATCGATACAAATTTTCATAAATGTTTTGTCAAGTCCACTGAGGAACTGGTGCCTGGGGTTTTGTTGTATTTTGTTTGCATGCATTTATATAAATGTAAAATTAAAGTTTAGTAAAATGTTTTGTCAAAGCTTATACACTGCCATATATACTCAGTATGATTATACTCCCTTTGATCCGTCTATGTGTTGTACACATTTGCTGGTAAATTAAGTCTTAGTTTTGTTAATTTTACGAAAAATAGAAAATGAAATAGTAAAAATGAGAGAGTGATATATATAGTTTGTGTTTAAAAAAATTCCCGTCCATTGCGGAATTTCAGAAGTTGCGGTACTCAAAGTAGATAGCTTCTTTGAGTGGACAATATCTTATCTGAATTCTGAAGGTACAGAATGAAACAGATGGATTAGTGTTCTCTGCTAGCTGCTTTTGCCTCGTATACACGGCCCTCCATGCAATCCTTTGAATGTTCACAAGTACATTTCTCTCTCTAGCTATCCCTCTTTCCCATCACACCTACCGAAACATGTACCTAGTATGTTGTTAATTACTCCCCTAGCATATGCTAGTAACTAAATTTTTCAAAACCCTAGGTCCAACAAAAAAAAAACTTAGTTAACATGCTTTAATACAATGCTGAGATATATGACCACTCCAATTAAAATAACTACCGTATTTACTATATATAAAGTATTGTATATATATATCCCCTGTTTGATAATCATTTTCCCCCGGAAATAAGGCCTTATTTACGTAAAAAAGTAGGTATGTATGTATTTTTTCTGAAAATAAGTAACTTATTTTATATTTTGAAAATAATATTTGATTTTAAAATTCTAAAATAAATATTTATCTTTAAAAAAAAATATGTAAAAAAATATATGAAATAAGTAACTTATTTTAAGTTTAAAGAACCAAACGGTCACCTAATCTAGGGGGTGTTTGGCTTAGCTTATAAGTAATAAGTTATTTTTTTAAAAAGTATTTTCATATTTTTTTTTGAAAATTAATATTTATTTTAGAAATTTAAGACCAAATCTTATTTCCAAATTTGAAAATAAGTTATTTATTTTCAGAAAAAGTACATATATAACTTTTTCAGCTTATAAGTTGGCTTAAATGCCAGCCAAACAGACCCCTAATCAGTCACTTAAACTTTCCGGTCCATTGATTATTTGAATTCAAAAATGTTTGTCTACATATAAAACTGACAATCGATGACACAAAATATAAGTTTGTTATAATTGCTTTTAAGTAGATGCAGGTGTCCTCGAAATATCTGTGCAAATTAAAGATATGGTATGTGACACATCAGAGTCTAGCGTGTGTGTAGTACTGTGTTCATAACTGCAGAATGCATTATGCATGTATTGGTTTTGATTTTGAGGTGAACTTGTTAATTATATATATATATATATATATATATATATATATATATCAATCTAAAATATGGTACAAATGAATATAAAATCATAAATGTAATAAAAGAATAATATGTCAATAAACAAGTCATTCATATCTCCTTGTCGAAATTAGCATCTACCTCTTTCCTTAAGGCAAGTGGTTCGATCTGTCCCTTCACCCGATATATACATGCTGATGCTCTCTTGCCATAGAATTGAACATGACTCTAACCAGAGGGAAGAGAGTATGAATATATATGGAAGTTAAGATAGGCACAGGTGCAGTTGGGGGAGGGTGTAGATTTGATTTTTCAGGTGTTCTCTCTGTTGTTAATTATATTTGCAAATTTTCTTCCTAAATTATAAAGTAGCTAGAGACGATCAACCTAGTTAGCTTTGTCTGATTTTAATTAATTAAACGTCCTACAACCTTGTCCTAATACCATAAATAACGAAATATATATATTATTGTTATCTAAAGTTTACATTTTTATTAATGTTAGGGAATAAAAAATACTTCTAAAAAATTCTTAGAAAATGATGTGACAGTGATAATATATAAAACGATGAGGAGTTTTAATTGGCATGTGATTGATGTGAATGTAAGAGAATTCATCTCATTTATTATTTTTACAATCAACTAGAACAAGACACATGTTATTTGGATATTTTTTTGGTTCTCCAGCGTCCCTCCACAATTTTATACAGTATAATGCATCTAATATTTGCATTATTTTATATAATGCATCTAATATTTGCATTGTGAGGAGCCTTTAATTTAGAGGAGTTCTAACTTAATTATAAGGCTGCAAATAAATGTATAATATAGAACATAAGTGACATAGACCATCATTATATGACAAGATATGCTTGTATCACTTTTTTCCTTCTTTATTTTGATTTCAATTCAAAATTTTATTCTCTTTTCTTTTTTGGTGATTGATAGGTTTGTCGTACACTATGCAAAGAGCACTGTGGTATGTAATTTTACTTTCCTGAACCACCCTTGTCCCAAGTGCAGCTAATGTAAAAGCTAAACAGTAATTTTGTGTAGCAATATTGTGTAGGGAAAACACATTACAATCATATTTGTTATGTGTGTGTATCTTCTTTTCTTGCATGAAACTTGGAAAAGAAACGGTTTTGATCACAGTTGGAAGCCTTGGTTTTAACACTTACCATCACTAAAATGAAGATTCTGTGCGAGTTATTCAACAAATTCGATTAGTGTTACCCACTACATTTTGTACCTAGTCGTAGCCCTAGCTTTGTCAGAGGATGTAGTCTCAACTTCCTCAACTTCCACTTAGTAAGAAAATACTTTAGGCTAATCAAGAATACAGTTGAATCTTAATTAAACACTCTACACATTACCAAGGAAAATAGTTTGGTTAATTTCCCCTATGCAATTTAAAAGATTGAGCTGGCTAATTTATTTATTGTATATATTAATATCGAGCTAGCTAGTGGGGGAAACTCGATCACTTCTCCGTGCCTAAAAAACAGGTTTCCACTTTCCTCGACAACAAAAAGATGAATTATATCGATCAATTCTTTTTGAAATACGGTTACATATATAGCTTGGCAATTTATATTCTCTCAAGTTGAAGAGACATTTCCATAAGTAAAGAAAGTTCCAACTTTGAGTGAAACCTATATTGACTGACATTTGCACCCCTCCACACAAATGTTAAAGAATGCACACATCACCAAGACGCTATTTAGCTCATTTTACAATTTATATATATATATATATATATGCAACATAATTTCTACTGTTTCATTATTTTAATTTTTAAAGACATTTTAATGTATAACAAAAATTATAATTTTTAATTTTTTTTATAAAATAAAAATATGTAACTAAAATTTTAATTCACAATTTTTTTTAATAAACAATAAAAAAACTAAATATGTGTACCAAAATAAATTTGTAGCTCTTTGATCTCATTATAAGTTTATTATAATGTTCTCATCTCGTTCAGAAATTAATTAAAAGTGACATACTAGTAATTAATTAGCTAGAGAGTTGATACGATTATATGAATACTAAGAATGAATTTTTTTAAAAAAAGTTAAAATTATGTCATTGAATATATAATTTTTTTTTAAATTATACTCTCTCGGTCTCACCCAATTGTTAACGTTTCGGAGAGAGAGTCCGGCACGCATTTTAAGGTGCATATAAAATATAGTTCCATAACTTATTTTTAATTTTTTTTTTGAATAAAAATTTAATATAGTTCCATAACTAATTTTTAATTTTTTTTTTCTGAATAAAAAATAATTAAATGCACCTTAAAATTCATGTCGGACCCTCTCTCCGAAACATTAACAATTGGGTGGGACGGAAGTAGTCCTATTTTGGATCAAATGAAAACAAGTTAAAATTATGTCATTGAATGTATATATATATTTTTTTAAATTATACTATTTTGGATCAAATGAAAAGAAAATTTATAATATAATTAATTTAATTAAGATATAATATAATTATTTTAAATTTTTTTCAAGGTGAGCATGTAGGTAACCTAACACATGCATATGCTATGATGGTACAATGCTATGTGGTAAATATTAAGATAGCCGACATAATAGGTTGAGTCCAAATAAATAATTAGGCATTCACTGCATGAACCCTAGCTAGAAAAGTCTATTGTGCCATGGTACATTAACTGGTAGTATGCGGTCCCTTTCGATTTCGGCATCTAGCTAGGGACTAGGTTTTTCTTGTTGTCGAGTGTTGACTACTCTTTTATTTTAAATTATTGCTAATTCAATCTAACATTTGAAATGTAACAAATCTCAGATTGAGCGAGAATCGAACCTAGCCTGAGACGACAAGAGATAAGTCCTTACATCCCGCCCCAAGTGTATTAAAAGAAGTAGTTATATAAAATATTGGACAGAAGTATTAAATTTACTCAAAACTTCTTTCGTTCTAAGTAGTTATATAATTAGGCAAATTTACTCAAAACTTCTCTCGTTCTATCTATATTGAACTCTCGATTATGGTTTTTTTAGAAATCTTGAAGTGTTAAGAAGTCTGATTATGGATTTTTTTTAATAGTAATTTTGAGGTGTTAAGAAGATGGTGTAATTGAATCACACAATAATTAACAACAACAACATTAGTGGTAATTGAATTGAATTTATTATTACTGTAATTCAAATAAAATAATTATATATAATTTTTAAAGGTTCATGGTGAAAATTTTGTGGGATTAAAAAAAAATATTTATGAGCTAAAATATTTTTATATTAGTAGGTTAAAAAATTATTATGAATTTATATTAAAAAAAATTATGTTATAAAGGGTCTATAGTTTCGATAACCATGCAGCTCCCTTTGCATGATATGACCCTTCTCATAGACCGAAAAGAAAAGAAAGATTGGCAGATATGGAGAATAAGGAATCTGTTGTAAACTGATCATAAACAGTACTATCTCTGATTAAGAAAAGAGTATTAAAATCTAGTATTTGCCGAGTGCAAATCTCTTTCAAGGCAAAATATAACACAAATGGATTCTTTTCACTCATTACCAACACAGTAGCTAGATCTATGGGAGAAGCATTTGACACTATAATGCTATTAATGCATTATTATTCACTTTAAAAATATTAAACCCTTGTAACTACAATCCAGAATTCCAGAGACCTTAATATCAAAATTTTACATACAAGAGCTTGGTGGCACCGGTACACCATATTCTCCGAAAGCTTATTTGTATCTCTGAAGAAAGAACAACGTTAAACTATATACAAATTATAAAGGTTAACATTGGCAAGCTTGTTCTAAATTACCTGTATTTACCCAAGTCTTTTCAGAGATGCCCAGATGATATTGGAGGCTCCCCTAGTCCCCTTCATGGAATTCAGGTGTTAGGAGACAAATATTTCCCCTAATTAAGGCAACCAACTAGGGAGGGCACCAGGTTGCCTGGTCTGAACAAAGCCGTAGGCACCACTAGAAGTTACAAGAATAAGGTCAGTTAGTCTATCATTTGAGAAATCCGAGTCCGCTGGCATAAGTGTGTGGAGAAGGAAGAAGGTCAATGGATACCAAATACCTTTCTCCGGAGATATTACCACATTTTTTTAAACTCTTGCAGCAAGGATTAGTTCTTGATTACTATGCCTATGTAACGTAAATGACTTTAGTATGGGAACCATTTTCCAATAATCTATCATGCCAGATGGAGATGGTGGTTCTACCATGTTGCATCTGTCAGAATTTTGTCAATTTTCCATTGCCACCATATACGAGTAGCTTCATGGACATGAGCTTTAGGAGAATAAGCTGTCACCTGGACAATGTACTAATGTACTTAACTTACCAATAGCCTAATGAACAACAGCTTTTGATTTACAGAATGAATTTGTACCAGGAATGAGGATTAGGTTTAGTACCAATCCTGTCATTAACTATTACTAGCATTGATAACATGGATTAGTCCATAGAGCAGGATACGAGAATAGTCAACCTAAACTTAGTTCACTTGCTGTAGTGAATTGTGCAAAGCTCGTTCACTCTGTAATCTCTAATTCACGCTCCTAATAGTTTGGTATCAGAGAAACAATATCCAACCAATGCTTTACTATCTGGTACTCTGTTATTCACCAGACACCTAAAATTTCGATCTATCACTCTAATCTAACAGATCTAGCGTAAATCCAACTTAATACACTGTACTATATCGCGCACAGCTAAATTAAAAAATGGAGAATTTTTTAATACCTCTTTGACCTTTTTTTATCTCTTCCACTCTGAAGTGCATCTGAAGTTGGTTATGACAATGTGTCCAGTTAAACTCGTTTTCTGGCTTAATTTCAAGCACCAAGTAATTTTGATATCAAAAACTCCAAATAAATTAGCTTTATTCCAGTGTATAACAGATTAAGTATTAGGAAAATTGTGAGCTACTTGGAACATACTGTATACAGGGTTGTGCTCCACTAAAAATCATTTTAGTCTAGAAATTCATATAGATATCGCGAGTCACATTACACAAGTCACAAAAATTCCAATCACCGATCAAACAGTAGCACAAATTACTAGTCATATTAATACAAGCCACTTAAACTATTGAATTATACATAATTAACTAGCTCTGAAGCCCGTGCGAGCAAGTTCTAACTATAATAAAAGTACTGTGCACATTGTTACTTACCTTGACTTCTGGGCATACGTCCCTTACGCTTCCCGTGATTATCATTGTATGTGCACATGATTTTGTAGTTAACATGTGTTTTGGTGAATATCGTATAAATTTGTTTATATCTCTAATTTTTTAACAATTTTATCATTTTTCAAAAGTTTTATGATTGGTTTTTTAAAGGAACTACAATCATAGTTTCGCACTTTGACGCACAAGAGGCAGAAAGATGATGGTCACTATAGGAGCCTAAATATTGTGTTTAGTAGGCTTCGTATTGAGCACTTTGAAATTAGAACATTTCAAATAATATTTTCCAATTAAAATAGAGCGATAAAATTGATGAATGATAGTACCTCAAAAAGGATAACAAGGCAAGTAGAACATTACAAATCATGTTAGTAGTGTCAGTGAAATAGCGAGCGGAACCGTAAAATTGTGTCGATATATAATTGGTGATAATATAGATATACACGGATAGATTTCTGCCTATTTATTATTTCTTGATTTTGTATAAGTATTTCTTGTTTGTTCTTTCCGAGGGAAACATGCTTGAATTTTGCTCTGAAGACGCTTAGCTATCTTGGCAGAAATAGGACTGTTTCTTATCAAGAGATTATTTTTAAATTGCTTTTAAGATAAAGTTGAGCCAGTGACTGAAGAAAATTAAATTGAAATCTTAAAACATTTTTAACATTTTTAGGGTCCGTCTGGTATTTGTTATTGTAGTCGGCAAAACTAGATTTTTGTTGACAAGCGAGAAACACCGGTTATTTTGCTAAAAAACCGGCAAAAAAGTGTTTGGTAAAATCTCAAAACTGTCGTCTGGAAAAGTACTTTTAGTCTAAAAGTTGTTATTAAAGAAAACATGTTAGACACTCTTTGCTTTCTGCAGGAGTAATCAGAAGCTCGCACGCACAAATTTAAAATATATAAATTGCAGTACAGTGGGAGAGAAGTCAATCGCTAGCTGCTGCAAATATATTTAGTTGTATGGTTTTTCTAATGTGTGCCCAAAGACACACAATAAGGGATGAGTTGTCAAGTTCTAATTTGTTATTACTTATTAATGATAATGGACCCTGTATGCAAAAAAATCCAACAAATGAAAAGATGTCATCTTATAAAATTCTCATGAAAGTAAGTAAGTGACTAGTGTACTCATGAGCACACACTAGAAAGACCCTAGTACGATTTTTCTAATGTGCGCCCAAAAAACAAAATACGCGGAGAGAGCAAAATTAAACAGCACTTAAATAGATGTAAAATGTGTTTTCTTATATAGTGTGACCGTCTACCAGTTTGGACGTAAAATATGTGTAAACTATAATCACAAGTGGCTGAAAAGTGTTAAGAAGAGTGGGAAAGAGACGGTGCCATTCCAGGAACAATACATCTGATTATCTGATAGATTGGTGCACGATGAAAGTAGCTGTGAATTCTTCTTATCCCCTTTCTTTCCATCTCTTATCGCCATTCTAATACGGATTCGACGTGACGGGAATATCCGCGTTAGACGTAGACCTGGTGATCTTGGTATATGCGCAAATTGAATAGTGCTGTTGCACCATCCTTCTCTCCCCTCTGGTTACCTTCACTAAGGAGTGTCACAAGTGGTGGAATTAGCACAAAAGCACTGATAGTAACTTTATTTTCATACACAACTGAAAGGCTAAACAAGGTGGCAGATACATTTTTCCTTGCTTCCATACTTACCTTCTTTAGCACATTAACAGTATCAGGAACTGCACCAGAAGATACAATGCTTCTTTTGTTATCCTCGCATATTGAGAGGATAAGGAGTGCAGTAACGGCATGCATGCTCCTGGCTGCGTGAATCTGGAGTTGAAAGGAGACCTACAAGTAACGGACGCCAGCTTCAGCAAGTGCCACACGATTATCAGCATTCCACCTGGAAAGAAGGTGGATTTCACTTTCTGTGAACCGCTTGTCTTCAGGGTTTACAGATGTGAGCTTGTGAAAGAGAGCATCTATATATTTTGGAACGTTCAGCAGGTGAGCATGCAGATTTTGTCTTACTGAGTCGATAGATCGTTTTGGTGGTTCAATCCTGTTTGCTTCACACCACTGGGCTATGAGACTACGTAAGGCATAGTTGGGTGTAAGAGAGAGGCTAGTCAGCATTTGCTGTGTCTTGGGACAAGTGTCGTGCCCTGCTTCCAGCCACTTTTCGATGCAAGACCGTTCGTAGGTCTACATTAGATAATAGTATGAATTGTTAAAAGTGGGTAATTTTATCCCGAATGACTTTATTATGTGTTATGGAACACAATTGGGACTAGCATGTGTTATAATGAACATGTATATTATAATACAAAAGAGAAATGAAACAAGGTTTATCATCTGCTTTAGAAATAACTATACTACAGATTGATTTCAATTGTTTTTGCAAAATAGATGTAGAGAAATTGATCAATGAAAGTTTTATGTAATAAATTCTCATAGCATCTGCTGAATTTTTGTAAATAGAACTTTTAAAGCTTCAATATGCTGTCAGCATTCTAACAAGATCATAAAAAGGTTGTACTGAGTGCAAATGCTCATATAATGTATGCAGCAGTTCAAACCCCTGAGTAGCTAACAACAAGACACTTGACCATCATGCCAAGTAAGAGAATTTTACAAAAGATCATACATAATAATAATGCTTTATTTAGTGAAGTAGATAACAAGCTTATCGTGGCCAAGAATTTGGTACTTCACATGGAAATTTTTATTTTTTTGCTTAACTAAAGTTTTAAAGAATAATGTAAGAGTGCATATAATGCCTAGCATATGTCAACAGCTTAGATATGTGACTTTATATTGTCATTTCTGTTTAGTCATGCAACAGAGGGTTTATAACGAAACCAAAATATTAAAAGAGGTAAACCTGTCCTGTTGAAACTATAACTGGATCGACCATCAACTCGAGGGATATAGGACAGTGGAAATCTTCGGGTATTTTCTGAATTCCATCGGTGGTTGCTTGTACACTGCCACTTTCCATTACAGGTGAATCTATGTTTGAATTCTCTGTCTGAACGAAATCCTTGATTTTTTTAGTAGCATTGACATCTTTCAATGCTCTCCCCCCGGATCTCTACCACTAGTAGCAACCATTTCATGCAAAGCTAGCGATTCTTGTGCGAGATCAGATATTCCACTTAACTGTAAATTATCCACCAATCTCCTTAGGCCAGCTGGATCTGACAAACATCAGGTTTCATGTTGTAAAGCGATGATAGATCCTTGTACACTTCAACATTAGGTGCATCAATCCTTCCTTTGGATCTTCTGAACTGAGCAAGAACCAGCTCAACCTAGAAGCAAATTAGAAAGGAAAAACTTATATTAAATAAGAAAATTAAACCTTTCTGTCTCTGACTTTTCCTGTTTATGGAGTCCCACTCAGTATACAGTATACACTATACACTATACCACTTTCAAATCATGTTTGTCGTTCGAAGTCTTTATATTCATTTATATAACTTCGAGATCACCAAGTATAATTCAGGGCTTCACAACTAAAGATCTCAATTGAATTTGACATCAACAAAGTAATACAGAAAATCAAGGCATGCCTTTTTAGTAGAAGAATATAAAGTAATCTTAAATAATTTACACATACAGTTACTACCTGATCCTGAATTTCATCCGAACATGGGAGATGTATTTTTGTAAAATCATGATTCATTTAAAGGTTCACTACTATATCATTAAAATGTATGCACTCTTACATTATTCTTTAAAGGTTCTTTTTTTCTCTTAAGTAAATAAATAAATAACTTATGTCTATATATAATATATTTATAAGTTATATATATATATATATATATATATATATATATATATATATATATATATATATATATATATATATATATATATGATGTTACTCTAATAAAATTCAACTAAGTTTATCCCCGTTTTTAATTTCATTTTTCCGGCAACCTCCATATGTATTTATTTAACAAACTGGTGACTTTGGTGATTATTATAATACACATTAATGATTTTCATAGCTTAAATTTGTGATTTATCTAATATAAATTAGCGATTGCATTTCGATATGGTAACAAATGTAATATAAATTTGTGATTAATTTTGAAGTCGCCGGAATATAGCACGTATGGTATGCAAACGGAGAGGATAAGGTGAAATTAGATTTGAAAAATAGTTCGTCAATCGACGAGAAAATCAAATTAAAAACAAAAGGGATAAGGTTAGTTTCCGGTTCTAGTCAAAGTTGATTTTTGTTGGAGTAATACTATATATATATATATATATATATATATATATATATATATATATATATATATATATATATATATATATATATATATATATATAATAAGATAACATGAGCAAATTTAATAGTATGAAATGACAATTTAACCCCTATATATTATTTTTATGAAATGACCATTTAACCCCTTCCTAATAATTACATATTAATATCACATATTATTAATGTATATCAATTGTTTTGCATTAATATTTATCTCCTTAATTATTCCATATCATATTTCATGTTTATTAATATTATTAGATATGAGTTGTGAGAAACTTATACAGAGGGAGTGAATGTATATGTTGATCTCTTTTCAAATTTGTTTTAAGTGAATGTTTACCTTCAATCTTTTGATATATCAGTAGCTTAACTTGAATGTGTATAATTCTTAATAAACAGTGTGGAAATGAAAGCTTTAGACACACACAAGTTAACTTTCAATCTAATTATTAATAGAAAGAAATTGCTACAAATCTGAAATTCAAGTGTGAATTTCAGCTTCTTGTTCTTGAGAGAAAAGAAACAAGGAATGAATCAATACAATTCAACACACTAGTCTTGTGAAGCTGTGCTCTTGCTAAATAAACAACATGTCTTACCAGTACATGCTTTCACAAACTAGTTAATATAACTAGAAATAGATAAGAATAACTTTACATTTTACACAATCCATTTCTAACTAAGTCTTTTGATTCGACATGATTCGACAGTCTGTTGCTTTTTACATTCTATCTTATGTATTTTGTCTTGTTCTTTCTTCAAGGTTCCTTGTAGACTTGTCATTATCATTCTCAGATTTGACTGACCTTGATCATGACAATGCTTATGTAACTTGTCTGTTGCTTCTGCAAATTTACTTGAAATTAACTTATTTGAAGCAGTCGAATACTCTTGTTTGTTAACTCCTCTGAGACTTCTCGATTGATCACTTCTGAGACTTCTCAATCAGTTTCCTTTTGACACTTCTCGATCAACCTTGATTTGAGACTTCTCGATTAGATCACTTTTATTGACTTCTCACTCAGACTCATGTCTTTGACTTCTATATCACTTCAACAACTAATTTCTCGATATGATATTTCTGGACATCTTGAATAATTTATTAGCTAACTTCTCGACATTGAAACTTCTCTACATACTTCACTTCTCGATTGAATGTAGCTTTGACTTCTCGAATGGTTCATACATGCTTTGCTATTCACACTGTTGAGACTTCTCGACCAGTTCAATTTCAGACTTCTTGATTAGATTGAATTCTCGAATGAACTTTTGCCTTAGAAGAAATTCCAGCTTGAATTCCTTATTTTGATGAGGCCTTGTTCATTCTGATGCATGATCCATCTCACTTGAATCTTCTATCAGAGTATTATTGTTGTGACCACTATCTACAATTGGAATTACAACAGAGCAAAATTTCTATATGCAAATTTACAGAATAATATTTTAAGTCATAATCATATACAAGAAGTACTAATATGTTACATCAACAGCACAAGTAATAACACTTAAAGTAAGTAGACTTGTCTAGATCCAACAAATATACATTAATTGTTTTGTAATTAACATTTATATATGTATAATATTGAAAGTGTTTGACCTAAAACCAATCATGTATGATGAGTTAGGAAAAACTTTCTGCTACTCTTATTTAATTTCATTTGATAATAATAAAATATTTATTTGTTATGTTACGGGCTTAATCTATTTGAAGTGTATTAAATAAGATGTTCCATAGTTTAGAGCAAAACTTCTAGAATTATAATGAGATTGTAATAATGAGATCTAGAAGATAATAACTTTAGACTTAAACAGTTCCTGATCATAGGATAACTAATTGGAAATTGGTAAATCCGTAAAGATCAGTACATACTATGCTAGCTCTCTTAGGAGGATGTCTGTTCTCATAGACATTTGTGTGGTGACACTATATCTAGTATGTAGGTGCTTATTAAGGAATAAGTTCACTGAACATGACTCGATAAGTAGAACAACTAATGGAGTTTACTCACGTGTTGATAGTTGTTTATTAAGTAAATAGTTGTACAAGTATCCTTAGACTTGAGATCGTTAGAGTAATCTCGTACACAATGATTTATGCTTTGGTTTAGTCCTTAGTCTCTAGGACATTCATTAGGTCCATTCTGGGCATAGTGATTTGTGTATGGAGATAGTTAACGGATCAATAAAGGATCTGCTCCTTCTAGTAAATGAAGTGAATATCCTATGTTATTCTTAGATATGCAAGTTCAGGAATCTCTGGCCAGAGTGAATGAAATTAGAAAGAGTTTCTAATTTGCATTAAAAGGAACTTTACATTATGAATAAGAAATCATATGATTAAATTAGATAGGCTTGACACGAGTTCCATGCCTTGTATTTAATCGGGATATTGAAGGGTAGAAGGAATTAATTGTACGGTAACTAATTACTGACATGTTCTAAGTATTCTAAGCAATGATTTCGTATTATCTGGATAGTCGCGATATGTTGAGAAGCATCACTCACGATGTAGAATAAATATAATTAATCAGATTAATTATATTTAATGAATTAATAGAATTTCATGTAAATAATAAATAAAATGTTTATTATTATTTATTTCTACTACCGGCTTAATATTGAACCTAAAGAGTCACACCATAAAAGAGATTAATTATAGATGAAGGAATAATTAATAATAGCTAGTCATTATTTATTTATGAAATAAATAATTACTTAGCAAATTTTATAAATTAATTAAATGAGATTTAATTGATTATAAATTATTTAAGATAAGATCTTAATATTATTAATTAAATATTTAATTAAAGTAATTAAATATGAAGAGAGAATAATTTTCTAAAAGTGTTTAGAAAAAGGAATTAATGATTAAAATAGTTTTAATCATTAACTAATTAACTAATTAATTAATAAGATTAATTAATTAAAAAGAGAATTAATAATAAGATATTTATAGAAAATATCTCAGCTGAGATATTTGCTTATAAATATAGGATTATAAACCCTAATACTAAAAAACCTAATTTTTGTGAGAAATATTTTAAAAGGGAGGCAACCCTAATTTCCTCTCTAGCCTCATCCTTCATCTTTTAGTTTGATTCTTGGTGGACATCTTTAGAGCACTCCACACTCGAGGGGTGATTGCAAGGATTGAAGAACAAGATCTTCTCTAGCTGTTGCCGGAAAGCAATCGAGGTATTCTTCAATTTATAAAATAGTTTTGTATCTATATGTATGTATACATAGGAATATATGTAAATAAATGTTATTCAATGCTTCCGCTGGTGCATAAATTCCTTCAAATATATCTTTTAATCTCATCTAATTGCATTTTTTATTTAAATTATTTCATTTTCCCACTATGGTCCAATCTATTACAAGAGAAGAAGTCATAGTACTAAATTCTTTGAACATACATTATTTTAGTTTGATAAATCATTTTTGACAAAAAAATTATATAACAAATAATAATTACCGAAAAGATAATAAATCTAATAAGTTAGCCATAAAGTCATATGAATATGGATATAAAAATGATAAAAAAATATCACAACGCTACATGGATCGTGGATGTTAAGCCTCAAAATACCAACTGTATGAAAAAGATTTTTTTTAATTTCTATAAATACTATTATTTTAAGAAGGTTAAATATAGTTAAAAGCATTAAAATAAATATTTTTAATAATTTTTATTTAAAAATTAAAATTTAGAACAAATCTGAAAAGATATATTGAGTATGTTGATATACATATAACATTTATTTTAAATTTTATGTATACTACAACTCTAACAATTATAAATGTAATTTCAAAAATTTTAAAATAAATTCTTTCAACAATTTTTTCCTTAGAAATTGAAATCTACAAAAGCTTCTTAAGCATTCAAAACAAAACAACGTGAAGAACCGAACAAATTGTCTTTCAAGTGCACCAAGAGCACCAAACGAGGTGCATACGCCACTAACAAAAAAGATTTATAGCAAAACACTGAGACATATGCATGTGTAAGTAAACACCATTGTCCAATTCATAGGCATTAAGGACTTGTCCTCAATCCAATAGATAGTCTTATCACTGACAACGGTAACACGGGTAAAATCTCATGAACAAATTTCAGTGAAGCATCGTACTTCGACCAAGACTTATCAGACACATTATAGAGAACACAGTTGGGTAAATTCCCAATCGAGTGCATAAATGAGTAAAAATAGGATACTTCAATAACGGATACTTCTCGCCCGGATATTTGAAGGGCAATAACGTTAATGAGAAATAGGGAAACGGAATTCTTTCAAATTCATAATGAAACAGTGATAAATAAATAAATTATGAGAGCCCCATAAAATTTGTTAAAATAAGATAAATGAATGAAAAATATTAGTAATAATAAGGGGAAAAAAGAAAATGCATATCAATATTATAAATATTAAAAAATATATATTAATGAAAATATTTGTATATAATTTAATATATTATTCCTTAGAACTCACCGAAACTAAAAACCGTGTAGAAACAACATCGTCATTAACTAATATCGCCGCTTGTTCTTCGACAACAGGCGGTGGCTTATAGTTGACGATGCCGGCAGACGACGGCTCACCAAGATTTATGCTGGCGTCTCATGGCGTCTCAATCTCCGGTAGCCGGCTTATCTGCATTCCATTTTAGACTCTCATACTTTTTAATGAGAGTTGTGACAATACCATGAAGAAGAGCTGTGGTGGTTTGGGTTTCCATAGTCATAGAGAGAGATGAGGTTGAGGTTGAGACATTGACGGACCAAGCAGAAAAATTGAGTGGGGATCATATAAATTATAATATATTATAAATAATTAATATATATATATATATATATATATATATATATATATATATATATATATATATATATATATATATATATATATATATATATTCTTTGGATACTACTCGCCCGGATATTTGAAGGGCAATGACGTTAATGAGAAAATTCTTTCAAATTCAGAATGCAATATTATTTTTTTAAAAATAATTTTTTATATAAAAGTATCGGAGAGAACATTTTGATTCTAATTTAAAATTGTATGAATAATAGCATCCTCAGCGAGAATGCCGCAACCAATTAAAATAGTCTCGGCAACATAAGGGAAAGCAAACAAATATTATTTTCTTAAAAATAATTTTTTATATAAAAGTACCGGTGAGAACATTTTGATTGTAATTTAAAATCGTATGAATACCAGCATTCTCATTAGGGAGAACCCCAACCAATTAAAATAGTCTCAGCATCGCAAGGGAAATCAAACAACCGGTATATTTCAGTGCAAAAATGAGGGAAAATAGGATCTTTCGGTACCTTCCATTTTGGAATCTTTTTCGAAAGGTAGAAGTCCTCCAAAGATTTATATTTTCCGACCGACAGAGACAACAACTGGATGGATATGCTCTCCTCCTCGAGCATTTTGGGGCACCCTTTAAGTCCTCCTTGTGGATTGTTTGTGTTAAACCGTTTGCAAGGTAAATTTTAATCCAATTCCCCAATTTTTTCCTCAACATAGCTGTAATTAAGGAGTAATGGGTTCTCATTAGTAGTTTCATGTGTTAAAAAATGGGTAACAAGAACCACACAAAAATAGAACCAATTAATAAGTCAAATTAAATCATCCAGCAGAGCAGCAATTATGAAACAATGACTGAATCATACAATAATAAAAGAACAATACTAGTTCAATTTTACCGTTTTTCACATTATATAGAATTAAAAATATATTTTAAAATTGATCCAATTTAAAATAAATAATTAATGAGAGTTTAATATAAACTTATCCTAAAAATCATCTTATATATTACTTGACAATTACTTAATAATTGGGGTCTTACGAACTAATTTTACTTTTGATTTTTGATATGAATAAGAAATAAAATATATATGTTACCCATTTTTTAAAAATAATATCATAATTTGTGAGTCAATTATATTTTTTATATAAGGTTATGAGGTTTATGCGTAGTTAATAATTTTATATAAGATAGTATATTTTTGACATGTAATATATTCATAATATTTTTTAATTTTTTAACTTTTTAATAGTTCTATTTTTATCTTCAAATAAAAAATGAGGAATGTAATGCAAATAAATATGATATTGAAATCTTAAAATGATTTTTTTATATTCTCAGAATAACTAAAACAAAGAAAAAAGGAAGATAAAATAGAAGTTATTAACTTTAAATATAATTATGAAAAAATTTGCTACAGTCAATATATTAAAAAAAATAGAATTTTTTTACGATCACTACTAAACCCGGTATGATATGAGAGGTGGGTTCCGCTTTTACTTTTTTTATTTATATTTCATTATTTTTATAATTCTTCTAATATTTGTTTTAATTTTATTTATTTCAAAAAATAAAATTATATAGTAGCGTGATAAATTAATATTTTATTGTGATTAAATTTTTCATTATTACTAAACCCTCGGGGTGCTGACATTTAATTTTTAATTTATATTTTATTATTTTTTGTAATTCTTCAAGAGATTGTTTAATTTTTTATTTTGATACAAAAAGTAAAATTATATTGTACTGCGATAAATTAATATTTTGTTGTGATAAAATTTTATAATATTATTAATCTGTATGATATGAGATGGATTTCGGCTTTTAGGATAAATTTAATTATATTTAAAAATAACTTATTTTTCAAATAAAAAAAATTCTAATCCGTAGTATCTCAGTCATCACTATTCACACTTGTTAAAAACTCGAACATATACCGCGTTGTATCGCATTTCGAGGCTTCGTGCTTATCAGAGGCGTTACATAATACAGAAACAGAGAGAGGTGAGAAGAATGGCAGGAGTAGAAGAGGGACAATTAATAAGCTGCCACACAATTGAAGCTTGGGAAGAGCAGCTCCACAAGGGAAATCAATCCAACAAACTGGTACCCCTTTTATTTTATTTTTTTCAATTTTCAAGAATGTCTAAATAAATAATGTTATAATTTTTTATTTCTATGTACGATTATTTATGATATAGGCCTATGCCTAAATATACATGATCTCAAAATGTCTTGTTAGAATTCATTTGTTTATGTATTGCTTACTGATTTGATATATTTATGAGATGGATCTTCTAATCACCTTCTTGTTTAAAGTTTTCATTTTTATCAAGATTAGTGTTGATCAGCTAGAGAACCACTGTGTTTCTGCTTTTGTTTCCTTTTGTTGTGTGTGTTGCTTATCCTGTAATAATAAATTATTCGACACACGAGATTGATAAATCACATTCTGCAGTTTATTATGATTTTGGTAGTTGCACTCACCAGCATCTTTCGTGACACAGTTTTTTCATTGCCTCTGCGTTAATTGCATGCTCGTAATTTTGGAAGAAAAGTTTATATGATAGCTAACCATTTTTATGGAATCTGCACTTGCAGTCTGCGGTGTTAGTGTTTTTGTATAAAGAAAACAGTTCAGTAATTTGTGGAAGACAGTTCAGTTTTTTATAAAGAAAATTAAGGCATTGATAGTATATCCTGTTTCATTCATTGTTTATCTACTTTTTTTTATTGGTGTTTGCTATTCCTGTTTATTTTAACACCTTAATATTCGCTTATGGGATGTGTTTCATTTTCACTTTTTTGTGTGCAGATAGTTGTTGATTTCACTGCTTCCTGGTGCGGTCCATGCCGTATTATGACCCCATTCCTGGCGGAGTTGGCTAAGAAACTACCTTCTGTTACCTTCCTTAAGGTGGATGTGGATGAACTGAAGGTAAGAAACATGCTAGAATTGATGAAATAACTTTTTTTCCTCCCAGTCCACCATAATTAGTAGTAGTATTTATCCTTCTTCAATCTATAGAATCCTGAAACCCCTGTAGAATTTAGTTGCTTTGACTGCATTAAGCATTGTTAGCATAGACCTTCCAATCCAGATTTAATCTATCAGAAGCCATCAATCAAGCCACACACACTCATCCAATCACTCTCATATCTGGTTGTGAAATTGCACAATAACTTGTAGTTGATTTTTTTGATGCAGTCGGTCGCTGCAGATTGGACTGTGGAAGCTATGCCAACTTTCATGTTCTTGAAAGAAGGGAAGATTGTGGACAAGGTTGTGGGAGCAAAGAAAGAAGAGCTGCAACAGAAGATCACCAAACACTTGAATGGCTCTACATCTGCCTTCTAATATGTTTTTCCTTCTCCGGGATATACAAGTTTCATTATATTCTTACCAAATTTCCTATACATACTATCTACTTGATGTGACTTTTTCAAGTTCTTGAGCTTAAAAACTTATCTTTGGAGCTTTAAATTTCAGTGCATTCTGTTTCCTTTTTAGCTAAAGTCTGATACTTCCATATCTCGAGACAAGTCATTATACAGATCAGACCGGTTCAATAGTGGCTGGGAAGCCATATTTCCCCTGCTTAGTTTTAGGCAGTCCAAGTCTCAAGATGAAAAACCTACTTCAACTAATTTTTATCCGAAAAGCAATAGTATTCCAGGTCTTTAAAGATACTCCTGATGCTTTACTTAACTATTTAAACTATCCAGAAAAAAGAACATAAAATCAATTGAATGGCATGATCATTAGAGAAGGAATTTTAACAGAACAATGTGGACAGTTCAATTTAACTATCATGTAGTGCAAATAAATCAAACCAACGGTCCTACTAGGATCCACACCTAACATGAGCTCATTGGGGTTTGCTTTTCCCCCATAAATACAAACCAACAAACAGATCACTGGAATTGATACACTATTCCCGGTTCTGATTTCCAGTTAAAAGGCCAGAGACCAGGGTTGATCCGGAAGCTCACAATCTAGAACCCCCTAGATCTATAAATTGTCTACTCAAATAACTGATTTACACAGGCTCTTTAAAAAACTCTACCTCTAAGAACATTTCACTACTCTTGCTGTACCTTTTTGTTTCACTTTATTTGTGTTTTCCAGCTGGTATCGATACAGTTAGCTAGTCAATACATGCACATCAACCCCTTGTAGTAGTCATAGGAGCACAAATGGCCTCAACAGATAACCTCTTCAACACATTTGGACACGGATCTTGTCCAAAGATGGTGTCTGATATTGGCACTGCACATCTTTGATTTCCTATGCACATCTGAGAGAGAGGATTATGAAGGTAAGAGACTGTAAAATTCGTCAAAAATAGATGGATAACACGAAGAGCAGTTTAGTTTAGTTGATTATCATGAAATGTGTTTAATACCTTCTCTAAAATGGCGTAAGAGCTAGAAGCATGGCAACTTCCTTGTTGGAAGCTCCCACAAGTTCCTGTTGGAGTTCCGAAGCTTGCAAACTTGATAGAAGTAATGGATTGACCAGCACCACAACGAAGGTGAACTTTTGGTTTGTGAAAATCCTCAGATTTACCATAGCTCTCGATTTGCCAGTTTTTAATGTATGGATGATATTCAGTGACATCAGCACAGACACTGGTCACTGATCTTTTTACAAATGCAATTTTTGTGGGATCACCTCCCAGTTCTTCAAAAAGTACCAACGAATTCTGTATTGGCTTTAACCATGATCGAGGAACATGATACCTAAAATTTATCATTTTAGATCCCAGGAATGAAATCTGTAATCTTCCATTTTGTTCTTTAAGAATCCTCGAAGAAAAGAAAGACAAAAGTACAAATATATGAGGGGGTTACCATCGTTGTGTTGGTTGACCACAACCTAGCTGACACTTAGGAGGACGGTAAGCTTCAGCATAATTGCATTCATTGCAATTACCGACAGCATATGCAGTCCAATATCTTCCGATATTTTGACCATTAATCCATACTTGACCTTTTCCCATGGATTTCAAATCCAATGCCAATGGTTCATCTCCTTCAGGTGCGTTGAACTCAGCCTGCAAAATTTAATCTAATTATACACCAAAAAATCCAACAGTGTATATTGTCTGAATAATTAAGTTTCTCATATGTTTCATATTTCCATACCTTGTGCCATGTTAGCGGTTGCGGCTTTAGTTCAATCAAAGAAGCATCCATCCAGTTGACAGAAGAAATGCTATCTGGAGAGTTGAGATTCATGGCCTCTCCTTTGAGCCCAACCTGGTATGTCCACTTTTGCCATGACAAGTCCCATTTGCCTTGGTTAAGACCATGCAGAACAACCGGACCTGACACTCCAGTATTCCAAGTTTCAAAATGTCCCCCAATATTCTTCACAAACACAGGAATACTAAATCAATACCAAACAATCCAGTATGTCCCCTCTCGAAAGTAGGGTATGTGACTATGTGTGAAAGATCAATGGAGCAACAATAATATCTCTAAGAAAATAACTCCAGAAGTTATGGAGCACTTCAAGCATGTTAAAGCTTAAGAATAGGAAAACTAACTGGCAGTCCAACTGCAACACTGAGTAGTGCAATTTTATTTCTTCCTGCATGGAGCTTAACCTTTCCAGTATATAGAAATCTCCTGTTTTCCCTCGTCCCAAAACCAGAACCTACATGAAAGGTTATTGTTACATCACTAAGTAGGTTTTAGGGGTCATATCAAATAGTTTAGGGGCTGATCAAGATGTATCTGAATTTATTCTCTATTAACAAATGATGAATTACCTGAAAGTTGGCCATTTATGAACACATGAAGAGCATGCCCCGTTGACTGTGCCATAAGAGTAGGGAGTTCTCCACCACGTAAGAAGGATTCAGATGAGCCAATGTCAACACTGTGATCAAATTGAGCGTTGGAGGAGGCATGTTATGAAATGGGACATTTGCACTTGTTAAGAAGTTTGTAAATGTGCATTGTCTTGTTAGCTTTGCAAACTTAAAACAATAGCAGTAAATCTCTCATATTCTTTACTTGGCTATTTTCACTGGATTACCTCCCAAGTAATTACCTATTCCTTTCCTTGTTTTTACATAATACTGATATGGTGAATATGCATGTTAGTAGAATGAAAATAATTGTGAGAGATGATTGGAATGCTTTACTACTATAGATTGTTGACTTACAATATTTACTACTTTATATACTTGAATGAATGAACTAAAGCAATTGCCTGTAATGACAAGCTAAATTCAGGATCTGCAGCAAATAATATCAAAGTAATAATGCTCGTACCTAGTTATGTACCACAGGTAGTCACTAGCATCCCTAGTGACATTAATCTGCTCCAGAAGACCAAAAGTAGTGAACGTAGAGCTGTCATCCAGAGAAGTCAAATCTTCATTGTAAGTCCCCCAGGAGATCATATCAGCACTGATTGGTAACATTTGCATCTGTGATTCCTGAACTCCAACCTGTAATGAGTGCACAAAGTTTAGATATCACTCTCAAGGGAAGAGAATTGGCTGTTAAAACTGTTATGAGATCAAAAATCTAATACATGATAACAATTTCCAGTAGTTAATGATATGCACATACATTAGCAGTATTGAATACTGCATTTTTGCAATCAGGAAGGATGCTGATGGACCAAGGTGGTAGCTTATAGTGCACATTGTTGAACATTACTCTAGCTGCAGACTTGGTATCGTAGTTTGCTAGAAAAGCCGCACAATTTCCATTCTCTGAAGAAAATACATGAGCCTGAAAATTGCCATATTTCAGTGGAGGTAACAGACATTTGCATCTATAAGAATAAGAAACAGTGGCATGAGAAGAAAGTAAAAACCTGTTGAGAACTTCCTAAAGAAGTAACAATAGGGTCTGCAGAAACTAAAGCATGCTCACACAACTTAATAGCCCTGTGAAGCTCCTTTAGGTGACCATATTTTGGTTGCCTGATTAAACCTATCATGATTAAGCCATGACATGAGTGCATAATCACTTTCATGGTCTTTACAAATATTAATTATCTTGTCACTTCATCAATCTGCTATATTTACTACGTTATAAGATCAATTGAAGAACAAAGGGATTAAGAGTGAAAAGAAACCATGACAATTTGTGCTTACCATATTCATCAAGTGGAGCATCATAGTCATAGCTTGTAGTGATGAATGGTCCCCCAGCAGAACGTCCAAAATTTGTGCCTCCATGATACTATTTTACATACACAGTGCACATAAAACTTAGATCTGACAGTGAGATGACAAAGTCTAAGAGATTGATGGCAATAGTGACTTAAGAAGTCTACCATATAATAATTGAAAAATGATCCTCCCTTTTGGATGAATCGAGCAACCGCAAATGCCAAATCCTGAACTGGCCTCTTATGTATTGGTCCTCCAAACTCCGTAAACCTTCAATTTCATACACATAAGCAGTCAATGACCTTTTTGCATTGAAATTTTGCATTGAAAAATTGGCCAAGTAATAAATCATGGGCACATACCATCCACTCCAAGCCTCCGTCCAAATAGTGGGTTTGTAGGGTCTGTTGGGGGAAAAATTATCGCAATAGAAACCATTACATGTATTTATCTGCATCAGTCGCAGCATAAGATTACACAATACATTAGCAAATAATTAAAAAGAATGGGCACAATTATATA
Source organism: Oenanthe sinensis (assembly GCA_028671895.1). NCBI lineage: Eukaryota > Viridiplantae > Streptophyta > Magnoliopsida > Apiales > Apiaceae > Oenanthe > Oenanthe sinensis. The sequence goes on along the minus strand of CM053805.1, from coordinate 43,354,139 downwards.
TGAAAGAACATAATGTGCAAGACTATAGACTAATCATGTGTATTATACTGACATTTAAAATAACAGAATAGCAAAATTATTAGGAAGTGTTTAACTATTAATCAGGGCAAATGAACAGATGACAACTTGACAAGTAAAATCGGAGTACTAACCACTGGATCAGGAGCATCTTCTTCTTTGCACATAACCCAGGGAACCCCTGTATCTAAGCCGACAGCTAGCTTTGCTGCCCAAGTCATGTAGTTATGCCCAGCAGCTCCAAGATTTTTACCTTGTGGCCCATACTCATTCTCAATCTGCACAAAGTCACAAACACATCTTATCGGGAACATTTATTAAAAAAAATAAAAATTACTCATTTATTAACGATGAAAAATGTCATTAATTAATCAACAAACTAAGTTTAAGCAATGAATCACTAAAATTATATGGTTAACACTGAAGAAAGTTATGTACATAACCAAACTATTAAAGTAACAAAACTCTGGAGCACAAACCTGGGAGAGTATAATAGGGCCACCCTGGGACTCGAACATATTTTCACTCTTCATCAAATTCACAATCTTTTCAGTGAACCCTTTCATAGCCATCTGCAGAAACACCATAAACCACTAATTAAGATCACTTCTCTGCAACTGTGCATCATATACTTGATACGAAATTAACAAGAATCAAAAAAAGGTTTAATCTTTATGACCTTAAATGGCTCATTATCTGTTCTGAAGCTAATACCTGGGACATACTTTAGCCAAACTGGAAATCCACTACACAATTTACAAAAAAGTAACACATTACTAATATATATCCAATAAATTCAACAGAATAAAAGAAACTAAAACAAAGGCTACCCGAAATTCCATTCAGCACAAACATAAGGCCCAATGCGAAGATGAGCATAGAGCCCTGCTTTCTGCACTGTCTTTAGAAACCTCACTATATCATACCTCCCCTCGAAATTATACTGTAGTTATGTAAAAAAGACTAATGAATTATGAGCTTATACATAAATACACATAAACAATTAAATGCATATAAAAAGGCAGAGTACATTGCCAGGAGTGGGCTCATGAACATTCCAGAAAACATAGGTTTCAATAACATCAAGACCTCCTTCTTTAGCTTTGAGGATTAGATCTTCCCACATCTACACAAATAATTTCAGTCCATCAGAAAATAACAATATAATAAAATCTCAAAAAATATATATTCAATCCCAAGCAGTTTAGCCTACTACCCTTCTCAAGTTTAGTGAAGTAATGTGTGTCAGTGTGTGACAATTTAAACTTGTATACATATATCCAATAAAAATGTGAAGACTAAAAAGAAACAAGGGTTGTTGAAAGTAGTACCTCAGGAGTGCTTCTTGGATAATGTATAGAACCAGAAATGAGAATTCTTCTTTGACCATTGATTACAATAGCCTTGCTATCATATGTCACACTACATTTAATCATCACTGAGCTCATATACAAAACCCAACTCAATAAAAACAACAACTTGGAAACCCAACTAGAATCCATAAGTTTCTACTCAACAACTGTCTAAATTATGATTCTTGGTTGCATATATTTTTGTCGGTGGAAGAAAAAAGATGAAACAAGAAGCTGAACAAGAAATCACAGAGAGAAGGGAGTATTAATTGTAGTATCTAGTTGGGAAGTGGAAGAGAAACAAAATAAAAAGTGTGTGTGTGTGTGTTTGCTTAGACCACCCCACTCACTAGTCTGAGCTTTGCATTGCAACTAATAGCAGCTATTTTACTTGTATATATGCACCCGTATTCCCGTATATATAAAGTTTGTTATGAGGTTTATGTTTTTCGGTTTTTATAGTGTGTACACATAATAAAAAATGAGTTGTCGTATTTATTATTTATTAATAATAATGGACCCGATATGTATAAAAAATTTAATTAATAAAAATAAGACATCTCATAAAAGTATTATGAAAAAGTAAGAGACTGTGTCATGATCACACTAAAAACCATGTTTTTTTATTAATGATCGGGGACCAAGGGCTGTCCTGTGAAAATACTTATGTCACAAGTGTTTTTTCTTTATCTCTGGCTTTTACATGCATATATTGAAAATTTTATTATTAGTCATTTTTATTTCATACAATTAAAAAGGTCTAATATAAGTGTTAGTTTTGTTGAATTTTTCTATATTATATTATTAAATGTGAATATGAGTTTAGTTTGATTAGTTCAACGCTTTCCAAAAAAACTAAACACATTTCAAAAATAATTAAATGCATATAATTTAGCATGATATTATATATCTAATACAATTACATCAGTTTAATTAACATTCAATCTCTTTAAATAATTAAATATCTAACACAATTACATCAGTTTCATTACCACTCAATCTCTTTAAATAATATTTATAATTTAATATAATATTATATATCTAACACAATTATATCAGTTTCATTACCACTCAAACTCTTTAAATATAAATAATATTAAAAAATATTGAGAAAAATATGAATTAAATGTAATATCATTAAAATATGATAGCCCGTGCATTGTACGGGTTATAAGTTATAGCGAACATGAGTTTATTTGGTTGGTTCAACACTTTTCAAAAAAATTGGAAGTTCTTTCTAAAAAAAGTTATATATAATTTATTTAATTTATAATATAATAATATATTAGTTTAGATCGAACACAATTCAAATAAATATAACTGACTTACCTATCTCAATTTCATCACCGTTCATTTTAATCTCCTAATTAAAATACATCTCTACACAAAATACTTAAATATTATCCTATTAAAGTATAAATACAAATAAAGCCTAATTTTTAAATAATAATCTTTTAATTAAACACATATCACTTTAATATTATAACTAAAACACTCTTTAAATAAAACACCCAAATATTATCCTATAACTCCGTAAAACATAAATATAATTAAAGTATATGAAAAATTATATAAAAAATATATAGATATAACATTAAATAAAAATAAAATTATTATTATAAAAATAAAATCAAATTCAAATTATATAAAAAATATTAAAATATTAAAAGAATTTGATTAGTATTAATATATAGACAAACGTGGGGTAAGTTTTGCATGGTTTGTAAATAAAAGATTTGGTGCGAAGGTATTGTTAGATAGTTTTTAAATAATTGTCGTGTGATTTTTTTGAGTTTTAATTATATAGTTAGAATTATTAATTTATAAATTTTTTATAATTCAGATATTATTAAATATTTTTATTCATAAAAAAATTAATTACGTGATCAATTTTTTTGAATTATGTGATAAAAATTAAACGCTAATTATTTAAAAACAATATTAACCGTAAACTCAAATAAAAAAAATAAAAATTAACCGTAAACATAATTTTTAGCTGCAGCTAGGAAATTAGTCGAAATTGAAGTGGGTCAGTCTTAATACCGCAAGTAAACATACGTACCGGACCTGCCACAAAATGTGAAAAAGACCTGTTACAGAAGGGAGGAGATTGTACAGAGACGGGAAGCGAGGAAAAGAGGAGTCAAAGACACGAGTAATGTGAAAAGGAAAAGAAAAAAAGCGCAACGACAGAACGAAGAAATTTAACAGAAGTGTTGGTCATGGTGAGTTAAGTTAATTATGATAAATGGTTTAATAATGTTTCCAAGACTTTAATCGCTATAACATAAATCACGGCGCAATCTCTAAATTATTATTGACGTACCATCATTTAACCGTTAATAATCATATACTTGTATAACAGTGAAGCTACGGGTACCTAATGGTAATAAAAATAAAAGATGATGTATCGTTTAGTAGCAGTCGGTGGTATGGGCTTGAAATAGTGTCACATGCACGTATTTGTCTCGTATTTCATCTTCAATTAAGCAGAACAAGATAGAATTGTCTCATCGGAATCGGTGGGTTGTTGGCTACGTACCCAACCTGAATTTGGTGCCTATTATTTCGAAATGTGCAGATATATTATATATAGTGTCATTATAATGCTAATAGTGGACAAGGGGGAGTATGCATTATCCAGATTAATTTAATTAATGTTGATTAAAATTTGCTACATAAAAGATATCTAAAGCGACTGAGTGAGTAGATGAAAGAATAAAGAGTAGTTGAATTTCATTAGAATACATGTATGGTGGGAATGATACGAACTGTGGGGGATGACGGCAGTTGCGGCTTTATTCGAGGCGCAACTCTTAAAGGGGTGGGTGCATCCTCAAGTTCTCCAACTCTGTCTCCATGACCACCTTTTTCTTTATTTTTATATTTTGGTGAGCCAACCCCATTTTACACTGCCCAATTTCTGGATAGTTTTTCCCTTTCCAACTCCATGCGTTAGGTTCACATGCAACCTATCCTCATTTTGTCTTTTTACATGCCCGAAGATCTAACTTATTTATTATTATTATTATTAATTATTTATATACATATTTCATGATTTCACATTTATGGATTACTTTTATTTATTTTGTGGGTCTATTGGTAGGTTGGGGTTAAAAGTGCATCCCTAGTCACTACCCGTACTTTTTTTTAATATAGCTAATTTCACTACCCGTACTTTGATTGAGCACAATTATATGTTTATCGTCCACAATTTCTAATATGTATTTTATGTAAATTAATTAGAGAAAATCTAGTGAAATTTTATTTAATTTTTAAAATTTTGATAATAAACATTATTTCGAAATTTCACTATATCATGCAAGTTCTTGTCCTGATATTAAGAAGCGAATTTTCTCAATGAAGTCGGTTAGCAAGAGCAGAAGGATATTGGTTAAAATTGAGCTAATAATAAATGACACGAGCTAGCTAGCTAGCTAGTTCGATCGGTGTCAAGTGTTGGTAGTTACTACTTGCTAGAATTATTTATTGAAATTCATTCATGTTTGCAAGTGCTTAATATGATTCGTTAAGGGAGTTGGCTAATTTAGTGATGGTTACTACTTACTAGCTCGCTAGAATATTACTTCTCGTTAGAGGTCAGGACAAGTGGACAACTGATAAGAGAGATTTGAAGAACCATCAGTACTCTTGTAAACTACTGTAGTTGCCAAGACTCAAGAGCATAGCCTCGACATATAATTGAGGAATTAAACACACATGCATGCAATTAAAGAGAGATAGGGATATAGATAGATATATCATTGCGTAGTGGTATGGCAATATGGCATTGTAGATAAGAGAGTGATTGACACATATATTCTGTGTGTTAGATATCTTGATTATTTTACATGTTTTGAAACTCATGTCATCTACATCTATGACAAAACTCTATCGACAAGTAGTGAGACAATAACTCTATATATAGGCATGCATTCGTCGAAGAATAATTTGTGTGTTACAACAATTATATTGTTCGGCTCTTTTAAAAATTACAGTAATAATTTTTGTGTATAAAGTACTGTTTGTAGTGAAACGCAATATATATACGTACTGTAAGTGGGGTCCAGTGATCGAGAAAGCGCGTTGCATGTGGAGGTGCTTAATTACCCGCGAACAAGGTGACCGTTCATTAATAGTAGCTGCTTCATCATCACCGTTTCTCTTTGAACAACATCCATAATTATCTTCCTTATAGCGTCGGTGAATCTAACTACCGCATAGATCGATCGAGTATATATATGATCATGCAACTAACGGTTAGATTCTTATTCTACCGTTTTACAGTTACTGGACATATGATTTTAGCCCATAATTTGGTTAATTGCCTATTCATCATCATAATCCTAAATATATTCTACCTCATTAATTATAATCTTCTCCTTCAGTTCAAAACAACTTCTCAATCTGTTATCATCATCATCCCTCATAAAATCGAACTTCGAAATGTCTAAAATTTTAAAAATACTAGCATTAACTTTTGAAAGTACTCAATCGAGATTAAAAGCAAATCTAGTAGTTTTAACTTGAAGTTCAATTTTGTCAAGTTTTCTTTATTAAATTTTTGAAAGTTGATGTTCATCCGAAGTAAGACTTTATTAAAGTCTAATTTAACCCTTCAATTGATTATTGTGTTTTAAGCGGTGTTTGTATATTACTTATGGACCCGTATAGTCAAGGGAGTCCGCATGCACCAATTTTTCCGATGAACATGTTAATTTTGATCTGTCCCTTTGTTCCTAAAAAAAACATAATGCTGTTTACGCATTAAGTCACAATGGATTAATATAATCTTGGATCGATATAATAATAAAAAGAAATTAAGCTGTAGCAGTATTATTCTCGGTATGCACTTACTTACGGTAGATGTGTGGTTGATAAAAATAAAAATGAGCGTAATCATCCAACGTATATGCTATTGTTGTCTTTTTTGCGCAAACCAGTGAACCACAGCGGGACACACAACTTAAGTGGCGTGGGGTTTTAATGTTTTATAAACATAACAAAACTGGCCTTTATTAATGAGTCGATCAATTATGTCTCTTGTAGTAAATTATTTTGTTATATATATATACTCACTAAATTTAATATAGAAAAAGTTTGGCTTGTAATTTAAGATTGGAGAAGATAAACATTTATGTAGGAACTGGAATGTGGTCCGAGTAACCTGATAATTTCATAGGACCATGAGATTGGCTAAAACAGTATGGTATACTCGTACTGTACGTAGCTTGTCTGCTTCCATGGACATAGTCAATTAGTCATATATATATATAAATATGGGTTTTTTTCCCCTAATATGTCCCATTTTAAAAATTGATTTACTAATATATCTCATTTATAATTGTATTTATAAATATATTCTAAATTCAAATTGTTACCAATTTTAAAGTAATCATGGTTAATTTCATTAATTTATTATTTATAAATGACATATATAACCTTTCTACCCCACATAAATAAAGTAAATTAATTTTTGATGTATTATAAGTTACCCAAAGTATTTTCATATACCACGTGAACAAATATACATAATAGGCTGGTATATTTTTGATATTTTTGTTAATTAATTATTATCTACGAGACAAAGGATTAACCATCTTCACCCTCACTGTACATAAGTGGTTGACTCCATTGATATTCAGGATAACAATCATCTTTACCAAAATTCTTATGTATAATTGGTTCCTTAATCAGACTAAATGTTTCTTCAACATTATTTACTTTTTCAGAAACCAAGTTTTAGAAATTCGAACCCAAGCCATCAATATCCATATTCGCAAACCTTAATTACATGCAACACGAGATTCAGGATATCCAGACTCTTCAACATGATTACCTCTTAGGATAGGAAGAATTAATCTCTTGCATTTTCTCCATAATTATGAGAGCAGCCAACACATATAACAGAGATATTTGGTGCCAATATTTTACATGATCTCTTAAAACCTAATTATGTATTGCATTAGGGGTATTCTAGCCATATTTAAGTTATAAATATTAATATTTATAACTTAATTATATTTATATAAGTTAAACATGAGTTAAAAGTTATCATGAGACATATTTGTAGTTATTGAATAAAAAAGGACGTATTCATATTGGGACATATTATACAAATTCCCTATATATGTTCTCATATTATTTAAGTAAAATATTTAAAAATAGTGCGATATATCTATATTTAAAAATATTTATTTCTCATTTGTTTTTCCATTAGCCCATCGTGGAAGGATGAGCCCTTAAAGTCATGGGCTTCATAATTGGGCTCATTTATTTTAACCATGGGCCGCATGGTAAAAGCCCAAACACATTACCTCACCAGCGACGTCGTTTACACTCTTCCCTTGCTAATTGCTGAGCCCTTAAAATTACGGGCTTTAGAATTGGCCTCATTAGTTTCAACATGGGCCGCAAACTAAAGCCTAAAATATTAGCTCAGCAACCCGGCGTCGTTTTCAGCTTCACTCCTCGCAGTAATTAACACAAGAAGAAGGTGATTAGGCTATTAGCTAGACACAAAATGAGTTTCGGAGCCCTAAGATCCATAATCCGACCCGTATCAAGATCCCTATTCTCATCTCCGATCAAATCCGCCCTCTCTCCGGCAACATTTCTGCCGGCGATATCCTCACTTCCGGCAATAAAAACTCCATGGATTCCGGCATCAAGTTCCTTCATTCACAGTCTTACAGATACACGGTTACCCAAGCGAAGGCCAGTTGATAAGCCCCGTAAGAAAAGAGCTGGCTTGAGACCCTCAGGTTCACCCATTTCTAAATCTGTGTGTATGTGTGTGTGTGTTTTTCTGCTACACTACTACTGATTATAGCTTTTAAATATCAAATGTGAATTTAGGGTTTTACATTATACTGAAATGATTTTTTGAATTGCTCTCGTATTTAAGTGAAAAATCTTTTTTTTTTTCCGGCCAATGTATGATATTGTAGTAGTTTTATTAAAAAATTGGTTAAAATGCCACTTGTTGCGTGTTGTAGGGCCATATTCTTGGGTTAAGTATACACCTGTTACTCAACCAAGTGCGACACCGAATCAGGGAAGCTCGAATCAGAAAAATGTTAAGAGAAGGAATGAGAAGAAGCGGATAAAACAGAGGCACAGCTTTATAATGGTTCGTGTATTTTCTTAAGCCTATTACATTGTTATTTTGGTATTGTGTTTTGCTGTAATATATTAAATGGTTCTCATATGACAACCAATATTTTAATTCATACATTTTCCACATTACTTGAGGGGTTTGAAGGTGATGGTTCACGGTTCACCTATATTAGATGAGAGGAAGTAGTTTTTAGGATTTTTGATTATGTTAACTAATGCTTCTGTAGCTATTCATAACTGAAATCCTGTCGAAATTTAACTTGAAACAAAATATACATATGTTTTTTGCAAGTTTCATCAATCTACAATTGAGAAAACTTGGGTGTGTCGTTAGCCGCAAATAATAAAGACATACCTTTAACAGGCTATATGAATTTAACAGGCTACTATGTTTCAGCACCATGTTATTTGACAAGCATTTTTCAGTGATGTGTGTGAGTGTTGGTGCGGGTAAACAAATGCACTGATTTGAATATTTTTAATTTCTACAGAATACTTAACTTTTATGTGTTCTCAGACTTGTAATTTGTAAAGCAATATTTGCGTCAAACAAGATGCTTATAGATGTGGGAATGGTGTTCTTGAAATGTTCTTATGACAAACAAAGTCTTCGTTATTAGATGCTTGATATTGTATGAACCTTGTTGCTAATATATTTAGTGGGTGAGACTTGATGGAAGTATAGACATATCTATCTCTAAGGTTGTATTTGGTTTTCAAGTTTTAGTAGAAGAATGACACAGAAAGATGTCAAAAGAAGACTCTAAAGGTTTATAATTCATTATTGACATTTTTCCCATAGATTTGTCATAACAAACTAGTTGAAAGTAATTGTATATCTACTGGCTGCCTCAACTTTGAGTATAGGAATACTGTGTACATATGTTTTTGTTTGTGATTTGTTTTGCTTTACACTTACTCCAACTTCCGTCTGTTAATAAAAAGACGTTAAAGTCTTTCTTCCTTATTGGTCCTTCCATATGGAGCAGAAAAATGCTTGTTCTCTAGTCTGATGTTGTTATTGCTGCAGTCTGAGAAAAGGAAACGTAAAGTGCTAATGCAAGAAGCAAAAAGGAAGAAAATCATTAAAAGAGTTGAGCGTAAGATGTCTGCTGTTGCAAGGGACAGAGCATGGGCTATAAGACTGGCAGAACTACAGCGGCTTGAGGAAGAGAAGAAGGTGACTGCTACTGCCTAATAAGTTCTTATGTCCAATCATAAGCCTCAAATAATGTAGTAGCTGAATCCATCTCTTGTACTGTTATGTAGGATATGAAAACAATGTATTTCTCATGCAAATCCACATTCATATTTGTTTCCCTTGGAATACGTGAAATAAATATCATCCGTACGTTTGTTGCTCCTGGGCACTTTGTTAAACCTACCTTGGGCAAAGTCAGCCTTTATTACTGTGTACTGTGAATTGTGAATCCACAGAATATGGTATTTTTGCCATGCCTGCCTTTTCAGTGTGTGTGAATTTTTATAAACTCATCTGGTCACCATGCTTGTCAATATGAATATGAATTTACAAGTGACTGGTACCTGGTCTCAGCTGCAGGCAGGCAATATGAGATTTTCGATGGTGATGTAAACTTTTTAGTTTGACTGGACAGTGCTGAACCTTAAATTTGTTTGATGTTCTTTGGTACTGATCATTCTAAAATAAAAATCAAGGGCTTCTACTAAAATTGATTAAATCACCTTTTGATTGCTTGCAGGGGTTATTTATCAGATAGAATCATTATGTTTATTCTAATATTTCTCTCTAATGTAATGATTTACAAGCATCTATGAATAATAGGGCATGTCAACCAGTTTGTTTCAACTAGTTGTAAGAGGCACAGTGGCAGAGTGATGAATTCATAAGCGCTATCCCTCCAGAGTCAAAAAAGATATAGGCCCCGTTTGTCTTAACTTATAAGCAGCTTATAAGCTGAAAAAGTTGGTATATGTACTTTTTCTGAAAATAAGTAACTTATTTTCAAATTTGAAAATAAAATTTGGTCTTAAATTTCTAAAATAAATATTAATTTTTTTAAAAAAATATGAAAATACTTTTTTTAAAAAAAGTAACTTATTACTTATAAGCTAAGCCAAACACCCCCGTAATCTAGTTTACTCTCTATACATAGAGTAAAATTATAAGTTTACTCTCTATGCATTCTTGTTCCCCCAGTACTTCAAAAATATACATGTATAGACTACCGAAATGAAAATGTTTCAGGGGGTTGTAAAATACTCTGACGGCTAAATTGTCCACCAGCCTTCTTTATTACAAGACAAGACGAGGAAGTATAGAAATTGGGCCCAAAAAAAAAAAGATCCGCCTGCTACAGCAGCAACCAGGCAACCATATACCCAAATAGTGTATTCTAAATTTTATTATGAACAAGTCCATTGGGATAACTTGCAAGTTGCATGTCATCAAAATTCCATAACGAATCAAGTACATCCTAGGCACTGGTTCAGTGAATCTTCAAGCAATAAAAAAGAATAGCATTCTATAAAGTAATATTGCAAATGTGAATAACTTAAGACTATATAAACTTCAAAATTAGCTCTACTTTTAAGTTCAGTTTGCACAGGCCACAACTTCTTCATGCAAAATATTATAGAATGTACTTAATTTAGTTATAGCAAGTGCTTCACCAAAGAGTGATGCTCTCGTAGACTTTTGTATAGAAACTTCCACATAATCACCAATTCTTGGATCTCGCTTTCCGTTATTATCAACCCGATCCGGAATTGGCATCTTCGCGAATAATACTCTGTGGCCCCTATCACTTTTCCCAATAAGCTCCGTGTCAGGAGCTCTCTTATTGGGACCTTCAACCAGCACAAGTTGCACAGTACCAATCTGAGAGTCAAAACACTTGCCTGTACTCTCGCGGAACGTATCAATGAGTTCCGTCAACCTCCTTTGCTTTACATCATCAGGGACATCATCCTTATAGTTCCTGTGAGCATGAGTTTTCTCTCTCATGCTATATGCAAACATATATGCCATATCATAACTAACGGCCTTCACAAGGCTTAGCGTGTCTCTGTGTTCCTCCTCTGTTTCACCACAAAAGCCTGTAAAAAGTTTGAGCTTAAGCTTAAGCCACAATAGAAAAAACTAAAAAGAAAATCAATAAAAGGAAGTTCTCCATCACACAGATATGAAGGGAAGAGTATGAATTCATAGTCTCTAAGATTATTGAAGTTCTTGCTTTTGAGCTGTAAAATCATTTAAGTTCTACAAAGTGTTAAGACTATAATACCGAGTCTAAGTTATCAACAATACTAGTAAAATACACATAATATATTTTTAAGCGGTCCCACACCATAAGAAAAAGCATTCTAAATTGACACTTACCGCATATGAAATCACTGCTTAAACCAACATCAGGAATAATTCTGCGGATCTTCTGAACAAGATCCAAGTATGCTTCTCGTGTGTAACCCCGACGCATTCTCTCAAGTACTGTACTGCTTCCTGTTTGTGCAGGCAGGTGTATATTTTTACAGATATTATATCTATCTCGCATTACATAAAGCAATTCATCTGGAAAATCTTTAGGATGAGGGGATGTGTATCTGAACCGCATCTCTGGATATTCAGTTGAAAGTCTATCCAAAAGATCAGCAAAGCGCAAGCCCATTTTCTTCACCTTTGATATGGTGGAAAAACCTTCACTTAATTTCCAATTGGTTCCTGGTTCAGCATCTTCTAATACAGATGCGTCATTGTAGCTATTCACATTCTGGCCAAGAATTGTTACCTCTTTCACTCCTTCTTTCCAAAGCTCTCCCACCTCTTTCACAATTGATTCTACAGGACGAGACCTCTCTCTGCCTCTAGTGAAAGGAACGATGCAGAAAGAGCACATATTGTTGCAACCTCTCATCACAGAGACAAAAGCAGTTACGGAATTCTTCGAGATACGGACAGGAGTAATATCAGCATAAGTTTCTTCAAGGGAAAGAAGTGTATTAATCCCTTTCTGACCATAATCAACCTCTTCCAAAAGTCGTGGCAAATCACGATACGCATCAGGTCCACATACCACATCCACCATCTTCTCTGCATCTAATATCTTTTCTTTTAACCTTTCAGCCATACACCCCAAAACAACTACTTTTGGAGGACGCAACGACTCCGATCTTCCAGTAGCAACATTGCTCTTCCAGTGCCTCTTTAAAAACCAAAAATAATTAAGCCTCTGCCACACCTTTTGTTCAGCATTGTCCCTGATGGCACAAGTATTGATAAAGATTATCTCTGCGCTTTCTGGGGCCTCCACAATCTCATTATAGCCAGCATTCTTCATGACAGATAACACAATCTCCATATCATTGACATTCATTTGACAACCATAAGTTTCATGATATATCCGACCTTGAGGAAGAACTCCAGAAGCTGAAACAGGCCTAGAAATACGAACGGAAGGCAAGATTAGTAAATTCTATTTTGTAGATATCACAGATTCTTCCTACAAGTTATCAAATGTTATTGTACACCATATAATTTCATGAATGAAGTTTTTGTCTTCTCACACATATATCGACATTAGACAGGCTGCTTCACATTTAACACATATTGATTAGTTATGTAAATAAGCTTATCTATTTATAATAATGCTTCTCCATATAGCCTAACTGCATTGGGTGAATACTTAAGCAACAAAGACGTGATTAACATCTCAATCAGTAACTAAATTATAAGAAAAAACCGAAATTTATGAGTTCACAAATTCGACCTACAACCAACATGCCATATTTGCACCAAGGAGAAGAATCAAAATTACTGTGAAACCAGTCATTGAAAAATAAGTATATAGATTTAGGTCTCGTTTGTTTTGATGTAACCCAACTATGTAACTATGTAACTTGAAGTACCTTGGAATTTAACTGGATTATCATGTTTGGTTGGTTGATTTTTAAATTTTACAATGGAACTTCTAGTTCCAAGGTATTTAAAGTTATACCAAAACATGGGAACTTAGTTACCTTGCTAGCCCATTTTCAAGTTACATAGTAATTATATTGTAAATTGATTTAATTTACCAAAAATAAGTATGTAACTACTAGTTACACAGTGGTGAACCAAACACCTATATTCTATTTTCCTTGGATCCATAGATTATAACTTAGTTCCATGGAAGTTAAAAATACCTATGTAACTACAAAATTGGTAAAACAAACGAGGCGATGAAGCTTAGATAATCTATTTATTAATTTATGTATCAACATGTGTATATAGACAAATAAAGCAATGCTCCACTAAAAACCATTTCAACCTGGCAACTCTAGAAACCAAATAAAAAATCACCCAACAATTATACAAATCAACAGTTGAAGGTACTACAGATTACTCACTACGGTAAATGTAATCAATTAATCCACCATAATAGTACAAATCCTTTAAACCATTAGATTACAAACAATGGACAGTTCTAATGAGTTGTTAGTTCTCATTCTAATTTTTCTTTTCCCCACAAATTACTGGTTCTACACTCTACATTATAATTAGACAATCGTTAAAGTACATAATTTACATAATTCATTCACAAATTAACGAAATGCGGTACATATACACACATATATGGACATGAAATAAAGTAAAAACAGGGGGGTTGGGGGAGCTTACAGAGGAGCAGCTATATGGGGCTCTGTAGAAGCTAAAGCAGCTTGAGAAATGAAGTGATGAAGAGATGGGCCTTGTTTATTTTCCTTCAAGAGACTAATGGGCCTTGTTTGTGATAAATTTCTTGAGAAATGGAGTGAGAAAGGTCCGATCTTGGGCGGCCCAGATGAAATCGATGCAGCGTAACCGAGGGCTTTTGAAGAAGAGACGAGTGTAGCGCAGAATCGACTGTGGAGTTTGATACGACGTAGTATTGTAGAGTTATGGGGTTTGTAATTAAATATGGAGGTTATGAGTGCTGCTGAACAAGAAGAAGAAGAAGACGCCATTTTCATTTGATTGTGAAAAAATATCATAGTCATGATGGATAGGGTACCACTAGCTCCTCTCAAACGGGTTTTGCTGCTAATATGGGTTTTCGGGTCGGGTTAAAAATGAACATTTTAATTGATTCTTTTTTTCTAACAAATAGTATTTGACATATTCTTTTAAAAAATCTATTTATTTATTTATTTCGTATTTATTTAAAAATTTGAAAGTTTAATTTTAAAAAAAATTGAATATTCATTTGTTAAAATAAATATAAATTTTTAATTATAGTTTTAAATCATAAATAATTTGAAAATAATAAATATTCATTTACTGATAAAATAATAGTTTATCGATCCTAAAAATATTATTTTAATAATGCTTAACCATTCTGATTGTATTAATTTGAAAATGAATGTTTGATTTCCTTTTTTCTTATTTTCTCTTTAGCTTTCCTCATAATTTTTTAACACATGTTTGCCTTTTTCCTTCATAATTTTCCTCTCCGCATATTTATTTATAATTTTTTCATTTTATTCGTTCTATTCAAATGAACCATCATCGTAGGTGATCTAAAGTATAATATCTCTTTATTGCATTTGTAGCATTTGATTTATATAGTCAATCTGGTACAAGAAAATATAAAAATGTTTATTGTATGCGTATTATATTATTCATACGTGGCATAAAAAGAATACCGATTTATCATATTTATTATAAAAATGTTTATTGTATGCTTACTAGTTGCTACAAGCAGTAGAACGAATAATGAACACCTACCAAGCTAAACCCATGAATTAAATAATGTTAATCCTTTTTATTTGACATCTACTGTCAGTCCTTCACCCTTGCTAGCTTTAGCGTGTTTAAAACATTCTCATACACTATAAATGTCAAAGAAGCCGCAGGGACATTTTTCAACAAGTTGGCTGTGATCCCCTTGTAGAAACCTCGAAAACCTTCAAACCTGTATACAACACAGGACAACTTGGTAATTAAAAACACGGAACACCTGGAGCTCCTGAATGATAAATTAGTTTATCGGCGACAATAAAGTTGTTTTCCTTGACATGCGCCTTTTCGTAATAAATATCTTACATTGCAGTTTCTTTTATAACATGCCAGCTATCAGCATATCTCGGAACACCATTTATGCTTGGTCGTTGCTACAGTATGAGAAAGATACAACATGAGAAGAATAAACAAGTTGACTACTTTAACTGAAAAAGAACATATAAAAGTAAAAATTAATTAGAGAAAAAGAACATTTCAATACCTGCAATCGAGCACGCATGACCTATAATATGAACATATAAAACAATTTTTAGCAGACCAGCCACAAATCTAACTGAAATTAGGTACTTATCATTTCTGGACAAGGAAAGATAAAAAGGTAGTTCTTTATACGAAACCTGTGATGGGTAAGTAACAAGAACTGCCGCTAATTTGGAGGAAGCTCCTAGTGTTGCATAGTCAACAGAACTCTGTAAAAAATATGTAACTTAACATTAGCTGAGGCTTGCTTACCCGTAAATGCAATTAAGTTTAGAGTTCAGATAGTGCACACACATATACCACACACATATACCTCTAGTGAAAAGAATCTCCCTAAGTAATCCAAAGTTGAAAGGGCTAACCTACCAATATATTATCACTATTCAAATTCGTCTCGTCGTCTCCGGACCTGTAGTTGACGAAAGCTTTACGAAGCTCCTCATATGCCGTAAACTGAATAGCACCATGAGTAACCTGCTGAAGAAGAACATAATCTGTAATGCAGTGCGACACAAAATTTACATGGCATATAACAACCCAACATTTATTAAAAAGAATCTATCAACTATAACAGAAAATTCTAGTCTACAATAGGCAACAACATACGGGGGCCAAAAGATAAACCAAAAAATTAAAGATTACTTTATTACTAGCAGAGGGCCTTTTGTGAGCTTGTTAGACGGTATACAATTCAGTGACCTTACGAATTACAGCACATTACAAAAGACAGCACAAGATGATAGAAACTTGAAGGGCTAACAAATCTAACCAGAAAAAGACCAGGAACAAGCCCTTTGTAAAGTGCCCTCCACCCTTCTTCTTTTAATATAGTTCTTATAGCACCTGAAAGGTACAAAAAAGAAGCTCAAACAGAAATATAAGGGAGAAAGAGATTGTTGCGAAAGGACGCTAAATTATATTTGTAAATAATAATCTGAAACAAAGAAAGACGAGTTTAAACTGATTACTAAATTCTATCGAGAATCTAAGTTCGTGTAGCAATGTGGATGTCTAAATAGAAGTAACTGAGCACAAATTTTTAACAGCTTACAAAACAAAAAGAATATCCAATATGTATAAGAGGCAGAACAGACCATGGAAGCCAGAATATGGTTGGGTATGCTGCTGAGGAGTCTGAAGTTGCAATCTTGTTTTTACAAGCCAAATTGGATTGGTGCATAAACAGACCTGCAAAACCACCAAGTCGTTACTTCAATACCACATATTTTCTTCATTTCCTTAATGCAGTCAAACCATTTATTTCATTACTAACCAATGCTCCTGCTTCTGCAGCTGAAGCAAGATGAAGGCCTGGAGTTAGCTCCTCCCTGCTGCCTAAGTACCTTTGTTTGGCTTTACTATAACTGAAACAGAACAAGGAATGAAATGAAAGTTTAAAGATAACTCTCCACTTAAAAGCAACCAAATTACAAAAATAATCCTTCACATAAATGTAATAGTGTGATTTCGTTGGATTGTTATAGTAAGAGAAGAGTAAGAGGAACATATATCTGAGGAAAAAGTAAAGTACAAACAGTGTTGTGAAACTCAATGAAATGTCAATTACTCAATTTAATGTCAAAAATTCATAATACATTAATTAAAATCTTTTTTTTTTGGGCCAAGTTGGAATCTTTTTTTTCTTCAAAATTATTAGAAAAACATTTCACATTTCAATTACTATTTTCTAAAACTCTTTTTTAGGCTATGTACTAAAGGTGATTTTACCGATTTTTCAGAAAATGTTTTTGACCCGATTTTATTCGAATCGGTTTGGAAAGGGAAAAGACTTTGAGTGCTGACTCGAGTAATCCTGTGCATAATCCAAAATTTAGAACACTGAATATAAATGAACAGTAAATCTTATCCAGTATAGAAAGTCCTCTTTGATGGACAGGCATCATGTACAACTCTGAGTAGGAACTTACAAGAAGAAATACAAACCCCATGAAACAGTTGAACCAAGGACTGCAGGATAAAACCCTGCATAAAGACCTCTAAAACCCTGGAAGAAATAAGAAAAACAAAAAAAATAGAATTATTTATAATACAAATAAAAAGAGAAGTAATTAGTGGCAAGTGAGGAGGAGACCTCAGAGCGAGCAATATTAAAAAGAGCATGAGGAGTATGCTTGTAGGTTGGAAGATTAGACATTCGTCCGTCATTAACTGGGGAACACAAATATACAAATCAAATCATTTAATTTAAATATGCAGCGAGAGAGATGAGAGAGAGAGAGAGACCTTGGAAGCGGGTACGAACAACGTCGAGGGGATGGGAGAAGGAAACAGTAACAAGACCGGCGGCCGAGCCAGCGATGGCATTCTCCCACTGCCAATCCACCGACGGAGACGCTGTCATCACCCCCAAATACTACGCCTAATTAATCACACTGCTCATCACCCAGTCTTTTTATATTCATAAAGGTATGAATATAACTTACTACCATTTAATGGACTCCCTTTTTCCTATACCTAGGTGGTACCCCCACATTTCTTATAAATACTTTTGGATCCCATCCGAAGCTCTTTTTTAATTGATAAATTACTAAATATTATTTTTGACTAAATTTCTAATAATAAATTCACATTTCATTATGTGAAAATAAAATTGGGATGAGATTTGGGACGTCTAACATTTCTCATTTTTTTTATATACTCCCTCCGTATCAAATTATCTGTCTTGTTTAACTTTTTGCGGTCAAATTGACTAAACTTTGACCGAAAATTATATATAATATATAATTGGAAAAAATTATATCATCAAAAAGTATATTTAATTTATTTTAAAATATATTTTTCAGTTATTCGAAATTATAAAAAAATAATTTTTAATTCCTAGTCAAAATTGAGTCAAATTGACCACAAAAAAGTCAAACAAGACAGTTAATTTGAGACGGAGGGAGTATAACTTAGTAGTGATTTGGGTGATAAACTAATAATTAAGAATTTTAACTATGAAGTAATAAATTATAATATTATTTGATTAACATTTAAATTATAATATTTTATAATTTTATAAGAGCATGATATAACAGAAATTATTTACACATACTCTTTCCATACTGAAGCTGTAAAACAGTCCAGGAAAATAGAATCAGATGTCTTTGGTTTTGTGCTTGATAGTTGCTACTGCCTGGTTAGATTTTTTAATATATATATATATATATATGTATGTGTATATATGTATGTAATAAGTTTAAATATAGCTAATAATAATAAATATAAAAAGTTAAAATTAAAAGTGCATTGGAGGTAACCTGTTTAAAAACTTATTTTATTTTTATAATTTTTTTGATTAAAAACACAGTATTATCATTCTAATTTATTACTTATAAATTTACCCCCTAAAATTAAACAAACAATAACTTCAAATTAAAATTTTTGATTTCAATTTAAATGACTTTAAATCATAAATAATTTTTTAAAATTTAGTCAAACAAGAAGTAATTCAATAGCCATTTGAAATTCCATCGGATTATTGAAAGCATGTAGGCCAGGCTGGAGCTTCGGTAGCTTTTGATCTCTCAGTTACAACTTGCAACTCATCGTCTAATTCATACTGTTTACTAAAAAACTAAAGAAAATTTTTGTAAGCAAACAATACAAATTCTAGCTAGATTTGGAATTGGCTTTGTGCTTGACAAGTAACCATGAAACTCAAAAAAGGATTTTGACAGGAAATTCTCTACTGCTGACCACTAATGAGGCGAAGGATGATACACCGATACACCATCACTGCGGTTCATGTTGAAGAAACCATAACCTTGCACTTGACAAGAAGCCTGAAAAGTTCTGGAATTGATGATCATGATTCACAACATGAAAAGTTCTGGAATTACACAAAATGTTTTATCAACGTTTTATCAACGAGAATGCCTTTCTAGTGGTTTGACATTCAAATCATAAAATGCAATAATTTGAACAAACATGGTAAAAGCAAAAGCACATGGATATATTACACATGTACATTAGATTTCCATCCAATCACTACAAACATTAAGAGGCATTTTGAATCTTATTTATCTATTTCTTTTTCTTTTATATGCTCAAAAAGTATAAGTTTGGTTGAATTCCTAAAAAGTATACATCACATTATCATATTGCAGGTTGATCTATGAAGAACCACAGGCGTATAATTTTCTATTTAGTTCAAGTACAGAAAATGTTTCCAAATGAACACTGCAAATAAATTTAAAACTTCAGTTTTTTTGCAGAAACACAGTGCATCTTGTAATAGGAAAAAAAATCGTATCTCAATTCTCATGAAAGAGCACTAAACTGTTAACTAACAAGCATGGGCACAGATGCAGGAGCACAAGTGCGTAGTATGGGGGATACAGATAAATATGATAATATTTGGATCAAGTGCTGGGATACGTAGTCTATATAAATAATATCATTATGTGTTGGATGTCATGTATGACAAAACCTCTTTACAAAACTAAAAATTTTAGACAATTTAAATGAAATGCATATCCTAGCCAACTAAAACACAAGAAATTTAAGTAAATTTTTGCTAACTAACTTAGTACTTTGCTTTTGGGTACGTAGTTTCTTAAGACCAATTTTAGATACACTTTGTAAAAGAAAATAATATTATTTGGGATCGTACAAGTACATGTCGAACAGATCAGTTTTGAAGGGATAAGTTGGGGTAAACCAGGCTTCCTAGACTGTTAAAACTTTCCCCCCACTTATGAGCAAGAATACGGGTTAGGGGTGCGAGTACGGAATACACAGATTCAACAAACATCATAATATAGGGATTTGAATGCGGGAGTTATGACATATATATGTGTGTGTGTGTGTGTATGTATATGTATATATATATATATGTATATATATGTATATGTACATATACATATATGTATATTTGAATGCGGGAGTTATGACATATATGTGTGTGTGTGTGTGTGTGTGTATATGTATATATATATATATGTATATGTATATATGACATCCAGTATGAAAAATTCAATTAACAAAACTAAAATTTGTATGCAAATTATATCAAATGCATAACTTAACCATATAAGAAACAAGAAATTAAGATTAGTTACTTTGCTACCTAACATTTTTACTTTGCTTTGGTGTGCATAGTTACTTAAACACTAATTTCGAGTGCAACTTGCGAAAGAAAGTAATTTAATTTAAGATTCTGCAAGTATCACGCGTCGGGCATGGGAATTCAAGTGTCCAAGAATCCAACATGGGGATACAATGAGTAACCCGATTATCTCTGCTTCCTAGACCCTCACTGATAACCTGTCACCCCCAATTTATAACTCATTAGTCTTATCCTAAATAAATTAATAATGACGCGTTCTTTAATCATATAGCAAAAGTGATTCACTCGGACATTCTAACCATTAGTGACAGCCTATAGAATAATTTTTTGCCACGAATTAAATCATGGTTTCACAGCGACAACAGCCTTTTAATATAACCCTGCATATGTTTTAAACATACCAGCTAGCAGTTACAACTTAACCCCGCCTTGATGGTAGTATTCTACACAGGCATATTGTGCAAATGTGATTTAGCGAATTACGTGCTTGTGTAGTTGGGTGCCTACAAATAATGCAAGAATTAATTACATGGCAATTCCGATGCACCATTGAATCCCAATTTCACAGTTCTTTATTATGCATAAAACAAAATCAATAACTCATAACATTCAATCTAAAATTCACCTACATTCAAATTCATCACATCATATATAACAAATAAACAAATTTCATAGAGTAAGGCAAAGCATAAATACCTTATTCCATGGAAACCTTTGCTCCAAGCTCCTTCAACTTGGCAATAATCTTCTCCCCCTCCTCTTTCGTAACCCCTTTCTTCAACAAAGTCGGAGCTTTCTCCACCAATTCTTTCGCTTCCTTCAACCCCAAATCAGTACAAGCCCTAACTTCTTTAATAATCTTGATCTTGACAGAAGCATCAAACCCACCTTCCAATTTCAAATCAAAAGCAGTCTTCTCCACCACTTGCTCCTCCCCTTTGGCTGCTCCCCCGGCTTTCGCACCACCACCCCTCATTCCAAACCCCATTCCAGGCATCATCACACCCATCACAGGCATATCTTGAACATTCAATTTCTGTCTCAATACATCAGTCAAGTCAGAAACTTCAAGAAGGGTGAGCCCTACTAACTCATCTACAATGGCTGAGACTCTCTCTGATGGTGCAAATTTTGATTCTGTTGAGTACCCACGTGGTGAAAACACACTTCCTGATGAGTTCTTGAAGACGGGTAATTTAGAAAGTGATTTGGGGAGATTAGGGTTAGGGTTTTGGGAGATGGGTGTGAAGATACGGTGTAGAGATTGAGAGATTAAGCGAGGGTACTTCATGGTTGGTGATTTTGTTGAGAGTTTACAAGTGCATTTGTACAAGATTGCTGTGATTTCCTGTTAATGGAGTAACGGGTTTATACTTTTATAGACCCGCTTTGAGGTTTAAATGACCCGACCCGATTCAATTTGACCCATTTACTTTTTTTTTTATTAATAACAATTATAATATATGTTTTAAGAAATTTTCGAATCAAACACAAAACTGAGACAATAGAGAATAATACCACTTAATTATCTCTCAATTTGTTGAAGTTTGTGTTTTGTAAAAAAAAAAGGAAGGTCTACTGTGTTCCTTTTTTCAGTTTTAATTTTAGTTGATCATTTGCCTCATTTTCTTGTGGTGATTATGTAAATAATTTTGATTTGCATTAGTTAATTGTTTTTTTAAAAACATTAGACCATTTATTAGTATAAAATTTAGTTTATTCATATCAAATGAGGTCACAATAAGATGCATAGGTTCACAATTTGAAGATTTTAAATCTCATTTGTCCACCTTTAAATAATGGTGTTATTTTTTTTTTTGAATAATTAGGATAAATCCATTACTAATTAGGCTATCCAATCTTGCTCAACAGTGATGTTATTAAAATTTGATAAAATCAAATTTAAATAAACAAGACATTTCTGTGACTGTCACGTCACGTTCATATATCATTTTGTGGCTTGTTATTTTAAATTTGTTTTCAGGTTCATGTCATTCAAATCAAGTTATGGATCCAGTCACAGCCTCACAGGTCATAATAATGCTGCAAATTCATGGCATATGATAGCTGACTAAAGGCACAAGTTAAAAACATGTGAATAGTATGTAGATTCTAATCACATGGGATTCAAAGAAGTAAAATGAAATAGATTCATAAACATGCCCTTGCATCTTGGTAACCAACAAATCCAATACAGTTGATAATGTCGAAACCAGCTGAACTGTGTATCATAAGGTAAAATAAGAAGGGTAAAAAGGATGAAAACTGGGAATGCAAAGACAGGGGACAGTTAATTGCTAAATGTCTCAAGTATTGATCTTCCTGCAACTCTTCCTTATCTCTCCCCTCAGACCAGTCAATGGAAAAATGTTTCCCATCTTAACCATGGACTTGGCAAATTGTTCAAAGAATTCCTGATTGTTCTCTGCGTATTTTCGCACTAGCTCCAGGGAAGCTTCATTCTTGGTCACAAGAACTTGGTCAGAGTTTAACAGGCCCTTTGAAGCTAGCAAGTTCTTGAAGTAGCTGTTGTCAAATTTTGTTGGAGAAACAAAGTCTAAAAAGAAAAGGTTTTGGTCACCACCAGATCTTGGGCATCGACTTTTTAGTTGCGCAGAGTAATATTGATCCAATGCATAATCTGGCTGCCCATTGCCTGACTGATTGTAAAGCCTTTGCCTGAAGCTGACACATCTTGAGTTCCCAATTGTGTGACTTCCTGCATGATTATTATTAGAAATAACATTTCAGCACATAGAAATAGCAAAATAGTCGCAACTACTTCCACAAATATCAGCAAATTTACCAGATAGTGCAACAAGGTCAACTATATCAAGTCCTTGTAGCTTGAATTTGGTTAGTATTGTCTGGAAAGTGTTGTTTGGAGCAGGGATGTTGTTGTTAGAGCCACTCAAACTTGCACCTCTCGAGTCCCTTCTCCCTAAAGGAACCTCCCAGCTAGGTCCCCCAGCCTACATATAGAGTAATGAATGATAATTTATCTATTTTTTCACTCATGGTTATATATAACTGACATATAAATTCTTTCATTTCCAGCAAAAAGAAATTGCATGCAATGTATATCTGCACAATATTAAATTTACCAGAACAGTAGAGTCCCTAGCAGCCAGAGCCATGATATCTGCACAAGAGACTGTCTGAGGACACTCACGCTCAAGTGCTGATTTTATCTGGTCAATAACATCAAAACCACGTACAGACTTTCGGTTAGGATTAGACCCTTTTTCACTGATTATATTACTGCTACTGTCTAAGAGTATTGATGCATCACATCCCTGCAGGGTGAAAGAATGAATTTATTAGACAAGCTATCATAATTGAAACATGTGATCACTACAAAACAAGAATAGCCAACTGAAAAAAGAAAGTAGTTTAATTTCGGCTAGTTTAAACTTTAAACCTTGACAAAACAGTCATGGAAATGGAGGCGCAGCAGGGAAGCAGCCATACGGGTTTCTTTTGCAACTGCATTGAAAACAATAGACTTAACTATTTCGACCGCCTTTGGGCAAGAACGATCATAGAACTGAGGGTATAGATATCCTGTATTCGTTTTGCGAGAGAAGCAAAATGGTGCAAATGTTAAAAGGGTTACAAGCATGATAATGCTAATGGATTTAGCCATTTCCCGTCAACTCTCTTGTAGCTCTAGTATATATTTAGGCTTATGATTTGATGAAAGTTGATAACAAATTGCTGGTTTTTATAACATGGAATATGGGAAGGTAGCAGACCCAATGGAGTTGGTAGCGGTTCTGTTAGTACTTAATGTTATGTATATTCATTGATATGAGTTTGTCTGTATGGAGCAGGAGCACCTGCTCATTGACCAAACAGCATAAACATTATTATTTATGTAGTGCAAAATTGGACAATATTAACATTTTAAACTGTTCTAGCTGGAAGGGTTAAACCTGTTTTCAATCTAAACTTCATGTCACGGCTCAATACAAGTAGAGTCCGTCTGGGCCAAGGTCTATAGCTAAAATGTATTTCTAAGTTCTAACAGTGAAGAGTGAAGACTTATAGTTAAGCTATATATGCTCAGAAATAATTTTGCCAATTGGCAAGGGATCTCATGTTTAGGCGTTTTTTTTCCGCTTCAAAAAGCAGCTAATATCAACATAAAAAAGGAAAGGGTTATAAGGTTAATGTGAACCAATGGCGGAGGGACAGGAGGGTAGACCCCTTCCGCCACCTCGTATGCATATCATGATATCAATTATCAAGTGTCATTATTCTCCCACACATGGACATTTCATCGAATTGACCCTTGGCCATTCCCAAACTTCGTTTCAAATTACATGTTCTGCAGCTTTGAACAATTGTCATTCTGTTTCTTGAGCAATTTCTAGATCTTCAGAAACCAAACCAAGTGTGATGTTGAAAGGGTTCCTGGTTGGGGCTTCTCAGCTGTACAACTTGGAGCACCTTCTCAAAAATGACCATTTATAACTTCTTTCTAGTTTGGCAAACTTTGATCGTTAAGTGACTGGCAGTAGACTCGACCATAACACTTGAGCCCATTCCATGTGCAATATATTCCTTCAGGACCAAGTCAATTGCATGCTTGCAGAGGCAACAGGGACATACAACAAAAGTATAGAACTAAAGAACACAAAAAATGATGACAGATTAATTACTGATTCTTTTGTTTTACAAATCATATAATAGATAGAAATTTGGAATGCTCAAGTGCCAGCCATGCATACGGCAAGTAAAATTTCTATTGCACAGCTATGATACATTTTTCAACTACAACTGGATCCAAACTTTTTAATAGGCTAACATACAGAGGTAATCTCAGCATAATTTGAAAATTATCAGGGTAATGTAAGGAGTCTCGGTCAGAAAAGGCACAAACTCAAACGTCTTCTGGTGCAGGATTAGATCTTTCTAGGAGTAGCATGCTAATTTTCAGAAGTATACTTATGGTATATTCGACGAAAGGCCATAAAGTTAAAGTGATCCATACTTTCCACTTGTACGTGATGTTGCTTCTGTGGAGGCAGG
This sequence comes from Oenanthe sinensis, assembly GCA_028671895.1. Classification (NCBI taxonomy): domain Eukaryota; kingdom Viridiplantae; phylum Streptophyta; class Magnoliopsida; order Apiales; family Apiaceae; genus Oenanthe; species Oenanthe sinensis. The sequence continues at coordinate 43,328,329 of CM053805.1, read as the reverse complement.
GGGGCGTTCCCAGGAGGCTTGACTGGGAAAAGAATTATTAGGTTCTTCTGGTCGTGTGTAGCCGTGACGTGCTCCACTGACCTACACAAACAAATATAATTCAAATAGAACCAATTATAGAAAGTACAAGTGTAGATATGGAATTGTGAAGCAATATGCATCTATAGAGGGTCAATGCAGTTAATAGTTGATTAGTTGATATTAAAATTGTGTGTCTCTATTTTTTAAATAATAATTATTGACAAAAAACAGTTTTACTATGGTTGTTGAGCTACAGTGTCTTCACATAAGTTGTTAACCAACATCATTAACCAGTCGAGGTTTTTTTATACGAGTCACTGACAAAGAGAAGTGCATTAAAAAATTCAAACAAGATCATTCCTCCAACTTATCAGAATTGTACGAACAACAGTGGTCATGAAATTGAAGATAAGCTCTTATGTAAACCTAACATGTAATGGATAATCATTAACCGTCACAACTGGTGCCATATCAGGAATGTCTTGCATAATAACAAAAGTGGAAATAAACACAAGCTCAAATTTCTGCCAATATGTACAAAATTCAACCAAGTTTTTTAACGAGTCAGCTTAATAAGTTGAACAAAACAAATAATTAAATTGACCATATGAGGGGAAAGGGGGAGCACTGCTGTTTACTTACTGTTTCCAAACACGCAGATAAAAGTGTCATGCCTGGTAATGCATCAATTCCTCGCTGCATGTGGTATAATAGTATTAGAATCTGCCGAAAGGACTAAGGCAACTACTTTTCTTTGCTACTTGACCATGACAAGTATTAAATGACAGCACACAAAAGATGGCAATATACCTGATTTTGCACTCGGGTCTTGTAGACAAATCCTCCACAACAGAACAGCGTTGAAATGACAATGAATCTGCTTTGAGTAAGCCAGTTGAAATTAATAATGTCAAAGTAAACCATAATAGTGGACTATATATGACACTGATGGATACAGGTAACCTCGCAGTAATCATGCAATCAATTTGAACTATTAGACCATAAACATCTATTATTAAGAATCAATAGTCAGTACGCGCATAACATAAAAAGTACACATTCCAGCAGCAAGGCAGCATATGGCACCAATAGTATAGGATATGTACAATTAATGATCAGAGGCCCGCATATATGTGTATCTAAAAGAAGGAACAAAGTCATACATGCAAGCTAGCACTCCAAATACAGCCCATCCCTTGGCAGCATTCCTCCCTTCTGCCTGCCTATAGCCTGGGAAATTGTAGGTATCGAATAGATCAATGTAAAAAAAGTATGCATCAGAAATCAAAATGAAAAAGACAAGTAGATATACAATCAACACAAGTCACCAATTACCTTATGTCCAACATTTTTTTTAAAAAGTTAATATCCACCCCACATTTAGGTAAGGATCTACTGTACCACTATAGTACCAAGTTTTCCACAAACTGTTCTCATGAGTATTAATATTATGAAAATTAAGGCAAACTTGCCATGAGTATTAATATTATGAAAATCAAGGTAAACTTGCCATCTGAAAATGCCTCGATCACAATGTATGGGAATTAGTTAGGATCTAGAAGAAAGTTTTCGCTATCAAACAGAGAAGAAAAAATGGAATAACATTTAAAGCTCTCATTATAAAATTTCTCGGTTCATTTTATATTTTGAACTTTTTTCTTTGGTGCTAAATGTTAAGTGTCTCATGGTTAATCAGTTTATATTTAGACTCTCAGAAACCATAAAAATTTCAGGGATCCAGTTTAACAGTAGATTGCTAAACAATTTATCAGATTGGTAATAGTTGAACAGTGATGAAATTAATCTCCTGCAGAGTATCTAAGACATGATCCAGTAACTGCCTTGCCGGCCAACTTCATCTACATAATCACTATTTGTTTTATGCTTCTTATTTAGTTATTTACTAACCATGTCCAAGAGCTTAATGCCTTAATTTAACATTACTGTGTCTATGAATTTCTGCTCACTCCTTTTCATGCAACTATGTGAGCATGCCCATATAATTGTATTGCTCTGAAATTCACACAAGTGTATGCAGGAGAAAGTATAAACATGTATGATACTTACTGCACATTTTTGTAAGAGTGAACTGTATGGTTTCATAATCATGTACTGGTATAGTAATCACAACTTCATACGGCGTATCACGGGCCTTCTCACCTGCAATTGCAGGTGGAAGCTCAAAACATTTTACTGGAGGTCATATTCCTTTATAATATATATATATATATATATAGGCATTTGATCTAGTGCAAAGTAAGCTTAGAATAGAAAGTAGAAAATAGTTTTAAAATTTTACATTATTTTTATTCTATTTTTAAATCTAACTTCACCATATTTTTCTCCATCTCCCAACGATTAGTTTCCATGCCATATGTGCTATATTTCGACGACTTTCATTTTTCCGATGATCTCCTTATATGTTTATTTAACAAAACCGGTGACTTTGGTGATTCTTATAATACAAATAAGTGATTGTTATAATACAAAATAGTGATTTATCTAATATAAATTAGTGATTGCATTTCGACCAAGTAGCCGATGTTAATATTAATTTTAGGACTCTGATGACGTGTCACTGCCACGTCAGCAAGTGATGACGTGGCAGTTGGTCCTAGTGTCACAACATCACTTGTTGAAGTGGCAGTGGGTATAAAACAAGCGACTTTGGTGATTCTTATAATACAAATTAGTGATTGTTATACTACAAAATAGTGATTTATCTAATACAAATTAGTGATTATATTTCGATCTGGTAGCGGATGTTAATATTAATTTTACTAAAATTAGTGATGACGTGGCATTGGGACCCACAGTCACATGGCAGTGCCATGTCACCATGTGATGACGTGGCGGGGCAGTGCCACGTCAACATGTGATGACGTGGTAGTGGGCTCCACTGGCACGTGGCACTGCCACGTTCCCACGGTCACGTCAGCATGTGGTGACATGGCAATTCCCCTGCCACGTGGCAGTGGGGGGGGGGGGGTCATGATGACGTAGTAGGGACTAAAATGTAAATTATGCAAAGTATGGAGCATAATGTAAGATTTAAAAATAGAATAAAAATAATGTAAATTTTTAAAACTACTTTCTACTTTCTATTCTAAGCTTACTTTGCACCAGATCAAATGCCTATATATATATTCCATGAAAGCATGCACACAAATCTTATCTTACAAAAGGAACATAGAAGTCCATACATCTCCAATCCATAAGCAACACCGAGGGTGACAAAGTTGTTGCTAGATTCCCAGTCATTGCTGAGCCTGACAACCTAAGCTCTAAGCCTTTCTCCGGGGAAATCTAGGAAATATAGGAAATAGAAGCAAAGGTTCAAATATCAATGCCAAATTTATAAAAACATATAATTGTAGCAGATTAAGTACCTTAGCTGTAGGTACTTGCACTAAACTGGAAAGGGAAGAAACAGCTGTCATGTAAAGAGCTACATGAGTCTGTTCCGTTTTGAAGCTGCATTATGAAACATATAACTTCCACATCATGTTCAGTTAATCATGCAATAATGCAATATACTAAAACAAAACTTCAGAAGAATCTTTATGCCATACAGTATATAATATTTACAATTACAAAAAATTAAGAAACTAAAATTTATAAATATTCTATAACTAGTTCTGTAAAATTTCCGGAGTTTGGGGTGGCAGCCCCCTACCTCCTTTGGCTGTTTGAAGGAGGGTGTACTGAGTAAAAAATAATAATAAAATTTGCTGGGTAGTCCGCTAGTACTCCCCATAAAGGGGAAGCAAGAATATAAATATTTTATATCCCCCTTCAAGATAAAAGCAAGAGCTAGATACCAAGGACCAGTATCCACTGCATTTCTTATATTTGCAATACCCTCCAGCGATGTTCCAATTCATTAAACATTGTAAACCATGTTTTTCTAAATAAAAATTTAGTTCAAATCAGTTAAATCTAGGTACAGGGAACCATGGTTATTACAGCGCCAAGTCGAGCATTGACGCCCATCGAGGAGACTAGTCCACAAGTTGTTCATATACATATATTTACTAGATTAAATAAATAATATAGCTAAACACATCAATTTCACAATTTAAATCAAAAGTAATAGAGTAATAAGTTCAAATTAGGCATATATTTACATCCAAATACCAAATATTAAACATGTCCAAGCAAATAAAAACACAAGTGATGACGAAAATCAAGTAAAGTAATCCATCTCAATATTGAGTTCATCTCCATCCCTAATTTGTGTATTTTCATTGGTCAAATTAGGTGATTGTACAGTGTACACCATAATCATGGTTATCACAGACCTCATCGAGCCAAGTCAGACGTCAAAAAGCTCGGTGCCTGAGTACCTTTGAGGCGACAACTAGCATTTCGTGAAAACAATGCAGGGAACAAAGATTTCGGTAAAATATACAAATTATTATTTGAGTTCCCAACCATTTGAAAGCCAGTGTTCCAGATCAATCTCCCCTAAACCATTCACTGAATACCTTTAATCAGCTTCTTAGTACTCGGACAACTCATTAAAATCTGCAATCATGTGTCTTATTTTTTTTTATTTTTTTTGTTTGGGGGTGTACTGAAAACAAACAAAAAAAAAAGAGTGCAAGTCAAAGATTTATTAAGATGGAAGAAATAAATTTGTGCATGTTGGACTTTAAGATAACAATATAGACAGCAATACCAATGCTGAGTTTCTAACCTGAATTCCTTATGCACTTTTTCAAATCCTAGTTGGGTCATTCCATTGTAAACCTGCATAGTTTATAAGTAGCAAATGTGATTTTCAATAATAATCAAACATACGGTTTGTAACTTTAGTATTTCGTAAGATATATGTATACAATTTCCCAGGACCGTGGATGCAAACCGACTGTGAAGCCCTCAAACACCCGCAATCCCTGTTTCTCGCATGGAATGGCAAGTTCAATGACAAGACTACATCAACAGTAGGAAACATATTATTTAAGTTCAAACATATGATTATAAAAAATCGCAGAGTAAATGTAAGTAAAACCAGTTGATGTCGCTGAATTAAATTTTTTAGCAACTTAGATAGGTAACCCATATGTTAATGAGCACCAATAAACTAATGTTTCTCCTAATCTAAGCCCCTAATTACTCAAACTTTAAACAGTAACTAGCTGCAAGCCCCTAGACACTTCTTTAGTTCTTTTAACAAATGGTTTACACAGATCCACATGGAGTTCAAGGGTTATAAGACGGAAAATGCATGAGGCCCTTAACTTTCTTGACATCAATGATCTAGTAGTATATTTTTTTTCTATTTTTACAAATTCAACATGGCTTAATCCATCATGGTTGGCCAAGTGGCGAGGAATTGGTCCCAAAGAGCTAATACAGAATAGGGTTAAAGGTCCCAATTTTGATACTCCTTGGAGGTGACTTTGCTGGGGAAAAGTTTCTCATTCTCCTTAAGATAGGGCAGAAAAGCAAAAGTAAGGCAAGCCACACCTAGGAGAACTCCATTTACTCGCCCAGGCTCTGGTGGGGATCACTCTTATCTAATGCGGGGACACCTCACGGGAGAAATCAAGTAAATAATATCAATTATACCAGGTTTACCCAGCAGTCTGATATTTAATGTAGAAACAAGAAACAAATCCATCAGAAGTTTATGCTAGAAACCTGCACGTTGATGCATAGACAACATCACATATACACCCAAGTCCACCTGAAATTTAATAAGAACCAAACACCAGGGATTAAGATATTATATTCTCAAACTTGCATTGTGCATACTATCTCATAACAATAGCACAAGTTACTATAAATCATTATCGTATATCTCTCATCACTGGTGCAGTTGACATGAATTGTAACATGTCTAACATCTAACACCCCTAACAATTCTTAGAACACTGGAACATGCAATTGGCACCAACCACTAATTGAAGAAACTGCCGTTAACATGATATGAGTTAGGTTGTAAACTAGAGAAAATAATTTGTCTTCAGATTATACTTTTTCAACTCTCTAATAATACCTTTTCATATAAAATTGGCTTTCCTGGGGAAAGAAAAATTAAAAAATATATAGGGACTATCAGCATGCACATCTTGTTACACTATAACTTATCTAATTAAGAGCAATTACAAGCTTCAATATTTTCCTTAACAGAGGTTAAACAACACTCAAATCTAGATGAATTAATATCAAATAAAAAGCCTCTTAGACTTGTTTTGGAAAGAGAGAGAAAACTATAAGTAAATTCTGTGATGAAAAGTATGCTGAACACTTTTAAGACATGTCTGATATTCATATATACATATATGCATACTTATGATAGATAAAGAAAATAAAGTAAATTATAAAATTCACTTCCTTTCAATAAAAGAACACGTACCTTTACATTGTCCATTTGGACAATCTCCACAAATGATATTTACCTAAAGAATGGCAAGAAACTTAAAGTGTTTATAAATAATGCAATCCTTCATCATTTAAATATAAATCTGTACAAGCAGCATTTAGGTACTAGCAAACTAAACCTATAAATCAAGCGATAATTATTGCAAACTAACCTGAGCTGTACGCCCCCTTTTGTCAAAACTTTTTTCACATTTCGTCAGGTCACCATCATAAAATTCCTGAATGTATATAGAACCAAAATACTATCAGAATAGATTTTACAAGAATGTGATACTTAGGAGGAAAAGTTCAGATAAGATTGTAAACAGGATCCACAGAAATGGCCGGGAAGATTATTTAGTAGCCATTCTAGTTTCCAATAAACAGGCCATAAGGAATGTCATTTGTTACAGGACATGTAATGTAATGCAAATGTTAGTTTATTTATATTAACAAGTTAAACTTTCAGTTTCAGATATATAACTATCACCATTTACAGCTTACTTGCACGAAGTTATAGCTTCCTGAACCAGCAGAAAAATAGTTGAAGTGATCAAATCTTCCAAAATCAACATATCCCTGCAAATGTATACATGGACATTTAGCCGATACCAATCACACCAAAATTGATAAAACATATATGGATCATGTTTACATTTGACAAAGCAACTATATAAAGAGTTGAAAGCATAAAATGGTCCGTCTTTATACAGACGATGCGAGATTTCAAAGTATACTTTATCTTATTTTTCATTAAATATTGGCTGCACATGAAAACCTTGAACTCAGTCAGTGGTTAGTAATAAGACCATGACCTACACCATTGTTTGAAACATGTCTGAGACCCAATGCTATGATCGAACATAAGCTCACATGTACATATGAAAAGCATGTTTTTCTATTCATTTTTAGGTGTAAAAGGTGCTGGTAACATGCCATGAACAATATATGTGTTAATACATGAATTATCAATCCCACCAGAGGGTGGAGGAACATACACGGGGGTTAGTTGTTGCTAAAAGACCCCTGATAAACATATATTGAAACGCAAAGCAATAGAATATATTTCAACTCTAGTATAAGGGAGACAAAAAAAATAATATTGAAGTTATATACGAGAACAAATGTCCAATTTTAGTAAGGCACAGGTATGGGCTAGATATGACTACCTCTTGTGATCTACTCTCCACGTCTTTACAAAATCGAATCGCTGTGTCTGTATCCTGCATGAACATGTAAACATCATTACAGGTCTGAAACATTTGATATAAAATACAAAGTAAGCACAACTTTTTAGTGAATGCAATCACGATCCCCTGTACTATGTAAGTGTTGATGCTATTGTATTTTAGGCAGTGACCCACATGGAGGAGTGATCCTCACAGTTTTCCTTTAATTGCGAAAAGAATTGGTGCTCACAGTCTAGCAAGCCCATGCTCCTACTTGACTGGTGATATATAGTTCTATCAAGCTCCCAGTCAAGAGGTAAGAGAAGACGTGAAAATGTGTTAATGTCCCACCTTTTAGTGCCATTGTTAGTGACTCATATGTTGCTACCACGTATCCCAAATAGCTAATATGTACTTAAAAAGATTCATCTCTCCAAAGTGAATAAGTGAATAACCCCCTTGTTTGTTCCTAATACATATATATTACTCACTCATATAATTCAGCTATGTGCGGACAGAGGATAGATCATCAAATATGAAGCTATAAGGAGGGGTAGCAGCATCTGCTGCATTGTATGGAGAACGCTACAAGAGAGACACAGCCTACCAACACATGTGCTCATACTATGCAAAATCCAACAATGTTGGTACCATTCTCCCAACTCATCACCTATCTCACAAATTATACGCCTACTCTCATAAAGAAAAAAAATAAACATACGGGTCACTAACAGAACTATCACTGCCTCACACAACCCTAAATTCCACGACGAACACTCTCTCCTGTACAATAGTGAAAAAACTAAATAAGCATCACACATAACCTACAATATACAGGAAAAATTACCTTGCCCTCGTGCTCAAAAGGATGCCCAATCAAGGTACTCTAGTCAACAGCTTAAGCAAAAAACAATACAATATATTGTAAAAGAATGCATATAAAGTAAGTAAGTACATTTCTGCTCCTAAAAAAAGGATACAAAATCAAAAATGTGACTGGAATTATCAAGAACGTAACAAGTGGTAGTGGGTACAACAACTGAATCTGCTTCTTTGAGTTGATAAAAAACAACTGCGACAAAATGGGTATAAGTAAATCAAAATCAAATCAATAAAATATAAAGAAAGAGAGTGAAAGATACCAGTGATGATAGTCAAACGGAAAAGGTCGCAGAGAAAAGACGCATCGGATGGGTCTCTCCATGTCCGCATCTCTTGGGAGAGAGAACGAGTGAGTAAGAGAGCTGAAATCCTAATTCAGGGCGTACTCAATTCAGATAAAATAAATGGATCAAGATTTAAGACCATGGATAGATTATATTTGATTCAAGATTTCGCGGTAATTAGTCCGCGCATAATTAATTATAAATTAAATAGAATTACTTGTATTAAGATAAGATTTTAAAATATTTAAAATATATATAAAAATTTAACATAATATATGAATTTTAAAAATTCGTGTTTAAATATTATTGAATTTTAATTGATTAAAAATAATTTAAATTGAATATCTCTAGATTTAAAATTATTATTTAAAATTCAAATTAAATACTCTTAGATTTTAAAACATTATTTAAAATCTTAATTAAATATTCCTAAATTTAATTAATATTTTTCAATTTAAGTGAAATATTTTCAAATTTTTAAAATATAAAAAAATACTTTACGGTCTCAACTGAATACACCCTTAATCGAGAGTCTGTGATTATGCTTACCCAAAAGCATCTGCACCTTCTCTATACTGTAGTTGATTGTCCTTCAATTTTAATTACGAGTTTGTAAGCACGGCACGACGGAAGTATACATTTAAAACTGTCATAATAAAGACGTGATAAGTATACATTTTTTATTAGAATTAAACTTTTTACTGGATTATTTATATATAAAAAATTCACCGTAAATAAATTATTTATGACGGATCCTTTGTATTGGTGCGGTGAAGTATTTTAAGCATAACTATCTGCACACTGGCAGTAGACCTGGTAAATTGGGTCTGGATCCGAAAGACCGACCCGAAATGTAGGGAATCGAATCCGAATTTGATAATCCGAAAGTGTATCCGAATCCGAAACAATCCGATCCGAACCGATATCGGTTCAATATAATCAAATCTGAAAATGATCTGAAAACCGATTTGATCCGATCCGAAAATGATCCGGAACCGGAATTTTAACCGAAAATAATCTGAAATAACACATCCGATAATAACCCGAAATCGATTAAATCCTAACTAAAAAGTATACAAACTGAATATGGCTCAAACTAAATTATAGAATTTAAGTGTATTTCATACATACAATCTTATGGTTCGTTACACTCACATGTACATTATACACTTATACATAATTCATATGTACAATACATGTGTTCGTAAAATAAAATATTAAAAAAATAAGAATAACATTTATTTTGAATTTGTTAGAAAGTAAAGAAAAGTGAATATAAATTCATATTTAAAAAAAAATACTGTATATTATATATGTACATATAAAATTTATTTATATTTTTATTTGGACATCAAGATTTTTTTTTGAAAAATTGTTACATTACAAAATTTAGTGAAAATTTCTTTTATCATATTGACCAGAGTCTGAAATGAAGAAATATATTACTTAATCGAGTTAATTATTTTGTTCGGTATTATTTTATCAAATTTTAACTATAATTTGTCAAATTTATTTAATGATCTTTATTTAAATTCAATGATAATTCAAATTAATTTAACAATAATCCGAACTTAACTTTCAAATCCAAACAAAATCTAATTTGAAATAAGAAATCCGAAATTATCCGAACCGGATTTAATCCGATTTTTATCTGAAATTCATCTGAATTTTAATCCGATTTTGACCCAAACCGAAATCGTACCGATCCGAACCGAAACCGATTCAATTTATGTAAAACCGAAACTGGATCCGAACCGAATCAAATCCGATCCGATCCGAACCGAATAAAAATATATTATAACCGAAAAGTGATCCGATCCGAAATTAATCCAAACCGTTTACCCGAATTATCAGGTCTACTGGCCAGTGCACACATGTTGGGCTGAAAATTGATCCATTAGTTATCATCAATTCAGTGTATAGGGTTATTGATATGTTGATTTTCAAAAAAATTATGAAAATACAGATCCGTTCTTAAAATATAAAAATGTATATTCATGCCTTTGAAGACATCATTCATATATTTAATAATTGTACCCGGTTCTTTTTACCTATTTTATCCTTAATTTTATTGTATATGATTAAAATTTTAATTTAATGTTGCTTTATTCTTTACTTGCACTACTATTTGATCAATATCGGCATCTCCATTGTAAATGTTGTTGGAGAATTTCGTAACAACAGATTTCGGAGGTTTGTTGAAATAATTGAGCAAAAAGTATAATAATATGAATGTTAATAGGGATTAGAGCTTGTAAAAAAGATTAGGTTAGACTTGGGAGGTATCTTGATTTGTCTCGTGTATCGGATCTCTTTTGTCAAGATGTATGCATACGTATTTATATACGATCAAATCCACGCAGTACTTTAGGAATATATTTGTTAAATATGAGAATTAATTGATTTTATCTGATATAATTTTAGCGTTGTGATATCTTCCTGATTTGAAAGATATCTTTGGAGATATTTTCCGTAATTAGTACATTGAGATTGATTCTTTCCTCATTTCAGAGAGAGGATATCTTGGAGATTAAACAATTGATTATTAATTAAATTAATACTAAAAATAAAGTGAAATAAAAGCACTATGCCAAAAATATGGCATAACAACTACTCCCTAGTTCTTCTGTGCAACTTGTTGTAGTAGAGAACTAAGCATTATTCGATTGCTGAAATATCTGAAAATAAAGATTAGTGAAAAATATGAAACATCACAGTGTCCGTAATACTTATGCGGATGCAAGTAGACATCATGCGATAACGAAAATAGGATATATGTTTTACCAAGATTTGTAAGTGCGCGAGTATAATAATTTTGTAAAAATTCATTGCGCTCTTCATTGTCAAGTTAGGACCTTGGCGTTTGTATAATTTGAATTGGTGTACACGCTTTTCAAGTGTCTATGCGAATCATACAAGAAGTGTGATGTCTTCGATCACCCATGAACTCCCTCAGTTGAAAAATGAGACCTTCAATAAAGTTTACTCATTTGAAGATGTGGGCGTTCAATAATGTAAGTTTCACCCGTCAACTCCGTATTGAGGAGAAAAGTATTACATAATGCAAGTTTTGCCCGTCCGCTTCATGTTAGGGAGGAGGGCCTTCAGGGGGTTGATGACTCATTATTTCAAGCGTGTAACATTGCTGGAATTATTGTTTTATATGGCTATCTCACCTGACAATTTAAGCTCGCAAGTTTATAAAAACAAATCTTAAAATATATATATATTACGCGACAATATTTACAAAATATTTTGAACACAATCAAGACGCATCCATAAATATTTTGAACATATATAATTTTTTTTCTTAAAATATGCTCCTTAATTGAAAGAATTTTGCTAAAGATAGTATGTCTTGCCATAATGGCTAAATATTTTTCTATACAATCTTATAAACATATCCACAATCATTAAAATAAATATGTTGTACGATTTGTTTTCTAAAATATATGTGTCTCCCAAAATATTGATAGCATAAATTTTCAATCACAATATATGCAGCTCGCACAAATTTTTAGATAATAAAATAAATTTCATGCATGACAAATAATATATGTGATTGCAAAAAATAAAAATAAGAAAACTTATCTCATATTTTTATCAGATGGATATAATATGTAGATGTTGTGCTTCTTCGATGGTGAGGGTTCCAACACCATGATTTGCTTACAATAGTTTCCTCATCTTTATTCACATGATTCTTTACTCCTATTTTCTGTTGTATGTTGTTTAATACGCCATAACTCCATCGTTCGACTCCTCCATTGAAGTTGTCTAAAATCTTTAATTAACTCCCCATGTGTATTGTATTCGTTTGATATGTCATTTGTTCTCCACAAATGAAAAATAAAGTCATCCTTCTAGCGCCAATTGTTGTTGGAAGATTTTCGTAATAACAGATTTCGGAGATTTGTTGGAATAATTGAGCAAAAAGTATAAAAATATGAATGTTAATGGGGATTATAACTTGTAAAAAAGATTGGATTGGACTTGAGAGATGTCTCAATTTTTCTCGTGTATCGGATCCCTTTTGCCAAGATGCCTGCGTACATATTTATATACGATCAAACCCACACAGTTCTGTTATAATTGAATATATTCCCGAGAGACTTTAGGGATATATTTGTTAAATATGGGAATTAATTGATTTTATCTGATATAATCTTAGCGATGTGATATCTTCCAGATTTGAAAAATATCGTTTGGAGATATTTTCCGTAATTAATGCATTGAGATTAATTATTTCCTCGTTTCAGAGAGATGATATATTGGAGATTAAACAATTGATTATTAATGAAAATAATACTAAAAATAAAGTGAAATAAAAGCATTATGCCAAAAATATGGCATAACAATAAAATTGACTTTGTTTGACAACAAAGTTAAATTTAACTTTTAAATATAAATTTAGAATACATAATCATAAACTCTAATTCACAAATAATACACAACTGATCGTACAATCATTTGACCGTGTTTACATGATATACCTGATATAGAGGTGAAATTATTGGAGGAATCGAAAATCACACAATCAACCAAAAATCAATTGCGTTTGTATGTATGCCGGCATGTGTTTGTATATATATATATATATATATATATATATATATATATATATATATATATATATATATATATATATATATATATATATATATATATATATATATATATATATATGAATCCACTGTGTTTATATGTATATGTCGAATCAACTTCCTTGTTTGTATGTATATGATCAAATCGTGTCATTCCCAATCGCCTTTGTTGTCTCTCTATGTAATATGTGTTCTAGGTTCGATTGTGGGCAATAGAAATACGAACGAGTTGCGCTAATTTATCGGGACCCGTACACGAATCTCGGTAAATAACTGAGACTCGTCTCTATTTTTTTAATCATGATTGTCCGTTCACTGATCCAACGGACAGAGAATAATATGCCCGAAAATACTTCATCAGCGTATGTTGGGGATCAGCTCCCAATTTTCAATTTAGTAATATTTTACCAAACTCTTTCAACATTCATTTAAAGAGGGTCAATTTGCACTTTATTTTTTATTATTTAATGTCATGGTAAAGATGGCTATATCTATATATATATAACAAATTATCCATTTATGCATCTTTTCATTTAATTATAACTATGCATTATAGTGGTGTTTTTTAGTTTTAGTTTTATATTATAGCTATAAAACATACATTTAGCTATCCATCGGATTTGCTCTAAAAATAAATATGGTTACATAGAGTAATAAAAGTGTAAATGAGTTCAATCGAGTCCAACTTTAGGTTGTTCATATTTTGCTTGTTTAAATTTTTTTAATTTAAATTCAAATTTGAACTCTTATCGAACCAAATATTTTGTTTGAATTTAACTCGTTAGTATTCACAAACATGTTCACAAATCAATAACGAACACATGTTCATAAATAACTCACAAACACATCTCATAAGATATTACTCACGAATATCATTCACGAACTTTTGTTTATGAAAATTTTAATTTACAGACTCATTCTCACAAAAAATTTACGTATATTTTTTAAAAGTTTGATGTGAAGAAAAATAGATAAATTTAAATTCTAATATCAAAATAATTAGTGAACAGTAATTTATCACGTCTTCGGTCCAAATTCCAACTTCAAAGAAGTATAAACTTGACAATTATGAAATTTATATACATACATATATTTATATTGAATAAAAATTTAATTATTATATCAACCTTATAATTAGTATTAAAATAAATTATCTTAATTAACTAATTATCCCCAACCTTTTTAATAAATTTACACAAAGAATATCAGATTAATTTCACCGAGTTATATGAAGTTAACCACTCTTAAATTAAGTAAACAATATATTTCATTGTGATAAAATGTCTAAACACCCATCTATTTAGCCACTTTTCATTTATATTCATATAATTACTAGCATCACCATCCCCTCCACTTTCATTTTCAAATATACTGGTTATATGAAGAGTTACACAGAGTTATACAGGTTATATGAAGAGTTATACCGAATCATTTTCATTTTCAAACGGTTTTGACAAGCCAGCTGAAGAGGAGGCTACCGGAGATGGAGACGCCGACAGCGGTGTCAATCCTATTGAGCCGGCGCCTGCCGGCCTCAACCTGTTGAGCCACCGCCTGTTATCGAAGATATGATATTAGTTAATGATGATGATGTTACACCGCGGCCTAAGCTGTCTTTAGTCTCAGTGAGTTTTAAGGAATTTTGGATCATGTTCACCCAATGTTTTCTCTTCCTTCTTTCTGTGCTCGCCATGAAGTATCCTGCGAGACTCAACCCGCGCAGATCTCTAGGTTTTTCTGGTGTTTGTTTTTCTTTGAAACCCTAACCTATAGTTATATGTTTAAAGTCATCCTGTAAACAAAGCCAGCTGGATGTTTTATGTACAACGGGCGAGAGATGACAAAAGGGTTTTCTACCCCAAATTCATAGCTAATATTCTTGGTTTTTTAACCATTTTAACAACTACTGCCTCTGCCTATGACAGCTTATCTACCGCAAACGACCCAATATTTTCCTATCATTTGGCGTGTTTCTAGTACGTTGTCTTTTGCCTTCAATATCTTACAGACATATCAATAAGATAAAAAGATAAAGTCACGGCCTTAGTTGAAAGGGTTAATGAAACACAAACCACCTTTCGTAGACTTCGAAGATCTACTATTTTTCCTCCCAAGGGAAGATTTGTCTTGTACGAACCAGATCCAAGTTATCCGGTCTATAGTATATAAATTACTAACTAGGGGATGCTGTAATGTTTAATGTCTAATATGGAAGGTTCCTAGATCTTATTTTGCTGCTGATGTCTAATGAATGAATGCTGTTGTTAAAAACTTCTTATTTTGCTGCTGATGTCTAATGAATGAATGCTGTTGTTAAAAACTTTAATATGTAAAGATATGTAGTCATTAGTTGAACGGATTAGTGATAGTAGAGTTTAGTGATTAATATTGTACTTGTTTAGGGTTGAACACTGCGCGCGGTTGTGACAATGATGGTGGTAATCAATTTTAAATCTAATATTTTATTTTTTGAGTAAAAGTTGTCCAAAGTATCATATCACAAATCTTCGTTCTAACTGACTTTTAAAATTTAATAAATTTTTATATTTTGTCAACAACGAGAGAAGATGTGAATTATATGCATGTCTAATAAATTTTCACTTAAATCTACTGTAGAGAAAATTTTGAAGCTCTAGACAAAATGAGAAAAAATAATGTAATATTACCGCGTCTTAGCTCTAGTTTATTTAAAATTTTGATTCTGCCATTCTTCTCTACATAAATTTTGTGTAATCTTGTTGTCTTTTATATTGGTATCGTTTTTCTCTTTTCCTTGTCATTTTATCTTTTATCTTGTTATCTTTTCCTGTCACTTGATTTAGACAACCTAATTTAGACAAATTCCTTTTTCTATATATATATTGTAGTTTGATTTGAAATATGTGCAATTCATCTCACCTAGCTTGTCTAGAGGTTGTTGGGTACATGAGTTACTTGCAAAAGCTAAAGGTTGTTAGTTTACTAATGTTGAAGACAATTGAACCGAAAAACACTAATCACTGCGGGCACGTTTTAACTTATCTTATAAATAATTTATAAATAAAAAAATGTACGTATTTATCTTATAAATATTTGTTATCAAAAAGATAACAAATATTAATTTATACTCCTATGTTTCGATAAACTATCATACTATTACTACGTTGATAATGTGTGCGCGCACACACACATTGACACGTTAATTATATGCATTTTGATCTGACGCAGGCCAAGAGAAGAAAGCCGATCAGCTATTGATGCAGCGGAAGAGTTCATGTCATGTTCAGAGTTTCCTGCATTCATAAAGGTTATGCAGGGGGTCTTATGTGAGAGGTGGCGGGTACATGGTGAGACTTGCACCATCAGCTAATCATATCGATTCGAAGAGAAAAAATACTTTACACTACTCTGCTTCAGTTATATTATTAAATTGATCACATTTCTATGCTGGCTGAAACATATTCGCACTTCAATTACTTGTGTAATATAGATGGATAATGTTCATGCTGGCAATAAGATATATAATATGTTAGTGCAGCCTCTAGGATCAGATTTTGCAAAAATGCATGGGAAAGACAGCTTAGGGAAATTAAGTGAAGTTTGAGGTTTCAGGTAAGACGTGGACCGTTGGAGTAGTAAAAGATGGCAGTAGATATAGGTTGATTAGATGCTGGAGTTATGTTAAGGGTGACACCAACGGCTGTTCCAATAGCCAAGAAAAAAGAAAGGAAATAGAAGAATGCAGAAGGAGAGTTGGGGCAATTTTCTCATATATATTTCTCCAAGCAAACACACAATATATAGAAAGAACTACTACTGCTCCTAAGTACTAGGGAAACTAGTGGAAACGTGGGTATGCCCATGATTTCCTTTATTTTAGCAACAACCAAGACTACTTCAAACATATTCAGACCATAAACTAATAAACTAATTCAAATAATTTATTTGCAGCAACGAAATCAAACACTGCCTAGATAACTTAGGACACATAACAATCCACCCCACTAGAAGACACCTTGGCCGCAAGGTGAAACCGTGGAAAAGTGCGAGTAAAACGCCATTTGTTCTCCCAGGTAGCGTCCTCAGGAGGCTGTCCCTCCCATTGCACTAGAATCTCCCCGAAGAAATAACGTGGCCAAGATAGTTAACTTGTGCCACTCCAAAACAACATTTTGAAAGCTTGGCAAATAGTTGATTAGCACATAATAAACTCAGAACCGTACGTAGATGATCAAGGTGCTCTGTCAAAGATTTTGAATAACTAAGAATATCATCAAAGAAGACCAAAACAAACTTACGTAGATGTGGCCGGAAGATGTCATTCATCAAGCATTGAAAAGTAGTCGGGGCATTAGTGAGGTCGAAAGGCATAACAATGAACTCATAGTGACCATCATGCGTATGGAAGGCCGTCTTGGAAATGTCTGGCTCACTAACCCGAATTTGGTGATAGTCGGAACGGAGATCTAGCTTAGAGAAAATAGTGGCACCATGTAATTCGTCGAGGAGTTCATCAATCACAGGAATTGGGTATTTATCCTTAACAGTAATATCGTTTAAGGACCGGTAGTCGACACAGAATCGCCACGTGCCATCAGATTTTTTTACTAACAAGACTGGTGACGAGAATGGACTGTGGCTGGGACGGATCAGTCCCTTCTGCAACAGCTCCGCGACCTGTTTCTCGATTTCAGTCTTTTGTAAGTAAGGTTGTCAGTATGGTCTGGAACTCACGGGTTTGGATCCAGGCATTAGAGGAATATGGTGATCATGGAAACGCTGAGGAGGCAACCCTTCGGGCTCTCGGAAGACCTGCTCAAACTCGGTTAATACACGTTGTACCTCTGGACAAGGGATGGAGTCATTAGGAGGTTCTGCGTCCACTGGGGAAACTTGAAGAAGTAAGGCAAAACCTTGCATTCCCATCAATTCGTTTGGTTTTAAGGCAGTCAGCTCCGTACCTTGCAACCCTTGTAACTTGTGTGTTGTCTCTCCTTGACGGAACCCCAGTGTGAAATTCTGGAAATCGATTTCGATAGGGCCCAACGTCTTCAACCACTGAACCCCCAAGACAAGGGGACAAGCTGCAATCGGTAGAACAAAGAAATCCGTTGTGATCTTGTAACCCTGAATGAGAATTGTAAGACCCGTAACTCGTCCTACGCAAGACAACTTCTCACGGTTAGCAACAACCACCTCTAATTTGACCGTCGTGTCCACCCTGAGTCCAAACCGCTCCACCACTAACTGCTCGATAAAATTGTGTGTGCTACCCCCATCGATTAAAATCACCACATTTTTGTTATTAATCTTGCCAGGTAATCGTAAAGTTTGAGGCAGAATGGAACCTGAAATGGCATGAAAAGATATCTCAGCATGATCCAAGTCAGAAGGGACATCCGTAATCTCCACTCCTTGGGTGGTATTGTCTTCCACAGCCTCTACTTCACTGATCATGAATAATTGGGGCTTGCTGCATTTATGACCTGGCATATATCGTTCATCACAGTAATAACATAACCCCTTTTCTCGTCGTTCCTTGGCCTCAGCTCCTGATAAACGGCGTACTGGGTTTGGAGCCGGTAAAGCCAAACGTGGAGATGGCGCTGGGCCTAAAAGTCCCGCGACGGGCGATGTTGAAGATGGAGGCTGGATACTAGGAACTCGAGTGGAAGAAGGGAACCGTCGGTGCAACCCCATCTTCTCCTCAACCAGCCGAGCCAATCCCATGGCATCCACGACAGTGCGTGGTTTCTTGAGCTTTACTTCCAAACGAATCTCTTCTTTCAGGCCCCCCACAAAACAACCCAGCAAGAACGACTCTGGCAGGTTCTCAATGCGATGCGACAGCCGTTCAAAAGACTCAATATAAGTCGCAATGGTAGTACTTTGTTTGAGCCTGTGTAAGGACTCTGAAGGATCATCGAACTCGGTTGGCCCAAATCGAAGCAACAATGCCTTGGTAAACTCTGCCCATGTAAGCGGTCCACGTGTCTTCGCAAACCATTGGTGCCACTGTAAGGCGATGCCGTCAAGATGAAACGAAGCCAAGCTGACGCGGTCACCCTCTGTTACGTTTTGGAACGCGAAATACTGTTCAGCCTGGTAAATCCACCCCGTAGGATCATCTCCACTGAACCGGGGAAAATGGAGTTTCAGGTAAGGCTTAGTTTCCTTCCCAACGATGGTACCTTGGCCGGATCCCGAAGGTGAGGCTATATGTTGTTCCTTAATGGCCTGGACATCCGTCACCAATTGGTGGAACATGGTAGTCAGTTTTTCAAGCGTTTCATTAGTACTTTGCTGGAAATGTTCAAAAGATTGTTTGCGTGTCTCCATCGGATCAGGACCGTTTTGATACCACTGTTAAGGGTGACACCAACGGCTGTTCCAATAGCCAAGAAAAAAGAAAGGAAATAGAAGAATGTAGAAGGAGAGTTGGGGCAATTTTCTCATATATATTTCTCCAAGCAAACACACAATATATAGAAAGAACTACTACTGCTCCTAAGTACTAGGGAAACTAGTGGAAACGTGGGTATGCCCATGATTTCCTTTATTTTAGCAACCAAGACTACTTCAAACATATTCAGACCATAAACTAATAAACTAATTCAAATAATTTATTTGCAGCAACGAAATCAAACACTGCCTAGATAACTTAGGACACATAACAAGTTACTTGGCAACTTTCGAACCTATCGATACCGAAGATTATACTCCGGACTTCAATTTTCAGCAGTACCAGTCAAGTATTTAAATTGTTACCCACATAGTCTTAAGTATACTTGAATTAGTAGGGCATGGATAGGGCTCAAAATCGATTCGAGATATTATTTACTGGAATGAGAGCCCTCGTTTGGTATAAGGTTGAGGCATCCAAGTTGACATCAATTTCATCTTCATTTGCTTCTACACTACCATCCATTACCACAGCGTCATGCGCTCTCCCTTGCTCAGTTGCTCCCCCTACTTTAATATTTTCACCAACTCCTATCTCTCCATGTATTTTTAAAACTAACAGAAGTTAAAACACATATAATTAGCTAATCATAAATATCAAAATTTAGATAATTAGCTATGGCAGATTTGCCTGTCCTTGGAGGCCCGTACAACAGGGTAGCCTCTCTTCCAAGCCCTCCTACCCTCTTGAAGTAATCTCTCCTCTTCACAAATAAATCCAAATCATCCATGAGAACTTTCTTGTCACTAGGCTCCATTGCCACCGTCTCAAATGTGGATGAATGTTCTAGATTAATAAAGGACCAAGACCCTCCTTCAAAATTGTGCAGTTTCAAACCTCTCTTTGAATTTTTTGTAGCGTCTGCTTCTTCCTGGACAGATGGTATGTATGAGTCCATGACAACATCCCTATTATTTTCTCAAAACGAAGCTCAAACCACTTCTTGGCCTTACTCGAGAATCGCAAACTGTTTTCTTTCTCCATTGTGTCATCAGAATCACTGAAAAGGAACGCCCATGTAATTTTAACAACTATGTGAAATTCAGTTATGTATTCGGTTTGTGCTAATTTAGTAGTTAGTTTTTTGATTTTCTGGACCGGCTGGTAGATCCTAATGCAAGTTGTTGGAGTAGTTTTGGTGGACATGTAAATTCCAAAGGAATCAAATAAATAGTTTGAATTTTTATATTCGTCAAGCTCTTCGACTATCAGAGTGAAGAGAGAATTATTTTCAACGATGACGCGTTTCTTGAAGAAGCTTGAGATGGCAGCATGGACATGTTCTTGAACTTGACGAGGGACTATTTGATGATAAATAGGGTTTTACAAGGATACAGTAAAAACTCAAAATAGGGTTTTGTAGACAAGAAATTGAATTATATTACCAGAATTTGAAGGGCACTCTCAGCAGAGATTCTATCATGTTTCTCCAAACTCTGAACTTCAGAAGGACAACTTGTAATTTGTATAGTACTAGATTCCTCGGATGATTAAGATGTGAACAGAGGTGGGTAATGAAGGAAATTTGTCAACACATCACAAGCAACTCCGTCCTAAAGGTAGGTCATGAGAAGGGAAAACCGAGAGAAGAATAAAATTGCGGATCCCAGGAAATTAGAAATAAGTGTGGAGAAATTTGGATTTATGACATTTGTAATAAAACACACAGATATAAATAAATATATAATTAATTAATTGAATCACTTCTTGCCTTTGTTTGAGATAATAAACCTTAAAACAGAAGAATGGAGAAAAGTTCTAGTAACATTGTACAAACTGATCACCGGCAGCCATTAGTTTTTATTCTCTTGGCTTCTGGGAGATGTCCAACTTCATCAGTGGTGGTTTCCCCATTACTGGTTTCAACAATAGTCCTTTTCCTCTTTTTTTCCTTGAGAAAATCTACAAGCCCTTTTAAACACACATCAGCATCATATGTCCTCATAAGTTCCTCAGCAACTTCAGCAGGGGTGGCTTCAACACTTCCTAGTAGCTCTTCGATCTCCCTGAAACGCCAATGTTGTTGTTTGATGTCCAGATAGGTGGAAGCTAGAGTTTTGAAACCATTAATAGTAAGATAAGACATGTGAATGTGCATGTCCATTCGTCCAGGACGCAGCAATGCTGGATCAAGCTTATCCTTGTGGTTGGTTGTGAAGATTATAATCCTCTCATCTCCACAGCTAGACCATATCCCGTCTATGAAATTCAGTAGTCCCGACAGTGTAAACTGCAGATACCACAAAATAAGGTGAAGATACTTAATATTATGAATAAATGGGAAACTGCTTTTAACTAATAAATGAGAAAATACATATAATTAATTAATAAGCACACAACAAATAGTAAATTACCTTATGTGCTGGAGTATTTCTGTCAGGCAAGTCGATGCTACAATCAATATCTTCAATTACAAGGATGGATCTGTTTGCAATCCCCTAAGACAAACATCAGCATCACACAGCAGGAATGACTTCAACACTGCCTAACAGCTCTCCTATCTCCCGAAAACGCCAGTGCTGATGTTTGATGTCTAGATAGGTGGAAGCTAAAGTTTTGAAACCATTACTAGTAAGATAGGACATGTTAATGTGCATGTCCATTCGTCCAGGACGCAATAATGCAGGATCAAGCTTATCCTTGTGGTTGGTTGTGAAGATTATAATCCTTTCATCTCCACAGCTCGACCATAGTCCGTCTATGAAATTCAGTAGTCCAGCGAGTGAAAACTGCATGCACCAAAAATTAAAGTCAAGTCACTAGAATTTTAAATGAATGAAAAAACCATTTCATTAATTTACAAGCACACAGCAAATAATAAGTTACCTTGGGTTTACCATCCTTCGCTTCTTCTGTCTTTGCTTCCGTCTTTCTGTCAGGAAGGTCGATACTACAATCAATATCTTCAATTACAAGAATGGATCTGTTTGCAATCTGCAACAACAATCTCCTTAACCCAGAGTCACTATGCACATTTGTGAGCTGCAAATCATAAATATCAAAATTTAGATAATTAGCTATGGCAGCCACCAAACTCGATTTGCATGTCCCTGGAGGCCCATACAACAGGTAGCCTCTCTTCCAAACCCTTCCTACTCTCTTAAAGTAATCTCTCCTCTTCACAAATAAATCGAAATCATCCATGAGAGCTTCCTTGTCACTAGGCTCCATTGCCAATGTCTCAAATGTCGATGAATGTTCTAGATTAATTGAGGACCAAGACCCTACTTCAAAATTGTGCAGTTTCAAACCTCTCTTTAATTTTTTTATATATCCCTGTGTGTTTTCTCAAAACGAAGCTCAAACCACTTCTTGGCCTTACTTGAGACTCGGGAACTGTTTTCTTTTTCTTTCTCGGTTGTGTCATCAGAATCACTGAAAAGGAACGCCCATGTAATTTTAACACCTTTGTGAAACTCAGTTATGTATTCGGTTTGTGCTAATTTAGTAGTTAGTTTTTTGATTTTCTGAACCGGCTGGTAGATCCCAAGGCAAGTGGTTATTGGAGTAGCTTTGGTGGACATGTAAATTCCAAAGGAGTCGAATAAATAGTTTGGATTTTGATATTCATCAAGCTCTTCGACTATAAGAGTGAAGAGAGAATTATTTTCAACGACGCGTTTCTTGAAGAAGCTTGAGATGGTAGCATGGACATATTCTTAAGACAGGATTTATAATGCAGTTAATAAGTAAATAGTGAAATGAAACTACTTAATCTAGAGAAATTTAACAAGCTAGTTCATTGCCAGCCATTGGCTTTTATTCTTTTAGCATCTGGGATAAGTTGAATTTCATCAACACTGTCTTCATCATCCTTTGTCTTGATGCTCCTTTCCCTCTTCTTTCCTTTGAGAAAATTAACAAGTCCTTCGAGACTAGCATCAGCATCACTAGTCTTCATAAGTTCTCCAGCAATTTCAGCAGGGGTGACTTCAGTACTCCCAATTAGCTCTTCTATCTCCCCATATCGCCAATGCTCATCTCTTATGTCCAGATAATTAGAAGCCAATGTTTTGAATCCGTTGAAGGAAAGATAAGACATGTGAATGTGCTTGTCCATGCGTCCAGGACGCACTAATGCAGGATCTAGCTTATCCTTGTTGTTAGTCGTAAAGATTATGATCCTTTCATCTCCACAGCTCGACCATAGCCCATCTATAAAGTTCAATAGTCCTGATAGTGTAAACTGCACCAACCCCAATTTTCAAGACATCAAAGTATAAAACAGAAATTAAGTGAATGATACAAGAGAATTGTGTTGCTACTAAATTTAGGAAATATAAGTAGAAATAAATTCGGAAGATGTTAAATTAAGCACCGAATTAGTAGTACAAATTAAGCATAAAACTTAGGCAGTTTAGGGGAATGTATCCAGTTTCTTAATGTACAAGCACACAGTAAGAGTTACCTGCAAATCCCGTCGTTCGGATGGAACTGGTTTAGTGTTTCTATCCGGTAACTCTACACTACAATCAATATCTTCAATTACGAGTATGGATCTATTTGCAGTTGCCAGTAACAATTTCCTGAGCCCAGAGTCATGCTTTATATTCATAAGCTGCAAATCATATATATCAAACTTTAGATAATTTGCAATGGCAGCTATCAAACTCGATTTTCCCGTCCCTGGAGGCCCGTACAATAAATACCCTCTTTTCCAGGCCCTTCCTACTCTCTTATAATAATCTTTCCTCTGCACAAACAAATCCAAATCATCCATCAGAGCTTTCTTCTCGCTTGGTTCCATTGCCAATTTATCGAACGTGGATGGATGCTCTAAATTAATGGAATCCCAAGCAGGGGTTTCTGCAAAATATGCATTGTTGGCAAGTGTGTGAAGCTTCACTACTTTCTTTGCATTTCGAATGGCCTTTGCTTCTTCTAGGACAAACGGTATATATGAATTTATTACAACTTCCTTGTGTATCTTCTCAAACCTAAGCTCAAACCAATGCTTAGTTTTAAGTTGCCACGGACGATTTCCAAAATCGTCGGGTCCTTTAGAAGTGTTCCTACCGCGGTTTTTCCCACGTATGTTTTCTGATTCTTCGCAAACGAATAGCCATTTAATCTCAATTTCTTGGAAGAAATCAATAATGTTTTCAGATTGGGCTAATCTGATATGAAGATGCTTCTCTTTGGAGCTCTTGGTGATCTTTAGACGATTCGTCCTGGGATTAGTTTTAGTAGACATGTAAGTTTCAAAGGAATCAAAGAGATCATTTCGTGACATGCCTTCGAATTGATCAACAACTAGAGTCAGGCGAGAAGTGTTTGTGCGCTTAAAGATTCGAAAAAAGGCAGAGATAATAAAATCTTGAAGTTGGCGAGGAACTACTTGGTGGAAAGTGGTTTGAAGGAGCATAACAGATGCTGAAATAGAAGCATATGCGGCGTAAACCGCAGATGGCGAAGGCAAGTCATTGAGAGTCACCATGTTTAGTTTTCATAAATGAATTTTTGTTTAGTGAAACTGGAATAATATGCTTGGCTACTACTACATGTTTGAGGAGTGTCAAGTGTGGTGTGATCTTCTCTCTGGCCACTTCAATTGCTTTCCTTTTGTATACTCATGTAGAAAGTGTATGAAACTTCCTTACATTTGTGTCGAAACTTTCTAGTTTTCAGTGGATTCCATATCAGTTTGTGGACCACAAGCCAGATTTTAGACAAACAGATACCGTTAAATTATGAGAATAGAGTTTCTTAGCAAATAAGGACAAAGTAAAAGAGAAGGTTTCTGTTTCAGCATGTTAGAATATAATATGATCCTGCTAAGCCCGCTTCCTAACACCTTGAGGTTTTAGGAGAACTGGTAACTTAACATAGTATCAGAGCTCCAGGGCTTGTTATTGCCTCAAAGATGAAGCCCGCTTCCTAATACCTTGAGGTTTTAGGAGAACTGGTAACTTAACATAACAGTGCTCTGTTTTGCTTTTAAATGTAAGCTACACCTTTTACAATGTAGTTTGAAGGTAACTAGGTTGTGTTTGATGTGAGTTTATTCTCGATTTGATTTAATTTAGAAAATCTTCGATTCTTAAACAAATTATGTTAAGTATGTATAGATTTGGAAGTTTAAGTTTACGAAGGAATATATAGGCAAAAAAACCAAGGAAAATGACTCGATAGTGGTGGAACGAAACAAAAGAGGTAACTGATGACTGGACTTCCCACTTGAAAGAAGTGTTCAATTTCACTTCTTCTTCTTGTTTTTATTGAAAATATACATTTGGTAGGGAAAGATATATTTTAAAGTGAGACATGTTGTCCCCATATGTATGGTTAGTCCACACCAATCAAGTCCAGTCCAATGAGTAAAAAGAATGATAGATTAGTAGGTAGGAATATATTAGGATTTATAGTGCTTGCATGTTATAGAAAATTAGATCCAACTTTGCGATGTTTAAATCTTTTCGCCATCTATTTACAATAATTTGGCACTAGCTCACTTCCCTTTACAACCAAACTATTTACTATAATATTTCTGTGTGTTCATTTTCTATGCAGGTATTTAAGAAAAAGAGTAAATTTTAGGATTGCTCAAAATGAAAGGTACATACTAAATTTCCTTTCAAGTCTTTCAAAACAGTGTTTTTTTATTCTATGGTTGAGTGTAACATTTTGTTGGATTTGGTAAACTGCTCCTTACAGTGGCAAGTTAGAAATGCTTAAAGAAAACAAATTACAAGAAAATGCCCTTGATTTTATTATAGAGGCTTTGGTTAGTGAATGCAAACAATTATAGCTAAACTTCTGGTTTCTGAATTTTCTCATATCCTTGATTCTGATAACCCTTTTGGCTATCTTCCACTGCCTCAGTAACTGATGCAGCCACATCCTCTGTAGCTTTCTTGGCCTCTTCATTTTCTATTCTCTTTGTATGAAGAAAACTGATCAGGCTAGCAAGTGCGACATCAGGTTCATCACTCTTTAGCAGCTGTTCAGCTACTTCAGCCGGAGTCACCTCTGTAGTTTGAATCAGCTCCTCGATCTCTCCAAAAAGCTTATGATCTTTAACTCCTAGGTAATTACTGGCCAGAAGTTTGAAGCCGCATGGACTGCAATACGACATGTGAATATGCATATCCATTCGACCAGGGCGTAACAATGCTGGGTCCAGCTTCTCTTTGTGATTTGTTGTAAAAATTATGATTCTTTCGTCCCCACAACTTGACCATAATCCATCTATGAAATTTAGAAAACCTGATAATGTAACCTGCACATGTACATTTTCCGAAAATTACAAAATTTGTATGGAATACTACTTAAAGTTTTCTAGTCAGTTATAATTGGTCAAATATACAAACAGTCATACATCGATCATAAAAAATAAACATGATACAACAATTTAGGTAGAAAAATGACTGACCTTGCTTGCTTCTTCCTTATCAGATTCTTGATCTGCAGGCTCCACTGCTTTAGTTGCACTCACCCTCTCTTGCAACTCAAGGGTGCAATCAATATCCTCCACAACCAAAATTGACCTATTCGCGGTTGCAATCAAAAGCTTCCTGAGCTCTGAGTTACGCTTGAGATCTGTCAACTCCAAATCGTATATATCAAACTTCAAATAATTAGCCATTGCTGCAATCAAACTAGATTTTCCTGTCCCGGGTGGTCCATACAACAAATATCCTCTTTTCCAAGCCTTTCCAATTTTCCTATACTTCTCTCTCCTCCTCACAAACATCTCCAAATCTTTCATCACTGTCTCCTTCAATTTTACATCCATGGCAAGCGTCTCAAAAGTTGCTGGATGGTCAAGACCAACTGATTGCCAGGAATCCGATAATGAATACATGTCCTCCGAATCAATAGTAAATATCTTTAGAGTTTTCATCTCTTGTCTTTTTTCTTTAGCTTCTTTTAAGATGAATGGCAAGTAAGAGCTAAGAGCTAGTTCTTTATGCTTATAGTGAAAAGTGAGCTCGAAATACCGGACTTCTGATCTGGATGATCTCATTTGGTTACGATTGTAGTATGTATTGGGTTTTTGTAGTTGTTCGCAGACCCAAGTCCACTTGAATTGAACGTGATTAAATATTTCTACCACCTCTTCATTACGCTCCATGGCAAGTGAGATGTTGCTTTCATGTTCCGGTTTAGTAACTTTAAGACGTCGCGTGCTGGGAGAGACTTTAGATCCTAGGTAGACCATTGCAGCATCATAGATTTCATTGCTTTCAATTCCTTCATACTCGTTGATCACAATTGTCAATTGATTGGAGAAGCGTCTAAAAAACTTTTGTAGGCCGAAGTAAAAGTATTCTTGGATTTCAGGGGGTACATAATCTCGGGCTATGCTACGTGCCACCATAGCAGTGGCAGCTATAGTTCCGATGGTGGAGATGATTGTCTTGGTCGTTGCAATCTTGGATTCTGTAGTTGAAGACATTTTGTTTGGGGTGGCTTACTTGATTAGAACCTGCATTTGATCAATGGCTGAATATATACTATGTATGACATGTGGTTACCTAAAAGGTGTCTGAACGTTAGTACTTTGTTACAACGAGTCTTCATTTTTTTTGTCAAAGATAAAACGAGTTTTGTTTGTTTGAACGAGTCTGAACATTTTTTGTTGTTGGTGTTTCTTTACTCGGCGACTTGGGAAACTTGTGCAGTAGTTCTAGAGGAACCTTCGCACGAGCTCAAAGCATGGGTTTTGGAAATTTCAGTTGTGATTCCAGGAACCTCCGTGTGAGTGAAAAGCAAACACCAATTCACAAGTGCTGTATGACCATCTCAAATATAGCAGTCGTGAAATTTTTCATCAAATAAATTACATGCTCAAAAACATAATCTAGCTAGTTTTTGAACTCGAAACAAAATTAAACCCATATATAATTTAAAGTTAATAGGGGGTATTAACAGATTAACTAAAGAACGAATTATAATTAATCTAATTGTAAAATTTATAAATAAAATAAGAATGTCTGGTGAGATATCAGATTTATTAATGTGGGATAAAAAATGAATGGAATATGAATCCTAAAAAGTTATTGAATATGGATCGAACGAACTATTAATAGTTCAAATGATGTTTAATTCAATTCGATTCAATAAAAATAAACATTCGAGTCAAATTAATTCACATGCCCGCATAAAATCTAGGCTTTATCAGTTTATTTTCCTTTTGAAGGACAAAACAAATTAACAGATTATTTTTATTATGAATAATCAGACTCAGCAACAGATATTCGACTTTGCGGAAATTAATTTAAACAGACTCTCAAAACTTATATCAGCATCTCAACTAGCCGCAAAATAAGTAGTCTTATTACCTGTTCGTCTCACATATACACAGTTAATTAATTAAAAAAAATACAAGATAAGAGAGGAACAAAATAATTTGTGCAATTCAACGGTCCATTTAAATAGAATTTCTTTCATTAAATATATAGTAAGACAGAAATAATTTCTTTCATGTGATGTGTGATGACAATAGCAAAAAAGAACTGAGAAACTTAAATCAAATACCGTCAATTTTCTGTTTTAATTTTTTTTGGATATTCAAGAAGTAAAAAATATAGAATTGCTCAATTTTGAATGTAGAAATTTTATTTTCCCTCGAGTCTTCCAACACACTGTTTTTTTATTCCTTGGTTACAGTGTAATAGTGTGTTGAAAAAAACAAATAACAAGAGTATTCTGCCTGTATCATAAAAGTTATTATTTTTTAAAATTAAAATATAGATTACATATTCTAATTCAAAAAAAGAAAATTTTGAAAATCATAATTTTTACTCTGTTTTTTATAAACCGCTCACACACTTTTAAGTGTTTTGCATGTATAATAAAAATTATTATTTTTAAAATTTTCTTTTTAAAAATTAAAATATAGATTATATACTCTAATTCAAAAAAAGAAAATTTTGAAAATCATAATTTTTACTCTACCGTCAAAACACTTAAAAATGTGTGCTAAAAATCAAAACAACTTGTAAAAAAAACGGAAGGAATATTATGCATCTTGATCCTCTTATATAGGCTTTGGTTAGGAATGCGAACAACTAAATTTCCAAAAACAATCTGAAAACAGCTAGTACGCTACACTTGCTAGTTCTTAATTTTCTCATTGCCTTGATTCTGATCACCTTTTAGGCCATCTTCCCCTGCCTCTATAACTGATTTAGCCACCTCCTCTGTTGCTTTCTTGGCCTTGGCCTCTTCAATTTTCTTTCTCTTAATTTGAAGAAAACTGATCAGGCTAGCAAGTGAGACATCAGGTTCATCACTCTTTAGCAGCTGTTCAGCTACTTCAGCCGGAGTCACCTCTGTAGTTCGTATCAACTCCTCAATCTCTCCGAAAAGCTTATGATCTTGAACTCCCAAATAATTTCCTGCCAGAAGTTTGAAGCCACATGGAGTGCAATAAGACATGTGAATGTGCATATCCATTCGACCAGGGCGTAACAGTGCTGGGTCAAGCTTCTCCTTATGATTTGTCGTAAATATTATGATCCTTTCATCTCCGCAACTTGACCATAATCCATCAATAAAATTCAGAAAACCCGATAGCGTTACCTGCACATGACATGTACATTTTCCGAAAATTACAAACCTTTATTACTATGACACTACCAAATTTGTATGAGACTACTAGTATAGTTTATTTATTCAATTTTACTTGGAATTTTTTTTACAAACAAGCACACTCCAATAATAAAAAAAGCAACAAAGCTAGAGAAAAGACTGACCCTGTTTGCTTCTTGGCGGTAAGGGTCTCGGTCTTCAGAGTCCACTGCTTTAGCTGCACTCACTCTGTCTTGCAACTCAATATTGCAATCAATATCCTCCACCACCAAAATGGATCGGTTGGCTGTTGCAATCAACAGCTTCCTGAGCTCCGAGTTCACTTCAAATCTGTCAACTCTAAATCATATATGTCAAATTTTAAATAATTAGCCATTGCTGCAATTAAGCTAGATTTCCCTGTCCCAGGTGGTCCATACAACAAATACCCTCTTTTCCAAGCCTTTCCGACCTTCCTATACTTGTCTCTCCTTGCCACAAATCTCTCTAAATCTTTCATCACCATGTCCTTCAGTTGTACATCCATCGCAAGTGTCTCGAAAGTTGCTGGATGATCAAGACTGACTGACTTCCAGGTATCTGAAGATGAATAGCGGTCTTCTGAAAAAAATATGAATATCTTTAAAGTTTTGACTTCTTGTTTCTTGTCTTTCGCTTCTTTTAAAATGAATGGCAAGTAGGATCAAGAGCTTGTTCTTTGTGTTTTTTTGTGAAAATTGAGCTCAAAATACCGGACTTCAGATCGAAATGATCTCATTTGGTTGCGATTGTAGTATGTATTGGGTTGTTCCAATTGTTCGCACACCCAAGTCCACTTGAATTGAACGCCACTGAATGTGTCTAGCACCTCCTCGTTACGCTCCATGGTGAGTGAGATGCTGTTTTCTTGTTCTGGTTTAGTGACTTTGAGGCGGCGTGTGTTGGGAGAGACTTTAGACCCTAGGTAGACCACTGCAGCATCATAGATTTCATTGCTTTCGATCCCATCATACTCATTGATCACCATTGTCAGTTGATTCGAGAAGCGTCTAAAAAAGTTTTGGAGGCCGAGGTAAAAGTATCCTTGGATTTCAGGAGGAACGAAATCTCGGGCTATGCTACGTGCCACCATAGCGGTGGCAGCTATAGTTCCGATGATGGAGATGATTGTCTTGGTCGTTGCAATCTTGGATTATGTGGTTGATGACATTTTGCTACTTGAAATGAGATGAATGGAATGGATTTTGGCACGAATGGAAAGACCATTCCGGTCAGAATGAATATTTAGGTTGTTCACTTGACTAAGGAATAAAATCAATCATTTTCTCTGGTATCCTTGTCAGTGAAAGAACACCTCTGTTTTGTCCTGGTGTTCGCCTGGTATCTTTCGATCTGCTACCAATGCTTTCGGCTCTGCACATAGTTCCATTTCAATAGATATTTGTACTGGAATGGTGGGTGAGACTGAGGCATCTCCAATAAAACGTTTGAGTTGCAACACATGGAACACATGATGAATTTTGCTTGTGTCGGGTAATTTCAACTTATAAGCTACCTTTCAATCTGCTGTAACACTGGAAACGGTCCGTAAAACCGTGCAACAAGTTTTTCGAAAGGCCTCATGGCCAACGAACGTTGGCGGTAAGCCTGCAACTTCAGAAACACCAAGTCCTCCAATCGAAACTCTACCTCTTTGCGTTTGGTGTTCGTCGTTCTTTTCATTTTATGCTGAGCTCATGCCAAATTTACACATAACTCATCTAGAATCAAGTCACGCTCATGTAATTGTTCTTCCAAGCTATCTACAGCCGTTTGCCCTTTGCCAATATGCAACAACCTTGGGAGTTCTCTCCCATAAATGATCTGAAATGGGATAAACTTGGTAGACGAGTATGGATACGTATTGTAAGAATACTTAGCCCATGGGAGCCACTGCACCCAAGATTTCGGTTTATCTCCAACGAAATAGCGAAAGTATACCTCAACGACCTTATTCGCGATCTCGGTTTGGCCATCCGTTTGATAATGGTAAGTTGTGCTCCTTTTGAGTTCAGTACCCTGTAGGCGAAATAATTCAGTCCAGAAATTGCTCAGAAATACTCTATCACGGTCGGATACAATTGTTGTCGGAAAGCCATGAAGTCACACAACATCTTTAATAATTGTGTCCGCCACGGTGGTGATAGAATATATTTTTATATATATTCTATAGGATTTTTATTCTCATATTTAATAGTATTTTGCATTAATTGGATATATTTATTTAATAGATTTTAATGTTTTATTGCAGACAAGAAGAAATTCCTAAACTTGGAAGAATTTAGACTTAAAGAGCTATTTTGGAGTCAAAATAGAAGAAAATTCGTATTTATTGGGCTGCACGCGATGCTTACACTGTTTGGGCCATATCTTGAGTTTCAGAAGTCAGAATTGGGCGATCTTACAGCCCATGCGAAGCTTATGGAATTATCTTTAATTCAGGAGTGGGCCAATAAACAGAATTTTACTGGATCAGCCCAGAAACTGGACAGAACAGGCAACTACGAATTTTATATGAACAATTCTACTCGGTTTAGGAAACCCTTTTGTAATTGTTTTAAAGCATTAAAATACTTTATTTATTAGAGATATATAGAGACATATCAGATTATTATGTATTAGGTATCAGAAAATATTATTATTATTAGAGTAGAGTAGTTTAATATTAGGGTTAGATAGAGATGGATGGAGGCCATGACTTTTTCATGTGACAAGGATAATTCAAGGTTTTCTTATCCAATCTTTTCTTAATTCTTCTTAGTTTAATTATGTTTCTTTTTGTTCTTAGTTGTTTTACTTGTTTAATAATTAGCGAGTAGTTGTTTCTAGGGCTTAAGGGGAAGCCATGTTTGCACTATAATATTGGCATGATTTTTACAGTGGTTTGATGGGTTATGTAATTCTAATTGATATGTTTTAATTATTGATTTATGTAATCGGCCG
This sequence comes from Oenanthe sinensis, assembly GCA_028671895.1. Taxonomy (NCBI): domain Eukaryota; kingdom Viridiplantae; phylum Streptophyta; class Magnoliopsida; order Apiales; family Apiaceae; genus Oenanthe; species Oenanthe sinensis. The sequence goes on along the minus strand of CM053805.1, from coordinate 43,295,061 downwards.
ATATCATGAATTGATTTTATGCAAATAGGGGTATGGATCGAGAGATTTACTTACTAGAGGCACACATATGATTAGCAGAATTGAATTTGAGTGCGAGAGCATCATTGGATTTCTGAGAGCGTTGATGCTCGAGAGAGATTAACACTGCTCTAATTACTTGACTAATTGAATTACTAAAAATTGTTAATTGTGTAAACATGTTTCGAGAGTGTTAATGCTCGAGAGAGATTAACAAACTCTAGTTGCATGACCACTTTTAATATTTTAGCTTATAAGTCAGTTATAGTGTAAGCATGGTGGACCTGATTGCCCTAGGTTTTTAATTTATTAATTTAGTATATTTAATTAGTGTTAGTTTTAATTAGTAGTTAATTAATATCTTCAAATATTCGTTTGCTCTTGAAACAATCTGTGATAATTAACTTAAAATCGATAAAACCTGTCTCCTTATGGATACGACCCGCTTGCCATTCTCTACTAACAACAGACACCGTGCGCTTGCGGTCATAGATAAAATAAAACGCATCAAATTTTTGGCGCCGCTGCCGGGGAGACGGCATAGTTTTTATTGATTTTAACTTAGTTATTTAGATTGTTTCTGTCGTCTCATTGGAACTTTAGTTCCAACTGAGGCAGATTTTACTATTTTCTTGGCTTTGTTGAGTTTCACAGGTTTACAATGGATGAAGCTGATATGTTTGCCTTTTTATCTTTCCATCAAGAGGCAGTGCCTACTATGCGTCCAATGAGTATCAATGAGATGTCACAAGTTGCCCCTAAAACATACACTTTCTGTCGAATTTGTGGTGTTCAAGGTCATTATGGTTTCGAGTGTTCCTACAATGTTTATAATTCTCATGATACCCAGCTTGGACAACTGAATGCTTTTCAAGAAGAAGGATATGGGTATACCCAGTATTCTAACACTTGTGATCAACAATGGATGGCTCAACCAAGTTTCTCATACACGGGCAATGATATTCAGAATTTTCAATATCATGATCAACACCAATTTCAAGAACAATATTATCAATATCAATATGAGCAGCCATCACTACAAGAATATCAATATCCATTACAAGAAGAACTACAGGTTCCTCAAACCAATGTAGATGTGCCACCACCTGATCAGATGAGTGAGGTATTGGATATAATGATCAAATTGCAAAAGAGTTTTGAAGAGACTACAAAAGTGATTCAAGATTTCAGAACTCAAAAATTGACGATGGAGGCTGAAGTTGAACAATTGGCTACTTCTTCCACTATAAGTCAACTCGACTTTTTATCATTACAACCTATCCAACTAGAAGAGGACGGGAGTGCCATCACTCTTGATAACAATCTCGATTTTGATAATTTATCGATGCTAGCTGATAATGTAACAATTGAAGAGGAGGAGCATGCTATTGATGATACGGTTGGTGATGTTATTATTGAAGATGTTGTGAGTGAAACAGAGGTAATGAAAGATAGCAATATTGAGATGGTTGTTTCTTCTCAACCATGTGTGCCTAAAATATCACTCTCAACTCAATTGTTTCAAGTTGACGTGATGAAAAATATTGTCCAAGATGATCATTCGCAAAATTGGTTTGATAATGCATTCAAAGTAGCTCTTATGTCTCAAGCTGAAGAAGAAGGAGAAGATGAAATTATATCTTTAGTCATTGATCAAATAAGTCAAGATGTTCTAATGGCTCCTAAGAAAGTGAGGAGTGCCGATAAACCACCACCTGAGCCTCCACCTCGTGTGAATGTCAAGGGAGTTCCACCTTTTCTAGACTGTGAATTTTATCGTTGTTTTATCACAAAATTTTCTAAAACTGCACAAGCACTTGCTCAATTGTTGATTATTGATGGAACATTTAAATTTCTTAATGCTTGTTTAGAAATATTTTGCAGGATAAAAATAATTATGGATGCTCTTGAAATTATTCTTGGTGGTGAGATTATGACCGAGGAAGTGGATGCTTCACTTTCTATCCTTTATCAGAGGAAATTTTGTAAGAAGTCAAGCTAATGACTGTAAAGTAGCGCTGCTTGGGAGGCAACCCAAGACTATTTTATTAGTTAGATTTTATTTTTGTTTTCGTATTCCCACAAAGTGCATTGATGAATTTTGTGTGAAGTGTTTCAGGGAATAATGAGTTTTAACAAGCTGATGGAAATGGTGCAAAATTGAAAAATTCGCAGCAATTTTTCTGGTTGAGTTAGTTATCTTGTTTTTTCGTTTCCCGGAGTTCCAACGGTCGGATCGTCCTGAATTTTGGACAATATCTTTATTACTCCAGTATCTAAATTCTGAACGGTGGAGATCGGATTTGGAGGTCCATAAAGTTAATTTATGATGTCCGGACAGAAATATTTGGCACCATGGGGACGAAATACATCCCAATGGGGACGGTTGAGCTCCTCGTGGTGCATCGACTTGGAGCCGACACACTTCACTTATCTTTCAAGCGGAACTTCATGCTTATATATTTGGGGAGTATTTCTAACCTTTCTTTGTATATTTATTTTCTTTATTTTTGTATTTTGTTTTTAGGTCTCTTTTTTTACATAATTATTCATTGAGGAAAATGAACCGTTTAAGTGTGGGGAGGTGTTCTTAATGTTAAAAAATCTAAAAAAATTAGAAAATTTTAAAAATATTTTGTATATTGCCTCGTCTCAAAGTGTGTTAACAAGGATAAGTACACATACTTGTAGATTTATTTTACATCTTTAGTTGATATGTCATCTCTTATATTCATTTGATATATGATGATTCCTTGTATGTGCTTGCAAAATTATTAAACTTGAAATGCATCTTTGTTAATTTTAATAAGTACTGAAGCATGCTTTCACCTTGTGAGATCTTGAGCCTAATATGTGATTGATATATTTTTATATCAATCAATTTTTTTTTCTTGTGTGATGTTTATCATATAGCATGTTGCTCTAGAACTTGTTTTTAAACCTTTTCGAGATTACATGATATTTGTATGCATGAAAAATGATAAAGGCACTAGGATTAACCACGTTTATCCAAACAGTACCCATGAGTTATATCCTTAGTGAGCCCCTTTGAGCTTATATCCGTTTTATTCAAATATCACCACTCTAAATTCTTGAGCCTACATATTTATTCTTGTTTTGATTTACTAGTAGAGCATTTTGATTTGTTTGAGGGTTGGTGAATATCTAGTGTGGGGATTTCTCTGTTAAAGTGTTATTATTTGGTGGGAATTGATATGAGGAGGAAGAAAGAAAAAAAAATATTCTCAATGAAAAAAAAGAGAAAAAAATAGTGCTCCTTTGAGATCAATGGGTGGCAAGTGCAATGTCATATGAAAGGGACGATCTATATACATGTGCTGGTATTAAGTGCAATTGTACTAGAAATTAAGAATGAAATTATCTCTTATTCTTTTATTTCTTGGTGACTTTTCACTGCCCTTGATTACTGGAGAAACACTTGAGATTGAAAAAAATGAGAAGAAGATAATTCGAAGAGATTTTTTGTTCATTGTTATTACAATATGGAAGTGGGAAAGTACGTTTGTGCTTTGGGGTTTAATGCTTGTGAAAGCCTGATCAACTTTTACATGATCTAATTTTCATGTTGAGTGCTTTAATTAAGAATGAACATTATGCTCTATTAGTTTGTCAAGTTAGCCACTTGTTAGTTTTTTTTATTGATTTCCTACCCTATACCTGAGCTTTGTTACAACCTTTAACAAAGACCTTTTGATTTGTGCATACATATATACAAAGTAGTGAAGATTTGGTGGACAACCAAGCCTATGGTAGCACATGACTATATTGATTGAACTTGAGTGATACACCTACATCTAAACACTTGTGTGATTTGAGAGATATGTGAGCTTTCTATCTATAGCATGTTACTTATTAAATGTGACATTGATGTTTATTTCATGATATTTTTGTCTATTTAGACTATGTGTGCATACTTAGATAGTTGTGTATAAATGATGTATAAGTAGACTGACTTATTTTTCTAAATTGTGTAATTGAGGTTTACATGTGTGGTGTACTATGATATCTTGCATACTTGAGACTTGGCAGAAAAAAATGGACTTTGTGGGTAGATTCACTATAAACCCTCACGAGACAAAACTCGTCCTACTAGGGCTGCCTAGGGGTTTAACGGCTTGTTGCACATGCTCAATGCAATCGTGCCATCTACGAAAGTGGTGTTAGTTAGTTAGTTAGGATTTTGTTTTTAGTTCTTTTATTTGCCGAGGACGTGCAAATATTCAGTGTGGGGATGTTTGATAGAATATATTTTTATATATATTCTATAGGATTTTTATTCTCATATTTAATAGTATTTTGCATTAATTGGATATTTATTTAATAGATTTTAATGTTTTATTGCAGACAAGAAGAAATTCCTAAACTTGGAAGAATTTAGACTTAAAGAGCTATTTTGGAGTCAAAATAGAAGAAAATTCGTATTTATTGGGCTGCACGCGCTGCTTACACTGTTTGAGCCATATCTTGAGTTTCAGAAGTCAGAATTGGGCGATCTTACAGCCCATGCGAAGCTTATGGAATTATCTTTAATTCAGGAGTGGGCCAATAAACAGAAATTTACTGGATCAGCCCAGAAACTGGACAGAACAGGCAACTACGAATTTTATATGAACAATTCTACTCGGTTTAGGAAATCCTTTTGTAATTGTTTTAAAGTATTAAAATACTTTATTTATTAGAGATATATAGAGACATATCAGATTATTATGTATTAGGTATCAGAAAATATTATTATTATTAGAGTAGAGTAGTTTAATATTAGGGTTAGATAGAGATGGATGGAGGCCATGACTTTTTCATGTGACAAGGATAATTCAAGGTTTTCTTATCTAATCTTTTCTTAATTCTTCTTAGTTTAATTATGTTTCTTTTTGTTCTTAGTTGTTTTACTTGTTTAATAATTAGCGAGTAATTGTTTCTAGGGCTTAAGGGGAAGCCATGTTTGCACTATAATATTGGCATGATTTTTACAGTGGTTTGATGGGTTATGTAATTCTAATTGATATGTTTTAATTATTGATTTATGTAATCGGCCGATATCATGAATTGATTTTATGCAAATAGGGGTATGGATCGAGAGATTTACTTACTAGAGGCACACATACGATTAGCAGAATTGAATTTGAGTGCGAGAGCATCATTGGATTTCTGAGAGCGTTGATGCTCGAGAGAGATTAACACTGCTCTAATTACTTGACTAATTGAATTACTAAAAATTGTTAATTGTGTAAACATGTTTCGAGAGTGTTAATGCTCGAGAGAGATTAACAAACTCTAGTTGCATGATCACTTTTAATATTTTAGCTTATAAGTCAGTTATAGTGTAAGCATGGTGGACCTGATTGCCCTAGGTTTTTAATTTATTAATTTAGTATATTTAATTAGTGTTAGTTTTAATTAGTAGTTAATTAATATCTTCAAATATTCGTTTGCTCTTGAAATAATCTGTGATAATTAACTTAAAATCGATAAAACCTGTCTCCTTGTGGATACGACCCGCTTGCCATTCTCTACTAACAACAGACACCGTGCGCTTGCGGTCATAGATAAAATAAAACGCATCAGGTGGCTGCAGTGAATGGGTGTTTCACAGCGATAAAATGGCTATACTTCGATAACCTGTCCACCACAACTAATATTGCATTCATTCCTTTAGATGCCGGTAACCCCTCTATAAAGTCCATGGACAAATCTTCAAATACCTTCTCTGGAATTGGTAATGGTTGTAACAACCCTCTAGGGACTTATTGTGAGTGTTTATTACGTTGGCAAACTGCACATTTCTGGACATAATGATACCACCGACGATAGAGTCGTGATAGTAGTGCAATAACACGGGTATCAAGCTCGGTGGTATAATTATGTCGTGCAATAAAACGGGTATCAAACTCGAATTCTTGGGAATCACATACCTATTCTTGTAGAACAGCCTACCATCAATAACTATAAACCCCTTATGTTCCCGGGTCTGTTGTTCCACCTCTCGTTTAATCTGATGTAACCATTCGTCCCCCACAATTTCATTTTTCAGCTGAGCCCAATCAATATCTTGTGATAACAATAGTGCATTCATTGTTATATGAGATTCGGACCTCCGGGAAAGAGCATCAGCGGCTCGGTTTACAACACCTAGTTTAAACTGTATCTTGAAATCGAATCAAATTAGTTTTCGGACCCATTTTTGATACTCTGTAACTATTTCCCTCTGGTGGGTAATGTATTTGATACTTTGTTGGTCAGTGTGGATGATAAAGTGTCGTCACATGAGGAAATGCTTCCATTTCTACACTACAAGGCATACTGCCATGAGTTCTTTCTCATATATGGCTTTATGTCATGCCTGAACTCCAAGTAATTTGCTATAGAACGCAATGGGAAGTTGGGCCTGCATCAGTACTGCTCCTAGCCTAAAACGCGAGGCATCCGCTTCAACTACAAAAACCTGTTAAAAATCTGGCATGGCCAACACTAACGGTTTCATCATGGCTTCCTTTAGTTTTGCAGACGCGGTTGTAGCAGACTCAGACCATCTGTAGTTGTCCTTCTTGAGTTGCTATGTCAACGGGTGGGCAATTTAAGCGTATTGCTTAACAAATTTTTGGTAATAACCGGTTAGACCCAAAAATCCCCGGAGCTATCTCAAGTTCTTGGGTTGGGGCCAATCTTTAATAGCTTGGATTTTGTCCATGTCGACAGCAACCCCTTCACTTGAAATGACATGTCCCTAGTAAGCCACTGTGGTCTTGCAAAACTTACACTTTCATTGATTGACGTACAAGTTGTGCTTCGACAGTGTGTTTAGAACTGTGCTCCGCCTCCGTTCGACTATTCACTAAGATATCGTCGAAGAATACCAAGATGAAACGGCGCAAGATGGGTCTGAATATGTCATTCATCAATGACTGAAAAGTGGCGGGGGCGTTGGTGAGGCCAAACGGCATAACCAGTAACTCGTAGTGCCCGTCATGGGTGCGAAAAGTAGTCTTGTGGGTGTCCTCGGGCCTAAGTAAAATATGATGGTAGCCGGCTTTGAAATCTTGTTTCGAGAACCACTTAGTTGTTGGGTTCCGAGGCATAAAACGCAGCGAATAAACGTAAATATAACAAAAAAAAATCGGAACTCAAACTCAGGATCCATGTATAAGATTGGACATATTATGGTGAAACAGAATTATACATATTAAGAGCTTGACTTTCACGAACTCAACAGAGATCCTAGCTTTCACGACTTGTGTCTTCCTCTCGAAAAACACCTCTATGGTATCCACACGAGTACATTCAAGAACGTCTCACGATCTTGACTGCGGAATGGACGTACTAGCCTCCCTCTTGATAATTCGAGTTGTTTGTTTCCACCTCCTTTTGCTGCCCCTTCTAGGGTTTTATTTATAAAAAACGTAATGGCCTCTTAACCCTCCATTATCTATTTATAATGGCTGATTAATAAGCCCATAACAGCAAAACCTAACCCATGTAGGTATATGATTAAATAATAAAACGAATTTCTATTATTTAATTAATAACTAAGTCATACTTAATTATTATGGGCAGAAATACTCCTCTAATTTGAATTTATATTATCTCAATTAATTAAGTATCACTTAATTAATATAATAAAATTCAAATAATCATCAATTAATTTAAATCTATAATTTAAATTAACTATTCCTCTAAGTGCTCCATGCGTGTGACCCTATAGGCTATTATTTAATTGGCAATAATTTTATTCTCCAATAAAATTATAAACAATGAGCGGTATCTAGTAATACATCATTCCTACCCAATTAAATAATAATTAAATCGTGATTCGATAAAACCTTTCGTGATTAATGTTTCCGTGTAATATAATCCCTTTAACCATATATATTATAGATTAAACTCGAGGCATGTATTTATTCATCCTCTTCAACATTTAATCCGGGTTTACTTGATCCATGAGTAGACTATAAAAAACAAATCATTATTTGAGCACGGTCATGCATTTTATAGTCTCACTCAATCAAGAGGCCAATAATATATCTCCTAATTATAGGAAGGTTAAATCCTTTATCTATCATTCATATTTCTCATACGACTCGTGATATACCCGATGTCCACTTTTATCATCACCCGGTCAAAGGTAACTTTTAATGTAGTCAAAGTATATTAATCCTCGTATAGAAATATAATGATCTCAAGTCAAAGGATCATTATACCATTATCATTGTGAGTCTTTCTTATGACTTTATTAAACATGAAGAATCTCACTGTGGGTCTGTCCAGTACCATGTACTCCTACATGTACCTATGTATTGACTTTAGTATCCCCATACTTATAACCTATGAGATGTGGTTATCTGTCAAACAACATACTAGTCTATTTATGTATTATTATTGTCCTATAATAGTAATACTCAACTAGGGACCTTTAAGAATATGATATATTATATAATCTCAAGTTCAAGTCATGTACTTAAACTATACAATGTGTATCATGATTCTAAGGACATTTATTATGCTAACAAATATATCGCAGTAATTAAAGTCATAATAAATACGTTTATTGAATAATCAAATGACATAAAGGTCTATTAAAAGAAACAATGTATTGCCTCTAGGGCACCTACACCAACATTAGCACCATGTAATTCATCCAATAATTCTTCAATGATTGGAATTGGATATTTATCCGGTATGGTCTCTTTATTAAGTGCACGATAATCAACACAAAAGAGCCACGATCCATATTTTTTCTTAACTAACAAAATAAGGCTCGAAAACGGACTAGTAGAGGGTTTGATTATACCTGCCAACAACATTTCTTGAATGAGATTCTCGATTTCGTCCTTATGACATTGAGGGTAGCGGTAGGGCCGGACGCTAATAGGGTTGCTCTCTGCTTATAATGAGATCGAATGATTATGACCCCGCGATGGTGGCAAATCCTTTGGTTCCTGAAATACCATCTGATGTTGCTGGATGGTTTCCTCTAAAAAACTCAGAATATTCCTAGGACCTTGCACTTGTTGTATTGCACTACTTTTACCTGCCTCTAACTGATTACATTCGACCAAATACCCTCATTTTTCCTTGCAAAGGGTCCTTAGCATGGTTTTTAAAGAGATTTGTGCTTTAACTAATGATGGATCCCCAACAATCTTGATGGCCTGCCTATTTATAATAAAAATCATCTCTTGTGTTCGCCAATTTGTCATTACCATTCCTCGCTTCTCAAGCCACTAAAGGCCTATTATCACATCTGAACTCCCCAATTCTAATAGGAAAAAAATCCTCACAAATCTCCACCCATCCATCAAGATACAGTTTCACATTTTTACATACCCAGCTTCTTTTGATGGCCTCCCCATTTCCCAATGACACCCCAAAGGATCCCGAGTTAGTCAGCTCAATACCTAGACGTTGCACTACTCTCAACACTATAAAATTATGGGTAGCGCCCGGGTCGATCATGACCACTACCTCAGACTCACCAATCAATCCCATCAATTTCACAGTCTTAGGATTTGAAAGCCCAATTACCGAATTCAGGGACACCTCAGCAGGTGCTTCTTCCATTGGTGATGTGGGCACCTCATTATTCCCTCCATCCCATTCCGGGTCCTCGTCATCATCCATTAACAACACACTCAATTCTTTTCGCTTACAGCGGTCCCCAATCTGCCACTTATCGTCACAGCAGAAATAAAGGCCTTTGGCGCGCTTCTTATGTAGCTCATGGTCGGACAATCTACGAACTTCTCCCAAGTTCTTCGAGTTTGTTTGACTGGACATGGTGGTCTTAGGGGAGGTAATGGTAGAACTCGAATCACCAGCATCAGTGTTCCAACTGCGTCCCGAATACACACTACCAGCAGGGCCACCTTGTGAGAATTGGCTGAATGTACATCCGCGGGAACTTAAATTGTAAGGTCTGATTTTAATAAAGCTGCCACTAGGTCGTCGTGCACCAGTGGCTCAGTTTCTATCCTCTACCCTTATAGCGTACTCCATAGCCTGCTTCAATGTTACTGGAGCCAACAACTGCACTTCCACCCTGATCTCCTCTTTGAGCCCATTCAAAAATTGTCCCAATAAGATATTTTTCGAGATCCGCTCAAGCGGTGATGCCGTCTCAATAAATCGATGATGATAGTCAAGCACAGAAGAGGTTTGCACAGTAGCAAGCCATTGTTCGTATAGTGATCCTCCCGATGTTGGTCGTAATTGTCGCAACACAAATTCTTTTAATTCCCTCCATGACCGTATCGGCCTCCTCTTATTTTCCCATTGATACCAGCGGAGTGCATCCCCTTCCATAGCCACCATCACCGCCTCTAACATCTCTCCCTATGTCATTTTATAAAAGGCAAAATATATATCCATCCGCAAAACCCACCATCCGGATCCGTGCCATCAAAAATCGGCATGTCGAGTTTTTTATATCTCCAATTTCCCGGTCCACCTCAAGACCTCCCACTAGTATCAGCATAACTACCCCTTTTTATTGCCTCATCATGCCCAATTATAGGTGGAATAGTACCTAGAGTAGCAGATCCGTGTTGATTAACACTCACCATAACCTTGTCTGCATTTGTTGCCGGAGACCCTTGTAACCCCGTCAACGCTGACTGCATCTCCGAATGAAATTTGAGCTGGTCATTTCGAATGGTATTAATCATGTGTTCCTGGTGTTCCCGATTGTGGGCAGCTTGTCCCTCGAACACTCCTTACATAACATCAGTTCGGCTTTTAGCTTCGTTGCAATGATGGCTTGACTTTCCATCACCAAGTCGGTCAATGAATGACGCATGGCCTCCATCGCTCATTCGATAGCTTTCGACACCAGATCTGCCATCGTCGCTTCAATAACAGTGGCCTTATCTTCTAACTGATCGATCCGTTGTGTCACCGTAGGAGGACCCATAGATTTATGGCTCTGATACCAATTATGAAAGATTCAAGTCAACAAGTCTCTAATAAACAATGATTTACTTAAATTAACGATGATATGAACCGATTATTTGATCTACAACTGAAAGATTAAAGATAAATACTGACTTCGAGATATCAGCCTCTCCTAAGAGTAAACAGAGAAAATGAAATACATCACTTTGATAGATAGATCCCTAATTCCTTTCCTTCTCACATTTTCCTTAATTTTGATCATCTTCTGAGTCATCATCGTCGTCGTCATCGTGTGAAATTGATTCAGCCGCCTCGTCTATTGCTTTCTTATCATTGGTCTTGGTCTTGGCCTCTTCATTGTCCTTTCTCTTTCTGTGAAGAAAACTTATCAGGCTAGCAAGTGAGAAGTCAGCTTCATCACTCTTTAGTATCCGTTCAGCTACTTCAGCCGGAGTCACCTCTGTGGTTCGAATCAACTCCTCAATCTCTCCGAAAAGCTTATGATCTTTAACTTGAAGGTAATTATAAGCTAGAATTCTGAAGCCACATAGAGTGCAGTAAGACATGTGAATGTGCATATCCATTCGACCAGGAAGTAACAATGTCGGGTCTAGCTTCTCTTTGTAATTAGTTGTAAATATCATTATTCTTTCATCTCCGCGACTTCACCATAATCCATATATGAAATTCAGAAAACCTGATAGTGTAACCTGCATATGTACGCATACAGAATATCTCAAATCCTTTTTTAATCAAGTTGTACCAAGTTTGGACAGAGTACTACCATAGTTTTCTAGTCACTTGAACAAATACACGAATCATTGAAATTTTATCATATAAACAAAATATGAATCAAGTAGAAGAAAAACTACGAAAAAAGACTGACCTTGCTTTCTTTTTTGCCTTTAGATTTTCCATCTGCTGGCTTTACTACTTTAGCTCCATTCAACCTCTCGTGCAACTCAATGCTGCAATCAATATCCTCCACAACCAAAATCGACCGATTCTCTGTTGCAATCAAAAGTTTCATCAGTTTTGAGTTACACTTCAAATCTGTCTTAACTCCAAATCATATATATATATTAAACTTTAAGTAATTGGCCATTGGTGCAATCAAACTAGATTTTCCAATCAAATCTCTAATTACTTCTCTCTCCTCTTCACAAATATATCCAAATCTCTAATCAGTGTCCCCTTCAAATCTACATCCATTGCGAGAGTGTCAAAAGTTGATGGATGATCAAGATTAACTGATTCCCAGGTATCGTCCTCCGTATCAACAGTAAATATTTTTAGAGTTCTGTTGGCTAGTTTATGTTCTTTAGCTTCTTTTAAGATGAATGACAAATAAGAATTAAGAGCTTTCCGACGACGTGTGTTGGTAGAGACTTTAGATCCTAGGTAGACCAACGCAGCATCGTAGACTGCATTGTTTTCATAACCATCATACTCATTGATAACCATTGTCACTTGATGGCTTGACTTTTGGAGGTAGACCAACGCAGAAACGTCTTAAAAACTTTTGGAGGCCAAAACTTAAGTAATTTTGGACCTCAGTGGGTAAGTAATCCTGGGTTATGCTACGCACCACCATAGCGGTGGCAGAGACAGTTCCGAGGGCAGAGATGATTGTTGACAGTTTGGATGTTGTAGTTGGAGACATGTTGCTTGTTGAATTGAGTATGATTGTGGGTCGTGACCTGCAGTAAACATACGAAAATAAAGGTTACCAGATACCAGGATATTACATATTTGTAAGATATATATATAATAACGCTTATAATTATTAGTTCCATGTACTGCATGGTTTACTCGTGGATTTTAGATGTACATTGCATTCCAAAAATATCTAGATTCGTTGCATGTATTCAGATAATATAAATTATATACATATAAATTTTTACCTGAAAACAAGCTTTTTAATGGCCAAGTTCGTACTTTTTCTTAGAAAATCTTCTCCTTACACTACAAGAGCTAAAATTGATGGACTAAAACCGACCGACGAAAAGGCGGGAGGTTAAAACCGACGGATTACTTTGTCGGTCAGTTATGTATTTTATAAAGAAAAAGAAACGACGTCGTTTTGATAACGTGGCAGAAAATTAAACCAACCGACATCAAATGGTCGGTTTTGACCCTAACATGGTAATAGTAAAATCGACCGAGACGACAGGGTCGGTTTTAGTGCGTACAGAAAATATTATAAAAATAATTTTAATTAAAGTTTTTGTACAATTATAGATAAAACGATGTTGTTTTGTTGTTGATATATATGTATATATTTTATATAATTTTCCATATACTTTATTTATATTTGTATTTTAATATGATAATATATATTTAAAATCGTATTTTGTTTAATGTGAGATATGTTTTAGTATTAAATCCAATAATAACTATTTTGCCCAAATATTACCCGCTATCAAATTTTTAATTTTGAGACATTAACAATATAGTGTATATATAAGTTAAAATTATTGTTAGTAAATTCGTAGGAGAGTACTCTAAGATATGCGTACCATTATTATATATATAATATAGTTTTATTAATTAAAAATAGTTATATAAATTAAAATTAAAGAGTAAGCATATCTTTAATTATTTTTTCAGACTTATCAATAGAAAAAATTAGAATCCGGATGCGAAATTTGGGCTTGTATATTAATATAATATAAATAAATTTTAAATAAAAGTATATAAATATAAAATTTCAGTTATATATTATATATATAATATTATAATCGTATATATAAATATTGACATATAAATTATCATATTATCTAATTTTTATTATAATTATTTTTATTATATTATTTTAATTCTATTTAAAAGAATAAATCATATATATTATTATTATTATTATATGTAACCTTATTTTAAAAATTCCATAATTTTTTATTAAAGACATTAAGTTATATATGCTACATTATATAAATATGAATGAGACATAATTAATTTTTTATAAATAAGTGTCTGTATTTTATTAATATTGTTCTATCTTGACCTTTTATAATATTTGTAATTATACTAATTTTTAACTTCTTTTATTATCTTTTATTCTAATAATATAGTATAAGAATTTAATATCTTATTTTTCTATCGAGATTTTAATATATTATTGATTAAATTCTAACCTTAAATATTTCTTAATATTTTTAAAATTAATAATATAAAAATTATATTCTAATTTGTGATTGTTGGGATTCAAATTCTAGAATTATGTTTGTTTTTTTAGAGTCACTAATATAAATTGCCACTTTTGAATTACAAATATCTATCAATATTTTTAAAGTCAATAATATAAAAAAAATTAATATGTGATTAATGGATTTATAATATACAGGATATATGATGGTATAGATATATGACTTGTACAAATTAATAAGTATTTTTACTTTCTATAATATATATATAATACTAAAATAAAAAGTTTATATGTGTGTTATATCAAAAAAATTATAATAAAAAAATACATAGCACATAATTATAAACTTATATTATTATTATAATACAAATTATAATTAATAATCGAGAAATATAGCCGCCCAACGAGGACCAAGATGGTTGATTATTAAGGAAGCAGTCCATTCATGACCGAATTGTTTGGTGCTACTCAAAAAAGCACACCAGTAGTGTACTACTTGTGCCAACACACCATTTTTTACACCTTTTTATTGCAGCGCACATACAAAATCATAAGAGTGCTAGTAGTTTATTCAAAGTCCTATAGCAAGTTCAGGACTGGCGGGCTGGCGGCTTTATTTTATCTAATATTACGTAGACAACATGTTAATTAGTAGCCAGGGAACATCTTTATAAATCTCCAATTTGGTATCTTAAGAACTTCAAAGCAAAACACACTAAAAGAGTAAAGGAAGAGGAGAAGAATAGCAATATTTGCATATTCTTCTTAAGAAAAAATGGGTGCAGGTGGGCGTATGTCTGCTCCTTCTAGTGGCAAGAAAACCGAAACAGAAGCACTTCGACGAGCTCCTCATGAGAAGCCACCATTTACCATTGGTGACCTCAAAAAAGCCGTTCCTGCCCATTGCTTCGAAAAATCACTCGTTACTTCCTTTCGATATCTCATTCAAGATCTCCTTATGGCCTATGCCCTCTACTATGTTGCTAATAATTACATAGACCAATATCTTCCCCATCCTCTTAATTACTTGGGTTGGGCAGCTTACATTGCTGTTCAAGGTTGCGTTTTAACAGGAGCTTGGGTTGTAGGTCATGAATGTGATCATGATGCCTTTAGCAACTATGGCTGGGTTAATGACCTTGTTGGCCTTGTTGTCCACTCATCTCTTTTGGTCCCTTATTTCTCTTGGAAAATTAGCCACAGACGTCACCATGCCAACACTCAATCACTTGAGAATGACGAGGTATACGTCCCAAGATTCAGGTCCAACATCCGAAACTACTACAAAATTCTCAACAATCCACCAGGACGTGTCCTTGTATGGGTTATCACACTCCTTATAGGCTTTCCCATATACTTGATGTTCAATGTTTCGGGACACAAGTATGAGAGGTGGACTTCACACTATGATCCCCATAGCCCTCTTTACACAGAACGTGAACGCAAACAGATTATTGTTTCTGATATTGCAATTCTTGCTGTTATCTATGGTCTGTACCGTCTGGTATTAATCAAAGGATTTGCCTGGGTGTTTTGTGTTTATGGAGGTCCATTGCTAGTTGTTAACGGATGGTTCACGTTGATCACAATCCTCAATCACACTCATCCTTCTGTGCCTTACTACGATTCAAGTGAATGGGACTGGTTGAGGGGAGCTCTGTGCACTGTTGACAGAGATTATGGAATTCTGAACACCGTGTTCCACAATGTGTGCAATGCTCATGTTTGTCACCACATTTTCTCCATGATCCCACATTACCATGGACTTGAAGCAACAGAAGCCCTGAAGCCTGTATTGGGCGATTACTATCAGTACGATGGAACCCCGATTCTTAAGGCAATGTACAGAGAAATGAAGGAATGCATTTATGTGCAGAAAGATGAAGGTGAGACTAAAGGTGTCTACTGGTACAGAAAGGAATTATAGCTTTGACGCGCTAGATGTTGTTACTCTGGGGAGAGATCAACCCCTGACCTGTAATTGCATTGTCTTTCCTAAGTTTCTCAGTATTGTTTGATAAAGAGTTGGAATCCATTACTCAGTGCAATAAAACGAAATTCTATGCAATTCGGCTTATGTGAAAAAGATAAACTAAAAACTACAGTACATTATACATTGTCATAACAGTACATTAAACTGGACCAGACGAGCAATCGAATTTTGTGATTTACAACCTAAAAAGCAACTTACAAATTTACACAACATAAAAAAAATTATGGTAGAACAAACCTACCCTGAATAAGAAGTTAAAAGACAATGGTGATCAATACATACATATTGCATGCATGACTGGGCTCATCCTGGCGGCCTATATATACTACAGCCACTCTCTCACATGTGGGATAGCTCTGGCCCATATATTGTGGTGGGTAATTGTTGTCCATATATGGCAGGGGAGTATATGGCTGTAGTGCCAGCTGAGGTTGGTTCTGGGCTTTGGCTTTTTTATCAGGCTTTTTCTCATCTTGCTTCTTTTCTGGGGCCTTCTTTTCTGGCTGGGGTTTCTGCAGAGTCCAAATCTGCTACAAACAAGTTTTATTTTCTCACTCTTTGTAGAACAACTTCTTTGGTCTTTCTATGTGATATGAGACATAATTCCTTGTCAAACTCCACTTTTAAATCTTTATTGCAGAATTAGGTGATACTGAGTAGATTATGCTTCAAACCACTGACCAAAGCTACATCTTCAATGACAACATTTCCATGAATCAATTTGTCATATCCCATGGTGAAACCAATGTTGTTGTCTACTAAGGTTATCATTGGGTCAGCCTCATCTTTGAATTGTGACAGGAAGGCCTTGTCACCGATCATATGCCTTGAATATCCACTATCCAAGATTCACATGATCTTCTTCTTACCTGTGCCCTGCAAATACAAACAAATCAAGTTTTGTTTGGTACCCAAACAAGGTTGGGTCCTTTATGCTTAGTTACATGAATGTCATTCTTGTTTTTAACATTCTTAGTCACTTGAACATGCATTCTTTCATTTTTCTGATTTTGATTTTTAGTTTGATTAGTACTTCCAGAACTAGATGCATGCTTAGGTGACATGGAGTGTTTTCTATGTTTAACAGGACTAGCAGACTTAGGCCTAGGGCTGTTGATGTTCAGGTTCTGACTTATGCATCCATCAACAAATTGTTTCCTGAGCCTAAAGCAAGTATTCATGTTACATGGCATACAATTAAATTTGTCACAGAATTTATAATCATCATGCATCAAGGGTTTCACATAGCCACAAGCAAATTCAGCATTGTCAACAACATGTTTCTTGTACATATGTGTAAGGTGATTTGTTGATCCACATTTTTTATAAATCTTCATGGGAGCATTTTGAACAGGTGCATAATTGTTGTGTTTGCCTTTTTCTTCTTAGCATGCATGGTGTCAATTTTCTGGACATTTTGTTTTGGTTCGGTTTTAGAGGAATGGACTTGGCTTTGATTATTAGTTCTTCTTCTTCAACAGAGGGCATATTATTCTTAGTTGTTTCATTATCTTCATCATCCAACTGTTGTTTAATGACCATATTAACTTCATCAAGTTCAACAGTTACTTTCTTAAAAGTTGGTTCCTTAATATTTTTTAAAATGTGAGGATTTCCAATAATTTCAACTTGCTTACCTTTTGTTGAAACATATTTCTTCTTCTTGAGATTATCATAATCAAAACCAACTTCAATCCTAGAATTTTCCTTATGCTTCTCATGGAATTCTTGAACAATAGTAGCTGAGATTTGATAAAATCTGATTTTTAATTCATTTTTAGAAATTTGTTCTTTAAGAAATTTTTCAATTTGGTCAGAATAAACAACTTTGTTTTTGAGATACTCATTCTCCTGTTTCAAGTTTTCCAGAGTTATCAAAGACAATTCTAAGGTCTCATTCCTAACAGTTAGTTCATCATTAGATTTTACCAACCTAACAATTTCTTCATATGCAGCAGTCATATTGGTATGAATATTAAACATTTCAATGCTCAATTTTTCCACAATTTTCTTATATTGAGAATTTGACATGTCAAGTGAGACTAATGAGGATACCTGAGAATTTAAGGATGAACCTCCATCATGTGAGTTGGTCATGAGTGCCAGATTCTCATATTCATCCTCATCATCTTCATCTGTATCATCCCAACATTTTTCCTCAACAATATAAGTCTTTCATGTCTGCTTTTTAAGAAGAGCTTCATACTTGACTTCCAATTTCAAGTAATCTTTATCCTTCTTAATTGCTTTATGTTTTTTACACTCTATTGCAAAGTGTCCAAGCTCATTACAGTTATAGCATCTTATTTTAGATCTATCAATTATTCCAGTTTTATACCCTCCATTGGTATTGCTTCTTGTTGGATTCTTTCATTTGCTTGAAAATTTGACATTTGGTCTTGGTTTGAAACTTTTATTTTTCTTGAATCTCAAGTTTCCAAATTTCTTTGCCATGAAGGCCATGGTTTTGTTGTACATTCCTTCAAGTTCTTCAATGGTGTAGATATCTTCTTCCCCTTATTCACTCTTGATAGAGTCCTTCTCTTCTTGTTCATGTTCTTCAAGTTCTTCAATTTTCAACCTTCTGCTTGTACCAGTCTTCTCAGTTTTTGAAGGTTCCTTTGCAACTAAGGCATTTAAAACATTTATCATTTTTCCTCTATTTACTAAAATGGCCTTCTTCTGATAGAACTCAAGTTCATATGTCTTTAAGATTCCATAGAGAGTTTCAAGTAGAAGTTTTGTTAGATCTCTTCATTCTTTTATTGTAGAGATTTTGTGCTTCAGATGTTCTGGGAGAGTCAACAAGAATTTCATTTTTTCTCCTTTGTTTCATAGTACTTTCCATGAAGTTGAAGGTCATTGATGAGTTTGTTGAATCTCTCAAATACTTCAGTTATGCCTTCATTCTATTTTGACATGAAAGTCTCATACTGTGAAACAAGGAGTTGTCTTTGATTGTCTCTTACCTCTTCAGTTCCTTCACATAGAATTTTTATGGTTTCCCATATATGTTTTGCAAATGTGCAGTTGACAATATTGTTATATATAACAATGTCTAGTGACTCTATTAGTATGAGCATTAAACTGTTGTCAAGTGACACCTTTTCCTTTTCTGTATCTGTGTACTGAGATGGATCTTTGGGTATCCATGTTGCAAGAATTACCTTAGTACCACTGATAGTTTCAGGAACCAGTGTTACCGGCATAAAAGGGTCATTCTTCAATTTGTCTGGATACATGGAGTTTACAGCCTTTACGAACATCAACATTTTTCTCTTCCATAAGTTGTAGTTTTCTCTGTCAAAAGGAAGAATTTTTATACTGCTTAGCTTCTGAGAACTCATCTTGATCTTTTAAACTGTATGTATATTAAAAACCTGGCTTTGATACCACTTGTAAGGAATTAGGAGTCCCAGAAGTTTACAAAGGGGGGTGAATGTATACTTCAATAACTATTGGCCTCTTTAAAACTGTGATGAACTGTTTATTTGTTTAAATGAGAATCTATTGAAACAAGCTAAGTGTTTACAAGAGCATAAAGAAATAAGTAAAGTAAACACAAGATGTAACTTTCAATCTAATTGTATTATAATGAACTTTGCTACAATCTGAAATTCAAACTGAATTTCAGCTACTTGTTCTTGGAAGATACAAGGTATGAATACACTTGATACAAATTCAAAGACATTGACTAATGAGGCTGTGGATAAAATATATAGACAACATGTCATTTTTTTTATTGTGGGAACCCGCAGCCGCTACCCTTTGGGTGCACACTGGGTAAACCCACGGGCTCACGCAATAGCCTGCAAACCACGTGAAATAGGTAAACCGCACAAGTGCGACAGGCTCTGGCCCAGATGACATAATCACAAATTCTCTTCCCGTGGGATTCGAAATAGACAAGAAATATTTTACATTTGACTACTATCTATTTCTAGCTAAAACTTGTTTTGACAGTCTACTACATTCAGCCTTATATCTTCTGTCTTTTGTATTGACTATCTTCTTAGCTTCAATGTAGACTTGTCTCTATCTTCACAGGCTTGACTTATCCTGCAAAGACAGAGCTGTAAATTATCTGTCTTGTTCATCTTCAATTCTCCTTGAAAATAGCTCTTTAGAACAGTCGAGTACTCTATTGAAATTGCTTCGAGAAGTCATTATGATTGACTTCTCGATTGAGTACAAGCTGTGACTTCTCGATTAGTTCTTGAATGGCTTACTTCTCAAATGTCTAGATTTCTCGATCGCATATTATATTTGATGACTTCTCGATTAGATTAGACTTCTCGAATGATCACTTGAAACTGAGACTTCTCGATTGGTTCAGCTTTATCACTTCTCGAATGCTTCTTTGACTGACTTCTCGAATTGATTTACTGGACTTCTCGTATGGTAATTTTTCACACTAATTGACTTCAATATCCTGATTTCTCGAATGGGTACTTCTCGATCGAATACTGAGCCAATGAGTATTTTGAGACTTCTCGACCAGTTGCACATTTGACTTCTCGAATGTTATGACTTCTCGAATGATCTGTTTGCCTTAGAAGAATTTTCAGACTGCATTCTTTATTTTTCAAGTAGCCTTCTTTATCTAGTTGCATGATTCAACTTGAATCTTCTAACAGACTTTATTCTTTGACTTTAAATTACATCTTGGAAATACAATTTGATCACACTTCTAACTGCAATAATACATTGAATTATCTAAGTCACTAACATATTACAGAAGTACAAAAATGTTACAGCAAGACAAATAATTACATAGAGTAGGCTTGATTTGGTCCAACAAAATGATATGGGCTAAAAATAAGCCCTAAATACACTATTAATGTAGTATTAATTAGAACTACTTTGGTCCAAAAGGGAGGCTCATCTAATGAGACTCGAACCCTAATTATTAAATAATTTTATAATTAATTAATTAGCTAAATATATAACTAATTAATTATGTCCAACTACAAAGAAACTATTTCAAGGAGTAGCCCCCAAGACACTTCAATCAACAAGGAAACATATTAATACGTGGAAACTACTTCTATCACAAGATGGATCCAGAATCCTTTAGTGAGGTGCCTTGTCCGCCAAAATTTCTAACCCTAATATGATTCTAAGACTACGTACGACTATATAAAGGGTCTAACCCCTTATTCTTATAACTACGTCTGTCTTGATTCTCATACGCACTGAGATATGTAGGCATCTTATGAGGGCAGAACTAAATCACGAAACATAAGCGCAGCCATTAAAGCTCTATAACTTCCGACACACATCGTAATTAATACACCCTAGTTTTTAATCCATAACATTAGTATATTAGCATTTTTATAAATATGCAATGTATATTAAAATAGTGACATAAGTAATTAATAATTTTGATAACAATAAAACAATATTAGTACACATTTTTTTAATCAATATTAGTACACTTAATATTATATAAAATTATAAATATAAAAACATAAAATAAAAATTATAATACATCAAATAATTAATATAATATAATATATATATATATATTAAATATTTAAAAAGTATCCTATATATTTTAAATATTAAAAAAGATAATTTTTAAGAGAAAAAATGATTGGTTGCGTGGAAATGATGTGTATTGTTTTAGAAGGCGGGCTGACATTCAACCATGTATCATTTTGTGATAGATATAATTAAACCTAACACTCCGTTGGAATGGTCTAATATTTTAGATAATAGGTATTTTACAGTGTAGATTTTATAGTTAAGAGAAGTATCCGTTGGAGATGCTCTAACACAATTAAAATTGGAAAATATAATTGTTATTTATTGCTATCCTTTCGGCTTTCGTTTGGGTAGTTTATCCAGATGTACTTGATCCCACTCACATACTTTTGTGATTCTATAGCAAAAAAAAATTTAGTCAATTATTTTTAATACTTATTATCTAATAAAGATATATGTACCAATTCATTTGTTTTTTAATTTTCAAGTATTTAATAATGCAAAATTATAAACTTTAATATTCCGATGGGTTATTAATTATAATAACTGGATTATATATATGATTATTCAGAAAATTATAAAAAAAAATTAAGTTGTTAAGAAAAGACTTCTTCACAAAAAAATTGAGTTATTAAAAAAAGGCTTCACAAAAAAAATTGAGTTAATAAAAAAAGACTTCATCAGAATTTTATTCTCTGACAATAAATTATCCTATACATGAATCTATTGGTTTGTTTCACGTGGGTAGGGCCGTAGGGGGATACGAGGAAGGTCACTATGTACCAGACATACTTCGAGGCTTCGACAAACAAATAAAACGTACTATAATTCCTTTTACTCCGTGTCTCCGTATGCAGGTGTGGTTCAAAGTTGCTGTCTTTCTCGGTACATTAATGAATAATTCATCCCCTCCCAATTTTTCCTTTCACATGCCTTTCCACTTATTTATAATTCCTATTTAAGAATTTTCAAAAATAACAAAATTTTAATAATTAATTTTCTTATATATCCACTATTTTTTATTTTTCTAATTTATTATATTTTATTTATTAATCTCATAATTTTATTCAATGTATCACCATTCAGATATAAAGAATTGAAAGAACTGAGGAACAAATATTATACTTCCGAATTCAAATATAGAGAGTGACAAAAGAATAAAAGATAAAATTTTAAAAATTTCTCTTCCTATTATGTTCCTCAGTTTTATGAGGAGAGAAATGATTGAGAAATAAAAATTTTATTTTTTTTTCTAAAATAACTTCATCTCTATAATGGGATGATCGTAAAGTAATTTGTCATATAACTTTTTAAAATATTTCTCTCTAACTATTCTTTTATTTTCAAATTTTTTTCTTCTACTTTAAAAAATCTTAGGAGCCTATTAGTATAAGAGAAAATATTTTAAACATTTTTTGCTTCTTCTTTTCCCTTCTCTTCTCCTCTCCCACGCAAATGTCCGAAACACGGTGTAAAAACTACATAACCCGTTTTTCACGCGATTTTTTTTATATCAAACAAGGAACACATGGATCCTTCCGAAAAGATATCTATGTTTGTCTTTCGATGACACTGACAAGGCAAAAAAATGTGTTTTCACTCGTATTTCACATGTTCATGCAAAGTCAACAATTTTCTAGCTAGACGGTCGGTTCGGAGATGTTAACTGATCGGATAGTTAGATATAGTTTCTGGTAAACTGATCCGATACATTTCATGTGCAGCTGATTAAGTCACTCGCACAAAATTGTTTAAAATTATTCCGCACGATCAACTAAAACTAGTTCAAGCAATCAAGAGTAATTAAGTTAGCATAGGATCCAAGTCATCTATTAAAGATCTTCATACATATAACATGTTATGCGTGCCGATGAAAAGAGCAATCAAGTTGAAATCCATAATTAACCTTCTATAATGATCTGACATTATCACTTAATTAGAGAAAATTTGACGACCTACAAGGCACTTTCAGATCTTCTCCGATTCAAGGGGATCAATTTTCACACATCAACAAAAATATTATATTTGCTTTTATTTTTGATAACTTTCTTCTAGGAAATACATAACATATGATAAACGAATAATATAAATAAGTTTTATGGAAAATATATATCTCTAATATAAAATATATGGTTAATATTAGTAAATTATTAAAATTTTTATATATAATAACTTTATAAAGAAAGTTGGCATTCTTGCTGGAGTGATATCAAATTATTAATTTTAATTAGAAATTCATTAACAACTTAATGATATCTAATGAACTCTAATAAAATGCCAATAATGTTATACAATATTATATCGGGAGTGTTTGGTTAATGAGTCCGATGAACGAAAATTTAAAATCTCAATTTCATGTGTGAGTTTTTGAATTAAGAATTTAATTGCATGAAATGAAAATCCCGTCTTATTTAAATGATTAAATTAAATCCTTCTTCTCTCTTAAATGTCAGATCATTCTCATTCTACTTTAATCAATTTTTATATCTTCCATTTCCCTTTCCCTTTCCCATTTTCGTTCTCATCGACAATTCAAATCACCCGCACCGGCGCACCCATTTAACAACTCTGATTGAAGTTGATCTCGAGGCACGTTCATAAATCGATCACGTGTATATCAGTGTAATACTTACATGTGTATACAGTTTCTTATATATACACGTTGATTAAGGTTTTACGTTTTAGTAGTACAACTTAACTGTGATGTTTATGTTACCTGTACCGGATTGTAGGGTGTGGACCATGCATGTAATAGAATTATACACAAAAATGATACAGTATTACTGAAATATTTGTTCGATTGTTCGGCCTTGCAGGAGTTAATTCTTGAAAGTGAGTTGGCGTTACTAATAATCCCACCATTATGTTTACATTAATTATTACTATTATTATTAAACTATGAAATACGGAAATAATAAATAATAAAATAATAACTTCATTAAAATAATATTTTTTCCCGGTCCATTATGTGAATTTTTACTCTCGATAAAGTAAACATTTTTTCATTACTCCCAAAACTATTACTTTAAAGAGGACTGAACAATAATCTTTACTCCTTCGTGAAAGTTTAAAATAAAATTTTAATTCATATTTAACTTAAAATTACAAAAAAAAAAAATTAGTATTATTTTTAAGCTAATATATAGTATCCATTTTTTAATAAATCAGTAACGGGGAATTGAACTCAGATATCGAACGGGAAAGAATATACTTTATTTTAAAAAAAAAATGCCCTTCACTCTAGCTAATTTTTTGCTATCCTCATGTCCGTAAGGATTGATCTGAGTTGATGTCCCTTATATATATATATATATATATATATATAGTAGGGATCTTGGAAAAACTTTTTTGATAGAAAACTTATAATACTCATCTCAGTCATTGATTCATGTAATTAATATTGTAATTAATTCTATTATAAACTGGAAAGTATATTATGTCTAGATAACATACAAAAATTAGAAAGATATTAAAATATAATTCATCAAACCATTATGGAAATAATTAAAAAATTGCGATTTTGTCAATATCAACCGTTAGATTATTTACAAATTAATGGCCGACAAAAGTATCTTAAGTTTTCTCCAATATATATATAGCTGTTAACGGATTAAATTAACGGTTTTGATTAACGGATTGAATTAACTGTTTTGAGTAATGGATTAAATTAATTATTTTAAATAAAAAATTTTGATAAATAATTGTTGAATTAGATATTTGTATTTTAAATATATACATGACAATCATTTAATTAAAAAATCTTCTTTAAGTAGTTTTTTTAAAATTAGCTTATTAAATCAAAACCGTATTTCCATCAACTAACTATCAAACACTAATATTTAGATGATTCATCTAAGACAAACATCTGATTAAACTCATAACACTAATTTTATCTCCAACCTCTAACTTGCATGAATTTTATTTATGCACGTCATCTTAATTAATAAAACAGTTGCCTAATTGATGGCGTACAAATTTCAGTTGAAATCCATAGCGATCACGGTGTTTAATTTTGAGAGGATTTATGTGAGTGTTCTTCCGTGTGTCTTTGTGTGTAGTTCCGTCCCCCTTTCTTCTTCTTCCTTTATCTTTTGTGTTGGGAATAATTCAAAACTAAACACAACAATGGGGCAGTTATATAAACAATTAACAAGAACAGGCAGATTAAACCAATTAACAAAACAAAACAAAGCACGAAGGTCGAAACAAGATATATAAATCAGTAACTGCAAAGACAAGAGAAAAGATAGAAAACTTAGCTCTAACAGAAGCTTTATGCATACACTGATAGAACCAATAGCACTGCTGAGTCGCCCAGCCTTGCAAGAAGTCTTGACTGTTCTTGAAGAGATTATTGCCCCACTACGCTGTGTTGGGTTGCAGCAATATCACTTCCAGGATAAAACAGCACAGAGTACTTCGTCCACAGATACGTAGCACTCAACAGCGACTAGCACCTCAGTTCGCCTAAAAAACCTATGCACTTTATATATGCGAGGTAGGAGAAAGAGACACACCTCAATTTGCCCGACAACCTATGCAATTTATTTTTAACTATGCAAGGTACAAGCAAGAGGCACACTACAACTAGATGTGCACGCCTCAATATATAGGCATCTTGAGTTGCTCTTCTCTTATTCTACTCGATGTGGGATATTGAGTTTTTCAAAGAAATAAAGTTTTACAAAGAAGTGGGTTTTATTAGTTACTTATATTATTCAGATTAAGTAATATTAATATTGTAATATATATTTAGAGTCTGATTATTGAAATAATCCTTACTCAATATATTTAATATTAATATTAAATAATCAATATAAATAAATCAAATAAACTTGCAATTAAAAGATATATAGTATTCAATAGCATCATGTGACATCAGCATTCCACTTACACAAGTAGTTGTAAACAATACTAACACAAGATGCTATATAAACTTAATATCTTTCTTTTACAAATTCAATGTGGGACAAACCCACATAACCCATTTCAAGCAAGTAACTTCAACTCAATTTCTTTATGGATTCCACTAAGAAAATGTCTTAGATCCAAACATGAAAGTTTAAGTCCTCATTGCAAGGAACAACCTCCAACAGTTAGTTTACGGAAATTACATCAAGAACATATATAAAATATGTCTTAAACTTTCCATTTTCTAACAATCCCCCACAAATCCATACAGAAATGCATATCATATTCTACTCATGACTTGCTTTTCAGAGTTGGTACCGGTCAAGGTTTGAACCCTCCTAAGTCCTCTACTTCGATGGCTACCGGATATAGATGGAATGTTTCACCTTGAATCTTTATCCGTTGTGTGTAACCACACTCCATAGACGACGACAAGTCAAAGGCTATGGTGCCGATCTACGGCTTTGAGACGTTAAAGGTCATGTCTCGATCCTGTTCGTCGAATGCTTTGAGGAATAACCCTATCCTCTAATTGCGACCACACAATAACATTCGCTTAGCTGGGCATCTCCAAAGATGTACTGCCAACATCTCGTCTCACGACTTGACCCCATTCAGAGTTCTTAAAACTCTTGCTAACTAGCAGTTACAGTACCTCTTGAGGTTTACAGGGAAAAGACTCAGATACGTGAGTATCTAAATATTTGTAGTAGAGGTACTACCGAATCACCCTCACAACTTGTTATTACCACATTGAATACACTTCGAGGGATCTCCTCTCAGGTGTATTGGGTTCCCGCTGTTGATGACTCAAAATGGGTTGTCAGTCTCATCCCCAACCTCGACTTAAGGACAACAGCATGCTCAAGTCCCTTAGTCAAATGATCAGCCAGATTATCTTGAGTTCCAATAAACTCAATAGCAATGATCCTGTCAGACACCAAACCCCTTATAGACTTTAGTCTAACTTGGACGTGTCTCTTGGTTTTCACATTATACTTCTTACTGTTTATTTTGTCGATAGTTGTACGACTATCACAATGAACAGCAAGAGCTGGAAGCGGTTGGCTTACTACAGGAATCACAGACATAAGTCCATGCAACCATTCAGCCTCCGTCCCCGTGGCATCTAATGCACACAACTCAGCCTCAAATGTAGACCGAGTTACAATAGTCTGTCTAGCAGACTTCCAGGATATAGCTCCACCCGCAAGGGTAAATACGTATCCAGTCACTCCATTGGAAACAGATTTCTTAGCTATCCAACTTGCATCACTATATCCCTCTAGCACTCCAGGAAACCTCCTGTAATGCAAACCAAGGTAGATGGTGCCTTTCAAATATCTAAGCACTCTATCAAGAGCATCCCAATGAGTCTTGTTTGGACAGCTTGTATATCTAGCTAACTTAGACACAGAAAATGAAATATCTGGTCTAGTACCATTAGCAAGATATTGCAAACTCCCAATAATCTGAGAATATCTTAACTGAGACACAGGAACTCCTGACTTATTCTTGACAAGCGCAACTTTTGAATCATATGGTGTGCTCGCGATTCTACAATTTGAATAACCATACTTCTCAAGTATAGATTTCTCTATATAATGAGATTGTGACAAGGTTATTCCATCAGCTGACTGAGTCAGCTTGATACCAAGAATCACGTTAGCTTCACCCATATCTTTCATTTCAAAATGCCTTTTCAAGAAACTTTTTGTCTCGTTAATAATCTCAATATTGGTTCCAAACAACAGTATGTCATCCACATACAGGCACAAAATCACTTTATCATTTCCTTTAACTTTATAGTAGACACACTTGTCACTTTCATTAACTAAAAAATTCGAAGTCAAAACAGTTTCATCAAACTTTTTGTGTCAGTCTCTAGGAGCTTGTTTCAAGCCATAGATAGACTTGACTAATTTACAAACTTTCATCTCGTTGCCAGAAGCAACAAATCCCTCAGGCTGATCCATATAAATCTCTTCTTCAAGATCACCATGAAGAAAAGCTGTCTTTACATCCATTTGATGAATGATAAGACCATGTACGGAAGCCAATGCTATAAGCATTCGAATTGTTGTCATTCTTGCAACAGGAGAGTATGTGTCAAAGTAGTCAATGCCTTCAATCTGCCTAAAACCCTTAGCTACCAGCCTAGCCTTATACTTATCTATTGAGCCATCCGGGTTCATCTTTCTTTTGAAAATCCACTTACATCCTATAGTAGTACACCCAGGAGGGAGATCAACCAACTCCCATGTTCCGTTAGAAACAATAGAGTCAATCTCACTCTTCACAGCGCCTTTCCAGTGCCTTGACTCCGAAGAGTCCATGGCCTGCCGGAAAGTCAAAGGTTCACCCTCGACATTGTAAGTGATAAAATCACTTCCAAAATCCTTGACTACCTTTGCACGCTTACTCCTTCTAGGTTCCTCTACTTCGTTAGGAGTAGAGCTACTAGCAGGATCCACCCCCACATTTG
The DNA here is from genome assembly GCA_028671895.1 of Oenanthe sinensis. NCBI lineage: Eukaryota > Viridiplantae > Streptophyta > Magnoliopsida > Apiales > Apiaceae > Oenanthe > Oenanthe sinensis. The sequence goes on along the minus strand of CM053805.1, from coordinate 43,266,117 downwards.
TCATCCTTTCCACATGATCAGGAATGGAACTCGATGTGCGAGTGAGATCATCATCAGAAATCAAGGAACCTAGCCACACTATACTTTTCCAGACCCTGAGAGTCAGTATTGTGGGTTTGGTCTAGCTTCTCCCATAAGAGTTTAGTAGTGAAGGCATCCGATGAATAAACATCGAATAGAGTGTTCGCTAAGGCTGCCAAAATAGCAGCCCTTGCCACTCCATCCTTTTCAGCCCACAAAGCATAGACCTTAACAGAGTCAGCCTGCTCTTGATTCACAACAGGAGGATCATACTGCACCACCGGCCATAGACCCTTAACCGTTAACCACAACTTCATCTTTTTCTGCCAACGAGAAAAGCCAGCACCACCGCTGAACTTATCAGGCATACCAGACAGATCAATCGGTTGTGGGAAACGGTACGTAGCCCAATCAATGGCAGCAGTAGTAACCCTAGACTCAGAACCAGTAGCAACAACAACAGGAGTTTCTGTTTCGTTAACCATCTTGTTAATTAACAATATATAACACTAATAATATCTTCAAGATTGTTGGGAATAATTCAAAACTAAACACAACAATGGGGCAATTATATAAACAATTAACAAGAACAGGCAGATTAAACCAATTAACAAAACAAAACAAAGCACGAAGGTCGAAACAAGATATATAAATCAGTAACTGCAAAGATAAGAGAAAAGATAGAAAACTTAGCTCTAACAAAAGCTTTATGCATACACTGATAGAACCAATAGCACTGCTGAGTCGCCAAACCTTGCAAGAAGTCTTGACTGTTCTTGAAGAGATTATTGCCCCACTACGCTGTGTTGGGTTGCAGCAATATCACTTCCAGGATAAAACAGCACAGAGTACTTCGTCCACAGATACGTAGCACTCAACAGCGACTAGCACCTTAGTTCGCCTAAAAAATCTATGCACTTTATATATGCGAGGTAGGAGAAAGAGGCACACATCAATTTGCCCGACAACCTATGCAATTTATTTTTAACTATGCAAGGTACAAGCAAGAGGCACACTACAACTAGATGTGCACGCCTCAATATATAGGCATCTTGAGTTGCTCTTCTCTTATTCTACTCGATGTGGGATATTGAGTTTTTCAAAGAAATAAAGTTTTACCAAGAAGTGGGTTTTATTAGTTACTTATATTATTCAGATTAAGTAATATTAATATTGTAATATATATTTAGAGTCTGATTATTGAAATAATCCTTACTCAATATATTTAATATTAATATTAAATAATCAATATAAATAAATCAAATAAACTTGCAATTAAAAGATATATAGTATTCAATAGCATCATGTGACATCAGCATTCCACTTACACAAGTAGTTGTAAACAATACTAACACAAGATGCTATATAAACTTAATATCTTTCTTTTACAAATTCAATGTGGGACAAACCCACATAACCCATTTCAAGCAAGTAACTTCAACTCAATTTCTTTATGGATTCCACTAAGAAAATGTCTTAGATCCAAACATGAAAGTTTAAGTCCTCATTGCAAAGAACAACCTCCAACAGTTAGTTTACGGAAATTACATCAAGAACATATATAAAATATGTCTTAAACTTTTCATTTTCTAACATTTTGTTCTTCCTATCCGGTGAGTCATCTCCCTCTATCCTCTTGAGAGTGACATCTGTCCCTCTAAGGGTTGGTTCACTTTCAAGCTTTTGTTTGTTTTGATTCAACAGTGCCGGGCGTAGGTGTATCGTGTATTGTGTTTTGGATATAATTAATGTACTGTGACTATACCAGCACTTCGTACAGGGGATATGTAGTATCTCTATAAATAGAGCGACACCATATCAATTCCTTACCATTCACAAGAACATCTCAGCGTTGAAAAAGAGAGAGAGAGAGAGACAGATACAGAGAGAGAGATGGAAGTGATTGACGTGCTGCACATGAATGGAGGAATAGGAGATACTAGTTATGCAAACAACTCCCTAGTTCAAGTATGGATTTACTCATTTACATAATTCACAATTAAGCCTCCAAGTTTTCTCACCTGCAATATTTTCTGAATATATATTTTCAATATATTTTTGTAAAGATATATATTTAGTGTAGTTAATTAATTTGATTATATATACATGCTAATCCCTTCGATCTGCACCCTAATTGTTGATAGAACAGTATACTTATATAAGCGTCGTTTATTACATGTATATGTAAACAGTTTGCCGACTTTTATAATGGTTGAACAGGAAAAAGTTATATCCATGACAAGGCCAATATTGGAAGCAGCAGTACGTGATCTTTACTGCAATGCCACCTTCCCCAAAAAGCTATGCATAGCAGACCTGGGTTGTTCATCCGGACCAAACACATTGCTAGCCATTTCGGGGATTATGAAAACTGTGGACAAGATACGCGAAGAGGGTGGGTTTCAGTCACCAGAGTTTCAGGTCTTCTTGAATGATCTTCCAGGAAATGATTTTAACTCCATTTTCAAAGCCCTGCCACAATTTCAAAACAATTTGAAGAAACAGATGGGCTCGGCCTTTGGACCTTGTTTCTTCACCGGTGTCCCTGGGTCATTTTATCAGAGGCTGTTTCTTTCAAGAACTCTGAATTTTGTCCATTCTTCTTACAGTCTTCAATGGCTATCTCGGGTACGTATGTTTGATGTCAAGTAGTTCTATTATATACGAACACTATAAGACTGTAAAAATTACTATATAGATGTTCAAAATTGACTTGATATATATACAAGCAAAATTCATTAAAAAAAAAATCAACATAAAACATAGTCTACAACACCTAAATATAGGATTCGCCAAATCACACAGTTTACCAAAATTAGCAGTACTATTTAATTATTAATTACTTTATATATTTTCAATTTAAATTGTATTTGAACATACAATTTACGAATTGAATTTTAAGTACAGGTTCCTGAATTGGAAGAGACTAACAAAGGGAATATCTACATGGCAACTACAAGCCCCCCGAGCGTGCTTAAGGCATACCATCAACAATTTCAAAAAGATTTCACAGCATTTCTCAATTGTCGTTCTGAGGAACTCGCTACAGGAGGGCGCATGGTTTTGACGTTTTTAGGGAGGAAAAGTGATGATCCATCTAGCAAAGAATGCTGTTATATATGGGAGCTTTTATCCATGGCTCTCAGGGACATGGTTTCACAGGTGATCGATTCCTTAGATACATATTTTAATTTAGCCATGTGCAGAAATTCAGCTTAATAATCAACTTAATTCGTGACCCTAGCAATTTCACCTCAATAATAATCCGTGTTCTGCATAATTGTGTGGAAATAATGCATCTCGTTGCGTAATGCAAGATGTATTTTTACCCTTTACTGGATACTTATTTGTCGTATTGCAAGTGGCATATGGTGCATCTGATATTTATTCACCTAGTTGTACTTCGTATGTAGTAACTAGCAGAGAAACTTTTCAAATTAAGATGAATTAATGTATGTTTTTATAATATGGTGCAGGGACTCATAGAAGAAAAGAAATTGAATGAGTTTAACATCCCTCAATACACTCCATCTCCTGGAGAAGTGAAAGAAGTGGTGGAAAATGAAGGGTCATTTTCCATTGATCGCCTGGAGGTTTCTCAGGTGAAATGGAATGTCTATGAGAATGATGGTGACTACAATGTTACCAAGTGTATGAGAGCAGTAGCAGAACCTTTACTTGTCAATCAATTTGGACAAGCTTTGATGGACAAGATTTTCCGAAGGTACCGGGAGATTATTGCTGATAAAATCTCCAAAGAAACGACTCACTTTTACAATGTCATTGTTTCCATGACCAAAACTGTTGTGTAATGTAATTTATATATGCCTAAAAATTTGTAATATTGTGGGTTGTTGCAAAATAAATTGTATGATTATATAATAATATTAAGGCTGAGTTTATTAATGTGATTATTTCCACATTCCACTGCCTCTCATATTTACAAATCATTTATTCTGTATTGTTTATATAAATATATTTTGGTCATCGATGCAATCGCTTCAAGTCTCAAGCTATAACTTGGGCTAGGTCGGTTGTGACTTGTGCGAGGATTAATAGAGATATATATAAAAACTTAAATAGGATAATATTGCGCATCAAAACTACTCCTATTTACATTAATATATTGTGCAAATTAGCAGACTAAAGAAAATATGTTTCCTAATTTTTTTTAAAAGCAAATAAATTAGAAAGAGAGTAATGTTTAGCTTTTGTTATTTTACTAAATGTGACTGAATATCTCATTTCAGCTAAAAGACAATTAGGTTTGTTTGGGGGAAATTTGAATTAGGCAATTTTACCAATGTTATAATGTCTTATTTCGGGTTTTTTTATAAGAATTTAAAATTCAAATATATATATATATAATATATATATATATATATATATATATATATATTTCAACGTATAAATTATAAAAGTTAAGCTAAATTGGGGATACTATCACCTAATTGAGGCGTAGAGATGTACTCGAGCACTTGCAATCTTGTGGACTTATGTTATACCTTCTTCTTTTAATTTGTTTTTATTTAACAATTTTTCTAGGTCGTGGACAAGTTTAGTTGTCAAATTTTTATTAATTTTCAATTCATTTGTACTAAAATCACATCAATTAAAATGAATCAAACTCATTTATTAGTGTTTTAGAAAGACCCTTTATTTAAATGTGACTGCAGACTAATTAATACTCCCTCCGTTCCATAATAAGTGGAGTTTTATAAAAAATAAAAGTCAAATTCATTCAACTTTGACCACTTATTAATAATTATTATGAGAAATAAAAATTGTGAAAAATATATCAGTGAAAAATATATGTCATTAACTATTATATTAAATTTTTATTTTTATAAAAATATAAATCAATAATATTTTATTTACGGTCAAAGCTAAATAAATTTGACTTTTAAAATTTATAAAACATCACTTTTTATGGAATGTAGGGAGTACTTAGAACCGTTAAATAAAATGCGGAAAGGATGAGAGGATTAGGATAAAAGATAAGTAAGATATGGTATGATAAATTATTTGTCAATATTCAGACCCAAAAATAAAAATAAAATAAGATTAAGTTATGTTTCAACAATTTTCGATCAAGGGCCCGGATCTAACATATAAACACAAAGAGCTACGTTGTTTTTTTAAAAAAATCTTTTCTCGATATTTTATGAATATTATAATATACTAAATATAGTTTAAACAATTTTTAAAATTTTATATTTATTATAATATAATATAAATAAATTTAAATATATAATTAATTAATTTAATAGAAATTTGGTTATTGACAGAATGAATGGGTCGGATATATCTCCATGGTCCATATACACACAGATATACTTACAAATTAAGCATTTATATATGCAACCCATGAGCCCACAATTCTGTTTCTATTTCACGGGTGGCCTAACAAGACAAGCCTATCATACCAAGGCATCCAGTGGCCTAACAAGACAAGCCTATCAATACCAAGGCATCAGTGGCCTAACAAGACAAGTCTCGTTATTAGTATACGATTTAAGATTAGCCAGAAAATACTTATGTCGTACAAAAATTAACATTTGGCGTGAAAGAAAGAGAGATATGGAACTGATAAGTGTGCTGCACATGAAAGGAGGAAATGGAGATTCAAGTTATGCAAGCAACTCCCTAGTAGGAGTATGTATTTTAATTCTTATCTTTTATATATGTATTTCTGATATAACAACGTGGCGAAAAAGTTACCTGGAGTACTCATAAATGCAAATCTATATGTTCTGTATGCTTATAAGTTATAACAGACATATAGTCTCCGATTAGTATTCAATTTAAAGTTACTCCGCTAAATAAAATCTACGTATAAATTATATAATGCATGCAAGTTAAAAGTTTGTCAACTTTATAACGTTTGGACAGGAAAAAGTTATATCGATGACAAGGCCAATTGTAGAAGAAGCAGTAAGTGATCTTTGCCGCAATGCCACCATCGAAAAGCTATGCATAGCGGACCTTGGCTGTGCATCCGGACCAAATGCATTTCTAGCTGTGTTGGGGATTATGAAAGCCGTGGACAAGATACGCGAAGAAAGTGGCTTCCAGTCACCAGAGTATCAGGTGTATTTAAATGATCTCCCCGGAAATGATTTTAACACTCTTTTCAGGGCCTTGCCACAGTTTCAAGACAGATTGAAGGAACAGATGGGCTCGGGATTTGGACCTTGTTTTTTCACAGGAGTCCCCGGGTCATTTTACCGTAGGCTGTTTCTTTCCAACACTCTACATTTTGTTCATTCTTCCTACTCTCTTCAATGGCTATCCCAAGTACGTATGTTTTGATATAATAATTGTAGATGTTTCATATTATATGTCAAGATTTCATATGCAAAATGCAGAGACGAGGAAATGGAGAGAGCTAGAATCATTACTCTTCAATTTGTTACAGTACGTATATACTGATCATCATATAGACCATGGCATATACAGAAAATACAACCGATTAAAAGAAAAATCAATACTAAAATGATGAGCACACCCTTGGCAGTTGGAGCATCTCAAATATTGGCAACCCTAAGGGTGCCAAACATTGCCAACTCAATGTTAATAATAATTTTATTATTATTTTCCCTTTCATCCCCTTATATTTGACAACTTTTATCACCAATAGTTAGCTACACTCCTTATAAGGTGCCTACATGATCCCAATATAACAAAACAAGTACGAAGTACGAGTGTAATAATTTTAGTACCAAGATTCGTGTTTTATACATTTATGGCAAGTGTCAAACCCAAGAGTATCATGTCACATAGATTTCGGCATCCTCGTTGCAACACCGATTGGAGATGCTTTAATCACTTGTTTGTACTCTTGTTCATAACTTCATATTGCTCCCCAAGCCAAGAGGAAAGTAGACACTAAATATCTTATATATGGAATAGCAAGAGATATGACAGTGAAGGTGGGAGCAAATTAAGACATTGAGGGAGATAAGCAGAAAAGATTATGTTCTTAATGTTGCTATTACAAAAATACTCTTCGTCCAGCTATATGTGTATTTGTTCATACCAATATGTATACGGTTTTGTCTGTTTATTACAAGCACTAGTAAGCTAATTATAGAATTTCACTTGCAGGTTCCCGAGTTGGAAGAGATTAATGAAGGGAATATTTACATTGCAATTACAAGCCCCCGCAGTGTGATCAAAGCCTACCATCAGCAATTTCAAAAAGATTTCTCAGCATTTCTCAAGTGTCGTTCTGAAGAAATGGTTACAGGAGGGCGCATGGTTTTGACAATTTTAGGGAGGGGAAGTGATGATCCAACAAGCAAAGAATGTTGTTATATATGGGAGCTTTTATCCATGGCTCTCAGGGACATGGTTAAACAAGTATGTACATGTACACATTTAAATTTGTGCACATACTAAAAATTCAGCTATCGAATTGCGACTGTGAAAAATACAAATGAATAAATGTTTGCTTCTTGCAGGGACTGATAGAAGAAAGCAAATTGGATGAATTCAATATCCCTCACTACAATCCATCTCCTGGAGAATTGAAACAAGTGGTGGAAAATGAAGGGTCTTTTTCCATTGATAGACTGGATGTTTCTCAAGTGAACTGGAACGTCTATGAGAATGATGGTGCCTACAACATTACCAAGTGTATAAGATCAGTAGCAGAATCCTTACTTGCCAATCAATTTGGATATGATTTAATGGACAAGCTTTTTCAAAGGTACCGGGAAATTATTGCTGATACCATCTCCAAAGAAACGCCTCAGTTTTTCAGTGTCATACTTACCCTGACCAAAAACGTTGTGTAACACTGTAACACTTGGGTTTGGGGTATTGTTTACATATTCCATGATCTACAGACCAACTCTATAATCTGAACCATTTCGGTGTCATTTATAAATTATAATATTACATCATATTTAGATAACAGTGAGCATTTGTGACAGATTATATTACAATTATAGCATAAAACAATTTATCAATTACTAGTCCTGCTAAACATATATATAGTAATATTTGTGGGATTTTGTTGCAAAACAAAACGAATGGAAATTAAAACCGGATGGTGTTGTTATTTATTATCTCTAATCTAGTTGAAAACAGCACTAATACTATTACTCAAACATGAGGAACAATGGAGAATTTCTCCTGTTTATGAAACATAAGTTGTTTCTCTATGTATGCTTCTATAGCACGCTGGAACTCTTCATTACTCAACTCTTCCACAATTTCCGCCGTGCTTTCACCTGATTTTTCACTTTTTGGGCTCATCTCGCTCTCTGATCGGCGCAGCTCTGCGCTAGGCTTCTCTGAAATCTCTGTTTTCAAATTCTCGGACTGGCTTCTTCTAAGCATTTTTTGTTCCAAAATTGAGTTGTCAGGCAGCTGTAAGTTAACTTGAGCAATTGAATCAGAACATGATTTATAATCTAAAGTATTGATTTCACCTACAATCTGTTTGTCCTGGTACACTATCTCTTCTTCTTCCGACACAACAGAGCGATTTTCCGCATTTGAATTGACGCTGATTTCTATTTCTTTTGCGAATTCTGTGTATAGATTTGTGTCTGATTTTTCGGTTTTGAGTTGGCCAGATTTAACGAGTAGTGTGAGGACGATAACATTGCTTAGCAGGAAGATGAAGAGAGGACTAATGATAATTAAGATTAATTGTCGAAAGTAATCTTTGCCTGATTTGAGGATCAAGGGAATGCGAGATGAAGTCCAGGAAATGAAGATGAGTAGGAGGCAGAGTTCGAGAATTCGAAACAATTTGGCTAGGTTTCGGAGACCACGATAACTTAGCATTGCATTTTCCTTTTCAATTTTCGGGTTATCCAAGTCGAAAGCAAAGGCTTCCATCAAAAGAGGAAGTTAAATTTTAAGTAGGAGTTTATGAAACAGGGCAGAAAGTTTTGGGTTTTCAGGACAGGAGAGTGTGTTCATGTTTGCATGAACATACAAATGAAGGCATGGGTTTTTATAGACTGCTAGTGCCAAGGCAAATATTTAAATATGTACATAATTAATTAGTATCGATTGATTGGGACTCGGAAGATAAAGCAAGTCAAGTGAAGAAAAAGGAAGGTGGCAATGGGGGCCAAATCAAAGAAGATAAGAGTGATAATTTAATGTTGTATCATTCATAATTTAATTTATCGAAAACTACTCTCCGGCGCCGGAAGGATAAAGATTAGGTATTTATATATTGTTACTAAATATTATTATAGTGATTAATTTACTTCTGCTGTGTATATGTAACTGCTCATGTTCCAGAAATTTCAAACTTATATGATTATTTCTACCAAAAGAAGGCCACACAATTTTTAAATTATAAATATAAAAAGGCTGGATGACAGACAGGCTAATTTGTTTTGAAGGGCAATAAGATTAGAGTACATTATAATTACAAGATTTATAAAATCTAAAATTTACAAGATTTATTATTATAGTTCATTTAGTCTTCTTCAATATTCGGATTAACACGAATATGAAATGAAAATTTAATATTTATATTTATATTTTCGATGTATATGACATGAAGAGTGTGATACTTTGTTCTTATAAAATTTTATCAATTCCTTGGGATAAATTAAAACTTAAAAAAAAATTGATGAAAAGTTATATGAAGAAGTTGTCAGAGATTTATGGGGAAAAAATTATCATCGGTTTAAACTTTCAAACGCCCCCCTCCATCCCTAGTCCCTACCCTCCCGCGAATGGTAAGTATTTGTGAATTTCCGAGCATTCATGCAAATATGAGCACAGCAATATAATTTATACGGAGTATATATGTTATTAATATCGATGAAATAAATATATATAAAAAAACAGGCACCTTGAAAATTGTTCAAATTGGCAAAAGTGACTGAAACATCCGGAAATACAATCAAAGCCTTGCACTCAAATGTTATAAGAACAGAAACAGTACATGCACAAGGATCCATACTATATTGAGCGTTATAGAGATTCGAATTTCTTAATCAATTTTTTATGTTTGTTTATATGAGGAATTAAAATTACAAGCGTTACATATATACTTAATACGGTTCTTTTTATTCTTTTTTCATGTTTATTATGCGCGAACAGCTAAAAAAGCATCTTAATGCTTTGTCGATAAAAGTTGACCGTACTTAACGATTCTTGTCAAACTAATTTGTGTGTAATTATGCAGAAGATTCAAGAAATCCATACTACAAGTGGAATGAACAGGCCCGGCGCTGATGAGGGGTGGGGCCACCGCCCGGATCTAAAAAAATTTGAGGCACGTTTTTTTAAAAAAATTAGTGTATATATATATTTTATTTAATTAAAAAAAATTACAAAATCAATAATATTCGTAAAATATAAACTAATAATTGGTCTATAAAACTAAAAATAAGTACTAATTACATATGTATATATATATATATATATAATATAATATATATATATATATATATATATTCTGAAAAACAAGATAATTCATTATTAAAAAAGAAAAATAGAGTTGCACTGATATTCACTTATATATATTTTATATCAAAACACTATAATCTAGTGTTAGTAAAATTTTGTCTTAAATCAATTTGTGATGTGAAAATAGCAAAAAAATGAGTTGATAAATGAGAAAAGTCAGAAATGAATTATGACTAAATTTGTTATGGAAAAAGTAGACTTTCAAACAAACTTAATAAAAATTTAGTGGAAATAAATGAAAATTTACCGTAACCTTTTGTTATATCATATGAATTTTTTTATATTTTTTATAATTATGACGAGAAAAAAAATTATGAAGTCCATTTAAAATTTTCGTACACGAGTGTCACATATGTGAAACGGCCATGGGAATGAACACAGTAATAATCGATGATATAAATCCCTATGATACTGCTGCAAGAGCTACTTGTTCACGTGAGTTTCTATTCAAGTCCTCTCCTCCCTTCCCCGCCTACTAAACCACTCATCCATGAAAGTCACACAACTCAATTGTTACATCATTATTACATTTGATCGAGCAAACTCAGCAAGCCTGATTTGCAATGCATACGATAATGATGCATAGTGTTTGATGTGAATGATCAAGGTCTTGTCAAAAAACTATGCTTCAATTTTTTAAATCATCACAATAAAATAATAGAGCTAGTCAAGCTAGGTTGGAGGATTGGAGGCATGGCTTTGCCTGGCTGACACAGCAAATTTACCAATTTTGCGTGTTTAATCTAACCTAATCTACTGTAGAATAGGAAACACTACAAAATCAATATGTAATCCGTTCTCCATTGTTCTATTCTCTTGTTTTTTTTCACCACATCTTTCAAATTTCAATTCAGTCGACAGTCATGCATGCATTTAACTGCGTTTTTACAAAAACTTAATAAGCTAGCTAAATCTTAAACATTAATAAAATTTAACATGGTAAACTTACACACATATATATACACACATCTGTAAAGTGTAAAGTAGTTTTGAAAATGAATTACATATATATGGGCATTGGCGGAACTATCTTAGTAACCCGCTGGCCTACTTAATAGCCCCAAATGACTTCAAAAATTAAATAGAAATGTGTGCTTTTTTAATTCCAATTTGACGATTCCTAGTCTCACTCTATGATAGTAATATCGTGTATATATATTTAAAAAAGAAAAAAGAAAGTTCGATCATTATCTAATTAAAAATCTTAAAAATTAAATATATTTTTGTTAGAATGATATATAATCGTGCTAAGCCCTATACATGATATCTTAACATTTTAGGAAAACAGATAATTAAAACTCCAGCCAGGATCTAAGGTTCGAAGATGGGCGTCGTGATCTAGTATTAAGTTTCGAAAATGGGCATTCATGATCCATTATTAAAATTATATATGATCCTGCTTAAGTTTTAGGTTTTAGGAGAACAGTATATATATATATATATATATATATATATATATATATATATTTAATAGGGTTATTTCTACAGTCACAGTTGGATACAATTAATAATCAAGTCAACCCATCTCCTATCATTAAAAAAATAAATAAATAGCCGGGATTAAAAAAAATTAAAGTTTAAGCTCTATTATAGAGCGTAATATAGCGTAAACTTAAAAAAAATCCATTTCTACCATTACTTTGTCACGTAATATTTATTAAAAAAAATATAGCTTCTGCACTTAGGCTCTATTATGGAGCGGATGCATAAAACTGAAAAAAAAACTAAGTACGTTAAATAGTTAGAAACCGGACTCTAGTTACACTCTATTATAGGATGGATATACGCTCTATAATAGAACATACATATATTTCTATATTTCTGGCAAAAAAATTAAAGTTATTACCTCCAGTATAAACATCACCCTCATTCTTTCATAACTTTTGGCAAACTCAAACTTTTTTTTTCTTGTATAATAAAACATGTCAACACATAACATGCACATTTTTCGAACACATAAAAATACTATCAACATACATATAGTTTGTAGTATAACAAAACTATCAAACTAGTATAACACAAGCATAATTCATAATACTTTTCGAATACAACACCTAGAGTTTTGCTATTAGAATAAAATAATTTAGACGATAATCATCAACACAAATACTAAACACACACACGCACACAATAGTAACAATAACATCAAGAGAGAAATGATGAAAAATTGATCTTATGTTCAAGTTGAGCAGCAATAACAGTGAATTGGTGAAATGAGTTTTAGAGAACTCATAGAAATCTCCAAAAAACAGAGCGTAACTTTAAGAGATAAGAGTGTGTATTCTGGGAAGACATAACTTTAAAAGAGTAAAATGAGAATTAAAAAAATATGCACATACACTTAGATCGTTTGTAATAGAGCGTATGAACATATTTATTTTTTTAACGATAAAAGAAGAGTTGGTTGGATATTACTGTGATGGGTGAACATTTCCTATTTTAATATATATTATATTAATTTAAATGTATTGTCCGCATCAAATTCAAAACTGAACGTAACATGCATGTAAGGGCAGGGCCGGGAAGATGAATGGTGGTGGTGCAGTAGTACTGATGGTTGTACGCTTTCAGATATCAGCTTTGGTTGGTACTTTATTGAAAAGAAAGATCTGAAAGTTGAACCAACAGTGAACGTTTATTTCTCCCAAACAAGCTTTAATATTATAATTATAGACCATAGAGATAGGGAAGGAAGAGGAGGAGGAGCATCTGATACTTGTTCACGTGTCTTACTTGATTCATTCACGAAGCCTATAGGCTACAGTTGTTTGTATGTGTTTCTGCACCACCCAAACCTTGACCATTTCACATGAGTTTAGGCTATTAGGTTCGTAGGTACTTTTAGTAGTTTAGATGCAGACGAAAAACTAGTACTAGTATTGTAATAATAGTTGTACTAGTACTGCTGATCATAAGTTACCACTTACGTGCTGTTATATCCCATGAATAGAGAGATAGACAGGCCATGCTCCTATTTCTACAGTTTGCCTCCTCTTTCTTCTTTGACTCTCTGTCTCCTACTTCCCTAGGTGGTTCACAAAAGTGGAACCAACAAAACAAAATCAATTTTTTTTTTGTTGCGAAAATACAGAATCAATTTAATTACATACTCTTGATCAAATATTTATGTTTAGTCGGGTTTTATTTAGTGAAGTGATTTTAAATGTAATGCTACATATCCTGCGATATATTTTATAATATATTATAATTAAAATATACTGTAAAATATATAATATTTTAATTAATACACCATTTAAGACTACTCCCTCCGTTTTTTTCATATTTTTATTTAGAAAAAGAAAATTTTAACCGGTCAAAACACCTAAACATGTGTGTCAAAAATTAAAATGACTTATAAAAAAACGGAAAGAGTATTACGTTAGAATTTTTGTCTCTATTAATGTATTGTAATGTAATTAAGTATACAAAAGTTTAATGGGACTTCAACACAAAAATTTAAAGAATCTAATACTCTAGCTACTCCAAAGCATCAAGCAAAAAGCCTATGAGGGATCTAACACAGTGTCTAATGTAGTACTGTATTATGCAACTATACAAGACTCCCTTAAAAATGCAACTATAATTGGACACCCATCGTTGGACTAGGGCTAGGCTTCTTATGCCAAGTTTTGGTCCAGTTGACACCTTGGGCCAAACTATGGACTAATTTATACAAAAATACAACATACACTGCGATAATTAAAAATAATGGGCCCTATTTTTGTTTTCTTTTCTGGCCCAAAACGATGGCTTAATATCATATCTTTTTTCCTACAATTTTAATGGTAAAAACTCGTGTTTATATATAATTGTATTTTGAAAAATATCAAAACAACTTTTCATCTTTTAATTTTTTTGCATTCATCTGATAAATTTAAACAAGTGATGTCAAACCATTTCAGACTCGTGTACTATCATCATATTATTATTATTGTTATTTTTTTATAAATAAAAATATAATATTCAAAAATTCATTTTAAGAAAATTAGAAAATAATTTAAACTATTTATATTATTTATTTAAAAAATGCATATAAAAAATCAAGAAAACAAATATTTTGAGATAGAACAACATAGTTATCTATAAAATTAATTTGAAAACCATCATAATTAAAGGGGTGTTTGTGTTTTTATAAATAATCTATTTTAAAAAATAAATAATTTTTTCGACTTACAAAATTATAAACCAAACACATCTAAAATTAAATTTATAAAAAATACTGTAATTTAGAGAGGAGACCACAATCGTGTGCTATTGCATGTGGTTTAGGGGTCAATTATTAAATCTGAATTATTGGATTTGAATGATTAAGATTCTGAATGAATAATAAATTTGAATTCTGAATGATTGTGTTTGTTTGGTAATTAAATTCTGAATGATTGTTTTTGTTTGGGAACCGATTTTCTGTAAATTATAAATATATATTATAATATATGTATGTATTAAAATATAAAATAAAAATATTCTGAATTATTCTATAATTTAATATATATAGTTATTTTATTATTAATACAGTCACATGGTCTATATAAATTAAATATTATATTTCTTTTCAATAAATTGCATGCACGATTTTTTGTATAGTTTAATATATGAAGATGTACATGTAAAAATTTATGATTTACGACATTTATTAAATTTTATATTATCATTTCAATTGAAAAAGTTAAAAATATTATATATAATGGTTACATAACTACATTCGTGGAAAAAGTATCTACATTCTTAAATCTGAATCATTCGTCTACATTTTTTTATATGAACGCTTCAGCACTCCTACAGTAATATTTTGAATCGGTCAGCTAGCAAAAGTTTATGCCAAACAATCTTAATGATCTTAACGATTCTGGTTAGCCCATTCAGCATCATTAAAAAGTAAACAAATGGGACCTTAATGCCTAATAGTCGGCGCTTGAAATCAAAAGAAAGAATGATAAATATACCGGATTTTGTATCATTATTAAGTAAAATACCCATATTCGATCAAGAACATGATGAATTTTACCTATTCGATTACCCCTAATAAAAAATGTGTATCCCCTACCAGCACACTCATATCCTTTTCTTCTTTTTTCAACTTCTTTTCTGTATCTACACGCACATATAATTCAGCCCTTCTCTTCTGATAGTATAAATGTCTAGCTTAGTTGATTTTAGTAAGAAAAACTCCAACAAATTATGTGTATGTATGTGTGTAAGTTGTACATGATTTATATCTGTAACTATCAATGAAAGGCATGAACGTAATACGTATGTGACGTCTGAGTGTTTGGAAGATACGCATTGTATATTTGGAAATCTTGTGGATTATTATTACACTATACCCTAATTCCAGTTGCATAAACTATACCCTAATTCCAGTTGCGTGTTATGCAAGACTCCAATCACATATGGTATCAGATGATACCTAATTGTAAATGCGTATCCCATCCGAGAATTTTAACCACAAGAATTCAGAATCGTTATTTTCGTTACGATTATTTTAAAAAAAGTTATATTTAGCCTACTGCCGAAAGAACTACTACTACTAATTTATATTTTACCAACTGGGTTGCTGGTAGATTTTGTACTTTTTGCATAACGATAAAAACCAACCCTTGCAGTATCGATTTCGCTCATGAAAGCATATAATCAAACTTCTGTCTTGTATGCCATGCTATATATAATAATTATATACCACATGTGATTATTTGTTCTATTTTATAGTAAGTATCTTATATTGAGCGGCAGGAATGATGTGGTGCTAGCCTAGAATCTAGATTATAGTTCGAGGGGGTTTCAAAACTGAATAGCAATTTTGTTTTTAAAAAAAGCTCAATTTTTATGTAAAAACCAGTAGAACTATATTTTAAGTTTCGACAGACTTCCAACAATAAATTCATGGCTGTTTATACTGGTAAAAAAAGGAAGAGAATCTGAACATGGAGATACACAATGCATGTAGCCTTTCTATTTTATGTAATATAGGTTGACTTTTGCAATAAGAATTTGTCTCTGTGTATTCGCCGTTATATAGTTAACTAAAGGCTAAAGACTAAAGGCTAAAGCCAAAAGTTTCAGGCTATGGGGCTCAAGTGCTGATACTAAACGATGTCTGCATCGATTCCATCGCTTATCGAAACTGTCACAGTCAGCACCGTCTTGACTAAATTACAATCTCGCAAGCATTCGAAATCACCCGCCTTGCAATTGACCTTTGTTCCCCAGAATTCGATGTCGAATAAACGGGGAAGGAGTCTAAAGAAGATCGTTATGACTCATAGAAAGAGTACTGAAAATGAAAAAACCGGAGCTTTCAAACAACACTCTTATATTAATAAATCTTTCGCATTACAACCCGTCTCTGCAGCTGGTGGAATAGAACCAACTCTCAATCATATGGTTGGTATATTTTTTTTCCTTCTTCTCTGTCTGTGTATCGATATCATTACCTCACTGCAAAGTAGAGTCTTTATCTTGACCTGATCATCATGTGAACTTTGTACTGGTCCTCTTAGTTTCATCATTTTTGAGTGTCCTGTTTTTAATTCTAACAAGTTACTTATTCTTGGAGTGCAGAGCAAGTGGATCCTGATTGGGTTTTTTTACACAGTCATCTTGCTAAGGCATGATTCTAAAGCATTGTGGTTAGCTTTGGGTGCTAATCTAAATGGTGGCCTGTCCATCCTTCTAAAGAAGATGATAAAACAGGAGCGACCTTTATCGACCTTAAAATCGGACTTTGGAATGCCTTCCACCCATGCTCAGTCAATATTCTACAATGTCTTCATGGCCAATCTCTCTTGTAATCATTTCACCCCCACTCTTTATACTGTCTTATGATGTGCTTCGCATTTTAGATTTTGTTCAGTTACGCTTTGTCTCTGAAACAAGAAAGTCCTTCAACTCTGACTTTCAGTCTCTTGTAAATTGCCTTGTAGTAATGGAGTTTCTTGAGATGAATGGATTTGTAGCAACTATTGCTGGAATTATCTTGGCATTTGGTTCATATTTTGTATGTATCACCTTTGACTCTGTTAGTGATCAGTTTTGATAAATAATACTGTAGTTAGTTTCCATGTTAATCATGCATTGTACATAATTCGCAGTCATGGTTACGGATTTCCCAACAAGATCACACTGTCAGCCAAGTGATGGTGGGTGCCTTGACGGGATCAATATTCTCCATATTCTGGTTTTGGTTGTGGGAGGCAATTATGGTCAATGCATTTTTCTCCTATTTGTGGATTCGAATCATGTTAGTGTTCGGAGGGCTTGGAACTAGTTTGTTACTTACTTTACGCTGTTTTCCAGACTGGAACTTGGAAGCGAAATGATCTCTGTAATGTACCAGTGCATTCCATCGTAAGTTGTAAACTACGCTCAATTTTGAAGTGACCTCTGTAATGTACCAGTATTTTCCATTCTAAGTTGTAACACACACTCAATATTGTTATTGAAGCGACCGACCAGGGGCCTCTGAGCCTACATTGAGCATCTTACATATTAAGCATCACTTGTGCATTTAAATCTGTTAAGCTTACATTTTGTTAGATGCACATTATACAAGTTATTTGACATAGGAAAACAACCTTCAATTTAACACACACCCAGAGCACTTAATATGATAGGAATGCAATGCATTGATTCTGAATGAATGTCCGAGACACAAGCCCTTGTTTTTTGCCAACCACTTGTTTGGAATTTTGCCAACCACTCAGCCGTCGCAGCTCTTACCTTTTCCACCGCTTGATGTTCCATTCTAGCATAGATATTCCAAGTCTAGGAAAGTTTGCAACAATGTTGGGCAATAATATTTGCAGTTAAGGGACTCCAGCTCAAATCTTTCTCATAATCATCCCAGGATGTGTCCATACCATAAGTTAGGGTAGCCAGAACAGACCTCCAGCAGCTGCACCACCGCAATTGGCTGATGCATATTTCTTCTGGTAAACAGTGTTAAAAAAGAGGCTTATCTCGTAGGAGCTGAAGCCAGAATTCTTCAAGGACTTCCCTAGGAGCCGAAGTCAGGATGCTTCAAGTACTTTCCAAATTTGTGACATAGATGATGGCTCTCATTTAATAATTCTATATAAATCAAGTTAGTATATAAGCTACTATTTGCATTACCAAGTTTTCCCTATGTTCACTGTGGGGAACAAAGTCCTACAAACTAAGAGGATCATTACCTCTGGCTAACAAATTTAAAAAGAGAGTAGCTCTTCTTCATTAACTGATGTCTCATGTTCCCTATACCTAGAAAGCCTACACTTGCATTAAGAAACAAAATAAGCAACCTACAGGAAACAGAGATGTGCAGAAATTTGGTATCTAGCAGCCTAATTACATATGCTAGGTAATTTTAAGTGATACACTGTACTCAATGGCAAAAGCCAGACTATCGCTCCTCTGAGTTGAACTTGTTCCATGCTTCCTACAGAAGGACAAAAATCATAATCATTCTCAAGCCATGTAAAGAAATGACACCAAAACCAATATATAATCTTTCTTATCACAAAATGATATCCTAACGGTGTGGAAAGATTACCATACACACAAAAATATGAAACGTTGTTTCCTCTGATGCAAATAAAGAATTTAAAGTCCACTACAAGCTCAATTTGGAGTTTTGTTGAGTAACAATATATTCTTAAATTTTATAATCAATCAATCAGCTCACTGAAGCAAGTAGTTGAAAAAATGGGTATAATGGTGTAGCAAAAGAATACATGAATGTTGGATAGAAGACGAGCAATATCTACCTTGAGAAGATCAAACACCTTTTCACATATGTACTTCTGATGAATACTAGCACCCCGTTGTTGTAATTTGTCAGGATGAACACAAAGAGTTGCTTTTCTGTAAGCTTTCTTTACAGCAGCAGCAGTTATAACATCAGTTAAGGGTATGGGATGCCAACCGCCATTGGGCCCCAGAATCTGCCGATAAAAAAAAAGTTTATTTACTGACTACCTGTGAAAAAGCATTAATATGTATTCCGTGTTAAGCTTTTACTTGATGAGTATTTTATCCTATGCTCATTGTCACTTGACTTGACATGTTTCTGTACTCGCCAAAAATTTATGTAGAAGTAAAAACTACTCATTCTCTTATAGTGCATCAAAAAAATAACTTTTCTACAGTTTGCTGGTGAGTGCCTCTCCATGAAGTTTTCGTTTATTTGAGTGAAATTATATATATATATATATAAATGATGCTATTGGTGGCAAATACATATAATTTCATTTATTCTAGTAGTATGAGATTATCTGATATCAACTATGGTCACAAAGACTTGCTTTTGTTATCATCCTCCACATCAGCCTCTAGATTGTGGCCTATGTGGGCTTGCAATCTCATTAAAAAAGAGGCTTACATCAGCCTCTTGAGTGTGGTCTGCGAGGTTGTATGTCAATTTACCATCTCAGAAGCCAAGTGCTCTTTTGTTCCTAGACTACTTTTCTGGCTAGCAATTTAACATTTTAGGAGCTTACACTATATCAACCATAAACAAAATGTAGTGCTATACTCTCCTTCATTATAAACATGCTACATACACTGTGAGATGCTGAGATGCCACTTAGTTTGATTGAATAAAGTAAACAACCCTCAGAGGGAACCTGGGAACCAGTGAAGGAAAGTGCTATATTCTGTATTTCTGTGAGCATTTATCAAGGCAAGTCTGAAGTCTCACTTTTGCCAGCCCATTTGTATCTATATAAAATTCTCACTTCTCAGCAATAACAATTAATTTCAAATTGTGGCAATTTAAAACACAAGAGACAGTTAAGAATCATTGGAAGGTTTTTCTACCAGTGTACAGTTAAATTTGTAAGAAGAAAACAAAGCAATTAATTTAAACCAATCATGCGCTCAAATGGCGCTAAGAAACCACACCGAATTCATGAGTAGAGCAAGAATTGACCATACATATTGCAATGTTGAAAGCAAAGCACGCAAATTCCCTTCTTTTCCACTTGACCATCGTTTAACATCAGCATCCAGGGATTCTGCGAGTCTCTGCATGACCAAAGAGGACGAGAAAGAAAGATTAAGAGATATATATGCCGAAGAAACTCCACTATACAAGTAAAAGATACTTACATTTCTCTCTATTTGCTCTTTATGAGCAATAAGATCACGCATATTCTTCTCTGCCAGAGCTTTTGCCTAATATGTTGTCATGTAGTATAAGTTTATGGTTTCCAATCCAAAGTAAGCAATTAAAAAACAGTAATAATAAGCACATACAGCACGCTCAGCTGTTCTCTGATATCTCTCTAACCGAGCTTTACACCTCTGAGCTGATTCACCTTCAAGTCCTGAAAATTTTAAGATACATTTATGCTTCATATGCAAATCATATCATTATCTATAGCAACCTCAAGATTCCTATAGCTGTTGGAAAGTAGCCCTAAGAAAAGTATATCCGCAAAACAGTAGAATTAGCATTTCAACTTTTAAATGATGCATACCCCCAGAAACCGAAGAGTGTGAATAATTTAAATCACGGGAAGGCCCTATGTTCTGATTCTGCAGGTTCTGATGATCCTGCCATGTTTGAATTATGTTTAGTAGGCTGTCAGGCATATAAAGAAAATACAAAAAATATACAATATTTAACTCACATTGGATGTAGAGCTCTGTCTGAATCCGCCATTCCTTAAATAAGCAGAAAATTTCTCAGTCACGGGTCTCTCTACTCGGTCACGTGCCTCATAAGAAGCCTTCTCGGCCTTTGCTTTTGCAATAGCACGCTCTCGAGCCTCGGCAGTTGCTCTTTCTACTGCAGCACGCTCTGCCTTCAGCCTGGCATCTGAAGCCTTATCAGCAAGTAGCCTCTCCCTAGCCTCTGCAGATGCCTTCTCTAATCTTTCACGGGCTTCTGCCAGTGCTCTTTGTCGTACTTCAGCAGTTGCTCTCTCAACTGCTGCCCTTTCTGCCCTTCCCCTAGTATCAGCAAAAGCCCTTTCACAAGCTTCACGAGTAGCTGTATCAACACCCATGCGATCCTTTTCTCTTTCTCTTTCTCTTTCTTTCTCTTCTTCTATCTTTCTTAAGAAATCATTTTCTAGATCTCTTTCCTTTTTTAATCTCTCTTCTTTTTCCCTTTCTTCTAATATAGTCTTCTTTCGCAAATTTGATTCTTCTACTTCTGGGTTTTGGCTAGTAAACTTTTGATCTGGCAGAACATTACTTGATTTTCTTTCATTTTCAACAGACTCCTGCACCACTTGAGATGTAATATCCTTGTTTTCTTCCTGGTTAAAAGCGTTTTGGATTCCTTTAAAGTTCTTCCTTCCTTCTCTCTGCGTATGAGTCAAATTGTTTGCATTCTCAATATCAGGAGCCATTTCAAAAGTTCCGCTAGTTTTATTAATGTGTATTCCTATTAGATCGGTGTCATCTTCATTTTGACAAAGTGGATCGTCTTTGTTTTGGTCATTTATTCCTTCATGTTGCAAGCCGTTTTGATCCATGTCAGACAAGTTAATATTTGCTTCTTGGGGCTCATTCTTCACTTCAACTTCCCTTTCATGAGTTTTGTGCTCCATTTTTAAGCTTTCACTTTCTCCACACACAGAAGGCTCATGAGTTTTCCGGTTCTCATGAATATTATGATCGCCAGTCACTCGAGTTGCTTGAGGATTAGCCTCACCTGATAAATTCTCTCCATCATATGTCTTAAGTTCCTCCGTAACTGTACAGTTTTCTTGGTTCGAATTCAGTTTTTTATCGCTTACTGCCCTCTTTAGTTGCTCCTTAACACCGCCTTGTTCATTGAATCCTTCACCCTTCCCCTCTTCTTTGATCCACACACTGGCTTCACTCGATCTATTCATGATATCCTCCTCCTTGAACAGTAATTCTACCCTCTTCTCACTTTCTCGAGCCTCGCGAGATCTTTTCCACTTTTCTTTTTTCTCCCAGGCCTCTTTGAGTCTCTTCTCGTTCTCATCTGGTCCAATGACATCATTTGGTCTCTCCTCACTTGCCGCTTTTTCAGAGTCCCTCTTTTCTCTTTCTGCATTCTGCATCTGCTCAATAGTCATCTTTGAACCCTTCTCATTCTTTTCTGCTAAACAGACATGGTTCTGTTCTTTCTTGCTTTCTTGCTGTGTGAGATCCACTCTTAATCTATTGTTGCTCTCTTCTTGCTCAGAAACCTCTTTTGATCGATTTCTTTCACCTTCATTCCCAGCAACTTCATCCTGTTTTTCCTTATTCGGTCCCATTTCACAAGTATTCACATGTTTACTCTGGTTAACTTGTCTTTCCAGAGCTTCTTTTTCTAGCTTATCTTTGGCGCTCTGCCTTAGGGCCTCATTTAATTTTCCTCCATCTTTCTCTTGCTCAACATCTGCGCTCAATTTTATTTCATATTTATTGCCGTCAAAAGATGCTTTTCCTTCCATTCCACTACCTTCCCCTTCAGGAGCTTCCTTGATTCTGACTACATGTTCAACTCTTTCATTAACCCCCTTGAGTTCCTGATTAAATATCACCTCATTCTCTTTTAACTGATCTTCTGTCAGGATATCATCATTCTCAAATTTATCAACCACATTTGCTCTATTATCTGTTTCCCCAGGTTGTGAAGTCACTCTGGTTTTCGTGTCCTCATTTTGCCATTCACCGCCCATCTGAGACAATTTTGATTTCTCCTCATGTGCTTCCTGCCAAACTGATCCATGGGCTGCTATTGTTTTAACCTGTTCACAACCACCCTTGAACACTTCAAATTTCTCTCCAATTTCTTGACATTCATGGTCCACCATGGCTGCTTTTGTTTGCATATGAGTTTCTTGTAGCTCAATTACAGCTGCAAGACCTAAGTTATCAACTCCACAGACACTAGACGTTGACTGATCTGCTGATGTATATGCCCCCCTTATCTTCTTTTCTTCAACCACTTCATAAATTTGTGTTGCTTCTCCCCAGGCAGCAGTTCCTTCAATTTTATGTGGTACTTTAGATTGTGTATGTTCTTCCCCATGTTCACTGTGTATATCATATTTTCCTTCTGTAGCACTTGAAGCAACATGGATTGTGTTCCTCCCCTTTTTCTTATTTTCTTCAGCAAAAGTTTTCATTTCACTGCCTCCTCTTGCATATTTCCGAGAAAATCTGTCACCTTTAGAACTTTGTAATTTAAACTTGATGATCTTTTCACCCTTGTGACCTATATCCTTCTCCATATGTGTCTTTGTACGGTTTTCAAGACCCTCCTTCTTCCTCTCCATCATTTCTTTTGCATTACTTAGTTGCTCCTGAGCTCGCTCCACTGCATCTTTCATAGCCGCAGCAGATGCTGCAGCAGATGAACTTGCATCTATCTCCGCATCAAAGTAAGGTTGTGAATAGTCAGCTTCTTCTTTCCTTTCAAATACATAACTTTTGGAAGTTTTGAGTTTCGAATTTAGTCTACTAGAATTCTCTGCTCTGTCAGCAAACAGGGGTGGTGGTCTTGAGGGGGGTGGCAAGTGAGAAGGCCGAGTCCTTAGGCTTACATCAGACACAGATATAAAAGCCTTCCCTGGAGACCTGGATCTGTCATTGTGAACCAAAAGGTTGGCTTCGGATTTATGACCCTGTAAACCAATATCACCGATCGGGGGTTGTGGCACAGTTTTCCTGAGTTGTTTTCCTTGTATAACTACTCCACCCGAATCCGTATTTGTATTCCTCTTAATCTGCAAGTGTGAACTTTCATTTTCTACATGATGTGAAGGTGAGGTTTCATTAATTATGAAGCTATATCCAGGAATAGCATCTAATTGAGTAACCTGTGTCATCCCACCATTTAATATATCGTCCTTTCCTTTTTTATTAGCCTTGTGATATGATATGTTAAACTGCTTTGTATTATCATATGAATGGTGTACGTCTCCACTTGACAAACTTTGATTCTTTTCAGAGCAACCAGATGGATCTGATGCATCTGAGAGAGATTCACTTTGAGCTGGAGTCCTGTATGGTGAGAAAAAGGAATGAGTTTGACAGTCAGTCTTCCCCTCTTCCGATGATGCCACCGTTACAAATAGCTTAAAAATACATAAAAATGTAATAGCTAGCCATCAAAACTGAATTAACCATAGCTTTCTTACTAACTCTACCTTGTAATTAATAGCAACATCACAACACAGTCCAAACTAAGCCAAAACTCATACGAAATGTCCATATTTTAAAACAAATCAAAAAAATCATGTCAATACAGTTAATATAGTATTACAATAAATTTGTCAACAAAATACTTCAAAAATAAATTTGTCAACAAGATAATAATACAAAAAAGAAGATAAAATAAAAAGAAAGATAAGTAGAGCAAGTAGCATACCAAGCTTCATGAGAAGAATCATCATCATCATCATCATCATTATCATTATCATGAGCTTTAAACAGCTGGTCATACGACACCGCGAAATCGAAACCGTTAGAGCACCCGAAAACTTCCGAATAGTCAAAAGCGGAGCTCCGAACATCCAAGTAAATGTCAGGATCCACTTGGACTTCAACAGGCGGAAGATCAAGCACGGGTATAGAGGAGCCTCGGGATGCGTGAAACACTTGGAAAATCTCAGAGTAGTCTTCATCGCGAGGAGAGAGACAAGAAGGTTGTTTCAGCTTGGGGCCAGCTGCAAAAACGTCGTCGTATGGTGTCTTTCCAGGGTAAGTCTTTTTAGCAAGTGAATGTGATATAGTTTCCATGGGAGCGGCGATTGCAGGGGAGCGCAGGGAAGGGAGGGGCAAAATGGGAAACCGAAGACTATGAATGTTTGAAATGTGCTGAAATAGTTCAAGTCATTACTGCCTGACTTGGATTAATGATCGCGTTCGACTATTTATTTATTCCAATACCGACAGTGACAGGCTCGTGTTGTGGGCCCATCTCTGTTTTTTATTTTATTTTTAATTCAAAAAAAAAAAGAGTTATATGTATAGTTTATGAGTTATTAATAAAATGAAATAAATATATTTTAAGTTGTATATATAAATATTGATATTACTTTTTGCCAATTAATTTTAAGAAACTAAAGTAAGTTATTAGACTAAAGTGTATTATATATTTGTATCTGTATCAACGGTTAACTTTAAATTATTGTTTAATTTTAATAATTTTTCTTTATCATACAAATATACATTTTTACTTTTAAAAGAAAGTATGTTCTTTCTAATATTTCATTAATTTATTTAAAAATATTTACTCTATTAATACATATTAACCATTCACTAATTTGCCCTCGCAATCATCTGTTCTATCATTTATCTTTTTATTACTTGTTTTAAAATAACGAATTTTTAAAATTATTTGAACAAATTTTTATTTTTTAATGAATATAAAAAATTATTACTGGAAATATATTTTAACAAAAATAGGTAAACGTGAAAAAAAACAATAATATATTATTATTAAAAAATAAAGATAAAAATTATTTTAATAAAAAATTAATAATATATATTATTTTTTAATGTTATTAATTTTTAATAAATAAAATTTTTTAATTTGAATAATATCATATTAATCAAACAGCACCAAAAACTTGTTGAATATATTTGAGTAAGCTTGGTACCTCGTACGTACTTCCAAATTTAACAACTGTTTTAGATTCATCCTCGCTTATTTAATTAGAGGGGGTCCATGACAGATATTGGGAAAAGGATCATTGTATTGAAAGAGATAGGGGTCGCGGGACTCACCCAGTTAACACACTGTATATCTACTCCGAATCTTCAATTGACTAATTGTCTAAATGAAATAATGAACAAGGACATTTATGAGAATAAATAAGGGATGTGAGATTAGGAGTATAAAATAATTTCGTATCATAAAATGCATGTTTTTTTTACAAGATCATAAAATGTATGTTAAAATAATACGGAGCGTTATTATTTTAATGCATATATAACATTGATATTACAATAAAATATCTGATGAAAAAACATTCCATCCCATTCTGTAACCGATAACATTAAAGGTTGTTTGTGCTTTGATGTCATGCATGTGTATGGATAGCCTGCCACAAACATGTAGCGAAACTTATAATCATTCCATCCAAGAATCAAATTGTAAGCATAATTAATACGAGTAATATTTCTAGCATTAAATTTAATATTTTTTATCAACTAGTTCAAATTTATTGCAGTCCTGTTACATTGGTGGAAAAATATGGCAACGAGCATAGATACGAACCTCACATCACAGCTCGATCCATAGCTGAAATTTTGCGTACAAATTTTAAAAAAGCTTACAGATAACAATGATAAAACTTGAAAGAATAAAAAATAGAATGGGTTACATGACTGGAGGCCGGAGTTAATGTTTATGGTCGTTTGAGCTACAAGGGTGGAGCAGTAAGCAGGTACTAGGCTGATGTGTAAGAAACTATTCGCTCCATATAAGACAGTGAGCAAGTGGCAATTATGTTCCCCGGTTCATTTTTGTAGAATAACTTTATTTGTAAGATGTATGCAAATTCAAAAAGATGGAATATATAATTGCAATGACAACGTCAGGATTTAAAATTTTAAATAATACCTCTTCCTTTTCATTTTTTTCCCCTCATAAAAAGAGAGGTTATCTTGTTGAATACTAGTACTATACTTGATCCAAGTGGAGTCCAAACACCAATAATGCAATGCCACATTGGATTTGTGGTTGGTGTTTCTGTAAGTTTGCAGCAACAAAAAGAGAAAGGGGGGGGGGAGGTGGAATTATAACTTTAGCAATGGAGTACATCAAGATAAATACATATTATAATTTATATGTACACACAAAAGAAAATAAGAGGTCTCATGGGGTCCATTGTGTTGCTACTTTGTATGTATGCAAGTCACATCTCCCACAAGACTCTTCACCTAATCATACTCACGCTTTATTCTAAATCGTTTTCATTCCTAATTTATTTTTAAGAAATAAATGTATGGAATTAAGGAATGGAATGGATGATTACCGAATATAATATACGGAGGGAGTGCTAAATTATACCATGCAGCTCAGAGCTCTCGGTGAATGAGTAATCTTTAAAGAGTGACTCCTACACTAAACTTGGTGATTACTGCTACTACCTTTTTTTTATGCTCTAGTACATCTGTCGTGGCCCAGTGGATAAGAAATTGTATAAAATAATTCGAGATACAACTCACTAGTACATGAAAATACATTGTCAAAGATCTAATTTTTCAAATATCATGCATCTGGAAATGATGGGTTAGCTCGAATATAAGGAAAAGGTGGCAGAGCTCTAAAGTACACTCGTGAGCACAATATCGCAAAGTGCTTTGTAAATAAACAATTTGTTTATAGTTAAATATTTTCTTTCAGCAGATCATTCTATTTCCATCTGCTAAATCCATCCTTTCAAAAGTAAGAGTACATTTGTGGACGCAACAGAATACTGATAGATAGCCAAGTTAAAATAAATTATTACTGGCACAAATACAGTTGAGTGTGTTTCAACTCGATGGCATACCATCTCTCTCTCTTTTTTTTTCCTCAGGAAGATGGACTACATGGCTGTCTTTGTGAAAGAAAAGGGACAAAGGGGTTGCCAAAGATAGAACAAGCAAGCATCACAGAGAATGCAATTGTATTGTGATGCTAACACTGTGTCGAAGGAAATACATTAGAGGCCAAGTTCAGGAACAGAGAGACCTTTGATTTGCATCTGCTTATACATCCAATGCTTGTTCTCTTGTGACACGTCACCTCCAAGTGAACGGATCACAGATCCGCCACTGCAAGAGCCCACTTTGCAGCAGTCCTCGAGGGATAATCCTTTCAACAATCCATATAAGAATCCACTTGCAAAGAGGTCGCCTGCTCCTGTGGCATCGGATACTTGTGTCTCTCCTAAAGCAGGAACTCTAACTACCTGAGACATAATTGCATGTGCTTCAATATATTTGGCAAAACAGAACTTATGCCTGCTAATTGAGTTGGTTCGCGATGGAAGTTATCATTCAAATGATCTTTAATGCTTTTCAGTTTTGAACTCCGTTAATTAATTTCTGTAATTTTTCGTATGCTGATAAAGTATCCAAAGTAGGGTTCTCCATATTACTAACCTCTGTTCCATGCTTTGCTATGCAACCGTTAGAACCTAGTGTCACTACAGCCCACTTGCATCGCTTTCCCAGATAATCTAGAGCAGCTTCAGGATCAGTATGTCCTTCACCCCTGTCAGGTCATCGCAAATACTCAATACTAGCCATACTAGTACTGAAGCTATTCCTTGAATATTATGCATAAAGGTATACAGAGTACACTTAAAACTAACATAGATACAACTTGATAATCTAAAAATATATTGATGAAGGGAATTATTTTTTTAACAATGTACCAATAACTTAATCTTTGACATACAGAATCATCTTTCATTCATTACTTAGGCCTAGCACTTGTGCTGCTTGCGATAATAAAAGGTATAGACTGTAAACTACTGCCAACTGGCTCACCTTACCACCTCTTTTGCTTCGTCCTCATTAGCAAAACAGAGGTCAACATTACCGGACTCCAGTAACTCCAAAAGGGGTTCCCTGAAGTTCCGCACCATCTACCAATGATTTAACAGATTTATATGCATAATGTTGTTATTAATCCTGATTCTGTTTATGGATATAAAACTTGTGGGATTGAAAGCAAGATAAGTAGGTAGTATAATATTAATACCTCGAAACTGGCCAAATCCAAGGAGACAAAAACCTTTTCTTGCTTGGCGATCCTAATCGCAGAATGAATAACTTCCAAATTTAAAATTCCATATCTCAAAACCAACCACTGAAACTAAAACACATCAGTTTCCGTATCAGCGTATCTAAACATCGTACTTACATTACACACATAATTTTAACCAGGGTTGACAAATAATTCTTCATTTCAGAACTCAGGATAAGTTGTCTAAGCAAAATATGCCATTCTGTCAATCATTTGAATGACAGAATGCATGTAAGCAATAAGCAAGTTATAGATATACATGCAGGCTCCAGTTGGTGCCTTGGTGAGAAAGAATACAAATGCAACATCTGATTCGGTCAAAATGTTTCTTAATATACCTTGATCGTTTTCTACTGATTGTGTAATCAGTTAGAAAACTGAAAAAAATATACAGAAAAGGGCAAGTGCGGCAAAAGAATGAGAACAAGTCAGGTAATTCACATCTTTAAAGTTCGGATGCAAATAATAATAACCTTGGAACCTTTGAAGTGATCTCCTCTCAAGTCATCTGCCTGAAAAGCAAGCCAAAGAGACAAGCTATGAGCACCTGTAACCTTTTAAGTTCACGTATAAACTGAATTATTCTAGGTTGAATCAAAGCATAAGACAAGCTATGAGCACCTGTAGTCTAACTGCACTTGACAGACAGGGTCGCATTGTACGGTTACCAGTTGCATCCACCAAGCATACACACTGTACAACAATGCAACAAAACCTAATTAGAATTTAGCTTCTAGAATAATAGACATAAGAAAAATCTTGTTGGAGTGCTTACTTGTGCAGTGGCGCCCTTTTTAATTTTCAAGTTGGAGAGATTCACGTTGTTGAATTTCATGTTATGCATGAACAGTTTCCCTAGCTCGTCATCCCCACATGCACCGATGATACCACATGTAACCCCAAATCCAGAAGCAAGGCCTCGGATTGTATTGGCAACGCTACCTCCTGCAATCGTCTTTAAAGGGGATTGACCGTTTGAGGATGGAAGGTGTATTTTTACCTGGCTCAGTATGTACTCTAGTTCTTCGATAGCGACCTGTTAACAATACTGAAAATTAATCTGCAGTATAGAATACTTAAAAGAAATGCAATACTAATAAAAAAAAATGCAAAAGTGCAAAACCAAATGCAGGATTGAAGGGATTGCCACATTCAAACTGAAGTCATTTTTCGAAGGTAAGGATGACTGTCTTCATGAAAATTCCTTTTTTTTTTTAATTTGAAAATCGAACCATCTATATCTTCTTATGAAGAGAAAAGAGATAGTATTTACTTGGCTACGGTGATTAGAAATTCACATCAAATTCTTGATATGGGTCACTAATAAAAATTAATTGTAGCAACATATACTAACTGAAGCAATAGCATAGGAAACGTGAATGAAAAAGAAATATGTATACCGGAAGAGAACCACCAGTCTCGCCAGGAATGTGAAGGACAGACCAGTCTACCCTTGCCATGTGATCAACCAGTGCAGAAGGTTGAAGGCCAACTATCACCGGTGCTGGCGCCACAACAATTGTTGCTGTTGCTTCTGCACCCATTCTGAGACTATTTCAGGTATATTTGAGTGTTCACGATTGGCTCCTTCCCAGAGATGCATATTTATTGTGGCAGTGGCAAGAAGCACACCACTGCAGTAGCTGCACCCAAGCCCCCACCAAAGATTCTACCTTATTTCATTTGGTTATAATATATTTATTAAAGGCCTAGTAATGGTGGGCTACTTTTCAATTAACCAAAGCTATAGAATCAATCAGTGTCCACTCGACTCTTAAAATAGTGACAAAAAAAATAATATTCTCACCGGTACCATTACATTATTATCGTGCATTTGATTTTTCATATATAATACAAAGTAATAAAATTGATTTCAAATTATAAACGAAATTGTATATTTGAAATTTTTATGAAATAGACTATTGAATCATATAAAATGGAATTAAAATGATTGAAATATATTCAAACTTCATAACCAAACTTTGACCATTAATATCTCAGTCATTTTGACTCCGTTTTACATAATTTAAGGATATATTTTATGTAATTTTTCACAAAAATTTCAAATATACAATTTGTTTTACAGTTTGAAATCAATTCTAATACTTTTTACTTGACATAAGGGTATTATTATATATGAAAAAACAAATATACGAGGGTACCATGAATAGAAATCAATAATGTGATGGTACCATTGACAAAAGTCAATTGTATAAGGGTATCATAGAGAATATCCCAAAAAAAATCATTATTTTTTTATCCAAGATATACAAAAGAATTTTCATAATTTTAATTTTTTAATTTATTTCGGCATCAGGAGTGGGGGATACAAGAGCCAATAAAAAGCTAATGAAACGAAATGTTCATTTTAACACCGAAGATAAGTTTATAGCACAATACTGTCCTTGATCCTCATGAATTTCATCATAGCTGTAGTCTGAAGGTTCAAGAGTGTTTGTTGTCATTTTTAGTGTTGGGTATTTGGACTATATATTGTCTCGCAAAAATTCCATGGCCAGAAAAGTGTCCGAGCTCTGCACCAGCTGGTGCAAGTTGGTACTACTATGCAACAGCGGATAATTAGCTGAGAAATGAGCAAAAACTGGGACCAGGTTGGCGATGATTGAGCTAGATATTATTGTAAATCTACCAGATACATAGAAAAGCTGTTAATAAACGACAAGCTACCAGTTCTAGTAGCTAGTAGCTAGTGGATAGTAAAACAAACGTAAAGCACTTGACTATAGACTCAACAGGCCAGGGAGAAATTGGGGCTCTAGACAGGAGTATATAAAATACTACGCAATAATTAAGGTCTGGAAAATGATTTTACTGTGTTTTGCGTCAATTCAATTATACGAGTGAGAAGGGCAATACAAAAAAACAAAAAGTTCCAACTTGGATGATATCACGCCCTTTCGACCAGCCGAAAGTAACCACCTCATGTTCCCACCATTTATTATAAAGTACTAGTAGTAGTATATATGATTCAGACAACAAATGGAAAGAAATATTTTGTTTGTGATGAATGTTAACCTTATGATGATGCTTTTCAGACGGCTTAATACAATAAAGTTACAAAAATCACCCCCGTTTCGCATATTATACTATAATCCAACTATTTTAGCGTCGAATTATCAATATAGAAGTTCATAACAAAGAAAGCCAGATAAATTAAAGGCGAAAGCTGGCAGAAGAACTCCCTTGAGCTTATTTCTGGTCAAACACATGCACCAAGCAATCTAACTCAAAGTTGATCAGCAAAAAAAATTCAAATACATGTTTCTTTGTCAAGATGAATGAAAACCTCTCATAACTGAACGAGGGTGAGCAAAGTCACAAGGAAGAAATGCCTAAAGACCCGATCTTCAACACTTGTCTAGCTTCACAAATTATTGTAAAAGAAAGGTAATGAAGTGTCATATTACCCCACATAATAGTAAACATACATTGCTATTGAACCTTATGAAGTACCTAACTTGGAAAATTTCGCACATCAAGATGCTTTCGGTGCTACAGCTGCCTTTTCTGGTAGGACATTATCGGGAAAGATAAGTTCTGGGGGTGTTTCACGAACTACACCCAACATAGAATCATATTCCTCATCCTTGTGTGCAAACTTCTTTCTTAGAACCTTTTCAAACTCAATTTCATCGAAACTCTTTGCATTTTCACTTGCATGAACCTGAGCCAAATTGGCATAAGTTGTAGCAGACTCAGGAATGAAGGCTATTTCTTCCTTGGTTAGCTTCCTCAAGAACTTTGCAGGATTGCCTCCCCATACCTGTAATTAGAGAAAAGCAGCATAACAGTAATCACTTTTTAACCCAATGCTTTATAATTTGTGCAACCAAATAATGTGTGAATGTGATGCACTGACATACTAGTAGCATTACTTGGATGGGCATCAAAAGATATCCAACTAACGAGAGTCAGCAAAACTAAAGGATCGTGTTTGAGTACTGTGGTGTACTCGAATTTAATGCCCATAAATAGCTTGACTGAAAACATGCAGAATTCACTCAAGCTTCTTAACAACAGGAGCACAAACAATCATTAGATATGTATTACTTGGATAGTGCATCTATGTTAAGAGGTTCTCATGACAGTCCAAGTGGTTGAATAAAAATATATATAATTAAGTCATAGCGAACAAACATATCTCCAATGCGGAATACTTTCATGTAAGAGATAGCTAGTCCAACAATATGCAAACCTCCTAATCTTCAATGTTCTTTGAAGAAAACATATAAACTTCTAATACAAAAGGATATTTGAAGAATTGAAGGACATGCTACTTAAATTGCTGACTGGTTCCAAGTGTGCTACCAGTCATCTGTTCTTCATGCAAGTCTAAAACCAGACAGAACGCATTGTTTGCCTATCAATCAAAACTAAAAGGCAGTCAATTAGGCTACATATATAACTTTCTCCAAAATTGCAATTCAATACGTGTCAACTGAGGCCTGAGGGTACTCTAACAGCGAAAAAAATATTTATTACAAGTAATGATTTTACTTAATTTCACATAAATGCCGAGGAACGAGCAGCCAAAAGTTTAAGTGTTCACAAACCTCTCCACATGGAATCCTCGTATTTTGCCTCACAAGGGCTCCCGCAGCAACCATAGCATTTTTCTCAACGTAAACACCATCAAGCAACGTTGCACCCATGCCAACAAATGCCTCATCTTCAACAGTACATCCATGTAAAACAGCACTATGACCTGTACAACATGAAAGTAACTGAAGTTACTGGACCAAAATTTTCCAACAAAACCCAGAGTGCTCCAGGTTATTATCATTTCCATTTAAATAAATGCCACTCACCTACAGTAACATTGTTGCCAATTATAGTTGGTAATACTTTCCCAGCAAGATTAGTTTTGGCTACATGAACAAGAGAATTGTCTTGTATGTTTGTTCCAGATCCAATACTTATGCTGTTGACATCACCTGTGTAGAAGCTGTCATGTTTCAATGAGTACAGGCAATATATGATACAAACATGCTGATGAAGTACAAGGTAAGGGTTGGCAAAAGCATGATAAACATATTAAGAGAAGCTTATTGTAAGAACTTAAAAAGTTAATATATTCTAAGTAGCACTAACATATATATGTTTCACTAAGCGAACAAGTAGGCAATAAATAAGAATAAAAATGAAGATATGATTTGCACTATTGCTTACCTCTTAAAACACATCCATACCAAATAGAGGAAGCGCGACCCACATTAACATTCCCAGTGACAGAAGCACTAGGAGCCACAAAAGCATCCTTATCCACCTTGGGAGCTTTGTCATATACATTCATAAGCGTCCGGTGACGAGAAACTATATATTATGCACAAACAGGACATGAGAGATAATATTCACGGAGACAGACTTGTGACAGTACAAGATATAAAATAACAAAGGAAGGGAAATAAGGAACTCTCCCCAACTTCCCCTCAAACAAAGGGATGACTCTACCAACCAAGTTTGTCAGGCAAAAATTGAAAACAGAGTTGTGACATTCTTTTTCACTAAAACAACACGTCTAGAAATTATATATTTTGCCTGTGGAACTGGGACATTTATAACCTTTACACAATTCACTGTAACCAAGAAACATATACATATCTTTTGATTCAAATTGAACACAATAACTTTCAACTATCTTACTGCTCAATTAACATTCATACATTTCTCTTTTGTCCGGACATAGGGTTTATGCTTATCATTAATTATCAAACAAATTTAGAGAGAATATAAACAAGGGTAAAAGAAAAAGCGTGACTAGATTCCTAATTTATAAAGGCAAATTCCCATCTGTAAAAAAGTTCATGCAACTTTTCACCATGCATAATTAACTTAAATAGGTAGCTTCTCAAATTTACTTCTTCCTTATCGCTCGACTCCAATATTGGGAAAACAAGGACTGCATTTTAAATTTTCAGATTCCAACCATATATCAACATCTTTCTATTACAAATATTCTTATTAGTCGCGGGGGGGGGGGGGGGGGGGGGGGGGGGGGGGGGGGTCACAAAAACTTCATCTATCTACTCCCTCCTAGGAATAGGGAAAAGGTTTGCACATATCTTATCCTTCCCAGGCCCTTCTTTGGAGTACGACTTACTGGCTATGTCTTGGTTTGGTTTCCCTATAACATATACTGGGCAATTTATTTTTTAAGTAGTTCAAAAAGCTAACAGCACAAATTTAACCAACATATCAATCTATAGGTTCTCATCTTTAACCAACTGGGACTTGTAATTTATTTCTGGAAACTCTCCCCTCCCCGCCTGGCCATTAGGAAGTTGTCTTACGACTCAATTATTCAGGACACTGGTGGCCTGTTTGCTTAAAATTTAAATTGAACAAGTTAATTGGACAGTTGGATTTTACAATGTCGGATTTGAGGTACCTAATTTTTGACTTATTTTTGAATCCGTAGGTTGATTTATCCGAACTGAGGACGGGTTTTTGAAGTTAGCTCAACCTCCCGGATCGAGGAAGCATTCAGAAAGGGCTCCGTGTTCCTTCAAGGTAGAATGATAACACATTTTATTAGTATAATATTATTGCATAATTGTATATATTTATTAAGTTTATTTTCTCTTTTTATACTTGGTTTGTGTTTATTTTGATTGTGCAGATATTAAAAAGATATTAAAGATTTGTCAATTAAAAGAAGATATTTGCACTGATATCAAGAGATCACAGCATATCATGATGAGTCAGCGAATCGTGATAAATCAAGAAAGAATCATTTATTCAGGGAAAGCTGAGCAAGCAAATAATCACAAGGATTACTATAAATAAATAAAAATATCTATGTAATTAATTTTCCTTTGTAATTATTTTAGTATAAATAGATAGGCTAGGCCTCTTGTATTAAAAGATTTTTTGCATTGTATTGTTTTACTTCTTCTCTAGCATAGTTGTTCTTTCTCCCATGTATTCAAAACTTATTCAATAAAATCCAAGTTTCATCTTCAATTACTGGTATGAGTTCCTTTACTTTAATCATGATTGTCTCAATGATGTTAGGCTAAAAGCCCTTTCTAAAGGGCGGATGTAGTCGGACTGAACAGACATGAATCTCGTGGTATATGTGCTTAATTGAGATGTATTTATCTTATTAGTTATCTCCAATATCATGTCTATGTGAGTAATTTCATGCGAGCAACACAAGTAGATTTGGGAGTTCGTATAGTTAGGATTCATATGATTTTGAGAATTGATTTAATTGATAATATTTTTACCAAGTAGTTTTTACCACTTTTAAATAATATTTGATTTGGAATCATTGGTTGTCTTTATTCCGAATACTTATGTGTTTAATTGTTAGTAAAAATTAATATTTAAATTACACCATGATTTTTATGTGTTTAGCTGATGAACCCGTCCTTTAGATTGCTTGATTATTGATATATTTGAGTACTAGTTTAATTTGTTTTATAGATTAAAAACTTAATTCGCATTCTCTGTGATTTGACTCGTACTTGCTTTTGTACTCACCTACACCTGTGCACTTGCGGTTTTTATTACTTAAAAAAAAATCTCAACAAGTTTTTGGCACCGCTGCCGGGGACTGTGATTTTGAGTTTTTAATTATTTTTATAGTTTCTTTTTTCTGTTTTAGTAAAAGCAGATAAAAAAAAATCAAAACTTTTGATTTGTTTGCCATGGCGACGTGTGATATCTCTCGGTTGTTTATTAATATAAATAGAATCTGTGAATTAGTCACATGCATGCGTACATATTAAATAGTTACTTGCTTTTGTGCGTTTTACAGTAGTGATAAAGTACTATGAAACAGTAGTATTATATAGTCAATGTATTAGTCTGCTAAGTTGAGTAATAATAATAACACTTCAGTATATGTTCTGCCCTGTAGCACATCAATTCAAATATATAGCCTCTGTAGTTTAATTAATTTTATTAACATTGTTTTTGTATTTTTGTTCTGTTTTTGATTCATTTACGTTCCAAACGTAATAGAGGATAAAATAAAATAAAAATATTTTCTTTGTTATTTGATTTTTTTTTATTTTGAATTTTCAGGTACCTTGTTGCGGCTTGAGTTAGTTCTTTCGCATGATTAATTGTTAGCTATTTCGGGTACTCTTCTTTTCACCTAATTTATTCATATATTTATAGATATATAAATATATTAGTTTAGTTAATTTAATTAGATAAAAATTATGTGTTGCATCATGCATTTCATGTACACCTAAAGCACATCTTGTTTAGGATTTATATTTTTTTATATAAATTGTGTTGATTGCTGGAGGACCGAGGTACGTACCACACTAGCGTAAATCATTTTATGTGTTTTATTTTGTTATTAACTCTTGGGTGCTGCATTTTCATCTAATTAATTTAAAGGATTAAACCACATCACAAGGTGGGGGATTTCATCACCCTTTATTTAGCCCAAAAACCATTAAATTCGTCATCTTGTATATCCCTTTCCTTAAAATTAATTAAATGTTGGCCCCCAGGAACTTCGAGCTCAATTAGGAAGGTACCTAAAAGAGAAAGTAAATTTTGAATTATTCAGACTTTCAGTGTCTAGTAAAGTGCATCACTTACCTGGCTGATTAAGATTTGGTGACTAAGAAAGGAGTTTAACCTCTTGGCAATACTTGCTCCAATTTGGCCAAGTCAGTTCGAATAATTCTTGATTTATGGACTCTTTGGTGGGACCGAAAGTTAGGAGTTGTCTAGATTTTTTTTAGGGTAACTTAGGATTAGAAATTTTTATTTTTCTCTTTCTTTTGAGTGATTTGTTTTTATATGCTAATTGCTAGGTAATTTAGGAATCTTCCTAGTGCATGCACCCTTGGAAAAGAAGTATTAGCGGTCGTTTAACTCGCCTATCCGATATACTTCTAATTCGTGAAACAACTTCAAATACCATCATGGGTGATAATAATGATTTGCCCCCACCCCCTCCTCAACGTACCACTCTCCAACAAGCCTTCTACCCCCAACAAAAAGCCCGTAAGTCGCCTATAGTACTTTCTGATGTTGCTGGTTCAAAATTTGAGGTTAGAACTCATCTGATAGGCATGTTGCCCAAATTTAATGGCAACTATGATGAAGATGCCTATGAGTTCATCCAAGAATTTAAAGATCTTTGTTCCACTATATCTTTCAAGTCTCTAAGCAGAGATGGTATCCTACTCCGTGTCATTCCCTTTGCTATCAAAAGCAATGCGAAAAAGTGGTTTAATAGTCTTCTTGCCGATAGCATAAACACTTGGGAGGAATTCGTAGGCCTCTTTTTTTAAAAAAAATTCCCTCGTTCTAAATCAATCGAACTCCGCACTAAAATCATCAGTTTTCGCCAACTTCATGGGGGGAAATTTTGAAAAAATTTTGAGCGTTTCAATAGCCTTCTTGCTGAGTGCTCATATCATGGAATCTCTCAAACCGAACTCATATGAATCATATACGAGGGTTTAGACATCCAAACTCGTGCCTTTGTAGAGTCCATGTGTTACGAGGGCTACATAACTAGGACTGTTGAAGAGGCTTGGGAGTACTTAACGGAGTTAGCCAAAAAGAGTGTCGAGAGGGAGAGCACGTCAGAGAGAGATAACAGTGGTTAGCCAAAAAGAGTGCTGATGAACCCGTCCTTTAGATTGCTTGATTATTGATATATTTGAGTACTAGTTTAATTTTTTTTATAGATTAAAAACTTAATTCGCGTTCTCTGTAGTTTGACTCGTACTTGCTTTTGTACTCACGTACATCCGTGCCCTTGCGGTTTTTATTACTTAAAAGATTTTTTTTCTGAACATAGAGCAGATTTTCAAAGAATGAAACTTGAGATTGAACTTGCTATCGACATATATGAGAATCATAAAAAGATGTGGGATTTGCCAAAATCAATATTACCAATATGGATCATCTGTGATTATGTAGTCTCAAACTACTTGATGGCTCCTGAAGTCCTGATGTTAATAATCAAAAAAAATTATTTAAATTAATTATCTGCAATTAGGTTTTTTTCCAAAATAGTATGCCAAAAAATATTTGACGAGGTGACGATTCGATTAATATTAAGGCAGACCCAATCAACTTGATGAGCATTGGTGTAAAGCGAAGGCGAGGTAGGCCACGGAGAGATGACAATGGTGGAGTTCTGGCTAAAGTAGAGATAAGAGACATATTTATATATTTATATATAATAATGCTGAGAAGAAAGATGATAATACAGTTATTTTCTTAAATAGTCCAACTAGCAAAAAACGGAAGAGGGGTCAAAATTGGACGTTATTGTGGTTATGATCTATGTTACTCTGACTCTTCTGTTTCAGTATTCGTACCCGTGTCGGATACTTGGACACTCGGACACGACACTTATTTCGTGTCGGATCCTTTGACCGAAATGTGGACACTTTGACTAACTTAAAGACCACATATGAGTCAATCTAATGATTCAAGATAAATATACGAGAAAAAAGAAAAGAACAAAAATGAGATAAAAGTAGAGAATATGCCTAATTTGCAAAGTCCTTTACAAAATAGTGTTTAATATGAGTTTTATTGTTTCTATTTGTTAAGGTGTCTTGCCTACCATACATATTTATTAATATATTATATTGTGTCCCCGCACTCGTGTCCAAAAATTGGACAGTGTCCCCGTGTCCCCAATTTTTAGATTTTTCGAGTCGGACACTCGGATATGTATCGTGTCCGATACTCCGTACCCGAGTCAGAGTAACATTGGTTATGATAGCAGTTCCTAAGAAGAATGAGATTAATAAAATTGCTAATAATGTTAGGGATGGCCATAAAGATGTTTCAATTTGAAGGCTGTGATTAGTATTGGGTTTATTAGGCCATCTAGATTTATATAGATTAAATGGTATACAACGCAAAGGCACAACCTTGTTGATTTCTAATTTTCTTGTACAACAAACTTAGATGCAATTCAATACCTGCAATAGACTACTAATCTTGAGTTTTTTTTTCCACAAGTTGAGCACTCGTTTCTAAAAGAGAGTACCTAAACCTTATCATGCTACAATAGATTTCACCTCTCAATCAAAATTTACATTTCTAGAACCGGAAAAAACCCTTCATTTCTTATGTAACTTGTCAAAGATACAATTTTGCGTTACCGTAGTTGAAAAACAAGGAAAAAATGCTATTCAGGTTTTATCTACTTGCTGTTGACTCTCAAAATGCAAAACATACTGCCTATCATGACACCAACAAAAGATACAATTCTAATAATTAGGGGAAATTGTCACGATTGCTAGACTACATTTAACTTGATATACATACACATATAATCACACCCTCCTTTTCAGATATTGGTTTGACAAGTTTTAGGAATTAACTATTAAACCCTATTATAAATGAAAAATGCAAGTAATATATTGGGGCAGGAGAGACTGAGAGAGAGAGAGAGAGGGTATATATATATATACGTTGTTCTTGAAAGTAATATTTGCCCTGAAGACGGGAGCCAAGACGATCAATAGCTTGACCAGTTTCACGGATCCAGAATCCAACGGTGTAGATTGCTTTCCCCAATGTCCCCATCTCGATGGACTTGCTGCTTTTTTACCTTCAAATACACCTCTCTTGTACAACTATTCTTGTTTCTCTACTTTTAATTATATCGAGAGGGGGGGGGGGGGGGGGGGTGAGACGAGACGGCCTGAGTTTGGAAGCGAGTTACTTAGATACAGCTCAGACTCAGTCACCACACCACATACTCCTGTGATTCATAGTAACCCTACTCCTGTGATTTTGTTGTATGGAGACAGTAAATCTTATGTAATTACAGCGCTAATTTTACTCTGTATTTACCTGCAAAACCAAAAAAATACTCGTCTTTTGTTTCGGTGAATAAATTACACGAGGAAAATGGTATTTTCAGATTTTTTTAATTTTTTGTTTCGGTGTATTTATTGTATTTTATATTAAAATATGTTATAAATTATGAATATAAGAAAGAATATGTATAAAACAACTGTTTTGAAAATAATATTTTCCTAAATGATATTTTTTCTAATTTTAGATTAAATTATCATTAATTACTTATTTGCTTGCTCACATCTTATAATTTTAGTATGTATTAATAGCTTTAACGGTCCTAAAATTATTTTTAAATAATTACTTGATCTGTTTTTTTATTTGACGTTTGATTTTTCTGTACACGTTTTAAAATAATTATTTTTAAGAAAAATAAATTCTAAGTAAAAATATATAGCTTATACTAAAATTCACAAAAAAAATATTAAAAATAATTATTTTAAGTATGCGGTCAAAGTTACGTACAGAAAAGTCAAACGACAAATATAAAAAATAGAGAGAGTACTTATAATTAAAAATGTATTATAATAAAATGTTAAGATTCTTTTTTTAATATAAAGGGACAAATTCAATTATTACAAAAATGTCATCCATTTTAGTGATTTTGGTCTTTAGATAAATTATTAAAAATGACTTTAGGAACATTTTATTCAAAAAAAATTTTATTCGATTAAATTCTAATTTAATATGAATCCAATTTATTAAAAGTTACATATTAATTTTACTTCGTCCGATATAGTTATATATATACAATAAATTAAATTAAATTAATAAATTTTTATGAGTTATATTTTTTATCTCATTCATATCACTCGTTATATCTCTTTTAATAATTCATTTTAAATAAACAATTAAGTTAATCTCGTAAATAAGTGAAACCGGAAAATTCATTTTCGCCTACAGTGAAATTCAACTAAGTTACTCCATAAATTCACAAAATATTTTTTAATTTGATGAAATCCAATTAAAACTCATCCGTTTGGTAGATACACAATTTCGAGAACAGGGATTGAAAAATCTAAATTAGAGGTAGAAAATTACAAAGAAGTTTATTTCATCGAGCTACATTCCTAAGTAATATAAAATTTTGGCGATATATTACAGAATTTATTATCTGTTGGTAGCTAGGCCCTGTGACTGGCTCTGCCTGACTGCTCCTATTTCAGAGTTATAACATGAATTTATTTTCCAAAAAAATAAATAATAAGTAAAATTATAATTTTTTTCTCTCTATAATGTGATATCAAATTTTTTATAATAGGCTATTATGTGTCAATTGCCTCTCTTGTCATGAATCATTCATGACTTGATATTCGAACACGTACAATATGCTTCTACAATACACAAACTTGTTAAGAACACATATATATCCCGATGGATATTGTACATGATCATCATGCATATTAAGATAAATACGATACAGTACAAATATCTGGGGCAACTGTTACTCCCTTTTTTAATCATCTCATCCAAAATTTGTAGGGAAAAGAAAAACTTGCACAAAGCATATAATGCAGCAAACCTTTCCAGCAGCTTAATTTTATCCAAACACAAGGATACATGAACAAGCACCAGCCCTGAAACAGATATCCTTCCATCAGAATGTGAACTTCGAGTGCTACTTATTAGAACAACTCTTCCTGTGTATGCTCATGAACTTGGCTACAAATTCTGCACCATTGAATGAATCAGATATCAGTGTATATAATGGTCCTCCATTCAATT
This sequence comes from Oenanthe sinensis, assembly GCA_028671895.1. NCBI lineage: Eukaryota > Viridiplantae > Streptophyta > Magnoliopsida > Apiales > Apiaceae > Oenanthe > Oenanthe sinensis. The sequence continues at coordinate 43,223,402 of CM053805.1, read as the reverse complement.
ATTCAGATTTCAGTGTAATGTTCGGCAAAAAATAGGCTGCTTTAGAGAAATCTTGGAGTTCACGGTAATTGCTTTAAAATCGAACATTTAGATTCTTGGAACCACAACTATCAGTTGGAGTTCCTTTTCAGTTATAATAAGGAATTTGTAAAAAACAACGGTGCTGCCTTCTCATGCGCGCTAATTGCTACATTATAGTCCAGGTAAAAGTAATAACTAGTAGATTAGGGAAACATTATTTCCAGAGCAAATTTCACGTTGACTATAGGCTGATGCTACTGAATGCTTTTTCAACTCTTTGCAATTACTCCGGGACTACAGTAGATTATAGATTGTCTGAATGTTTTGCAGATCAATTTACTTGTAAAGTGGTTCCTGGTTCAGCTGATGCATACCATACTGTCTACTGCTAATAATTGATAGAGAATGGTTTGCTTAGGTAATTACCTACTAATTTTAGCACTGCAGTCGTTCCCATTGGTAGTCTCTTCTCCTGTAGATGGAACCAATCAATCTCTCGTTGTCATCAAGACATCATAAAAAAGACAGGGATGATCACTTACATAATAACCATGCCAATAATGAAGTTCTCTTTTCAGATCAGCTCCAACTACCTTGAGGAACTCTTCAATAAGTTTCTGCATGTTCAGATAATATTTAAACATAACAATATGCAACATAATATATGTTATAAGCTGATATGTTATGTTTTTTTACCTGTAAAATCAATTTTGGGTGAACAAAATCCACCAGCAGTCTCTGGAACTTTCCCCGTACACTTGTTAGTCTGACCATAATTAAAGTATAATTGTTAATAATTCCAATTACTAGAGCAATGGAAGAAAGACTTCAAAAGAATTCATGGAGAGGACTTCATCTCAAACATTATATATTATTATATATGTTGGTTTATTCATATACGGGGTGTCGATTCTAAACTTCTATCAAATTGAATATCTTTAGCTCCTACAAGTTTTCAGCAACTACTGTGCAATTTTAAGTTATACACGGAAAGATCCACTTCACACTGGAACTAAAATTTATAACATTCTGAACATAGTTAAGTTTTTAAAATGATCAAAATCCTGAAGTTGATCCTTGTTTCGATACTTGGACAAGCAAATATGACATTATAACGAAATCCTTTAAGCAAAAAATGAAAGACAAAAATTAGCTTAACCAGTTTGCTACTATTCTGCGAATCCCACCGAGCATAGTAATATAGCCTCATAGATAAACAAATTTTTTCCTGTTACTTAGGGTGGAAATTTAAAATTACTAAACTCGTACCTATTAGGAGTTGGATCAGCCAAGATTTCTGCGGCAAGGTCCACAACCACCTCCTCCCATCCCATGGGGATTGGCTGATCTTCAGCAAAAGGGTAGCTGCATGCAATTCAAGGCATGTCAAGTAAGAACTACTTTTGTTTGAACAAACAAAAAACATTTACATCCCAAAGTCTTACTTGTGTGCCTTGCATGCTTCAAGGGCCATTATTGCTCTCCTCAAATTCTGTTTAGTTTTTGTAGAAATCTTAGCAGCAAAGCTCATTGATATTTCAAAGCTTTCCTTCAATGCTGTTGATGGAGAAATCTGGTAATCAACAAAGATCGAGGTTCTTTGCCGAAAAAAGATATGACGAGGCTGAGATGCGGTGGAGCGTGGTGGTTTGTATGAGATTGGGGGCTGAGATTGCTAGGTTTCAGAATAACTAGAGCTTTGTGTTTTCTGGCGGCTGTGAGCTCTAATATTTCCGACCCCCCACAATGTGCCTACGTACCTCTATTTATAGACAAAATAGAGGATCAAGCCCACGTAGTTCTTGACAAAGTAGAGGCCCGTTAGGAAACCTGAGTTTCCTTCTTCGAATCGAATGCAGGAAAGGCAAGTGGAACCTTCCTGGAAGAGGACTCTACATTCGGGCTTGTTCGGATAGGTCAAAGCCCAGTATAAGGTCCAAGGACTTCATGGAACCGACATTGACCCGGAAACCGTGGGCTCTAACCGGTCCACTACAGCTATTTCCAAGGATACCTTGACTGGAGGCCAGCACTAGATCCACCACAAATCGTAGGTCACGTCCTAAGCCCCCAGACGAGGGCAACCCGCCTGAGTACAGGGAAAGGAACTTCCAAGATAAGGCCAAATATGCCTCCATAACTCCCCTACGAGGGCAACCCGAGGAATGTGGAGCTATGTCCTTTGATTATTATTACAAGTAAGTGAATGCAGGGAGACATGCCGACTTTCCCAGCAACGGACGGAGGAGGGCGCCCCCTATACCATCAAGAACCAAGGCGCGCCTTCTTAGACCACTTCTAAATTAAAGAGCATTCCATAAGCTTCGCGTGGACTGTAAGATCGTCCAATTCTGACTTCTAGAACTTGAGATATGACCCAAACAGTGTCTGCAGTGCAAGATCAGGGCGCGCCCTCTTTCTCAGGGAGAGCCCTCTTCAGGGGGAGCCCTCCTCCTCTTCTTCTTCACTAGGGCGAGCCAACCTCAAGGAGAGTCGTCGTCTCCCTCTTCCTCAAGGTGAGCCAACTTATTCAGGGAGAGTCGTCGTCGTCATCTCCCTCTTCCTCATCTTCATACCAGGGCGCGCCCTCTTCTTCAGGGAGAGCCCCCATCTCCCTCTTCCTAACTAGGGAGAGCCTTCTTCAGGGAGAGTCGTCATCTCCCTCTTCTTCATCTTCATACCAGGGAGGCCGATTCCAGGAGAAGCCCGATACTTGGAGGAGGCCGATTCCAGGAGAAGCCCGACACTAGGAGGAGGCCGATTCCAGGAGAAGCCCGACACTAGGAGGATGTCGATTCCAGGAGAAGTCCGACACTAGGAGGAAGCCCAACTTCAGGCAAAATATGGGCATAACAACTACCCCCCAAATTCTCGAAATATTAAAATATGAGAGAATTTCTTCATTCACCATGCTCCTCCATTTTTCAAAAGAATGTGTGCCCTGTAGTTTTGGTGTGTCCATAACATCCTCCTAAAACAGTTTACTTCTTCCTATGATTGCCTTCAAATTATCCTTATGCTATCTTCCTTCAAGATATGGAGATTTTCTTCCTTTAAATATTTTAGAATATGTGTCGTCCACGTGACTTGAGCATCTTCCTCCACCTGTATTACCTTTATCTCGAGAACACTAGGCTTCTCCTGAACTTGCAATGGAAACACCCCGCAATATATGAGCATTCTTCTGAGAACCTAATTTGGTCAAGACATCAACACTACTATCACTCTTCCTCGACATCTGCTGCAGGAGCACCTCCTTGAATTTTTGCATCAGTCGGTGAGCATACTCCAAATACATCATCTTGGGGCCCCGAGCTTGGTACCCCCCATTCACCTCGTAAACTACCAACTTAAAGCGCTCCATAACTGGGTGTCCACCTTCAAACATTTTGTCAGGAATATCACAAGTTTCTTCTGTTAGCCCTGCTTTTTCACTACAAGAGGCATTCAAGGATCCAGGTCAAAGTCAAAGTCGTCTTCTTCCTTCCTCCTATTAGAAGGCGCGCCCTCTCTCTCCCCGGGAGATTGTTGAAAATTTTCTTCCAGTTCAATGATGGGAAGAGATTCAAGAATGACCGATTTTCCCTTCCTTTTTCTGGCTAAGGCTTACTTTTCAGTTTCTTCGTCGCTGACATCCTCCACGATTCCTTCTATGAATTGTGGCTAAGGCTTGTTCCTCAGTTTCTTCGTCACCACCAAGGCATTATTATGTCGGTGATGCACCCCACTTGGCGTCCTCCTCTGTGAAGGTGATGTCTGTGGATTCTCCTTTGAAGAGATTCGTTGGCCTTGAAGACAAGCTGTTGACATTGGTGAGGGGTCGGTACTTGGCCTCATTTACATACCTCTCCATGGCGTTTCTCCTATGGTGTCCTCCAAAAATGATTTGTATGCTACTGGCTCTAACAAAAGTAGGATCTGAGGATAACGGAATTCACCTGCAAGGGTCATCCTCCTATCAGTATTCTCCTGTTAATTCTGGTTGGTAGCACAACTCCCAAATTCCAGCCTTCTGGGGGTGACTCCATAGAACCTACCATCACGAGCACCTTCCAGCATTCTTCCTTCATCACCATGAGGGCGTCTCCCTCCCTGAATCATTGGCTCTTTCCCGTAGCGACGTTCAATAGTGCGAAGGTATTCATCAAATCCATTGAAATTCGTATGGAGACTCCTGGTCGTGTCTTCAATCAAAAACAACTGCTCCATCAACTCTGAATTTGTCATCATAATGGGGGGAGGTCCTCCAACGATCCGACCAACATTGGAAGGATTGGTTACATGCTCATGAACATACTCCTCATGATCATGGTAGTTCTGGTTGTTCTGACCATGATTCCGGCCAGGTGACTGTGCTTCTTCCTCCCTCATGCCATTCATCCACTGATCTTGTGGTTGTGACATCTTTTCTCCTTAGATGTTGAGAGTTGTGTTGAGTAAGGGCGCGCCCTGAGGCATGGGCGCAGTTTGGGTGTTTGATGCTGGTGTGAATTGAGGAGTTTATAGAGGGCTAAGGCATGCCTTGAGCGATGACGGAGGGCTGAGGCGTGCCCTGATTAGCAAAGGGGGGCTGAGGCGCGCCCTGACTGAGTAGAGGAGGCTGATGCTCCGATGCCTTTTTTCCATTTGAGGACGCGTCCTTACCCTGCATAACATATCTACCAATTCTACTATACAAATCATCTGTAGGTTTCCGGAAGTTACCTGAGTATTACGTACCTCATTAGCAGAACTATCGGCGTCGCCCGAAGACGAAGCTGACGAGGGGAAGGCGTCGATTCATGAAGGAGGAGTAGACGTCGACCCTCGTCTTGGAGATGAAACTGACGAGGGGAAGGCGTCGACTCACGAAGGAGGAGTAGGCGTCGACCCTCGTCTTGGAGACGAAGCTGACGAGGGGAAGGCGTCGACTCACGAAAGAGGAGTAGGCGTCGACCCTCGCCTTGACATAGGGCGCGCCTGGAGACGAAGCTGACGAGGGGAAGGCGTCGACTCACGAAGGAGGAGTAGGCGTCGACCCTCGCCTTGACATAGGGCGCGCCTGGAGACGAAGCTGACGAGGGGAAGGCGTCGACTCACGAAGGAGGAGTAAGCGTCGACCCTCGTCTTGGAGACAAAGCTGACGAGGGGAAGGCGTCGACTCACGAAGGAGGAGTAGGCGTCGACCCTCGCCTTGACATAGGGCGCGCCTGGAGACGAAGCTGACGAGGGGAAGGCGTCGACTCACGAAGGAGGAGTAGGCGTCGACCCTCGTCTTGGAGACAAAGCTGACGAGGGGAAGGCGTCGACTCACGAAGGAGGAGTAGGCGTCGACCCTCGCCTTGACATAGGGCGCACCTTACACTACTGGCGTCGCCTGAAGACGAAGTTGACCTGGGGAAGGCGTCGACTAACGAAGGAGGAGTAGGCGTCGACCCTCGCCTTAGAGATGAAGTTGACGATGAGAGACATAGGAACAACAAAATCACACCAGCCTTTCGGAGAGGCTAGTGAGGGAAAGAGGGCGCTCCCTAACAAATTGGAGGGATGAGGACGTGTCGTCCCCTAGAATTTCCTACATGCGTAAAACCCAATTCACAATAGAAAATATCAGAAAGTAAGGTTTACCTGATAGGCGTGTGCGGCTCATGAATCCCATAACTGCTTGATTATAGTTGTGTTGTTGCTTTGAATCCATCCTCTTCCCATAGCCAGAGTATTCATAACTCCCATCTCTGAATCGGGTTCAAAATCATCTCCCACCAGATCTGTTATTCCGATTTTGCTGTAGGGGCATCCTTTCTCCTTAGATGCAAACATGCCCTCCTTCTAGCGCCAATTTATTGATGGAGAAATCTGGTAATCAACAAAGATCGAGGTTCTTTGCCGGAAAAAGATCTGACGAGGCTGAGATGCGGTGGAGCGTGGTGGTTTGTATGAGATTGGGGGCTGAGATTGCTAGGTTTCAGAATAACTAGAGCTTTGTGTTTTCTGGCGGCTGTGAGCTCTAATATTTCCGACCCCCCACAATGTGCCTACGTACCTCTATTTATAGACAAAATAGAGGATCAAGCCCACGTAGTTCTTGACAAAGCAGAGGCCCGTTAGGAAACCTGAGTTTCCTTCTTCGAATCGAATGCAGGAAAGGCAAGTGGAACCTTCCTGGAAGAGGACTCTACATTCGGGCTTGTTCGGATAGGTCAAAGCCCAGTATAAGGTCCAAGGACTTCATGGATCCGACATTGACCCAGAAACCGTGGGCTCTAACCGGTCCACTACAGCTATTTCCAAGGATACCTTGACTGGAGGCCAGCACTAGATCCACCACAAATCGTAGGTCACGTCCTAAGCCCCCAGACGAGGGCAACCCGCCTGAGTACAGGGAAAGGAACTTCCAAGATAAGGCCAAATATGCCTCCATAACTCCCCTACGAGGGCAACCCGAGGAATGTGGAGCTATGTCCTTTGATTATTATTACAAGTAAGTGAATGCAGGGAGACATGCCGACTTTCCCAGCAACGGACGGAGGAGGGCGCGCCCTATACCATCAAGAACCAAGGCGCGCCTCCTTCTTAGACCACTTCTAAATTAAAGAGCATTCCATAAGCTTCGCGTGGACTGTAAGATCGTCCAATTCTGACTTCTAGAACTTGAGATATGACCCAAACAGTGTCTGCAGTGCAAGATCAGGGCGCGCCCTCTTTCTCAGGGAGAGCCCTCTTCAGGGGGAGCCCTCCTCCTCTTCTTCTTCACTAGGGCGAGCCAACCTCAAGGAGAGTCGTCGTCTCCCTCTTCCTCAAGGTGAGCCAACTTATTCAGGGAGAGTCGTCGTCGTCATCTCCCTCTTCCTCATCTTCATACCAGGGCGCGCCCTCTTCTTCAGGGAGAGCCCCCATCTCCCTCTTCCTAACTAGGGAGAGCCTTCTTCAGGGAGAGTCGTCATCTCCCTCTTCTTCATCTTCATACCAGGGAGGCCGATTCCAGGAGAAGCCCGATACTTGGAGGAGGCCGATTCCAGGAGAAGCCCGACACTAGGAGGAGGCCGATTCCAGGAGAAGCCCGACACTAGGAGGATGTCGATTCCAGGAGAAGTCCGACACTAGGAGGAAGCCCAACTTCAGGCAAAATATGGGCATAACAAATGCTATCTGAAGAAGAACTTCCATGATCTGCCAAAATATTTGGTGATGCATTAGATGAGTTTCACAAACTGTTAGATATACTATCATTTAGTGTCCTGAAGCCTTTCACAACAGCAACAGATGGTCTCCATTAATATTACTTGGTAACTGGAGAAGGTTGCTGGTCTTCCATAAACCATAATTTCAAAGTACTTGTACCTGAATATGTCTTTGGGCTCTCGATTATGAAAAAAAAAGAGATAATTTTGAATGTTGGTTATTTAAAGATTCTGAGATGTCTATACTCTATACTTCTATTAGTTCTATAATCTATCAGTGACCAACTCTTTAACCACTGAGAAGATGTACTTTTTTTCTTGTAGTTATATGACGTCCGTGTTGCCTTAGTATAGCACACATCCAATAGTCATGTTTAAGATCCCTATAATCTAGACTGGTGAAACTCTCTGACTATTACTTGACATTCAATACCTCTCTAGTTCTCTATCAATCTGCATGTTGTATCTCCAGACTCCATTTCTACACCATTGCCCTATATTTTAATAGTTTCATTACCTTTGCTCCCTCGTGTGCATAACACTTTACCTTCACAATGCAATCATCAGTTGCCAAATTAAAGTACTACCAGTCCCAGTCTGGAATTGTGATTAATTTACTAAGAAACTCTCTGCAAATCTCCTGGCTACTGTAATAATATAATTTTCCCAAAGAGAAATGATAAAGATGACATTTGAATACCAACTTACTTCATGAGTTGCTGGAGCATCAACCTTGATTATTTTGCAGCGGGTTTTCACAGATTCAAGTATGTCAAAATCATCTTCACAGCAGAGTACCAGTTTACAAACATCAGTGTAATCCATGATCCATTTTATCAAGTGTTGAATGTTTTCCGTAGCTTTGTCAACATCATAAAGAACCATTACTGTCACGATCAAGACCAAACTATATGTTAGTTTCAACTTTGGTTGCCTCATATAAGAGGAAAGAATATGTTAAAATGAACCTGTATAATCTGACTTGAAATTAATATTGCTAATCTCAGGGATGACTGAGTGGTTGCTACTTATTTGTTTAATTAAGGCCATTAATGCATATTTAGCATTAGGTTCCTTGTGCACATTGAGCTCCACATGATGGGCACTGCAGGTTACAGGAACAGAAACTTGCATCGACCTTGTTTCCTGTCAATAGAATAGGAAGGCTTAAGATTAAAAAAGATTAGGAATAAATGTAAGCATACAGTTTATACACCCAATCTTAAACTTGATTGAGTTCTTTCAATTTGTAAGAGCTCTGTCGCCAGAGATTAGTAATGACACTTCATGGGATGATATTTTCTAGATAACATAATTCAGAAGTTTCTGGTCGATCTCTGCATAGCTACTACGACCAATAAACTTTTTTTTTTGTTTACCAAGTTAAGAACTTAAGTATATTATATAGAGAAAATATTGTGATAAATTTCCTAATTAAAGATCAACAACGAAAATGAATTTGACATGGAAATAAAACCATTTGTGAGAGAAGGGGGAGGGGGATGAGACCGATGATCAGCATATAACTTGATATTTAAATTTTGAAGTAGCAAATTTGTTCTCAGATCTTCAGCATAAAAGCTTTAAATCACAACAAGTGATTAGATTAGGAATAGAACCAATTAAATAAGCAATCACTTGTCTTAATAAATTGATGCAAAAAAACATTAAATCCTATTCCTGCATACCTGAACCTGGAAATATCTTCTGTCGTACGTTATCTGCCAAAACAGAGAAGAGGAGTAAAGTTCGATAATAGTGTCCAAAGGGTGAATAAAAGAAGATGGTTGGTGCTGTTATTGGAGTATATATATATATATATACATTACTAGCAGGGTCTCCATAGATCTCGCACAGCTAAGCCATTGTCAGTGCTTTCTTTCCAGAGCCCGGAGGACCCTTGAGAAGAATATGCGGACTGATGTCCTGATCTACCTAAAAAAATAATATATAAAATACATAAATCCTTATCATTTGCAAATAATCCTCATTTAATAAAAGTCTTGAGAAATGAAACAAAATGCATATATTATAAATAGCATAATCCTGTAAAGCTCCACCTATCAACCGGCAGATTAGAAGTCTTCAGAAGGAAAAGGTTCTTGATTATGTTTAATTGATAATCTATATGGTCCAAGAAAAGTAAGGAACATAAAGAGATACAAGTTTCTTGAGTATCTGAGCTTCGTGCTTGCGGCAAGCAAATCCGTTCAAAGATGCAGGCTGATGCTTATCAGCCCAGAACTGTCTTAAGCTTTCAACAACAAAAGCTTTTTCAATAAATGAGGCTTCATCGAAGGCTCTCTCTCCTTGTGGTGGTTTCTTTGAGGTCCGGCAAGATCCCGAAATGCAAGGAAACCATGTGTCTGTCTGTTTCTTCTTTCTGTTAACTGCAAATTTCATTGCAGTACCATTTGTCCTTTCACTAGCATCACTCAAATTACTACTCTGCCTGCTTACAGCAGAACTGGTAACCAAAGAACTAGTACGTGTTAAACCATTGCTAGATGAATTCCTCTGAAAATTAAAGTTAGAAGTTCCATTTGTCTCGTTACGTTGGCGAGGACTATTCGAATTTTCCATTGGCCTCTGTGGTTTTGGGCTGAGGCTGCCTTCAAAGCCGCCATTCTTCGGGAAGATGATCTTTTGCATGGTCACGGCTCCATATTCACGAGAAAAGAATATATCACCTGGTGAAATGGAGTCCGTGCTATCCATAATTGGAGCATCACCAACCAGGCCTCTTGAAATCTTTACATTTGCCAGGATTTCATTAATTTCACCGATTGATGGAGCATTCTTATTGCTCGCTTCCTTTTCTTTTAGGGAGGAATGTCTTGCTAACGGGGTGGGATTTCTTGCTAATGGGGAGGGTGTTCGACCATGTTTCTTCTGCTCTGTATGATTGTATTTGATATGCTGATCTTTGTCTCTCGGTCTCGGAGCAGAAGCTGATCTATGGCTATAGTTCACCTTATCAGTTACCCTGCCTGTCTGGTCATTCACATCTCTGTGGATTTGCTTTCTATCTAAGCCACCCATTAAATCAGTCCTAAAACCATGATTCTCTCTCACAAGTTTATAAGGAGAAACATGCCTCCTATGCTCAGTTTTTGCAAAGGGGCTAACATTGCTACGAATTTCAGTTTTCTCAAAGGGACTAACATTGTTACGAATTTCAGTTTTTGCAAAGGGACTTACATTTTTACGAACTTCAGTTCTAGCAAAGGGACTAACATTGTTACGAACTTCAGTTCTTGCAAAGGGACTAACATTCTGACGAAGTTCAGAAGCAGGTCTAGACAGTAAGGGACTAATAGTTTTACGACCTGGAGGAAGAGGAAGTGCATTACCCTCATCTCTTTGTGGTTTGTATTGAGATTTACTGTGCCTTCTTAGACCCTGGTTTGCTTTCGAAGTCTTAACAGGAGAAGAAACTTCTTGTTCGAACTTTGCAGCGAGTCTACCAAGTCTCAGCGAACTGAAATTCCTTGCTTGATCAGAAACTTGAAAATCTACATCCCCATTCACCTTATCATGATCATCAGTACCCGGGGTTTCCTCCTGCCATTCAGTCTCTGTGTCAGAGGGTTCATAACCACTCCGTGTTGCTTTTGAATTTGTTCTGCTCAATCTTTTCGGGTTCTCCATTTCTTGTTAATCTTCCAACTAAATAAATTCCAATTAAGATAATAAAGAACAATAAAAAATGAGTACATTTGAACAGGTAAATATTGGTTGAAGAATAAAAACAAACCGTTGACAAACAATATTACCTGACACCAGGATTTAGAAATCTATGAAGTGGAGCATCAAAGAAGCATACATAAGATGGTGGGTATATATTGAAGAAAGAACAAGATTGAGAAAAAGAGAAACAGATACACAACTTAAACATAAGGAGGCGATAAATCCGAAGCAGAGGCATCGGAGAAGACGACGAGTTCATTGCTAGCAAAGATGAAGAATCTTCACCAGCCAAATTACAGTAATAATAATAATAATAACAATAATGCTGTCATTCATACACCAACTTTCAAGTTATTTCCAAAGTATTTTTCATCGGAAACTCCTTTTTTGTCCCTTCTTCATATGTTAATACTACTGACTTATATACATGCATATGATTTTGTCTTGGCGGTGATCAGACAAAAGTATTTTTAAGAGTGGACGTGTGTAATCATTTTTTAAGTAATTTTCTTCAGGTTCGCGCCAGAAAAAGGCTAGGGAGAACCCCCACACCTAGATTTTAATAATTTCAGCCATATATTTAATCTTTTTTTGTCAAGATTCTGGGAGTATTAGACAATTATATTAACCAGAAGTGATGGGAGAATAAATCATAATATTGTCAAAGTTAAAAGACTTTGAAAAAGTTGATGCTATTCAGTATTTTGTTTTCAATGTTTGATTGTATAGTTCTTGTACCCTTAGCACCTGTACTGATTTTGTTTTTTGTTATGTCCAAGTGATATGAGATAATGAGAGCAAGATTATTTATATTTGTAAGACAGACCATCATTTTTTATTTTTTATTTTTAAAAAAAGGAGAATTGCAGCTAATGGTTAACTCAGCAATAGGCATTAGGTGGATTTAGCTGTATCTGAATCACCTTCTTTTTATACAAACGTATCTGAACTCTAAAGTACGACGTTAAAGATTTTCATTTTGGTTATGATGTGCTGAAAGCTGATCTATCAAAATTTCAGAAAGGCTTGTGCTTTGAGTAAAAGCAGTAAACCCTCCATGATTGGAAATTTTAACCTTTTGTCATATGGAGTAAAGGCCACTACTAGGAATTAGGCATATATTCTGTCTAATTCTTTGGTCAGGATGGTGCATACTTATATTCTAGACAGGTTAAAGAATCAAGGGAGCAAATTTATGATAAATACCTAGTAGAGAATGATATCACTACTGAATGCAAGTACAATTGTAAATGGAACTGCTACATAGCCTACATTGCATGCTTGGAAAGAAAGTGATTGATTATTGTTTGCAGGAGTTTACTACTAGTTTCCAGCTACTACAACAGTTGGCTTTTTCTACGTCTCTCCTTCAGGAACACCACAAATGCCTTCTCACTCATAAATCCTAGCGAGTCAGATAGCACAAACCTTGCATCTTTTTAAATAATTCAGGTATATTGCACCTGCAAATAGTTTATCAAAAGAGCAAACTCCCACAACATCATAACAAAAAATTAATTGGTCTTCGATGCTACTCCATCCGTCTCATTTAAATTACATATATTAAGAAGTTCTAACATAAAAATTACTATATTTTCTATTTGTATTCATATTAATTATATTGATTAAGATAGTTTCAATGCATAATTTAAATGATAACTATATTACATTAATTACCAATACTAGTATCATGAAAATGTTATTTTAGAAATTTACTTATAAAATCAATAAATAATTAAAAATAAATATTTTACGGTTATTCGGAGTGTAACTGTAATTGAAATATTTTGGTACATAGATGTAAATAATGTAATCGATCAGTAAAGGTGCAGTCAGGGGAGAGCATGGGTCGGTTCGGTTCGGTTTTTAGTTAAAATCGGAACCGGAACCGCATATCTTCGGTTTTAAAAATTGAAAACCGCAACCGCAACCGAACCATCGGTTTCGGTTTCGGTTTTAAAAAGACCGGTTCGGTTTTTATCGGTTCGGTTTCGGTTATAAAACCGGATAAAATAAAAATAAGAAAAAAAATACAATTTAGTTTCGTAATAGTCTAATTCAAATCGGAGCATTATTTATAAGAGGCCTGCTTAGCTCCGTTTTTAATAGTTACAAACCATTCACATATTACAATAGTTAAATACATATAATTCAATTTTTCTAACCCAATTTAACAATGTCAGTGACTGAGAATGAATACATATACTACTTTGTTGCACCTCCAACATTACCAATCTTGACTATAATGTAGTTTATATTCTATATTATATTATAGATGATTGTGAGTGACTTAAAAATATTATATTATATTATATTAAAAAATTTATATAAATTATATATATATATATTTTAATAATCGGTTCGGTTCGGTTTTAACCGGTTCAGTTTTAACCTATAACCGAAACCGGAACCGGAAGTCTCGGTTTTTAAAAATCAAAAACCGCAACCGCCGGTTCGGTTTCGGTTTCGGTTTTTTCGGTTCGGTTTTTACCGGTTTCGGTTCGGTTTCGATTTCAATTCGGTTTTTTGCTCACCCCTGGGTGCAGTCTTGAAAACCAAATAAAAAGTACTTGTACAACCATCTCCTGATTGATTTCCCCAAAAGATGAAAACATCAATGAGAATCTTGAATCCCTCCATTCCCCACCTCCCCAATTCCATTCTTCCCATCTTCCATTCCCTCAAATCCCCATCTTTCCATCCCCACACCAAACCCCATTCCTCTAATCCCACCCTCATTCACCCCTCATTCCCACTTTCAAATATTTCTAAAGCCCTCACCTTTCTTCACTCCCACTCCTCATACCCCATTTCCACACCCGACCCATTTGCCCGAATCACTCCCTCCTTCCAAAACAACCCACCCCATCAAAACTTCACCTTTAATAGAGGACTTGTAGACAATAATAATGGTTGTAATAGTAAAGATCCAATTTTTACTGTTGTGTTGCTTGGTTGGCTTGGTTCGAAACGAAAACATATGAGGAGGTATGCTGAATTGTATGAATCAAGAGGGATTCATGCTGTTACGTTTGTTGCTCCGGTTAGAGATATGCTTTCTGTTCATCTTGGGAGGACTTTCTGGCAGAGGATTTCTGGTTTAGTTGTCGAAATGTCTGATTGGTTATCGGAGAAAAAAAACGATGGGAGGGAACGATTCTTGATGTTTCACACTTTCAGCAATACTGGTTGGCTTGCGTAGGTTTGATTCACCTTTTGAAGTATTATACCGTGTGCTATAGTGTGTTAATTATTCATTGTTATTTTAGTAGTGATTACGGTATGACATGATCAATTATGATTTTATGATGTTTCTTAGTATATGTTTAGACGTTACTGTTCAAATTCAGGGCTAACTATGAGCGTGTTGTTTATGGAATTTGAGTATCGTGCAATTTAGTTGTTGTCTTGTGTAGACTTTTAGTTCTAACAATGATTGAATCTGTGGTTTGGCACCATTAATGGATAGTTTTTCAATTTACAGATACGGTGCGATTCTCGATGATCTTCAAGGTAGAGCTGATATACTGGACAAGATAAAAGGGTGTGTTTTTGATTCGGGAGGTGATCCTAATATAGATCCCAAGGTCAGTGACCATGTTTTGAGGTTATTTTTAGGTTGTATCTGGTTGGTATAGTTTCCATTGGATATGATCCCTAGATTCAGTTCAACTTTTGAGGTGTAGTTTATATGTTTAGGTTAGCTCAAGAACTGCTCTATCTAATTGTTTCCCTTGTTGTATTGATGTTGTCTTTATAAATATGGCTTCACCTGTTTCTGGGTAAAAATTGGTTAGTAGAAAAGCTTCACATGTTTCTGGGGAAAAATGGGTTGGTTGAAACTAGAAAGTAATTTGCTGCCCATGATAAAAAAAACTGTGATATTCACGTCTCCTGTCCATATACTCAAAACTTGACAAAATCTTCTAATTTACTATATAACAAAGTGTAACATAGAATGTTATCTAGCTGTCGTCAAGTGATTGGAACGGACAAATCAAACCTAGTTATTACTACATCCATTTCAAATTAGTAGCCTAGGTTGACTTTTGCACGTATTTTAAGGTACATTGAAAAGATAACTTCACAATTATTTTTTAAATCTTCTTTTTCTAACAAATTTTTTTTTTGAAAAAGAAAATTCAAAAAATAATTTGTGAAGCTATCTTTTCAATGTACCTTAAAATACATGCAAGAGTCAAACTGGACTAATTATAATCGGATGGAGTATTTTCTTTAAGAATCTTGCTTCTTTATTTTAAGTGCACATTAAGCATAATAACTTTGAACTTAAACTATCAAACATTCTTTCTCGTTAATATTTATGAATTAATTTATATAAGTAAATAAAGTATAAAGGGTTTATTATATTATTTACTTGTGGTAAATATAGGAAGTCGCCACTGTGCATGTCAAAAGTTTACACTGTAAGCTCACAAGGGTAGGCAGCTTTTATCACCATGTAAGTTTGGTTTGCTCAGGGAATTTTGGATTTTGACCAAATTATAGTATTAGCAATTCATATGCCCATACCTTGTTATGGTGCCAACTACTAACTACAAAGCATTTTGAGTTCCCTTTGTCAGTACCTCACTTTATATATATTGCAACATTTCTATTATCAGGTTAATAACAATAGGTCACGTATAGATTGGAAGTTTGAATGGGAAGTACTTTATTGATCTTTCATGCTGATTACAAAGTTTAGTTTGACTTTCTGTTTTATCATATATTCATATATTCTCGAAAACATTAGCTTTTGACAATGGTGAGCCAAGGTGTGGTATATTGATCAGTTACACTTGGATTCATGGTAGGTCTGGGCGGCTGGATTTGCTGCGGCATTGCTGAAAAAACGTAGTTCTGCAGCATATCCGTCAGGCGAGGCTGGAGAAGACAATGCAGTAGAAAGTCAAAGAAATGTGGCAAAGTTGGGACCAAAGGAACCTCTTTTGGTTGAAGTTGTCCTCCTATTATTACTGGAGAAGCTATTCTCTTTTCTTCTGAACACGCCTGATTTAAATCAGTAAGACTTTCCCCATATCCGGTATTCAAAAATTCCAACTTTAAGATCGTGCAATCTTAGTTACTGAATTGACTGTGAAGTGAATGATGAGTAACATAGTTCTTCTGTTGTTCAGGAGGTTGATGAAGATTATATCTGTCCTCTCAAAGAACCAGCCTCCTTGTCCGCAACTTTACCTATATAGTTCAGATGACAAAGTCATACCATATCAGTCTGTAGAGTTGTTCATTGGGAAACAGAAAGAAATGGGGAGAACAGTGCACTCTTTTAACTTTAAATCATCCCCTCATGTCGACCATTATAGGACTTACCCTACTATGTATTCCTCTCAGTTGCAGAGTTTTTTGGAGGAGTGTTTGGACACCGTTAAACAAATATAGAACTTAATATATTCAAGCCGCCTTCAGTATATACTTATATGTTCAGGTTCCTTATTACCTACTGAAAACACCATCCAACACCCTAATACCCTCTATGGCTGTCTGCATTCTAATTGCACCATTTGGAGCCTTATTTTCATACTAATTTAAAGCTAAAAACTATTGTTATAAATGTTCTTAATGGTCTGCAAATATTGGTTGGTTGGGAAAACACAGACACAGGTGGAGCATTTTCACAAATTAGTAAGTTATTATTTGGTGAGGATGCTGCTTATAACAGGTTAGACGTTTAAACTTAAAATTTTGTTGCTATATTTATATCTATGCGGTTGCATTTAAATTTATTTCATCTAAATTTTAAAACTCCCGTCGTCCGATTTTTTTTTAACAAGTTAAAGGTGCCTATATATGTTTAAGAACTTTTCCATTGTGACTCTTTTCCCATATATGTATTACATTTTAAATTTATTATTTTAATAAACTTGAATACTAAGGGGTGTATTCAATTCAGATTTACACAAATTATTAATAATCCATGGATTTTAATAAATTGTAGTTGATTTAATAGTTGGACTTTGTATTGTTAATTTGTCATATGATAAAGAATGATGATAATGTTCTCAGATTGAAGTTTCTAATCTAAGTTCTTATCCATTCGCTGGAGACAAGCCAAGTTCCAGGATGCTGGAGAGGCTTGATTTTGAGAAGACTAAGAAATTCAGCTACGACTAAACTTGGTTTCTCCACTAGTGGAAATGTCGGTAGAAATGTTAAATTTCAACCGATGTCATCTCCAGCTGTTATGTAAAATTTTGAACAGTTATAATAAATATACATGCTATTGTAACTTAAAAAAGAAAAGAGAAATAACAATCACCAATACTCCCATATGTCAAATTTTAATCTTACAACTTTTTTAGTATGTTGGTGTATGCTTTTAGTATGTATTAGGGATTGTGGTGTGAGGTAATGGAACTTTTTTTTTTTTTTTAATCACAGGTAATGGAACTTTTATTTAAGCGGCCAACAGTAAAGTATATAACCCAGAGAATATCATCTCTCGTTAATAGTAAAATTCAGAACCAACAGATATAGAGTTGTGAACTAAAATATCAGAGTTTCAAGGTAAAGCAAAAATATTATGTTGAACATGCTCTACTAGTTAATTAACAAGTGAAAAACTACATATATAGGTATAGATTTTTCATCTATTAAGTGAAATAACAAATAATTTCAAAAGCCATGTATTACAAGCTATGAACGTATAAAATTTTAAAAATTAAATTTATTGTAAGGGTCACTCTACAAAAACATATTTTACTATAATAATATTTTTTTTGCACTCTTATTAAAGAAATTCATAGCAATTATTTTGCAACATATTTTACCTTTTTTACATCATATTATATTATACTTTGGAAGATAATAATATATTTTCCATTCAAAACTCCAAATTTTTTAACGGATTTTAATTTATTATGTTTTTAATTCGTAAACCAACTCGAGCGGCAATTTGTTGAACAGTAACGGCTACTGCCAAGAAACAAACTGAAATTTCAATTATACGCACACATGTATGTATATATACATACATACATACATTATCTGATAAACCATCATCCTCTCCTCCCTGTTTCAAATATCAATCAAGAGTCTCTGTGTTTCTCTCCAAACTCTCTTCTCTTTGATCTTCAACATTCTCTGTAGAGAGAATAGAGTTTAAAAAAAAGGGCTACTGAATTCTTATTTCAAGGTATCGTTAAATCTTTCTTACTCTTTCCTCTCTTCATCAATTTGTTTTCTTGAAATTTACCTACTTACTCTGGTCCCTTCTCTCTCTCTCTCTCTCTCTCTCTCTCACACACACACACACACAGTTCTTGAACACACCCATATGGTTTTGTGATATATGGCTACTTTACATATTTGTTCTTTTTTGTTTTAGATTTAAGGATTGTAAATTTTCAACCAGATTTTAATTATCTTTCATATTCATATAAAAGGTAAATTGTTTTTGCTTCTTGATCTCCCTTGTGTCATTCTGTATACTATGTGCATGCACACACACACACACACGTATTTAATTACAAGAATAAGCATGATTAACTGAATGATATTCTTGATTGTTTTTTGTAGTTTGGTTTTGCAATCTTTGTTGCAAGAATGAATGACTTAATGTCAAAGTCGTTTTTAAGTTATGTGGAACTGAAGAAACAAGCCCAGATAGATGACGATGATCTTCAATCTCCAAAAGACTTGGAAAAAGGTCAACTTATTCCTAGGGATGAAGACAATTTATCAGCCTTTTTTCAAAAAGTTGAGGCAATCAAGAAAGCAATGGAAGAGATTAATAATCTGCTTCTTGATCTTCAAAACCTTAACCAAGAGGCGAAAACAACTCACAGCACTAAGCTTCTTCGTGGAATCAGGGATCGTATGGACTCTGATATTTTATCGGTTCTTCAGGTAGCCAAAATCATAAAGCTCAGGCTTGAATCACTTGACAAATCCAATGCTGCGAATCGCAAAATCTCAGTAGCCTTTAAAGAAGGCAGTGCAGTTGATAGAACCAGGTGTGTGGTCACAAATGGGCTGCGAATCAAGTTGAGGGAGATAATGAATGATTTTCAAGCACTGAGGGAGATAATTATGTTGGATTATAAAGAATATCTGAAGAGAAAGTACTATAATGCTACTGGAGAGGCTCCGTCCGAGGAAGTTATTGAAAAGATGGTTTTAGGGAGTGGGAATGTTCAGATGTTTGCAGGGAAAACAGAAGTGTATATGGAGAATAAAGAGAGGCATGAAGCTGTACTGGATATTCAGAAGAGTTTGAATAAGCTTCATCAGGTGTTCCTTGATATGGCTGTTTTGGTTGAAGCTCAGGGTGAAAAGATTGATGATATTGAGCATAATGTGGCCACTGCTGGAAGCTATATTGGTGGTGGGACTAATAGTCTGTTCTATGCTAAACAGATGAAGAAGAAGCGCAACAAGTGGGTTTATTGTGTGTGGATTGTGGTGGCGATCATACTGCTGGTTTGCATCATTTCCATGTTAGCTTCCTGAAAGCGAGTTCAGAAGGATTGGAAAAGCAAGAAAAAAGAGTCAAGATGATCTCATATGATCTCATTTCTGTGATTTTAGGTTTCAACTTGTTCTGGGATTTGAAACACTAAATTCGAATCCTGATTGAGCTTCTATGTACCGGAGTCTTTGGTCTTTTTTCTTTTTTGTGTTGGTTGTTTTGACATTATGCAACAAGGTTTGACATTAATTCAACATTTGTAGATTTTAGGTATTATTCAGGGCTATCTCAGTGTAATAATTCAATTTATATAAATAAAAAATATTTTTGGAAGAAATATTATTTCAGGTGCCAGTCCACTAAACCACACACTCAGTCTACATTCATATTTCAGAGTCGCTTTTTGTAGTCTCCGGTATTGTGGAGTGAAGATAGTCCCAACTCAATTTGTAATATCTGTGCATTAGAACTACATGGAAGAATTGAACACTTTGTGCAAGTCGAGAGTTTGATTGACAGATAATGATGTAAAGCAACAGTTAATTGTGGCTTTGCCCCCAGATCTTAATGCTATTTATGTTCATGGACAGACGATCAAAACTAATTATCATGTTTAATCTTGTCCAGTGTCTTCTTTTTCTGTGTTTTTCTTTATATTTTTGGAGTAAAGAGCACTTCGTGTACCCGCAGTTTGTGTGTCAGACCACTTGGGATACCACACTTCAAAAAGTACGATTCGCTATACTGCACTTCTTAACGTCCTAGCACTTTGCTGTTTTCCGTTAAATTGGACTAACGCCGTCATCGTCTCCGGTGACTTTGAACGACGGCAAAACAAAACACAAACAAAGCTTGTCATTTTTTATACCAAAATAACGCTAGCCTTACCAGGAGTACGTATATAACAATTATACATACAAACAAGCAACCATGTGGCCGTAAATTGAAGAAATCCGACGAGTTTTACCGGAAAAATAATTTTCCGACGAGCTCCAAAAACAACCCATAAACACAAACAAAAATATCACTAGCATGTCCTTTCACCGATCTACGTACCCATGTAATTAGTTTATGCAACAAATCAACGGAAAAATAAATAAGAAATTCAAGTATAACCCGAAAATCATGAATTACAAATCAAGCAATTTCTAACGAAAACGGAGCACGTAGTCATGTACTTCAACACATGGGATTCAATTTGGTTACTCATACGAAAAAAACTAAGTTCAGAATCATCTTCAAAAGTTGCTTTGATCTTCAAGAACACGAAGAACATCTTCTTCTCCAAAACAAAAAAACTGACGGCGTTAGTCCAATTTAACGGAAAACAGCAAAGTGCTAAGACGTTAAGAAGTGCAGTATAGCGCGTCGTACTTTTTGAAGTGTGGTATCCCAAGTGGTCTGACACACAAACTGCGGGTACACGAAGTGCTCTTTACTCTTATTGTCATCATACCCGTCCCTAGCAGTTCGTGTCCTACAATCTCAGAACATATAATCACACTTAGATTCAGCATAAGAATAGATTGAACAATCTGACACAGGCCATGTTAGGTCCTTGCAGATGCTAGTTAGCATCATGGAAGATCCTTGCCTGGAGGAAGAATAGTTTCCTCTGCTTGTGGTCCATCATCTACCAAAAATGGTGTTTTTAATCCACAGCAAATATGCAGTTCTAAATGGCAGTGGAAGAACGAAACACCCACAGAAATACATTACTGAGGAACCTTAAAATATTATTGTAGGCCTGGAAAAAGAACTTAGGGGTGGATTTTTTTTGTCAATAGTGTCATTGCAAAATATAACAATGGTATAATTTGACAGCCATACATTTAATAGGAAAAGAGAATGGAAATAAGATTAACTACAACTCAATTAGATGGACATATATTACTACAGTTATTGTACATATCTAAGACAAATTGACAAGAAAATATAAATACACGAAGCCACAGTTAACGACTTTGGCATGATACATGGCACTTTCGAAAACAAAAATTTCAAAGCAAAGCTGCTGGAAGATAAACAACTAAAGCATACGAGATTCTCAATCCCAAACAGATGACCACAACATTTGAATAGACACACCTGAGAGACTCAATATACAAAAGCTGAAGAGCAGATCTCCCACCAAATTGACGCTGGTCATTCACATGCTGGTTTGGTGTCAAAGCTGCTTAAGCAGAGTGCAAAGGCTTGAAAGGCAGAGAGTGGATAGCGATAATCCATAGTAAAAATGTCTTTTCCGATTTTTCCAAACTGTAATATTACTTTCTCTTGCTCCGCAACCGACACATTGTGCAAAGGATCAACAGTTGCAACAAGCTGGAAATTCTTAACTGATGCTACTGTGACACGGCCTTTAAAATTAAGGCACCAGCATTGTAACTGTTCATGCCATCTAGGAGCCTTGTTTTTAAGGACCATGGGCTCCTCACAGGAAGGCATTGTTGCAAGAGAACTGGAAAGAACTGAGGCATTGCAACCTTTAACTGGCTCCTTTCCTTTGGCGACAAATGATCTCTTTTCATCTGAGTTCGGAAATGATGTTGGTGTCGGAGCAGTGCCTCCCTCCTGAACTGAGGAGATAGGAATTGTATGCATGATGCATTGCATTCGCCTAGGCCCTCTTGTGCGAAGGACATTGAGCTCATAGGTAACTGTGGCTATACTGTATTTATATGGTGGTAATCTTGGAGATACTTGCTTAGTATGGAACCTTTGACTACTGTTAGATTGAACTACCACGTCACTTGGAGGTTGGCTGTCATATATTACGAACTTTGTTCCCAGAAAATTAGACCTAATATCAATTAATTGAAACATTATAAGATACAGAAATTAACTAATTGTCTCAAGACCCTGTTTAGTAAGATTTACCTCAGTTTGCCGAGATATGTATTACTGGCTTTAGAAAAATCGTCTGAAAGCAGAGAAATCACAAAGTCTGTGCTTGTTGCTCTTCTGATCTTTTTGGCTGCTAGCAGCAATTTAGCACGCTTGTTTTCCGCTGCCATCTTATGACTATCAGTATTATGTCTACCTTAATATATTACTGTTCTAGATGCCTTAAAATTTAAAACAAGTCCTTCAGAAAAGGAAATTTTATAATTATGCAGTGATAGTGTCCAAACATATGTTTCAATTTATGCGGTGGCCCCAAGAGTCACACCATGTCAACAATGATGTGTAATTAAGTAGCAGAAACAAGGAAAGTAAAACATGCTTAACCTAGTCAAACATTATATTTTAATGTGTAGCCTTAAGTCACTAAATATAATCTACTTCGAGATTTGAGATAGAAAATAATACACACCCACCCACCCACCTTATCAGTTATATTTATCTTTTTTATGCATGCAAGTTGAAAACAAACAAAACCATGTAAAAAATGCTAGCAATCAAACTGTGTATCAAGTAGAGCAATTTTTCTTTCGGCTACGTATGATACACCATCTTTTACAACCACTGAACTTATAATTTATGTTGATAAATAGTAGGAAGTATAACCAGGATAAAACTTTTATACTATTGATAAGGAATTCAAATCATAATCTGAAGTGCAAATATAGAAGCATCAAATAAGAAGAAATGTCATAATGATTATGTTAGAGTGGATCCAGGGATGCCTAGACTATGGTGCTTCTTCAATCTAATAATATTCAAAGTGAAACATCAATTGTTGTTTATTTGGAATAATGATATACCATCCTGTAACTCTGTAAGACAGACAATTTTTATTTAGGATAAGCCTTTTTCAGTTGGGTATCCCATATGAGATACCCGAGTGACAAATGCGTATACCATGAAAAAATACATATAAAAAAATTAAGAATTTATGATACTCCAACCGCAAATGCACAAAATGGATACCCAAAGGGTGGGGTGGGGGAGATGACTTACACGGGGTCAAACCAAAGTATAGCAGATACGTTGAAGTTGCTCGATCCCTTCTAATGAAGCACTGTATTGGAGAATCACGCGGTCCAGGCTACAGCGAAGTAAGAGTGGGATTATCAAAATCAAAAGCATAACCCATATAGATAACCAAAAATCAAGGATCAATGATATTTACCTGTTTCAATGAAATGGGAAAGGTGAGTCTTCCACATACTTCCGGAGTTTTAACTATCTCTTTAGTAATATCCCTCCACGACTTACACACCGAACCACAATAAACAACAACCGATCTTGCAGGCCATGACGTCTCACTCTCCTCAACCCTCCGAATTATATCCAACAGCAATTCAGGTGGCAAATTCGCCCACTTCCCTTGCTCAACCAGTTCACATACAGCCACATCAGGTGCAATATGCGATCGCGTGCGGTTACGCCAATGCTTGCCCTCTACCCCTCTCCTCGATACATTACCAATCCCATCTTTCATTACTCCTCTCCTCGATACATTACCAATCCCATCTTTCATCTCCCTCAACTCCCGTACAATGCTTTTAAACGACATCTTAATATACTCTAACTATCCAATTACCAATTTCATTCAATACAATCACTTTAAATCTTGAAAACACCTCCTTTTTCCTCAAACCAAGCTTTTCAGATCTGACATAATAATTAATGTTGTAAGAATTTCTCATTAAGCTAATAACAAAGAACTTCCATTTTACGATAACAGTAAGATCTAAAATCAAATTGAAAAATTAATCTAATAAATACTTCAATAAAAATAATGACATTTACAGTTAAATTAGTTGAGCTAGAATAGGTCTCGTTATAGCACAATGTTCACAGAAAAAGTGCAACAATTAATATATCAAAAGAACAAAATTGAAATTAATAAGCATTGATATACGTATTTATTATCAATTATACAAACACATTAAGTGAAAATTGAGAAATGAGAATAATAGAAAGCACACACCTTTAGAGAAGAAGTATCAGATCTGACGGAACCCTAAAACGGCGTCGCATGATGACGGCCACGGTGGCGCCGGAGAAGCAACGGAAACGCAGAGAATGTAAATGTGTGTGTGTGTGTGTAATTGTGTGCAGCTGGATGGGAATGTGATGTAATGCCAACTCAACTCTATCTATCTGCAACTTTCTATTTATGTTTATACTCACCGTGTCATCACAAGATTATTTTGCCTTTTTCTAATTTTTATTTTTATTTTATTTTACGAGTAAAATTAAGATTTTATATTGGCTTGTGTTGCATTTTATTGTCACTACCTAAATCAAAATCGAATCCTAATCTAATTATCTAAACATGTCTGCTTATATTTGCACACACGCCTTTGATCCTTGTGATTCTTGTCTTTTGTTTTCGAACAAGTCTTGCTTACGCTGCTGGAATCAAATTTATTTTCCGAGTTACATTTATTTTTTGAATCAAATTTAGATGTACGATTTTTGATTTTGGATTCAAATTCTTGCGAAATTAATTCGAATTTAAGTGGACAGTTTTGATAGTGGATACTGAACTAATTATTCATTAAAATATTTACATACTTAATTGAACACTCGGTGTGTGTATATATATATATATATATATATAATTATTTTAATGTTTGTATTAATTGATATTTTATTTATTAATTTTACAAGATCAGTTGAAATATAAAGTAAAATTTTCTTCCATCAACACTGAGGGTGTATAAAAATTATATTATGTATATTATTTTCTACTTTTTCCTGAATAATTAAACTTATAATCTTATAAATAAATATTTATTTTAATAAATTTCAGGATAAGTGAGAGTCGAATCTAAGATTTAGAGGATAAAATATAAAATACTATTTTCTTTACAATAAAAAATAGCGATGGGTATATTTGATTTTTCGAGACAAGAGGAAATGGACAACATATTTGTACGTTTATTACCGAGTGAAGTGCATTGTCTAAGCTCCCTTATTGTCCCTGAACCCTGATAACAATGTTAAGCTTGATTATTAAAGTATTATTATTTTATTAAAATAATCAGTTTTACCGGGAATAATAATCATACGAGACCAACGGAATTTAACCTTAGCACGAAAAATTCCGAATCAACAACATACTCCCTCCATCCCACAACACGTGTAACTTTTGTAAAAAAAATTGTCTCAAAATACTTGTCACCTTCTCTTTACAAAGCAATTTTTTTAAAAAAATTTCACAAACTATTCTTATATTACTATTTTCAATATTTGACTAATTTAAATATACAAGTAGTCCATCTACCTTTAATACAATTATTAAGAATAGACAAGTAAACAGATTATCTACGTAATTTTTTCTTAAAATCAGTAATTTTTTAAAAAGTGACATGTAAAATGAAATGGAGGGAGTATAAAACACAAAACCATACGGCATGGATAATGTTGGTTCCCACAATGTTTGTGCGAGAATTTTTGTAAAACTTATTACAGGGATAAGGTTGGGCATTCATTGCCAGAAAATAAACAGGATGTCGTTTGACAGCTATTAAGCTCTTAATATTGACAAGCCATGTTACCAAACTAAGCCAAAACCCCCACATTTATAAACTACTCATGTACATTTATAAACTACTCATGTACAAGCTTATTTCAGCCAACTGAAAGTTTGTCTAATGATTATGGAGTAGTATTATACTTGAGAGTAGATTCAGCAGAACCAACAAAGCAATCCGCAATATTGTTACAAACTGTGAGGAGAACCAACAAAGCAATCCGCAATATCTTTATGAAGTGACGTGTAATTTCTTTTCACAACATTGTTGATTATTATTATCTTAGGTGACGTGTATGTCAGAATATAAACATATTGCAATCTAAGTCAAAGTGAATGAGATTGTTCTTGATATCTCCTAAAACAAACCTACCCACCCGACTCAGAGCAAGCTGTGCAGAGGGTGATGTATGAATACTTAAATTCTACACCTACATGTAACGGCATTTCTAGGAAGAATTCCTAAAATCTACAAATGTTAATACATAATGTCAATACTGGTTACATATTGTGAAGTACGGTATCAAACTTTACCAAAAACCCATTTAATAAGAGATCATGAGCATATGCAATAATACAAACTTTAATCAGTTGAAAGAGAACAAATACGAAATTCATAAATCAGTCCAATCAGAATCGAATCTACACGACAGGTACCAAAACAGACAGATAATAGCCAAAACATGAAGACTAACAAATATGTGTATCCAGTTTGATACATCCAAAAGAGTTCTAGTTCAGCTCGTCTTCCATGCACAATTCAAGGGTTTCTTCAGCGTACAGTCGAGTATGTGATGAACTCCCTGGAGGTGAATTGAAATGGTTGATGTGGAATAGGGTTCCTGAAACATAGCATAGATCGAAAATTCAAGTAAGTATAGTTTACCAGCTATAAGCGAGGTCTATAATTAATAAAAGGACTTGAAGACATACGGTCGAGGTCCATAAACTTTTATCTGGCGCACATGTGTGTCTCGACCATTAAGATGATTTGACAACACTGCAATTTGCAGCATGAATGTGTTCACAAATGCTTCCCTAACAAGGAAAACCATACCTGTTAACTGCGGGTGACTAGTTTCCAGATACATGCGATCACAGAAATCTAAAAACTGAAAAGCTATTGCATATGTATAAAATAAAACAATTTAAACATAGATATTGAGCAGCATTAAGAGTAACTTAGCGCAATTTCTCTAAAGCAATCCTTTAGTCACTTCAAAATATAATAATAAAGGGACTGCATAAATAATGTATTCGGAAAGTTTGAGTGATTCATTGTTGTCAGAAACAAGAAATCTTCTTCTTCTTTTTTTACTTTCATTGGTCCCGTACATGTCAATAATATACAGGCCATTTCATAGGCATCTTGCAACAGAACAGAGAAAACAAAGTTAATTATACAATGAGACGCTTGAATAGATTATAAAATCAACTGTTTTCAGTATCTTATATATGCAGTTTTTGTGTATTGGACCCTCCACTTGCTTTCAACATTCAACATTAATTTGTTTCCATGTATTCCCTCTACTTCCATAAACATTAATTATTCACGGACTGTTTAATTCTAGTATATAGGAGATGATTGATCAAATTAGCTGGTGATGGAAGTGAGAAGAGATGCGTGTTTAGGAGGCCATCTTTATCAGAAGCGCGGCTTTATACGAAGGCTAGATTCACCACTTTTGAACTTTAAAAATTCCACAAAACTCTAAAGCTACTAACATGAAAAAACATCTGAAGTCCTGGGCTAGAACTGCGGCTTCTGTTGTACACCAAGAATCTTGATTGTTTACTAGTACCAGAAACCGGTAATGCAAACTCCCTTTACATACACATAATTAAGTATATTCCATCAACTGTACATATATTGAGTGAGTCACTGAATGTAAGATGGATTGAATCATATAACTGTGCCAAAAGAAATGCTTAAATTTCCAGTCTTTTCATTTTTATTCACCAGGTTTATAGACAAAGCAAACAGGAAACTGATGACAAATAGGAAGCAAAATTCTAATTACTAGTAACATATTTGTCAGGGATGGCCCAAACCCCAAATCATGTATTTATGTATTTATATGCTTCGTAGAGTAGCGAAATATGTCACATATTGACATGTCCCCAAAATCACAAAGGCAAAACTCATTGAGTTATGCTAATCATAAATTTTGAATTATTGAAAGGGCAAGAAAAAAGTATTATTAAGATGGGTAAAACATTATGTACATACATAAGGAAAGATTTCACAAGACACGGATAAATGTCAATCAAAACTACTGAAACCAAAATACTTATAAGGTCAACTCTTTTAGACTTCTGACGGGCAATACATATGTGCAGTCAGATAATTGAGACAGTTAGACTGCATATATAGTACACTAAATGTAATTCAGTTTATGGTAGTCCCAGTTACACTTGCGTATCCATACCTAGGTAGGCGTATTGGCTATTTCATATCCAAATTTCCGCAGTAATACTTTATTAGAGGTTATTTTTCTGATTTTACATTGATCATTCTTATTTAGTGCCATAAAGACGAGAAAAAACCAACTTGATGAAGAATATATTGGAACTGAATGCATTTTAAATCACAATGCTGATACACTGATATAGAACATGAACAGACAATGCTTACCTTGGATCATTTACAGACAAGGAAATGTACACCCAGCCAGTTGGCTTGACAAGTTGGACAGTTTTAATCTCCTGAGATACGGAATCAAAATATATAACAACACTTTGAAGGACTAAATTACATTTCACTACCAAATCATATAAATCAAAAAAACAAAGAAAAAGAAAAAGAGAGAGAGAGAAAATGAAATGATTTAGAAGAATAAACGATAAAATTAATAAGAAGGCAACCTTCAAGTTATGAAAGCCATCAGCAGCACGTATAGCAATCTTACTGGGAGTGTAGCTTTCATCAAGCTTGTAATCAACATAAAGAACAACTAACTGAAACGTAAAATAAACTCGAAAATTCAAACATACACATAAGAAAGAAAGAAACAGTTTCATTGCATTAGTAATAATAAAACAAGAAATAAACCTGGAGTTGAACTTTCTTTTGAAACTGAATATTAACTAAATGAGGCTGAGCACCATCTGATCTGAAATCAAACAACACAGAGACAGAGAATAATAAATCAATTAATAAATACTACGAGCAGTAGTGTATAAAAAAGGGGGAGACAGACAGATGACATACTGCCAGAAGGAATCGAGATTGTCATCGCGGAGAGAAAGGACAGCATTACCAGGCTTGCAAGAGCTCACACTCCAAGCACCTTGCTTAGCCATCTCTCGTAGACTCTCATCCACTACCACCTGTTGGTTCCCTCCTACTAATTTTGATTCTTCGTCTCCTTCTGATGATTCTGTCGCCATCTTTTCAATTCACCATCAAACTGAACATGAATTTTTTACTTAATTCTTCACATGTCATTTTTTGCTTAATTAATTAATTAAGTTTTGAATTTCAATCATGCCACAAATTGAAATTATAATTTATTTATTTTTTTTAATTGTTGTAAATAACGATTATTAGAGAGTTTAAAATGATTATTTATCATTTTGGTGTGTGTTGATGGAGAAATCTGGTAATCAACAAAGATCGAGGTTCTTTGCCGGAAAAAGATCTAACGAGGCTGAGATGCGGCGGAACGTGGTGGTTTGTATGAGATTTGGGGCTGAGATTGCTGGGTTTTAGAATAACTAGAGCTTTGTGTTCTCTGGCGGCTGTGAGCTCTAATAATTCCGACCCCCAACAATGTGCCTACGTACCTCTATTTATAGGCAAAATAGAGGATCAAGCTCACGTAGTTCTTGACAAAGCAGAGGCCCGTTAGGAAACCTGAGTTTCATTCTTCGAATCGAATGCAGAAAAGGCAAGTGGAACCTTCTTGGAAGAGGACTCTACATTCGGGCTTGTTCGGATAGGTCAAAGCCCAGTATAAGGTCCAAGGACTTCATGGATCCGACATTGACCCGGAAACCGTGGGCTCTAACCGGTCCACTACAGCTATTTCCAAGGATACCTTGACTGGAGGTCAGCACTAGATCCACCACAAATCGTAGGTCACGTCCTAAGCCCCCAGACGAGGGCAACCCGCCTGAGTACAGGGAAAGGAACTTCCAAGATAAGGCCAAATATGCCTCCATAACTCCCCTACGAAGGCAACCCGAGGAATGTGGAGCTATGTCCTTTGATTATTATTACAAGTAAGTGAATGCAGGGAGACATGCCGACTTTCCCAGCAACGGACGAAGGAGGGCGCGCCCTATACCATCAAGAACCAAGGCGCGCCTCCTTATTGGACCACTTCTAAATTAAAGAGCATTCCATAAGCTTCGCGTGGACTGTAAGATCGTCCAATTCTGACTTCTAGAACTTGAGATATGACCCAAGAAGTGTTTGCAGTGCAAGATCAGGGCGCGCCCTCTTCCTCAGAGAAAGCCCTCTTCAGGGGGAGCCCTCCTCCTCTTCTTCTTCACTAGGGCGAGCCAACCTCAGGGAGAGTCGTCGTCTCCCTCTTCCTCAAGGTGAGCCAACTTATTCAGGGAGAGTCGTCGTCGTCATCTCCCTCTTCCTCATCTTCATACCAGGGCGCGCCCTCTTCTTCAGGGAGAGCCCCCATATCCCTCTTCCTAACTAGGGAGAGCCTTCTTCAGCGAGAGTCGTCGTCGTCATCTCCCTCTTCCTCATCTTCATACCAGGGCGCGCCCTCTTCTTCAGGGAGAGCCCCCATATCCCTCTTCCTAACTAGGGAGAGCCTTCTTCAGGGAGGGTCGTCATCTCCCTCTTCTTCATCTTCATATCAGGGAGGCCGATTCCAGGAGAAGTCCGACACTAGGAGGAAGCCGATTCCAGGAGAAGCCCGACACTAGGAGGATGCCGATTCCAGGAGAAGCCCGACACTAGGAGGAAGCCCAACTTCAGGCGAAGCCCAACTTCAGGCAAAATATGGGCATAACAACTACCCCCCAAATTCTCGAAATATTAAAATATGAGAGAATTTCTTCATTCACCATGCTCCTCCATTTTTCAAAAGAATGTGTGCCCTGTAGTTTTGGTGTGTCCATAACATCCTCCTAAAACAGTTTACTTCTTCCTATGATTGCCTTCAAATTATCCTCATGCTATCTTCCTTCAAGATATGGAGATTTTCTTCCTTAAAATATTTTAGAATATGAGTCGTCCACGTGACTTGAGCATCTTCCTCCACCTTATTACCTTTATCTCGAGAACACTAGGCTTCTCCTGAACTTGCAACGGAAACACCCCGCAATATATGAGCATTCTTCTGAGAACCTAATTTGGTCAAGACATCAACACTACTATCACTCTTCCTCGACATCTGCTGCAGGAGCACCTCCTTGAATTTTTGCATCAGTCGGTGAGCATACTCCAAATACATCATCTTGGGGCCCCGAGCCTAGTACCCCCCATTCACCTGGTAAACTACCAACTTAAAGTGCTCCATAACTGGGTGTCCACCTTCAAACATTTTGTCAGGAATATCACAAGTTTCTTCTGTTGGCCCTGCTTTTTCACTACAAGAGGCATTCAAGAATCCAGGTCAAAGTCAAAGTCGTCTTCTTCCTTCCTCCTATTAGAGGGCGCGCCCTCTCTCTCCCCGGGAGATTGTTGAATTTTTTTTTCCAGTTCAATGATGGGAAGAGATTCAAGAATGACCGATTTTCCCTTCCTTTTTTTGGCTAAGGCTTACTCTTCAGTTTCTTCGTCGCTGACATCCTCCACGATTCCTTCTATGAATTGTGGCTAAGGCTTGTTCCTCAGTTTTTTCGTCACCACCAAGGCATTATTATGTCGGTGATGCACCCCACTTGGCGTCCTCCTCTGTGAAGGTGATGTCTGTGGATTCTCCTTTGAAGAGATTCGTTGGCCTTGAAGACAAGCTGTTGACATTGGTGAGGGGTCGGTACTTGGCCTCATTTACATACCTCTCCATGGCGTTTCTCCTATGGTGTCCTCCAAAAATGATTTGTATGATACTGGCTCTAACAAAAGTAGGATCTGAGGATGACGGAATTCACCTGCAAGGGCCATCCTCCTATCAGTATTCTCCTGTTAATTCTGGTTGGTAGCACAACTCCCAAATTCCAGCCTTCTGGGGGTGACTCCATAGAACCTACCATCACGAGCACCTTCCAGCATTCTTCCTTCATCACCATGAGGGCGTCTCCCTCCCTGGATCATTGGCTCTTTCCCGGAGCGACGTTCAATAGTGCGAAGGCATTCATCAAATCCATTGAAATTCGTATGGAGACTCCTGGTCGTGTCTTCAATCAAAAACAACTGCTCCATCATCTCTGAATTTGTCATCATAATGGGGGGAGGTCCTCCAACGATCCGACCAACATTGGAAGGATTGGTTACATGCTCAGGAACATACTCCTCATGATCATGGTAGTTCTGGTTGTTCTGACCATGATTCCGGCCAGGTGACTGTGCTTCTTCCTCCCTCATGTCATTCATCCACTGATCTTGTGGTTGTGACATCTTTTCTCCTTGAGAGTTGTGTTGAGTAAGGGCGCGCCCTGAGGCATGGGTGCGGTTTGGGTGTTTGATGCTGGTGTGACTTGAGGAGTTTATGGAGGGCTAAGGCATGCCTTGAGCGATGACGGAGGGCTGAGGCATGCCCTGATTAGCCAAGGGGGGCTGAGGCGCGCCCTGACTGAGTAGAGGAGGCTGATGCTCCGATGCCTTTTTTCCATTTGAGGACGCGTCCTTACCCTGCATAACATATCTACCAATTCTACTATACAAATCATCTGTAGGTTTCCGGAAGTTACCTGAGTATTACGTACCTCATTAGCAGAACTATCGGCGTCGCCCGAAGACGAAGCTGATGAGGGGAAGGCGTCGATTCACGAAGGAGGAATAGGCGTCGACCCTCGTCTTGGAGATGAAACTGACGAGGGGAAGGCGTCGGCTCACGAAGGAGGAGTAGGCGTCGACCCTCGTCTTGGAGACGAAGCTGACGAGGGGAAGGCGTCGACTCACGAAGGAGGAGTAGGCGTCGACCCTCGTCTTGGAGATGAAACTGACGAGGGGAAGGCGTTGACTCACGAAGGAGGAGTAGGCGTCGACCCTCGTCTTGGAGACGAAGCTGACGAGGGGAAGGCGTCGACTCACGAAGGAGGAGTAGGCGTCGACCCTCGCCTTGACATAGGGCGCGCCTGGAGACGAAGCTGACGAGGGGAAGGCGTCGACTCACGAAGGAGGAGTAGGCGTCGACCCTCGTCTTGGAGACAAAGCTGACGAGGGGAAGACGTCGACTCACGAAGGAGGAGTAGGCGTCGACCCTCGCCTTGACATAGGGCGCGCTTGGAGACGAAGCTGACGAGGGGAAGGCGT
The DNA here is from genome assembly GCA_028671895.1 of Oenanthe sinensis. Classification (NCBI taxonomy): domain Eukaryota; kingdom Viridiplantae; phylum Streptophyta; class Magnoliopsida; order Apiales; family Apiaceae; genus Oenanthe; species Oenanthe sinensis. The sequence goes on along the minus strand of CM053805.1, from coordinate 43,190,283 downwards.
CGACTCACGAAGGAGGAGTAAGCGTCGACCCTCGCCTTGACATAGGGCGCGCCTGGAGACGAAGCTGACGAGGGGAAGGCGTCGACTCACGAAGGAGGAGTAGGCGTCGACCCTCGTCTTGGAGACAAAGCTGACGAGGGGAAGGCGTCGACTCACGAAGGAGGAGTAGGCGTCGACCCTCGTCTTGGAGATGAAACTGACGAGGGGAAAGCGTCGACTCACGAAGGAGGAATAGGCGTCGACCCTCGTCTTGGAGACAAAGCTGATGAGGGGAAGGCGTCGACTCACGAAGGCGGAGTAGGCGTCGACCCTCGCCTTGAAGACGAAGTTGACGAGGGGAAGGCGTCGACTCACGAAGGAGGAGTAGGCGTCGACCCTCGCCTTGACCTAGGGCGCGCCTTACACTACTGGCGTCGCCTGAAGACGAAGTTGACGAGGGGAAGACGTCGACTCACGAAGGAGGAGTAGGCGTCGACCCTCGCCTTAGAGATGAAGTTGACGATGGGAGACGTAGGAACAACAAAATCACACCAGCCTTCCGGAGAGGCTAGTGAGGGAAAGAGGGCGCTCCCTAACAAATTGGAGGGATGAGGACGTGTGGTCCCCTAGAATTTCCTACATGCGTAAAACCCAATTCACAATAGAAAATATCAGAAAGTAAGGTTTACCTGATAGGCGTGTGCGGCTCATTAATCCCATAACTGCTTGATTATAGTTGTGTTGTTGCTTTGACTCCATCCTCTTCCCATAGCCAGAGTATTCATAACTCCCATCTCTGAATCGGGTTCAAAATCATCTCCCACCAGATCTGTTATTTCGATTTTGCTGTAGGGGCATCCTTTCTCCTTAGATGCAAACATCCCCTCCTTCTAGCGCCAATTTGTTGATGGAGAAATCTGGTAATCAACAAAGATCGAGGTTCTTTGCCGGAAAAAGATCTAACGAGGCTGAGATGCGGCGGAACGTGGTGGTTTGTATGAGATTTGGGGCTGAGATTGCTGGGTTTTAGAATAACTAGAGCTTTGTGTTCTCTGGCGGCTGTGAGCTCTAATAATTCCGACCCCCAACAATGTGCCTACGTACCTCTATTTATAGGCAAAATAGAGGATCAAGCCCACGTAGTTCTTGACAAAGCAGAGGCCCGTTAGGAAACCTGAGTTTCATTCTTCGAATCGAATGCAGAAAAGGCAAGTGGAACCTTCTTGGAAGAGGACTCTACATTCGGGCTTGTTCGGATAGGTCAAAGCCCAGTATAAGGTCCAAGGACTTCATGGATCCGACATTGACCCGGAAACCGTGGGCTCTAACCGGTCCACTACAGCTATTTCCAAGGATACCTTGACTGGAGGTCAGCACTAGATCCACCACAAATCGTAGGTCACGTCCTAAGCCCCCAGACGAGGGCAACCCGCCTGAGTACAGGGAAAGGAACTTCCAAGATAAGGCCAAATATGCCTCCATAACTCCCCTACGAGGGCAACCCGAGGAATGTGGAGCTATGTCCTTTGATTATTATTACAAGTAAGTGAATGCAGGGAGACATGCCGACTTTCCCAGCAACGGACGAAGGAGGGCGCGCCCTATACCATCAAGAACCAAGGCGCGCCTCCTTATTGGACCACTTCTAAATTAAAGAGCATTCCATAAGCTTCGCGTGGACTGTAAGATCGTCCAATTCTGACTTCTAGAACTTGAGATATGACCCAAGAAGTGTTTGCAGTGCAAGATCAGGGCGCGCCCTCTTCCTCAGAGAAAGCCCTCTTCAGGGGGAGCCCTCCTCCTCTTCTTCTTCACTAGGGCGAGCCAACCTCAGGGAGAGTCGTCGTCTCCCTCTTCCTCAAGGTGAGCCAACTTATTCAGGGAGAGTCGTCGTCGTCATCTCCCTCTTCCTCATCTTCATACCAGGGCGCGCCCTCTTCTTCAGGGAGAGCCCCCATATCCCTCTTCCTAACTAGGGAGAGCCTTCTTCAGCGAGAGTCGTCGTCGTCATCTCCCTCTTCCTCATCTTCATACCAGGGCGCGCCCTCTTCTTCAGGGAGAGCCCCCATATCCCTCTTCCTAACTAGGGAGAGCCTTCTTCAGGGAGGGTCGTCATCTCCCTCTTCTTCATCTTCATATCAGGGAGGCCGATTCCAGGAGAAGTCCGACACTAGGAGGAAGCCGATTCCAGGAGAAGCCCGACACTAGGAGGATGCCGATTCCAGGAGAAGCCCGACACTAGGAGGAAGCCCAACTTCAGGCGAAGCCCAACTTCAGGCAAAATATGGGCATAACAGTGTGTAATTATGAAAAAGTTTTAAAATTTGGCCAAAAACTGTTATAATCCTGTCTGTAGATTTGATCTTCTTTCACTAAAACTGTTAAGAGGGAACCATCCTCTTAATGGGAGGTTATTATTATTTATTTATTTTGAGCAAATTGTAAAAAATTCAAACTCAAACAAATATATTGACAAAAAATAGCATGGAGTGAATTGGCTAAGTTTACCTGCACAAAAACTACAACATTAATACAAGCTTAGCAAAACTGCTCTAAAACCAAAACATATTCTACATTTTACACAAGAACTACACACAATGATGTAAAGCTAAACTTTATGTTAATGTCAAGCCTCCAGATAGCCACTCCCAGTAATAAGGAACAAGCACGGAAGTTAATATGACCATTCATACACACCTACAATAACTGCAGATTAGCTCAAGTTAATATCACCACAAATATACAGTCACAAGTCACAACAACTATATTAGTATTGTCATTAAGATTTTCCAAAGCCTCGCCTCGCACATTCTATCACTAGATGTTATATCCACAATGACAACATCTTGAAGCCCTTTAAACGGTCTCCAAGGAAAAATATCTGATTCTATCATCTTTTTTTTGGAGTCGATTTTGAGAATATCATCTTCTTAAAAAAACCACGAGGTTTGGGAGGTAGCTTATGCTCTTTAACATCATCACTAGAGTCGCTCGATATTTTCTTATCAGATTCTGGACAGTCTTGCATATCTTTACTATTTGTCATCTCTCTGAATAGGCGGAGAAGTTCCATTGCACTTGCCTTGCCTTTGTCATTTCCGTTGATAGATATGCTGACCAAAGAAGGAATTACACCCTCATCCATGACCAACTGACAGTATACATCTCGTTGAGAGCATAGTGAAAGAAGAACATAGACTGCATGCTCTTGGTTTTCAATACTATCTGTCTCGAGCATTCTAGCAATAGAAGCTATACATCCATCAGTTTCAGCCACAGATACCCTAACAGCTTCATGGTTGCACAAGCTCTTTAAAATAGTAATGCAATATCTTGCAAGGTAACTGTCTTCAAAATAAGGAACCAGTTTACAAATAAAATCTGTTCCTGCAATGTAGGCTTGAATTTCATTGTCCGAGGACAAGTTGTACAGTATCCTTATGGCTGGTTCACACAATTCTCTGTTCTGGACCTCAAGAACCCGTATGATCGAAGAAATTACACCAGATGTTGCAATTTTCGTTCTACAGTATTGGTAGTGAGACAGAACCTCAACAATGCAGACCGCTTCTATAGCTACTTCCGAATAGAAAAATGAAGCTAACAGAACATACACTCTTTCATTTAAGTATTGACCTCCACTCCTGCGAAAAAAAACCATGTCAAAATAAATTAGAATTTTTAAAAAAGATATTATACACACGATTCAATTGTGATTGATAGGAATGAGTAACGGGACCAGAAACAAAGAGCAGTCATGTTGAAAACAAAGGAAAGAAATATGTTGTATGGTGCAAAGCAAAATCAAAGTGCAACCTTTACTAGAATTTCATCAAAACATATGGTAGCAAAAAAGTATCAATTTCCAAACTGTTACATGCCATAATGGTGGGAAATGATGATTGATGAGTACAGATGTATTCCTACATATTTCACTGCATCATTTTGTCCAAATTTTATAGTTTTGAAGCGGTATAAACTAATATGTGTTAAACTTAATTGAGTACATCTAATTAAGATATGAGAAAGAAACACCTACTAAAGAGTAAAGACAAAGAGATGTTTACCTGGACTTTGTTACAAACGCTAACAACAACAGACATCCAGCTCTCAGAGCTTTCACGTCTTTAAGATCAAGTGCCTTCTCCAAAAATTTAACAAGCGGCTCTACAAAATTCTCCTCTGATGCATATTGGATAGTTTCATTGTTATTTTTGAGATGAATCTTATAGTCATCAATCACCTTGCATTGGGATTCCCAAGGAAGTGTATCAAGTTTTTGTAAATGCTCACTGTCTCTGGTATGATTATTGGCATTTCTTGACATTGTTTTAGAATCACCACTTTTCTTCAGAATTACAGAGTCGCCTCTCTCTGGCATATTTTCAAATGATGATTCTGAATTCAAGCCGCTATCTGAATATCCAATTGATACGCTACTGAAGTCTGTCGGAAGACTAAGATTACACATGGAGTTGCTCAGGCTAGCAATTGAAGTTAGAGAATTTTCTTGCAAGTGATTTGCTTCGGACTGCATAAAAGGGTCAAGAATGGTCACTCCATATGCAGTACACCACCTTGAGATCAGATTTTTCATCATGACATTTGGTGTTAGAGAAAGATGAGACAACTTCCTTTTAGTCTTTGGACATGTATCGTGACCTTCACTAAACCACTTCTGTATAAACATCCTTTCAAAAGTTTCCCCCGAATCAATGACTACGGGATCATACATCATTCTAGATGATAACGGACACCTAAACTCTTCAGGTGGTATCGCTCTACTTAGCATGTCCATTTGAGCCTCCGCAGGAGCATAGGTTGGGCGAGATTCAATCTCAATATACTGCTCATGAGGGCTAGCAAACAAATTGGAATGTTCATGCTCTGCATAAGCATTATCCAAATTTTCCCTTGCGATAGATTTTTCATACTTCTTTAAATAATTAAAAAGGAATGTTAAGATTTTTTTCTTCGCAGGAGCACCATCACCAATTTTATCAACCAGCCTCTTAATAGATCTTTTTTCTATTAAGATAGCCTTTGGTGATGTAATATGAAGCCTCGAAGCAGCCATTTGAACAGACTGAATTGCAGACTCTTCTATTGAATATGTTGCAGACGAGTATTGCTGGAGTAGAGTTTTTATAATCTTCCCAGCCTCTTCTTCCGACGGGTCCAAAACAAACGTTACACCGCTAAGATCAGAAATTATTTGCGAGATCTGCAGATGAAAAATAGTCAGCAACTAGCAGAGGCTCAACCCCTTTGACTTCAGTAGTAGTAAAGTACTATGTGGCAAAAATTAGATTAAAAGTATTTTAAAAGAAAAAATATTTTGGTTTCAGACGTGTTTTCAAATTTGAACTTTCAAGCATGTTTTATTTATATTTATTAAAAAAAGACAATCTTTTTTTAGTCTACAAATCACATCAATGCATAGGATTCATCATATCATATCAACTATCAAGTAAAAACAAGTCACTCATGACAAAAAAGAAGGTAATCTGAAATTGAAACAGAAGATATCTTTAGCATGTCGTTTCCCTAACCTCTGAGGCCAACATGATTGGAACCACAAATTGTATTTGACTCAAGCTTTGAACAAATGACTTCCTTGCTTTTTCACATCTTGATAGTATTACATCGCCTGTAATAGCCTGGAAAATCATGATAAGCAGCATTACAATTGCACGATTATAAAATGACATGTAATGGAGGAAATCCTGAAGCTAGAAGATATACCCTAATATAAAAAGATAGAGTTACCGATATATGTCTACAATAGTCTGACAACATACACCAAACTTCTTCATTTTAGTGAAATTAGAGAAATATCTTCAATTTCTAACTTTATTTACTGTCAAGACATATAAAAATGGAAAGAACAAGATGTAGTTTTTGTAGCTTCATACTTTTACTGTTAACATAATAAGCATAGACTGCAAAATTATAAATCAGTATTTTACTGCCAAGTGAGTGGATTAATGTAAGATACATACCATATAGAGTTTACTAGAGTGGCAGCAGTCTTCAATTATTGACTTTGTTTTCTCCATTGCATTACTTAACAAGCAAAGTGCCTGTATTCCTGATGAGCCTCCAGGCCGGGCTGCTTCTATTTGTGGAAGTAATTTTGTGCCATTAACAACCAATTTCATCAGCTCGGTACACATTCGAGAATGAACCTACAATTTTATATAGAAGTTTTTTTTAATTATCTACTACACTTGCCTTGTAAAACATAAGAAATGTGGAAATAATATTGATACAATGATAGTGGTATTAACGTAACTGCAAATACTTGTTACCGTTTAGAGATATATAGTACCTTTTTCTCTTCTTATTTATTTATTTATTTGCAGAATTATGGTACTTCTTTTCAAAATTAGTATGTAAATTTTCATGTTTAGACCATCTGCTGTATGAAATTCAAATAACTCTTGATTTGAAATTGAATGTTACCTTCACAGCCCGAGTGGAAGGAGGAGGAGGAGGCGATGGGTCAGAAACGTAAGCTACATCTCTCCCCATCCAAAATGTAGTCCCAACTCTGCAAGTGAAGAGAATGATTGAAAAATTCAATTATAATATTTATCTTATACAAATATATCAAAAGAAAAATCTTGGCTATTTTCAGCTTATGGTAAAAGCCACTTTCAAGTTTAAAGCACAAATTTTGGCTATGCAATAGATCTTCTGCAAAAATATCTAAGCCCAGGCCACAAGCTATGCTTAAAAAAACATACTTATCTATAATAATAATAAAAAAAAAAAAGTACCAAGAACAGTTGCATGTGCACATGTTATTTTCGTTTCTTGTAATTAAGCATTTAATGATTATTCTGTCAAGCAAATCTCTCTTACTTATCCAAAAAATCTCATGCTTGCCAAAAAAAACACTTCTGGATATATAGTCAAGAATTTACTACTCCTTAAATATCAAAATAAATTCTTACACCCTTTAAAGTGGTATGAGAGAGAGAGAGAGAGAGTTAAACTAGTGCGTAATTATCAACAAATATGTCCTTGAAAAAATACCTTGAACAGAAGAAACAGAAGCTTTGAAAAATATGATGGAAGAACTAGGCAAAACCCACTTGTGAAAGAAGAAAGAACACAGCTAAACAATCATCAAACCCAGAGTAAACACCATTAGAATTGTCCAAGCTTTGAAATAGTATCTTGAGGCACATAAAAGTAAATAAAAAGATGGTGTATTATTACAAGCCAAGTTGGAGAAGAAAGCAGCGCACCCAAAGTGTTGGGCTTTAGAATGCAAAAAAGAAAAATGAAGGAAGGAAGCAGATGATTAAAGGTAAAGTTGAAGGCAAGTATAGTGAAAATGATGGTTTTGCTTTATATATACACACTACGAGTATTTGTCAGGTAGACAAATACAAAAAAGCTAAAAGAGTTGATTAGGGTGTTTGGGTCCTTAAACTCTGTCTGCGCGTCTCAGAGAGAGGATGCTAATCAATACTACTGCCCCCGGTCCGATTAAACCGTCTAAACAGATTTTATTTTATTTCTCACTTATTAAATTGGTTAATTCGGATCATTTGTTAAGAATGTACATATCTATTTACTAAAAATTGTTATTTATTCTTTTGTTAATTATCACTTTCTAATATTATTTACCTTTTAGTTTATTTAAGATCGTAACATTTTGGTTACGGAATACAAACTATTGAGCTATCAGAATTTTATTATCGCATTTCAATTTTTATTTTTAAATATTTTTATTTTATATCCTTAGCATAATTAATAAGATTGAATTATAAGATTTTTTTTTTATAATGAGTTCAAATTTTATAAAGCGAAATTAAATGGGTTATATTAGATTATTGTCTTGTAATCCACCCACACCAAGCGCAGCACCCCCAAGTAGTAGGCGGGCACCCCTAACTACTACTACTGGTTTATATATCACTTTTTTATCTTAAATGTTTATATTTTACTAGCTTATCAAATATTTATTATTTTAATTTTAATAATATAATATAAATAATAAATTTATAATTATAATAAATATTTAGGTTAAAATATTTTTTACTTCATTACAAATGATTACAATCAATAAATGTCTGAATTAAACAATATTGATATATAATGTACTAAAAAATGATAAGATTCATAAATTTTTGAAAATTAAAGAGGATAAATAGATATTACTTTCATAAATTACTTTGTTATACAAAAAATTTAGAATTTACACATAAGGAATATAATTATTATAATATTATAAATGATATATTTTACGGTTGGCATGTGTTGTGATTTAAAATTATATAGTATGCAATATCAATTTCTAGATAAAATTGTAAACTCATTAATTTTTAGGTAATTTTTATTTACAAAAAATGCTAAACTTTGTTTCTTAAAACACAAATAATATAGAAGTAATGTTACTTATTTTACACTTGGTTCAAAAAATATTATCAAATGACATGAATTTGATGATGTGTCATTATAAAATATTTTAATTGATTAAATTTATATGAATGCATGAATTTATTATTATTATTTAGGTTAAAACTAATCAAAATATAAAACATGACTTTTGAAAAGTATTTTAAAAATAAATTTATGCCGTGTAATATTATTCTTATGGTGGATAGATTTTTTCCCTTTAAATATTTACCGATACAAATATTTTACAAGGATATGTTATATATGATAACTAACACATTGCTCCCGAATTTTAAAAATCGAAGAAAACAAGTGAAGAAAGAATAAAGTACTTTCATCCAATTTTGGAATGAAAATTTTGGAGTGAAAGTATGTTTAATTTATATTTATTTTCACTTGTTTCCTTCCTTTTTTAAAATTCGGAAACATAAATAAAAATGAAAGTGAAACTATTTTACATATATTTCACTTATTTTTCTCCTTTTTCAAATGTCGAGAGCAAGGGATAGAGGAAGACAAGTGTAAATAATATTCAAAAGCACGGGCGGCACTCGGTAGCGACCGCATAGGATCTCCAAAAATTTGGGCCCCCAAATTTATATCACTTTATATGAATTTGTTTTGATGATAATTGAAATTAATTTTTTGAATGAGGTTAATGTCGAAAGTATTATAAATGATTTTGTTATAAAACATACAAGAATAACATTTCTTTTTTAAGTGAATTTGTTAGATTTTATTTTTGATATACAATATCTTTCAATAATTTATTTTATTTAAAAAATATAATTAAATAATTTTAATGTATATTAAAGTAGATATGAAGAACCCAATTTTAAAATTTAACACATAACCCCGAAAATGTTTGGTACGTGCAAAAGGCTCAGGAGAAAAGTTGCATACTGCGAAATTTAGATTTAGCAAGATTGTGGTCATAATTTTGGTGGTCAATATAGGAAGCAACGCGCCAATGGCCCAATCAACTGGTCAGATGTCACAATCCAAAACTCAACGGTGACCATAAACCATCCTATCCTCTAAAACCACTTTCTAACATATTATATTGCATACAGTTGAACAAAATAATATATTTTTTAATAATTCATTAGTTATATACTTATGATATTGTTATGTGCAAATGACTTTTCTTTCTATATATCTTATTACAGTATTATAAAAAATTACACCGTTATTACAAAATTAAAATATTGATATGAATGCGCAAATGTTTAGATATTACTAAATCAAAATAATGGTAGAATCAAGATTTAAAATTATTTGGAACTTATAATTTTATAATAAAATTTAATTTTGAGAACAAAATATATAACTTAATTGAAAAAATCTCACTAATTAATTTTAGACTAATCAAGACTTTGACATAAATCAGACACTTTGTGGTTCCACAACTAAATGTCTAAATCAACAATAGGAACAATTCAGATGAGTGCTGATTATATATTAATGGAGAAATTAAGGATTAGTGAAAATAATTAATCGAAGTAATAATCAGATATAATTTTATATTATAATAATATTTATTTATTAGTCTTATTTTATAATTATTTATTAATTCGTACGTTTCTATCATATGACAAATTTTATTATTATTTACATTTCAAAATATTATTGAATATTTAGTAATATAATATAAATAAACTATCATACAAAAAATTATAACGATTAATTCAGTTTTTAGAATTAAACTAATAGATAATTTTATAACAAAAAATTAATCAAACTGACTTGAGATTTTTGGAACAATGGTTCCTATGCTAAATGGTAGTAGTAATTTTGGTAATATATAGAAGAAACCGTGTAGTGTACATGTCATTGACTTTGCACGAGCAAGAGCAACCACAGGGGGCAAAGATATGATTAGTAAAGGGATTTAGTAGATAATCGATTCATCGAACATAGAAACTGGTCAAAGACCCTTTATCGTTTAGTTGGAATTTATATATTATTTCTTTTGTTGTAAATTTGTTTTTCAATCTCTTTTCTGATTGGTTCTTGGTTAGCTTACCTATCCACAGGATTGAGATTTTTTTTTTATTTGTTAAACACGATTCAAACTTTTAACTTATATACTATTATATTAGTTTGATCTTCCAGGTTATTATTTATCAATGAATCTATAAATATTAAAATCTTCTTGTACTATTGCATAGACTTGATTTATCTTATAAAAAGTAACATATTATATTTCAATTAAGTTTTTTATTTCATAATGAATGGATGGTATATAATTATCATAAATTAAACAATTTCCTGTTAATCTGTATAATTTCTGGTTAATTTCTAAACAATCACCGCAAATTTATCTTCAACCATATAATTATTAGATTACATTAAGTTATCTAAAAAACTAAATTACATTTTTTTAAATAGAATGATTAATTTTTTTGAAGTGTAAGTCCGAAATTCCAAGGTTAGTTGTTTAAATTATTTGTTTTTGCGATAAAAACCATCGTAAAGTAATCGAAGGAAAATACGCAAACAATTTATTGCATGCCAACTGAGAAAATTGTGAAGACATAGGTAAGCAAAACTGGCCTCAAAATATGCGGAGCCCACACCACCTTGGTGGAAGATGAGAAGAAAGGTTAAATGGATGCGACTGGAGAGGTTGATTGACACAGAGAGCCCACTACTTTATCATTCTTCACCCCATCGCAGCCTATCGTAAGCTTTATAATATAGGTGTTGCATTTTGGATTCTTTAATATTAGTCCAATAATACTAATTATTATTATTATTATGCCATGTGCATCAACTACTTCTATATTATATTATTATATCCAAAATAGAAAATGTCTTTTTTAAAATCATTGAAAAAGATCCGAACATCCCATTTTAGGTAAATCACATAAACAATCCTAACTATCCAATTTTAATAAAATTTAATTTAAAAAAATATATATATATCATATATACAACTCTATCCCGATAGTCCTTTTTTATACAAATTCTCATGAATAATATTATACTATATATAAATTATATTCTATATTTTCTATTTTAAGAATCTTATTTATCTTATAATTTTTATTTAATATATCATCAAATTTTATAAATATTAATATATAAATATCATTTTATATGAAAATGTAAAAAGAAATTAAGAATTTCTCTATTCAATTCACCAACCCAGTTGAAAAAATCACAGAAAACATCTTAATCATCTAGTTTTAATAAAATTTAATTTTAGAAAAGATATATCATATATACAACTTTATCCTTAATATTCATCATTTTATACAACTGCTCACGGATAATGTTATATTATATTTAAATTATATTATATATTTTCTATTTTAAGAATCCTACTTATCCTATAATTTTTATTTAATATAGTTTACTCACATTCAACTCAATTTCATCACCATTTAAATTCTTTTATTTATTTAAAATTATGACTTACCATTAAATTTTATAAATATTAATATATGAACATCATTATATAGAAACATGTAAAAATAATTAATAATAAAATAAATTATCATATTAAATGAAATAACTAGCTTATATAAAATAATAATATATAATTTATTAATAGCATTCGTGCTTTGCACATGTTATAAGATAGTATTATATTATTTTTAAATTCACAAAATATTAAATATCATGATTACTCAATTTAGCAAAAAAAAAATCATGATTACGTATGTGTGTATATAGCAACTGAGAACGGATGTGAATTATTTATTTATATTTTATGGTAAAGTCAGTCAACTAGTCAATAGTAATTTTTTTTAAAAATAAAGACTTATTTATATAATTTGTCTATTTTTTATTTAATAATTGATATGTAACGCCAGCAAAGTAGCTATATATTTACAATTATAAACTATTTTAACATCTTTCACTGTTACATGGGCATTTTCATCATTGTGGTCTTCATTCTAAATTTTATAGCTCTTGCTTTCGTTGTCAATGCTAGCTTCTTATTCTAAATTGTTTTATTCATATCAACCACTATTCATTTTAGACTTGTGGAGGTGAGAAATATGCTTTAATCATCGACAAGTTGTCAAAAATATTTTTGTCACCTTCCAGTATCATGCTCATGCCTCAAAACGCCCTCAACAATGTCCAAATAGCACCCTGCTCATTCCACCTTTGGTAGTAATTCCTCAATTTCGTTACATTCATCTGCTAAACTTTTAAAACTTTGTCAAATTAATGATAAAGTTCAACGAATATACTATGAAGGATATCTGTTATGGAAAACATGTCTAGACTAATGAATACCGTTCTCGAAAGTACTCGGACAATCTTTCGTTAATTTTATCTCAAGAGTTCGATACACATAGTTAAGTTACCAGTTTAGTCGAATTTGAGATCCCATCCACTAGAACCGTGATACCATGTTAAATAACTGGCTTATCTACAATCTTAAAGTATAAAAGGAAGGTCCCAGCTGCTGCATCTTATATTATATTAATACAAGACCTTCTTGATGTTGCAACAATATGATAAACTGCAAATTGATAACAAAGAGTGCAAAGAGGAAAAGGATGGATATATATTGTTTGTTATATGGATAGCAAAGTTGCAACAAAGCAAGACCAGAGAGGAGTTGGTGAGACCAAGTAAGGCAGACACGGTCTCTCGTCATTGATATCTCTTAAACTAACAAGTATTAGTGATATTCAGTCCCCACTAAATAGAAAAGGAATATCAATCGCATAAACGTCACAACATAAAAAGACCCATACCCTTGTTTCCTTTGAATTGAGGACCATTTTGGCTTTTGTACCTGCCTCTTGAATCTCTCTGCCTCTTACCTGGTAAAATCTACAAATTTACAAGTTTATTACGATAATATACTGCTTCCATTTCTTGTTTCGTGTAAGATCATGACTCCGAAAATAAAAAAATAATAATAATATTTAATTATAACTAGCGTGCATAGACCATTTCCAATGCTAGAAAAATGTTTATTCACGGTTACCACTCTCTGAGTCTGTTGTTCAAGCACTCGTTCAAGAAACTACGCTGTACGTCACACATGTATGTACAGATATATGCGACGAAAGAAGACAAGAAGCCTGGTGGAGCTGGAGCCATATAATTAACTTGAGGATAAAATACGCAGACGTCTCTCTATCATGTGTTGTTATTATCCCCGTAGTTGAGGGCACTTCAACAAGTACTAGTCAGTCAAGTCTGCATCCTTTAACTTGATTATCATGACCTAGTTTTACCATTAAGCCTTGAGCATTTAATTACTATATACTCAGAGTTTTACTCTAATTTCACGAACCATGAGCAGGTCCTTGTTGGAGTTTTGTGTAGATATTCACTGGACTCTAGTCACCCCACCAAAAAATCTAGCTGTTTAGTTAGTGGCTTGACTAGTTGACGACTCAGTACTCACATTAAGACTTGCGACAGGCCGACATATTGGACGAAAATTTTAAATGGGTTTTCTAATTTTTTTTCCCCATTATAACTATAAAAAAATTATATGATATAATAAAAGGTTACGATAAATTCTTTCAAGTTTTCACTTATTTCCACCAAAATTTTATCAAGTTTGCTTACTTTTTCGATAACATTTTTTGATCTTTTCCAGATAATTACTTTTTAGGTAATATCATATAAATCTCAGTAAAATTCTCACTAAAAATAGCATCATAATAACACCTCAAGTAGATAGTTTAAATTCAAAATTCACACTAAAAATTTGAAAAAAATGAATATTTACATCAAAATAAAGACAATATATATATATATATATATGAATTTTAAGACAAAATTTTATCAACACTGGATTAATATTGTTTTGATATAAAATATATATATAACTGAATACCAACGTGCAACTCTATTTTTCTTTTTTAATAATGAATTATTTAGTTTTTTAAAATATATGCACATATATTATATATATATACATATGTAACTAATACTTATTTTTAGTTTTATAGTCCAATTATTAATTTATATTTAACGAATATTATTGATTTTATAATTTTTTTAATTAAGATATATATATTATTTTTTTTTGAAAAATGTGTCCCAAATTTTTGTGGGGCGGGCCTGGCCCTGGCCCCGGAGCTATGCCATATGTGAGTCATGATTGGCTTATTTATCGGTTTTATAACTTTTTTATTATTTAAATTACTATTTATAGAAGGAAATGACTCCCCTGGTGAGAAGAAATGAAAAAAAAACATTTAGAGAAAAATATAGAGATTAAAGACCTATGTTTGATTACATCCAACTTATTTTCTTCGCAAACTCAATTTAATAAAAAAAAATACTCTTTTTTATTTTAGAGTTTACGCATTTTTATTCTATCAAAACAATGAAGCATTATGATACACGGTTGGAGAATAATTAGAACATACGAATGAAAAAATAATTATAGCACATCGCTGATTTGTGTGAAATAAACTAAATTTAAATGAATGATAACTAAATTTCAAAGACAGAGGCAGAGCCCTAGCCTGTAAACGGATGTAATAGACCAGCTCAACCTTGTAAAGTCCAGATGATAAAAAGACGGTTTGGGCCATAAAAAGAACTGGACTGTGTGCAATATGCATACAGTTTCCATGCATCAGAAACATATACCTACTGGCTACTAAAAAAAAAAGGATAATGGCCAGCATCAGTAGTTATATTACACATGAAGACACAAAGATCATGCTCCAAACAGAAAATTTCTCAAAAGCAGTGAATTTCAGTTACTATCTACGCACCATCTTCTAAGAAACTGTTAAACTATATCCAACTGTTTAAACTTGAAAGCTCCTTAATTATCGTCAGCTTGCTTTTTGTCTATACCAAGGGATGGTGCAGAAATCGCTTGATAGAAACATCAAGAGAATGGCCAAATCACTGGCCGGAAGCCAGCCTTGCAATCAAAAGTTCCAAGTCGTATAAGTTCGTGACCAAATTGTTCACTCATATAAGATTTTTATGAAGGACCAGGTACAGGGGCACGTATAATTACAGCAGGGAGACAAAAAAAATTCAATATAATTTCCAAAGTTTGTCCATCACAAAAGTCACAGACCTCCTTACCGTCTTTTCCAGTAGATTACTGAAAGCTAAAATGGAAAACATGATAAATCACGGGGAAGTTATTGCAAGTTTTTATGGTTGGATTTCAGATCGTAAAAGGGAAATGCTTCTTAAGGACCACAATTAACAGACTTCCTTTCAAATATACACAACTTCTATAATCATAATCACATGATTGAGATTTTAAAGCTACTGACATTATGTTCATAAGATGTACTCTATTACAATCATGTAGCTAGTTAGAACTGTAAAGTTTGACACTGGAAGAAAACCACAAGGATCGTACCTTCACAATATAAAGTGATGGCATAAACCAAAGAACTGTTTGCTACTCTGCTGTGACTGAAAACTGTAGCACTGCCAGAAAAAAAACGTGAACTACAGACACATATACCTTAGCCTTAATAAGATAGCATCTAAATACCAGGTAATATATGCAATGTCTTGGTCACTCCAGGTTAAAATTCAGAAACATGCACACACTCACATACACACAGACACAATTTAATTGAATAACATTGCAGGTAAATTGGGTTAATGATGCCCATATGTACAGTTTTAATTATTTATATATGACAAGATGTGATGGGATATACCCATGCTAAGAGTTCGTTTTTAGTGCATTTTTTAATTTTATTACCACAGATTATTCATATATAATCTAATTGATATACAATTTGTAAATTTCCCAATTCAGTATATAGAAAAGACTAGTGTTTTTAATCAAAAAAACACACAAAAACTAAAAAGTTGTTTTCGACAGAACAGATAAGAGTCACAAGACTATAATATCCACTAAGAAAAAGTTCTAACTAGCAAAAGTTGTTGTGCATAATGCATACAATCAACTTTTGTCAAATCAGATTCTGTAGATTTCGCAAGATATTGTATCCTTTTGGATAGATAAATAGATTCCAACATCTGTTTACTTTCCAGCAAGCGTTTGAGTCCACATTCATTTTGAAATATTAGAAAATGTAAAATTTGATGATCAAATGCCTGATGAACTTCAGCTAGGGGATCTTAATTTAAGTAGCATAAAGAGATTTTAACTACTAGCAATTTAAGTCTATCCAGAAATGCATCGGAGACTGCTCTCAACTTAGGCTACTCAGCCAATGCCAATGACTTTGTTTTAACACTCTATAGCATACTTGTATACTTATTGAGTTATTGAACATGAACAAGAAATTACACATACTTTTTATGATATGAAATTCAGTTGTCTCTGATAGCTTGCCGAACCGGCACTTAGTTGATTCATCCAATTTTTATGATGTGTAATATTCTGTATGTCCCAATGTTTCAATCTGTTTTCAGTTAATCCGACAAGATAAAGATCGGCAGGAACTAAGTTAATTTACTGTTTAAACATCTACAATCTCCATTGATAATGATAATTCCACATCTCCATATCTGTTTTCCAAATTCCAATATTTATACATTTACTTTTCTGCATTATGCTTTTCCATAGTTTGCAGATGGGAGACTTGAAGAGAAAAAGAGGATGAGAAGTACCTGAATCGAAAGATCAGCTACGAGGCAATTAAAGCGATAATTGATGGAACATAATAAAAGATCATTGTAACTCAAAAAGGATTATGTAAATGATTAAAAGGGGTAGTATCATTGTCAAAGAGGACATTCCAGACTTCTAAAAGCAGCAGAAAGAGAACCAAAAGGATATACCAAAGCAGTCTAAAACTACCTGGTATGTGCCACTTAAAAGTAGGGCCTCGGAGTTAAGATGTCCGCAAACCTTACCCCTTCCCAGAATATAGAGGCTGTTTCTGCGCAAATCCTCGACTTCAATTCATTTCTATACTAAGAGAGAGGTATTCACACCTTTCATTCTTGCACCCATTGAAGTAGTTGGACAGAAGTTTGATGCATAATTTTGTTCATTCAGCATCTTCTCAAATTCAAGATAAATTCAAATATTCCTGAACCTTCTTTAATGTTCTATTACTATATTTCATTGATTTGGTATGTCTATATATCTTAATATTGTCATAGTCTCATGTATATGCCACACAGTAAAGTTGCAAGTTTATATATTCGAGATTACTTGTTGATTTGGGAAGAATGAATTTAAACACATTTATTATTGAAAGAACCAACGGTTTAACATGACACAACACTGTCACTGTAGGTTTTGGATGGTTCCAAATATATATATATATATATATATATATATATATATATATATATATATATATGGCTTATTTACGATTTAAACCCTATGTTATTAACAATATATAATTCAAACCCTCTTTTAATATATTTAGTAAATTTAACCCTACGTTTTTTAACTATTTACAATTGAAACCTTTTTTAAAATAATTACTAAAATTTTAAAATAATTAGTAAATTTAACTCTATGTCTTTTAACTATGTACAATTGAAACATTTTTAAGAATAAATAGAAATTTAACCCTACGTTATAAAATATTTGGTAAATTTAACCTTGACCTTTTAATTTCGGAATAAAATAAATTTTATATCAAAAAAGTATTTTCGAGAATATATTCATCGAAGAGTATTTTTGAAAATAAATTAAATTCGGTGATGAACATTCATGAATATATTGAGCGGGAAGTGTGATGACAAGATGGAATAATATAAACACATATTAAAATTTTATTGAACATATATAATATATTATACATATAGATATATTAATATAAAAAAGAACATCTAAATACCCATTTTATAAGAAAAAATCCTAATAATTGCAAATATATATTATACTTAGATAATATCTATACAAAAAAATTGACAATAGTGCATTTGACGAATATTTATTCAAAATTTTGTCGTAAAATTTATTTTATTCCGAAATTAAAAAGTCAAGGTTAAATTTATTAAATGTTTTAAAACGTAGGGTTAAATTTACTATTTATTTTAAAAAAGGTTTCAATTGTACATAGTTCAAAAACATAGGGTTAAATTTATTAATTATTTTAAAAAAGGTTTCAATTATAAATAGTTAAAAAACGTAGGGTTAAATTTACTAAATATATTAAAAGAGGGTTTGAATTGTATATTGTTAATAACACAGGGTTTAAATTACATTTAAGCCTATATATATATATATTGGTGAATCTATTGAAATCCTTTATGAATGGTCATTTAATATTGAATTGATTTAGCTTGCTATTTGATTGCATGCGTTTTGTTTTACTTGTTACCCATAATTCATTTAAAATTTGTCAAATTCTTGAGGAGATACTTGTGTATGCCCTTCCATCTCTGGTTTTATAATACTATTTTAAATTCTACATCAACCTACCATCCTCTTACACTATCTTCTTTTTCTGATCCATTTGTGGTTCCTATAGGGGATGGGTAACTTAACATTTGGCTTGTGTAAGATAACCTTGCCCAACTGACAGAACCCCACCAATTATCCACTTGTATATAAGTAACAATGTTGATAACATCTCCATACCCCTGTCTTCAAGTCACTTACTTGGCTAATAGCAATCCTACTTTTCAAATCAGGCCTTTCGCTATGCCGAAAAGAACTTGACCAATTTCATCCCTTAGAGTCCAATAAACATACATTGTCAACTTCGATTCTAGAAGTAAATTTACATCATTTGTAATTACTAATGGCACCCAGTTCTCTCTCTTCTTCACGTAATTCGAGCTGCCACTGGACTCCAAAGCAAAACAAACTATTCGAAAAGGCACTTGCTAAATACGACAAGGACACCCCTGATCGCTGGCAGAACATTGCCAGATCAGTGGGTGGAAAAACTGCAGAGGAAGTGAAAAGGCACTATGAAATCCTCATAGAGGACCTTAAGCATATTGAATCCGGCACAGTCCCATTCCCCAACTACAAATGAAAGTATAGTAAATCATCACTTCAGGTGGCAAGCTGATTAAAGGTAATGTAATACTTAAACAATTAACCTGTACTTAGTAGTTAGCTATATATTCATCTTGCCAGCAGCATTTCCTTCAAACCGGCTAATAACTGATCAAACAGCTAAGCTCAACTCCGTTTGCTTGTATTGATATCCTTGTGATCCTAATAATTAAGATCCAAATTTCTGGTCAATATATCAATCAAGTAAGACAGTTTTGTCATGAGCAATAAAATAAATTAGTGGGGAATGGTAGTATATTGTGGTCCGGTCCACCTACAGCTCAGTCCTAAACACGCGCAAAAGAAACCGTGTAACGTATATTCAACCATTTGTGGTTTACTATGTGCCAAAAGTCCTCTCGTTTCTAAATTCTACTTAAATTGGTTCCTTCATAAGTTCCAAACTGGCTTTCCCATACCATGTTCATGTTGCAAATAGATAGATACTCTGGCACACATCTTTCGTTTTGACCCATTATATACACTTATCTCTCTCTCTCTCTCTCGCTCGCAAGACGAAGAACAATCTTTTTTGTGATCTCATTTAGATAGTGTAAACTCACTCAACTAATTACATATGCATGTTGGATCGTTTCTTTTTGGTTTGATTTGCGTAGCAGCATACTATTTCATATTAATTGTCCATTGACATTCGGAATATCCAACTTTTCTGTACGCGCGTTTTTCCCATTGAGAATGATTTGCTAGCAACTGACACCTATTTCTATCTCAAAATTTCTATGTAACTGCAGGTTTATCATTATGGAGTGCATAAAGCTATAGCACTAAGTTAATAATCTTGCATTCAGTTCTTCCAAGACCTACCACCCTAATCTCATGATAGACAGGAGAAAAAAGAACAACCTGAACTTCTTATAAGAATGTGCAAAAGCTTTATATAATTGTTATGCAACATGTGTGTGTATATATATATATATGCAATATTCTTATTCAAATTAATGGAAAATTAGTAATATATATATATATCAAGTATCTAATGTAGAAATGGTTAAATTGTTTTACATAATTAAAGTGGAAAATTGTTAGGATCGATCACTTGACCTTGATCAAACACAATGACTCAAGAAAAGGTTAAATCACAAATTCACTATTATGAATTATGAATGTAATATAAAAATGCAGTCGTTTTCCCAACAAACAATTTTGATTTCAACCAAGTGCCTCTCTTGATGCAACGCTAGAACAATTTTCTTGTGTATCACAACTCTCTAATTTTGCATACTTCACAAGTTCATATGGTGGTGCATACAACTTTACATGCCCTCTAAAATAATCCTACGACATCTCTATTGATAGAGAGATAACTATTCATATCCTAAGCGATTTTGCCTAGCTATAATAAATGCCAACTTCTCTATCGTAGAAATATATTATACAAGCCCAGTCGTGGGTTCGACCGTGGTGAGATCCTTTGTAAGGATACAAGCCCCATTACTAAAAAAAAAAGAGTTTTTTAAGGTTCTGTACAAGTACTTTGGCTTATAATTTAAGAATTATTGTTCTTGTAAAAATGTTATGATACATGTTGAATTATCCTTTTTATTCATAAAGTCGATAAACTAGCATCAGAGCAATTCCCCGTCAAGGCTGAGAAGAGAGATTCTCTTTGTTTGCATCAATTTTGTGAATTTTCCCTAATTTGCATATTATTGAGATCGATAATAAATGGGATCAATAATGCAAAAAATTATTGTTACTCATTTTTAACATTCCATTTAGGGTCGCTTGGTTCATGGTATCTAGGTATCAGGTATGAGTTTTATTCATTCCAAACTCATACCTCCTGTTTCGTTTAAAATTTTAAATTTTAAAACTCATACCTCATACGATTTTTGATATCTTAGGGGAGGTGGGTATGAGTCATGGATACGAGGAATCAAATTAAATATTATCATTTTTATCTTTATTTATAAAATTACATGTTAATTCTTGAAATAAAAAAATTATAATATTATTATTTAATGTTTGAGAAACAATAATGATTTATTTTTCATATTAACTGCTTATATTTTTTTACTCATTAAAAAATATATGAAATTAATAAATTTATTCCACCATTTAACCAAACACATGATATCAGAGATGATACTTCATACTCATATCATCTTAACCCGATTTTTGATTTCAACCCGATAACACCCCGTAAACCAAACAACCACTAAATATAATTTGCATGTTTAAAAAAGTATAAATTTCTATCTTTTATAAAAAATGTTAATTTATTTTTAATAGATTTATATATAAATTAAATAACAAATGTTTCTACATATATTTCAACTGAAATGATTTTCTCTCTCCCCAGTAATTTATAAATAAATTACTCAACAAAACAAACGCTAAAAACAGTCGACAACGTAGCCTTGTCTTGTCAAAAAAACAACATAGCACGTGGCACAAGAACAATGCACGTTGATTCATACATGATTCTGCATGCGCCACGTAATCTCCTTTTGAACACACGTTACATTGATGTTATTAACTTTTAATTTTTTTTAATTAAAATATTTGATTTTTAATTTAAAAATAATAATTTTTACCGTCAGCTCAAAGCACTAAACATAGGTGTCAAGGACTCTAGAAGGCCGGTCCTAAAAATCTGAGATTCCTTGAACAAAATTTTAAAATGATATCCTTTAAATTTAAGATTAAAAAAAAAAATTAAAACACATATATAATACAATACATCTATATAAATTTGTTAATACCCCTATATCATGATGGGTCCCTACTGTTACATTACATGCACAATAAAAGGAATCTAACCAACTATAATAGATCGAATACTCCTCCTCCATTGGGCTTTGAGTAATTTTCTGCTATTAACTTACACTAATCCATTCTAATGAACATGAAGAAGAAAAAGAGGTTAGCTTAATCTCCATTTATGAAAGAGTAAACAAAATGAAGATTGAGATATGTTTGCATTTATATATGGATAAATGTAGGGGCGAATTCAGACTTTTCTTGTCAAGTAAATTTTGGGAGGCACGTTTATATTTTTAATTTTTGTAGAAGTATTTATATAATTTTTAAAATTATTAATTATTAATGATAAAAAAAAATGTAAAATTTTTTACGGAAACCCTTAGATTGAAGTGGTGTTTGATCGTGTTGATTTGGGTGGTACTGCAGCAGCGATTAATGCGGTGGCGCGTGGCAGAGAGTAGTCAGAACCTGAAGGTAGAGACAGAGAGGGGAGGGAACATGAGAGCCAAAGCAGAACATGGCGAAGCAAAGCACGCTGCGAGCATAGCCATGCAGGAGGGCTTCGGAAGTTCGCCGAGTAAGCACACCTCGACAACTCACTTCTTTTATTATTATTATTATTATTATTATTATTATTATTATTATTATTATTATTATGAATTTGCTTTATATCCTTGTTAATACCTAAGACGAAGCTAAACTCAAGTGCCGTTTGGATCATTGGATTCCATAACGAGAATTCGAATGAGATTGCAATACATTTTTTTTTTATTTGGTCCAAAGTTCAAATAGCCCCTAAATATATATGAGCTATACGAGTGTATTAGCAGGCTAGTAGAGCTAAATTTAAGACATGTAAATAAAAATGGTGGTACTTTTGTAGTTTTGTAGATATAATAATTAGATTTAGATAAATGCTAAAATTTCATGGTTCTCGATGAAAGTTTTGCCCAAATCTGCAAACCCCACACATGAGCGGTGAGCCTGCACATATATAACCATTCTTAATGATACAGTTTGAAGTTATGATGGTAGTAGCTAAAACTTACACTTAACTGTGTATTGTTCGGTATTAATGCTATTTAATGGTTAATTGTGTATTGTTTGGGACTCTTATTGAAGGGCCAAGCTATGAAAGTGTATAGGTGGAATTAGAATGAATTAGCTTTCTTTTGATGTTAAAATCTTTCATGCTTCAGAGTCTTGTGTCCCTGTGATACCATGCACTGCTTCCTGCTTGGATATAATAAACTACATAGCTAAAAAAGATAATGAGCTGCGAGATATCAAATCTAGCTTCTTGATCAGCTTTCGCCTTTCAGTTGAAGCCTTTGAAAAATAATACATATAAGGAAAGGACCACTGTATGGCAAGGGAAGTGAAGCTGCTAAAATGGCTTCACATATATATGGCCACCAGAGTAGGCG
Source organism: Oenanthe sinensis (assembly GCA_028671895.1). Lineage (NCBI taxonomy): Eukaryota > Viridiplantae > Streptophyta > Magnoliopsida > Apiales > Apiaceae > Oenanthe > Oenanthe sinensis. The sequence goes on along the minus strand of CM053805.1, from coordinate 43,166,823 downwards.
GAAAAGATTGTTATGGCAAGTATGTAGATAAAGCTGCCATTGTCCCATGAATCAATATATGGAGAGGAATCAATATATGGAGAGGAAAGCCGTGAAACTAAATTAATGGCTTCAGATACGGTCATTGGTACCAAGGACAATGGGGACTATTATGATGGCATGCCTAGTATGCACATAACTCTTCTACGTACTGTCTCTGAATGGCAAGGGGAGTCAGCCCTGTAAAATGGCTTTAGATATGGCCGGTGAAGGCAAAGAGAGAGGAAAGATTATTTATGAAGACAAAAGCCACAATATTACTTGTTATCATGTAGGCCGGGTAAGACAGGTGATGCTGTTATTTTGGTTTCTGATACCACCAGAGACACCAAGCAAGCAGAAAAGGTAAAGGTTATTATGAAAGGTGTGAAGAGAAGACTGCTATGATGTAAATGCATGTATATACGGCAAGGAAAGCGATTTGACTGACAAGATTTCTGATGCTGCTAGCAACCCAAAGAAACAAGGGATCGGAGAGACTATTTTATGACAAGTATGAAGACAAAGTCGCCAATGTACATGCATTCATGTCTGCTAAGGCAGGCGAAGGCTCGCAAGTGTTCTTACCGAGGCCTCGTGATAATGTGAACGATGCAAAAGAGACCGTCAAAGATTCAGTGTGACGCGCGTGGAAAAGGTAAAGCCTCTGCAGCCTATGATAATGCACAATCAAGAGTTAAGAAAAATATACAGAGGCCAAGGAATTTCTGAATGATCAAAGCTAAACCAAGTTACAAGGTTGCCAATGAGGAGAAATGCTAGGCTCTGAAGCTGCAGGAAGTAAATTGAGGAGGAGGTTTGAGAATAAACAGGGAGCTACAGTAACAACACTTCATCATATCATCCTGTGAGTCACTCTCTACTATTTGACTTTTATTTCTATTTAATTATTTTATATATCATAGAGTTTTTAACTATTACTAAATCTAGTTTTAACTAATAGTTTTTATTTTCTATTTACTTCTGTAGCTTTGATAAAACTACATCTACTGCCTGAGCAGACTTGCATTCTAGCCTGTCTTGTCTATTTTGGTAGCCTTGTTTTGAAGATAAATTTGTTAAATGAATATAATATTGAGAGAATTATTTTAAGGTCTCTATATTTTTCTTTTAGCCAAGTAAGGTCTCTATATTTTAAACTGCCAGTGGAGAGTGATTTCTCGTAACATTACTCATGTAGCCTGTAGGATCGGATCTATTTTATTAATTATGTTGAAAGACAATAAAAATAAACATAAAAAATGTCAACTGTTACATTATTCTTTTCTTATAATTTTTGAAGAATCTCACAGTACTGGTGGTACAGATTGATACACGTCTGTTATCGTCGTAGTCTAATTAATTATGTGAAATCTCGTTCGGATGGTGATAAAAATGTGTCCGTTTTGAAAAGATATTTTTTAAGTAACATTCCATGGAAGTGGATTATCACGCGTGGTTGCTGGATCATGTTTGAGCTTCATGTCGTTGACTATTGGCACTCCACTCTTATTATATAGGAGTACTATGTACACAATACACACACCCTAGCTCCCTGTCCTATAATAAAAATAAAAATCGGTTTTTGCACCTGTCTTATGGTGAAAATTGAAAAAAATTAAATATCTTGTAATCTTTTATTTTTGAGTAAATACAATAAACAATTTATATATTTTAAAATACGAATAAAAAGTCTGAACAATGTTTATTTTGATTTAGAACCAAAGGGGTACAGGTTAACTCTCTTGTTACATATTCTCGTTCAAGGTCTTGTCCCGTAGCACAAATTGTGCTCACATGCAAATGTGGACTTGAATTATTTAATGTACAATTTTCTTATTTCTTCTGCTTTTCCTGTTCCTCAAACACGACCATGTATATCTAGGTCCCAGCATGCTAATTTTGGTGGTCCCTCAATTTTTATAATTGCTTTTCTTACTTTCTCCAAAACAAGGAGATCTCTTATTATAGGTAGTTGATTTAATAAACAAATGTTTGACTAATATTAGGGTTTACTCCTTGCCAGCAATATTATATATATATATATATATATATATATATATATATATTATTTTCTACTAACTTAATTTCCTAGCTAGGGAGTTCAATGTACGCACATCATATGGATACATTAGATCACTTTTTTTTTTGCCAATCGTGTTAATGATTTATTACATGACACAGAAAGTTTAAAGCGCTGGTAATTAGTTGGCCTGTTAATTGTTAGAATTTAATCTTAAATTTATTATTTAAGTATTTGATTTAATTGTTTGTGTGTGTTTTTGAACAAGTTTATGGCGAGTTAGTAGCAGTAGCAGTAGGAGTAGGATCAGGTCATGCAGTGCTTGAGGATTATTAGGAAAGTACTACCACCCTAATCCAATAGTTTAAATATGCATGTACTCATTCACTTAGTTTTAAGTCTCATATGTATTTAGTCTTTCAGTAGTTCAGATATATAAAAACGAGTTTAGCTCATATCAGTTTTCTTTATCGTTTATACACATATGTATTCTACACTTGGTATCAGAGCATTATGATCTAGGGCTTGTGTACATATTCCATATATATAGTATTCATCTTCCATATCAAATGGCATCAAACAATTTTTCTATTTCTATTCCAATTTTCAAAGGAGACAATTATCATGCATGGGCCATCAAGATAAAATCATACTTGAAACCTTAAGCTTGTGGGAAGTTATTGAGAATGATATTGAGTTTACTTCTCTTCCGGAAAATCCAACAGTAGTCCAAATCAAGAAACATGAGGAAGAAAAGGATCGAAAGTCAAAAGCACTTTCATGTTTACACTCGGCTGTGTCGAAAGAGATTTTTACAACTATTATGGGTTGTGATACTCCTAAAGAAGCATGGGAAAAGATTAAGGAAGAGTTTGAAGGCAACCAGCAAACCAAACTAATGCAAGTTCTGAACCTCAAGAGGGAGTTTGAGATGATGGGAATGAAAAGCAATGAAGGCGTTAAAGAATATGGGAGTAAATTGATGTCTATTGTCAATCAAATCAAACTACTTGGTGGAGAATTTTCAAGTTAAAGAGTTGTTGACAAGCTTCTTGTAACTCTTCCCGAGAAGTACGAAACAAAAATTTCTTCACTTGAAGATACTAAAGATCTCTCGAAATTAACAGTTTCAGAATTGATCAATTCACTCCACGCCGTGGACCAAAGGAGATCAATGAGGGAGGAAGGAAATGGAGGGAAAAATGAGGGACTCGGGACTCCTATTAGCTAAAGCTTCATCCTCAAAAGGCACAGGCAATAAAGTTCAATGCAACCACTGTCATAAGATGGGTCATGAAGAAAAGGACGGCTGACATAAAGGAAAGCCGCAATGTTTCAAATGCAAAAGATATGGGCATCTGGCAAAGAATTGTAGATTCCAGAATGATGAAGAAATTATGACACAATTGGTCGAGGGAGAACCTCTCCTTTAGAATTATGGGTGATTATGTGCATCATGGGGATAAGTGCTCCAAAATATTAAAATGTAGTTGATGAGATGTGCATCACAGATGAAGAATTGTAGATTCCAGAATGATGAAGAAATTATGGCACAATTGGTCGATAGAGAACCTCTCCTTTAGAATTATGGGTGATTATGTGCACCATGGGGAGAAGTGCTCCAAAGTATTAAAATGTAGTTGATGAGATGTGCATCAAAATTGATGGTGGTGAGAAGTGCATCACAGATGAAGAGAAGTGCTTCGTAAATTTAAGATTATGGGGGTGATTGTTGGAATTTAATATTAAATAAGTGCATCACAGATGAAGAGAAGTGCTTCGTAAATTTAAGATTATGGGGTGATTGTTGGAATTTAATATTAAATTTATTATTTAAGTATTTTTTTTTTGACTAATTTGGCTTATAGCCTCACAAATGAGTATCTGTTCTAAAGAAATTCTCGGGGTGAGCCATGATCGAACCCAGAACCTGGGACGACAGAGGATAAGTCCTCAACCACTTGGACTATCCAACCGTGCTCTATTATTATTTAAGTATTTGATTTAATTGTTTGTGTGTGTTTTTGAATAAGTTTATGGCGAGTTAATAGCAGTAGGATCAGGTCATGCAGTGCTTGAGGATTATTAGGAAAGTAGTGGATAAATAATAGGAGTAGTTGTTGAATATCAGCTACCACCCTAATCCAATAGTTTAAATATGCATGTACTCATTCACTTAGTTTTAAGTCTCATATGTATTTAGTCTTTCAGTAATTCAGATATATAAAAACGAGTTTAGCTCATATCAGTGTTTTCTTTATCGTTTATACACATATGTATTCTACATTAATTTACTATTTTGATTTAGTAAAATTTATAAGTTAATAATATAAAAATATCTATTCTGATATAATTGAAAACGAGAATTGAACCAAGACTGTGAGATTGACGACAAAGATAACTATTTATCACTAACCAATCCCATTCCTATCCCATAATATACATGCATATATGTATATTATCAGTACATGTATGTATTATTGAATATATATATATATATATATATATATATATATATATATAACCATGTATGTATGTGTTTGGATGTCTTATCGAATTGATATTAATTTCTGTGAAATACACTTTATATTTTTTCTACAAGCACAAGCATATATATGATTTAGAATTTATGAGATATAGACGAGGATATATATATATATATATATACACACACATATACACATATACATATACATATGTCAATGGAAGAAAACGAGGATGTGAATAATATTTAGAAGCTTGCCTTTAAGATGTTAATATAGGCGAACTTTCTGCTACACTTTAAAATAGTAAAATCTGAGAAAAGCTTTGCATTTTCCACTTTATATCTACTGATTAAGGACTAACCTAGGCCTCTTCATCAAGTACTATTTTGATATTGCAACTGCATACATGTAGTTTCAATGTTTTATATGCACGTATATAGCTTAGATCCGGGTAAATACAACCTTTTAATTTGGAGCTATGCTAGCTAATTAAACAGATGGATCAAAGAGGCACTTTAATAATATATGCCAAGGAAAGTTTATTATTGAAACTGGATTTTCGCTAATCACAGTAAAAACTACTAATGGAATGGGTTTATTGATAATCTCTGAGCTGAGGACTAAAATCATGATCGCCTAAAGTAAATTAAGTGCAAATCTGGATGTGTGATTTATTAACACCTTAATAATATCTAGTATTTAGCTAAATCTAATTGTAAAATACGACATGAATGCCTAATTAGTTTCTAGTACAACTACTTTTAATGGCAAAATGTAGTTACAATACCTCAAATGGCCAGACTCCCTTATTAACTTGATTGATCTTGTTTCTTCTTCATGGCTTGTTTGTTGTTGTGCATCCAAACCTTGAACACTTGTCTCTTCACACCTAACTCTTGGCACAACTGCTGAACTTCTTCGTCGTCTTGCTTTTGAATCTTCCACCCCATTTTCTCTGCAACTTCATGCATTCTATCTTTCTGTTCTTTTGTAAATTTCGTCCTAAACCTCTTCTTAGATCCCGAATATGAAGATGGTGCAACCATATGCTGACCTCCACCTGGGGACTGAAACATGTTGAGGTCTTCACTTGAGGACTCCTCTGGGCCTCTACCGCCAAAGGCCATCATCACGGGTCCTGTCGGACTAGCCAGACTATGTGAGTAGTGATTGGGAAAATGGCGGTGCTGATGACGGGATGCTGGAGGAATTTGATTGGGATGATTCGCGGTTCTCATACTGTTTATCCCATTAGGGTTATGGGGATAGTATACATTTGCTGTGGTTAGTTGTCGCGATTCGCCTCCTTCCATCTCTCTTCTATGGAAATTCCGGTGGCATTCACAAGCTGCACATTTAAAGGCTTCTTGTGTGCCTTCCTCTCCGCTTGGCATGAACTCTCCGCACCCATCTACCACATGGCCTCCGATGCTAACTGCATGATTCTTTAGACATTCTCGATATTGAGATTGAACGGGTGAAGGAACATCAGCTTCTTGGCGTGGCAGCGGAGTCGGTGTGGTGTTTGAGTTTGGTGCACCAGCTGGGGCACCTAATTCAGGTGGATCTGGATCTGGAATCGTGTCCGGATCTGGGTTAGGTTCTGTTGGTTCTTGTCTTTGGTGCTGATGAACATAAAATTGGCGGAACTGGTCTAGGGTGTGGCTGGGGTTAAGAATTACTCCACCGTCACTCCTCCTACCTACTGTGTGTAGCTTGGAAGCTGATGAATCTTGATTAGGTTGAGTTGAATTACTTGTATAATCTAGAGAACTTTGCAGTCCCTCCATATAAGTTTGACTGTTAGCTAATATCTCTCAATCAAACTATAGAAAGAAAGAAAAATTATCTCAAACCCGAACACTCGGAAAATCAAAATCAATAATAACAAACGATTAGTGACTAATTAAACTTGCTAATTATACGAGGGGAGTAGTCTTTTTTAGAATGTCATCATCTAATGATGTGGACAATGAAAATGCTAAACCCACCAACCCATCAGCCTAAACAACTCCATTCTTGAAATGAAAGTTAATTATGTGGTATTAAGAAGGTGATTAGAACCCTAACCAAAATATACAAATGAAAGAATATCTAAAAGTTGATGAAGCCAAACTGTGAAAGAAAACAAAAGAGTAACCTTTATTGAAACTGTGGGTACAACTTAAAAAAATGACAGATAAAATTAAGGAGGAATCCAAGTGATCATATATATATATGTGTATAATTGAGGTAGAAGGATAGGTTTGTTTATAAGTGAGGAGAGATGATCAGAAAGAAATTGTGTCTCCTGTTAGGCATCAAAACACCTCATAAAACACACATGATATATGTATCAAGAGAATGATAGTGTAATTGTTGGGGTGAGGGAGTGGAATGAGATGAAGAAGCAAGACAATGAAAGACTTACTCTACAAAATAGCCGACAGCTTCATGTTCTTCCTCTATTACTCCCTGCACTATGGTCCAGCCCCTCTCATTACTAATGCCTTGATTTAAACCCTAATTTTGAATCACGTTACCCGAGGCACACACTGCTTTGATGGGACATCACAGTGCCTAATCTGCCTGCTATGTTAAGCACACTTAAAACCTACTTAAAATTCTTGATTTGGTCTGGTTTAGGAGTGAATGAATGATACAAACAGGATATATACTAATATATGTAGTGTGTGCAGTTTAAGATAAGATTGTTTATATAAATGTGGTTAGGAGAACAAGTATTGGTATTAGAGTATAGAGATGTAGAGGAGAGAGAGTTGATTGATTTTTGTAGAGTGTGGGGTTGGGAATTAAAGTGATGAAGTTGATGGTGGTCCACTGTGAAGCATAGTACAGCACTTTTTGGTATTGTGTATGTCAGATTCTCTCTCTTTTTCTTTTTTCTTTTTTACCATTCTTTTTTTTCCCTCTCTCAACTGAGGGGCTGTGGCCGTGACAGACGCAATAGTGCAGTCCTGCAGATTCCACTAATTTCCGTGCAATTATAGTCTCCATTTGAAATAATGTCGTCTTAGTTGCGTATTTTCTTCACAGGTGTCATCTTCTACTGTCATTTACCAGGGCCGTAAATCTCATCAAGTTTTATCACTTATCGTTGAGTTTGAATTTTTTCCTTAGGAATTCAGTGTTTTAAGCTTCAAATTAAAAAAAATGGGTCTAGACGCGATAAGATAGTTCAAGTGATAAGTGTATAATTGTCGTCCCAGTCCCAGCACCTGGATTTGATATCTTTACCGTAGTCAATTAGAGGAGGATACTATATATTTGTTGATTTCTTTCCTCATATTAATCCAAAACAAATCTTAAAAATGTTTTCAAATGATAATTGATATATTTTGTTTAGTGCAATAGACGAACGAGCTTGAGTGAAAAATTACCATGTTTGTTCAAATTTGTGTGTACGTGTGAATGAATCATAAGCAGCCGAAACATTTGATATTTTAATTTAGTATAGTTTGATTTTGATTTGTACGAAAAAAAGGCAAGAAGACTTCCGTCATTTCCCTTTTATATCTCTTTCTTGCACCTTGTTTAGGAAAGATGAGTTTAGCGTACAAAGAAACTTAATTTTGAAAAAAGTAGATTAGTTGGGCGCCTAAGTTTAGAAGCCCTACCAGTTGTCTTCTCTGTTTTTCACAAAACGCCAATACCTTAAGTACGCTACTTTGCTTCTCTACTGCTACTTTGCTTCTCTGGGTTTCAGAGCAAATTCAAAAGTCTGTTCGTACTGGGAGATGCTGTTTTATTTGTTCTTTTTGAAAAATGTAATTAAGTTCACTCGAGCGATGTTAATCCAAGTCCCACGTCGAGTAGTTCAGATATAAGTTTTTTGTATATAATCAACTACTAGTTAACTCAATTGATATGATACTTTTTAAGATATATGTTCAAAATATAAATTTATTTGAGCTGAGCGGTATCAGAACCAAAAATACACGAAGCTCAAAATATAAATTCATGCTGGCGGAGTTCGAAATGAATAATATCATACTATTAACAAGTTCCAATTCGATAATGTTTAAGACTTTTTTTCCTAATTTTTAAAATTTACTATGTTTTAAGAACGAAGAATACCAAAAAGAAAGTACGGCTCTTATGTAGTACACCCTTTATTTTTAGCACGGAATCAAAAAATATATATATTACCAAATTTTTTACTCAATAAAAAATGTAGAATAATGTGTTTTTTTAACTTCTATATATTCTTCCGAAGAGAAGTTACGATATAAAAAGGGAAAAAGTTAGAATTTAAGAATCGATAAAAACGTAGTTAATTACATGTATTAATGTAAATCTACTTATTTTTTGCTCAACTCTTTAATTGAAAAAACATACTAAAAAAGAATCCGGCCTTCTTAATAATTTTACCTCAAGTTACTTTAACAAGCTGGTATAGTAAATAAATAGATCATCAGAGAGGGTTAAAAGTTGTGAGGGGTTTCCTTTCAACTAATTCAAATTCAATTAAAATGGTTGTGACTTGTTACCCTCTGGCGCAGAACGTAAGTATCGGAAAAACAAAGGTTAACATTGACATTCGGAAGTGAAGGAAAAAATAAACGTTAATACTTAAAATTTAAATAAATGACTCTTATACGAGAAATTCTTAAACACCTTAAATTCACAAGAAAGTAAGAGAAAACTCTCTAGAATTTTTAATTCAATTTATAATAATTCAATACAATATTTAGAGATAATATATATATTATCCCGGATATAGAAATATAAATAAATAAACTCAATATAATTTTGAACATTTCTCACATGCCTTCTAAATATACTATAAAATAATATAATTAAGTTCAATATAATTTGAATTTTTCTTTTCTAAATATTAAATATTAAAAATACGGGTTTCTTGCATAGATCACGAGCGGATGCTCAACTTAAAAACTTGTAGTTATAGGCCCTGTTTGGCCATCACTTTTTTTAGATATAAATCCTTATTTCTGAAGAAAAGTAGGTATGTGTGTACTTTTTCTTAAAATAAGTAACTTATTTTTTATTTTGAAAATAATATTTAGTTTTAAAATTCTAAAATAAATATTTATTTTTAAAAAAATGAAAATATATAAAATAAATATGAAATAAGTAATTTATTTTAAGTTTAAGGAGTCTCAATCGAGTATATAGTAATTGATGGCACAATTAATAATATATTAAAAAATAGTACGTATAACTGTACTTCATTATCTGCATATTGATCAGGGGAGCAAGTTCCAAAGTAATAGATTAATCTGTAAGAAATTACTAATTAATTAATAACAAAGACAACCCAATAATCAGTAGTAGCATTAAACTAACGGGGTTGATATATGCCAACGTGACAATATTATAACGATTTTTCTAATGTATAGTCATAGGCAGACATTAAAAAGTTTTGATTGACTTTCTAATTATTAATAACGACGTATCTCGATCATGTATGCATAAAAGTATTCTATTAATAAAAACGAACCAATTCAATAAAAATGATAAAAAATTAGCGTTTAAAGTGTCCATAAACACGCTAAAGAAAAACTCATATTTATAATAAATCGTAAAAATACGTTCACTTTTATTATAAAAATATAAATATACACTAGCTAGAAACTTGAGATATTGTCTCTGACTCTCTGTAGCGATAATGACAACTCGTAAAATAATAATTGTTCCATCTAAACTATTATGATTATTAAAGTTTTAAGCAATAAAATAAAACTGAGAGCATTATCTTCGTGCTGTTTTCCCTTAAAAAAACCTTCGTACGAGTACTGATTAATGGACAAATCTAACACGGGGGCCCATCAAATCCGATGACCAGTCACATCACCCTCTCCACGCATGTTTTACTGTATATAAGTTTGAGATAAATTAAAAAAGAAATTACCTATTTTACTAAATTTATAAAAAAAATTACGATTTTAAGATTTTTTGTTTTTGTATTACAAATTTCCAGTTTATAAATTTACGCATGCAGGAAATTTGTGTTGTATTATTAAAATTCGGACCCCCTAGAAAAACTTCCTGCTTCAGTTTCGGTCTGTTTATAATGAACTTGGAAAAAGTTGCATGCACAGAACTTGAATTCTCAATTGTTATGGTACCGATCTTCAGAATTACACATTTCATATTAATTTCTCACAGTGTTTATTGATAATTCTTATATATAGGCTGCCTATTGAGATTTTGTTTATTTCGATTTATTAACGAATTTGTTATTATTTTAATATCACGAACTATACATGGAAATCAATAATATGAAAAACCGAACAAAAAACATACATATTCCAGTTAAGGTCCGGATCTCCGGGAAGGTGAGATGTTATAGATGGAGTACTGAGGGCATTGACTACTTGCTGTGCCTCAGTTTCTTGCAGGGAATTAAGAAATTGCTTGAGACACTTATTGTATACGCATGGTCTTTCTAAGTGAACCAGGTGGCCTGCTTTCCCTATGCCCCGGTATGTTGCCAAGTCGCCTAGTTGCCTGTTATATACCACATTGTGTACTATTCTATCAGTTCATCTTGTATAAAATTAATGACTCATAAGTTGTAAGGACATGATCTATTGCTATTTTCGTATGTTTGACATGAATAAACTCACTCTCTCATGTTCTTGGCCAGCTCCAACTTGAAAATTTGATCGTTTTCGCCCCATAGAAGATGTATTTTCTACAAAACAAGACAATCTTTATAAAGGACGGATACAGATCTAGTGATAGGTTTATAGGGATAATTAAACATACGTTAATTAAGTTACCGTTTAAAATCGGTGATAGTACTATCTTTGTTGCTAACTATCATCCCATCAAGTAGTTCACTCCTTTCCTTTCTGTTGGCAAGCATCCCCAGCAAAAATTTTGAACTCCAATCATTCAAATAAATTTTGAGATGAACGAGAGTCGATCTAACCATGAACCTGAGTTGAATCGACGGAGGATGAACCCTTATCACTTACGTCATATCCATTATTCATATAAAAACCATCACTTTGCAGAATATAATTATGGAGAACAAAGTTCCTCCATCACCATACATGATTTGTTAAGTTACCGGTTCGGCGATTCTTCTAAAATCTTAATGTATTAGGAGGAGAACTAACCAAGATCTTATAATATTATATTTTAACATTACTCTCACTTGAAAATCTATTTTTAGGTCGAAAAGTGGATCACAGACGCTCATCTTTGAGACACTAACATACATTTCATGTCCATAGTATATTTTAAGAATATTGAGGACTCTTGATACCATGTTAATTAAGTTACTAGGTCTTCTAATAACTTGAGGTGTTCGGATAACGACTTAACATGATCTTGTAATATTATATTTTAACATCATTTACATCTTAAACCGGTGACTGGTCAAAAAAGAATAGAAAAGCTTTGTTGCAGTAGTAATTTCAGTACTTTGCTTGGACACAACACAAAAATTCAATTGTTGTACATGCAACATATAAATGCATGAAAATGCTGGAGAATGGAAGGAAAGATAAGAGAAACAAACCCCCAAACAAAATATGAGGGAACCAAAGCTTTTTATAAGCTCCAACTGAAAGAAGAGCTGTGTGTCCGTCTACAGAAGGTGGCAACAACATATCTGAAAATGAACCAACCCCCAAACTCTGAAGAATGGCCTCACTGATATAATCAGTCATAGCCAAGACTGAGCCCGAAACAACCAACGCTTCAATAAATAAAATCAGGATACAGCTCAGCCATCTTAAACGCAACCATGCCTCCATAACTAAACCCACTACGCTTGAGTCCTTTCATCAAACACTCGGCTTGAAAAGCCGGTCACCGGTCCGAGCTATCGGAAAATGAGTCACCAAAAAATAAAAGGTCTTGCACGTAAACGGAGTAGTGCTTTGTGAGAGAACCAACTCGGAAGAGCCACGTAAGTATACCATCACCTGCAAATCCATGGATGAGGACTATTACTGGTTCGTTTGGTTTAGTATAATTGATATTAGTTTCAGAAGTTGGGATGGTTGTGTCATTTTTAGGATTCTTGAGGGTTTCGAAAGGAACCCAAAAGTTGATGACAGTGTCGAGCATAATCTCTACTAGGTGAGTTTTCACGCCGGCCAATTTCATAAGAAAGTGCATCAATGGCTTTAGTGCAGTTACAAAGTTTGCCATTTTTTAAGAAGATAATTTTAAAATTTAAGTAAAGGCTTCTCCAGCCTCAACAGCAAGCCAATAAATTAATTGCTACAGACATTGCGAGAATTAAATTAATGATCACGATGTTTTCTTACCAAAATAAAATTTTACAATACATCCCATTTTTAAACCCACTTGTCCCTTGTTAGCTTCGCCCCCGCAAATCCAGTATATAATCCTTTCGATGTAGATGCAAGATGTATGCATTGATTTTCCTGTACGCAATCATCATTTATATGAATACATCCCAGAGTCCTGGTGAATGTTGACAGCTATATGAAGCGGTTGTCGTGTACCCAAGGTAAAATTCAATAATATAATTATATAGATATTGAGTTCACGTGTTTCTTAGGAACATGGAATTGTTACAGACACATAGATATGACTAATGACTAATGTGCCTGGGTTTCATGCAGGGAATCAAGAAACTGCTTGAGACACTTATTGTAGACACAGGGTCTTTCCAAGTGCACCAGATGATACGTTGCCATTTCGCCTAGTTGCCTGTTACATATATATGATATTAAGCAATGCTGTATCAGTACAAAATACCTTAGGCTTCTACAAATATTTGGTCTCGGCGAAGGAAAAAAATCTGAAAATAAGTAATCAAGATGTAATCCGTTTGCAACATTCGTATGTTCGAGATGAATAAACTTACTCTTTCATATTCTTCGCATGCTCAAACTTAAAAATCGGATCATCTTCGCCCCAGAGAAAATGTATTCTTTTCTATAGAAGAAAACAATGTAAAAGGTTGAATATAGATAATCGTAAAATGCAGATAGGGAGAAAGAACCATAAAATATTTTTCTGATAAATATTATATAACAATTAAAAGAGTAAATTTACCAGCTTAAATACGGGGACAATTGTATTCTTGTTGCTAACTATCAGACCTTCAAGTAGCTCCTCCCTTTCCTTTCTGTTGTTAAACATCACCTGCCAATGTTTTTGTACAACAATTATTCAATTGCAGTATAGTTTTAATTAAGGCAAACTTCTAATTCGGACATTTTATTTTCCAAAAGTATGGTCCTCATTTTGTAAGGTAATCATCAGACAAATAAATTTATATATGCAAACTGTTAGAATTTCAAACTCTTCCAAAAGCTATAATAAACTATAACAGCTAGAGCACAGGTAGGAAAAGAAGGAAATAAGAGAAGCATGTACATGATCTTAAATGCAACCCATAAAATAAGGTGGGCTAAGAAGATAAAGATGCAGCTGCTAGTAGTCAAGGCTAGCTCATAAATTAAAATGGTAGGATGAAGCAAAGAAAATGCGTATGAAACGAAGACTCTGCATGTGAAGAAATAGATGCACTTGAGTTACTATGTTGGTGCATGCATACATGTTATCTGCTTAAGTAAATATATAGCTGTAACACGGTTTGAGTAATAAAAGGCAGGTCTATAGTCTTATATGGTAGGCTAGTAATAAATATGTTGTGATGTAAGGGCTGATATAAAGTTGGTATCTGTGATGCCTATAAATAAGGCTGTGTGTTTGTTATAATTTGTACTGCATCGAGTAAACTTTAGAGAGGAAAGAAACAAGAGCAGAAGTTTTGTCTTGTATTAGTAAAAAGGCCGTAGCCTGTATTATAAAAATAGAGTTGTGTTTTTATTTAGAGAAATGAAAGTGTTGTTGCGTTTGTTTTAAGTAATATTTTGTTTTAAAGCTCATTACGTTTCCAACAAGTGGCATCAAAGCTAAGGTTCTGTCCGAGGAGAAAAATGGCGAATATGATACAACCGCAAATCTCGAAATTGACGGCAACAAATTATGGGAACTGGAGTATCCAAATGAAAGTGTTACTCGGTTCTTACGATAATTGGGATATTGTCGAAAGTGGGTATAGCGAGCCCGTGGATGCAGCCACTGAAGCAGTTCTTCCAAATGCCGAGAAGACGGCGTTAAAGGAGTCCCGTAAAAAAGACAAAAAGGCGTTATTCACAATTTTTCAAGGCGTCGATGCATCTACCTTTGAAAAAAATTCAGAAGAAAAAACAGTAAAAGATGCGTGGGAGATTCTGCAGAAATCTTTCCAAGGTGTCAAGAAAGTGAAAAAGGTGAGGCTCCAAGTACTACGTGGCGAGTTCGAAAATATTAAAATGAAAAGTTCAGAAAATATTGGCGAATATGTTACTCGTTTGAAAACGGTGACAAATGAAATTAAAAGAAACGGCGAAAGTCTCGATGATATTCGGGTCATGGAAAAATTACTCCGTTCGTTGACAAGAAAATTTGATTATGTTGTTACATCTATTGAAGAGTCAAAAGATTTGTCCACAATTACAATTGATGAACTTGTGGGTTCTCTTCAAGCCCATGAGCAACGAATGAATCAATATGATGATACGAGCCATTTGGAAAAGGCGTTGCAGAGTAAAGTGTCCATCGGTGAAAATTCAAGCAGTAGCAATTTTTCACGTGGCAGAGGTGGCTATAGAGGTGACTACCGAGGAGGACAAGGACGAGGAAGACAACCGTTCAATAGAGGCCAAAAAAATGAAAGTTATCAGCCAGCCGACCGTGGTCAAAATTTCAGAGACCGGGGAAGAGGAAATTTTCTACAAAGAGGTGATAAGTCTCAATTTCAATGTTATAATTGTAATAAGTATGGCCATTTCAGTTATGAGTGTAGATCCCCGAAGGTGGAAGAAAACAGTCATTTTGCAGCAGTAAAAGAAGACAAAGATGTGGGTTCTGCTATGTTTCTCACATACAAAGGAGACGAAGAAGGCAAGAAAAATATTTGGTATCTTGATTCAGGTGCCAGCAGTCATATGTTTGGTCACAAGGAATTATTTACAGAGATAGACCACAGTGTCAACGGGGAAGTTACTTTTGGTGACTCGTCAAAAATTTCAGTCAAAGGCAAAGGTATAATTTCGATTGTATTAAAAAATGGTGAGAAGAAATATATCAATGATGTATATTATATACCTGCTTTGAAAAATAATATCATCAGTCTTGGCCAACTCGTGGAGAAGGGATATAATATACAAATGCAGGATAATTATCTCATTATCAGAAATCAAGTTCGGGAATTAATTGCCAATGTTGCCTATGTGGCTAGGCTACATATTGGGCGAGTTAACACTTGCAAATGAAGGTCCGATTACTATTTACGTGGATAATAAATCTGCTATTTCACTTGCGAAAAATCCGGTATCCCATAGTCGAAGCAAACACATCAACATAAAATATTATTTTATTCGAGAACATGTGAACGACAAAATTATGGAATTGGTGCACTGCAGGACTGAAGAAAATTTAGCGGATATTTTACGAAGCCGTTGAAGCCGGATATGTTTCAGAAAATGAACAAGAAGCTTGGAATGGAAAGTCGAGTTTGAGGGGGAGTGTTAGAATTTCAAACTCTTCCAGAAGCTATAATAAACTATAACAGCTAGAGCACAGGTAGGAAAAGAAGGAAATAAGATAAGCATGTACATGATCTTAAATGCAACCCATAAAATAAGGTGGGCTAAGAAGATAAAGATGCAGCTGCTAGTAGTCAAGGCTAGCTCATAAATTAAAATGGTAGGCTGAAGCAAAGAATATGTGTATGAAACGAAGACTCTGCATGTGAAGAAATAGATGCACTTGGGTTACTATGTTGGTGCATTCATACATGTTATCTGCTTAAGTAAATATATAGCTGTAACACGGTTTGAGTAATAAAAGGCAGATCTATAGTCTTATATGGTAAGCTAGTAATAAATATGTTGTGATGTAAGGGCTGATATAAAGTTGGTATCTGTGATGCCTATAAATAAGACTGTGTGTTTGTTATAATTTGTACTGCATCGAGTAAACTTTAGAGAGGAAAGAAACAAGAGCAGAAGTTTTGTCTTGTATTAGTAAAAAGGCCGTAGCCTGTATTATAAAAATAGAGTTGTGTTATTTAGAGAAATGAAAGTGTTGTTGCGTTTGTCTTAAAGTAATATTTTGTTTTAAAGCTCATTACGTTTCCAACACAAACCGCTTTCTAGATTGAATTCGCAATATCCAACTATTCTAAAATTTAAAGAGTTAGAGAATAATTTTAAAAACTTAATAGGAAACAAACCTCAAGATAACCAAATTTTCGACAAGATCTGGATAAAGCTTAGCCATCTTGAACGCCATCATGCCTCCATAACTAAACCCCACCAACGTGCATCTCTCCACTCCCAATTTTCCTAGTCCTTTCATCAAACACTCGGCTTGAAAAGCCGGTGACCGATCCGAGCTATCGGAAAATAAAAGGTCTGGCACGTAAACGGAGTAGTGTTTTGTGAGAGAATCAACTTGGAACTGCCACGTCACTACACCATCCGCTGCAAAGCCATGGACGAGTACTATCACTGGCTTGTTTGGTTTAGTGACTTGAATATCAGTTTCAGAGGTTTTGTTAATTTTAGGATTGTTGAGGGTTAATTCTCAAGGTATTTAAAAGTTCATGACTGTGCCGGGAGTAATCTCTACCATGTGTTTTTTCACTCCGGCCATTTTCCTGAAAAAATTTAACAATGGCTTTTGTAAAGCTACGACATTCACCATTTTTGTAAAAAAATAAATAAATAAATAAAATGTGTGGATATTGCATGCAAAGGTACATATATATATAAAATGTGACATAGCTAGCTAAGTAAGGTGTTGGTGTTCGGTAATAGGTAGATATCTGTTGTTATCCGTTAAATGTACTAGGGGCTTGTATACTACTGCATTGAATTTTAGAAGTAAGCTATATATATACGCTCAAAATAAAAACATGCATATTTTATATCGCATTGGTGGGTACTGTACGTAAAAATCGACCGGATAGTGATCATGATATATCCGCTCGATCACCTCAATCCTCATGCAAGGAGCCAAGGGTGGTTGGTTTATAATACGAGTTTTGTCATGCATATATGTACATATCTTGCTCGATAAAAATGAATAAAAGCAAGACTAATGATTGTGTGTGTGTATATATATAACTTAATTAGACCGTTTATCTTTGTTCAAGACTTGAGAAATCCTAATATATCAAAAAAATTGTTGCAATATGTTAGCTATATTATTCATATAATATGATCAACTATTCGGAAGATTGTAGTTTGCCAGGTTAATTTTTAGACCAGTGTGTTTTAGGAAGGAAAATTTAACGATTAATTTCTCTATATATGCTACATCGATAAATTTTGTACATTTATTTTTAGAGTTTAATTTATGATATATTGCAGTTATGAAACTTAACTAGCATAAATCAATTATATTTTGTTACCAATAATGGGGCACCACTAATTCGGATCTAATACATTATGATCTCCCCCTTAAAGTCTAATTTCGTACACGACATGTCAGTTTAGTAGTTAACTTTTCAAAAGAAAGAAATAGAATCTTACCCGCATCTACTTAATTAAATATAGAGATAGATTGTTGTATAGCTGGGGGTTGTTAAAGTGTTGATGAACCATATCGACTAGTTAATATCTCTTGTTAAGTTCTGCAACCTCCACGGTTATCATGTTTAATTTCGTTGTCTGCTGTAACATATTCTGGTACTCGTCCGTGACCAACTTAGGTTGAGTTATTATTAAACAATAAAGAAGGTGACCAACCATTTGCTTTGTAGCTCGTTCAATCTGCCATATCACAATTTTTTATCTTATTTTTCTTCATTGCATTACTTACTTATAATTCACAATTTAGATTTATAGTAGGGTGTAATCCAATCTCACTACTGGCAAAGACTATTTTTTTTTCAAAAAGATCTTTTTGCATCAAATTCTTCGCAAAAAAATTGTTTAACGAACATTTTCTACTTCAGATAAGTATTACTATCAAATTTGTGGTAAATAATATATATCATATTAAGTTACTGATTCTCTTAAAATAGTCGGTCTTAGAGATTTTGGTGTCCTGGTCGAATTTTTTAAATGATATTCCTTTTCTTTAAGGTTCTAAAAATACATGTAATAAAAATTTTGGTGTCATGTTGTCCTAGGCGGTCGTCTTGATCCCCTCACCCGAGTGTCGGCCCTGTCTCAAGATATTATATATTAGTAGACCGACTTACAAAATCATATTATTTAATATAACACATATTTTAATAGGTAAATACATTCATAAACTTATTTTTGGACGACTGATTTTTCATAAATGAAGCAAAGAGATATATAAATGGCTTCCATGTATGTAGTCGTCACAAATATCAATATAACAATTTTTTCAACAATTTGCATATAAATTAGATCCAAAACTTTACAGTTGAATTACGGATTAATTTTTCTCCCCGCCTAAGAATTTATTACTCTAGAGGATAGATCCATGATCAAGACAAGGCCTCAAGGGTGGCTACTGTCGGACCATAATATTGTCAGGCCCTTGAGCTTAAGCCCAATCCACTACCCTAATTGATATACTGTAAGCTAAAAAGTAGAAGCACAGATTTAAAGCCTTTTGTCTGTGTTAAAAGTAATTTTTTAATTTAAATTTAAAAATATTTGTTTATATAACAAATTAAAATTTTACTTACAATTAAACAATAGCTTAAATTCGAAAGTTGATAGTTGATAAATTTTTATATAAATTATTTTATTTGCACTTTTATATGATAAAATATATTATTATCATTCAAACATACAACTTATAATAAATTTTATTTTTAATAATTTATAAATTATACAAAATTATAAATTACCCAAATAGATAGTAGCTTAATATTTTACATATTTAAAATAATTTAAAGCCGTAAGTAATGCTTTCCGTCTTTGCACGAGTATCTAAAAATTAATGAGAGCCTCGCTAGACCTGCATGGTTGATGTCGTGTGTGCCATATACTCATGTATCTTTTTATATTGTGTATTTAAAATTTGTTAAAATATTATATTCATATGCACATTTATATAAAATATACTTAAAATATAAAATATATTTTTTATATAAATATATAATTTATTTCATGTAGTTTCATATCGTGTACGATATTAAACATGTTCGTATATTTTTATATTTATATAATTTCATATTCGTGTATCTAATAATTTTTAAATTTAAATACCGAGTGTTCGTGTTGCGTACGGGATTGTTAGGTTACGAATTGCCCAACAGACAGAGTACATCATTAGCTCTCATGCGTAGCTTCCTTAAATCGTGTGTCAAGCTAAAATATAAATAATATAAAGAAAAAAGTTGTTCCAAGAGTTCTTTAATGATTACTTAAAATGTTAAGTTCTATATTTTTAATAATATCCTGGCAAGTTCTTAGTCATTTTTATTAATAAAAAATTATTTTTCCTCCTTTTTCACACTCTTTTTCTCTTCCCTCTTTTTTTACAGTTCAAATGTATTATTATTTTAATAATAAAAAAGGAGGAATATTATTGGAGTGCATATAAAATAGTAATGTCCTAAATTATTAATTTATAATATTTTATAAAAAAATTCTAGGGAACTGTTATACTTGCTCTAAGAGAAAACATTATAAACATGTTGATCCAAATTCAAACCATACAAAGGGAATATATTTTTCTGCTAAATCGTGAATGTAGAATAGTAATGTCCTAAATTATTAAAACACAATACTTTATAATATTTTATAAAAAAATTCTAAGGAGCTGTTATACTTGCTCTAAGAGAACACATTGTAAACATGTTGATCCAAATTCAAACCATACAAAGGGAATATATTTTTCTGCTAAATCGTGAAAATGTGTCCACCTCTAGTTTTGGTCCACAAAATTTATGTTTTGTCAAGTGAAATTAAGTAATAATCCGTATATGAGAAAAAAAATGATATTTTTTAAATAAATTATATAGATATTACTTGTAAGATAGACGAGTCAACGAAAGTTATAAAATCTTGTTTAGTTTACTTTTTAGACAAGGCAATGAAGCAAGGATTGAACCCCACAAAACTTCACATAAAGATTTTTTAACATATAATATCGGTGTATTAAGTACTCCTTCTCTTCCTAAAAACTTTGCTCAGTTTGACTTTTTACACTATTCATTGTAATTGATTGACTACTAATTTACGCATAATTTATAAGACAAAATATAGTCATGAGTGATATTGTTTGATTCGTATTTGTAAATACTTTAATACAGTGAAATTTTTATATTTAATACTAATACGAAATTAAAGATATTAATAATCAAAAGTATGCGTTGGCAAATGTGACGAGTCAAAATATGAAACGTTTTAAGGAACAGAGTGAGGAACATTCATAAGCTGATAAAGTGAATCCGATGGATGATCAAGAGGGCCAATGATCATAAAAAGTATACATGACACCAACTCACGGCTGCAAAGTTTTTCATATTACATACAGTACATATCATGTGTATATATATTGACTGACAAATTAAGCAACAAAAAGTTAAAGAACTAAAGTAATAGAAAGACTAGTATTAATAATTCATAAGAATTTAAAAAAAGCAACTACACAAACATACAACTACTCAATCTCACTCCATCGAATGTAAGATGGATCCACAAAAGTAATCAAGCAGACACTTGTTCATCTTAAAGCGCCAAACTTGACCAAAAGAAAAAGTGAATTTTCATTTTTTTTAAAAATAAATATAATAATAGCTAGCGTGCCGTTAATTATAGACTTGTATAGTCATACGACTCATACCATCAACATCACAAGATACGCCGTGTTTGGATTCACTTGCATCCCAAATATCAGTTCATGATGATTGAATATTTTTATCTTAATTTATCTTGTGAAGTCATGAACGAGGCCCGGCCTATCAGTCACATTGAGTCTCCACGAAAGGAATGGAATCCCGGTCTCGGAATCACGATCGTCTTCGTGATCCATGAACCGGAATTCATTCCCGAACGACGTCGGCGAAAGGCATGGAATCTTTTGGTTTGATGACTGCGAGTATTGGTGATGAATCCATGAATTAGACTCCATTCCAGCTCCGCCGCTTGTGGTGGTTGAGGTGGCAGCGGCCGCGGTGGCTCTCCTCTCTTCTTTCTTGAATCGAATCCCACACGCATTGCATAGAGACTGCATTATTAATTATTTTTATAAGCTAGTCAGCACTCGAGGACTATATACATTATTTTGTTTTATATATATATATATATATATATATATATATATATATATCAGTAGCAATCAATCAATATTATATAAAATCATCCCACAAAAAGAATCTCGTGTCAGAATATTTTGTATACATTGAATATATAAAAATATTTTAATTTTTACCAACTGATAATGCATAGGTTAAAAAGCTAAAATATATAAAAATGTCGAGTAGATTAGCATTGTTGTATTGAAATGTTTAATGCATTACATATGAGTCGGTTACATTTCAAACCTAGCTAGACACATGCTCAACTGCAAACAAAATAATTTTGTGATTCGTAATACGACAATAAAATATATAATATGTTGAATTAATGCTGAATAATTAAATTAAAGTAAATAGAAGAATATTAAGGATATATATACCTTAGGGCCTCGTGGGCCGTTCCTCCAGAGGGGAGTAGAAGTGGTGTCGCAATTAGCACAGCGGCGAGCGAGGAGTGGATCAACGGCACCGGAGACATTGGTGTTGCTACCGCGGCTGGGCTTATGGGATGACTGAGAAGAAGGGTTGTGTTTGGGTTGCAAGATGTCCCAGCAAAAATTAGGCATGTAAGAAGAAGAAGACCGAGCTTTCCCATTTGTATGATTATTGTTGTTGTTAGTAGTAGGGTTGTAATAGTTTTCATTAGATAAACGAGTGGAAGGAGTTCCTAAGGAGAGAGTGCAATCAACGGCGGAGTAAGAAGAAGAAGAGGCGGCATAAGGACACGAGTAATCGGCAAATTCATCGTAGGTCTTGTGGTTGTTATTGAAGAGCATTGAGAATGAATTGGAGTTCTGATTAGTAGCATGAAACAAACCACACGTACATTGACCCACCATGTTACCGTGACGAGTACTACTGCACCTATGCATCTCCATCTCTAAATATTATTTTTGTGTGTGTGTGTGTGTGTGTTTAGTTGAGAGACTAGGAATATATATTTGTTGTTGTGCACACTATATATAGACGAGGGAGGAACACTAACTAGGGCAAGCTAGGGAGAGACGAAGAACAGGAAACAGTAAGTTGAGAGTGATAATAATAATAAAATGCTTGAACATAAATATGAATATATATGAATAAGGGAGGGTTTATAAGGGATGATGAGTAGCTAGTAGCAGAAGGTGCAGGGATACGAAATGAGAAAATAATGGGGGGTGGGGTTGGTCTATCTATGTGACATTTATAAGCTTAAGAAAATGGCGAAATATCAGTCAGCACTTCTAGTCCATGTTGTCGTCAGTCGTTTCACTATTTCACTTTTTCTATTTATTATCATTTTCTTATTTCTTTCCGCTTAACAGCATCTCCGATGGTTTACTTATTTATGTCCCCAAACTAAAATTTGAAAAATGAGACTCAAAAATAAGTTTCAACAGTATGCTAGTGATTTCTTATATTATTAAGATTCACTGGGATCCATTTATAAATAAATAATCAACTCTTCTTCCTAAACATGTCCTAACTTATATTTTATAATAAAATATTATAAACATCATCTTTCTCTCTCTCTTGTATAGTACATCTTTAATGATGAAAAATGTTTTTAATAAATAAAATATAAAATGAATAAGAGATATAATTAACATTGTTGAAGTTCAAATTACCTATCTACCTCCTAAATTACTAAAATTCAATACTTTATATTAAATTTAAAAAATGAACTAGTACTCCGTGGGATTCGTGTGAGAATGTATATTCGGAGTTGAAATACAAATACAAATAGGCTGTCTATTACAAAATTACAAATTATAAGACACAGAGATGGGTCCCCGATTGCACGTTACTACTTACACCTCTTTAAATTACTATGAGTAGAGACCAGTGCAATCAACTTCTTATAAAAGGGATACAAGACGATCCACACACTCGCCCCTAGTACAGTCGTAGTTTTTGGTAATCTTACGAGGACACCCCACTGTGTGCACCAACTGTTTTTTTCTTTTTTGTGTTTTATAAATTAATTGATTATTAAAATAATATTGCCTTCTTTTTTCCACTCTCTGTTGAGCTTTCGAAAATGCTGCATGTCAATGTCACAATTCTTTTTTTAGTATCTGTTTTAAAAAAATTCAGGATAAGTAAGAGTGCCCAGGACAAAAACTGAGAATAATCCCTCACTGCTTAATTGCATATATCTTCTACCAAATAATATTTTCCACGTAATTAAGACATGAACTTTCTAACTTTTATAAATGAAAGGAAACTATAATGCCGCGGGAGTCGTATACTACTGCCTCTTTGGCCATGCTTAAATTAGTGTACAGAATATATTAAAATTTTATTCTCATACGTATTAATCGAGTTTGAAAATATACACAGTACAAATACTTTTGCAGACACCATATGTCGTATTTGCGCATGAAAAGATAAATCTAATGTTAAACGAAAATTTAGGTAGGAGAAATTAAGCAGTAGTAGCATTCAAGGAGATACTTCAATCATAGTAGCTAGTACTAGTACTAGTACATGTGTTTGTGTGTGAGTGTGAGAGAGAGAGAGATAGAAGAGAATGGTCGTTGGAGGGAGAGTAAGTAGTCAAAAGAAACCCACGTGACAAACGGGAACAGTCTTCCATGGATCTGCTCTTCTCCGATCACGAGGCAACAGTAGTAGAGTAGTACCCCCAGCCCCTCCCCTCCCCTCCCCCCCTCCCCCCCTCCCATCCCATTAGTGTATTACTAGTACCACTAGTCCAGTTTATACTATAGTATTACTGTCCCCTTCTTTACTTAATTACTAATTTTACTCATATACTATAATACTCTCCCTCAATCATTTTATTATTTCAGTTCGAAAATAATAAAAATTAATAATTGGAATCTGTCCGTATCTGTATCTATCAATATAATCACTGACCCTCGCCCCTGCCCCCTGTTCTGTCACTCCCACCCTCCCAATGAACAACTCCATGCTCTATTTCTCCCTTATAATCTCGTTAGTTTTAACGCATCTGGCCGGTTCTAGATATGCGTGATATGTTAGCAAGTGTCTTCGTAAAATAAGAAAATTATGCACCCCCTAAATAAAAATATTGGATCCCAAAACATTTAGACCAAGCGGAGCATTTATATAATTTAGACTTGTTTAATAGGTTCTCTTGCACGCAATGCTATCTTTATTAGTAATAGGTTAGGTTGATGATCGCAGGCACATAAATTAATCAAGATGAGTTAAATATTACCGATCTTGATTTTAACTAAAAAATTATATTTGAATTTAATTGAGCGATGTGTTTTAAATTTTAAAATTCAGCTTATTGACAAGAGCTTAGTATACTGGACTCGGAATTTCAAATCAATTTTGTCAATATTATAAAAAAAATTGAATATGCTAAATTCGGTTTGAGTTTGACATAATTAAATATATAAATATATCTTAATGTAAAAATACTTATAAAAATAATAAAAGTTCGATTCAAGTTTGCAAGTTTAATAATTTGAAATAGAAATTTCGCCTGAAAAATATTTGAATAGTAATAAGTCGAATTCTAATAGTTTGAATCCTTATGCGCCTCAAATCAAAAGTGACGTTTTAAATACGATGAAGATTTATTTTTATAATCAGCCTCCCAGTTTGATGTTGGGTTAGAAAAAAAATAGTTTATATTTGGTTCAATTTATAAATAAGTCAAATATGAATACAATTATTATATTCGATTTACAAGTGAACCGAGTTTGAACATAACATAATTCAGTTCGAAAATTTGAGATCGAACAAATTCAATTATATTGTTCGTGAATATATTTCATGAACATTTTCATAAACATTTAAGATAAATAATAAATAATTGCGTATATATTTATTTACAAATTAATTCACTGATTTTTGTACACATTTATTAATTGATTTTGTTAAACATATACGTTTTGATTTTAAATATTAGTAAAAATTGTTTAAAAATCCATGTATCATGAAATGATATTTCATATTATATTTTAAAATTGTATAAGAATTTACTACAAGATACAACTCTTAAACAAGTTATTTGTTTCCTTAAATCTTAAATTTAATTTTTTTATTATTATAAATTATTAATCGTCAAATTTGTACTTTTAAAATATGGACTTTGAATCGAAGATTTGAATTTTTTTATTAACTCATTATCTTAATATTAAAATTAAAATTTATCTATTTTATTTGACATCAAATTTAAAAATATTCATAAATTTTTTGTTAAAATAAGTGTGTAAACTAAAGTGTTCATAATCGAACACAAATTCGTGAGTAATATTTAAAAGTTGTTCTTAGTATTAGCTCACGAGATTCATTCGTAAACATATGTTTATTATTGGTTCGCGAATATATTCATGTAAACTAACAAATTAAATTTAAATAAAATATTTGACTCCATAAGAGTTTGAATTTAAGTTCGGGTTCAATTTTTTAAAATAAACTAGACAAGAACATCCTAAAATTTAGTTTGATTGGGCTCATTTACGCCTATACTTATAAATGTTGAATTCGACAATTCGACGGGCCGTCATTGATTACAAAGTAAAGCAGGGACCCCCGAAGATTGAACCTGAATTATTTTCAATGACGAGGATACAGTTTTTCCCAGCTCGTAAATCGTAATGGCATTCCAACAAAATCTAATAACCCTAACTTATTTGAGGTCTTTTGAAGCATTTGTTCCACTGTAGACTTACAATAACTACTAGAGTAGTTTTACTTGAGATTGATTTCATCGCGGAAGGTAAATAGTAGAATAACCAAGTAGGACTATATAATAATAATTGAGACTTAGGCTATTCAAACAGAACAATGACCATGACCATCCCTCGCAGCTTGTTCTACGTAAAATCACCACAGGCGTACTCCGTTAGTTGTTAGAGCTATCTAGGTCACCCATTGTCAAATCTATCTATTGGAGTACTACTTTCTGCACAATAAAAGGACACACTCCTCACATAAATGTATCTATCCGTGTCTCTATATATTCCCTCCATGATCACCATCCAGCAAGCTAGCTATGTGCATATATATCTCGAAATCTCACAACGCCAAGTTCAAGCCTACCATATACATTATCATTCAGGGTTCGTACGTATACTCAGTAAATCACGTGAAGCAAACAATCAATCCCATGTCTATCCTATCTATCATATGTACAGTAGTTTATGCTTACGCTCTTCCCTCAACTACAGTATACGTGCATGTGTTTTCACAACCTACTCCTCTCTCTCTTCATCATCACCCATCATTTTTACTTTCGACTTTCGAAATACGAATCAGAATCTCCCTATACGTGTATAAGAAAATAAGAGAAAATAGATAAATAATTGGGGGATATTGACGATTAAAGAGGAAATTAGATTTTACGTGTACTTCCATCCGTAGAAATAATATAGTGTTGGTATACGGATAAATAATTACATATTGAGAAAAGGTAAAAGAGATAAAGATATCTTCCAGATGGGAGATACTCTGCAATCATCAAAGCAACTTATCCTTGGTTTCACTAGATACATCTTTGACTCAATTATACCAACTTACAAATTATGTAGTAACAAATTAAGAAATGTTTATGTTACACATGTATAACAATCCAGTCCTCAACTACCACTGGCTAGGGAGTTCGACACAAATTTAATTTATACTTGGATGAAAATATTTTAAAATAAAAGTTTCGGAAAAATCTGATAACTTAACTTTGAGGGAAGACTCCTCCGGCCTTAAAGTATCTTACCTGGTTGGAGCTCGATTCAGTAATAATTGATAAAATAATATTTTTATTAAAATAATATTTTTTTCCTGATTTCAACATAATGAAAACTGTGTATTTTTACTCTCGATGAAGTAATTTTTTTCCTCAATTTAAAGGCTATTATTTTAAAGAAGTTTAACTATAAATTGTTATCCTATGAGTATGCACATATAGGTTAATAAATTAATGTAGAATAAATAAAATTGTAGATTGGTAAATATTCTTTTTCAGAGGCCTGATGTAGGTGAAAAGGCACTTGAACAAAATAAGAAAAGACTTGCAAGAATGAAGAAAACAAAAATGTTGCAGGCAACTGATTAAGGGGTGACCCTACATACACATATAATATATGATGATCATGACCCAAGGCTGAACAAACATCTTTGGAATATTGATCGATTCGATCAAAAGATTCAAACATCAAGTAGTAAGAAAGAGTATTACTACTGTTTTTGTACTAGTCCAATGCATGTGTGTGTTTTGTGTGTGTATGTGTGTGAGAGGGAGTGAAAAATAAAGAAAGAGAGAATCAGATCGTCTTGAGATTGGTGTGTGTTCGACAAACGGGACGACCACCGCTTTCCAAAAGATGCTCTCCCTCTATTAGGCCAGCTTTGTATACTACTACGAACCAACAAACTTAATTCTATCGCCCCGAGACTCCCCGTCGTCGCATTGTGTTTCACTATTACACATGCATTCTTACGTTTCACTGGACCTCTTACACGCGCTTCTCCCTTGTTATATATTCACACGCAGTTTAGATTCGCTTCTTAAATTTAAACATGAGCGCGTGTTTTTCAGTCGCCAGACTGGAGGTGGTAATGCTTGATTATTTATTAATTCTCGGGCTACCCAAACCGCCAAAGGAAGATACAAATCGTAGTTTTATTTAATAATTATGTGTAATCTGTTTATACTCTGTTTTTTTAATTCTAACCTCTTGGATCTTGACAAAGTAAACAGTGAAACGTTTTAATTAGTCTAGTAACTGCGACAGTTTTTTTATTACTCCCACTATTCGATAATATTTGACATTTTGACTTTATGGTACAGGAGCATTGACCACATAATTAGAATTATTATTTTTAATTTTTAATTTTTTTATAAAAAACTGAAATAATTGCCAAAGGAGGGAGCATTATGAAAAACCCTGAAATTCAAATCACTTGGGATATGTGCAATGTAATACAGTAATAATTGCATTTTTTTTCTTTGAAAATGTAATATTTCTATTTAGTATATGAATATCACTATATCAGTACGAGTGGACCAAAACATTTGCTTGCTATAAAGATTATGTGGTAGTCGTATTAATTTTTTAATTTTATGCACGTAGCGTAAATTATATTAAAATTTATCTATATCATTTGTTTTCTATTATTATTGTTAAATCTAAATTTGAACAAATAATTTTTTTATGCAAATGAAATATCTTATTATGCTCAAGAACATGGAAGGAGAAACATGGAGTAAACATTACTTTCACTTTGAAATATCGCCAAAAAGTTAATAGATATGAACAATGTATTTATGCGTAAACATTTTTTTATGTATATATATCCTGTATGCGTAAATGTGTGTATACACAAACATGGTTGTGAACAGTAAAAGTATTACGACGACAGATGTGTAAAAATACATGCATGACAATGATGGTATTCTGTGGTAAGTCGGATTCTGTGGACCCGGTAAGACCAAGATTGCATGCAAATATTGCAAATCATGGATGAGTATCGTATCTGCCTACCTTATTATACAGTACCCGATAAAATTAAAGATTAATGATTACTACTAATTGACGTGCCTGTTTATCATTAATTATTTACTAGAGCAAGTCACGAACAGTATTGAACTCCTAAAAAACACATTCCTCAAAAGTAACGAAAACACAACTGGAATGAATCTCTAGATTTATTTCTCTCTAGAAGAGGAGAGAGACAGAGAGAGAGAGATTTGGATTGGTCTAGTGATGTTGGTGTTGGTGGGATCTATATACTTTACCCCAGGTTATATAATTATATATACTTATATACGTAAATAAGTGTGATAGCAATGGATAATATACTTGAAGAATGAGCAAAAAGGAAGTAAAAGTAAGGGTATTGAGGACGACTAGAGAGAAAAAGAAGTGGGGAAGTAGTATTATAGAAGAACTAAGAAGCAAGAGAAGTCCATAATAAGCTAAGAAGAAACCAACCTGTGAAAAGTGAAGTGTGAGATCTGGTCAATGCAATTTTTAGGCATCGAAGAAAAACAAATGAAACCTCTTATTGTCTCCTCTATGGGTGCCTAGCCTATGTCCAAAGCAATCTCTAATCTCTCCCTGCAAATTTCTCTTCTTTCTTTATTATGCTTTACTACTCTTTTGTTTTTGGTTTTAATTTCTTTTTTCACTTTTTTTAGGTGGCGCTTAGATGCATGAGTTCGATCAGTCCGCCAGATTAATTATTTCTTTTGAATCTTGACATCTTGTTTATTGTTGTATGACTTGGAGACTGATAATTTTATGTTTTATTATTATTCATGTTACGAAGAGGCAACTTAATTATTAGCTGATCGAAGTTCATAATATTTGTCCTTAAAAAACATGTTGATTAAATTTTGTAAGGATAGAGTAGCTCACGGTAGAGCTATTCCTTTATTCCTAGATCTCCGTTCAATTTTCTCATCATTCTTTTTCTCTATATTAATACTAAAACAAAAGACAAATATGACATATGACTGTATCATTAAATATGACACTTGTCAATTTGTTCTTTCAAGTTGGTGCTCTAACGTATTCTCTCTCTTTTTCCTTCCAGTCTCTCTCATCCCAGTAAATCTCTTTAATTATTTATTATTTTTTATTTTTCCACTAATTTTCTCTATTACACCTTACCAACTTTCTTATATTTCTTCTTTTTATTGTATTTATAAAAATAATGATAAATTTATTTAATATTTTTATAATCAAAATAATATATTCAATAAAAATTTTAAACCGTCGTTTTATTTTACATATTAAAATGATATGGTTTTGAAAATTCTTAAATAAATTATTATATGAATAAATTCTATATTTATAACTAAAGTATAATACAATTTGAATACATTAAAAAATATAATACAATTTTTAAATAATTATTTATTTGTTACATCAACTAAATTACACTATAAATTCTATTAATTAATATTCGATAAATTAATAACAATTTTAAATGATAACTTTCTAAGATCCCAACTTGATTTAATATAAAAATTTGTTAATTTCAATAAATTATAAAATAATATATTTAAAAAAATATCTTATATAAATATATAATCGCTCTAACATTATAAAATTATAAAATTATAAATTATAAATGATAATTTTATAGCAGATAGTTTTAAAATTGCTACTTTTCTTTTACTAAAAAATATATGTTATATAATATAGTGTAAGTAATGTGTTAAAATAAAAATATAGTTTTAAAATTAGCCTACTTTTATTTGAATCATTTTTTTAATTTTATTACTTGCGCTATATTATATAGTTTAAGTAATGTATTCAAAAAAAAATCAAGTCATCTTAAAATAATTAAAGTTTTATTTGTGTTAGTTTTTTTTGATGCATTATTTATACTATATTATATAGTATAATTAAAAGTATTTTCAAAAAAATTAGGTAAATGATTAGCTAAAATAATCATTAGATAAAATTATAATATATTTAATAATATCGACCTATTTTTATCTTATTTTATTGAATTAATTAAAATTTTAATTAAGACATATTTTAACTATAAAACCTAACTCATTCAATTGAATATTTTGAATTTATAACATAGTTTCAAATATAATTTATAATTAAGTAAAATAATATTTTTGAAAATATTATATGATATTATTTCTTAACAACGCTGCATAGAACATACTAGTATATGAATATATTAATGAGTATTCTAAAGAATTAATATAAAAAATATTCCTGCCACAAAATTTTAGATAGTTTGATCAAAATTTACAATAAAGAGTCCGACATAAGTGCAACTACGCGAAAGAAATTTCTCAAATAAAGTTAACAGAAGAAACACATTTTAATTACTCCCACCGTCTTTTAAATTAAATTTTATTTTTAAATATCTATATAAATAGGTAGGAGGATCAATAAGGATATCAAACATGTTACCATGTACCTGTATTGTATTTACATATTTGGACTACATCTACTTATCTACTAATTAAACAAGAATAGAAATATGTATTTAATTATTAATAATTTAAATCTTTTGAACCGCGCCACATTTTTATATTACAATTTGTGCGGCTTAAGTTTTATACTACCAAATTTTTAATATTTTGATTTTAATAATATAACATAGATATGAGTGTGGTTTTAATATTTAGATAATTTGCATATTTGTGATTATAGTTAAAAATCGTACTACCCAAATTGCTTACATCTTTATATTTGTTTGAGAATATATAATTTATTTTAAATGATAAAAATTGAATTATTATTAGAAATTTTTAAATTTATATATATAATTAAATATTTTAAAATTCAAATTATTATAAGTATTCTAATATGTTATTTTATTAAATTTAGAATTTTAAATAAATGCTAACTTTTTGTATGGGCCACTGAATAATATATTTTTGTCCTAGAGAGAGGATGACCTAAATGGCTAAATATAAATTCATGTATTCGGTCATATAAGCCCAAATAAATGGAAGTTTATAGCTACTGAGAAGTAACTAGTAATTTGTAACTCATATCTTGTCCAAACAACGGCCCAAATCGTATAATTCACTTGAAACCTAACTAATGATGTGTGGGGCTTACACGGAGCATGCATCGTGCACAACATGCAATGAAAATAATTAGGAACAAATAAAGAAATACCCACCACACCGCCAAGCTATTTAAACATATATAATAGTTACTTTTCTAAAATATTTGACACCAAAAATCCTCGACAGTATAGAACGAAACTCTGTTCTAAATAAAAAAGATTCTGTTCTTGACTAGTCTGCCATTTCATTTCAATCCATAAATACCAGCAAGACAATCAAGAAGAGCCCCAACGAATTTTGGCTTTCTCTTGCCTCGTACAATTTCAAACTCACCTCGTAATGAGACACCAAGGCCTCCAATTTTCCAAACCTTGTAGTACATTGCAAAAATATGCTCACACTTGAAACAATCGAAGTATTTATTTTTTGATACATTGTGTTAAAAAATGATTAATCTAAGAAAGTACAATTGAAATTATAAATGCTCCAAAGTTTAGGGGCTTACTAAAGCCAAATCCTGCAGTTATAAATTTGTTGAGATTTATAATTTCAGGATTTAATTTTGTGTATTATGATGTCTGATGTTGGGCGTCTATTTTCAAAGACGGTGAAGACCTGCATACACTTTAGTGAATTTAAAGATTGTAATAGTAATTATCATTTTTGATTTGTTCATGACTTGTCTACAACTTTGTTTTGAAGTGCTGGCAGTTACAATTACTTCTACTTAAACTTGGTCATTTACTTTTAATTATCGTGTGGTAAGAAGTTAAGGTGTATCGACAGTTATCAACAGTACGGTCAAAGTGAAATTATGTGGAGTATATTCTATTATCAAATAAATCTTTTGAACCATCAATTTGTTGCTTCATGTTGTCTTTTGGTGTCTTCATATTGGCTTCATATTGAAACCGTGATGTATTATCTGAAGTTAACATTTTGCTTTTATGAATCTGACTTGTGTGATTCTATTATAAATGTTTATAATGATGGATACACAAGAAATATCACAAACCGAATAGCCTGCATTTGCTCTTAAAAGTTCCTCGAAGAATTCTGTTATTTATATTGCTGTTAGAACGTGTTAGTTTTGTAATGTTAGAGGAAACTAAAAATACCCAGTAAGTCATGCTCTTAAAGCAGGATTAATGGAGTGGAAAATGTACGCAGACCTTACCTCTATTCTTAGAAATAGAGAGGCTGTTCTTGTAAAGAATCTTGGCCTTTGACAGAGTAATGTTAGTCAGAGAAAATATTAGTTAATACTCCGTATAAAATTTCAGATATTTATATATTTTGCCATTGATGCAGATACGCACATCATCTTTTTGAGCGTGGGAGCTATGAGGAGGCAATGGAACATTTTTTGCAATCTCAAGTTGAAATCACCTATGTCCTCTCTCTGTATCCATCTCTTACACTTCCCAAATCATCTCTGGTGGCTGAAACAGACAAGTTCTTTGACTTCACAGGAGACACTTTAGAGACATCAAGAGCTTCATCTGATATGTCAGACGATTTTGGATCTCCACCTTCCTCCCCATTAATGGAGGCTGATGAGAATTCAGGTCTCGAGTCCAAGAAAATGAGCCAC
The DNA here is from genome assembly GCA_028671895.1 of Oenanthe sinensis. Taxonomy (NCBI): domain Eukaryota; kingdom Viridiplantae; phylum Streptophyta; class Magnoliopsida; order Apiales; family Apiaceae; genus Oenanthe; species Oenanthe sinensis. The sequence continues at coordinate 43,132,998 of CM053805.1, read as the reverse complement.
AATACTTTAATGGCTCTTATTAAGTTCTTGCAGAAGAAGAGATTCAATATTGTTGGAAAGGCCACTGCAGAGGTGACTGAAGAGGTAGTTTCAGATGCTGTGGGACCTAAGTTATCAATCAAGGTAAACCAAATAATATTGCTCGAGTGCGCTGGATTTTTTCCTTCCTTCCTTCTCTCTCCCCCCCTCATATATGTATATATATGTATGTTATACTTTATCCCGATATGGCTGTATAATGCAGGACATTTGGTGGGGGGAGACACCAATCTCGATCTGCAGAGAGTTGGTGGAGCCGCAAATAAATCATAATAATGAAAGATTATAGATAAATTATTACTCGAAAGTCAAGTAATTTCCTAAGAAAACGAAACAGTTATCTATCTACTACCATAACTAATTAAAGGAAACAAATTCTTTTATTATATTAGTAATCTACTACTATAATTTAGAATGTTCCTGACTGGATAATGTAATTATTAATTATAAAATATACTTATACTTAAATAATAATATAAAATAATAAACAACTAATTTATTTATTTTATGCCTCGTATCTTATGAGTGTTGGCCCCATGTGACACAATTTCTATATAAAATGCCCAAAATGGCACAGGGGCGGAATATAGCCCAAAATAGCACCCAGAAACGCTAAATCGTCTGGCGTTTAGCCGAAACGCTAGATTGTCTGACGTCCGGGACCCTAAACGCTAGACGAAGTTGAGTTTAACATGAAAACGTGACTTAAATTTGGGTTTTATGCTAAAACGCAGGATAATGTCACGTTTTTGTCTAAAAAATATTTTAAAAAAATAAAAGCAAAAATGCTATTTGATGTTGAGTTTTAAAAAAATTTAAGCTTAATATTTGTAAAACATAAACCCAATTAGGGAATTAATGAACCCTAAATTATTAAAAAAGGTTAAATTATGGTCCTAACTTTAATTAGGGTTTAAGACCTCCCTAAACCCTAAAACGTTAAACATTCTATTACAGACTTATAAATTCAGTACTTAATTTTTAATTTAAGCTTAATATTTCTAAAACCTAAATCCAATTAAAGAATTAATGAACCCTAAAATATTAAAAACAGTTAAGTTAATGTTCTAACTTTAATTAGGGTTTAGGGTCTAGGGCCGCCTAAAGGCCCTAAACATTAAATCGTTAAACATTCTATTACAGGCTTATAAATTCAAATACTTAACTTTTAATTTAAGTTTAATATATCTAAAATCAAATTAAGGAATTGATGAACCCTAAAATATTAAAAACGGTTAAATTAGGTGTGTTTGATTTTGAGGTTATGTTTTTATTATTATTTTATTAGGAGTCAAAGCAAAAAAAAAAAAAATGAAAACGCAACACGATGTAGCGTGTAGGATATTTAGCAAGACACTACTCTAGCGTCTCCGGGAGTCATTTTGGGCGATCTCCCCAAATAATGTCATTTTGGACATTTGAGTTAAAAACATTGCCATATTGGACCTTTTCTCGTATCTTATTGACTTATTAGCTTCTTATATTTTTCTTTTTTAATCAAGTGTATCCCTTGTATTAATTTTTCATGATTCTAAGAAAATGAGCTATTACTTATATCAGCTAGTTAATTGACATTAGCATCTTTTAAGATGTATCATCATCCGTTTTCCTATGTTTTTAAAAATAAATGTCTGAGATCCAGGACTACAACTCTTGTTAAGATGACCTCAGTACCTTTGAATGTATGTGTTCTTGTTCGAGTGTGCTGGATAGTTTTCCTTTTCTTCGCTCTCTCTTTGGGATACCATTTAGCTGTATCATGCTATTGCCTTGTTGGTTTCAAAATTTTTTGACATGTCATCAAGAGAATTCTATAAATCTTTACAATTCTTAGGAAATGAGCCATCACATATTTCAGCCTGCAAAACTGATGTCAGCATCATTAAGATGGACGCCGTCTGTTTTCTATGTTCCTAATTTTAAATGTCTAAGATCTGGGCCTACAACTTTTTTATGGTGACCTAGCATCACCCAACGAATGTAACATAGCGAAAGGAGAGGGAAGCAAGTTTCACAGTGTTATTGCCCCCTTGCAATATCAATCGAGATGCTCAAACCATCAAATTCGGTCGAAATGAGACACATATTCTTAAGCCACTTTCTTTTCAATGAAATATTTCTTGAGTGCTGACCATACCTATAGCCACCATCAACGATGAAATTCGTTTCCATGTTCCTTATTAAAGTCAACATGTTCCACCTTCTCTTGATCTGAAGGTACCAACAGTCAGTGCACTGATTTACCTAGACCACTATGTTAAAGCACTAAAATCATAAACTGGATCAGCGTCCATTTACAAGTACCAGTAGCTTCTTACATTTACTGTGAAGTTTCTATGGCACACGATTTTGTCTAATATAATTAAACTTTAATATCCTATATGATAATTTCCTCAAAGGAAGTTATTTCAATTTCTGATATTTAAATAGCATGATTAAAAAAGCCAACGGTTGTGGCCTTTTGCCATTAATACTTCGCAACTTGAATCTAGATATGTTTATGGTTTGTCTTAATTCTTACGAAATTTTTATTTCATGTTCTGATTGTAATCTCTCTGGCTTTTTAGGGCCAACTTGAAAACCCTAATAATTCAGCTGCCAGGGATATGGCAGCAATATTGGATACCGCCCTTGTCCAGGTTCTGCTTTTAACTGAACAATCTTCATCAGCTATTGAACTGCTGAAAGGTCTTAATTTTTGTGATGTTGGAATATGTGAGGATTGTTTTCTGAAAAGGAACCAACATGTGTGCATGTTAGAACTTTATAAATGCAATGCAATGCATCGTGAGGCTCTCCAACTTCTTCTTGAACTAGTAGAAGGGTCAAAGTCAAAGACACATAAAGCCGATATTCATCGAAATTTCAAGCCGGAGATGATAATTGAATATCTGAAAGTAAGTTTGATTCCATTTGTTTTCAGTTGCATTTGTTGGCTGCAGTTTTAATTCTTATAATACTTGGCATCACCTTGAAACTTTATATTTCTTGAAATTCTATATTTGCATATCCGTTTGGTTCAAGAGAATGGAATTGAAATTTGTGAACAAAATTAAAGAGAAAATATGGAGGTTGGAAGGAAGAGTGAAAAAAAATGAGGGAGTGAAATTTTTTTATAAATAGATTTGTGAAGAAAATGATTAGGATGGAGAATGTAGCATTCCTTCTCATATTGGTGGTATTGAGCTCTAGTTCAATTTGCCAGGAATAGACCGGAGGAAGGAATGAAAACCATAAATGTGTACCCTAAAAATAATAAAAATTCATTACATTTCCTCGATTTCATTCACTCCAACTAAACACATGATTAGAAATGGCCTATATCTTCTGCTTTTAAACAGTCAAACACCGATGACATTGTCAATTTGTATTATGAATCATTTTATACTGCATGAGTTGGTACCCTTTTTAACAATTTAAAGACACATTACGTGGTTTCACAGTTTAGCTCCTTCTGTCCATACTCATGAACCGTTATTAGGATACTATTTGCAGAATGCCATGGAAAATGACAGGAATGTATGTACTTTTACTTTCATCATCTACCTCCGTATATTTTTCTCATCTTTTATCCAACAAAACATTGGATCATTGTGTTCTGTTTCTTGGACTTATGTAATCGATAATTAGTTACTCTTGGAGCATGCATCTCATGTGATTTTTATGCAGCCTTTATGCGAGACTGACCCTATGCTTGCCCTGGAGTTCTCGATGCCTGTTCTTGAAAGCTGTCCAACACAGACTATTGAGCTTTTTCTATCTGCAAATATTCCTGCAGACTTGGTCAACTCTTATCTAAAACAACATGCTCCAAAACTACAGGCTACATATCTTGAACAGATGCTTGCAATAAATGAAATTGGAATCTCTGCAAATCTTCAAAATGAAATGGTAAAAGTTGATTTTTACAGGCTGCATTGATTTTTTTAATACTTTCTCAGTGACCTTAAATAATTTGTCACCTGCATCTGCATGTTCAGCTATTTATCTAATCTGTGTTGCACAGCTGTCTTTGATTAAATAATTATGTATTAGTCTTGTTTTCGTAGGTCCAAATCTATTTCTCTGAAGTGCTTGATTGGCAAGCCAATCTTAGTTCTGAAGGGAAGTGGGATGAGAAAGCTTATTCTCCTACAAGGAAAAACTGTTGTCTTCTTTAAAGAGTATCTCAGGATCTAAATCGGAAGTGTTGTTGAAACAACTTCTGCAAAATGCTTTGTATGAAGAGCGAGCAATTTTGCTTGGAAAGATGAACCAACACGAGCTTGCGTTATCGATATATGTTCATAAGGTACTCTTATGGGTTGTTCTTCAACCTGTCAACATGTTATTCTCTCTCTCTCTCTGGATAAACAACATGATATGTACTGTTGGAAAATATGCAATGAACGGCTGATATGCAAAACACTTTTAGTTCCAGGCATTACCCATTAGAATATCTGCAGCTCGCTATGCTACTATGTTGCAACCATCATTATAGTAACTTTATTCAAGTTATTGTCTTTTCTTTTCTATCATTTTGGTGGTTACCATGTGAGCCTTATGTCGGTTAGTTCTTCATAGTTTTCAGCATGAAGCGGACCTTTATCTATTATCCCCATGATTCCTGCAATTAATTCTTGATTAAGGTCTGAGCCAAGAATTAACTATGGTTTCATCGAGGTATACAGCTGGTTGACTCCCCCCCCCCCTAATTATGAGTTCTGCATCCCCTCCATTCCCGAAAAAAGATAATGCTGAAGCAATTTATTCGGAATGTTCCTCAGAACATGAATGACCCTTGACTATTTAGCTAATATTATGAGTTGGTTTGTTGCTTTCTTTAGATTACAAGGAATTATTTAGAGAATTAATTTTTTCAATATTTTAAACTAGGATTAAATAGGGAAAGATATTGTATTCTTAGAATGGCTGCCTTTTAGTCCCCTCCAAGTCTGAACACTGGGAGTCAATTAGATTTGTATAATTCACCAACTTCAGGGAATATAGGTCACTAAAGCATTGTATTCATATTGAGTGCATAGAACCCTCGATCTGTTTGCTTATTACAATGGTGTTTGTACTACCATCTGACACTTTTTTTTTCCTTGTAGCTACATGTTCCACAACTGGCACTGTCCTATTGTGATCGGGTATACGAATCTGGACTGCATCAACATACTTCTAGAACATATAGCAGCAATATATACCTTACTCTACTGCAAATCTACCTCAATCCTCAAAAGACTACTAAGAAATTTGAAAAGCGAATAAATAATCTGATATCATCAGCAAACACCAGCATTCCAAAGGTTAGTTCCTGGAATTTAATCAAGACAAAAGGAGGTCGACTATCCAAGAAAATTGCAGAGATAGAGAGTGCAGCAGACACCAGAATCAACCCAAGTAGCACAGATAATGGGAAAAGTGACGGTGATACAGATGATCCGGTTGATGAAGAAGGTTCTATTATCATGCTTGATGAGGTCCTTGATCTTCTAGGCCAAAGGTGGGACCGCATCCATGGAGCACAGGCACTAAAACTCCTACCTAAAGAAACCAAACTGCAGGTACTATATTTTCTGGACTATTTACAGTTTATATCGCAAAATTAATTTTAATGATTATAGAACATTTTGTGATATAAACTGTAAATAGAACATGTGGCATATTATAGAACATGTGACAGTGCTTCCATTGATGGAAGCCCTGTCTTATGAAATCTATTTAATTCCAATGTGTAACAGTACATTATTATCAAGAATTCCAAACGTACTGTTGTCTAGATCAACATATGTTATTCAATAATAACTAATAAGATTCATCTGTTTCCTTCTAGTAATTCATTCTCTGTTGGTTGAGTTGAAAAAGTATAGTGTTTAAGCAAATTCTATATATTCCAAGGTTTTCCAGTGGACACAACACGAATATATGTGTGTGCGTGTGTGTGTCTGTGTAATCAACTTTACTCTTTTCAGGCATAAAGAGCTTTTTGTAACCTTCGTTGGAAGTTTGTACTGGCCTGTGAAATCGATTTAATTTTCCAGTGCATAAATGGGCATAATTGGCAAATAGAACTTCAAATTATAAGATGCTATTAAGGATCTTATTTCGCACAAAAACAAAATTGCAATTTGTATGAGAAACATATGTCTAATATCATTTTGTCTTGTCTTTCAGAACTTGCTTCCATTTCTTGGACCCCTGGTGAAAAAATCTAGTGAAGCATACCGAAACTTTTCAGTGACAAAGAGTTTAAGAGAGAACGAAAACCTCCAGGTGAATGTCTATCCATATTTTGATCTTTGACGTAAATTAGGTTTGCACTGGAAACAAGTAAGATGGGTATTTGACCTTTTTATAAGGTTTAGTTAATTATTATTCTTGGCCACATTTGAGCTTTGTATTCTTTTCATTTTTCCTACCTTTTATTGCAAATTTTCCATTCTGAAGAGCTATAAACCATGACACAGGTAAAAGATGAACTGTATAAACAAAGAAAAACGGTTGTGAAGATCACCGGTGAGAGTATGTGTTCTCTCTGCAACAAAAAGATAGGGACTAGCGTCTTTGCAGTTTATCCCAATGGCAAGACAATTGTACACTTTGTTTGTTTTAGAGATTCACAGAATACGAAGGCTATCGGCAAAGGCATACCACTGTGGAGGCGGTGATGGTGGGTATTCAGGTTTTTCGTTGCTGATGATTCACTTCTTAATGATTAACCTTTTTTTGCATACCAGATGGCAAATATATTTATCTATATAACTCCTAACAATAACATGTAGCCATAATTATGTAAATTTCTCTTTGTTTCACATGTACTCTCCATCAATGGGAGTAGACTTTTTTATTTTATGGTGTTGTACTGTTGTATAGTTACGAACTCTTAATTGCAGAATTGTTGTAGTGATACAAAAAAATTATAGCAGTAAAAGTAGTTATGTAATTCACTTTTATTTTGAAGATTTGGTATAGTTTGTACTACGAAAGCAGGCAAGGATGGAAACCACATGAGGTTTGTGAATCTCTTTATTAATTTTCTGATAACGACTATATATGGGTTGCCTACTTTCATTTTTTGAGCTAATGAAAATTATAAAGTTAAAACAGTTTGGGATGGTGAAAGTTATACCTCTTGCATCTCTTATTTAGATGATGTATATGGTAGTAAATATCTAGCAAGTATCTTTGCCATTTATAGAAGGATCTGTCCTAACCATTCTTTGCAAAAAGACCTGAACTGCAGTCCATATGGAGAACGGTTTTACCAAGTAAAAGACAGTAATTAGATGTATACGAATCTAAAACCAAAATCCACTTCATAGTGTTTAGAAATTTATACAACTAGTTGGTCGATTTGTTGTTATTTGCATTTTGCATCTTCAACTTTTTTCTTCTTGTTCTTCCCAACAAAAGTGTACACAAGAACACCAACTCTAGATCCATTACATGGATCATGTTTGTGAATAACCTCCACATCAAAATCCTTCTTAGCTTTCTTGAAAAATACACTTTCTTTCTTCCACCTCTTCAAATGAGACATCACAAACACCATCTTCTTCTCCTTCGTTTGATCACCTAACAAAAAGAATTTCAACGTTTGCAGTAAAGGCTCGTATAGATGATCATGATACACTACATCAGACCCCATTATGATGTCGTATTCATCCTTCGCCTTAATAGCTCCCATCTCCTCCTCCACTCCCCACCCCAGCGCAGCCACCTCCACTTTCCCTCCACTGTGCCCCACTGTTTTCAAGTTTGCTTCGGCATTGAACTTGAGGTTAGGGATTACGTGAGAAAGATCAGTGACAGTCACGTGAGCACCGAGGATGGCAGCAGCTGCTATTCCAACCATGCCAGTGCCAGAGCCAAGCTCTAAAATGCGGAGTGGCTGCGACTGAGGGCGGTCAAGTAGACTGGAGAGGGCAATGGAGCTGCAGTGATGATGATCAAGGAGAGAGACAAGGGCGGTGGCGGCTGGCCAGAGCTGGAAAGAAAGACCCTGGGATGGGAGCTGTCTGATCACAACCGATGAATTTATAGACTGGAGTTTAAATGTTTGTTGATGATGGGGTAGCAGTAGCTCATCTTTGACCTCCTTTTTTCCTTGTTCATGTTCTTGAAGTAATAGCATAGTGCAAGGGTTGATTTCTTGGTCACTATCTTCTTCTGCTTCTCTTTCTGTTTCTGTTTCTTTGGTGTTTCTGATACTCATGATGAATTTAGTACAGGATTGCTAGTAGCAGAAAGCAGCCTCCGCCTCTGGTATGGATTTAGGTCAGTTTTCACAAGATTACAACTTGCAAGGTTAATGCTTAGAATCTAATTCCAAACAATGTCATGTATATAATATACTATAATCATTATCATTACATTTAACCGCCCAACTACTTCCAAAAGTTGTTACTGCATATTTAAGAGTAATATAAATATAATCCCCCGTTCACTTCAACTTCCCTATATTGGAACATAGTTATGTTTATTAGTATTAATTTTTAAAATTTTATATCAAATAAAAATATATTATTAAACTTTTACAATATAAAAAATTTTAGTTTTATATACAACCGTTCTTATATATTTGATTTAATATCTAACCGTCCCTATTTTGGATAAAATCTCTTTAAAACTTAAATAAATATCGATTACAATATTGGACAGAATCCTAAAACGCTTATTATTACAGTATTATACATAGTATATATAATAGTACTGATAGAAAACCGAACATTGACAAATTCAATATTGTTTTGGGACCAAACCATAGTTCTTAAGCCCGGAGAATGGAAGCTTTTCGTTGTAATCAGTACATATGTTAGGATAAATACGAATCGTATTATATGACCCCATGTGCATATTCCTCTGCTTTGGCTTCCATGAAAAATCAGAGTAAATCTACAGCATTATATGCAAAGCAAGTTCTAATCTCAAGACTAGAGGTGTTAGAGACAGCTAGCTAAAAAATGAAGATTTTGATGTAGGGAAACGAGTCCTAGTCTCCTAGCATATAGATCTTTATATAAAACTTCTGAAGGAACGCTACTTAATTACTTATCCAACGACAACCTTTAATATGCAAGGACAGATTAGTAGCTTAGATAAGAATTAAAACTGTGTTAAAGACACCACTTGTTCAAATAATCATCACTGCCATTTGAATGCATTTCTTTCAAGATTTCTCAAGTTTAAGTAATCCCACATGCTAATAAACTATAGATATTAGTGCTACTTCTTGTTTGATTTTCATATATATATATATAAAAAAGGAAAGACCGGAAGACCGGCCTGAAAAGGAAAATTTTGGCTGTCCCTAAAATTTTGACATATCAATCCCCCTTTAATTTATTTTATTTCATTATGTCTACTTTTAACTAAACTATAAATGTAATCCTGTTTTGCAACTTGCATTACCATTTGCAATCCCCCCAACCTCCACATATATACTGAAAGAAAATTCCTGGTCTGTTAGTTTACAATGTCACTGAACCTACTTCCCTTGAGCTGTTCCAACTCGAATTGGACGATTGAGCAAAACAAAATGTTCGAGAATGCTTTGGCAATGTATGATCAGGATACGCCTGATCGTTGGGTGAAAGTAGCTAATGCAACTGGTGGGAAAACTGTGGAGGAAATAAAGATGCAGTACCAGAAACTTATACATGATATTGCGCTTATTGAAGCAGGCAAAGTTCCTCTTCCTAATCAGTGGCTCAATGCCTGAATTGCAAGGATAACACAACTGGCATGTAAGGTTTTGCAGCAATTCTTTATTAATTATTATATATATATGCATGACTATTTTTTTATTACAATTTTACTTGTGTAGGGTGAGAAAAGCTTCGCTGACTGTGAAGGAAAGACCGGCTAGTTTAGTTTGTTTTGCAGAATTGCAGTTGCATGAACATTTGAATTAAGATCGCTTACATTGTTTCTTTGTTTTGTAATGGTATGTGTTACGCTTATCAAGAATATGTTCACGCATTAAAAGATTTTTGTTATCTGTTGACAGCGATTTTTTTTTTTTATTAATTTGACTTATAGCCTTACAAATGAGTATCTGTTTTAAAGAAATTCTCAGATGAGCTAGGGTCGAACACAGGATTTGTTGACAGCCTTTTGAATTTTGTAGTATATACTTGTTAATTTCTTTACATAGTAAATTACAATATTTCGCTTATATAAAAGTAATCTTGGAAAAATATAATTTTTAAAGTAATTTTTTTATTTTAAAAATACGGTTTTGCAACCGATGTAACCTGATACAACTAAAATCGATCTAAAATGCAATCTGAGTAACTTCAATCTTTTTCAAAAAAACAAGTTGCATTCAATTGCATTTAGTTACTAATTATATATAAAAAATTGCATTTGATTACTTTTAATTATAAATGGTATTTTTGTAAGAAATTAGAAGGAAAAAAAATCGTAAAGAAAGTTAAAAAAAATTGTATGTTTGATAAATACCCTAAAAATAATATCAAAATATTAAGTTGTTTTAGTGTTACATCAAATTGATATTAAAAAAAATGAATATAGTTTTTACACAAAATTTGATGATTTTCAAACTCACTATAATATGCCATTTATTAACAAAACAAATTGATTCTATTTAATGTCCCCCATATTTTCTTTGTATTCTAACAAAATAATTATTTTTAAATTTTTTGAAAAATATGTCTTTTTATAAATAAATGGTTCTTATGAAATTAAATTTTAAAAATCAAAATAAATATATATTTTCTACTTTCTAAAATTGAGTGACTTGGACAATTACTTCACTTGTTAAACAAACATAAGCCCAAAGTATTTTGTAAAGCTGGATCTCAATTAACAAGCTAAAACAACGAAGCCAAACAGGCCTTTAACTAATCTAAATTCCCAGAAGAGCAACTCTCTGCCGCGACCAATACACAAAGAATACACTTTACAGGAGGAGCATTTTTATGAGGTTCGATCCCCTCTCTCTCTCTCTCTCTCTCTCTCTCTCACACACACACATATGTGTTGTGTATGTAGCCATGTCTTATTCAATTGAGCTTATAATTCATGTATAATGCATTCAATTCTCTTTACCCATAACCCAATACGATTGTACATATTAAAAAATACTAAAAAATTTAAACCCGTGTGATCAAAATGGGCCGACTTCCATTCCTCTCAAAACCTAAAAATAAAGTGCTTACTGCTTAGCATGTTGCAGATGGGCTTTTAAATTTAGCAAGCCCATAAGTAGATAATAAAAATGGGCCTGGGCAATTTACATCTTCATATCTGTGTCCCCAACCAGTCTCCAGTTACCTCTCTCGCCTATCTTCCATCTTCTGAAAAGGGCGAAGCTGCTTTTACTAAACCCCTGTCCTAACTGTTTCTTCAGGTATCACTTATATTATCTAACTCAATTCATTCTCTACTTGCATTATTAATCTACTCTTATTGTTCATTTCATGCTTTATTATTTTCCACAAGTTCTTTTTTATGTTTTAATTCAATTTGATAGCATTATTGTTACATATATGTATGTGGCAAGGCAAGCTGGCAGGGCTTCTATGAATCATAAACCTGTTATTTGTATACACGATTCTGCGGTCATAACACATTAGTTACTCAAATTATTATGTATTACTCGTTTTCGAGATGCATTTAGGTAAAAATATAAAATTAAATGTAAGATTACCCGAGTCCAATGGGTACATATATGTTGAGGCAAATGGTGGCTTAAACCAGCAGTCGATAAATTTTATGTCTAGCTTATATAATATATCTTACTTGAGACATGTTTCAACTTCCATCCTAATTACTTTAGTATTTTGTCAATGCCGTCTGCTTTATTTCTAGGTCTGCAACGCTGTTGCTGTGGCAGGATATCTTAATGCAACACTTCTCATTCCCAATTTTTGTTTTCATAGCATTTGGAGAGATCCTAGGTTTGTAGAAATCTTTATCGTTCTCCCTGATTTGCTTGTAGAATGTAGTTCTAGGTTGCCTGATGGTTTAGGAGTTCAATTATACTATATATTTTTTGGAGTGTAACATCTACCCCAAAAATAACTACTATATATTCTGTGTTTACTTTAATATTAATTTAAGGTCAACTATAGCATATTTAGATCATGGTATTGTTTTGTTTGAGATGCTGTTATAGGACATTTTCTTAAGTTTGGTATGATCAACACTATTTTGCAGTCTGTTAGTAGATATATGGTCCATATGGGAATTTGCCCATCCCCCCTCCAAACACTTTAAATATAAAAAAACTTTGAGTTCAATATAACACATGAAAGACTTCCTCAAGTTTTGTGATACCTTTGTCAAAAGTTATCCCAACATTTTCTAAATTCGATAAATAATTACAATGTATTGTAAATGCGATCGAAATATCTGATGGAAATTAATTGGAGTAAGATGGAGCGCCCATTGGGATACCCATACTTTATGAAGTCTGGCATGCTTGCTCTCAAATTTGACAATTTTATTACACTGATATTATCGTCCAACAATCAAATGTCAAGTGGACTATAGTAGTACTTCTGGGAAAAGTGATTTCTATATAAGTTAGGTCATGATATCATATATCTTTCTCAATTTCCTTTCCTTGCATGAGCTTTTGGCAATAAATGGAGAATAAACTATTGCCATTGTTGTTCCAAATGAAGTTCTTAACCCCCGGCATATATTTCATTGTTTTTTATCTAGTTACTACAAGTATGCACCAAGAATTCTTGATCTCAAGTGTTGTGGATAATAAGGTATTGAGGTGCTTCATGTACCAAGTACCATATTTTTCCATCATAATAGATAAACATTGGGAACTGAAAAGTTAGCACGTCTATTATTTGGCTGTTGGGATTCAAAGTTTTTGTTCTGAGAACTAAATCTTTGTTACCCTGAGTCCTTATTTTGCCTCAAGTATCAGTGGCGGATACTTGACTCCTAGACATGGGCGTGGACTCTCGCACAATTATATATATATCATAAATTGCCGAGTCCAACACTTGAACTCAGGACGAGTCCGGGTAACAAATAGCTTAATACATTTCTCCTTTTAGCTTGTACTGCATTTATGTTTTTTAGTTGTTTTGTTTGCTTAAAGAGTATCTATCCAATTGAACATACTCTATAACAGAAAAGTAGGTGACAAAGAAAAGAATATAATATCACAGCTCTTTGTTTTTGATAATATAAGGATTCTGTACGTGTTTTGTACGTGTTTCATGTGCAGTTAATTTAAAGATATCTATGATAAAAGTTTTTTTATTTGTACATTGGTAAATGATGTACTAAGTGGAGGCACTAGCGTAGATTTTCGAGTACTTAAGTTTCTCAATTGATTGTTTATATAAAAATGAATATACTTGATATAGTTTCAAGATATCAAGGGGTTATTTTGTATAGAAGATAATAACTTTTGTCTTTTTACATTTAAATGCCAGCTTATTAGTTTATATAAACACCCGAAGTCTGGTATATTTATTCTGTAATTTTGATTTCTGATTAGAATGTTACTGTTAATGCTTCTTTTTAATATAGATAATTAGATATGTAGCGTGTTTTTGTGTGTGTGCGCGCGCGCTGGAGAGTGATTTTCGCTCAATTTTTTCAAGCATAACGCAATCACTTTAGCCCATGTCAACCACTGTGTAACCCACCATTGACATATTATAGAGGAAACTCCTTTATCCTTCCATCAAAGTTTTTTTTTTCCTTTTTCACTCGACGTCAGACTTTTTCTTTCTGTAAATTTTAATTGCATCACTGGTCCCTATCCTTCCCATCTACACCCAAATCTTACTTATTAAATGGTTCCGAGTAGAATTTATTAGTGACAAGATACTCACTTTCTTTATGTTTTTGTCTTCATCCGCCGAGTAGAATCCACTATTTTGTTATTCTGAAATGGAAATTAAAATTCGAGCTGCTAGTCTATCAATTATACTTCTTTAGTTTTCGTCTTTTTGCAATTAACAAGTTTTTGAGGAGTTAGCTTATTTTAACTCTCTTTTGGTTTAGCCTTATTACAGCTGTGGTATGGAGGCTAAGTTCTTTCGCTTTCTGAAGATCGTGGGTGTTGGTTTTAAAGCAAGAGCTGAATCAGAAGGGCGTCTCTTGTATCTAAAACTGGGATACAGCCATGAAGTTGAACTGACCGTGCCTCCAGCTGTTCGAGTATTTTGCTTCAAACAAAATGTAGTTTGCTGCACTGGGATTGACAAGCAAAGGGTGCACCAGTTTGCTGCTGCTGTTCGTAGTTGTAAGCCTCCTGAAGTTTATAAAGGGAAAGGTATTATGTATATTGATGAAGTTATCAAAAGGAAGGCGGGGAAGAAGTCAAAATGAACTGTAGTTGTGTGCCAGATTTTTTGCATTTTGTTAGGTTGGTACTTTTCTAATTGATAAATTAAGGTGATTTCATATTTTCAAACGCCTGAATCAGAGCATATGATTTGTCTGCCAACTTTCTATTTAGAGCTATGCTCTCCCTTTCTGTTTATTATTTGTGCTTGGTGTTCTGTTGTAGTTACTGGCATAACTGTTAGAGCCAATCTCTTTATACTACATTTTGGTGATTAGAGTTCAAGAACAATTGGAATTCGAAAGTAAGATATCCGGAAATATATTAAGTAATGAACTAACCTAATTTGTTGAGAGCTACTTCAATGGACTCGGTGAAAATGTTGATTGTTTCTGGTGGTAGTGCAAATTCTATTATGCCTGGTCCCTGTGAAAATGTTGAAGCAGGCGTTGTCTGTTTGTCATAATAGTTTGATATACATATATTAGATCTAGTAAGTTGAAGAAAATGCAGAAGCATTATTTAAGCTTTGCATTAATTGCTGGAAGTTAATGACCACTTTACCTTGGTTGATGATGCAGATGGACTGATATAGATTTGCATAACGAAGCATTATATAAACATTCTATAAGTAGTTTTACTCTTGCAGAAAGTTTTGGGCATAGCTGTGTAGGAGTGATTAGTACATGCCAAGTTGCAAATTTAGCTGAGCTACCTTGTCTAAAGAAAGGAGCAAATTTTGCCTTCAAGTTGCCTTGTTATATGTAGTTGTCAGCATCATGTGTAACTTCATCTAATCGGCAGTACTTGCTCAAAGAAAAAGTTCATGAAGAATGGAACAGGCTCTGGGACTAGGTATATAAAGAAAATGATTCTGGGACTAGGTATATGAAGATTGAAAAAAGTACAAAGAAACAGGTAAAGAATAAAACAGGCTCTGGGGACTGGGAGTGGATATATGAAGAAAATATGCAGCTTGGCATCAAAATTGCATGTTGCGTGTCTGATTATCAGAAAACTGCAGATCTTTTGCTTTAAACACTAACACTAATCATACACCCTCTCCAGTGTGACAAGCCAGCCAACAAACACACAGGATTGTATTATATATAGATCATAAAGCAAAAGTTCTTTTACTGATAACCAAGTATCTGCATATTTCAAAGTAATACCACTATGCTAGAGCAACTAAAATACAGGATACTTTTAATGTTAATGATATGCTTCTCGCAAACTAAAGCAGGCTACAAGGCATACCTCTTCACGAATCAATTATAAAGTTCGACCACTTCTGCTTGACATCCATCCATCCTATAATAACAACGAGAGAGAGTGATGTACTTCTCGCAAACTATAGCAGGCTATAAAGGCGTGCCTCTCCACGAATCATTTTTAAAATGGAGCATACTAATGATACGTGATAGATACTAAAATTGTATATTTTTAACAACTAAGCGTTTGTAGTCCAACGGTTAGGATAATTGCCTTCCAAGCAATAGACCCGGGTTCTACATAATATCGCATAATTCCCCATAACGGGATTTAAGTGTAATTGATTTTGGTTGTCCAATTAAATGGATTGGAAGTTTACGACAACGTTACTCCCATTTCCGCAGGACTAATCATTGTCTTTTTGCAAAACAAAACCAACATGCAATTCTAAATCTTAATAAAATGATTTCTACTTAATATTTTTTAATTATTCTTTTTTAAATAAAATTACTTGGAATTAGGTCAAGGTATGCAAAACACGCAATGTTACAATAGCTGAAATAATTTATATAGTATATGTTTTTAAGTTTATTGTTTTCTCTATAGATTATCTATATAGTAGTGGCGGAATCAGGTCGGAACTGACTCTTACTTCGATATTTTAAATTTTTTTAAGATAGCAGAATTGAAAAAATTAACTCCTAAAATTTTATAAAATTAAAAATTCTTTTCATTTTTTCCAACCTCTATTAATCTTCAAATTTTATAATTTTTTGATTTTTAATGGCAGATCATTTATATTTTTCGCCACCAAGGGTAATACTAATCCCCACTCTACTTGGCTACACAACATGAGTTGGTGGTTCACAGCTTCACAATCTCATTCTTTATATTTATGTATAGACAGCCTGGATAACGCTTAAAATGTTTTTGCACATGCTATATGGGTGTGATTTCATAATTTTAGTAGCTATCTTTTCTAATTAAAAAAAGGCACACTAATATTTTACAAATGTGAGCATGTAAAGCAAAAGTGAAGTGAACACGCATTTGAAAAGTCATACCATAGAATAATTGGTCTGTTTGGCCTGCCTTAAAATAAGTTTTTTTGGACTTATTTTTGGATAAAAATTTCATATTTTGATAAATGTTTTTTATACAAGTATTTAATGTATATTTGAGATTCTATAAATTGCAAAAAAAAGTTAATATTTTTCAGAAAAAAGTTAGGAATCTCTAACTTTATTTTAAAATAAGTTGACTTATTCTGGAAAAAAGTTCCCCCAAAACACCCCCTATATTCCTAACAATCATTAACTTATTTTGTACATAGTATAAAGAAGAGAAAAATGGTAATGAGGTAATCCTCGGGGAGTTTCCTCGTATTATATTTATTCAGTATAAAAATGGAATGACAAATTTATAAATATTACCCCTGTTAAGTGCATTTACATAAATATCATTCTCTTAACATTGCATTTCTCCTAATATTACATTTGAACGGTTCAACTTAACCTCAAGAGCAGCAAGCCCTATAAAAAATCTCATAACCAAGCAACAGCTATTATTCCTCTCCCCAAAATCCTCCGCGATTTTTGTGTTTTGAGTATTAATATTCAACCAATAAATTGAAAACAAATATTGCTATATGTAAAAAAAAAAATTATTTTTAAAAAATGTTACATTTCGCAATCCAACTCCGAGAATATTTATAAGCATCGGGGAAAAAAAGGTAAACAAAGATCTGCCATTGTTCTGTTTGGGGACTCTCGTGATGATGCTTTTGTTGACAATAAAGAAGATGATATTATGAGAAGTGGAAACATATATGAATTATTAGGAAAATAAAAATTCGTTACATTCCTCCAAAGAAATAAATGTTAATCATTTATCGAGTATAATTAGCAATGGTGGCACCCTCTTGGCAAGCCTTGGCAGCAGCAGTAGGCTCCACAGCCGGTGTGGGAGCGACAGATGCTCCGAGCAACTCCTGAGGCAGCTGAGGAATACCCTTCAAGTAAAAAGTGTAGAACAACTTGAAGGGAAAGATGAGTTGCTGCAACTTCACTTGACCTGATACGCCTTGAAATATACCCGAGCCACCGGTGACAGCTAGATATGTGTCCTGGTAGGTCAGATAGTGCCCCTGCACTGTCATGTGACCGTAGTCTCCAAAGTAAAAGCTGTAAATAGCCTCGTACCTGTCACCTTTCTTCTCCTCTACATGCTGGATCAATATGCATATCCCTGCCGTGATTCCGATCCGTTTCTGCAAGTCCCCTGTATAGAGCTGCAAATTCATATACAAATTAATTTAACCTCTACAAAATTTGAGTATCATTATAGGTGTGATTTATAACTCATAATTTGTAGCTACAAGCCCACAAGCAACTAACTTTGTTGGAGAAAGGAACGAGATCGCCCAAAGAATTAACAGATTTCTGGCTCAAACGAAGGTAAGCAGGGCTGCCGCGGTCACGTTCGTTCATCTCATACACACACAGCTCTTGCACTTTTGCTGTATCCATATTTATAAATTAAACCCATGATTAGTAACAGAGCTCCATGGAAAATTTATATTTAAACAAAAAATGAAATAAATTTATAACAATTTTACATAATTACCGGGTGCCGGAGAATCTTGTGGAGGACTGGCCTGGGTCTCGCATGAGAAAGATGGCTTTATAGAGGCTTTGAGGCTTAGGCTTTTGGTAGTGTTCAACAGATTTGAGTTGCTGAAAAGTGAGAGCTTTGGTGAGTATGATGAAGTGGGTAAAAATGGCTTAACAGTTTTAGTAGAGATGGCTCCAGTTGAGCTAAAAGCAGAAGCAGCCGCCATTGAAAATGAAGAGATTTTTGGTTTGACAAAGAGCAAAGTATGAAGAAGATTAGTTACAGTTTAGATGTGATTATGTCAGGACTCTTGGGGGAGATGCATAATATATAGGCACATGACATAAGTGTGTATATGTTACCGAGGATTTGAATAATAGAATAATAAACTTAATTTTCACGTGGGGCCTTTCTTTCGTTAATATTTTTGGTCGGAGATCGGGCTGTGTTTGGTTTAACGGCTCACAATATAGGAAGGATAGTCAACAGAAATTTTCTACGTGTCCACCGTCTAGATTGCAAGATTGTATGGTATGAAAATATAACGTATTTAAACTGCTGCTGCCTCTATCTAAACACATTCAACAAATTTTAATTACATAAAATCTCGAATATATTTATTCAGAATTAGATAAAATATTAGGCCCTATTTAGAATTATGATTATAAATAATAATAACAATTTTTTGTTGAAAAAACAATCGAAAACATGTACGTTGTGTGTATAATGATAAAAGTAACAAGGAAGAGAATATGAAAACGTTTACATTGAAAAAAAATGGTGTTAAAGGTTTATATTTACAAATTCACAGTCACAATTTGAGTGGCGGCATGGGCAACTCAAATTGGCATATCAACTAAAAAAAGGCATATCTAGTTTGGATTTTACAAAACCACATTGATTTGCCACGTTTATTTGATGCTTTAGAGCAATTCGCTAGTGTCATTTCTATAATTTGAAATCAAATGTTAAAAATTTTAATTTCAAAAGGGGCCTATATTTGGATACAAATATGTATATATGCATCCTTGATAACCAATGATGCATTTATGCATCCATGTCACATCTTCCCACATCATCAAGTAACCATAAATGACATGTATAGTGGTGAATTTTAAATAAAGTTTAAGATAAAAGGACAAAAATTAGTTAAATTTAAAATTATTTGGATGCAAAATGCAACTAGTATTGGAATTGAAGTTTTATTTTAGCACCAAAAAATATTTTTTGATATCAAATTATAGAAATAACTATAGCTATTTTGCATTTTACATTGGACTTGGTCTCAGTGAAGCTTGGGCGGGTTTAGATGTAACACAGAACATGTCCTCCTCTATACGGAGTAGCAGAGACCAGTGGGGGTGTTTTTTCTGCTTTATTTGCTTTAATATATAAGCTAGTAATATTTATTTAAGATTGTAATATCTTTGTTAAATGTGGATATTCTTGTTTATTTTATGGTATATATGTAATTAGATACAAGCACTGTTCTAAAAAACGAGCGTTTTACCGGTCTCGTCTCGATTAATCGAAAATCGGGTTAAAAGACGTTTTTTTTTAAAATCGGCCGAGACGTCAAAAATCGGTTGAAACGGTCAAAATCGATAAAAAATATTTTATTTTAAAAAAAGTTAAGATTTAAAAAAAATTAATAACTAATATATTTTTATTACAAATTTACAATAAATATAGGTTGTATGACCATAAATCCTTCATAAATTTTAAATACTCTCTCAAATTGCTAATAATTATATGATATATTATGTTATAACTATTAAGATTAATTATTAAATAATGATTATTAAGTATAAACTACTTAAAATGTTAATGATAAGTGATTTTTTCGTAAATCTTAACATCTAAATATATATAAATTAATGATATGTGATATTTTTTTCATTATAATTTTATAATAATTTGAAAATGTTTAAATATAATTATATATTATTATTTATTAAATTAAATTATTTCTGATTAATACTCCGATTAATCAATCCAATTACCCGATTAATCATTGGACGGTACCTTCACCGATTCTAACACTGGATACAAGTAATAATATTATGTACAGAAGTAGCTTTTTCCTTTCAAAAATAAGTTTGTGTACATTAAGAAAATTCTTTCATTCAACAATCAACATGCCATGAATATTACAAGTAATATCAGACTCCGGAACAGAATGAAATTTGCAATTATATATATAGGCCACCTGTTCTTCGGTAAAATTTGACTGGGGGTAGAAATGTGCGTTTGTGGAAACTAAAATATCATGGAGGAGTTCAGTATATGAATAGTCAACCACCACAACGATTCATTCAACCAAACTACGAGTATGGTTATAACAATGGTGACATTTCACAAACTATGTCAAAGAATTATACTCTAATCCTCGAAGGATATTACCTTCTGCGTAAAATATTTCTGCTGCTTAAAGATTTCCGTGTACCAAAAATACAGCTACCTATATCACCTCTGTCTCTTTTAAACTAGCAATTCTAACGTTCAGGCGGTCTCTTCTAAAGAACCAATGAGCAGGTGTGTAAAACAAGCAACACAAGCCAAATGGAACTGCCATCATTGTGAAAAGCCCTTTAGACAATGCAAGGGCCTCTGGTATTGACCCGTTTGTTGGATCAACAGATTTTGGATTGTAACCATATATTTTTTCTGAAAGAATTCCAACCATTGGAGCAGCAAAAGCAGAGAAGGATCCTTCACAAGCTCTATCAAATGCGTAAATCATTGTCCGGTTCTTGGCAGGGACAACCTCGGCAAACATGGGGGCATTTGCTGCAGTGTTACACCAGCTTATGCTGAGGCCCATGAGGAAAAGTGTGATGGCAAATGTATAGTAGCTGCTCACTGATTGTGGAATTACTCTAAGAAGGAACCATGTGAATGGGATTCCCATGAACGCGCTGAACTGTGCGCAGAATATGCGACCTGAATTAGGGTAAACACGTGATATTCTGTCTCCAAGTGCTCCACCCAAAAAGGATCCCATGGCAACTCCTGCAGCAAAAAGACTGAGGAGGGATGCTGTACTGTTATGGTCAAAGCCTGCAGATCAAGTCAATAAATTAAGCATTCAGTCAACTAGTTGGGAACAAATACAGAACTTCGAATAGTAGACATGTACATTTCCCTCACTTTCACAACTGTGAAATCTGAATAAGTATAATTTATGAACAATATAGGCATGAATGCATGATTGTATGATAGTGTAGGAAATAGGAATTAAATTTATTGTTCCGCATAAAATGACTATATATGAATGTGTAATTGTTCACCTATTAGTTGAAACCACAAGGTGAAAAAAACCATGGACGTCCAAGGCAGGGAACCAACTAAACCCTGCAAGACAATGATTCGAAATGTTTTCACTTTTATGACTGCTTTCATTGCCTTGAAGGCCTCCGTCCAAACTGATGCTACACTGATATTATCCTTATATACTAATGCTTCCCTAAAAACAGAAGTAGGTAAGTTACCAAGTACTTGACAATTGTTAATAGATACATATGGCCATGTTGACAGTGTGCAAAACTTTTTACATCATTCTAGATAAAGTAATCCTCACCTATCAGAACTCGTATCAGTTGTAGGGTCTGTTTTTCTTGGGTCAACAACAAACAAAAGAACAAAGTATCCAATCAGGGCACTCAAAGTTGCCATCATAATGAAGGCACAACGCCATCCAGGCATACCCCAGAATTCATGTCCAGCCATTACAGTGGCAAGAACTCCACCTCCTATTCCACCCATGTGGCCAATAAGATGCAGAAACCCAAATCCAGCTCCTCTTGCAGCATCTTTGTAGCTATCAGCTATAAAAGACTGAAGTGCGGGTATCACAATAGCTAGTCCAAATCCATTTACTGCTCTCCAGAATGCAACTTGCCGAAAATGACGACTTGCACCAACTGCAGCTGTTGCAAATGCCCAGAAAAAGGTCCCAGTTGCAAGAACAGTGCTGCGGTCATAGTTTATAACTAATACACCTGCTAATGGTGATGAAATCCCCCGCACAAAGTTTCTTGTGAATGAGAGATAACCAAGATCAGCTGGCCCAGCACCAAAAGCTTCACTAACTTCTTTGTAAACAGATGGAAGGAGATTCTCATCAGCACGCTCCATTACAGCAACCAGGTTGATAATAATTAATGATAGAGAAACCCCAAAAAATGTTCTTGCTCTGCAATAAGTGAACATATCGCCACAGTTAACAAAGTACAAGAACCCCAGTAGTAGAACTCTTCTAAATGCCAGCTATATAATTAAGGGAAGCATGGACACAAATTTACAAAGACAAATCTATTGGAGGAAAATCACAATCCATTACAACATTTTCAATTGCAAATACAATCTTTGTAGAAATAAACAAGTAGCAGTTTCAGCAACCATCAAATAACCATAAAAATATTAGCAAACTAGTGACAAATAAGCATTTCTATTTATACACGGCAAGAGCTTTAATCTGACCATCATCACAAGACCCCTAACACGACAACCTAACTCATTTTCTTAATACAATCTCAAAGACCTAGATAAGTGGAAAACTCATTATTTCTTCCAGAAAAGCCTATTTTAATTCCATAAATTGAAATGAACAGAGCACGAGATCTATACTTAAGACACAGCACAGTTCATTAATCTCCCATAATACTCAAGCCACCCCCTTTCCTATTCATGTCTCCAAATTCCTAAAAAAATACTTTCAAATCGGATTGCCCTATCTATTAACAAAGGAATAGTCCAAAAAAGATACTCAATTCAACAACCCAAAATAATGAAAAAAAAACAAAAAATAGTATATTGCACACATTTACTAAGCTACCATATAGATAGTAAAGATTATAAAGCAAGCCAACCAAGATTAATGAAAAAAATTAGTACATTACAACAAAATATCAAATGCCCATAACTTCCAATCAAGAAAACTATAAACCCTAAGAAAAAAAATAAAGAAATACATAGAATTCATAATAAAAAAAGAGCAGAAACGATCAGTGCATAAAGAAACATACTTGATGATAGCCATTTGATGATGGGTAAGAGAAGCTTGAATCTGAGGTTGTGAAATATGTCGGATCTAACACAGCCGGCTAACAAGCATCAACTCAAACATATTTTAAATCTTCAAGCAACATATATAAATAAATATTTATTTATTTATTTATTACTGTATATATTACTCAATAACTGTATTTGTACTATAACTAATTAGGTGCAAGAATCTATTTAGTTATTTATATATGAAGAAACTGATTTTGATTATAAAAAAATATAGAGAAAGAAGATCAAACGTTGTTTTCAAACTAGTATTGTACATACATACATAGTTACATACATGTATTGATTGATTATATGTATATATATCTAAATACGGGACATGAACACTACTAAGCACTGGTTTAATAAGGTTTGGCGTTGATGAATCTGAGGTTCGATCCAAGCAGTGTAATGATATAATTGTATGTAATGTACGTATGAGTAAATCTGGGTTGTTGACTTTTTATGTTAAAGAAGACTCCGCCCAGCCTTTTGGAAGTAAGCATTAAAACATTACTAGTATATATTTGTGTATTGTACTTTAATTTTTCATCTAATGTATTAATATGACGTTTTCATGGACCCTTGTTGTTGTACTTGGTAATGTTATTATTGCAAGTGATGACCTGAAATTGTTGCGAGAATTGAATTTAGGACAATATGTTTACAAAATTACAATATAAATGTCAAAAATAAATAAATGTTGTACTTTTGTGGAAATAAAATTAAAAATAAGATTCGTGCAATGCGCTATTTTGTTTATCATCACCGTTTCTCGTTTGTCAATTGCCATATGTATAGTATTTCAAGTTTTTCTTTTACCCGAACGGTTCGAAAATTTTAGTTAACTTTCGTGTTGTATCAATTAAATTTTTTTCAGTAACATTGGAGACAAATAAAAGATTATTATTATTGTCCCAAATGAAGCTGAGGACGCTCATTATCAGATGTTATATTACTCAAGGAAGACAAGATAAAAGATAACGATAAATTATATTGGATAAAAATTTTGTAGGTTAAATGGCAGTTAGGTCACTCAACTCCCTACTAATTTGTAATTTGGTCATTCAACTGAAAAAACTTTCAATCAAAGCATTACACACATTAAAATTCTTAATCAGGTCACTAGACGTTACTACCACATTAGGTTTCTTCGCTTTCTTAGCAGGACAATTCTTGTTCCAATGACCAACATGTCCACAAGACCAACATGGTTTGTTTGTCTTTGGTTTCTTAGTCTTGTTCTTGTCAGTTTTAGGCTTAGTGTTTTCCTTCTTAGTGACAAACTTTTGTTTCTGTCCTACAGTCACTACGTTCACCTTCGAACTCCCATGTTCAGTAGGCATCACATGTCCCTGTTTGGACTTGTGTTGTTCCTGCATAAAGATGTCCAACATCAAGTTAGTCCATGTGATCTCTCCTTTCTGTCTTTTCAGGGAGAGAGCAAACTCTTCCCAAGACTTCGGGAGCTTTTCAATCACCGATATAACCTGAAACTTCTCAGGAAGGTCCATTCCAGACTCTTTTAAAACATGTACCAACATCTCAAATTCGTGCACCTGTTTAGTCATGGATTTTGTATCCACCAGCTTGAAATCAAATAACCTTGCCACGTAATACTTTTTCAGACCTTGTGAGTCAGTATTATGTGTCTGACCCAGTTTCTCCCATAAGAGCTTAGCAGTGTAGGAATCCGATGAATAAACATCGAACAGAGTGTTCGCTAAAATTGTCAATATTGCAGCCCTAGCCACCCCATCCTTTTCTTACCACATAGCATAGGCCTTAACAGAGTCAGCCTTCTCTTGATCAACAACTGGTGAAGCATACTGCACCACCGGCCATAGACCCTTTACCGTTAGCCACAGTTTCATCTTTTTCTGCCAACGAGAAAAACCAACACTCCCACCGAATTTATCAGGCATGCCCGACAAATCAATGGTCTGTGGGAAACGGTACGTGGTCCAATCAATGGTGGATGCAGTAACTCCAGACCCAGAACCAATAGCATCAACAACATGAGTTTCAGTTTCGTTAACCATCTTGTTAATTAACAATATATAACTTTAATCTCTTCAAGATTATTGGGAATAATTCAAAACTAAACACAACAATGGGGCAGTTATATAAACAATTAAAAAAGAACAGGCAGATTAAACCAATTAACAAAACAAAACACGAAGGTAGAAACAATATATATAAATCAGTAACTATAAAGACAAGAGAAAATATTGAATTCTTAGTTCTAACAGAAACTTTTCCGCATACACTGATAGAACCAATTGAACAGCTGAGTCGCCAAGCCTTGCAAGAAGTCTTGACTGTTCTTGAAGAGATTTTTGTCCCACTACGCTGTGTTGGGTTGCAGCAATATCACTTCCAGGATAAAACAGCACAGAGTACTTCGTCCACAGATACGTAGCACTCAACAGCGACCTGCACCTCAGTTCGCCCAGAAAACCTTATGCAAAAATCTGTATAATATGAATGTGGAAGATACATAGTATGACTGCTAGGGTTTTCTCAAACTTGTGTCAAAATCCGTTCTTTTTATCTCCAACGTTTTTATGTATATATAATACAATAACTTTGATTATGCTGACAGTAACTTTGATTCAATATTCATATTAAAATAATATTTAAAGTCATAATTAATTTAATTAATCATGTAATAAAATTCCTCGTCCAGGTCGCCTCGCATACGCGAGAGCCGAGACATTCGCCCAAATCGCCCTTAGACCCGAGACGTGGCGTGGCGTGGCGAGGCGGCAGCGGGGGGCGCGTGTGTGCGCGAGGGCACACTAGTACACCATGCACACTCACATGCCTTAGTAGTTGACACTACTCTTGCACATATATGCATATAAAGAACCCACACCCATATTACATTCTCTACGTGGGACAAACACTTTTAACCCATTTCAAACTAGCAACTTCTACTCAATTTATTTATGGATTACACTAAGAAAATATCTTAGATCCAAACATGAAAGTTTAAGTTCTCATAGCAAGGAACAACTTCCAATAGTTGGTTTCCGGAAATTACATCAAGAACGTATATAAAATATGTCTTAAACTTTCTATTTTCTAACAATATCTTTGTTCTTCCAACTTTCTTTTCTCCCCATTCATCTACTTTATTTCTTTTAAAAATGAATTCTTCAAGCTCATCTTTAATCAAATGAGTAAATATAAGACAACCAAATGCATGTGCTGAAATTGTGAAGTGCAATGGTGAGATATTGGCTAAGGTAAACAGAAGTGGAGAATGATGAGATATAATCATGTAGATGTTATTGTATTTAGAGCTCTAAGTCACTAATTGTAAACATAGATGTGATAAAATAGGGATGTTGGTGTTGTAGAGTTTCAAAAAAGGAACTGCCCTTGGATAAAACTCAATGTTCATCTCCAATTATTACAGTTATTGCCCAGTAGATTATCTTCAATTGCTCCTCACACAATTTTTCAACCGGTATGAATATCGAATGTAAAATGAATTGTAACAAGATGGATTAGGGATTTTATTTGATGGGTTAGATAGGGGCGGGTCGGATGGAGTATATTTGGTTAATGGGCTATTATGTATACACTGATTAAGCACCTACGTGGAAATACATGTGGCATAAACTAACTTCCTCCCGTTAAGAGTTAAGAGAATTTAACGGACATGTAAGTTACAGTCGGTTCAATGTTATGATTGCAAGTTTATATTAATACAATGATGGGTTTGTAAGATTTTTTCACTCGTTAAACTATCAAAAAGTTTGTAGTGAGGACAATGATGAGATAGCTCATTTACCCAACTTTTGGTCTATCGTGTTTTGTTCCTCGGATTTGTTAAATTGTTAATTCTTTTTGGGTCTTTTTAGTATGTGTTCATATCACTTATCATTTTTATGAGGTAGCTTCTTTTTATTAGTTGCTTTTTATTAGTTGGAGTTTTTTGTGCATAAAGATGATTTATTATCATTAATAACTAAGAGCCAATTAAAATTTGACAACTCATAATTTATTGTATTTCCTTGAGCACAAACTAGAAAAACCGATTATTTTTTAACTTATAATTTAAATAACCAATTTTGATAGAGAAAAAAAAATTAATCAAAAAACAGATGTATATGGTAAAACTGTCTGTGTACACATTGCAGACAAATGAAATCGAGATTTTTTTAACATAAAGTTCTTATTGAAACCTGTAAAACTTTTTCATAAGAATCCTAGTCCATGTATAGCTAGAGAGATATTCCAATCCATAGATATAAAGAATGATATATAGACCCCTAACGAGGAAATTTCCATTCCTGAACATTTGAAAGCCAGATAACTTTGTCAAGTTCTTGCAAGTCTCTTCACTAGTGCAGCCATATACTTGCCCTGATGCTCTGCAAGTGCCAGCTCTGTTTCAGTTGGTTCTCTTGTGCCATCACCGGCAAAGACCCCAGCACCATATGGAGAACCCCCGCGTATTGAATCCATTTCAAACATACCAGCTCCAAAAGTATACCCGATAGGAACATATAGCATTCCATGGTGCACTAACTGGGTAATGGCTGTCCAACTGCAGCAACAAAAATTAAGTAAATTAGCTACGGACTGCAAAAACTTCAATCTTATCTTTAAGGACTCGGATAGAAAACTTTCACATTAAATTAGGATGCTATAATATAATTTATCCACGAGTCCATGACCTTGCATCAACCAAGTGTATATCCAAAAAAAATCGACAAGAAAATATCAAAATAAATTAAATTCGACATACATATAGCAATGGTAATGCTGCATAGGAGTTGTAACATACCTATGTTCAGATACATTCTACAGAGGAGTTGCAACATACCTATAGATACTAACACAATACATTCTGTTAACTCTGATGTAGATTCAGGCATATATTTCAATACAGATTTCACCTCTCCAAGTCCCCATAAATTGACTTCTAAAAAGATAGATGACATGTATTTTTTGCTCTTTCTTTGCTAATTCTAATTGAAAATATATTAAAGATTCCACTACAGTTATTGACTGAATACTTGCTTTTGCTAATTACATAAGAATGGTACATAAAAGTACCAAGAAATGAATATAACCAACTTGTACACGTAATACTGAAACGTATGATTAGATTTTTGGATAAAAAGAATGGAAGCTATACCGTCAGTCAGACAGTCACCGTGTAGATAAATAACACAGTAGCCACATTTCCACTAAATTAACTTCATTCACAGGACAGACCACAGCAGAACATTTTCGAGACTTGTGATAAGATGCACAAGTGATTAGTATAAGCCTCGGAATCTTTACTTATAAGATCACCCATATAATTATTACATAACTACAGCTTATTCGATTAACTTCTAGTGGACTGATGACCAAGAACAGTTAAATCATAAAACCTTGTTAGCAAGAAGCTAGGAACATTTCTTCATTCCTTTCCCTCCAGTTCAATATTTGTAGTGAAATATTAGAAGACATTAAATAAAAATCCCACCAATCCAAAAACCGAATAAAAACAAAAACAATCCATATCTACTTCCTAATACTAATTTACCAATACTAATTTAATCTTGTCAGTTATTAGGTTAAAATAAATATAAAATTCCAATCTACTGTCAGTTCATTTCCATATGATTAATGATAGCTAGTAGAATGCGGGATCATTAGTCCCACCACAATCAACTAGAAAGTGATCAAGATTCAAGAACATGCCAATCAATTATTTTAAAGGTTTAAGTACGTAGAGTGCAAATTCTACAATGGCGTGTTTGGGAACATGGATTTCATTTGAAATCATGGATTTGATCAAATCACATGTTTGGGTAATCATTTGAATTCCAAGGAGTTCAAATATTAGTACAAATATGAGAATTTGAAATGACAACTCAAATCATGTCATTTGAAATCCATCATTTGAAATGAAATCAAAATTCCCAAACACAATCTAATGTTAAACATTAATTCTGGCAAAAAAAACGTAGCCTGGGAGTAGAGACGTCTAGTAAATTACTTAACAATATCACATTATCATGAGTTCTTGATCCTGAAAAAATACCCAAAATTACTCTATTAACTTATTTTGTGCAATACTCTAAATACTTATATCGATCAGTTAGGATAAAAGTTCTCTTTTTTACTGCAATTAACATATCAAATGGTACCTTGTGTAAATTCGAATACTCAAGTATAACAACTAAATCTCACATTTTAATCCCCTGTCTACAAGACTACTAAATTATATCAACTAAATTTATAACTTCATCGAACAATAAAGATTCATCAATCATAATCATAAACAAATCAATTCACAAGCACACAAATATAAATTAACAAAAATACGAGTCGAGTCGAGTGGAGTGGAGTCTTACGCAGTAGTCTCCTGTCCGCCGCCTTGAGTCCCTGTACTAACAAAAAATCCAGCAGGCTTCCCGGAAAGCTTCTGCTCCTTCCACAAGTTCCCCGTGGAGTCGAAAAATGCCTTCATTTGTGCAGCCATACATCCATACCTCGTCGGAAACCCAAACAAAAATCCATCCGCATTCACCAGCTCCTCCGCCGACAAAATCTCCGCAACTTCACCGTCCTTCTCGTTAGCCTTCATTTTCTCCAACACATCATCCGATAAAGTCTCCGGCACTCTAAACAACACCGCCTCAACTCCCTCCACGCTGTCAACTCCTGCTTTGATCCTCCTCGCCAGTCCTGCCACGTGTCCGTACATAGAATAGAACACTATGTATATCTTGAGTTTTCTTGGGTTTGGTGATTCAACGGGGTCGTTTCCGTCGCCTTTGATCGGAAAATCATCGTCGACGACTCTCGGCGGGTTGTGTTTGCTCGGAATACATCCACCGCCTTTCCCCATGGAATTACAATTAATAATCAGTTACTAGTGCTTAATGTAGATGTATCAACCCTAAATTTATTTTAAATACAAAAGCTGAGTGGGCACTGGACAGTCGGCGGGAGAAAAGATGAAGCGGGCTGGACTTTGATTTTAAGTTCACATTTTTTTCGAACCGGTCCGATATTTCTCAAAAAATTAATTTTTTTTAGGATTGGAATTTTGTTTATTTATATATATTGTTAATAATATTTTTATTAGAAACTGGAACTTTTCAATGTTTTTCTAATTGTTTTTGTATTTGCAATTTATTTGAATTCTGAATCGAATCATATATTTATCAAAAACAATAAAATTTTAATGAATATCACAAATTTTATTAAACTTACTTTCAAAATATTTTTTTGAGCCAAAATGATTTCAAATTTTCTGTTAACAGTTTTCCAAAGGTTAAGGCTCTGTTTGAGAGTGCTCTTGAAAACTGCTGTATTGTGATAAAAAGTGCTGGTGAAAAAAATTCTGTCAGAAAAATCAGATAACTGTTTGGTAATTTTTTTTTAATTTATGCATATTTTGAGATATAATATATAAAAATAATGTTTTTGGGAAGATTTGATGATGAAACTGATAGTTATTTTCTGCAAAAGCTGAAAGCACCTTTTTCCAAAAACATGGGAGGGGTGTTTTTGCTAACAGCAACTTTTAGACTAAAAACGTTTTTTCACATAACAGTTTTTATAATTTACCAAATATCTTTCTGACAGTTTTTCAGCAAAAAACTGTTGTAGTTGTCTGTAACAACAATACCAAATGGGGACTAAGTTTATATAAATTTAATTTTTTTTATACAAATAATAAACTTATATTGATTTTTTTTATGTATAGAAGCCTAAGAGTTTTTCTATTTTAGCTTTGAAGTTTAAGGAAGAATGTAAAAATATTGTTTTAAGAAATTTTTAGTGCTTACTCAACTCATCAATAGCCTCACTTTTTTAAAAAAATAGCATACTATCGTTTCAAAGTTATATTTTACAATTATTTGTACTAATATTATTAAAAGTAAATACATACTAAGTTATTGATAATTAACTTTTATATTATATTTAAAATTTAAGTTAAAAGATTGTTTAAGACTTTAAAATTACTATGATATGAGAGAATGTGTCGTTGAAAAAAATATTGTCAGGAAAATCATATGATTGTTTGATAATATTTTTAATTTGTGTATGATTTAAAAGATAATATATAAAAATTAATGTTTTTGAAAAAAAATAATATTAAACTTATAATTATTTTATGTAAAATCTGAAAGTTATATATATTAAAGTTATTGATAATAAACTTATATATAATTATATATATATATATATATATATATATATATATATATATTACTATATGACTATGTTTAAATGAGAACTAGTTCTCCGGTAAACTAATATGTTCTGTATATTAAAAATGTGATATTTTTAACGAAATAAGAAGTGTAGTACTATTATGTTATGTAAATCATATGTATATGTTCTGTAAACATTTTTCATTATTTTTTAAGAATTCGTAAAAATTCTCATATAATTGTGTTTGTATTTACAGAACACTTGTATTTTAAACAAAAAGTGTGATGATTTTTACAAAATAAGAAGTGTTCTCCAAAATTCTTCAATGAAATAGTTCTCCATGGAGCCCAACTCATAATAGGGGAAGACTCAAAAGAAAATCATATTTTGAAGAAAATTTAAGGTACCTCTACTGGCCATTGATTTGTAATTAATCTTATGGCTGCTATTAACTGAACTTACATTTAATTTCAATTATTTATACATGATAATAAATATAGATCGGCTTTTAATATACTTAACATATATAAAAAATTTAAATCTAGCAAGTACAACATCTCATATCATCTCTCTCATATCTTTACTTACTCCATTAATTATTTTTATTTAAATTTTATAAGTTGTTCGACCATATTCAGTTTTATAATAATTATAAAAAGTGAAATTTTGTTACAATATATTAAAACTATTGAGATTCCACTAACTCTTGTACTAAATTTTTTTTAAATTATTCAGATTTCAATAAATATTTTACTAATTATCTTATAAAATGTTATTTTTAAAATTTTACTAATTATTTATATTTAGATTCTATTAGATGTTGAACCATAATAAGTATTACAATATATATTCTACTCATATAATTAGTAGAACACTTAGTGAAATCTTAATAACAATATTAATTACATGAATCAATGACTAAGATGAATACTCTGAATTTTCTATCAAAATGGTTTTTCCTAGATCCCTACTATATATATATATATATATATATATATATATATATATATATATATATATATATATATATATATATATATATATATATATATATATATATATATATATAGTATTGGACTACTAGAATTTGCTTCTTGGTTGTACTTCTATTAATTTTTTTTAGTACTGTAAAAATAGGGACAGAGACAATGTGAACACTGAGGTTGTAGCATCATTACCGTCCTTTTTTCTACAAACAAAATTTAATGAATTCATTAAAACACTCAAATACAGTCGGGACAAACTCTCGAACTGACAATACAACCTGATTGGGAAACAAATAAACGAGTTAAACAAATTGCCGCTTTGTTTTCAGATCGCTTAGCATACAGAATAAAATTTTTTGAATTAAAAAGGATTACAATAGCTTCCCGAACAATCCAAACTACACCAACCCTGAAACTATTAGAATCACAATTGACCTTAACATAAATGCCGCATGTAACCCAATATTCAAAATTTTTAGTTACCTCAACTAAAATTGGGAAACAGATACCTCCAAACTACGAAAAATCTTTTGTTGTGAAATACGAGCTCTTGCAATATTCATCGCCGTCCCAGTTTCGATGCACGATTTCAGATCTCCCAAAAAAACCATATGAATCATTTTCCAACGAAATAAAACACACTAACACCAAAAAAGATGGGTAACCAATTAACAGTCTTGATAATAAGGTATCAACAAGATCTCACTCAAAAAGGATGTTTTTTTGAAACTTTTGGAGCATGTGAGGTATCAATCATGTGTACTTCGAATTTATTGAAGGAAAAACAGGAAAATAAAAGAAAGGATTAAAGAGCGAAGGGTACTTAATCGGTGAAGGGGATTGTAAATCTGAAAAATGGATAATGAACCCTAGATCTGAAGACGGGGTCGACTTTCATCAGAGAGTCTAGCGAGGCTACAAATATCTTTATTAGATTCAACACCCGAAAATTTAGCTTATTGGAAGTTGTTTTTTGTTATTGTCAGGTCCATTGGTCATTCCTTTTGACGAGAAGGTTGAAATCAGATGAGAGAAAGCCTTGTTAAATAATACTTCATAAATTTTTTTGGATCTAAAATTATGTATGATTAATATAATAAAATAAGTTTCGGTTTTGATGTGTAAAGATATTGTAAGCGCGCAATGTTTAATTGTAGCAATCACAAATCGATCGTCAGAGACTATGAAACTTTCAAACGCTAACAAATAAATCAGGCAGATTAGATAAATAATGTTGATATAAGATTTGTTTAACCTAATAAGCAAATAAGATCATATAAATATGGAAAATCTAGGAATCCGAATCCATCAATTAATCACAATTAACATCCAACTTGTCTTAAAAATCAATTCTCTTTCTTCAACAAATAAATATCAATTAATGAGACAAACATATACTATGAAACTTATTATCTAACGGTAACCCATCAAAACTTCATGGAGCAAGCATATGCTATAAAAAATAAATTCGATAACAATAATATATCAAAATCACTTTGTGAATTAAGCAATTAAGCACCAAGAAAAATATGATAATCAATTAATATGAACAAGCAAATATTAAAGATAATAAACTAACTTCATCTTCACCACAGGGTAAGAGAATTAACTACACATGATTGAAGAACAAAACAAAGCAACTAATATAAAACATGCAAATAACAAAACTAAAGTTAAGGTTCAGGTTTAAGGTGAAATATAAGAGAGTAGACCCATATATATGGGGAAAATAATGTAGGTCTTCTATATCGATTACAAATTGATTTCTAAATATTTTCTTTTATTCTTTTTTCTTCTTCAACAAGTATTCAATTTTTTCTCTAATTGCTTTGCCTCCAAGTAATTCAACTTCCTTCCTTACATTCTCTTTTTCTGCTACAATTCTAATTTTAATTAATTTTCTACAAAATAAAATATTTTTTTAATTAACTAATAAAATTATGAAAACAAACATAAAATAGGTATTAAAGATATTTTATTTTTTAATTTACCAAATTTTATCCATAAGAAGGCAGAAGTTCAGTCTAAAATATGCAATAAGCCCAAATCCCCAACCACACAAGTATTCTAAATTTATAGTAATCTATTCATGACAATGCCTATTTACAGCCCAGAGATTATATATTTGGGTTACACCATAAAATAAAGATTAATCCATCCTTGTATAAAGTAGACCATGGGCCCATTTTGTTTTGAGAGTATGTCAGACACGCCCCCGATTAAATTACATATATTTTCAATAGTTTGATGTACAAGACGGCTCTGTTTGTTTTACGATATAAATAAATTATACAAACTTATAATCCGTGTAAAGTATAAGATGAACGATTAATACTTAGATAAATTTATTTTTTATATTATTTTTTATTAATATTTATTATAAAATTTTATAATATTGAGAATTTATGTTAATATACGTGCTATATTGTCATGTTTTATATAAATTTATTAACAATGTGAGTGATAATAAATTAATTAAAAGAGCTATTTTGATAATAGTTAAAAATTATATATAATAAATATTTTTTAAATAAATATGTATATTATTTGGATTTATAAAAGTTAAATATGATACAAAATACTCTATTATAATTTGGACATGTTTAAAATAAAATTTTAGTTAATATAAATATATATATATATATATATTAGGTGTGACAACCCGATATTTTCCAAAATTTATTATTATTATTTAAATATTTTATTGATTTTCTCAAAAGAGGTGGAATAATTTTTTTATATTTTATTCTAGTTGGATGCATTTTCATATTTATTTTTATTATTATTTTAGAAATTATCTTCGGTTCAGTGGAGCTATGTTCGGTTTAAAATTTCTTATGTTACTGATCGGATTAGTATCTCGAGTAAGTATTTTCCTTCGAATAAAAATTTTATTTGAGTAAATTAATTGAATATTCAAAATTTAATATTTTTATATTTTTGAATATTCGAAATATTTAAATATTTTGAGAAGTTATTATTTTTATTTCATTTTAAAAATAATAAAATTTATATTTCCCCCCAAAATACTTTTATAGAAATCTTGGGATTATCTAAAAATTATTTAGGGATTAAATGTGGTTTTAAAATAATTTTTTAAAATATATTTTTTAATTTATAAAAGTTTTTAACGTTTTGTTTTTTTTTAAAAAAAATATATTCTCAACCCACCACCTGTTTTCCCAATTCCTTCCCATGCTATATTCCCCAGACCCTCTACCCCTGCCTCTTCTTTGCGTGCCGCAAACCCCCCCGGTTTAATAAACGTGCGAGACCTACCTTCCTGTGGTAGCATCTTCGGTCTCTGTTTTCTTTACACGGTACGTTTACGTATATATGTTTAAAAACTTTCAAAATTCATATCTTACAAACCATGCATCTAATATTCGATAATTTACGAACCCAGATTAAATATTTTGAGAAACTTTTAGTGATCCAATAATTATCCGAAGAGGATAATAGTGATCCGATTCGAGCCTAAGAATATTTTTAAAATATTTAATGTTATATTTAATTGTTTTATTTGATAACGTCATCGATGGTAGACGTTATAAGTTTTAAAGTATGAATTAGAATTGTTAATTTTATTTCTTTTTGTTCGAAGATGAATTGTTTGTTTCGAGGATTAATTGTTATTTTATATTTGAGTCTCGAGGATTAATTATTATTTTATATTTGAGTCTCGAGGATTAATTATTTATTTATATTCGAGTCTCGATGGTTAATTGGTTGTCTCAATGTTTAACTATTGTAATTATATTCTTTATTGATGATTAGAATAAAGTTTTGAGGATTAGTTAATAGTTGAGTTTATATTTTTATTTATTGGTTTGTTGGATTTGATGTAAGTTTTCTTGTTAATAGGAATATATCTTAGATAAATATATAAGTATAGTTAAGTTATAAACGCTCGTAGAATATAGCGACGTACTTCAAGAACTAAAGTACTGTCTTATGTATGATTATAGAAGTAGACGCACAAACTCGATCTCGATAGTCCAGACTCGTAGCAGTCGCAGGAGCGTCAAATCAAATAATTATTATATGGTGATATCGTGAGGTGGAAGAAGAAAATAGTTGTGTTAATTCGACCGCACGTAATTGGTAAATCCCAAATGCAAGTATTTTCTCTTTGATCATCCTAAACATTTTTATTTTTTGTTTCATTTATTCGTATCATGACAAATAGTTATAGTTCATAGTTATTTGTGATTCTTAAATATTTTATTGTGCAAATAGAGTTACTTGATTTTGGTACTCTTGATATTGGAAGTTGATTATAATAAACACATCATATCCAACGAATTATCGTAATAAATAATGAGGATATGGTCTGTATTTAAAACCAAGCATCCATTTGATTTCAGCTATTCTATTGGATTGTAATTTATTTAGTGTAAGTGGGCATGAGATAGGTTCAGCGATGTTTAAGGAAGACATGGTAACCAATCCATCTTCTTATAGGCTAACATTAATTTGCCTATTTGGTACCTATTGAGAAATTCTTATTATATATATGGGTATAAAAATGTACCGATGAGGGGGTCATATTGCCTTTGAACTGATCAGGGGGCAATATGATTTATATGTTGTGTCCAATCCATATTGCATGTGTGGCTATTATAAGTTTCTTTCATTCAAAAAGTTTATCATCTAATCAAATGATATGAAAATGTCTCAGGAAATTTAGACAATAAGGTCTTAATGACTGAGAAAAGAACACCCGTCGCACTCCCATCAACAAATACGTCTGTCGTCCGAAATAATCCAGAAACACTGAAAAACACATCTGAAATTATAGAAAAAATAAAATATTAAGTGTCTAAAATATGTCTAATATAAAACATAATACACACACATATATACATATATATGCATAACTCCCAATATATGAACAAAAGTTATCAAATGTGACACAAGATTGTCATTCAACGACATTATATATGGTTTAAACGCCATAAAATTGTCAATGCCTCGTAGATGAACGTATATGATATCAAAATCGTTTAAAAAAAATCATATATGCAGGATTTAAAAACAAATCTGAATAATATGAATTAGATCTGAAAGAATAAAAAAGATTTAGAATTTTAAAATGAAACATTCTTAAAAAATATAGATGAGAAAGATTTTGATATACGAGTATTATTATCATATAATAGAAAGAAGAAGATTTTGAAAATAGAGTTTAGGTTGGGGAACGAGAGGGGAGAAGGGTAGTACTGTTATTTTAGCTAGTAAACTCATATGACTTGTTATCTCTTTTTTTCCGTCTTTGGTAACCAGAGTTTCCTCGAATCTTTCATCAATATTTTCTCAAATTTTCTATTATAAATTGCTCAGTGCCCGTACAAAAACCTGATATACAGGAGAGAACCAAGATTAGGAACAGCCTAACAAAATATATGGATGCATATTTACACGTGAATATATGAATAAGTGCTCGCCATGTGCAACAAAAGTTGATGGATGCACAAAGACACAAAAGCTTTCATACAATATACACAATTATACATATTATAGTCTGGTTTTGAAGCTTTAGGCTTTGATTCTTTTGCTGACTAATATATAAACTACCACTACAGAGTGCTCAGAATCATTAAACTATGCTGCTTAAAATTAACTGGAGCAACTAAGCTGCTTAAAATAAGTAACCATAACGTAAACATTATGAATTATGAAGTCATGCATGACCTACCTCAGGTTAATTGTGGCAAAATCTAAGGCGTAATTTAGGGGTTGTAAACATCTAAGTTAGCCATGACATTGTACAACCTTTAATGAGCACCATGACATTGTACAAAGGATTCAAAACAGCGAGTCCCTAACACAACCTGGAATAACCCAACACTTTATGGTAGGAATGATATAATATAAATATACACACACTTCTCCAAAATGGAGGAGTAATCACCATCTAACTTGCAAGATCACAAAATAATATCGGGTTAAGCATTTGGAGGACCACAGATCGATGAATGGTTTATCTTAAAGGCCTAAAGATGATGAATTGTTTAAGATGTCCACAGTGAGGTAGCAAATGAAACGATTCCAAATGATGTACTTAATGATTAATAAAATGCTAATACAGCAAAATCAACGTAATTAGCTAGAGGTAGGTGTTGAAATCCAATCACCATTAGCTGGATAGGCACTATATCATAGAGTTGGAAATTGGGAAACAACAGTAGCAATTGTCGGAATAAACATGACACCCATTTGTTTAGTTAACAGAGCAGCAGTAGTAATATATAAGCAAAGCAAGGCAAAGCCAAGCCACCAATAATAACTCCAGAAAAGCAATGAGGAATCTTAGCCATATCAATATCATTGATCAACCCGAGATTAATCTGGGAAATGATTTCATATACCAAACTAGGGACTGGGGTCTGGGGATAGCTTCTTTAGATAAATATGTTAACTTATAAATATGGAATTTCTTATATAAATGAGTTATATGCCACTTCATGAAAGCATCACTGCCCAAAATGTCGGGCCAAGAGTATTTGCCGTGCTTCTCTTAGAACTGCTGATATTGAAGCGTTTTTTAAATAGACTAGGAGACATAGGCACATAGCTACTATTTTCCTGTCCACCGAGCTTAAGGTATCAAAG
This sequence comes from Oenanthe sinensis, assembly GCA_028671895.1. NCBI lineage: Eukaryota > Viridiplantae > Streptophyta > Magnoliopsida > Apiales > Apiaceae > Oenanthe > Oenanthe sinensis. Next base: position 43,094,028 of record CM053805.1, on the reverse strand, counting down.
AAAGTTGGTAAAGATACAAAATAGCTCTAGCTAGTGGGTCTGTGTGATGCCAATTTTATGCATTGTAACAACTAGGTTGGAATATACTGTATGAACTATGAAGTGGACTTCAAACATGCAACACAAAGGGGCATATACCAAGAAAGTCACTGTACATATATTATTTTATTTAATATTCTCTCCGTTTAAAAATAATTGACGTTTTATTTTTTGACGAAGTTTTGAATATATGGTTAAAAATATTATTTTTAATTTTTTTATGAATAAAAATATTAAACTAAAATTTTTATTGAAAAAAAGAAAATTTTAAAAATAATAATTTTAACTATATAATCAAATCTCTTAAACATGTGTGCCAAAAAGTTAAACGTCAATTATTTCCAAACAGAGAGAGTATTGTTTTAACTATAATATTCTTTTAAAATTGATATTCACTAGTTAGCTTGATTTTTTATCTGACATAAACGTGGTAAACTTCAATATCTCGATTTTGTTTTTCTAACAATCTAATACATTTAAGCTTGATTATGGACTTGATTAGATAAAAAAAAAATTTGGTCGCCACAAATTTTAACTTCGATTCATACTTTTTCAAATGTCGAAAGAATATTCGGGTGACAAAATAATAAAAGGAAATTATCCAAGAGTTTTGGTTACATCAGTGAGTCTGAATCTAGCCACCTTTTATATTTGATGATGAAGTTTCTGACTAGGCCCGAAATTTCAACAACGAAAGTAAAGTATGATGTGATGGCACTAAAGCGAAACAAGAAAACACGGTCCCAGTCAGCCAGCACTGCATTGCAGTGCAGTTTATCAGAAGTACCATAAAAACGTGGGAAGATAAGATTACAAGAGGACTACACCTACAATGCTAAATGGTATTGGTTAGCAGATACAGTGGGCTTGTATGTATCGGCGGTTACCTTTAATTGTCTAACGTGCTCATGTACGATTCTGACTTCTGATATATATAGTTTTTTGGATGGTAGGCCTCGGAGTTTCAAAAATTTACACGTGTTAGTTTATAAGCTTTTGCACAATTGGTACCATTAATAGCATTCTTTGGGGCTCAGACATGTGTTCATTTTTCACCTTGCTCCCATGTGCATTTACTTTGCGTGGATGAAGGCTTAGCTTCTTTTTATTTATTCGATTTTTGATTAGTTGTCTTTTTGACTTGTAAACGTATTTTAATATATACTCCCTCCGTCCCGGCCAAATGTTTACATTTGGTCCGGGCACGGAGACCAAGGATAGTGGGTGTAATAGTGATTTTATTGTTAAAATAAATGAAGTAGTGGGTGTAATAGTGTAAAGTGTTGAAAAAGTGGAGTGAAGTAGTGGATGTAATAATATATTTATTGTTAAAAGTTACTATTTTTAGTAATGTAAAGAATTGGGTGGGACGTCCCAAAAAGGAAAGTGTAAAGAATTGGTTGGGACGGAGGGAGTATATAAAATATAATTTAATAAATTATTTTTAAAATTTTCCTTTTTAACTAAAATTTTTATATTAACATTTTTATTTAAAAAAATTGATAAATAATTTGTCGAACAATATTTTTTATGTACATTAAAATAATAACTAATTAAGAATGAAGGGAGTATTTCATAGCTGGCTTATGAAACAACCATGTTTCACTTGGTTTCTGGACTGGTTTTAAACTATTTAATTTTTAAAATAAATATATTTATATTCATATAAACGTGGTATTCTAAAATTTCGAGATCTTTAGATTTTGTCACAACCATTTTTGGCCTTGTTTCAAGACCAACCTTATTTTTTCACCTTAATTTGAGACCTGTCTAACTACTTGGCTTATTACCTTAATCGGTATTTAAGATGGATTCGCATGTGGTAGTGGACTAGCGGTAATCAAACAAAGCTGTTCTCAATTGAGTTAAATTGGTTGGTACTTGGTAGCCATGGAAATTAAGGGAGAGAATAACATCACCTAATTAGACCCAAGATACTAGGGTTGAGTAAAGGTCGGTTCGGTCGATTTTTAACGGTCAAACCGGACCAGATCACTAATAACTGTTTTTTCATATCTCAAACATGGATCAGACCGTTTGGATATTAGTTAGACCGAACCAGACCGCAATTAAACAGTCCGATTCGATCGGTTACGATTTTAAACCAAACTATTTAATATGATAATTTTAGGCATAAAAAAACCATTCTTGAATCATATCCAGTGGCATAGTACTGTCAAAAAGTATGTCAATTTTAGTACATACATTACTAGTTTACTACATTACGAAAATACTAATATGTGCCCAAATGGTCATATTAATATTATGCAAAACAAAAATAAATGTATTCCAAGAGCAGACTAGCAATCTTAATTCTATAAGAAATATTATGCATAACAAAATTATATTACATATATATATATATATATATATATATATTTAAGACAAATATAGATAAATGCAAAACAAATTTATATTATATTATATATATATAAATATAATAATATATATTTGTAGCGGTCCGGTTCGGTTTTAATGGTCGGTTTAAAAATGAAAACCAGACCGGACCGAAAAATAACGGTTTGTATTTAAATCAAACCAAACCGCTTAAAAAACAGTTTGATCGGTTCGGTTGGTCGGTTTAGTTATTTTTTGATCAGCGCTGCAAGACAGAGAACTATTCAATAATAAATATAAAAGGCTCTACTGTACATAGCAAAATAAATTGAAGTCCGTACAGTTTTTTTTTTACCTCCGAGGTGGTGGTGGTCAGATTCCGGATCCCAACCTAAACTATACTACTACTACTACTACTTTCTTAAACCTCACTGTTCACTACTATGATATACTCCTATCTTTCTGTTCACACCAAAATTGACCATAGTGCAGTAGTCTTTAAAAAGTTTTGCAGACATGCACTTGTATCATCATCCATATTCTTACTTTAGACTTGAGATAAAATTAGCACATTTTGTCTTTGCTCTGCATCAACATCGTTAGTTCTATCAGATTCAGATTCAGATGAAAATCAAAATTAATTTTTTATGACAAAATCACAGCAAAATGACCATCTTTACTTGTTTTCCTGAACTGGAAACTCAAACCAAATATAACTCTATTCTCTTAGATAAAATAATAACGCTTACAACAAGCATTAGCACTTAGCAGGTTGTCACTGTCCTACCCACCGCAAATTATAAACAAAATGGGACGATGTTACTAAGTTCCTCTCCAGCAAAACAGATAGTCTGATGTCTATTTTCTAGCAGCAGAGAAATATTACATGTCTAATGTCTTCCAATCTAAAAATTCTCTTATGCCTACACAATAAAAATTCTCTAACATTATTGTTTATTGTGTGAGACTTGAGAGTGCATACTATGCTTGACTGGTACCTTAATCAGCTAACATTGTATTACTTCAGCTTTATCCAGATAAGCGTGTTAAGGGTACATATATAATAAGGAATGGACAAACTAACCTACCTTATTCAGTGAGTCACGTCTTAACAAAATCAGATAAAAACAACAACTATACTGTCTCATGTCTCAGAGTCTTCATTTTCTTAATCTAGGCAGGACCACCTCTATGCATCTATCTCTTATCTATTAGATGGCAAAGCTGATAATTTTAACAAAATCAAGGACAAATACAATATCCGCAGCTTTATAAGTAGGTAACTGGGACTCTTCCATTGGACTGTCTTCCATTTTTATAGTCCTATATCTTTCCGATATATTTCCTCAGTACCTCCCCCTCTCATTATTATAATTTATAATTTTAGAAAGAGATGTCAAGCAGTTTGAATAATCAGATCGATGACCAGATGGTAGTACTCAATCACTATTATCCTGATATATACACTCAGGTGGCATCAGTACAAGGTCAGTATGTAGCTAGCTAGTATCATGTAAAACACAATTTGTCTCTCTTTCTCACTATATATATATCAGCCTATATAAGGATATTACATGCATGCAAAATAATTGTATAGGATCACGATATATAACTTTCTGGATTTTTTTTTATAACTCTATTCAGGATCAGAGATGAAAACAAGAAGGCGGCGCAAGAATAGTAAGGGGGAGTCGAGCAGCGGGTTCAGGAAGAGGAAACTTAGTGATGAGCAGGTAAACATGCTTGAGCTCCATTTTCAAACTGAACATAAACTGGAGTCGGAGAGGAAGGATAGACTTGCTATTGAACTCGGGCTTGATCCACGCCAAGTAGCTGTTTGGTTCCAGAACAGAAGGACTCGGTATAAGAGCAAGAAGCTCGAGGAAGAATACTCCAGATTGAAAAGTGAACACGAGAGCGCTGTCTTTGAAAAATGCCAACTCAGAACTGAAGTAAGTTCTTATCCCCGTTCTTCCTCTCATTATAGTCATGGGTATATGTTTCCGTTAATATTATTATGTATACCGTTTGTGTTATGGTAATATTAGAGTGGTTGTCTTAGGTACAAAACCTCTCTTTCCACGCCAAATCTTAACATTTAATGTGCTGTGCTCACCCCAGCTCTAGAGTTACTTTTAAAACTTGGATACTTGTTTTCTAGCCGTAACTCAAGTTGAAAGTAGTTTAACACTTTATAACTATTGTGTATTAATTGGGAATATATCAGATAAACAAACCAAATATACATATAATACAGATGAATGGGATCTAGCCTCAACAAAGTCTAAGAAAAACTTTGACATGGAAATAGGAATATGACACCCTATTGGACAACAAAAGGTACCATTTTCTCAATACAGAAGCATCTGACATACTCACACAATTGTAAGAGGCTATCACTTTAATATGTTGAGCAGGTTAGAGGTTAAGACTCTGACATTTTGAGCCAACACTCTGCTGAGTGAAGCTGCAAATGCTCGTTTCCCATGTGGTTAGCCACTAACTGGCCTTGCATGCCTGATTCCTTTTCAGAGTCACGTTCCCAGTAATTATTTCAAGCCTAAAAGATATAAGTTAATTTAGCCACTATTTCACCGAGTATGTAGCATTGAAAACTCGTTCGTTCTGATATCCAATTAATTATACAGGTTCTAAAACTTAAGGAACGACTCTCAGAAACCGAGAGAGAAATGCACAAGTTATTAGAGCAATCCAACGGGGCTTTAAGCAATAGCCCAAGTTCTTCATTTTCAGCTGAAATTATGGAGCCACCTTTTCTTGGAGGATTTGGGATGGAAGGACTGGAAAGTGTCTTGTGTGCAACGAAAGACAATTATGATACTCATGGAATGGAGTACTGGCATGGCTTTTATGATATGTAATTAGATTACTTTAGCTTGTACATATTCTTTATCCTATGTAAATCTTTCCTTGATTTCTAGCCAGTGTTCATGAGTACACTAAGGAAAGATTGCATATTAAATAACTTGCCTTTGACCAGTTTTAGTGTGTTTTAGACCTGTAATTTTCAGGTTCTATAGTAATTTAATTTAATATGGTAGTAGTAGTTATATATTGTTCAACCTTGCTGGTGTGAAATTATCTGAGCAACCTAATAGGTTCCATAAGCTAGGTAATGTGTAGGAAGGAGTTTGTTTTGGGAAGTGCTCAAGTGCATTGAGATGTCAAAAGCTGGGAAACAAACACCACTTGCACGGGTATTCTTGTCTTATACATCTAACTTCATGCTAAATTCTCTATCATGTGAACTGTGAAGGAATCAACATATACTAGTGCCATCTTTGAATCTTTCTAGTCTAAATTGGGAAGCAGCATAATATATGTACATAAATATAATACCTAATGGGTGGACCATATATATCATTTTTTCCCCTAATTCCGGAACGGCATAACAAATTTGTGTGCCTCATATGCATCTAATTATGCCCATGAATCAGATTTTGTACTGTTTAAGTTGTAATTTTATCACCTCTTTCCAAGCCTATATCTAATTTATCCAGGCCAAAAGATAAAATGGTGGGGAAGTCCCACTAGATGTCTGCTCTGTCCCGTCACAGTTAAGCAAAAGCTAACTAAAGGGAAGGATAACTGACTAACTGAATAATAAATAACATAGAAAATGAACTTATTTCTCAATATTTTCTTTACTACTACTTACATGCACAGTAAAGTAAACGACTTAAACCAGTTTCACGCTTTCTCAACATGGCATACAACGAGGAAACAAAGAATGACGTTTCTGCGTATGCATGGGAGAATTGGGAACTAATAAATTTATAGAGTTGTTCACAACCATTACTGGATAATGTACAAGCACACAATACTTATGCCCGCTTGTGAAAATAACCCAAAATTAAAATAGATGAAAAAGGTAGACTTATCACTTCCCTGTATATACTATGAGATTATACTATTTTAAAGATAAAATATTCCAGACAGCCAAATGACAAACATCAACACAATTATTTGAACATATATCTGATTCAAGAACTCCTAAATTATTAATTACATACAAAATTACATATACATTTTATTCTAAATGAAAACACATAGACAAGCAAGCAGAATGACAGACAACTTCATATCTATGTTCAAATAATTAAGTGAAGGTAGGTGACTGATATAAGCAATTAAGTGAAGACCAGTGAGAACATACTTCAATTTACTTTTTCAAGCAGATTCTGATCATGATATCATCTGGTCAAATGGTTGGGCTCTTCAAATCAAGAAACACAGCGAATATGAAAAAAAAGGATGGTCATTTTCATATCAATCATGTATTTGAAAGGACTTCGAGGCTACGCCAGTCTTGTAAAGTTTTCAGGGTTAGGGATGGCAAGCAGGACACATGCATGGCATGATGAAAACAAACATTATAGAAGTGGGGTTCTTGAAAATAAATTAGGCATCACAGATGTTTTGTTGCAGAGAGAATTCCATCAGTTAAGATTATTTGATCAATCTCACTAAATTTAGTTTAATCTAACTGAAAATAATCGCGACCTTCTAAGTTTTCAGTAATCGCTCAAGGTACATAACACATCATCTCCTTGATTATCAATTAAGAAGCTGTGAGTCTTAACATAATTTCCTTATTCGCATAGATGATAGCAAGGGAAGAGTATGAAGAACAAGAAAAATCTGAGCTATTCTGGCTGAAGTGATTGCTCCATATTAGTATTCAAAGCAATGCAATTTCTTTTATGTATAATCACCTTATATAGTGAATCAGGGATTGTGTTCGAGACTAACCAACCGAAACATATTAAACTAAAAATCGAGTCATTCGAGGTCCAAGTTAAGATCCATTTGACTATGGGTTTGAGCTAGTATTATTTCTCTTTGATTTGAGTTATATACGATATATGTTCTACTGAATCATGTCACTCTGCAAAGTTATGTATTTGTTAGAACAAATCTGTTTTACTAGATAGATTAGATTAATACTTATAGTCTCCCTAGTAAATACAATTAAATGCAAAAATCTGACTGCATTTCTATGATCACCTGACTTACATAATGCTGTGAATATTATATAACAATCGCCCTACGAAGAGTCTACAACATACATAATGTAGATAGACATTACTGGGAACTCTCACAACCTTACTTTCCAGGAACTGGAAACTATCCCCCACTTATAAATCATGGTATTGAAATGTATAAGCCTTGATTTTTTGAAAATCAAATTGAACTGCTATTGTATGACCTTCAACGTATCCTGTTGGTTCATCTAACTCGATACAGACTTTTCAGTGTTCCCCAAACCAGATCACTTACTGGTTCTATAAATTTTAACAGCTAATCTCATCTACTCATGCTAATAGATTCTACTCCATATTACTCTTATAACCAGGCACAGGTTAATTATTGATCACTCCATGTTTTATTTATCCAATTAACTGAAAGTGAGTATGCAATTCGTTAGACACCAAACTGAATATTAGCGCTCACTAGGGGAGAAAACAAATAACTTACATTTACAAGTGTTTACCCAGAATATTACGAAATTGAAGATGTTGACACCATTGAACTTTATATTAAATCACAAATTTGACATTGGTATTTTTAAACAATGGTAAAAGAATCTTCAAACTTAGAAAAAAATAATCCTCTCGAATAAAATGTAGATTTTCATTAGGTTTATCTCAATGACCAAAAAATCCTTAACCATAAATACCAAATCATTATATCCAGTAACATGACCGAATCATTTCAATAAAAACATCTGACAATCCAGTGACGAATCGAACCAAAGCAAAACTAAAATCCTGGCCCTTATATCGGCATAACTTATCCCAGATAGATTAATTTTCAACTACTGAATAAAGTTAAATAGCGCATATACAACAGATAAATTGCAAATACAATAATAAAAAGTACATATTTGATCATAAACAAATCATGACACAAATTAAACGACATAGGAACAAAAGAATAACATTGCTGAATGAATCAGAGTAAAGAAACCGTAACCTGTGGTTCTGGCTTGTGAAGCTTTGAAAACTAATGTAACTGTTTAACAACGCTTGAATATAAAGCTCTGTTTCATCGGAACATCTGACTGATATATATAGTTTGTTATAAATATTTTATATCACAGTTCTTATATAAGATACTCCATTTATTTCGTAATTAATTCTGTAACGACAGATATATGTTAGATATTTTAATGCAGTTAGATTGACTACTTAGATCAATGTGATTCTAATATTTTATCGAACAAGTCGGGAGAGTGCGGAGTGCATGTTTGTTTCAGTATATTATGATTTTCGGTATTGACGGAGATCCGGGGGCAGCGCCCCTGATTGGGGTCTGAAAGTTAGTGTTGTACAGAAATTTCATTTTTGACTCCAAAAATCATGTCTTTTAGACATAACTGCAGACCTCAAAAACATGTTTTTTGGACATGTCTTTAGACATATTTGTTGGACACCTATATAATACTTGTAACTGGTTTGGTCATTGTTGCGAAAAAGGTTGTAAAATTCACACAAAATACATAATCATTCTCTGTTTTTAGATTCTGATTTTATCCGATTGAAAAGTTTAGATAACCACCAAATTGTTTTAAACTGGAATTGTTTGTCAAGATTTTAGAATAATCCAAGACTAATGCAATATATATATATATATATATCATATATTTGGTGTGATTTGGCCGCTGACTGATCGGCCTTGTTGGATGGGTGATTGGATTATTACATTCTTTTGAGGCGAGAAGAACTTTCGTTGGATACTTTTGCTTTTGTTTTGGTATGGCGATGTTAGCGCCTCAGTGGTGTGTCAAAATTAATAGGTGTAGCTCATAGTTGTATTACCAAATATGTGTGTAGAAAAGTGTAGTAATGCTGATTGTATTCCTAATTACCTATTGTGTAAATCTCTCTGATGGATATGTGTGCGCGCGCAACAGATGAAAGTGGGAGATATAAAGAGTGTAGAGTGCATACCTTTTCTTACTGTCTTGAGCGACACCCTTAATGGACTTTGCTGGTTCATCTATGCCTTTCTCAGATGGGACGGTCAACTTGCCGTAATATATCTGTGTGTGTGTATATATAGAGATATGATTATCATCAATGCATAATGCAATTTACAAAGTTGATTGTTTGGCGTGGCTAAACAGAGTATAAATGTAGCTTTCATGTGTGATATGATTCGTTTTAAGCTTATATAATTAGTTTGATCTCTTGTTTTAGGCTCCAAATTTGAATGGATTTGTTACGGGAGTGTGGCACCTTGGACTATATTGTCGTTACAGAAGTACTCCAGAGTCTATTGCTGAGAAAAGGCTTGCAACTGTGGCGCCGGTCTAAGGAATTGGCACAGCTTAGTTGAAGATAACAATCAGGCACAAATATCTTAATACATGGATTAATTATTATATTTTCTTTTACATAAATTTTCTGGTGCGAACTTCTAGTACCTACTTGGTATGTCCTTTTGTTAAATGTCAAGTTTTCATATGGTGCTGCTTCAGTTAGTATATCTAGTCAGCTAGAGATCTATCATTAAGCATGTTCGACTCATTTAAGAATAACTTAATTGTTTTCATTCTTATTAACTTTTATCAAAATAAGATTAAAATGATAATTTGTAATTATAAATTAATATGATATATAATAAGTATCACAGAGATATATAATTGTTGATCATATAAGTGGACTTGTCACAATCTGAAATATTAGGGTTGAGCATGATTTGGTTTGTGATAGTTTTAAGCTTAAACCATAGATATAATAATCGTATAATTTCTAAACTTCAAAACTGCAAATATATCACAACTTTTTGCTTGGTTTCATTTTCAAAATTATCAGTCAAGTTAAGAATGGTTTGCTTTTGGTTAAAAAGCTGAGTGTTTACAAGTTATCATGTTATGTTGTGTCCCTTGATTTCATATATATATATATATATATATATATATATATATATATATATATATATATATATATATATATATATATATATATTTCAAATTCTAAATGATATATTAGCCATCGCTGCTACCAAACTCGATTTTCTTCTTCAAGTAGGTGCACTTGTTGAAGAAGCTTGTCATGGTGGAGAACTGGAGATGACATATACTTGAACTTGATGATAAGTAGTTTTGAGAAGCATGACTGATGAGTGATGACGAAAGTGATGCGTATGCAGCATAAACACTTGCTGCTCAAGCCAGAGCACTCAAATTCATCATTGACATGTTGCAAGCTGCACAAGTAGTCTAAAACACATAAACTAAAGGTCTATTTATAAGAAAATAACCTACCTAAATTGTTTATTTTACACGTGCGACGGACATTTTTTCTTATTAATTTAATTATTTATTTTAAAATTACTAACATTTTTTGTAATTTTAATCAATTTTAATATATTAATATATTATAATTATAATATTTTTTAACATGCTTAAATTATATATTCATATATCAATTGAATTAAATATAAATAAGAAAATGATATATATACCCTTAAATAAATGATATATGTTATTTTGAAATTTTATACTAATAATCACTTGTATAAAAATAGAACAAATGAAAATAAATTAGTATTTAACTACGAAAAATGTGCCACCTAATTAACATGCTTTTCCAAATTTACTCTGCACTCGTCGTGTGTTATAAATAGATATTGATGAAATGTATACCAATACAGGATGAATATCACTTTCCGTTAGTAGCCATAAAATATTATTATGCTGGAATAGGATCGGTTATAATGATTGAATGTTATAATAAAATGCTCTAATAAATTAATAAAATTTTATTAATATATTTGTGACAACTCCGAACAATCACAAATCTAATTAAAATCATGTCTAATCTTGAATCCGACTCACATATATCAAGGTCGAGCACACTAATAAATGCACACACAAATATATACATATAAAAAAATTGTAATTGTAATTGTAACTTTAAAAAAAATATTTAATCATATAATGTATAAAGTGATCAAATGTGTGGATTCGTGAATTTTTTCACATGACACATACTCCTGAAAATTTTATATTCGAATTAAACTATTGAATCGAAAATGTCAAATTCCTATCTTGATTTGATATTTTATTATCGTATGCATTTTTCTCGTGTAAAAAATTCTAACATTCGAAATTTTCCATTAAATATTCACGAACACACTCAGCAATGACAATGACAATTACAATTTTTTATTCAATATTTAGTTCAGAATTTACAAACTTGACACTGATTTCTCTACAATCCAATCATTTTCCGTCTAGTTTGCCATTTTCGTAGACACATGTACATATACATTACAAATAAAAATTCGGGAAGAAATCTAATTGAATCAAGTATATTAAGAGTTGGTATAAAAAAAGGGGTTGAGGACGATGCTCTTGTATTCTGATTAAAGCACAAGTGCTCCATCAAAGTCAAAATTGATATACACAAATGTGGCGGGGCCCGCATATTATAATTAACAAAAAAGGACGGGTTACAATGGTAAAATCATAATTAAAGAAGGTTATCCATTGGGAGATTAGGTGCGTGTCATTGCCCTTGTGGAGGATGAATATACAACCATAATTACATGGGGTTTGCCTCGTCAGCCCCATCCACTCAAAACTCGACACCTGTATTTCAGTTTCACGTGTCACATTAAAAACCCTACTCTCACTCCTACCCCCCCTCTCTCTCTACAAATCCCCTTTGCTTTTTTGTCTCTGTGGGTATCGTGGTTTTAAAACCGTTGGATCTAAATCTATCCCTTTTCAAACAACTACTAGCTGCTTCTGCAGATCACTACTCTGCTAAAAGTACTAATTAACCACAGTTTTACAACTACCTGCAGATTTCAACCAGTATTTTGCTTCTCCAAACAGGTCCTTACTCTCTCTCTCTCTCTCTCTCTCTCTCTCCCCCCGTGTGTGTGTTATATGACTTTTTAGATGTGTGTTTATCTGATTAATTGTGAGACTTGAACTTTATATGACTTACAGTTACTGTGTTCATATAGTTGTTGTGAATTGCCTGAAATTTGATGTTGCTTTTCTACTTGAGCTGCTAAGTGTTAGGTTTGAGAAGATTTAGGTGCTATTAGATTTAACTCAGCAACAGAAGCTGGCTCGTATAGTTTGGATTTTTAATCCAACTTATAGAGTAGCAAACTAGGACCTAAATGCGCAAATTTTAAGAAAATAACTAATTAATAAACAAAGAAGAAATAATAGATTAATCAGCAGTTGATTTGGAAAAAAAAACTATATTTGTAGAATTGGAGAGCTTGTAATGGTATTTAAGTAAGCTTGTATATTGGAATACTTCGAAAAGACTAGCAAATAATAGGTTTATGTTGAACTGCGTATGCTATAGGCCCTTAACTTGTCACGTTGCAATAGATTTGTGGCTGCCGATTGGGTGTAGATGCTTGTTACTTTAGTTGTTTTTTTTGTGGGAATATTCACTTGTTTTTCGGCTATGGGTCCAAACACGGAAACTTTACTCTCTCTATTTTGGTGGACTTTGGCTCACTCGTCATATTCCTTAGATTTATTGTCAGTTAGTATGGCGAAAGATTTGACATCTAAATTCTCAGAACGTCACTCTGGGGAGCTACACATGTAGGAAAGGGGGGTAGTGTCATATAGGCATAAATGGGATCATTGAGGATTGTTGCTAAGGTACAAACATAAGCACCTAGAAAAATATGCTAGTTAGAGGAAATGCAGAACCTATCTATGTTTATGCCTGCAATTTGTATATAATCCCTTAAAAAGACTAGAATCATATTGTTTACCTGGTTTAATTAAATCATTGAAATTGTCTATTTTGTTACCAATCATCACACTTGTTGAGCATGACTGGTAAGACAGATTAACTGTTTGCTCCATCGCAGATGTTGGGCATGACAGCTGGCACAAAGTAACTGTTTCTTTTTCAATAAGAACAAAGAAAAAAAATATACTCCTGTCCAAAATTTTGGCCGTAAAAATTATCTATAGCATGACTACTATATTAATATTCGGTTAAAGTTCTGTATGAAGATTAAACAGAGTAAAGACTGAATTTTGAAAACACAATAAGCCTCAATCATTGAAACTTAAGATACGGTATATTTATTATCAACCCAAGAGTGAGTTTCTAATAATTGAGCTATTTATAGTTTTAGATATACTAAATTAACTATATTTTGCTTTGATGAAATATGATGTCTTTAGATTCTTCACAGTCCACGGATCTTAGTTGATTATAATTTGATGTACAGGGAAATCTAAGGCGGAGTTGCGATTATTTATTCTTTTCTCATGGGGGCAGGGGAAGAGACACCTTCTAAGCATCCTAAACCGACTGCTTCAGTTCAGGTCTCTCTCTCACTTACACACACGCACGCATACGCACAGACACACTCTCACTCACACAGAAATTGCATACTTTAACTCGTGATTTATGTTCCCTGTGGAATATGATGAGGTTCACATGTTTCTTTTCTAATTTAAGATAGAGAGGGCAATGAAGCCCATTCTCTTGAAAGTTTTCCTGTTTCCACAATATTTAAAAACATCACAAAACTGCCTTGAAGATGCAACTGTTATTACATGTCTTCGTTTTTCTTATTTTAATATGCAGGAGGTACAACCACCACCTTCATATCCAGATTGGTCAAGCTCTATGCAGGTGCATAACGAAACTCGTCTTTGGTTTTGATATTAACTCATTATGCATCTTGAAATATGTCGTGAAAGCTGATAGCTCTAATTTCTTTTTAGGCCTATTATGGTGCTGGAGCTGCTCCTGCATTTTATGCCTCAACTGTTGCTCCTCCCACTCCCCATCCCTATATGTGGGGAGGCCAGGTAACTGTCGTATTAGTGTCATTTAGCTGTGATCCCCCCCCCCCCGGCGGGGTCCTGTTTTGCCTGTCGGGCTAATTCATTTATCATTTGGATGACCCAGCATCCTTTAATGCCGCCATATGGGACTCCTATTCCATATCCAGTATATCCTCCCGGGGGAATGTATGCTCATCCTAGTATTGCCACGGTAATCAGATTTAGTTCTAATCTTTGGGCATGCAATTGTTTCATTTATTACCCATTTTATACAAGTTTTCTTTGTGTTATACCTACTCGAAAAACTTGCAAATAAATGTTTTTTGGTAGTTTTCTTCATTTGTTCGGTAGCTTCCGAAAGTTAGAGCCTTGTGCTAAAGGAATTTCTCATATGTGAATTATCCACTTACATACACATATTTATCCTCTGTTAATGCTTTCTTTAGAATCCTAGCGTAGTGCCAACTGCCGAATCAGAAGGAAAAGCAGCTGACGGAAAGGACAGAAACCCAACCAAAAAATCGAAGGGAGCTTCAGGCAATGCTAGCTCCGGTGGTGGTAAGGCTGGCGACAGTGGAAAGGCCGCCTCAAGTTCAGGAAATGACGGCGGCACACAAAGGTGTGTTAAATTCAATTCCGTACTAAAACTTGTTGGAAAAATCGTTTCCTAATTGTTTTTTTAATAACTCATTGACGGACTATGGGGAGTTTCTACAATTATGCATTTGCTAATCTTTTTTATCCACTGACAATATGAATCAAACATAGTGCGGAAAGCGGAAGCGATGGATCATCAGATGGCGGAAGTGATGAGAATGCTAACCATGTACGTTTTTTTTACTCATATTGGAGTCACGTGACTGTAATTTATTATCTAATATGCACGTTAAATGCCTCAACATGCAAAATGATTATGCTTTCATGTCCAACTAAAAACTGACATCCCAAACAGCTAAATGTATTGACACTGAAATTTAATCCAGTCAAAAGTATGTTTACTTAAAGCTTTGCTTACAAATTTATACAAATCTATTTTTTCAGGAATTTTCAACCGGTAAGAAAGGAAGTTTTCATCAGATGCTTGCCGATGGTAATCTTTCTCACTGTCAAACTGATTGCTTCTATTTCTGTATATATATCATTATAATCTAGTACCCTTCTTATATTTCTAGGAGCCAATGCACAGAATAGTGTCCCTGGGAATCCTGTGGTTTCTGTTCCCGCAGCCAACCTAAATATTGGTATGGATTTGTGGAATGCTTCTCCTGCTGGAAATGGATCTTTAAAAGTGCGTCAAAATCCTTCTGCTGCTGTTACCCCCGGAACAATGATTGTCCGCGATGGCATGATGCCTGATCAGTGGGTCAATGTATAGAACCTTCCCTTAGTTATACTATTGCGACATTCATTATTACTCTACTTGATACTGTTTTAATTTTTTATGATGTCAGTTTAGTGGGCTTGTCACGTGTAATCACAAAACAGAAGTATATGATTGTACATTGTCGATTTAATTTTTATGCTTCGCCAATTGGTGATATCATTGTTAAAACTCATATTACTTGTGAGTCCTGATGCATAAAGAATATTTGTAGTTTACAGTTGTACTAGTTTATGTTAACGCCTCAAAAATGAGGTTCAGGTGATCAAGAACCATGTAACTGATTTATTCATTAACTCTTGGATTAGCAGGATGAACGTGAGCTGAAGAGGCAGAAGAGAAAGCAATCTAACAGAGAGTCTGCTCGGAGATCAAGATTACGGAAGCAGGTAACGTGCTTCAGTTTGAGGTTTTTTATAACTAGCAGTACTGGATTCTCTCTCAATTTATGTCACCCTATGCCAAGGAAAGCAAAAATCAGTTTGAGGTTTTTTATAACTAGCAGTACTGGATTCTCTCTACATTCCTTCCTATTATAGAGTGTTCTATAGTTGTTTGAATTATATTGTTATCAATATTAGCTTACATCTCTTATCTCTAACAGGCAGAGTGTGAAGAGCTACAGGGAAGGGTAGAGACACTGAATAATGAAAATCGCAGTCTCAGAGATGAACTGAAGAGGCTGTCTGAGGAATGTGAAAAAGTTACATCTGAAAATAATACAATAAAGGTATTTAATGTCTTTTCCTTTTTAAGCAAAACACCTTGGTAGTAGATTAACTTTTATATTAGACAACTGCCTTTATCCAAAATTTTGCCCGAGTATATTATACGTTTCTAAAACAATTTCCAGGCTGACCTGCCTGGGATTCTAGTTTTCAATTTATAATGATACTGTCAACTATCAGTGAATGACTGAATGATATCCAGAGGGATTCTGACACTATATTTCTGCTTAGCTCTATTTCCATGCTTTAAGTTTGATTGCTGTTGTCATTTTGCCACATGCAATTACAATGAACAGACATGTATGGACTTATCAAATATTATCTCATAAACCTTGGTAATGTGAACAATTTTGTGGTCTTATTCAACAGGAAGAATTAATCAGAGTTTACGGTCCAGATGAAGTATCTAAACTTGGTATTCAATCTTTCGATGAAGGAGGTAACAGTTAACACATAAAATTCAGTTGTTTTACTTCGTCCGGTCAAGCAGTAGCTTCTTTGAAGTTCGTTGCAGAATCTATGGCTTAGATTTAGTCAGTAGGCAATGCTTGTTGTCCTCACTAATACATGAACTTTTCAATGTAAATTTGCTTTACTACCTATGAGATACTAACATGAGAGAAAGCTCTCAACTTATGCTTCATGTTGTAATAGCAATTAGACAAGAGAAATGAGAAGACAATCGTCTCATTTTATAACCAATTTTGAAGCATTTCTTTGTTGCATCTATCTAAAAGGCTCAGTTATGTCTATAGCTTCATCTTTTGCTTTTGTGCCTATTACTATGTGTGCTACATGTTGGCTTCTTAAAATGTTGATGGCGATGTATATCTTAAAATTTGCAATAAAATCGAAGTCTTTTCATGTGTGATGGGCATTTGCATTATTGGCTCTTAGCATTGGAAGAGAGCTTTTATGTGTGTTTATATCTTTCTGTCCACGAGTTAATCCACATAGTTGAATTTCTTCAAGATATTTCCGCCATCCATGATTTCGATTATAGATATGGAGTGCTAAACTGCATCTGTGCTAGAATTGAAACAAAAAGGTAGCTAAGCAGGGGAGCAAATGGGGTTTTGGGTGGTTGGGGGTCATGTTTGTATAAATTTTTTTGGAGCAACTTGATTAATAATTCCCGGAGAAAAACTGTATTGGCCGCCTCTGTTTTTCAGATGACAAAAGGAACGTAACTGTAGGGAGTGAACATCCAGCACTTGAGAGAGTGAGTAGGTATTATGAAATGAACATAATAAAGCATGCTTAACATCGAGATAAAACTGGACAAGACAGTCGGCCACCTAAATTAAACCGGATACAGATTGATATCTGCGCGATTAGTTCTCTTAAAAAATGGCTGTTAGAAAAACACATCAGTAGCAACTGGCAACTACCGAAGAAAAGGGTTTTTTTTTAAAAAAAATCGCTTATTGAACCAGTGTAATATTTGGGGGATCCAGACTTCCAGTACTTGTACTTGAGTGAAGTGGCAACTGGCAACTGGCGTCTGGCAATATGAAACGTAATCTAAATGGTATATGGTACGTACCTAGACTGTTGTCATTTAAAATAATTTGAGTTAACTTTGCTCCTGGGTATAAGTTCTACAAATCACTCAAGTATAACAAAATTTCTTAACGTCAAAAAATATTTATTTATTTATTTTTGAACAAAAATAGCAAAAAAGACGGTAAAAAGTAAAATACTCCCTCCGTCCCAAATTAACTGTCATGTTTGATTTTTTTTTTTGTCAATTTGACTCAACTTTTTTTTTTTTTGGACAGGAATTTGACTCAACTTTGATTGAGAATTAAAAATTATACTTTTATAATTTCAAAAAATTGAAAAGTACATTTTAAAATAGGTTAAATATATTTTTCAATGATATGTTTTTTATAAATTTTTTCAAATATATATTATATGTAATTTTCAGTCAAATTTTGATCAATTTGACAATAACAAAGTCAAACATGACAGATATATTGAGACGCTTTTTATTACTTTTCACTAGCATGTGTTCTAATCAAATCAAACATGACGGGTTCACGCAATAGCCTGCAAACCACGTGAACCAGTTAAACCGCACAAGTGCGACAGGCTCTGCCCCAGGATGACATAATCACAAATTCTCCTCCCGTGGGATTCGAACCTGTGACCAAGAGGATGATATTCCTCTTTTTAACCAACTGAGTCAACCCTTGCCGGCAACTTTTTTGATTTGTCTTCTTACTTCTCAGTGTCCCGTCTTTTCATACTCGTTTGACTTATTTTATAAATAACTTATAAATTAAAAAAATGTATGTATTTTTTAACTTATAAATGACTTATAAGAAGAGTCAAACACCTGATATCCTATCTTCTATCTTATCTTTTGATCCATCTTTTCATTGAGTAATATGATGGTATTATGGATCTCAGAACGTCAAAAAATATTTATTTATTTATTTTTGAAAAAAAATAGCAAAAAAGAAGGTAAAATACAGGATCACATGTCACAAGACATAAATCATGATTTTTCACTTCTGTTACTAAATATACCTTCGTACATATTGTAATGCTCTATTTTTTGGGATGGAGACCCGGGGCCATGGTGGTGATTGCACGGATTTAAGGTTAACATGTATGACAACTTCGCAATAGCGGACAATTTAATTAGAACTGTTAGTCACTGGAATAAATAAATAATCACCCGTACAAGTACTGAATCTTATGGAATGTTGTAGCATCATGCTAGACAGGCTTGTCCATAGACACTCCATGTTACGAACTCTTCCCTTTTTCTTCTCTAGAATATTCAGCACCAGAAAACGAAGTTGACGAGGCTGCAGCATCAAGACCAGACATCAACAATGCTGACAATCCTGTAGTCTGACCATCACCAGCAGCCATACCCAACCCCAGAAAATCGAGTGTAGTGTGCTTGGGACCAAACACAGATGGAGTTCCCATCATCAATTCCTTCAAACCAGATACGCCATCATAAGGCACCCCGAGTCCAAGCCCTGCAGTCAGTAATGCCCTATCTGACTCAACTTTCTGTCTGTTCCACTCTTCCTGTCTAGTTGGAGATGTAGAAGAGACAATTCCAAACCCCCTGAGTAAAGATGTATTAGGGGCAGTTGCGCCCATCTGAGCAGCTCTTTGTAGTAATGCAGTTGCAGACATTGCAGGTGGGGGTGGTGGCGTATGCTGCTTATGCTCTTGCCCCATAGTATTGGTTGACTCGTGATTGGTTGAGAGACAAAGAGATATCCTTTCTGCTGATGAAGGTGGTGCTGGTTCAGACTGAGCCATTGCTCGAATTAAATCACTAAATCCAGTTGTTTGAGACTGCATACTTCCTGAAAATGTAGATGATGTAAACAAGCTCGCAAACACACTGCTGCTTGTACTTCCATTGCTACTTGAGCTGCTGCAGCTTCCACTCAAGCCAACTACCAATGATGGTGTATTATTTGAAACCTCATCAGGGTTGGGAATTGAAACTTCTTGCAACTCTGTGACAATCACAAATAGAACAAAAAAGTGGGATAAATACATATTTACCTACCTAAAGAGAGGATAATTAATACTTTTCTTAATACGTTAAATAATGGAAATGGGAAATCCATAACTAGTGAGCATTCCTTTCGAATATTATTTGTATTTCAAAGTTTTTTAGATATGGACCCGTACTGTCCAGGTCCCTGAGAAACGATTATTATAACCATGGAGAGGGGATAGAACTAACCCCATTTTTTCTATATGAATACTGGGGGCCTACTAACTCTATTCATGCTTAAGGAAAACTTTTTAGATCTTTAACTTATGCACTCTTAATAAACGCGGATATGTGTGTCACAAAAATCGTTGGTCGGGGACCTCCTAGTACTTAAGATATACCCATGTAAAGAACTTGTTCCACAATTTTGTACTCCGAATTTCAAAAAAAGTTGCTCTAGTACATTCTAATAGATGAAAGCAAAGATCACTAACAGAAAAGAAACCTATCTTTAATATCAAACATGTAAATTTGTTGAGTATTAAGTAAAATATTACTCAAACCCCTACATATTCAGAAAATACCAATTTGGTAATTACCTGGACTATGGAAAGGCAAAGCAGCTGGAATCTCAGCAGTTGAAACAGGAAGTGAAGGTGAGGATGGAGGTAATGAACCAACATTTTGAGGCATCAGATCTTCTCCCAAGCTGGGAGTAGCAACTACTGGCTTCTGTTTACCAGCTTCTACTGCTAATGCATCACAAAATGCTCTGTGCGTGATAAAACTATCCCTCCTAAAAAGAATTCAACATTTCAGAAGCGTAAATACAAAGAAACAAAGATGTAGAACGAGGAAGTATAACATAATGGACTGACCTGGAAAACAAATTACCACAGTCACACTTATAGTCTCTTGTTCCACAAATTCTCAAATGAGCCTTCCAATCTGATTGAACAGCATACTTCTTCGAGCAATTGTCACATTTCCACTTCTTTTCTCCATGCTTTCGGAAAAAATGCTTCTTTATCCCTGTGAGGTCACCTAAAGCTCGCAAAGGATCGTGATGAACACACGATTCCTCTGGACAGACATAGACACGCTTGCAAATTTCTTTGCTTGACCTATGCTTTAGCTTCCATGGAAGGTTGTGTCCCCTCCTATGGAGCTGCAGATTTTGGTCCCGCTTAAAGCCTTTATTGCAAATTTCACAAATAAATTGATTCGTAGACATCAGAGACGCTGGGGACATAGCAATAACCTCAGCATTTGGATCTGCTCCCACATAATAACAATCCAAATAAATTTGCATTCCATTTCCACTAGTTTCTTGTGATACTCACTAGATGAGCACAATTACTTTATTCATTTATATTTTGAGTCAGATGGATCTGCACTACATTTTTACATTCACTTACACAAGCACATACATTGGAATATAAGATCATGTTCTACTGCAAACCATTTTAGCTTACAAACTCTATAAACCAGCTACAACTCAGGAGTTACATTACTACAAATCATGAGTCACCGCACTACATATAACCAGTTTGTAGTTTATACACTAAATTAGTTTGTATAAGACCGAACACGCAGGTATGTATTATGAGTTGCATGAAAAATATTTACCTGGCATTCCCGGTAGACTTCGCTTCTTTTTCTCTGCTTTTTTAGGTGCCATCTGATTACCTGAAGATGAAACACTAGCTTCACCGGAAGCTGTGGAGTCATTCATGGCGGATGAATTATCTACGTTAACGTCAGCCATCATGGTTGTGATGACTTTATTATATACAGTTTCGAACTTAAAAAAAGAAAAAAGAAAAGAGGATTAGAGGAAAGTTTAAGGCTAACTTCAAGTAGAAATTAATACAAGTTTAGCTAGGGTTCAAGCTCAATATTATTTTCTTGAATCGAGTCTATACTCTATACTTTATATCTAAAAGCTACACATATTCATTATGTTATCAAATTCTAACAATAACCCAGATAATGAAACAAGCTAACAAACAAAACCCATGTAACAAAATCAATATTTTACTAGCTGAAGAAAATCAGAGCATAACAAAACTCGCCGGGAAAGTGTGGCCGGAGACAAGTTGTACGGTAAGCAAGTGTTGAAATAGAGTGGAAGGGCAAATCTTTGTCTTCATTATGTGAAAGTTGGTGAAGTTGTTTTGGACTGGTGTGATGATGTTTGACCAAACATTCAAATAGTAAGATGCCAAAGTAAGTAGAGCTGTCAAGCACAAAAAGTCAAACTACTTTTGTCGTTATTAGGGGACTTTGGCTTCTCTTACCAGTAATAAATTCACACGTGATGTAGCTGCCTGAGCTAGTTTCCAAACTTTATTTAATTACTAAACACTGAGGGGAAAAATTATTTACAAAATTTATATTTAAATAATTGAAATAATAATAAATATTGTCATGTTTAACTATAAATTTAATTGAAACAAAAATTTAAATTTATTTTTCTTATTTATATTTAATTTAAATACTTTCAGTAATAAGTCATTATTTGACAAAACGCTAATTTAATTTTAGAATTAAGTAATCGTATTATAATTTCGCAAAATAAAATAAAATTAATCATATTAGAATAATATATTTTACATTTTATTATTATAAGTAAATAAGGTATCTTTGATTGAGTAGATTAATTATAATAAAAATAATGACCATCAATTGTTTTATTAGATCAAATACTAAAAAATAAATATTAACAAAAAATATTGCATCGCTGGGTTGCATGCTGGCATTGTTATTATATGCTTACATCTTATTATCATTATTCTCGTTCTGGCAGGAATATCCCCGGTGTTTCATTGGTAAATCCACGACGTCAAGTTATAGCAAGTCCAGTATTAATATTAATTATAATATGAAATTAAAAAGTATAATTTTTTATTAAGATACATTTCATGCTCCAATACATAATTTTAAAATAGAACGAAATTAATGTGAAATGAAAATTTTAAAATAGATTTCATACTCCAATGTTTGGTTTTAAATTTTAAAAAAATATGAAACTTGTTTTTATGTTCATTTACCTTCAATTTCTCATTTGCTCATGTGTAAATTATAACAACATCTATTTTTGGTTCTAAATATAAAATCAAATATAACATTTTTCTATTTTACCACTTTTTTAGTATTGCATTAGAATACTATGTTCTATAATCGATACTATATTATAGAAATAACATCTCTTTAACATTGTATTGGATTTGCTCTTATGGAAGATGTGGTGACAAAGGGACCTATTTTATTTTATTCTTTTAATAAAGCTTTGTAGATTAACAGCACATAAGAACCATTTTATCTATAAGATGAGATGCGACCAAAGGAAACTCGTCTTCATCAAACCAGCTCAGCTGTGTTTACTTGAATAGAATGAAATGAGGGAAGAATGTAATGAAATTTATATTCTTATCTGGGTGGGATTATAAAAAAATGTTTATAATTTTCATTTTTTCCTTCATTCCATTCCAAACTATTTAACTATTTGAACTAAAATTCTAACTCACATGTTTTGAAAGGAATGTTCCATTTCATTTCTTCACCATTTTCCTTACGATCCTCATAACAAATTTAAACTCTCTCATGTGTATTCACAATTTCACTCATATATTTTTCTTTCTTCATAAAATTTGATTGTAATTTTTCATTTCATTCTTTTTTCATTTCATTCTCACCAAATGAACACAACCTAAGTATCAATTAATGGAAGCGAAAACAAGAAAAATTTGTCAAATAGAAAAGAGATAAACAGAGTATGTACCCTCAGTACATAAATAAAACATGTATGAACTTCATACCTAAAACTTAAACATGAACAAGACCCAAGAAAACATGAGATAATACCTAAATTCCATAAAATTTTAGCAGATCACTGGGCAAAATAGATACAATAATGATTTAGTTAACTTAGTTACAAGCTTGCATATAAAAGAAGAGGGATTTGTCTAAAACTGAAACATTACAAGCACAAGAAATAGATTTGGCACTACAAGCATTCATCAGTGTCCAGGCCAAGCAACTGCTGAATTCACCATATATACCTGAGATAGGAGAGAGACACCAGTTAACAAAAGAATGAATGACCATTGACCCAGTTAAAATCAGGGTCTTTCGAGATCAGCGGGAAATTATAAATTTAAATCTCCAAAGCAATAAAGTGTGCAGAAAGCATAACTTACAAAACAAAATTTATCTGCAATAACATATATAACAAAAGAAATAACATTATTTGGTACCTCATTATTAAAACTCTTTCATAAATTCACTTGTTTTCTGTACTATCAACTTTATACTTTCAAACATAGAAAATCAAATATGCATTTATCAGGTTTCAGTCACCTCATTTGTAAGTTTAGTCATTTTAGCTCAAGGTGATGGGGAAAACAAGGCAAGACCAAGATAATTTATATTTAGTGATAAAATGCAATTTTTCATGGGCTTTATTAATTATTTCTTCATTCGAATTCCTTACTCAAAGGCTTTGAATTTATGCGGTTGTAATGGTTCTTGTCTTGATGTCCTCAATTCTCCGATGGCAAAAATATGTTCTACAATGATAAGTTTGGAATTCATATAGATCTGGCTGAAGTACGACCATTTTAAGTAATGGTTTAGAAGTCTTCAATGGGCGTGAGGGCAAATTAGTCCCTACCATAACATTCCCCTGCCCTAGATTAGCCACCCGGAACCTACACATTAGAGTAACTCCAACAAGGGATGCCAAAAGTGGTGTCAACGTCATGTGACATGGCATAACACCCTTATTAGCCTTGATGGGATGCCAAAAGTTGGCATCCTGTAACGTAAGGTGCCAACTTATTTTGTGGAACCAATAATTAATAAAAGACTAATATATTGAACTAGTACGGGTTAAATCATTTTTAGCTTATAATATTGATCATTCCAAAGTAATCTTAATTTATGGTTTTTTTTTTTTGCGAAATTAAATTTATGATATTTTAAGATCCTCTAAACTATAAGGTTTATATGTATAAATTAAATATAATATTATTTATTTCTAATAAAAGAGAGGTGCAGTTTGAACCACACTATTATTTTATCAAACTACACCACACCATGCAATTTGTCAAAAGTTCAACCCACAACTATACCACGAGAATTGAAAACTACATTTTGCGGTGCGCTGCGGTCGGTTTTGGCGGTTTGGGTGATTTGATGAACACCCTGAGTCTCTCACTAATTATAACATAAATTGGGGTTTCTTATATATCTAATTAGTTGTATCCATGTAGATCCACAAAGATTAAAATAAAATGTCTATTGATTGGATATCAAGCAAGTCTTTCGTCTCTACGGAGAGAATTGGTCAATTAGCTAGAAATTATATTTAATTCCTGTGTTTACTTAAATCATTACATGTGTCATTGATGAATGATAGTTCGTAGAGAATTCTTACTACATGTGCCATAGATTTGGTGATTTTTGAGCATAAAAAAGAGCATTGAGATGTGGCATTCACTGCTTTTAAACGAGTAGAATTGATAGATATTAACATGAAAAATGTGAGCGATTTAATATATTGATTCATGATTGCATGATCCTTGGGTCTACATTGAGTTCGATCACTTTCATCTTTGTTTCCTTATTTAAATATCATATGCACCTATGCAGGTTACCTCCCACCAAAGATAAAAACTTGTATACCTTGGCTTACATCAAATCATTTTGATCCCCCTTGCCTATACTACAATAAGTTTTCCTTTGGTATTTTACAAAAGCTACTATCTAGAAACTTATTTAACGAGGAGAAAATTGATAATAACTATTATTTTCTTATATATGTGGAGGTCAAGGATATTTATGAATTGAAACTATAAACAAGTTCTCGTCATTTATAATTCCAGACAGAGGACTGAGCTGCTTATTACATTCAAATTATGCCATAAGCTCTACATCTAATATGACTTTCTTAAAGACTACCATTCCTGAACCTATTGGTATTCTTACTCTTTTACATGTTGAGGATCTTATTTTGATTCTAAGTTCCAACTGATTTAGGCTTCTTTTTTGTTGTTGTTAATTTCAATTAAATATAAGAGATCACGATAGTGGTTCTACATCATACAGGCATGTGAAAATAATGTGCATATTTTCTTAAGTCAAAAATCCATATTCAAGATTTGCTACAATTTAACGCCAAGAGACTGAGTTGTAAATCTAATCCGACACACAGTCAAGCTGCTTACTACCCTTGATCTCACACGGGGAATCATTACCCTGAAGATCCTAAGCTACTTACTTGGCTTATGCCTTAATCCGTATCTAAGATGGACTCACATGTGGTAGTGGACTAGTAGTAATCAAACAAAGCTGTTCTCAATGGCGAAGTTTGGGTTTTGCCTAAATTAGTTGGTAGCCATGGAAATTACGGGAGAGAATAACACCACCTAATTAGACACAAGACACAGAACTCTTAATAAATATAAAAAGGCTCTACTTTACATCTCAAAATAAATTTTAAGTCCGTACAGTTTGTTTTTTACCTCCGAGGTGGTGGTGGTGGTCAGATTCCAGATCCCAACCTAAACTATACTACTATTATTTTCTTAAACCTCACTGTTCATTGCTATGATATACCCTTATGTTCACACCAAAATTGACCATAGTGCAGTAGTCTTTAAAAAAAATTCAGACATGCACTTCTATCATCATGCATATTATTACTTTAGACTTAAGATAAAATTAGCACATTTTGTCTTTGCTCTGTATCAACATCATTAGTTCTATCTGCACATAACTCCGATGAAAATAAAAATTAGTTTTTTATGACAAAATCACAGCAAAATGACCATCTTTACTTGTTTTCCTGAACTGGAAACTCAAACCAAATATAACTCCATTCTCTTAAACTCGAACAGAGACATGACAGATAAAATAATAACGCTTACAACAAGCATTATTAGCAGCTTCTCACTGTCCTTACCACTGCAAATTATAAACAAAATGGGACAATGTTACTAAGTTCCTCTCCAGCAACATCCAACGGGCCACATTAACTCAATTCTTATTTTTCTATTTTCGAGCAACAGAAATATTACATGTCTAATGTCTTCCAATCTGAAAAATAGTGTAAAATTCGCATACGAGAATGTTTAAGTTTAATGAAAATGCATATAATTGTATAACAGCCTACACAATAAAAATTCTCTAACATTGTTGTTTATTGTGTGAGAGTGCATACTATGCTTGGCTAGTACCCTAATCAACTAACATTATATTACTTCAGCTTTATCCAGATAAGTGTGTTAAGGGTACATATATAATAAGGAATTGACAACTAACCTACCTTATTCAGTGAGTCACGTATTAACAAAATCAGATTAAAAAAAACAACTCTACTGTCTCAAAGTCTTCATTTTCTTAATCTAGGCAGGACCACCTCCATGCATCTATGATAAAATTAGATGGCAAAGCTGATAATTTTAACAAAATCAAGGACAAATACAATATCCGCAGCTTTATAAATAGGCGACTGGGACTCTTCCATTGGAATGTCTTCCCTTTTATAGCCCTGTATCTTTCTGGTATATTTCCTTATTCAAGATTTTCTCAAGTCAAAAATCCTTATTCAAGATTTGCTACTATTTAATGCCAAAGAGACTGAGTTGTAAATCTAATCTGACATACAATCAAGTTGGTTACTACCCTTGATCTCACACGGGGAATCATGACCCTGGAGATCCTAAGCATGACAAGATTACAATGCCAAAAAATCAAGAATAAGCAAACAATCTATTACGTAAAGACTAATAATTTTTAATCCGCTGCACAATCTATTCACAGAATATTTGGTTCTCGTATCAATAACAAAAAAATAAAATAAAGTACCTACTCCCAAGTTGAGAAAAGAAGCGAATCCCATTGTAACACATGAAGCACATGAGAACAAGCACAATAGTATCTATCGAAAACTAAGGATCCACAATTTCAACAACAGCTTTATACTGAAAAATTAACTTGAATAAATTAAATATAACAATCAAGCTAGTAGAAAGATGTAGATAAATAAAGAAAGGGCACAAGTGAGAAAAGGATACTAAAAAGACAACGCTCCCACCAATCTAACATGTAGAGTCCGAAAGTAACATTGTATAGATAGATTTTGCGTTGAACCCAGTTCATCTGTCCTGAGAAGACAACAAATATACAATCCAAACATCGACATATACTTATATACATACATACAAGATATTGAGATCACAGCCAGTAGAATGTTCTTACCTTGCAAGTTGCGAGTTTCAAATCAAATGGGTAAGACTGTGTGTGTGTGTGTGTGTGTGAGAGAGAGAGAGAGTATTATCAACACAGCCGGCTATGTCTTTTGCTTCCTTCTGCCAACAATGGTTAAAACATACCCCTTCTTCAAATTCTATTACAAATACTTGTCTCGTCATTTATGTAATCAGGCAATCAGCCCGTCTCATTTTATATAAATATTTATTTATTTGTGAGTTATGTATTTTTATTTTTATTTTTTTAATATGTATTTATCTCATATTATTTTAAACTTAAAAATTTGTGGTGTTTTTAGTGTATATATGGATTTTAATTGTAGGAATAGTGTGAGCGGATTTATTTAAAATTTCAGCATATACATTTATGTCAGATATGTGTTAAATTTATTTTAATTTTTATCAATAATAAAAATATTAAATTTTTTGTGAATTAATACACTTTTAAAAAATTATAAATTATTAAACTTGATTAATATAGAATAGATTATGAATTTTTTTAATCTCCATCAAACTACAAATAAATATTCTTTAATTTTAAATTTTAAAATATTATTTTAATCAAAATTAAATACAACATCGTGTCAAGTGTGAACTTAAAATTCATATTTTCGTTCGGTGAAAAGAATTAATGTAAAAAATAAGTATTTAATAGCTTAATTTAAAATATGAATTTCCAAATTTAGCCGGTGAAAATGAATGGGAAAATTGTAAAATTAATATTTCACTATTCTAAAGTAGATGTTTTTTAAAATTTTGTATGTCTTTTAAAATGTGTAATTTTTTTTATAAAACTTTATAAATAAATATTTAAACATTGAAATTTTCTTCTAAAAGAATTTTAAAAATAATTTAGAAAATTATATTTTTAGTATGTAAATTAATTTGAAATTTTTTATAATTAACCGGACTTATTAATTTATAGTTTAACTGAACAATATTTTCTTTTATATTTTGCAAAATAATAAATATTTTATTGATAAATAATTTGAATTATATATCTTTAAAAATATATAAATTGTGAGTGTTTTTTATCCACAAAAATTTATAAATTAACTTAAAATGTATGTTTAATCAATTACATGGGTTGTAATTTAAATTTTGATAATAATAAAAAAAGATTCTCTGAAAATTTAAATAATAAAATATTTGATCCACCAAATAATTATAAAATAATACTTTTAAAAGATATGTTGCATAAATGTAATAATTATACACCAAAAATTATGCTTTCATTCGTTTTCCACATGCGAGTAATTATCCATTCACATAAATATGAAAAACAATAAAACAAATCGATAAAAAAACAAGTTGATGAAAGTAACTGAAATATAAGATTAAATATAATATATAACTATATCATAAAATTCTCGATTTATGATAATAAGTTATCTAACATGACACAAGATTATCACATATAACTATCATTATATATGATCAAAATGCCATAAAAATGATACAATCTCATATAACTACAGAAAAGACTATCACATAGAACATTAAAATTATTAAAATCTCCAAATCTAAAAAATATGAACAATTTTAATTGGAAGGACATTATTTTTATACGATTAGTTATAAATTTATAATGCTAACAAATTATTTAATCAAACAATTTTCCATTTGTTCATTATTTGCAATGAAAATAAAGCGGAGAATATGATTTCGTCGTCTTCCACCTAAATTGCGCAAAAGCCATGACATGACAGTGGTTTGCCTCCTAAATAGGACGATTTACCATCCACTCTCGAGATTCATATTGATCAATCGATCTATGCCCGTGCCTAAAATCATCCCAAGCAGCGGAATTTGGTGAGGGGAGCGTGAAATTGAAATATCATTTCTAATATTATGCATTTAATTGAGGTGTGAAATGAATTTATTAATTTAATAAATAAAAAATATAAACAACTAATACAAAAAAAAATTATTTATCAAACACTAAATCTATCAATTTTTATTTAATAATTAACATATAATTTTATAAATAAAAATAATAAATTTTAATTTAATTTATCGGGTATGACTCAACCCCAATCCTGCCGCATCAGAAGCACAAAATTTATAAATTTGAAATATGAAATTTACACCACAGTTTTTTTTAACCAAATACCCGTACCTGGACATCGCGAACCGAGCAAGCCGAAGAAGTAAGAACACGGTTTATACCTTTTTTTAAATTTTGAACTCCGTTCATCTCCTGCTGGAGCTCTGAAATCCTGTGATGCGCAAGCTCTCTATCTCAGGACTCAAGTAACTACTCTACTTCTTTCTCGTCTATACTTACATGTTTTATTTTAAAATGTAGTCTCACCTGCGTTGATTGATCTGTGAATTGATTGTTTAGATTGCTCATATATGTTCTTCTCTCAGTTTATATTACGGTGTTTCTGAATTTAATGATGCCCGCGGTCTCGACGTTTAAGCACGAATTAATCAATTTTAAGCTGCTTTTAATTAATGATGACGAAGTGTTTGATGGAAGTCCCCTAGGAAATTGTTAAACACTTGAAACTTACCATTTTAGGACTTCGCACTGTCCGTATGCTTCCGAGGACAAATGACCGCACTCTATAACATATTACAGTATCGTATGCCCTTTTTCGTGAGATTTCGTAGCTGTTGAAACATTATGCGGGGAAATATTTATATTATATTGATGATTTAAGAGATGATATGTGTAGGGGTTAGTGTATCGATGTTCAATGTTGTAAAAGTTTATCCCATATGTTTTTACGAAATTTAGCTGGTTTTGTTACTTCTCTATTTGGTTGGAGGGAATGAAATTCAGCTGGTTTTTACGAAATTTATATAATTTTAGCATCCTTTCTCTTATGATTTACATAATTTCATAGTTTTTAGGAGAAAATTTGTATAGGATTTCGGATGTCCAACTCTCCATTTGCATAATGGCTATGTGTATTTATAATACTTATATATGCTTTTTGATGGATTATGGAATACTACGTTGGGATAATAAATTAATGTTAGATATGCGTACTTGCAGGGATTGTAGTGAGCAATGAATAAGGGGTCAGTAATCACTAATAACATAATATAGATTCGATTATAATAAAAAAGGGGTAGCTCTTTTTAAAACCTAAAATCCAGAACCCAAATGGTTGCTTTTATTTGATTCCGTCCTTACTTTAGTGTTACAGATATTTCCTGTGTTTAATTACTGCCTTCTTGTTCTCTGTTTTATTAAAATGTGGGAAAAGCACGTCATCAACCAGTGGTACTATTAAGTCTCGTCTAAGTAGGGTAAACAACAAACATGGAAATGGACCTGGACGAACTTGACGATCTGAGCCAAGCTCCATCAAGATCTACTAGATTTGCCCCTAAGAGCTCTAAATTTAAACCCAAACCTAAAACCAAAGCACTAAAACTAGAATTGGATACCAGTTCCATTCTACCTTCAACGAAGGAGGAATCAGCAGAACCATTAATAGCAGCTATTGATGCTGGTAATATCGTTAAGGTAGAAATGGGGTCATCGTGTATGACCGCATCCACCAGCGATGTTATCGTAAACATGGATACTGACTTGAAGACTGAAGGGAACCAGCCGGAAGAAGATCTGATGGAAGAAGACAATCACAAAGATGAAGATCCTGTTGTTCGAGAAATTGACGTATTCTTCACACCATCCATGGGCTCTAACTCTCTGGTCAGTCTCTATCCCTCACTCTGCTATTTGCCACTACATCCATCCTGTAATAACGGATTATAGTTTATATGTCATATATTCGAAATCCTGAAATCTTATTCAACACCAGTGTTATTAGCTCTATCATGTAAAAAGTCTATACTAGAAACTTAAAAAATTCAATTTTTTCTATACATAACAAAATGTTATGGTAGTCTATGACAAATATTGTCTTTCTAATTGATGGTTGTATACATGTAGTATGAATACGAAGAATATAATTCTGACAAAACTCTATTATATAATTTTTGTTCAGCTTTACGTTATGCAATATCCATTAAAGCCCTGTTGGCGTCCTTACGAACTGGATGAACAATGTGAAGAGGTCAGTATGGATCTTCCAAAGAAATTTTATTACAGAAACAAAGTTGTGTTATTGTTGGAGCTTTGCTTCTTTATTGTAGGTAAGAGTGAAACCATTATCATCAGAAGTTGAGATTGATTTGTCAATAGATCTTGATTCGAAGAATTATGACCCTGCTTCAAATACCGGAGTGAGGATGACAAAGCAGGTCTTTCTTCTTTTACATATCAAAGTTATACTACCAAGTCTACTTCCCTTTTGCTGTAAGTAAAAGTTATTGTTTGCTACCTTGATTTGCTTAAAATTGGTTGAGGCATGCGAGAAACCATCGTCTGTGTAACAGTTGCTTATGTAAGACAAACTTGCAATAGTTGCAGAAATATCTTTGTGGTTGGTTGATATAAACTATTTTTTTCAAAGTACTTGCTACTAAATATAAATCTTTTTTTTTTGCCCAACATTGTGCTTTCCTGTTGGAACACATCATCAGAAATCAGTCACACTCTTAAGTTGATGCCTAAATTATTTATCATATAAGGTTCACAAGATTCTTGAGAGCTCTGCTCATCATTGGTATATGATTTGGATACTAAAGTTCCTAAATATCCTCTTGCCACGGAGCTGTGTGCTTTAACAAACTTTTATCTATAACTGTAATTTCATAGTCGATACTGGCTGGGCTGCTGCAACAACCCACAAAAATTTCTAGGAATACTGTATGGCCTAGTTCACGATAGGTCATATAAATGGTGGCATTGGAGGATAGAAATTTGCATTTATGATCTGGCACTGTATATAAAACCATGTACTTTTAGGCACTGAGTACTCTTAAGCATAGGTCCTCTAGTTAGAAATTTTCAGTCATCCTGAAAATGTATGATAATACAAGTTTGTGGTCTAACTTGCGAAATGGGGTTCATCAGCAATTCAGCACTCATTTTTATAATGTAAATAGTCTGCTGTGGGAAGCTTTTCAATTAATTCAAAAGTACATCAAAAAAGCAAAAGAAATAGTATGTGAAATCTTGGCAAATACGATTTTTAACTATATTTTCTAAGAAGAGTTGGTACTGAAATCATTACGAACCATCAGATCACTTGAATAATGTAATATCATAAGTCAAAGCATCTGTTTTTAAGTTTTTTGTTACAGACATATAGTTTTCTTGTTTGTTTCCTGTTCCATCTTTGTCTGTGTAGGTGGTTTTTGGGTCTTCCTATAGCTGCTGGACTGCTATCACTCCATGCTTGCTTATTTATTACATATATTAGTTGGAGACCACTTTCGTTGAGATCACATTTCCTTGTCCTTTTTTATTATTCTAGTAATTATAATAATTATTATTGTTAGTTTATGTTTTTAATAGCAAAAATATTGAACGATATTTAGGTTCACTGCTCATGATTACTTTTTAGGTTTTGTCATCTTCATGGAAGTTACCTTGTAGGAGTGGATACGCTGTTGGAGTTTTAAAAGAAAATAAGGTTAGCTCTTTCTCTTCAAGCATAATTTCTGAGCATAATATGATGTTTTGCTGCTTATTAGCTTTACTATTCAAATTTGAAAGTATGAATTGTCAATTTAGAATCAAATGTAAATGACAAAAGAAAATGTGAAGTTACTTGGGTATGGGGTCTTCACCTCAAAATTAGATGAGTTGTGTTTCAACATGTATTCTAATAAGATAGCTCTATAAAATGCTGAGTATATTGTCATTATATATTCTTGCAGTTGCACCTGAATCCTGTGCATGCAGCGGTCCAGCTCCGACCATCAATGCAACATTTTGGATCTGGGGCGTTAAGAAAGAAGAACATGGGACGCCATGACGAGGGTGCAGTTGAGGAAGAAAAATCTGTTGGACCATCGAAGAAACAGGTCATTTTATATATCTTTATTTTTTCAAAGGTCATTGAAGTTGGTTTATTACGCATCACAAATCTAGGACCCATTTTAGGTTCTGCTTTTGAATAATTCTAAACACAGTTAATCAGAAATAGTTAAATAGTTTACCCTCCATGCAGGGAAGTATATTGGAGTGTGTTTCAATCTAGGGTTACAACTATGAGGGATTATACATAGTAACTTGTTGCATAAGATACTGTATACAAGTTGTACTAAAATATTTGTGCTTTTTTTTTTTGGGGTGGGGGGTGGGGTGGGGGGTGGGGGTATAACAGTAGTAGGTGCATACTGAAACTGACAGTGTTACTGATTATATCTTTAATCCAATTTCTCGTTATCTGCATCTTACTGAAATAGGATTTAAACTTCTGTGTCGATCTTATTGCAGAACAAGCAGTCAGTGGTCCTAAATGCGGCATTGAAAGATTCAGAAGAGGTACATGAGACTCTCTTCATTGTATAGAATCATGTTGCATATAACATAATCCTACCAACTACAATCTACATTTATATCAGTTTTATTACTTATATTAAATCTCATTAATATTACTATAATATTATTCTTCATCCATATTAAAACTTCAAATAATATATAATTTCAAAATACTATAAAACCGTAATAGTTTTTTTTCTTCTTGTTACCGGTAATTTGATTTTAATTTTTGGTTAACTTAATATTTAATAAAAATATTATATATAACATTCATATTATATTTTAAATAATATATATTAATTTCAGTTAATACCCACTTACAAACTTTTAAAAGGTGGATTAACCCAATTTTTTAAAATATTATGTTATATCTAAATTATGTCCCAAATATTATATAATCATACTTAAAATGCCAATTTGTTAGGAATTGGTGAATTCCTGAGCTATTTGTGACTGTTTTTTTGGTGTCTTCTGTTTATATGAGAACTAATGAACAGAGATAATAGAGAAATAGAGGTAGATTTGCAGTAGATTAGAAGAAATCAGATAGAAACAGGTAGAAAGAAGTGAGCTTTAGCATAGGAGAGATAGTAACTTGCAGGAGAAGATAGAAAACATATATCTCAATTATATGAAAGTTGGCCTTTCAA
This sequence comes from Oenanthe sinensis, assembly GCA_028671895.1. Taxonomy (NCBI): domain Eukaryota; kingdom Viridiplantae; phylum Streptophyta; class Magnoliopsida; order Apiales; family Apiaceae; genus Oenanthe; species Oenanthe sinensis. The sequence continues at coordinate 43,058,966 of CM053805.1, read as the reverse complement.
ATGCAAGAATCTAAGAGATACATATAGAGTTTCTAAAAAATAGCATGTTTTTGTCCCTCTTCTGAATGTGGAATTGTTATTAGTGCATAAACAAGTCAGGTACATATATTAAACTCAGCAACAGTGAACTTACAAGAGAAGCTACCTAAGTAATTAAAAGACTTAAATCAGGGAAACATAGAAGGAAATAAAGTAAGCAAGGTCAAGTTAGAAGTGAAATCCACAGACTCCCATCAAAATTAATTAATACATCTTGAATTTTGAAGCTAATGACTATCACGTTTAGAGGATAGACGAAGGGAATTGGGCATATTTTTTATTAGAAAAAGAACAAAGGCTAACATCTACATGCTAACTGCATCCGTCAAATGATTGTGCTAAATGCTCCCTCGCCTTTTATCTTACCATTGAAAAGTCACCATATTGCAAAGACCAAGTAAACTATATATAATGCATTAATGCTACAGCTTGTGAATTGTTTCATTATCTTTTTCTTTTGAATGTATTTCAATCATTTTAATCATTTCTTAGAATATCTAAAGATTATCTTTGCAATACTCTCAGAACTGGATCCATCTCAAGTACCATGGTTCAAAGAGTGATGCTTCTAGCAAATATCTACAAAAAATGGTGGCAGAAGAAGGCTCTGAGATAGAATTTGCAATGAGCTCGTATGTCTCTAATACCATATTTTTTTCAATTTTTGTCCATTCTCAAGCCGGTTAATCTTTTATTAGACTGTGCAAGTTTAAAGGTGATTTTGTATTGAAAGTAGTTTTATTCACAAATCTTGTAGGTTTGATTATGTTAATTCATTTTGTCCCGGGGCTTCAAATCGACAAGGAGGTCCTTCTAAAAGGTAATTGATAACTCAAGGCGGTGTCCTGGTTTATCTTAATTAATCATTTAATATACTATATGTGTGTGTGTGTTTATAGGATGAGGTGTGCCACCAAACAGCTCTACTTTATGTCGGGAAGTAGTTGTTATATAAATCAGAACCTCATCCCCCCCTGGTTCTTTTGTCACCATTTTGAGTTCCTTTCACTTCGTGAGTCAAAAAAATGCACATATTTTTTCAACTGTTTTCTTATCCTTTCCTTGTTTTTTCTATTTGAGGTCCGGAGTAATTTATCCTCAAAGACAAAAGGTGAGATTATGGTGGGGTTAGACCAATTGGCTTTAGGGATCTTGTCACTTGTCAGCACATGTTTCTACTAAGACATTTGTTTATAGGGATATGCTTTTACTTCATGAATTATCTTTGGTGCTCATTTGGCTCAAATTTCTTTTTAGACAATGGGAAAGTTTCTATTCTTTAAAATTCTCTTGGCCAATATTTTATTATGTTTTAGGCATATTTTAGACATTGAAATATGTATTCGAGAGTGACTTATCCTTGAAAACTTCAAGGACTAGCTTCTATTTTATCTATCTGTTACTCTGTTCCACTGCAGATGGTATACTAAGTTTTTTTTTGTCTTCTGGTACGTGTGTCAAATATCAATGCTTTTATACATGATTTTTGCCCGTCTCCTTTGTTCTTCCTTAGTGGGGAAGTACTGCTGGATCTTGGTGAATGGAATTTCAGAACTTGTGTTTTTGGTATTTGTAATGTCCACTTCTTTAGATTATGTATATTGGAATTTCAGGTATCTGCTTTCATTACCGCTTGAAGATCGCTTAAAAACTTGGCTGTGTAAGGTTTGTGATTAACTTTGATATGAAATTTATGATAAAGATTTGTCACACTCATTTGTTTTTTGGCTTGTATTCTGCTGGCTGCTTGCCCGTTACTTGGGTAAAATGTACTTCATTTCAGTCAAAAAATCTGCATTTTTTTATTATATATTCTAATGTTTTTTTCCTAATTATATATTCTAATGTTATTTGTATGAACATGCATTCTCTTAGAGTATGTATTTGAAAATGTCTTTTAACTCTTTATTATAGTCTACGTGTTGTCCTCCTTTAATGTTTGGCCTATGTCATATATATATGCATTACTATGAGTTGTGGACTATCCTTTTTCCAGACCAGATTCACACACCAAACCACACCCCACCCATACACACATTTATATTTAACTCGGGTGAAATCACATATTTGTTTAGTAAAATTTTATACAATGGGCTTATATTTTCAAAACATTCATTGTAAGTATTGGACTTATGTGTAGTGTGGGGGGCGGGGGCACACTCATGATTTGGATTGAATCAAGAAAACAGGACCATGGACACCAATGCACCATAAAACAGTGCTATTAAGTAGTATTGCTACTAGAAATCTATGGTGAACTTTTTCACCTTTTGAGTTTACAATAGTAGTCGGGATCTTAGCTATTAGTTCATATCAGTTTCTATCCTTAATTTTATACAGATGATTTCATTATAGGTAGCACCGATTCATCGCTTTGACGTCCTCAAGTATCTAGCTCCAAGTGACTCTGTTGAAGATCTTCTAGAAGTGCTCAAGAAGCTCTGTTATTTAGTGCAAGGACTATGGGTTCCAAAAAGTTCATTGTTAGAACTTCAAGGGCTTGACGCTTTAGTTAGAGATTACGCCCTGTATTTGTTTAGCAAGAGTCAGTGCATCAGTAAAAGTGATTTACCACAGAAAAGTAAATTAAAAAATGCTATGGAAAATGTGCTAAGAGTGTTTGCTGTTCAAAGATCAGCCTTGAGAGATTGGAAATTTAAGGAACCTAAAGATATGTCATTTGTGCAACTTCATCCTGATATTGTCAAGGAACAAGAACAAGCTTGGGAAACTAGAGGTGAAAAGTTAAATACCCAAATATATGGAGAACGTAGTGGACATGGCCTAAAGAATCCTCCAAAGACTGATAGGACTGGTAGGCTTGTATCAATGGAAAATGCTAGCAGAGGCTTGCCAAAAGCTTTAACTAAAACACCTGCCAAGTCAACTATATCAGATGAAACTCGTGAAGCACTATTGAAGACCCTACAGAAACTATTTCAGAGCAACAAGGTTTGCAGGTATGGTTCTTTCTCTACCACTTGACTGGTCTGTGATATTGACCTGTTGAGTATAGTAACTATCAGTTCTAGCAAACCAAATTATCTTTATGTTGCTGCTTATGTAATTTATCAAGCACTTCTTTCGAGGATGTTGTTATCAGTTGTAAGAAAACATGTTAATGTAGTTAGAAGTTGATAGAATACATATTGAGAATACCCTTCTTGTTGGGCATTGATGTTGCAAAATGATGATATTGGTGCTTTGTTCTATTTGTGATAGTAATTTGGACCAAGTATAGTGGTAAATGGAAAGGGTTATTGGATGACGAGTGGGAAAGGCTGGATTCACCGCAGCATGAGCAGTGTGACGGGTGTCAAATTTATGTTGTTTTCATATATAGATGATATGAATTTCAAGTGCTCTTTTGTGGTTGGATAATAGACATCATATTTTCATGTAGGTTTATTTTGTATGGGCATTGTTTACAATCTTCTCCAGTAAATGAGTGGATGGATTCTGATGCATATTTATATTTTTGGATCAAATGAAACAAACTATCAGAGATTTACTATATTCTGGACTTCTAGTTATTGTATTTTTTTGGCAGCTTCCAACGCATATGCCAACTTCTACGGGATGTGGCAATTTCAAAAGACGTGCATGCAAAAGGTGGTGCTCTTGAGAGATCTGCAGCAATCGGTCTTGATGCTCCTCCAGAGGAGCTTCGAGCAATCATTAATCAAGTTGCTATAGATATTCATGGTGTCTATGTTTCAAGGACATCTACGGAGCCGTATGATGGATTGAGGTCATGTCCTACTGTTATATTCTTAACAAATTTTACATTCTCTAAACAATAGGATTGTGTAGACGCTAAATTGTTTTTTTTTCTTAATTTAGGAAAATTGTTATTGATTTTCTTCTTGTTGAGGGGCCAAATGCAAAGCTTAGGAAGTCTACCATCATTGAAGCTGCCAAAATTGCACTCAAGAGGGAGGAAATACCTATGGCCGAGTATAACAAGGTCATATAGTAATATCAGTAATCAATTTGCTATTACATTCTTTATACAATATCCTTCTGCAACGCAAAGTTTACATCATGCCACAGTTTTGAAAAAAATGTCATTTGTTATTGTAAATAGGGGGGGGGGGGGGGGGGGGGGGTTCACCGAAGTATTGTTTTTCCCTCTCCACTCCCTGATAAAAACCCTAGAAATGATTTATAGTTACAGACCTACAGCAACGTGGTTTCTTTATGATTAAATTTGATGTTCTGCTGCTGCAGGTTATGAGTGAATTGTGCGTCTCACGAGGCGCTGTGTGGGTGCTGAAAAGTGGCGATGGGTCTCCAGATGACAAGATTCACAGCTGACCCAGACACTACTGACACAACTGACCCAAACACAGCATTGTAATTGTTAAAACTCAGGAATATAATGTAGTTTTCAGAGTACTCTTTATTCCCATGTATACAATTAGAGTATATATATAGGACTTGATTTGCTTTATAAAAATATCATATATTGTGATTAGCACTAAATTTTATTGTGCAATTGTGCTCCGTTCATTTCTAATCAGCTGTCCTTTCTTTGGAATTTATAAGATAGATAGGTAGTTTTTTTAACCTTATTTATTAGTATTTTGACTAAAAATGGGATGGAGAGAAGGGAGAGAAAAGGAGTGTTGGGTGTAAATTAAAAAAACATTACTAATATATCCTTATTATCTAATTTTTACTTTTTAAAGTTAAAGATAAAGTTATAATTTGACGATCAATTACATGTTTTTCTTCCCACTCGGGAGCACGTTAATAAAACTAGTTTCACTCTTTAATTTTGAACTCAGAGGAAGGCCTTATTTCTTTCGATATAAATAAATTAAATGAGAAATTATATAAAAATATTTTCATACGTGATATTAATAAATTAAAATATTATTACAACACAAAAACAAATATAAACCAAAAAAAATAAAAATAAAAATAAAAATAAAATATAAATAATACTCGTAATATATTAAAACCACTTAAAAAAATATTAAAACGCGGCCTATTGAGTAATAATATAAATAACCCCAAAACAAAACCTCTGGCCCAACTATGTGGGTGTTTGGGGTTCCATAAACTTAAAATAAGTAGCTTATTTTTTAATTTTTTTTACATATTTTCATATTTTTTTTAAAGATAAATATTTGTTTTAGAATTTTAAAACCAAATATGAACTTACTTTTTTCTGAAAATAAGGGCTTATTTCTGAAAAGTACATACATCCCTACTTTTTTCCGGAAATAAGCCCTTATTTCCATGAGCATCAGTTTGCCAAACAGGCCCTGTATTAGCCCTAGATTTGCAATCGCATGAAAATTGATTAACAGTGGAAGGCAGAGCTAGGACAGAATCGAAACGATGACGGATTACCAAGGTAAATACGAAGAAGATCTGGCCCACAACGGCAACGGTTCTTCTCCGCATCTCAAAGATGTTAACAATCACGCTGCCCCCGATTCCAAATCTCAGGTTTAATTGTCTTTGATTCTTAAGGCTTTGTTTAATTTAGGCCCTTATTAATACATACATACATCCGTATATACTTTTATGCTGTTTGTTGTTTTGGTTCAACTTACTCATCTCAATTACAAAGTGAAATTTACTCTAGGTTATGTAGCGTTTGTTACAACAATGTGTATATATGGTTTTCTGTTGTGCTAACATATTTATTTATAGCGCCTCGTGTTCAAGTGAGAAGAGACAACAGTATGCTCTTTGTAGAAAAATTTGTGCAAATGTTTGAAATTGCAGCATAATTTTGCTCCTTCTCCCTAAATTATATGTTTAAGTACTCTTATCTGTTTTCCATAACCTGAGTTTTTGGTAGGCACGTGATTTTCTCCTTGGTGGTATAAATGCTAGCAATTTCGAATTGTGTATTAGAGTTTCTGAATTATTATTATTATTTTTGTTACAAGTGCTTTATTCTTCTGCCTTAAGTTTTTTTTTTTTTTAATGTTTGGTTTGCTTATTTCTTTTAGTTTCATTTATAATCTATAAGTTTTTGACTGAATCGTTAATTGCAGCGTGATTCCCGAGATCATGAAAGGGAGTCTTCTAAAAGTAGGGATCGAGATAGGGACAAGGACAGGGAAAGAGACAGGGATAGGAAAAGGGACAAGGAGAAGGACAGGGGCAGGGAGAGAGAGAAGGAAAGGGACAAAGACAGAGGTGGAAGCAGGGATAGAGATCGAGATAGAGACGGGGAAAGGGAAAGGGATCGTCACCATAAGGATCGGGACCGTCATAGAGAGAGGGAACGAAGTGAGAGAAGGGAACGTGGAAGAGGCAGAGACGACGATGATGATTATCACAGGAGCCGAGATTCTGAGAGGTAATGGAATTTGGGTGTTCTTATCACCTTGTAGATATACTTTCTTACTAGATTGTCCATGTCATATAGTCTTTTATTAATAATTATAGTTTGATTGCAGGAGAAGGGATTATGACAGGGATAGAGAAGAGAGGCATAGCCGTAGGTCCAAATCTCACTCCAGGGCTAGATCTGAACATAGATCTAGGTCAAGATCGCACTCCCGTTCCCGTTCACGCTCAAAAAGGTTTTTGTAATCTCTTCTCAGAAAATTGTAGTAAATGCTTCATAAATTAGCAGTTGATGATAGGTAAATGAATCTAGGTAGTCATTATGAAAACTATTATTCTATTGTTTTTCTGCATCCTGCATTCCCTACCGCTCAATAATGTGTTCTTGATTGGAGTATAAAAAATAAGTTTAGGGAACTTGAATTTAAAATCCTCTTATCATCTTCACATGTGTTCTTCATGAGGAAGCTTGCCTATAGATATTGCAAGATCACTCTTTATTGTATTATTAATGTACATTTTCTTACCTGAAAATTATTTCAAATATATTTCTTCATATTAATTTAACCAAACTACATATAACATATTTGTAAAATATCAAGTGAAATGACCGTGTAGAGGACACATTATGGATATCTATGTCTCCACTAGTACCAACTGTTCAAATTTGTATGTTTTATGTTTGAGTTTGGGTCGTTTGCTGTTATATATTAATATTGAGCTTAGTAGCTGAAGAGTGCTGGTGGCACCATAGTGTATGAAGGAAATTGAGGTGACCTATTATATTGTTGGTATCTCGTGATGTATATTACTTGTTGTTGGCTCTATTTCAGCATCAATAAGAAGGCTAACCTTCTTTAATTCTGCATATTCTGTCATGTTTTAGCATGTAATTATGGTTTGACATCCCTAATTACCATTTTTTATTGCTAGTATTACTTTATTACCTGTCTTCTAATTTGCAAACTAATCTTTTGGCTACAACAAAATCTCTTGCAATCACAATTATCAGACACCTAATTTGTGGTATTGGTGTGTCAGATTGGGGTTTCCTATGACAGTATTGGAAATCATGGTTATACCATCATCATCGGATGTATGGTTAGACGTCGTAATAAATTTTAATGGTTCTAGTTGGTAGTTGGATTAGATCAAGATTAGTGATTACTGTTGAAAACATTTCTCATCGTTATTTCTGTATCAAATTTTCTTTAAAGAATAACTACTAGCTATAAATGATGTTTGCTGATGGAATATTTTGCAGCAAAAGGGTTAGCGGATTTGATATGGCGCCCCCTGGTCCTGCAATGTTAGCTAATGCCGCTGTTACTGCTGCTGCTGCTACAGGTACATGTCTTGTCATGTATAGTTACAGTTTGCTTTCTGATAACTTTTTTTTTTTTTGCCTTCTTATGATATAGTGTGGAATTGCCATTCAATTCATGGTGTTATTTGGTAAGCATACTCAGTTCTTACATTTGCATGTGCAGTAATAGAGTCATCATCCATAAAGATGTATCTTTTATCTCTTTCTTAGTGAAATAATTCTGAAACTGAGAGAATTTTGGTTTTGTCTTGTGTTTTGGTGTTTGTTTTGTTTGTTCTTTGTCTTGTCTTATTTAAGAAGGCAAATTGGGCTACTGGCCCCTCTGTGCAATGGGGGTGAGCTGACTTCTATAGCTTATATGCACAAGGGAGAATCAGTGCTCCGGTTTGACGGATCGTCTTCAACCGGGAATTGCTTGTTTTGGTAGTTTATGAATATTTCCTCTAGTACTTGAATATGATGTATATTCTTGATAGAAAGACTTACACAATAAGAAATTTGAACTTGATTTATAAGTGATATGAAAGGTTGGTAATGTGTCAGTTGTGTTCAGCATATTGAATTGAATAATATAAAATATTAAACTTTAGTGAGCTGCTAACTCTGTACCCTCTACAGGCCAGATTATTGGGACCACCCCAGCCATTACTGGAATGTTACCAAACATGTTTCCTATAACAGCAGGACAGGTAAATTATCAGTCAAAAGTAATGGCTCATAATATCTTGGTGAATGCTTTGGATTGTATTTTCATTTATTTGTGTGCAGTTTGGATCTCTTCCTGCTGCTATGCCAGTTCAGGCAATGACTCAGCAGGTTTGGATGGAAAGCTTTACCAATCTATGTTATAATTTAGTAGACACCATTGCTTCAGTTCGTACAAATTTGAGGTTTTCTCCCCTTTTTTGACATTACTTTTTCTTTAATTACACCATCAGGCTACTAGACATGCTCGGCGGGTATATGTTGGGGGCCTTTCGCCAACTGCAAATGAACAGGTATCCTGCCTCATTTTACAGTCATTTAACATAGTTTTCTTTTAATCTTGTTGCATATGAAATTCCATGTTTGTTAGATTTGTTGTCTTGATACTGGCTATGTTTTGTGTACATTAGTCATTTAGTAATGATGCGTTATTTTTACTGGTATCGCTGCCAGTTGACATTCAAGAACTGGTAGTATGGCTTCTAACATTATATTTAAACTGTAAAATGTTAATTTGCTTTATGAGTTTGCCTTTTTGCAGTCGGTAGCAACCTTCTTCAGTCATGTTATGTCTGCAATTGGTGGAAACACAGCTGGTCCAGGTTAGTAGCTGTAATGTTTTTCTTTTTCTTTTTGAACACTAATCTTTTAGTTTACTCAACTTCTAATTTCTGCTGCTGTTGGTGTGGTCAGGGGATGCTGTCGTTAATGTTTATATAAACCATGAAAAGAAATTTGCCTTTGTGGAAATGAGATCTGTTGAGGAGGCAAGCAATGCAATGGCATTAGATGGCATTATCTTTGAGGTAGGTTGATAATTAATATCTATCGTTTGTAGGTGTAGAATACCTCCATTTCCTGAAGTTTAAGTGATAGTATTCATTGACTTATTGTTATTACAACTAGTGGCTTTCTGTTTTCCTTCCGTCATCCTAGCAATTTTATTCATTATCTATAAGCAGAAATGGTCCCCTTACTTCAGACGATAATACATTTTCCTACTATATAATGTGGACTCTTTTCCATCATAACTTTAAAAAAAAATCAGCCGATGTGAGAGGTGCGTGTCAAATGCCTCCTATTTAGTAAAAAGATTGGTGTCTTTGTGGTGAGGAAATTATTTTTCATCTGTAATAAAGGGTAGGTTTCATTGAGGAGTTAGAGAATTGTACTAGATATTTGGATGATCTTATAAAAAAATGATTTTCCGAGCTGACAGTAATTTCATAACCAGGGAGCGCCCGTGAAGGTTAGAAGACCTAGTGATTACAATCCCTCTCTGGCTGCTACTCTAGGTCCAAGCCAGCCAAATCCTAATCTGAATCTTGGTGCTGTTGGATTAACACCTGGTTCAGCTGGTGGGCTCGAGGGTCCTGATCGTATTTTTGTTGGTGGGCTTCCGTATTATTTCACCGAGGCACAGATTAGGGAGCTTTTAGAATCTTTTGGACCCCTTCGTGGTTTTGATTTGGTGAAGGACAGAGAAACTGGAAACTCGAAGGGTTATGCATTCTGCGTTTACCAGGATCTTTCTGTTACAGATATTGCTTGTGCTGCTCTTAATGGGATTAAAATGGGTGATAAAACGCTCACAGTTAGGCGTGCTAATCAGGGTACCATACAACCTAGACCTGAGCAAGAAAGCGTATTATTGCATGCACAGCAACAAATTGCTTTACAGGTAATTTTCCTTTGCTGATTCTTTTTTGTTTATTTATATTTATACAAAAATCTAATCTTCTCTTTATTGGATTGTGTTGGTTTGTTTTTTCAGAGGCTCATGTTACAACCTACTTCAGTTGTCGCAAGCAAGGTTTTATGCTTAACTCAAGTGGTTACTGAAGATGAGCTTAGAGACGACGAGGACTTTGAGGACATACTGGAAGACATGAGAACTGAATGTGGAAAATTTGGTAAAGCTTAATCTAGGCTCTACCTTTCAATTCTATAATATATATCAAGTTCTATTTGATCATTATATGCATTGATTGTCTTTGTGGCAAATCTTTCTGTTTTACAGCCTGTGTAGTCCACTAGTCCCCCTACATTCTGCTATATAAGATCAATCCACTTGCATAAAGACGACAGATGACTTCTAACCCTATAGTCATTCGCATACCCGACCCGTTCCCTTTATGGGTATATTTTGTGTTCGAGGGATATTGACTTTTTATCTTTGTTTGCTCAAACTTCTTGCAGGTGAATTGGTGAATGTAGTTATTCCGCGCCCAAATCCCAATGGCGAACCATCCCCAGGGGTCGGCAAGGTTGGTCCAAAACCATAGTTATTTCTTGGTCACATGATGCTACAGTATACACAAATATATATTTTACAATGCCGATTAAAGTACTCTTTTTTTCTTTAGGTGTTCCTGGAGTATGAAGATGCTGAAGGTGCATCAAAAGCTCGTGCTGGATTGAATGGAAGAAAGTTTGGGGGAAATCAAGTTGTTGCTGTTTTTTACCCAGAGAACAAGTTTCACCAACAGGAGTATGATGACTAGTTAATTTTGGCTTTGTCAGATGTCCCTTTATTTCGCAGGACTAGTAGAAATTAGATTTTAGGATTATGTTTTCTGTTGTGCGAGGTTAAATTTTATTACTCATTGCTTGAATTCTGGATATATAAAACCTGAGTACCAAAGTGATTGCTTTGTGGACTTGGTATTTCTTATCTGTAGTGTGGAACTAAATTGGTCAATTTATATATGCATGTGCCTGGCTATAATAACTTAGCTTCAATATAATAATGTGTATATATATACCGTAAATAACTCTTGATAAATTAATATTTTCAACATTTTTTATTATAACATAATAACAACGCTACATTTTTTATCTTGATTAATTAATAATAAATTTTCAATCTCGACATTTTTAGTTTGTAAATAATTAATAAAAAAATTCAGTCTTGACATTATTAATTTGTAGAGGGATAAATTAATAAAAGTAATGTTATTTGTGGCTGAAAGAAGTTTGAAATTTTCTATGTAGTGAGAGTCTTGCTCATTGTTGACTTGTTGTACAGTCTTCTAGTTTAGTTTTGCATTATGTATTACTTTACTACTTTCCAAGATTGAAGGACCGAGGATTGAAGACTTTCAGTGATTTTTTTGATATTTGAGTTTTTTCAAAAAATAAAATTATGATTTAATTATAAGTTTAAATTTTTTGAATTTCTGATATCTATTAGATATTCTTATATTCTTATAATTAAAATCAGTGAAAGGGCGATTGGTTAATGGAAGTTTATTCAAAATATATTATTACTTTTAAATTTTATTTCTGTATAGTTTAATAATATTATAAACTTTATTGATTAATATTTTTTAATATAATCTTAAATTTATAGTGTATTTTTGAAAGTGTTGTTTTAAATCGGATTTTCAGCTAAATAAGAATATTGAAAGTATTTCATTACTATATAGTATATTTATATCATTATGATTTAATATATTTTTTATGAAGCTTAAATTTAAATATTTATTGAACCATTTTCTAAATAAAATTAAACACTTAATTTTTATTATTATTCTATTTAAATAATTTTTAAACTTTTTTCTATATCATTAGTAGTCAAATAATTTTATTTAACAAAAAATAAATAATATGATATTAAAATATCATAATAATCAAAATGCAATTATTTTATTCATTATCTGAAATAAAGTTTCTAAGATTAATCTTATATTTTCTGTTCTCTATAAATTAGATTTTATCTACACGGATAAATGAATAATCAGTTAATCACATATTAAGATTTAGTATTTATATATCAAGATTTAGGTGATATTTCATTAAAATATCATATAAAAAAATTGTATTGTTTTCCAAATAAAACCCTCGAAGCTCCTTGAAATCAAACACCATTTCGAGCCTTAAACCCTAGAAATGTCTTGTTTCGCTCTCCGCCATGTCCGTCGCTTATCAATCTCTGCCGTCTCTAACGCCACCGTGGAATCACCAGCTATCTCAATGACCCGAGCCCAATACACATCCAAGCTTCGAACCGAACACGACCCAAACAAAGTCTTGGAAATGTATCAGGCTGTCTCTAAACTCGACATTTCCCCTCTCTTTGCTCGCCACGCTCAAGATTTAACCGTCAAGCGACTCGCTAAAGCTAAACGATTCGATGACATTGAAAAGCTTATCGAAGCGAAAAAAAGTGATCCAAGAGTGCAGCAAGAGGCTTTTGTTAGTACTTTGATTCGATCTTATGGGCTTGCTGGTATGTTTGATCATGCTCTGAGAATGTATGATCAAATGGGTGATTTGGGTACGCCACGAAGTGTTGTTTCGTTCAATGCCTTGTTGTCTGCGTGTAATCATTCCAAGTTGTTTGATAAAGTGTGCCAACTGTTTGATGAAATGCCGAAGAGGCATGGGTTTTTACCGGATAAGGTTTCGTATGGGTTGTTGGTTAAGTCGTATTGCGATGATGGGAAGCCTGAATTGGGGGTGGACAAGTTGAAGGAAATGGAGGAGAAAGGGATTGAGGTTACTGTTATTACATTTACGACGATTTTGCATACTTTGTATAAGAAAGGGAGGGTGGAAGAGGCGGAGAGGTTGTGGAATGAGATGACGGGTAAAGGGTTTGTGCCTGATACCGGGGCTTATAATGTAAGGGTAATGAATGCTCAGAATGGGAAGGTTGAAGATGTGGTGAAGATGATTGAGGAAATGAGAGAGGCGGGTCTTAAACCAGATACGATAAGTTATAATTATTTGATGACTTGTTATTGTAAAAACGGGATGATTGATGAAGCGAAGAAGGTCTATGAAGGACTAGAAGATTATGGTTGTAGTCCTCATGGAGCTACATTCGGGACTCTGATTCATTATTTGGGCAAGAATGAGATGTTTGAGTATGGATACAGGGTGTTTAAGGATAGCGTAAGGGGTAATAAGATGCCAGATTTCTGCATTTTGAAGCCTTTGGTGGTTGGGTTGGCGAAGAGGACGAATAAGAAGCGTGCCAAAGAGATTATCCGTGCTGCTAAGAAAAAGTACCCCCCTAATTTTTTGCAAACTTTGAAGAAGGTTGAAGAAGAGCTTGGGTTGCTTGGTGATAGTTCTGTTGACGTAGTAGAAGAAGCTGCGACTTAGACCTGTTGAAAATCTTGTTTTGTCCCCTAGTAAGGCCTTATCTTCCCTGCATGTTTTTGTAATTTTTCTAGTTTGAAGTTAAGTTTATTATTAACCTTAAGAGACATTATTGGAAAAATTAATAACTTCAGCTAGGCAGGGTATGGCGTCAATTTGAATTACTTGTGATGAAAAAGCTGTGCTCTATTGTGCTTTGACTATTGAAAATCTTATCAGCTCTGAATCTGCAAGTTTTATTTTGTGTCTAAATCCTTTCCTGTTTTTTATATGAAAGAAATTGTCATGCTAATTGCTAACTCTCCTAAGGACCGAGTCAATGTGGATCATGTGTAATCTTTTATTGTTTTATATGTTCAAAAGAATCAGTAATCCTGCTAAATCTTCAAATCATAAAAAAGGTGTGTCATTTAGTTGAGATCAAGCGATAGGACTAGATGAACAATGCCGTATAGGCCATCGGATGTTTGATCTGCGGAATAATTTGCTGCTTGCGCTGCACAGTGGGTGTGTGCAAGATTACTTGTCTGGACTGACCCTGGCTGCTGATTGTTTACTTGGCAGGAGATGTTTGCACAAAAATGGCTTGGATGTTGTGAGTTTTACAAAGCTTTATAGTTATATTCCTCTTTTGATATTTGATTTGTCAGCAACGACAATTTAAAAAAAAAAGTGAAATGAGATTTTGTCCATTTCCAGCTGAAAGTATCGGTTTTATGTTTTTCTCATTTCCACTGCAGTGTATCGGTTGACCAATATTTGGGACTTTGACCAATATTGGGGACCTTTTTCCTAATGGGATATCTGGACAAGTTTTCGCACACCTCGACCCTACTTCGCCATTAAACCGAATAAGTGAGTGATTAGTTCAACATTCCATTGTCAAGATCACTTAAACTTTAAATTTGAATTGTTTTCATGTAAAATTGAAACCATGTTTTTGAGGTCGTATTGAGGACTATAGATGCACAAATAATAAAAGGAAAAAAAATCATCTGAATTATTAGTCCAGAATTTTTGTTTCTTTCCAAGAAAAAAAAACTGTGTTGCACCCTGTGAGATTAATTAAAATACATAAATAACTATAATATAAGATTGAATTTTCTTTGGTTAACTATATATTAAGAAGGTTAACAAGAACGCAAACGGTTAACTATACATATTAGTGTTTTGAATTTTTATTTTTAATAGCAATCTACCATTCAAATTAATAATATATATATATATATACTATATATTTTTTTTATAATAAATTAATTTATTAATAAAAAAGTATACAATATTTATAATTACAATGAAAATTGAACTTATTTTAATCATATTTATACTATATTTTTAAATTTAAAAGATTAAAAGTTTCGTTAATGATAATACTATTCTAATTTAAATATAGAGTCTACTCTCTTAAAAATTATTTTACGGAATTATTTTAATTAATATATAATATATACTTATTTTAATTTAAGAGTAGAATAAAAATAATAAGATAAAAAATATGAAAAGGGGCCTCATTTCTTTCCTACTGAACATAGCTGAATGGACTTAACTGAACAATAAAATTCATTAAGATTGTTTGGTGTGATATTTTTAATCTGAATGAGTTCTTTCCGAATCAGAATTAACTGAACCATTCACTTTCAAAATGTTGGCCGAGCGATTAAAAAATATTTAAATGACTTGATTCTGCTATCTATTCAATTTTCACGTCATACTACTGCCATCAGCAAACATGAAAAAATCAGTATCTTATATTGTTGATGATTTTAAAATTCATATGAACTAAAAACTAGTCATAATTTTTTTTAATTTTAGTTTGAACGCATATGTTGTTATAAAAGTATTTAAATTAATATTAAAAAATAAATACATATTATTAATAAAATTGTATATACTTTTATGTTAATAGATGGTTTTTTTTTTCTAGTTTCAATAATTTAACTGATTAATCTTAAAATTTTAATTATTTAAATAGATAAAACTGAAAAATAACGACATATCAATCGAATTTATATATCAAACAATATTATTAGTGAGGATTGAGATTCATGAATCTTTCTATCATTCATCATAAATAAATTATTCAGGTTTACCGAAGGACCAAAAGTGTTGCATCGCATAAATAAATAACAGGAGAGAAGAAAAAGGAGAAAGCAGCGTGGTGTGGCCGCGAATACAAAACAAGTGCGAGTAAGATTCAGACAGTGAGAAGATGACGACTAGAATAGCCCCGGGAGTTGGAGCCAACTTACTAGGTCAACACGCCGCCGAGAGGAACCAAGACGCCACTGCTTATGTCGGCAACCTCGATGCTCAGGTTAATTCAATCTCTCCCCCCCCCCCCACACACGCATATCTATGTAATATACCCTCTTTCTATTCATCAACCCTTGATTTAGGGTTTTATAGTTATAATTGCAGTAGTCGTTGGGTCATTATCCCTCCTTCCCTCTCTCACGCATTTTCACAAACACCCTATCTACATTCATTTTAATCACACAACCATATTGATATTAATATTGTCTGCTTCTAGGGTTTGAATTAGCAAACTAGATGTAATGATAAGGAGAATAGAAGGAGAATGCTGATATGATAAATTGTTAAGTGGCACACTATGATAGGTTCTGTTATAACTATCACTAGCATCTAGCCATTCTAAAAGATTAATCTAAGTTAATCACAATCAAACAACTGTGTTTAGCTATAACTCTGTTGATCACACCTTTATGAATAAACAGTATGCCCATTAACTATCTAAGCACTGTGTCGAGTTAGAAGAATTCCTCCCCAGCCCTTGAAAGTGCACACCTAGACGGGGTGATAAGGTGTAATGTCTAACTATGTCATTGGATGATGATAGCCGCTGTTATGCAAACAATCGACTGTGCTAATAAAATAGCTTACTATTTTCAGTTTAGTATTATAGCAAAGCTATTATGAATTCAGTGCCGAATAAAGTAAAGAACACAACACAAGAGATTTTTAGCGAGGTTCGACCCCTATCCCCTACGTCCTGGCATCTTATCAACCCTGTAAGAGTAAATTATTAATCACTAAAAATAAAAAGTATTATAAGATACAATAATATATCACCCTGTAACCCCAATTGCTGAAACAACATGCATAAATCCCAAGCCAAACTTGAGCAAACAGCTTCGTGCACTTCAATGTTCTCCTCGAATTCCTTGAGCAACCTCTCCTTGTATTCCTTAGTTCTCGAACACTTGCCAAGAAGATCAGGCTAGATTCCTTGCCATTATTTCAGTAACTATCTTTTTCAATATGAATAATACAGATTTTTGAACTACATACAACTCGAGCTATGAATTCTCTTTTTATAGTATGTATATAACGTATATGTATATGTAAGCTCAGAGAGGATTTCATGTCAAAAGCTTTTCAAGAATAAGTGCAGAGAGTTGTTTTGTTCATTAACGTGGTTTTGAAAAACCTAAGCCGATGTTATATAGACAACGTAACAACGGCTAGTTAGAAGTAGTTATAGTAAACAACGTTAATAAAATAACTTCACTTCAAAGTTCAAACGCGTAACAAAACAATTTAAATTATAGGAGATAGGTTAAAAATGATTTAGAATTTGGTGGTATCTATCTTAGTAAGCTGTAATTGCACTCTGGCTTGCTAAAATGATGTTGAAGATATAATTTGTTAAATCCTGTTCAGCTTGCCATCATGTAAATATTATCTTGCAGCACATGTTAATACAAAAGCAAAATAGCATGATAAAATATATTGACACGAGTAAATAACTTGTTGTTTTGTGTGATCATCAAAATCAAAAAGGTTTCAATCTCCCCCTCCCTCTTTTTGATAGATTACACACCAATATTCAGGAGATAAAAATTCCCTATAAATTCATGCTTTCCTGTAAAATCAATTAGCAATCTATACAAGCAAATAAGCATTATCAAATATATGTCATGGCATCAGATAACATTTAGCAAATAAAACCATAAACATTCAACAATCATAATATAAATATGATGTTGTATTCATCATCAAAACATCACGCTATCAGCCCCTTTAATTGAATTTAGGGCTCATGAAATTTCTTCTGTGTTTACGTGCAACCCCTTTAATTGAATTTAGGGCTCATGACAAATTTCTTCTGTGTTCACGTGCAGGCGAGTGAAGAACTGCTATGGGAGCTGTTTGTTCAAGCAGGCCCTGTTGGTAGGTTCTCCTCTCTTTTTTTAAACGATTGTCTCATTTATACCAATTTTACACTCATTTATTGTGTACTGGATGTTGCATATAGTTTATATTGTAATAGCTCATAGTTATTAAGGCATCACCTAGGCATAATGGTGTTCAATTATGAAATGTTGTTTATTCTGCCTCGATTTAATGGTGGTAGGTGATGCCTGGTGCATTATGGGTTCCTCATTAGGTGAATTAGGCGTCTCCTAGGTATCCATTAAGCTCTCAGCTATATCTGTTGATTATTTTCCTAATATGTAGTTTGATTTTGCTTATTCCCGTGGGTATTGTATCTTGTAACAGTGTCGTTCATAAACTTGAACCATTACCATTTAAATTAATAGTAACACCCTTAAAATTGTTTGAAAGAAAAGTCATTAAAGTTTATATAATTTAAATAAGTGAAATAAACATATAATTTTCGAAATAATATCCTAATAAATTAAAACTTGCAATGTGTTGTTAAATTGGATTTGCTATGTCAATTTGGAATGTTACCTTTTCTTTTGTACTTGTATTCCTCATCCTATTTTGTAGAGCAATGGTCAAGACAATGCAACTTGTATATTTTATTCCAGAATGAACCCTGATATTTTTGCTCATATTTACTATTTTTGGAATATTTTCACCCCTCATAAATGTTACACTTCTACCTTCATTTTCTTTAATAATTGCTTGTATTTCACTGTTTGATGTTTTCCCAGTTAATGTTTACGTTCCCAAAGATAGAGTGACTAATCTTCATCAAGGTTATGGATTTGTTGAATTTAGAAGTGAGGAAGATGCTGACTATGTAAGTGATTTACACAGCTTTGTTAATGCTTTCACACTGTAACTATGTGATATTCTCTTTTGAGTATTGCCACTTGCTTCCTCCTGAGCTGGTTTAACTGTGTGTTATGTTTTCTTCTATATTTTAGGCTATCAAAGTTTTGAACATGATCAAACTCTACGGGAAGCCTATACGTGTGAATAAAGTACGGTTTTCTGTCTTTTGTACACCATTAATCTATGTTGACTTGTTAACAATGTATGAACTTAGCGAGCATGTATAATCTCCAGTTTGTAGCCTTGATTTGTTTGTGGTATTTTATTAAATCATTATTTTTGTATGTGTTCTATTGTCCAGGCATCTCAAGATAAGAAGAGCTTGGATGTTGGAGCAAATCTTTTTGTTGGAAACCTTGATCCGGTAAGAATTTAGTTTTTAATTGCTTTATTATATTTCTGCTTTGTTTTTATTGAATCCTTGGTGCGTATGTTATAGACTGACATCTCTTCATGTACACATTTGAAACATAATCCCTTGTTTTTTCTGTTTCTGCAGGATGTGGATGAGAAACTCTTGTATGATACTTTCAGTGCCTTTGGGGGCATTGCTTCAAATCCTAAGGTTTATTTTTAAACTTTATAAATGGAACTATAACTTTATACAGTGTCTTTTTGGAATTACCAGAAATTCCTGGTTAAAGTATCTTCAATTAACAAAGTTATGAGGCTGTTGTTCAGTAACTGCAAACTGTGATGCTTGTTCTCTTGCTGAATGGTTTTCCCTAATCCTCCACCCACATTAGCCTGTCTATTCCACTATTCATCGGTCGAGAGGTTATCTTTTCATCAGAATACTAACAAGTGTTAGATTACTGTTCATGCCTAAGAGATGTCCATTTTAGTGGTTGGACTTGGATTCCTGTGTACCTGTTGTATGCTTTAAGTAGCGATTTAAAACTATGTACTGTATGATTGTTTTTTTCCTTTACAGATAATGAGAGATCCAGACACAGGGAACTCCCGTGGATTTGGTTTCATCAGCTATGAATCTTTTGAGGCGTCTGATGCTGCTATAGAGGTTTGTGATTTTGCTGATTTTTAACTTGGTAGACATTAAGTGCATCATGGCAAGATCTACCTTCCCCTCTCAATACTTGGATTAAGAGTCAGTTGTTTTCTAAATTTTGCAGGCAATGAACGGGCAGTATCTTTGCAACCGTCAGATAACAGTGTCATATGCATACAAGAAAGACACAAAAGGGGAGCGCCATGGTACCCCAGCAGGTTAGACTCTTCTTGTATAGTTTTCCATATAAACAAACCTAGACATACTTTTAACATCTAATAAAAGTAAAATAGGACTAGTAATTCACATCTGGAGTTGGATTTGGAGTTGTAACTAGCAGGCCCATCTAGATTTGTCTCTATGATTGTTATATCGTTATTTCTAGGGAGAAAAACCAAGTAAAAAGAAAAGAGTTGTGCTACATAATATGGGTAAAGTAGGGAAGCTTACATTATGGTGAATGCAATTATTCTTGAATCACTCCACAGTTTGTAGAACATATTTATAGGCAAAATGCTTTCTGTTGGTGACACAATGGTCCATAACCAACTCTAGCCATGGATCAATCCTTCTATATATTTGGATACAGAGACATTCAAAGGTTCAGAGTACTTCAGGTGAAGTGTGTAATTAATATGCTTTGAAATAACTGTGGTCGGTGCTGGTCGTCTGTCGCAATTGGTGTACATTACAATATCTTGTTTTTATATCCTGTTTTAACTACATTATATACAAGGCTTTAGGGTAAAATATGTTTTGGTGAATGCACGTTGTGCATCTACAAACTCTCGAATACCTTCACTAACATTACTATTTGTTACGATAAACGTCAGAGCGAGTTCTGGCTGCAAGCAATCCTGGTATCCAGAAAAGCAGGCCACACACTTTGTTTGCAAGTGGACCCCCTTCAGTTAGCAATGTAACACAAGCTAATGGTGCTACTGCCCCTCTTCCTCCACGGCCTTTTGCAAATGGGGTTGTTCCTTCTCCCCAAATTCCGGCATTCCGTCCTCCACCACCACAAGTCTTCCCACAAATGCAAATGTCTGGCCTCCCACCATCATGGCAGGGTCAACAACAAGGCCAAACACTTGCACCACCTCCCATGCAGCAGCCACCACTTCAGCATTACAGGCCGCCTCCACCTAACATGCCACCACCGCCACAGCAGATGGCTCAGATGATGAATAGGCCTCCCCCGCCTCCAGCTGCCATGGGTGCCCCACAGTATTGGAGGCAGCCTCCGCCCCCTCAGCATATGGTTGGTGGACACCATGTAATGCAGCAAATGTCCATGCCACCACCTCCACCACCTAATGCGCAGCCGCCGCCACCTCCTGCATCAAGTTGAAAAGCTTGAATTGTTTTATTTGCGTTTCTAACTAGAACTTAAAACCTTTTGATGTATATTTTTTTATTTTCAATTACAACTATAGCAATTGTAGAATTTTTTGTTTGACCGGCGTGGACGATTTAAATTCCAAGGAACTGACGATTAAATGGCTAAAGTTTCTGAGACTTGTAGTTTCACATCCAAATTATGACATGTTTATATGATCTCCTGTCTTTTCCATTTACTCTATGGTCCTGGGAACGCAAACGCTGTAGCTTAGTTGTGCAGGCTAGTGTTTATATTATATTTGCTAGAGGTACTGCTTGCTTGTGAGTTGTGAACTTGTGATCTCATACTTGGATTCAGAATGCCCATCGATAAGGATTCTAGAATAGCATCATCTTCTTTACTTTTTTGAATCTATAATTTCATCAGTAAAATGTAAATGATGCCTCCCTTTGAATTTGTAATTTCGAATTTTTAGACTAGTTTTTAACTCATTCTACCCATCGTTTCCTTCTCAATGTGGTGGTCATTGTAAATAAATTTTGCTTGTTCAGTTCATGCACCAAGTAAAAATACCTGCTCTCAGTTGTAAAAAGTAAAATGAAAATGTTATGAAATTTGTATTGATGTTCTCTTTCTTTATTTCATAAACCTAACCTTGTGAAATTATAATTTTTCATTCCTGTATATTAAATAAAAAAAGCCAAGTCGCCGATGAACATAATTGTATAATTGTATCCTTAATCCACTGTTAAGAACATATGTACCAAAGGAATTATTAACGGATTGCTGAATTTTACTAGTATATCAATTTTTCTTTACTAGTATTTTATCAATTTTTCCAGTAAGATCGAATTTCATCGATCCGTTAGCCAGTTCATAAAAAATTGATGGAATTATTGTTGGATCAATAGTTTGATGAACCAACTTCGTATGTGAAAATATATCAAATTATTGATTCGTTGGACAAATTAACTATTTTTTATTTGCAGCCACTGTAAATCGACGAATGATTGACTGATTGAGTATACCAGGCAGCCAGGAGTACTGGAGTAGAACAGTGTAGAAGGGTTCGAGATGCTCGGACAATGCATGCCATGTTACAGTTAGATTGAGTATGCTCGGACAATGCTCAGGCTAGACATTTTTCCATAGAGTTAAATCACGTATTCCTGAAATGGACCGTCACAAGGTGAAGCATAAAGGCCCAGAACATGAAGGAGTTTCTTATTATACTTGTGTGACCTGAACTGACCTGACACTGCAACTTTTCATCTCTGACACCCAGTGTCCTGTCCTGTACGTGTCATTTCCCACACCACTCTGGCACTCTTCTTCTAAAGCCTTTTTCCCCAATCCATTTCTATGACAACACTCTGACCCCCAAATCTTTTACTTCAATTTTTGCTATTGCTATCCCAAATGCCACCCGAGATAGAGATATCTAGTACTTTTACACGGAGAGAGAGAGAGAGAGATTTGTCAGTTTATCTATCTTATTTTACTCACTCCCGAAACACACAATCTCAGTTTTTGACACAAATTCCAATGCACTCCACCATCTCCAATCAAACGGTATCAATCACCACCCCGTGACTGATCACCAGGATTATACATACATGCAATATATTTTCATATAAAAAATACATCAAGTTAAGAAGAGGCAGTGCTGTGCAAATATTAACCACCAGATATATACAGCTACTATCATGTAGGAATTGCTTAATATGGATAGCTAATCTCTGAAACCTCAAAGTAAAGACCTCCAAATATTAGTACACTGCGACCTAGATTTTAAAGTCTGCTTCAGATGAGAATAATAAATCTTAGGGGGTAGGCTTTTGCGTACACTTCAAAATATATAACTCTGGCATTTAGACGGAATCCACAGGTTCCAGTCCTACTGTCACTTGCTGCCATGCTCAGCACCTACAATTATTGCTCTTTTTATTATTCATTTACTGTATGTATATCCATCAGGTAAAGTTTTTTTTTTTTTTTTGCTAAATTCATCGGGTAAAGTTGATTTCCCCTGGACCTGATGAGGGAGGCTTTCGTATTTCAGAATTTTTGGCCATAGCCAAATACAATGATTGTACTTGTTTCTATACATCTCCACATTGTAATGAGATTTTACGCATTTTTCAAACGGTTAAGAGTAATACGATTGCTAATTAGGATCAAGCATTTTTCTTTGGTCACATTTATATCGAAAAACAATTGAAGTTAAAATCAGGCGAAGAATATTTTGATCGAGGGTACATGTTTAATTTCACTTGGCATTTTTTTCTTTTTCTTTTATTTTTAAAAGAATAAGGAATGAACGAGGAGGGTTGGGGCATGGGAGTCAACGACAAGAAAGAAACTAAAAAGAAGGTAATAATATTTGTCCCACTGGAGCGGGGCAATAGCAATTCATTTGGGGATGCTCTGTGACTATGTCTCTTGTTACTGTAACACTTATTAATTGTGATGATGAGTTTCAAGATGCGGAGTGGCTCCGATCATTTTTAGATCCCCATGTGCTGCAAACAAAACCATCATCTACACTCCAATTAATTCTATATATTGGTCAGCAACCACGCGATTCCCAAAACACACTATTCTTATCGAGTGTTACAACTTTCCGCATTTGAATTCGATTATGTTTGCTAACTTTACGTAGATTGGTAGCATGCATGCGTATGTGTATGTATCATTACATCCATTTCATTGAATTTAATCATGTCTGCTCCATCAAATTGTAAAAATGTAGCATTGAGTTTACAAAGAAATCGGTCACTCATCCGTCAGCCGTCGAGAATGACCAGCTAGACTAGGATTTGAAACAAAACTATCAACATCAAATTGTAAATTTTAAATTATAATTATTTTTTTTGAAATTTGGAATAAATTTTGATCGCTAAAATACAAATATACGTACATACATATATGATTCATGTGATTGAAATTATTAGTTACAGTACATGTAACATGTTTGTGTGTTAGGGTTTGAAGCCAAGGGACTAGGGAGTACGTTATGTAAGACTCCAAACGGGTAACGACGAAAAACAAAAAAGCAACAAAGATACAAGCTAGAAATAAGTTGGCCCGTGTACTAGTGAATAGTGGATGGTGTTTGTATTATTACGTAGCTCCGCTGCTCCCAAGTCCTATGCCTACATTTGGTAAAACCTGATATATAAAGTAATCCTGTGTAGGGTTCAGATGCACTGTCATAATATTTCCTACCATTTATAAAAACTCCGATCCGTAAGCTGCTTCATTTTACATACGAGTATACGACCGATGCACAGAAAAATCCTGATTTCTCATGTTCATTAACTTAGGAAAATCTTAGGCAACCTTATTACCTTAATACATTAAAGTATTACTTAAGCGGAGTGATGCTTAAGCGGCAAAAGTATATAGAGCTATAAACCTTGGAATGCAGGTGCTTAATAAACATAAATTGGAAGAGAAAAAATACATAATAGCATTGCATTAGATTTATAAATAACAGCATCGAAGACTAGTAATTAACAGTAGGAGTAGTGGGAGAATGAACAGAAAACATAGAGTTCCAAATCTCAGCAAAAGCCTGAACAATAACACGATGATGATGTCTGGAATTCAAGCTGAGAAAACACTGCAACAGCTGCTCCAGCTCTTTCTCCTCAAACATCTCCTTGCCGTATATCATATCACTCATCGATTTCTTAAAATCCTCGTACGGATCCACCGACTTCTTCACCACCGCAAAGCTCTCCTTCACCTTCCCTTCCACCGCACACGGTATCAGCTTCCTCAACACCGACAGCCTCGCCGCTGACTCACTCTCCGACACCTTCGATGACGTCATTGCCTCTATGTTCTTCTTCTTGCTTGCATTCTTCTTCTTCTTTTTCTTGTAACGTGACGCGGGCTTCGACTCATCCGTTGTGAAGCTTCTAGAAGAAGATGAAACTAGGGTTTCGGTTGAGAAGCTTCTAGAAGATAGGGTTTCTGCTGATGATGTACTGATGCGGTTGTGTTTGAGTGTCGTCGTTTTCTTCTTTCTACGACGTCGTTTCTTCTGTGGTGGTGGTGGAGGGACGAGTGTGGGCGCTAGTATGTCGGTGTCGTCCGAGTCGCCACCCGAG
Organism: Oenanthe sinensis; assembly: GCA_028671895.1. Taxonomy (NCBI): domain Eukaryota; kingdom Viridiplantae; phylum Streptophyta; class Magnoliopsida; order Apiales; family Apiaceae; genus Oenanthe; species Oenanthe sinensis. The sequence continues at coordinate 43,033,956 of CM053805.1, read as the reverse complement.
ACGGAGGAGTTGTAGATTTTCTGACGAGGTGATTCGTAGTCGTTTTGGACAATTACGTTCCATTCTTGATGGTCGTTTTGCCAGTGAAAGTCGAGTGGTTTTGCGGTGTTTTCATCGTCGGATGAGTTGTTCAAGTTGGAAGAACAGCGGCAGAGCAAGGCGGAGGAGAGGCGGCGCTTCAAGGAGAAGATACGACGGCGTTTGGATGGCTGTGGAATGGTGGTTGAGGTGGGAGGGGAGTGTTTGGTTCGGAAGACGCGCGTTATACGTAGTCTGAAATGTTTGGCCATTGTCAATCAAGAGGGAGACTTTGAGGGTGTGAAAATAGATATATATGCACAAATTCAGAAATGTGACTGTGTTTTTTCCTAATATCACTGTTTCGATTTTACTGTGATGACAAGTAGCAAGCATTAAGATAAATGAATTTTAACAGATTCTGTTGAAATAATTATAAATCCGTTGCTTTATGATTTTATAAAATATTATAATTACAATAATAACCTTATGTACTCATATGGGAATACTCTTAATCTCATAAAATTACGTAAGATAACATTACAAATGTAATATCCGTAATTTATTTATTTAGATGTTAGTAATAATAATTAGAATTATATTAGAATTTGTAAGATTATTTTCTTTAATCATAATATTTATTATATTAAATTTGATTAGAAATAGAATTTGTAATAAAATAGTAATTAGATTAGAAGTAAGATAATTATTAAGAGTCTATATATACATATAAACATATGAGTTATTTATTAAAAATCCTAAAACTAGTTGTTCCGGTCAAAAGGAAAACAGGGAAATTTCATGGTAATATGCAAGAATCATACATCTCCGTTTTTAATTCTTGAGTTTGATGTGTAAATGGAGGAGTGCGTGGGGATTATATATAAACACAAACATCGTTGAAATATGGGTACGGTGAGATACGGACATAATGAAAATACTAGCAGGCTAAAAGTATCATATTGGGTCTGGATAATTTCTTTAGTATCTATTATTGCTATTCGAATGTACGGATTTCGTCCCTTTTTATTTCAGCGCTACTCTTTTTAGGATTAATTATATTTAATTCGTTCTGTTCGTAAATATGCTCCTCCCGTTGTCATTCGTTTTAACTGTTTTGATTTTCCGAAAGTTATTTTAAAGTTGGTTTCGAAATATCTAAATATTTGTCTTTGCAATTTTCGAAAATTATGTATGTTACATATATACGTGAAATATTTGTTCAGATGATTTTAAAATTGTGAAAATTATTTTATTTGAGCCCTTGGAGTGATATAGGGTATACCGAGTTAACCAGCTGTAGGGGTACTACAACCATGTCATTGCGGCACCATTGACATGACACTTTCGTGACAGTGTGATTGGTAACGGCGTATCCTTTTAATAGCTCGGGAGACGAACTTTGCACATTTGATATTTGTTTGAGAATACGTGGGTGCACCCAGAGTTTGATTTGATTTGTAATTGATATTTGACGGTAACGTTGTATATGCCGTACATGTTGTCCTGTTTGTTGCACACATTAGATACCCTATGATGTGTGTGTCTGTTATCTGTTTTGATATCGGTATGAAGTATCCTAACCCTTCTTTACTTTAGCCTTGTCTTTAAAAATTAAAGTTTATTTATTATTATCAAATTATATATCTTGTTTCTTGTTTTATAAATTGTATTCTAATTCGTACTAGACATTTGGCTCATGCCGTGTTCTTCTTCTGGCAGGTACTTAGGGGGATCTCGGGCTATGTAATGGAGAGCTACCATTACTTCATTTATTAGGACATTTGAACTTCTCAGATTATTTTAGACATTTTTATTGTTAGAGATTTTTAATTTATTCGCATTTATCATTTTGAATTATTTTGGAGGTTTTGATATTAGTTTAGCGATCTGTTAGACCTATTTAATTATTAAGTTTGGTGAATTTTAGTACCCTGTATACAAATTTGTGATTTGATAAGTAACCCCTCATCTCATTTTTGGGAAGGGGTGTTACAATGAACATTAATCACTTAAATAATTTATTTATGTATATTTGTAAATGCATACAATTTCTTAATAATGTTGCTTCCTTCAATTTAATATAATACATTTGTTTTTTTAGAAATTGATTAATAAACTTCATTTTTTAATATTTTAGTTTCAATTCTTGTCTTTGAAAATGTAAATTATATCGTTCTCCATAATTTTTATATAATTTCCTTCTTTTAATTATGTATTTCACATATCAAAAAGTTAGAATTAGAAATTATAGTCGGGACTTGTAATTATTTTATGTTCATTCCGGTATTAGTAGGCATGCAGACAAGTGAGAGAATGGACAAGGGTACTTTTCTTTTTTATACTAGCTGGGCCTCCTGGTTCATGCAATTTACAAACATGCCCTCATTAAATAAATTTCCCGAAACGTTTTTCAAATGCCACATGTCTCATTTTGATTGATTGTAAAAATAGAGTAATGTTAGGAAATCAAACAAATCTCCCAAAAAAAATTCTCAAAATGATGTGGCATGATTCATATGTCAAGATGAGTAGTTTTAATTGATGTGATTGATTTGAATACAGAAGGATTCATCTCATTAATTATTCTCACAATCAGTCAGAACGAGACATGTGTTATTTGGAAAAAAAATTGTAATTTTTTTTCGATTCTCTAGCATTACTCGTGAAAATAATTAATGAGATGGACTCATATACATTCAAATCAATAATATCAATTAAAACTACACATCTTACCATATGAATCATGTCATATCATTTTAAAAAATATTTTTAAAAAATTTGTTTGGTTCTCTGGTATTACTCTTTTGTCTTTGACGGAGTCGTGACTCCCTGCATAATGTTAGCCTGTTCTTTCTTTTTTTACAGCAATCAAGCCAAAGTGATGGGATGTTTCTATCCAAAAGTAATTGTTTTTATTTCGGGTTAAATGGCTTAAACATCATTGAACTGCCCCCTAAGTTGCAGTTGGGTAACTGAACTCAAAAAGGTTGCAGTCAACTCATTAAACTGATAAAAAGTTACATTTAGGTCACTGCCGTTAACATGCATAACGGAATGAACGGAAATCAAGTTTTTTTGCTAAAACATAACTGAACTGCCCCTAAGTTGCAGTTGGGTAACTGAACTCAAAATTTTATAAAATCTATAATTTATAAATTTCTGTTATAAAAACTAACAGATTTATTTAGAAAAAAAAAACTAACAGATTTATTTAGTAAAAAAAACTAACGGATTTATTTAGTAAAAAAAACCAATGAATTTATTTAGTAAAAAAAAACTAACGGATTTATTTAGCAAAAAAACCAATGAATTTATTTAGTAAAAAAAATAACGGATTTATTTAGCAAAAAAAACCAACGGATTTATTTAGTAAATAACAACTAACGGATTTATTTAGTAAATAAATAATAATAGATTTATTTAGCAAAAAAAACTAATTGATTTATTTAGTAAAAAAATAAAAAAAATAACTGATTTATTTAGGAAAAAAACAAAAAAAAATGAATTAATTGTTAACGGCAGTGACTTAAATGCAACTTTTTTGCGTTCGGTTATCCAATTGCAACTTAGAGGACAGTTCAGTGATGTTTTAGCAAAGATGAGTTAACGGAATCCGTTAAAGTCAAACATGAGTTAACGATTGTGCAATTTTATTTCAGTGTAATGACCTGATTGCAACTTTTATTTAGTGTAGTTAGTCGATTGTGAACTTTTTGAGTACAATGACCCGGTTGCAACTTGAGGGTGAGTTTGATGATGTTTAAGCCATTTAACCCTTTTTATTTCAGTCACAGAGGAAATAATATGATGTTACCCATGAATATTCAATCTTAGTCGTGCATCACCGGTGAGATCAGTGAAAAAAACACATATTATCTTAATTTTTATAACTCCATTTTGATGTTTTTAGGTACATCTCCTTTTTCGAGATACATTTTATTAATAGTATCTTAATTTAAATTTTATTGACACTTTAAGTGCAAAATACATTTGATCAGGGCCGGCCCCGCGGGGACCGAGACTCAAAAAAATTTGGGCCACGTTTTTTTAAAAAAAAATAGTGTATATATATTATTTAGTTTAAAAAATTATAAAGCCAATAATTTTCACCACATATAAATTATTAATTTAAAAATATAAATTATTATATATACTATAAAATTAAAAATAAGTACCAATTATATATATATAGGGGAATGTTAAAAAAAAACTAATATTTTGGAGAAAATTAAGGTACTTTTATCGACCGTTGATTTCTAATTGATCTCATGATTCATATTAAATTAGACTATTAAATTAGAATATTAGTTTCCTTTTCAGTTGTTTGACATTTATTTACATATATTTGGAAACTATTACAATTTTGTTAATTATATAATTAACGGTGTAGATGATGGTCTCTAAGTTTTCTATCTAAAAAGTTTTCTCTAGATCCCTACTCCCCCCCCCTCTCTCTCTCTCTCTCTATATATATATATATATATATATGGGAATGCTTAAAAGAAAACCAATATTTTGGAGAAAACTAAGGTACTTTTATCAATCGTTGATTTCTAATTGATCTGATGGTTCATATTAAATTATATATATATATATATATATATATATATATATATATATATATATATATATATATATATATATATATATATATATATATATATATATATATATATATATATATATATATATAATAGAGTTGGTTATTCGTTATTAAACTAGATAATTCATTATTTAAAAAAATAGAGTTGAACTAGTATTCAATTATATATATTATATAAAAACAATACTAAACTACTATTTTATGATTAGTGGGAAATTGTGTTAGGATTGAAAAACCCTAATCAGCTAAAACATTGTCTTTAAACTTATATTATATGGTTCAATACTCATATAGACATATATATATATATATTTTGATGTAAAAAATCATTCATTTTCAAACTTTTAATGAGAATTTTGGACTCAAGTTATCTATTTCAGGTGTTATTATTTTTTTATAAGTCAATTATTTGAGTTTTGATTTATATGATGTTACCTAAAAAATAATTATCTTGATGTGAAAAGAGAAACAAAAGAACAAACGAATTGATAAGTTAGAAGAGACATAAAAAAATAGTTATGGATAATTCTGTTATCGAAAAATTAAAATTTTCAAGCAAGTTTGATAAAAATTTGGTAAAAATAAGTGAAGATTTGAAAAAATTTATCGTAAACTTCGGTTATATATATCATATGCTTTTTTTAGTCATGTTGGGAAAAATAATTTAGAGGCTGATTTAAAATTTTCATTTCCGGGTCTGTGGTAAGTCGGGAATGGGCCTGCATTTGATACGAAAAACAGCATCTAAAATTTCACAACGCGTATGTAACATATATATTCAATGTACATTATATTCGAACTATATCACATTAATTAACTTTAGGGTCATGAACAAGTTGCTTTTGGTTTTGAATGTATAAATAAATCATGTTAAAATTTAATATTATCTCCAATTTATAGTATTATTCATATATATTAATATTCAAAATATATAATTAGATTTAATGTAAAATTATATATTTTAAAATTCCATTTAATATAATTAGATTTAACGTAAAAAAAATTAGATTTAAATGGAATATATTAAATCGAATTTTAAAATATATATTTATTTGATAAAATTTTAAATTTAAATAATAAAAATAACTGGTTCTTTTTTACTTACTAAAAATTAAACAATTATTAAGAAACGTAAATTTAAATTCTTTTAAGTGAAACAATATATTGACGATTTTACGACGCAAAGCCCATATTCTTATATCGGCTCCACTCACCAGTCACCCCACTAGATTAGATTGTTCTAAATCCGAATCCATCGGATCATTCCTTCTTCTAACCATTACTTTAAAATATCACCTACTAGTTTATTTAGGTAAAGGTTATGTTCTCGTATTATAGCATTTTTAAAGCTTTTATATATTGGTTCTTAACTTTAAATTTGAGGAGGATGAGTTCTTTCAAAAGATTTTTAATGGTTTTTTAAATTATTAAAAGTCTTTTAGAAAAAAAAATATTTCATCCCCACTCCTAATTAATATTATATGACATACTATATTTATAAAATCAATCTTTTTTTCTTTCCAACATTTTATATTTTAATGAATTTAATTTATTTTAAATAATAAAAATTTGAATAAAGAGTGAATATAAAAAATATTTTTAGAGATGAAACCGCCTTAAATTACTAAGAGCCAATAATTTATATTATATTTAGAAAAGAGACTAAAAGCCTCTTGAAAATGCTTTTACTATTTAAAGAAAAAGTTATATTTTGATAAAAAAAATATTTTAACATATCTTTCATTGTTCTTTTATTTTTATTTTTTGCTAATATGTATCGGTCATTGTTAATAATAAGAATACGAATTTTTCAATAAAAAATCCTATTTATATGAAATAGGTATTTTAAATATTTATATTTCAGTTTTTTTCAAAGTTTGCGTTTTGAAAATCTCGTATCAGAGGCACACCTATAAGACATGTGTATCTTGTTATTATAATAAAAAAAATCGAAGTAAAATAACCAAACGGGAATACTTATTCTGTGTATCCAAAGAAGAATTCATATCTCATTTGTTAACAATGGTCGACTGGTCGTCGATTCCAGAATGAACGTTTTTTATAACTTCAAAATCAAATTGGAAATAACAACCACCTTCTTGTAAGCTCAAACATTATTCCTTCTGCGTAGGCTGGAAAAAAAATCAAAATATTTGATATTTATTTGAAATATTTGTATTCATATTCGAAATACACCGGATATTATCCGTAACTGAAATAAACCGGATATTATCCGTATCCGAATCTGACAATTTCGGATACGAATATGAATATGGGTCTATCCGTATCCGATAATATCTGAATCCGAATTTAAATATATATAATATAAATATATATATTTTATTAAGTTCAATTTATAAATATATGCTTTTTATTTATTTTTAAAATTATATATTTTTCTAAGATATATATAAATATTATACATATATATCATATTAATTTAGAATTTTAAAATTTAAAAAATTACATTTAAAAATGATTATTTATTTATTTTTAAATTATAAAACAGGATTAAGATATTATCCGGATCCGAATATTATTAGTCGAATTCAGATCCGGATATTATTCGCCAAATTCGGATTCGAATATATTGTTTTCGAATATTTTGAGATTCGGATACAGATTCAGATCTGTATCCGACCGAATCTGTATCCGAAATATTCGTTTAGCAACCCTACTTCTGCATGATTCATGATGTTTCGATTTTTATGTAATTAATCACTAGACTGGATTGATACTCAATTTATAAATATAAACTAGTCTACTCAGCCGCGCTTTGCGTCGACCTCGTAATATATTTTTAAATATAAAAATATTTATTAAATAAATAATTATAATACATTATATAAATTTGTGAAAAAATACTTATTCAGTTGATTTTTGAAGTAATAAATGATCATTTATCATATATGACAAAGTAAAAAAAAATATAGTGAAATAATTTTGTAATTTAGAAAAATTGTTGTGAACAATAATTTTATTATTTTAAAAATTATTATATTTGTTATAATTATATTTTTTTTCTCAAATTTCAAATATTAACTTATTTTTAAAAATATATAAAAATTATAACATAAATATTAAAATTTAACAATTAATGTGATGAATAATGAGCCGGCCTCTTATTAAAAACAATTTTTCCTAATAAGTTGCTCTCTTTGATCTTATTCATCTAATTGGCTCTAATTCTCTCTAATTCTGGATGCAACTAAATTTATTGTAATTTATTTTTCTGATACCTTAACTTTTAATTTATAGGTGATGATCAGATATCTTTTACATGTAAACATATTCAATTTAGTTAATAATTAATAATTATCTTATATAATATTTTTATATATTACTTTCTTCAACATATTATATATATATACTTATCTTGTACAATTATTTTCTTTCATAAAAATAATAGTGTGTTATCTAAAATTTCGATGGTGGAAAAAGAAATTTTAATTATCAATATTTAAAATTATAAAAATCTAAAAAAATTAAAAAAATACTTTGAAGCGATTTGAAGGGCGCCACCTAATCGCACTCGTTTTCTCGTATTGATTAATGATTGATGATTGATTTACCTTCTTTTTTTGCTAAAATATAATTTAACATATTTAGTTGAAAAATGGTCCGAAGTCTGAAATGCCATTTTTTTAAAGAATAATCTTAATTTATAAATATTAAATCAATAGATTGGAATTCGATTTTATAGATGTAATTAACAAAATTAGTTGAACATTAAATGGTGCTAAATCTTAAATTCTATTTTTAATTTTGAGAATATTCTTATTTTGTTAATGTTTTATAGATATAATTGAATATTTAAGTATCGTATTTGTATTTTTAAATATTTATTATACATAGGTAATTATTAAAATTTGATGAAAAATTAATTGGTAAAATTTCAAACAATTTTTTGAAAATTTGATTTTCAACTTCCTCTCAAAATATTTTATTTTTTATATGATATCTCAAAATATATACACATTCAAAATATCACCAAACTTGTATCTAAGGTTTTTTATTAACAATTTTTCTTATATTTAAAGAGCAATTTTAATGTAGCCTAAAATTTCATCCGCTCAACTATTCTTCTTATATCTACTCACTTGTTTGGATACATTTTAAAACTATTTATAAGTTAAAATTATTTAAAATAAAAAGTTAAAGATTTAGTTTTAAATTAGAATTTGTTTGAATAATTTTACTTTTATATGTAATTTATATGTTATTCAAAATACGAAACTAGAAACAAAATTTAGAAATTATACATATAAATGATGTTACTAATTTTTATTAAATAAAATTAAAATTTAAAATAAATTATTCGAAAACAATTTATTAAGCTTTGATTTTAAATTAATTTTCTAAATTTAAATTACTTTTTGATCTTTACATAGACACTTGTTTTTAACTTAAAAATGAAAAATCACTTTTAACCCCTAATTTAAAGGTTACGCAAAGGCGCCAAGACTGGTCGTTCATATTATCTTATGACCTGAGCATCTCCAACCATGATACAGATATTAGGTAGAAAAATATTCTCAACTCCAACCATGACATTTTTATGTAAAATTATAAATATCCTTCATCTAAAAATATCCACGTCATTAAAAATAAACCTAAACCTAACCCTACACATACATATATATTGTATATTATATTTTCTGTATATTATATTTAATGTATATGTATTATAATTCTTATTTTATATTTAATATTTTTAATTTTATATAATATTAATTGTAAAAAATATTGTTTTATTATTAAATAAATTTATCAATTACTTATATAATTATTTAACATACATTACATATTTATAAAAATACTAATAATCTAATATAATAAAATATAATATAATTACATATTTTATAATATATAAAAGTAATATTTTTTAATTATTTTTTGTAATTTTTAAATATGTTATTATATTTTAAATTTTAATATATATTGAATTGTTATTATATTAAATATCTTTTCATTAAATGTATATATTATTTTCACTTATATTGAATAAAATATTAATTACATTTATTTGAACTTATAAAATTTCTCTCTATATATATAGGAATTCAGAAAAAAAATGATATTTTTTAGTATAACTAACTATTATAACTAATACGGAGTACATGCTTTTACAATTAAACAAAAGTTTAGATAATCACAATTTAATTAATCATTTTAAATATTGCGGTGGGAGAGGCTTAAGCACCAAACTCACCGATATTTTAGCACATGGGCATGGGCTGAGCCCTTTTCAGTATCAAAGTCAACCTTATTCTTACATTCATTAAGATAAGTAGATATTGAATGCGTTCATGCTCGTCATTTGTCAAGAATATGGATTTTATTTAAAATTTTAAATTTGATCAAATAATATAGATAAATAATTTATTATTAAAAAAATTAACTTTTAAACAAAATTTTAATTTATTTAATAATTTATTATAAATTAAAAAATTTATATTTTATAAATTATTTATACAATAAACAAACGGTACTATAGTTTCAGAAGTTTGGCAAAAAATGTCCTGACACGCCCGAGTTAAATATAGATTTTTTTTAAAAAAATTGTTCCTCAAGGAAAATTAGATATCATATTTTTTTCTAAACAAAAAATGTTGATATCAAACCTATTTGTCATAAAGTCGAGTATAAAAATATCCCTCAACAAATACTCGAATGGCTAGAGTAGTAATGACTAATGTGTGTGTAAATCAGGTGTAATCTAAAAATAATTTATTGTCACAACTCACAATACATTACTCGATCCAGTAATGTTTCAATAAATATGGTGAGAGCCTTAATATTTGTCCAATTTAAAATATATGAAAATATCTATAACTTTACAGGGAAAAAAGACTAATACTTCATTGTCTGGTAGACTGGTACGTACACAAGCCAATAAATCTGAATTAATCTAAATACGGATGGGATGCGATGCGCCAATATCTCTATCGCTGTATGTAGTGTCAATGTATCATTATATGTATTCTGTCACATACATAATACTACTCCATACCGTACATATACTCCCAAAGTCCCATCCCCAAGATAAGTACGCGGGTGTAATCTTTTCTTTCTTTTTTTATTGATGCACTATTGGGTTCGGATATTCATATAACGAATAGATAAATTTGAAATAATTTAATTTAAATACCAATTCAATAAAATATGGTTTGGTATTAGGAATGCATATTAGATTATTTTGTAATATCGTTTTTTTTTCATTTTTGGATTATCCAAATTAATTTATTTAAATAATATTATATATATTATATTCTTTTACATACATTTTAATTGTAATTGTGATTTATACAAGATAAAAAATATCAACATATAACTCTTATCTTTTTAATTACATTTTTATCAAATATAACTTATCTCTATTCATGATTTCGTCGAGTCATGATCGTCTTGATCTACTTGATGGAGTCATTGAATTATTATTTATTTTATTATAATTTTGATAAATTATTGATTCCTTATTTTATTTCTTTGTGCCTATTCAAATTTAAGAGACACAATTTATATTCAGACTTAAAATGATCATTTAATTTACAAAATCTAACATTTTACTTGACAATACTTTATCATGTCATTTGTGTGATTTTTATAAATTTTGGTTTTTTTGGATATTTTGGAATCCGAACCGAATTAAAATTTTCGGTTCGGAATCTGACCGAAAATAATTCGGTTCGATGTTTGGATATGAAATTTTATTAATTACGAGTCGGTATCCAAATTTCCAAATGCTCACCCCACATACATTTTTATAAACTAGAAACGTTTGTCGAAAAATATATGAGAAAGAGGATTAGTTATTTAATTAATAGAAGATTCTTTTTTTTTTTTAATTTTGTGTTCTTCGTTTGGTTTATTCCTCGTTTTCAAAATTAAAAGAAAAGAAATACGGTATATATAACACTATTTTGGGAACTCGAGAGTTTTAACAGTTTCCAGCTAAAATTATTATTTTTAATTTTAAAAAAAAGATAATTTAAAAATTATTAATATTTTTCAAAAAATATATAAAAATAAATAAATAATAAATTGCACCATAAAAATTTGTTGAATAACAAATCTTACACGTCAGCGACACAAAAGACATTGCGTAGGCGTGAATTTGGTCTTCTTTGTTGTTTTGGATTCCTTTATTTGACAGAATTTGATTGATTGTTGATTGTATAAGTTATGAGTAAATATAAAGGATCCATGCCCCGAAATATATATGTAATACCAAGTAGTCAAGTGCCATTTACCAACCCACTGTGTAATAATAGTACATTAGTACGCATGTATCTAGTGAGTTCATACGGCGATGTTGAAGGGGGGTTGCAACTTGCAAGTTGCGCATCTAAATAATTATGAAATACATTCTTTAATTAAGTTCCCCGTTTCACACGGCGTCCCCGGACGTGTATTCTAAACTTTTTCTCTTCGAATATATATTTGAATATTTGATACATCTATCTAATTACATCGTGTCTTTGTGTAGTCAATAGTAAACCCCATCTGTAGGACCTCACAGTTCACATGCAACATTTGACCGCCGACTACCGAATCTTTATGGCGCACAATTTTCTTGTCCTTTTTCTAATAAATCTTTTGACAATATTTAAGTAAAAACCTTATTCGTTTTTGGTTCACATTTACTTAAAAGACAAAATTTACACGCTTATCACTTCAAATTCTACATAAAAATACAAACGATAATCAGTGGTATAGTAAATGTATTTTATATTACTGTGTATATATGCGTATAGAAACACAGATGCATAATAGCTATAATATTAGTATTTAGTTCACGTATGCTCTAAAATCATATGATAATTTATGAACAGTAATATATACTGAGTTATTTAACCCGTAACTTGTCCAACATATATATACTAAACAATCCAGTTACTAATGAAATACTGACAGCAAATTTTTACAAAATTTAATAAAATATATGCCGTCAGAACTTAGAAATACACGTTGCTTGTTGATAAGATCGAATTATATACAAATACAAGTATCTCAGTCAACGGTTTAGCAAATTGTCCCACTATAGTCTCTTTTCCCTCGTCAAGTGATTAAACAAGTTATATTTTGTGGCACTAAAGTCTGTATACAATAGCATCTACGATGCATTCTCATTTGCTATATTTGGGACACGTAAAAATGATTTGAGCAATAGTTATTTTCCATTTTTGCATCGGATGAGTAGTTAGAAAGTGGACAGTGCCCACTTTGGTGGCCAAAGGCCGGTATCTTATTTTAATATTTTAATTTTAATTTGTCTAATCCTTCACCACCCACCCACTTTTTTCTTCTTTTTCTCTGCTGTTGTATGTAATATTGGTCTCTTTTTTATATTTTTATAATTTTTTCACGGACACTGCACTGGAGCATATCAACCAAGTTTATATAAAGCCCAGTTTTTGCTTATTTGGCATATTAATGGGTCCCAAAAAAGTGGAAAATGGGTTCTTTCCATTGTAGTTGCTCTAAGACCCGCTGTCACACAACGAAGTATTGGGTTTTGATTTTTAAATTATACTAGTACCTTTAAAATCGATAAACATATGGATAAATATAAATATTTTTTATTTATTAAAATATATAATATTTAAATTTAATAAATTTTTATATGAGATTTTAATATAGATAAATATTATAATATTCATAAATTTTAGTTAATAAATTATAATTTTATTTAAATCAAAGAGTTTGAGCGGTGATAAAATTGAAATATAAAAATATTATTATATTTGATACACTTATATTACACATAAATTATATTATATATAAAACTTTTTAATATAAGTAAATATAATATAATTAAAAATTTAAAAAAAATACCAAGGGTTAATCAAAAAATAGAATAATTAAAATTTTAAAGTAATTAAATCAATTATAAATGATATTTTAATTATAATATAATATAGATTCAAACTTATAAATTTAGGCAAATAAGTAAATGTTAGTGTTTCGACATGTCGAATTATCTAAATATTGTATAAATTAAAAATTATATATTACTTGAAAGACAAACGGACCAATTATTTCAGCTCATTATCCATCAGCCTCCGAGTTGAATTGACACTTCATCTTTCAATTTGTTAGGGATTGTGGTGTTAATAATGTAATCAATCAAAAATTATTTAGTCTTAATTTATAATAAATTACGTAAAATATACTGTCAATATATATATATATATATATATATATATATATATATATATATATATATATTACATGAAAGACAAACGGGCCAATTATTTCAACTCATTATCCATCAGCCTCCGAGTTGAATTGACACTTCACCTTTCAATTTGTTAGGGATTGTGATGTTAATAGTGTAATCAATCAAAAGTTATTTAGTCTTAATTTATAATAAATTACGTAAAATATACTGTCAATATATATATATATATATATTGACAGTATATTTAGATAGTTACTTGAAATAGTATGTTTAACAAAGTCAAATAGGTGACACTAAATTTAATAGTTACTGTCTTGTATAAATATAATAACTTGATCCATGGAGTTGAAGATCACAAAGTGTTCATGCACAACATGGTTCAAATTCACGACAGTAATATTCAACACTCAAGCCTATGACAACATATTCAAGTGACAACACAATTGAGACAGACAACGGTAACTATTCCATTGACAGTAAACTTGACGGAGAATGAAGATTTGAAGACATCAAGTATCATTGACAACAACTATACCATTGACAGTAAACTTGACGTAGAATGAATATTTGAAGACATCAAATTTTACTGACAATAATTTTGACGGGGATAGTTGGCAGTAACATTGACGGGGATACTTGATAGCAGTTTCGTAGACAGTACGTTTTAGAAGACTATCAAAACTTAACTGTAAAGTATGCAGAGCCGAAAATACTATCACCATAAAGAAGGTAAAAATTGACAGTAAATTTTTAGTAAAACTGGCAGTCTGTTTGAGATAGCAGACTAAGATAGTGAAGTTATAAGTAATGATTTGAACATGTCTATCTAGTCTGTCAAGTCTACTGCAACTTGTGAGAAGACAAACAAAAGTTAAAGCGTGCTCACAGAGTCAAATGTTTCTGCATATCTCATAGTTGCTTTATGAAATGAAGACAATTTTGAATGAGAAAAGCACTGTTTCTATTTCAAACTTTGTTCTAGAAATAAGGAAAAATACACATGTAAGTAGAATATGTGTTTCAGTATAAATACACATATCTTACAAATACTTTCTCCTATACAATTCAACTAGATATTCTCTCAAGTATAGAAATATTAGCAAATTTATTGTTATGGTATCTATTGAAACTGTAATTCATTTCCAGTCAGTTGTAGCAAAACAAAAATAATAAAATTATTTTTGAAATTTAAAACACTTTCTTGTTTATCTGTTTTTATGTTTGTACCATAAAATTTATTAATTATTATTCTTGTGTGTTATTAACAAGAATTAGATATAATTAACCAAATTACATTCAACCCCCTTGGGCGACACTTATCTTACCTAACACAATTAATGCTAACTTTCTACTAAGTTCGAGGGACAAATTAAACAAATGTCCTCGTATCAACATCTCTTTTATGTATAATATTGGCTTACCAACAGCCACAGTCTAAAAAGTAGTAGTAGATATCTCCTGCTTGATGGTAAGGAAGGGCCTATTATAGTCAGCAAATGCCAGTGAAGCGTTTACTTTGATATTTGTTTAGTTTCAGAGTTCAGACCAGCTGACGACGAATATAATATTTTTCTATTAATTAATTTCTATTACGGAGTACTAAGTAGCTAGCTAGTAGTGTACTACCTCTACCATTCCTATTATATATAGGCTAGTTAGCGCTTTGTTCTACACTACATCAAATTAATATCGAAGCCTAACTAGCTGAATTTCGTTGATAATGGAAGAAGAAAAGGGTAGCAAAATAAGCAGCGATTATACAACAAAGATCAACAAGTATGCTTTCGCGTGTTCTGTTGTTGCTTCTGTTATATCCATTATATTTGGATATGGTAATTATCAACTACCTCTACTGTTTCTTTCCTTCACATTAACTCACTCACATATATGTAGACTATATACTAACCTTAAATGAACTACACAGGGCAGGAATGAAGTTTATATACTGTTTTTTCCCTTTCCTTTTAGTCTTTTACAACACGTATTTGAATTGCGTTTAAACTTACGGACGAGTGAAGTGTATTTATTAGTACAGTATTACAAGTACTTTTGCATGCACAAGATGATTCTTAATTTGCACTTTTTGGAATATATGAACATGCAGACACAGGGGTGATGAGTGGAGCCATGATATTCATCGAAGAGGATCTCAAAATTGACGATATACAAATCCAAGTCCTGGCCGGAATACTTAACATATGCGCCTTGGTAGGGGCTCTTCTTGCTGGCAGAGTTTCCGATTATGTGGGAAGACGATACACGATACTTTTAGCGTCCATAATCTTCTTGCTCGGCTCAGTGCTAATGGGGTATGGTCCAAATTACCCGATACTATTGACTGGCCGGTGTGTAGCAGGCGTCGGAGTAGGCTTTGCCCTGATGATTGCACCGGTGTACTCGGCTGAAATTTCATCTCCCTCGTCTCGAGGATTCTTAACCTCGTTACCTGAACTATGTATAAGTATTGGCATATTAAGTGGTTACGTTTCTAACTATTTCTTTGCAAGATTGACACTACGAGTTGGTTGGAGGATAATGCTTGGACTTGCTGCAGTTCCTTCTCTTCTTTTGGCTTTTTTCATTCTTCGATTGCCAGAGTCTCCGAGATGGCTTGTAATGCAAGGGCGTCTTGCAGAAGCAAAGAATGTTCTGTCACAAGTATCCAACTCTGAACACGAAGCTCAAGTTCGATTTTCTGACATAAAATTGGCTGCTGGGATTGATGAGAACTGCACTGATGATAATGTTAAGGTACGAAATTCCAACGGGCAAAATATATGGAAAGAGCTCATCTTAAGGCCATCGCCTCCTGTTCGTTGGATGTTACTAGCAGCTATTGGAATACATTTTTTCGAGCATGCTACGGGTATTGAAGCGGTGGTTTTATACGGTCCAAGGATTTTCAAGAAAGCTGGGATCCACAGCAAAAACAAGTTGTTACTTGCACAAGTCGGTACAGGAATTACAAGAATTGTGTTTATAACAATAGCTACTCTTTCACTTGACAAGTTTGGGAGGAGAAAACTTTTGTTAACTAGTGTGGGAGGTATGATTTTTGCACTAGTGGGATTAGGCCTTGGGCTGACAATTGTAGAGCACTCCAAGGAGAAGCTACTTTGGGCCTTGAGCTTATGCATTGGGTCAACCTACACATATGTGATGTTTTTCTCAGTAGGGCTAGCCCCAATTACTTGGGTTTATAGCTCTGAGATATTTCCACTCAAGTTGAGGGCCCAAGGACATAGCATTGGGGTGGCTGTGAATAGGTTGATGAATGCTACTATATCTATAACTTTCATATCTATCTATAAAGCAATTACTATAGGAGGGGCTTTCTTTATGTTTGCTGGCATTGCTGTGTTGGCCTTGATCTTCTTCTTCTTTTTCTTGCCTGAAACTAGAGGAAGATCTTTGGAAGAGATGGAAGAGCTTTTCAGTAAGAAGAGTCCTGGCATGGGAAGAAAGCACGAGCCTACAAACAATACTAGTGTCCGAACTTAATGATGCGGGAGTTTCAACTACATAATTAAAATTGTCAGTCTCTAAGATGTAAGTGATTATAGGATCTTTTTTTCAAAGAGAAGGCACGAGACTTGCCCTTCTATAGTTACTAGTTTGTGTTTTGCAAGTGATCAGTACTGTAATTGAAATAATGATCTAGTATATGTAACATACATGAATTATTGTCTTCAATCTTACACGCACTGCATATTTTAACAAAAATATTATACAATTTTATATTATTTTCTGACTAAAGTTATACGTAGTATTATACCTAACTTCATAATTTTTTTTAAAAAAAAAACAGAAACAATTTCTTTTAGAATCTCAAATAAAAAGAAATAATACTCTAACTCAGACTAACCGCAACTTTTGCTGAAAAATAAATAAAAAATTATTTAGTAAAATTTGAAAGTAGTTTTTTGAAAAATATTTTTAGGTTAAAAGCGGCTCTAAAAACAGATCCGAAAAATCAGCTCTATTGTATACATATTTAAAGTAAAAAGAAAGGAAAAAAGAAGGGAATAAAAGGATGTTGAGCTGATCATTGTTTAACCGGGATTGTAGAATCATGATCTGCGAGGATACTTATTACTTACATGTGCTGCAATAGTGCCCGCAAGACAGCTAAAACAAAGGTCAGCCTTTAGCAGAGTGAGTCTTCCACGCCCTCTGATTCCCAGATGTCAGCATGAAGACCCCCTACATTAATTCTCCATCACATTTTCTTATTAATATAAGAGGAGCAATACGAAAACATTACGGTTTTTTCCTTCATCTTCTTGACAAGCAGAAACAAACAGGAAAAGACATAAGATGAAAATGAGAACACTTTGTCCTAATTTTGAAAGAGAAGATGCCCTTGAAACAGTTCTTGAGGTTCCGATTCCAGAAGAAATGTTTAAAAGCATGGGCAGCAACGTTGCCCTTCGTTGGCAAAACATGTCTACATGGATGAAGGCCCAAACTGCTGACAAATGGTCATCTCCTACCATTTCTGGTCGATATAATGAGCTCAGTTTCCTCCTTTTTATTGTTGGATCTCCTCTCATTCCTCTCCAGCTTCAGGTGGATTCTTCTGTCCCCCGCCCTGTCCGCCACTCTTCCATTGTAAGCAACCTTACGGCTTACTCCCATAGATTACTAAAACGACGACTTGCATGGGAATCAGTTTATGCAAAGCATGCATTTGTATTTTTGTTTAAAATATGTATATGTTTTACAGGAAGCCTCAACAGCAAAATATATTCTTCAACAATACATAGCAGCAACAGGTGGACAACCTGCATTGAATTCATTCCACAGCATGTGTGCAATCGGACAGATTAAAATTAATGCATCAGAATTTCATCAAGGAGATACAAGCATGAAGGTGAGGAGTACAGAGGAGGCTGGTGGTTTTGTGCTTTGGCAAAAAGACCCTGACTTGTGGTGCTTAGAACTACTTGTTTCTGGGTGCAAAGTCATCTCAGGCAGCAATGGCAACATGTCGTGGAGACAATGTTCCAATGAGAATACACCAATAGTCAAGGGTCCTCCTAGACCTCTACGCCGCTTTTTGCAAGTACCAAAAACATAATTTAATTCAACAATATGCCCTACTTTATATATGTAATATATTGACACCATACATTCTTATGTCAGGGTTTGGACCCTCGATCAACAGCTAACTTATTTCTAGACGCAAACTGCATAGGAGAGAAGATCATAAATGATGAAGACTGTTTCATACTAAAAATTGATGCTAGCCAATCAGCTCTTGATGCACAGAGTAACTCCAAATATGAAATCACCCATCACACACTCTGGGGATACTTCAGCCAAAGATCTGGCCTCATGGTTAAGTTTGAGGACTCGCGGCTACTTACCGTAAAGACCAAAGATGATGATGATGGTGTGTTTTGGGAGACAAGTGCAGAGTCGGTGATAGAAGACTACAAATATGTTGATGGAGTGAATATCGCACATAGTGGAAAGACTTTTGTGACGGTGTATAGGTACGGTGAACAGTCTGCTAATCACAAGAGGGAGCTGCAAGAAGCATGGAAACTTGAGGAGGTTAATTTTAATGTCTGGGGTTTATCGTCAGAGTTCTTTATGCCACCTTCATCCCCAAAACAATAACAATATATACGTGTGCCGTTGTAATGTCAAAGTATATAATTTGAGGTAATTGATCAGGTGTATATGAATGTAAAATAGGCATTTACGTATTGTAAATATTACCTTTTGTGGCTTTTCTCTAGAACACTTGAACTTTGATTATGAAGAGATTTCCATCGGAAATATCTCATTCACTTCTAAAACATGGGAGATCAGTTAATACTTTTTGGCTACAGACTTAAGCTTTGATGCAGAAGCCCTGAGGATGACTATATATGAGGTTTTGCTAATCTTAAAGTTGATTTTTCAAGTCTACGGAGTATGTGTTGACCGATGAGTGATGATGAAATTTATTACAAGTTTACTATATAAAACCTGGCAAGAGAAAATTGTATTTTGATGCTGCAACAAGAAAATTTTCTACTTTCTGTATTGGCTTCTAAGAGCTACAAGCCATACTTCATCTTAAGGGGATATAAAACTGCTACTACTCGAGGAGATGATTTTGGAAATCATCACAAAAGATAGTCAAATTCTGAAAGAGAGGATTTCAACCTAATTTAAAATAACGGCTATTTACAGAAGAGTTAACACACGTGCAAGCGCACATTCATATATGGAAATATCTCTCTCTCTTGTGCAATTCCCCATACGAATTTATTTAGACAGAATGACAGATTCACGAAGTCAAAGACCAAACACAAAATGATAAACAAGAAGTGAAAACTCAAGAATATTACTGATTTAGTAATAATAGCATATCCTTGTATATATTTATGCATCCCCTCCGACCAATAGCAAGAGACCTAAATATCTTTACCAATAACAAGATACAACAAATTCTAAAATTCTCTCTAACTTGGTAAATGTTTTCACTTTACTACCCATTCTGATTTTGCAACAGCAGAAGTATAAGAAATGAAAGCCTAACAGAATTAATTTCCCTGTTGCAAAAGGGTAAGGGAATGACATAAAGATATCCTCAATCCCACCTTTTCACTCTATTGGACTGGCACCTGATTAATATGAACGGATTCAACATGTATACACCTATGCCATTTTCTGGTACAAATTCTTGAATTTTCAACAAGTCATAGTGCATTGCCAGCTGGTTTTCTAGCTTCTTTAACTTCTTGCTTCGGGGTCGATTCTTGGGCACCCTGAAAAGGACAGTTAAAGTTTCCCGAAATACTTATTAGTATCCTCAGATTCAAGAATATATTATACCATCAAAACAAACCTATAAAATCCACAGTTGTGTATATTTAATAATCTCATTCGTCATTACACTCTTAGAGCAACTCCAATATGGGTGCCAAAATCTATGTGACATGGCACTCTTGGGCGCCTCCCTATTGGAGTTATAAGAGCATTCTCATTCCAAACCCCATCCCTATATTTTAAGGAAATCATGAATTTTACTTAAAAATCATCTCCATATGGTTCCCCATTATAGGGAAAAATTTAGGGTCTAAACGACGAGTCCTCAAATTTGGGGACTTACTATTCATCCCCACTTCTACATTATATATATATATATATATATGAGGAGTGAGAAATGATAAAATAATAGTTAGTAGTTAATAGTTGTAAGAAGAAGTTAAAGAATTAAGTAATAAAAAAGAAAATAAAGATAGAGATCAGGAATGGGATGTAGGAAATTTTTTAAAAATAAATAAAATTTGAGGATAATTTTGAGATATTATTATTTTTAGTATGATGTTAGGGAGGGGAAAGAGAGCCAGATGTGAATGCTCTAAGAGTGCTCAGATAAGTTGCCAACTTTAGGCTCCCACTCAAAATATATAAAAGCAAAAATCTTGCATTGAAAGTAAATATTTGTCGTACCTATTTTGTAAATTTAAAAACTTATTAATAATTATTAAGTATTGAGTTTATGCGGGGACCATTTAAGCACCTTATATAGGGTGCCAACTATTGGAGTTAAAAGTTGCACAATATGATATAGATGGAAGAGAAAATAAAGAATTATTATTTATAATGAGCTGACAACATTTGGCATTGGAGATGCTCTCATGAGAATTTAAAAGTACAATATAATATAAGATAGAGTATTGCTCTAATCTAAACTATTCCTATCCTAACCGTCCACAACATTGTAACAATATGTTTGTGTTGCGACTCGGTGCCAATGAAGACATGCTTTCTGGAAGAAGAAGAAGATTTTACTATTTTTTAGATTAACCATACAATGGTTCAGTTCCCTGAACGTCTTTCTGTCTAACTCTATTTTGTCACGTCCCTTTCACTCATAGAATTTGTTTGTAATAAATGGTGACACTGTCCAAACTTCGCAATCAAGTTTTTATAAATTTCACATACAGATCAAGAATTAGATGTGCAATTTGACAAACACCTATGCATACTCCAACAAATTCCTGTGTCACAAGAGTATGCAAGTGTCTCACTCATGCGAGAAAAGACCTGTCAGAACTAAGAGGAACACTAGTAGAAATTTAACAATTCTCACACACAAGTTACCCAATATTCCTAAGATAATTGATAATGATGGATGAACAACTCTAATTGTGGACTCGTTTATATCTAAAGTATCATATACCACTATAATTGTGATGTTTCTAACCCAATGACTATCGATTCCTTCACCACAAAGAAGTTAATGGCATTACTTAAAAGCTGTGACACAGTAATTAATTATCTCAACCCCACTTGTTAACAACGTCACCTGTCCCCGATATATCAATTACGAGTAACAATTCAATCCTCTAGCTTATATAGATTACATAAAATTAACAGATAAAATTAAAAAAAAAAGGCAGGAATGGTAAGTAGCTCACAAGAGGAGGGAGATCCAAATGAATGGAGTGCATCGACATCTTAGCTATCTGTGAGATAGCAGCTTCTCTTACTTGTACATCCTCACTAATCAAATCCTCGTATCCAGCTTCGAAAGCATCCTGCCAGAACCTCGGAATTTTAATCCGACGGCTATTAGTATACAAGTCCCACATGTGATTCACCATTTTCTCCCTCTCCTCCATTTCCTAAATTATTCACAATCACATACACTAATAAACACACAATTTACCTAAAACAATACAATCACAGCACAAACTAAAGATTAAAATAGAGCGAGGAGGAATAATTACGAGAACATCGAGATCGCGGTGAAGAGGAGTTTGAAAATCACGAGAGAAGCGATTGAGATTGGCGGTGGCAGAGGACCAACGGAGAGTAACAGTGCCAGTGAACATTGACCAGAATGCAAGAAGCAAAATGGCAGCAAGTGCCCAAAACTTGTAACGGCCTCTGTCAAATAAGCCTGAACTAATTGAAGAAGAAGTTACTTTTTTAGCAATTGGTAAAGTTGCTGAGTGAAACGACGTCGGTTCTGATACTGGAAGTACATCTTCATTCTTCATTTGGATCTAGATCGATGTCACGGTAGATTTGTTTGGATTATAAGCAGCTAATAAGCTCTTACTCTTTTTAACACATTTGTTTCTGACTTGGTGAAGACTCAGATTTGGATGTACAGAGTATAGATACAAATTTCGATCTCTATCTATAGATAAAATATACATACAGTGAGCGAGATCAATCTCCAACGAATTCCAAGACGGTGGATAAAATATTGATATTATACTTGTGAGTGACTGAGATCGGATCCGAAACTGGATATGGATCCGATCCGTTAAAAGTTCGATTCCATAAATATGAATATAGGTTTTATATGCCCGACTGAGTAAATACAATTATATATATATTATATTTAAATAAATATACTTATATTTAGAGATATTATATTTATATAAATATGTAAAATTCAAGTATTTTAGTTTGGGTGTAAATAGTTACCGTAAAGTTTATTAGTCAAATTTCATGTCCGAACTAGATATATATTAATATTAAATATATATATATATATATATATATTACAAATTGTTAGATAATCCATTCCTTATATTTGATATTCATATTTAGGTTCGGAAGAAATTTATAACTTTAATTTAACTCATCGAATAATTAATTTTCAGATTTTATATCCATATATATAGATTGAGACAAAATCCATATTCTAATTTGACTCATTTTAATAATTATCATTAATGAAATATATATTATTTATGATAAACTTCGTATCAAATTTTGAAATATTAAGGTAATATAAATTATATCATGAGGTTTGGATAAAATTCATAATCTTAATTTGGTATCCAGTGCTCGTACCAAATATTGATGTAATATAATATTTTTTATAAGATCCAACGAAATTGACATATCACATAATTAAATAATGAATAACATATACATAATATTATAAGTAGTTTGAAAAAAATAATTTTGAATAAAATTTAAGATACAAATAATGAAAAATAAAAATTAAATATGAATTCAAATTTATAAAATATTATTGTATGAGCAAATATTAAATAAAAATTAACACATATAAAATATTATAAATAATAAAGGAAAAGTTAAGATATTTAAAATAAATTTAGGGAATAATTAAAATAATTTAAACTCATTATGTGAAAGTTTTAAACATGAAATAGTTAAATATAAATATTTTTATATTTATTATGTTATATTGTAATAACAATATTTATTAATATATAAATTATAACATATTGTGTGTAGCACCGGTAAATAATTTAATTATAAAAAATTAGTAAAAATTTAATTGGATTGGATATCTGATCCGATTACCGTGATTCGAATGGAACGAATATGGATTTATCTTTAAAATATCCGACACTTGATCTGATCCGATCCGATCCGATCCAAAAACATAAATGAATTTAGATATGAATTTAAGGTTATCCAATCCAAATGTGATCCGTTGACAGGCCTATGAGTCAGCTTGCGACTTTTATATTGACAAAATTTCAATTTCAATTTCAATTCAGTACTCTGTAATAATATTTATAAATTCATTATTTAATTATTTGTATAATAACCAAAGTTACTTACTACTTATATTAATTCTTAAAATATAAAATATTTATTTATTGTGGTTAGTTATTTTATTTTTATAAAAAATGAATATTATTCCTTTTAAAGTAACTTTTGTTATTTTAATTTTTTTTTTTTAAATTTTAAACGTTCTAAATTTTATATTAATAATAAGCTTATTGAAATTGATATCAATTTATAAATTAAAAATTAATTATATATAATCCTATGTCCCAATTTATACTTTTTTCAATTTGACTTCTTTCAATTAAATTAATCAAATTTTGACGGAAAGTTATATTTATTATAAGAAAACTGTTCATCAGTCATAGTTGTGGATATCTTTTACCAACTCATCTAATACCGTTAAAAGAACAAATCAACGGCTGAGATCAAAAAATAAAAAATAGTCGGTACGCTATATAATAGAGCGTACATACGCTATATAATATAACGTGTGTTATTTTTTTAAATTTCAATTCTACCCTTTAAAACATACACTATATTATATCTCTATGATGAATACACACTCTCATCTCCCCAGAAATACATTTGTTCTTTTATCATATCATTCTTTAAAAATAATTTCTGTGAACTATCTAAAACTCATTTCAACTTTGCCTATTTGATTACAAATTTTGTATAAATCTAATACTCATTTCATAACCCAATATATTTTGAACTATCTAATACCCATTTTTTATAAAATTTGAGCTTGAGAGAAGAATTAATTTTTTCAAGATTTCAAAATTTGAGTTTGGGAGAAGATTCGATTTCAAAGTTGAAGTTGTATTATGGTTTTAAGTTGTTTATGTTATTTTGAAGTTGAATTTATATTGATTTTGATATTTGGTTGTATTTTTGAGTTGAATTAGCTGGTTTAAGTAGTAAAAAAATAAAAATAAAGGTACACCGTATAAAAGAGTGTATGTTTAGTTTTTTGAAGGTGTATTATATAGCATACAAGTTTTTTTTTTAATTTAATAATATCAACGTGACCACAGTAAAGACATAAAAGACAAAAAAATATTAAAGACTTACGCTCTATGATGTACGCGTACATTATAATGTAGCGTACATCATAGAGCGTAAGTTTTTTTTTTTTTTTAAATTCTAGCCGTTTATTTAGTTTTTAAATAGTAGGAGATGAGTTGACTTGATTAACAATAATATCCAACCGTGACGGTATAAAGAACCCCTTATTATAAAATTGAAAAAATTATATTATTAGAAAGTATATATAATGTACTTTTAAATCTATAAATCCAATCCGGTTAATTTCATAAAATTAAATAATACAGTTAATTTAAAAAATCATTGATTTCATTTTGAAAAAAAAAATCATTGATTTCATATAAATTGCGTTAACATTTCAAACGTTATGGTCTGCAAGAGCATAAATCATTATTATATTATCATTGTCAATTCGTCATCAACAGTGCAAGGATTGGAACGGGGTGTCAAATATGGGTTACGACTAACAAATCCAGGTGACTGATAGAAAGAGAAGAGAAGGCTGAACTAGTAGCAGCGGTAGATACGTACATGGATGATGGATGGGTCGTGTATATAAATATATATATGTACATGCAAAGTTAAAACAAAGGGGATGTCGAAAAGGGCGGGAAGCGGATGAAGAAGCGAATGAATGGGAAGAGAAAAAACAAAGGCCTAGTTTGTAGGCAAGACAAGCTGGACGTAGTTGACCCCTAACATGGAAATTTCGCAAAATCTCACTCGTCTCATTTTCTCTCTCTTCTTACCAACTTTGAGAACCCTAGCTCCCAACCTCTTCCTTAATTCTTTCAGGTACGTAATCTAATCTATTCATTATTATTCTTGACCTCTCCGGCTTTGCATGTCTCCCCCCCCCCTCCTTTTTATTGCCTTATTATATCTTCATTTCATTAAATTAGTTCGTGTGTATCAATGCATGTGTAAATGTTGCATGCAATGTGTTTGATTGTATTGTGTAATGAATTAATTTATGTTATTGTTGCATGTGTGTGTATGTTCCTGCAGGAGTAGTACCGGATTAAATATTTCTAGGGGGAGAGCTGGTTGGGTTCTCCGAGAGGGTGAGGTTGAATATCTGTAAATATTAATCGCAGGAATTGAAGCTGCAGCTTAATTATTCATGTAATCTATCTTGATTGAGTTTTTATATGGCTTCATCCCCAGAGAAAGCTCCCTCTGGAGATACTAGTACTAGTTCATCACCACCTTCAAATACTCCTAAATCAGACTCTCCTCCTTCCCCTTCTTCTTCTCCTAAATCACCTCCTCCTTCTGGTGATGCCAAGGCACCTCCATCGTCCCCGCCTTCTCAAAAGTCACCTCCACCCTCCCAGCCTTCTCAAAAGTCACCTCCACCCTCCCCACCACCATCGCAAAATTCCCCACCAGCATCTCCACCACCATCTTCGCCACCTCCTTCCTCCCCTTCCCCATCCTCCCCACCTTCGTCCTCTCCTCCACCTTCGTCGCCACCGCCATCCAACAATAAGAATTCACCTCCTCTGCCATCTAGTTCCAAAACCTCACCACCAACTTCGGGTGCTGCCTCACCACCACCACCATCTTCACTGCCGTCAACGCCCAACACTACACCCCCGCCTTCCACGAGTAATAATACACCCACAACTCCTTCCACAAGTAATCGTGCGCCCACACCATCGACTAGTTTTTCTCCACCGCCCCCTCTCAATGTACTATCACCCCCTGGAGCTCCGTATCTAACTTCACCTCCCCAATCGTCGTCGGGATCTTCAAATTCTTCCGGTGGCTCGGTTAATCACTTAGCTATTATTGCAGGAGCAGCCGGTGGGGGTGCACTGGTTCTCGTTGTCGTGATTGTTGCTCTGTTATGCATATTGAGAAAGAGGAGAAAGCCTATTTATACTGACCATGCAACAAGATCTCTGGGAGGTAATGCATCTATAAAAATAGTGCAACTTATTATTTATTAGCTTATAAAAACCGTCTTGCTTATGAATTATTTTTTGATAAATTGTACAATGATTTATGTCAGCTGAACCATAATGTACTTAAATTTTGAAAATTTGTGGTGACCAGTTTATAAATTTTGTAGATAATGTTATCATTTTGTGATTTGTTTGCCAAAGGTACTGGGGAACATGTTGTCAAGTTCCCACCACCGGCTGGGGTTAAGGTGCCACCTCGTTCTGGATTGGTCCAAGTACATTCTTCTCCTCCGAACAGTAACACTAATAGCCCCGTTGCTCCGTCTCCATTGAATTTAGGAAAGAGCCAGTTCACATATGATGAGCTAGCCGCTGCAACTGGGGGATTTTCTCAGGGCAAAATATTAGGACAAGGTGGATTTGGTTATGTCTATAAAGGAGTGATGCCTAATGGCCAGGAGGTAGCCGTAAAGAGTTTAAAGTCAGGAAGTGGGCAAGGTGAAAGGGAGTTTCAGGCTGAAGTTGAGATTATTAGCCGTGTCCATCATCGTCATCTAGTGTCGCTTGTTGGATATTGTATGATTAAAGAGCAGAGAATGTTGGTGTACGAATTTGTTTCAAATAGCACACTTGAATTTCATCTCCATGGTAAGCAATCTTTAGTTGTGTGGATGTGCGATTATTAAACTTGTTTGTATCATATATATTATAATGTTTGCTCCAGACATGGTCATTGTTTTATTAAAGCACTATAATATATTATGAAGCTCACTTACACCACAGTGTCCTCAATATTGTAAGTTTTAATATATATATATATATATATATATATATATTAAATCCACATGCTAGTAGTGTTTAAAACCATTTATTGACAATTATTATGGGTATGTATAAATATTAATCATCTTGAAAAGACTTTTGATTGTTTTTTAATATTGTGAAAGCTTAGTACTGATTTTGGGGATGACAGGGAAAGGTCAGCCAGTTATGGATTGGAAGTCTAGGCTCCGAATTGCCGTGGGATCAGCCAAAGGACTTGCTTATCTTCACGAAGATTGTATGACTTAATAACTCTGTACTTTGTTTAGTATTACTAATAATTCCTCTTTTTTCTTGACACATATTGGTGATTTCTTACAGGCCACCCTAAGATTATCCATCGCGACATCAAAGCAGCCAATATTCTCCTTGACAATAACTTTGAAGCCATGGTAATATATATAACTAGTACTTCTAACTTTACCATGCTAAATTGCTAATTATTAGGTGTTAATGTGTTATAGTTGTTAAATCTTTTATGCGAGTAACACAATTGATCTGAGTGATCATTTCGCGAAGGTTGCAGATTTCGGATTGGCTAAATTTACTTCTGACAATATCACTCATGTCTCCACACGCGTCATGGGAACTTTTGGGTAACTTATCAAATCATAAATTTATTATATTCTATTATAGTTGTGTAGGCAGTAATATCACTATGTTTGTGCAGAATAGTGTATTTTGAAATTTTGTTGAATCTTTGTTTTGAGGGTTTTTCTCACCTAGAATATATGGGGACATTGCAGGTACATGGCCCCGGAATATGCATCAACTGGGAAACTAACAGACAAGTCTGATGTGTTTTCATTTGGTGTCATGCTTTTAGAACTCATAACTGGAAGGAGACCCATTGATCCCACAAATAACGTAATGGAAGACAGTTTAGTCGATTGGGTATGCACTACATCATGAAATTTTGTGGCTATTATTGTAATTAATCAACTGTGACATTTGTCCAATGTATTTCTAGAGAGAGTATGAATATGTTACTGTCCTGTAGTAACTAGAAAATATAATTTTATTTTGGGAACTTAATGGATTACAGGCGAGGCCACTAATGCCAAAAGCGTTGGAAAGTGGTAACTATGATGAAATAGTGGATCCACGTTTAGAAGGTAACTACGATCATCAAGAAATGGCACATATGATATCCGCAGCTTCTGCTAGCATTCGACATTCAGCTAGAATGCGCCCAAAGATGAGCCAGGTTCAACTGTCTTCGTACAAACACAACTGCACATATTAAGCAAACATGTTCAAGTTATTTTCTAATCTGTGGTTATATATTATTTAAAACAGATTGTGCGTGCATTGGAAGGAGATCTTGATAACGAAAGACTAAAACCAAGCCAGAGTTTTGAAGAAACCAGCATTTACGATACAAGTGCATACAATGCTGACATGTTGAAATTTAAAAGAATGGTAATGAACAGCCAAGAATTTCCAAGCAGCGAATTTGGAGATGCCACTAGTGAGTATGGTTGATTGTCGACAAACTCTGATAAAGGTTATCATACTGGAAATTTGCAAGTATAAACAAATATTAATCTGAAAACAGTTGTCTGACTAGGTAAGCTTGACCAGTTGACCTGAAGGCTCATAATGGGGCTCCGAATCCCTCGCGGATGTGACTAAGATGTATACATCAGCTTCTCTTTCTTGAGTCCGGATTAAGACGTGAACTTATATGAATCAAATTATAAGAGAGGGGAGGACAGAAGCGTGATCAAATGCACCCGGTGGGGTGTGGCGTGACAAACTATTCGTAACTATTGTGTGGATTATATTAAAGATCATAATCAATGGATGGTATAGTAGTTAGGTTTGTCCATATATAATGCCCGTAAATTTTAGCTCTCGACAATCGACATGTTATGTGAAGTTACTTCAATAGGTGTATCGATGCTGCGACAAACCAAAACTTTTAAATCCTCGCATTTATAAATTATAACGTTCACACTACAATATTTTGCGCTTCTTTTGTATGTACTACACGTCTGCACTTGCTCAATGCGTAAAATTATAATTATGGTCTTTGAGCATATCTATGGGCTGGTTATATTAACACAAATATGGTCTTAAATACAAACACAAATATTTATATAGCTAAAATATTTATTTTATTTAATTAACTAAAGTATATTTATAACAAAAATATATAATTTTTAAATTTCGTTTAATATTGATGTTATATGTAGCATCAGTTTTTTAATTGAAAAATAAATAAAAACTTGATTGATAAAATTCAAAAATAATTTTATGAAAAAATATTTTTTACTTTTTGTTGAAATTAGATACAGATTCTATTTTCAAAATTTTCCAAAACATTATAACTTTATATTATATTTCAGAACATATATAAATTAAAAATATTATCAATCAATTATCTGTCTTTTTCACGAACAATGTTTTTCCTCAATATTTTTTTCCGTATTATCACAATTTTGAACACCCGTTTCAAACATAATATTAATGAAATGTTACTCTTTTCAATTTTAAATAATAGTTTTTTGATTTTTAATACAAATATTTAAGAATAAAAAATACAAGATCATAATCAATGTTAGTTTTTTTTAATATTTTTTGTCAAGAGTAACTAAAATTTATAATTCATAGTTCATACACATATTTAAATAGTTTAAAATTTTTTATATTAAAAAAAAGTTTGTATTATTATTAATATATATTAAATATATTTTACTTAAAATTCCCTTGCACATTTAAAATATTGAACTGAATAAGAGAGGCCATAAGAGCAAGTTCAACACCATTTATGACATAAAATACAACTCTAACAGGATACTCGTGGTTTCCCTAAACCACTAGGATATTTTAAATTTTATTAGCCATGTCGTGTTAGTAGGGATCCTCTGGGATATCATAGTGAATAAAAAATTTATTTTTCTCCTTTTTCTTACATCTTTTTTTCTCTTTCCTCTTTTTTAAGACTAACTAGATTCAAATTTATTATTATAATAATAATAAATAATGAATATAGGTAAAATTGTTGGAGTTGACATGCAAAATAGATTACCTAAATCACTAGAACCCATTATTTTATAGGGTCTTGATCCACAACACACGTATGATGGATAAACTTTTTTCAACATACTGCTTCTAAGCTGTTGGATCAGGATACCAACAGTGAGGATTAAAAAAAAAGGCAGAGCCTCGGTAATTTTCCGCGGCCCGTTTCGAGCCTCGATTAATTATCACGGCACGCCTCTTTAAAAAAGCGCGGCTCGTCCGTACTCATCTTCACCAGCCCGTTTGCACACGCACAGATACATACAAACTAAGGAAATAGACGATAGTAGAGGCGATATGAGAGGCGCTTTTGGTGTTACAATGATTATTGTGGTATAATCAAGTGATTGTTGAAGTTTTTTAGATCTATAGAAGGTATCATTCATCTGATTACTCATTACTCGATTTTGAGTTGTTAAATATTATTTTGTATGTAATTTGTATGTATTCAGTGGTTTATATTCGATTTGTGTGTATGTATTCAGTTGTTGATGTGTGTGTATGTAGACCCGTAATTTTGAATTCGATTTATTGATAGTCGAATGGTTTGTTAAATTAGGGTTTATAATTTGTGGCTAATTTGAAAAATTAGGTTTTATAATTTGGGGCTAATTTGAAAAATTAGGGTTTATAATTTGGGACTAATTTGAAATATTAGGGTTTATAATTTTGAGGTTAATTGAAAATTGTAATTCAAAAATAGGGCTTAGAATTATATTAGTGGTTATATTAATTCGAAATTAGGGCTTATAAAATTTTAATTGAAACATTTTATATGAAATTAGTGCACTCCTTAATGTGATTAATATTAATGTTTATTTCGAAATAATTTAGATGAATGTATGTTATATGATTGATTTTATTGTGGTTTTATAGTCAAGATTTTGAGAAATTATTCATTTGTTTCAGGGATGGATGACATGAATGATATTTAACCAGGATCACACAGGAGGTCTGTTATTTGAGATAACAGATACCACGTTACAGAAGATGTTTGGGGAGGTGTTGAGAGAAATGAGTCGGAGACATATGAGACAACAAAGTGAGTTATTGCATATGGTCAGATTTGGTATATTTGTCAATCCTCATATAGTTTTGTAGACAGATCAAATACGGATATCAGCATTGGTTGAAAGATGAAGGTCCAAGACTAATACTTTTTTTATGAGACCAGGGGAGATGATAGTAACTCTAGAAGATTTGTGGTACATTATTGAATTACCGGTTTTTGGGGAGGCTTTGAGTTGTGGGGATATTGAGCATAAGAGGAATTTTTTTGCTGATAATTGGTTTGAGCCAAGATGCATGTTTTAGGAACAAGATTAGGTTGAGTTGGTTGTTTGAGAGGTATGGTCGCCAGAAATCAGAGAAGAACAATATTTGTGCGACTGTTGTACACACACATGCATACATGCTATTTATTTGTGGTGCAATATTGTTCGCGACGAGCCATCAGAGTTATGTGCATCCGAGATATATACATCCTTTACAAAACATCCGAGAGATTTCTAACTATGCTTGGGGTGCTGTTGTTTTGGCTTATTTATATAGAGGGTTGAAGTATGCTGCTCAAAAGGAAAGTATGAGTGTTATTGCTTGTGTATGGTTGTTAGATGTGTGGTCTTTTGAGAGATTTCCACGTTTGAATGTTCCTGATAGGGATCCGGACCATGATGATTATCCTGTTGCAGAGGGTTGGGCGTATAGTACGAAGCAGATGGGTATAGGCAAGAAGCGTCATGCTTCGGGTCCCCACCATAGTTTGCCATTCTACAAAGCTGAGTTTGATGGGGTTACAAGTGATGTTGTGGATTGGTTGCCATATTCTAGGCTTTATTCCGTTGTAGATTGGGAGATGATTTAGTACCAGTTAGCCGGACAGGCTCGGGTTTCCCTTGTATGCTATGATATTGTTGAATGGCAGCACCCTAAGAGGGTCATGAAGCAGTTTGGTTATCGGCCACACATTCCCCGACCACCCATTAACATGAAGGATTATCGGGTACCTAAGGAAGCTACTTTTCGAAACGATGATTGTTTGGTGATGTGGTTAGTTGATATTGGTAGGTGAAAGAGATTCTATGATGATTTTATCGGCTTACGGGATGACATTGAGCCAGTTTCTAAGGCGGATTACACTATTTGGTATTCAGAGATTAGTCGGACCAGAGTAGCTAAGCCATAGCCAGAAATCCAGTCTCATTACACTTCTAGGGAATTGTACCCTAACATGGAATCCTATCGAGTTGTAAGTCACAATTTACAATTTACACTTCTTAAATAACATCAAGTATTTTGTTTGGCCTTCTGTCTTTTAATTTCAAGTATTCTGTTTCGCCTTCTGTCTTTTAATGTAGTTTGTTATTTTATTTGTTTTTGTAGATGCTTTCTAGGCTTGAGATGGTTAAGAGACTTGATGCAAGAGTTCCTGCTGATTTTGTTAATGACTTTGCTGGTATTGCTTCTGGTTTTCTTACTCCCTTTGCACGGTTGATGAAGAATGTGAAATGGCCTATTTATACACTTCCACAATTTGAGCATTTGAAATTAGAAGAAGAGGAGGTTGCTGGTGCACAAGTTCAAAACATACAAGAAGTTGATATTATTGATATGACACAACCTTCCCAACATAGTACTCAGGCTCAAGATGTTGGTGCCTCCTCTAGTCGGCCTCAGAAGTTACTTTCACGTAGAATGAATGAGGAAAAACGGGACAGAATGAAGCCTTTAAGTATGTTGGTATCTTTAATGTATTCATCATTTAAAAACTTCTCATTTTCATCGATATATATGTATTCCTCATTTTTCTCATTTTTTTCAAAACCTTCTTCAAAATCATAATTTCTAACATCATTCATGTGCAACGCATCTCCATGTAATACATCAACTTTTTTTTAATCATTACTACTTTTGGAAGAAAAAATACGTTTAAACAACTTATCAGCCATAATATATAAGATTTACGAAAAAGTGATAATAAAGATGATACCTTGTCAAGATCTTTCGAAAAATTGCTCAAAATTTTTTTGGTTGTGTTTCAATATAGAGAGCAACTAGGGTTTGCTGGGATTTGGGGGACAGGAAAAAGGACGAGCCGCAGTAATATACCGAGGCGTGCCGCGGTAATTAACCGAGGCTCGACACGGGCCGCAGAAAATTACCGAGGCTCATCTTATTTTTCTTTTAAATCATAGTCGTTGATGTCCTGATCCAACAACTTAGAAGCAAGTATGCTGGAAAAGGTTTATCCAGCATACATATGCCCTGGATTAGGACCCTATTTTATAATTATGTCCTATATATAATTAGGGTTAATGTGGTAGTGTGATCGTCGTGGTTGTCTATTAACTTAAAAATAATTTAAACAATTAAAACTCTACGTATAAATATTTTTCAAGTTCATGTTTTTAAAATGTATAATGATATCTTTTTTCAATTTAAATTAATCAAATTACTGCCAATAAGTAATTAGTAGCTCATTTTTTGTATTGCCAAATTTTTTTAAACAAAAAATTTACAAAATAAACTGAAATATTAAATATAAATATTAAAAAAATATATATCATTAAAACATAAAAGATTAGAATCATCTTACAATAATATTAAAAAACACC
The DNA here is from genome assembly GCA_028671895.1 of Oenanthe sinensis. Lineage (NCBI taxonomy): Eukaryota > Viridiplantae > Streptophyta > Magnoliopsida > Apiales > Apiaceae > Oenanthe > Oenanthe sinensis. The sequence goes on along the minus strand of CM053805.1, from coordinate 42,999,219 downwards.
CATTTATAATAATTAGAAATTAAAAAACACCAATTTATAATAATTAGAAAAGGTGTTAAAATAAAAATAATAATTTTAAAAATAATACTATACATACTATAAATTTAAAAACTAAACATGGGTATTAATAAAATGTATATTATTAAAATCTAATAAATTTAAATCATCAAATTACAATTATATATATATATATATATTTAAATATAAAAACAATTATAACACTTACATGAATAATATTCATAAATCATCCCGTGTATCGTGCGGGTAGAAAGATACTCCCTCCGTCCCGGTCAAATGTTTACATTTGGTCCGGGCACGGAGACCAAGGATAGTGGGTGTAATAGTGATTTTATTGTTAAAATAAATGAAGTAGTGGGTGTAATAGTGTAAAGTGTTGAAAAAGTGGAGTAAAGTAGTGGATGTAATAATATATTTATTGTTAAAAGTTACTATTTTTAGTAATGTAAAGAATTGGGTGGGACGTCCCAAAAAGGAAAGTGTAAAGAATTGGTTGGGACGGAGGGAGTAGTATTTATAGGAAAACAACTTAGACGGTTGGATTTACCCAAGCAAAGAGAGGCCATCATCGATAAATTATAAAATCGTGAAAAACTGCGTTGACTCAGAACAGCGAGTCACACAAGAACGAGTTGCACATCTAACTCGAACTATAAAAATCACAACCAAAAACCCTCGGGCTCCTTTAGCTGCCGCTTTCTCCCAACAATATATACACATCATACATACAATATATCTATCTATCCATCTATCAGATTGCGCACACACATGAAATCTTCACCGTCCGATCTCTGTATCAACATCTAAATCATCGAAAAAAGCCCTAATTTGTCACCGATCGAAGATGGGAGATTATAACGATGCCTTTTTGCGAAACAACGCCGCCGGCGGTGCAGCAAACGTACAAAGCCGCGTTAAGGCTCAGGCTCGTACGAATGTTTTGCAACTCAAGCTGGTATATATCGTTTGTAACCCTAATTTTAATTGATCTTATTAGTTAGTGTGATTTTTGGATATTTTAGTTGTCTGTATATACTTTATACATTTTGTTGTTTGATTAGATGATTTATCTGACGTGTATGGATTGTTTAAGTACGGAAGTTTTAGTTGTGTTTGGTTGGTAATGTTACTTGTAGATCGGATAATTTACTGAGTATTTGAGTTTGCGGCGGTATATAGACGTAGCCTGATGGCGCTTGTGTATGCATACTCATTAGTGAAATTCGATGATACGGAATAAGGATTATATATCAGGGTAAATCAATTGTTATGATGCTAATGGTTAAGTTCATCACTCTGTTTTTCGTAGAGACATATTGAGACTGTGCGGTTATATATTTTATTATTATTTTCTTTTTAGATTTTAGAAAAATAAGCTGTCACCTGGATTGTTTGTTTCACGGGATCTGATCCTGGAATATAACCTTATTCACCATTAAATTTCTATCATATCTCATCCTTAAGTTATCCTTGGAACTAAATGATAATGAATATTTTAGTTCGCATGGGATTATAATAGATGGCGAGAGGATAGTGCTAAGTGCTCTCCAAAATGAACTAGAAAACTATCAAAAATCGTTCATTGGATTATTTGAGGGACTAAATATTGATAAAATGAGCACTGTCTAAATAGTCAAGGGATTATGGTCCTTACAATCAAATATTGCCATTATGTTTTCAAAGTTTTCTCTCTAACTAAACCTATAACATTCGATCCACCTATATAGCAAGGTTCTGAAGACTGAAAGCTCTGAAATCGCAAATGATTAAAAAGAAGGAACAATGATAGAGTTTTTTGTTTTTAGCCATTAGATTTTTAGACATTAATGGCTTACATGTGTGTCTCAGAACATGTATATATAATCTGATAGCAATCATAATTTGATAATATTCTCAGTATTTAATTAAATAGAATACTCAATGGATAAGAACTTTAATATATCTTGCTATAGCAACTGGAAGCAGTCTATTGATTTCTACATGCGCAGATTGGGCAAAGTCATCCAACTGGTTTAACAAACAACCTGCTAAAGCTTTTTGAGCCCCGGCCTCCATTGGAGTTCAAACCACCTCCTGAGAAGAACAAGTGTCCACCATATACAGGTATTCTAAATTCTTTTGTATTTATATTTTGTCATGTTCTGATATTGATTATTGTGGTTTGATAATTGTTAATTTTTATTATAAATTCAAGGCATGGCCCAATATGTATCCAACTTTGCTGAACCAATTGATGCTGAGTATGCTCCGCCAGTCCAAAAGGGCGAAACTCCTGTAAGGCATATCTTTCTTTTTCACCATTTTCTTAATTTAATTTATACTTTAATTTGATGTTTATGTATCTTTTATATACGGCCTGTCTCTCTGATTATTGTTGCAGTCAGTGTTAGTGTGTTATTGTTATGTAGTTTTTTTTTGTGCGGTAGAAGGAACATGGTAAAAATGATTTTTTGATAATTCCATAAAGATAAGTACTCAAGCACACATTCCTCCACTAGAACTAACCTCCATTGTAACTAAAACCCTAGACCTCTGGTTATCAAGAGAAGAGGGATCGATAAATTCAACTGTACATTAGCAGTAAATACATCAGGTATTGAGCATATAATGAACCCTAAACGGACTCTCTGAGGAGGTGAGGGGAGAGCTTTTGCCAATAGGCCATCCCTGATATATTTCCTTAAATTTTAAATTTGTGATTAGATTTCTGCGGAAGCTAGTGCTCATCATATTTTTACTTTATTTTGATTTTGTATCTCATGATGCTGCCTTCTTTGCTGTGATAAGTGCCATTCCTTCTTGCTCGTTAAAACTAATTTAGTGCTCCTTGATGTGACGCAGACAGAAAAGAGGGCTAGGGTCCATCAGTTACGACTGGAAGAGGGCGCAAAACGGGCTGCAGAGGAACTTGAGAAATGTAAAGTGACTTTGGTCTCTATATGTTCATGTGTTTTGGTGTAATGCTCTCCCTGTGCTTAGTTATGCAAATGTGTTTATCAAGTATTCAATGTGCAGATGATCCAAGTAATGACCCAAATATCTCCGGAGATCCATATAAGACACTGTTTGTTGCTAGGCTTGTAAGTAATGCTGTCCTCTAATCAATATTGCAAAACTGCTGTTTTTCTCTTATTTTTTGGTAACAAGTTTTTATGTTCCTGCTTCCAGAATTATGAGACTACTGAGAGCAGAATTAAAAGGGAGTTTGAGGCTTATGGTCCTATCAAGCGGGTAGGTATTATAAGAGTTCCCCAGAGTGGGACTCAGTTTTGCATTTGGTTGGGTAAGATTGATGAAGTTCTTTTGTTCAGTCATGCCTGTGCTGCGCCCTTGATTTTGTATCGAACTTATACATATATGTATAATTGCAGTTTTTGCAAAGAAAAAAATTCTAATCTTTTTGGCACAGTGATTATAAAGTATTTTTACTGTCAACATTACCATTCCCCCATGTTTTTACTAGGCAGATAGTATAAATCATTTTTCTCCGCAATATATTTATTAATGTGAATTTCAATTCAAATTCCTAGAAAATTTTATTTTTTAACATTTGAGGGCGTGTCTGGGAGAAAACATGTAATAGTAATCCGGCTTATAAATAACGGAAGTTTGTACGATCTTAAAGTAGAAGAGTACTTTTAAAATGGGATGGAGTTGGCATTTTTTTTTTAAATCATTTGGCTAGGTAATTTATGTGATAAATAGTTTTCAGAGTTATTATGTCTAATATATGTATTCTCCATATTATATGGTGTGTTACTCTTTGTATATCCCTAAAAGTACAAATGCAGCATGTTAATATTTTTTTATGGTACTCTTCCTGCCAGATATTGTTCTTTGAAATAATAATCCTGTTGTACCCTGATTTGTTGAGTTTCGGGCTCAGTTTTAAGGTTGTCTTATGGCCTCGAACTTACCATCAAGTTTTTGAAGTTCACATAAAAAACTTTTCTGAAGCATGTAATGCATAGTGCTAATTCCACTTTTGCGAATCCACAAGTTTTTTTTATTGTAATTACTTTGTTGATTTGAAAGATAATCGAGGTGTTTTTCATTTGGACTTCTGCTCAGGTATTATTGGATATGTAAGGTAAAGGTTTGTGGGTCTGTAAACTAACTTGTTTGCCTCATGTATCTCTGGTTTTAGATAATTCTTAGGGATGGGTGTGTCATTAGTTTCTAGGTATTGTTTCCATGGTAAGGTATAACGTAAAAGTAAGAGCCTGGCAAAGTAGATAATATGTTCAACACGTGTGGTGTTTTGGTGATGCTTTACTTTGAATGGAAGCGGGTTTGTAAGTGGTCAGAGCAGTGATTCATTGTGCCTTATGGCCATTATTCTCAAGCAACAATGAAGAATGACAATTTTTTCCTGCACCTAGGTAAAATCTATAGGTAGTATTAGCATATTTTCCCCTGCCTAATTTTATAGCAAAGTATATGAATTTGTTGATACTAAAGTTTTACTTCTGGATTTAAAGGCTACAAAAAACGTTTCTGGAGTACACAGGATTCCCTGGTATTTAATATATTGTTTCACATTACTATTTTATTATATAAAAATTATATTCCCTGGTAAGGGGAAGGGTAGTATGCTGAACTGGTATTTTGGCCAATTTTACCAACAAACTAGCACTGGTGGTGATTCGTCTCACGTCAGAAGCTGTAGAATTTGAAGGTGAGCACGGCTTATGTGGCATAGTAGTGCCTGTCTGCCGTGCCATATATATATATTAAATGCGACCTGTTTGAATAAGAATGCAGTTTCAGAAAAAAACAGAGCATGTATGGTACATAGGCTTTGGTGCAAAGTTGTATTAACTCTCAGCCAGTAGCTTATTTGTGTAAGTTTATTTGGATTGCAGGTTCGCTTGGTTGCAGATAAGGAAAAAAACAAACCTAGAGGCTATGCTTTCATTGAATATATGCATACTCGGGACATGAAAGGTACACATTTTGTGTGGATTCTGATCCCTCTTCGTGTCCCTTTTTGTTTTATTCATGTTATAAAGTTGAGTTTGTGCTTTATATCTAAGTGGTTATTTATCATATGATGCAGCTGCATACAAACAAGCTGATGGGAGGAAGCTTGACAACAGAAGGGTTTTGGTAGATGTTGAGCGTGGTAGAACTGTCCCAAACTGGCGACCCCGTAGACTTGGAGGTGGCCTTGGTACAACCAGGGTTGGTGGTGAAGAAGTTAATCAGAAGCATTCTGGGAGGTAATTTGTCTATGCAGAAGCCTTACCATTTTTATTTATTATAATCACAAGTTTCATGCATTTTTATCAATATATACATAGTTGTCAAGGATGCTAAATAATAATGATTGATAAAAGGGCATTTCTATGAAAGTTAGTCTTTCAATCCAGATATGCCTACCCATGGTTAAGACAGTGATTGATACTCTGAAACCTTGCTACCTTGGCATGAAAGTAAAAAGGATTATTGTTCTTACTTGAGCCACATCCTGAATACTTACCTTGTGTTTAACTTCAATATTAGTTGTATTATTAACTGTAGACAATTTCTCTACACTGCTGCTCCTCGGTTGTTGTCAGAATCCCATTTCCAGTTTGATCCCTTAACAAGGCAGAGTTGTGAGCTTTAATTGAAAATCACATGTCACTTGTTGTGTAATACACTAATACATGTAACATGTGGTTTAGTTAAAGTGTTCCCTAGGAATAAGATGTAATGCGTGCTTTTGGTCTTTTTGTCCATTATTCAGAGAGCAGAATCAATCAGGTGGGTCAAGGCGATCTGAGGAGCCAAAAGTAAGAGAAGATCGAGAAAGGTATACTCTTCTACGAAATTATCTTTCTTTGTGCAATATTAGCATGAGTAAGTTTCTTCTACTCCTTGAAACTATTTAAGAAAGCAATGATAATGGTTTCTAATTAACCTAGCATCTTTTTAAGTTCACTGTTGTCAAGACTTACCTTGGAATTTAGCCTGAAAATCGATATCTCGTGCGGATTGTAGCCAAGTCTGTGCTTGTATGCCAAAGTGGTTTTGGTAAAATTATTTTTCTTAATTTTCTACCCAGTAGGCTGTCTAATCAGACATTCATTGAAGAATTCGGTAAAGTATATGTTGGCATGTTGTCATCTTGTAAGACTTTTCCTAAGCAATTTGATTGAGGATTGATAATCCTGTTGGAAGCTGGGATTTGAAGAATAACCTGCAATAAGCCTTATGAATGACAACAAATAGTTTTCTAGGTGAGTTGAAAGATTAAGAATGGGATTTGTAGTTCCTAGAGTACAAACTTAAGTGTAAATAGTTCTATTATGGGCTCAATATATGCAAACCAACATAGCCAAAGGCAACATTTTCAAAATCGTTTCTATTCCATTTAAAGGGACAATTTTTTCATAGCAACTCCTGTTTTAAATTGTTCTAGGAAATAATCCAGTAAATTATGTTAAAAATGTTTTCTTTGCTAAATGCTAATAACTAGATACAATCATAAATAGAGATCTCTATATTCGGTATTTGGTTTGTATTATCTCCCGTATTTGCTAAAATTTTAGCATTGAGGTCGGCAAATGGAAACTCATACAACTAAAACTCTTGCCTAATGGGGCTAGGCATAATGGACTTTACATGGGACACCATTGATACATTAAACAAGTTCATGTGAAATCTGCTTGCATCTTGCCAGATTCTTACTAGTGAGTAGGCTTGCATAAAATCAATGGTTTATGAGATCGTATTACAGTTCTAGAGGTTTGAAAATGACATTTTATCATCTCGACCACGTTCACTATCGAGCTTAAATGGTTTTACGTCAATTACATTGGTTAGAAAAACATATATAAAAAAAATATAACTATTTTTGCACAACTGTTGATACTAAAATAAATTTCAGGGACAGGGAAAAGTCACGTGAAAGAGGAAAGGACAGAGAAAAGGAACGAGAAAAATCTCGTGAGCGCTCTCATGAGAGGACAAGGGATCGCGATCATAGAGATGATAGACACCATAGAGATCGTGACAGGACCAGGGACAGGGAAAGGGAGAGAGACAAGGGTCGTGATCGAACACGAGATCGTGATCGTAAAGAGCGTAGTGGTCGTGATCGCCATCGTGAAGAGGAAAGGATCAGAGGTAGGGATCATGAGGTGGATGACATTGGTCGTGATCGTTCCCGTGATAAAGATTATGACTATGATCGTGTTGATTCAAAACATGAGCGTGACCGACATGGTGATAGAGAGAAGAGTTATGGTCATCCAGAGCCTGAGGATGATCCTGGATGGTACAAACAACCTGAACAGGAGCATCGACGTTCAGAAACCGAGAATGAAAATTTACCATATGATTACTATGAAGATCGCAATGGACTCGGTAAATATAATAATCCCAGTAACGAGGATATTCATGATCGGTACCAGCATTCGGATCGTGATCATGATAGATATGACCAAATGGAGGAGGATAAATACTATGGTCGAGCGACATCTGAATCACGCGAAAAGGACCATGAATATCATCGATCAGATAGGTCCCTTTCTCGGGAGTATAAATAAATGCTTTTACTGTGGCATTCTTCTCCAGTATTTTAAACTGTGGAAATGACAATTGTGTTATTTTATTTGCATTGATTGGATAAGCTCATTTTGTGGTAGACTGCACTTCTCTTTTATTTGTTTCCCTGCTATTTCATTTATGCTTTTATGACCTGTGAACAGAGTACTCTGCTTAAAGATTGATTTTGTTTTGTTTAATGTTCATTATCGTTGTTTCAGGGCTTGAACCTTTCCTTTTCCAAGTTGGCTATTGTGGTTGGCAAAAATTGATTTAAATTTTGTTTCACAGGCTATATGCAGCCATGATGGGGAAAATGTCTTCGTAAGCTGTTAATTACTTCTCTCTTTACAACTCTTCATTCCAAATTATTTATGCAACTCGAGACGAATGTATTAGAGATTTAGAGACAATCAGGAGATGTTGCTGGTGACGACCAAAAATATAATGAGAATACGGTCTTAAAGAGCAATGCAAGAATATACTAAGATGCTAGTTCACGGAATACAAAAGCATTCAACGAAATACGAATTAATTAATGAGTGAAGAGTGAAAGGCAATCATGCTTTATTAGAAACAATCCTGCTGTATGTATGTTAAAATCTCGTTTGATCCACCGAGTTAAACTTAATATTTTACTAGTTTATAACGGTGCTTTGCACCTATGCTATTAATCTATATATTCTTAATAGCTGCTAATTTTTTTCCCTAAGAATTACTATTGTATCCTTCTAAAATTTTAAAATTTCCTTTTCATTCCTGGGTATTATAGTAATTTAATCTTCCTGAATTATCCAAATATCATATGGGTCTTACCCGTTTATAAAATATACTATCAATAGCTTTGTTTCCTTGACCCATGGGTTACCCAGATTTAACCCGTATTACTCACCTATGCACATTTCATAAAATTCAAATTTTTACTCACTTTCCATATTTTTTGCACCTAATCATTAAATTCAAAATAAAACCTTTCCATAATATGTGGATGAATCAACTAACCATATCCTTATCAGTAGCAATTATTTTCAAAATCAATATCATATTCAGTTTCAATAACACTCTAAAAAATCATTAATATCTCAATCTTTTTATTTTTTAGTGAATATTTTGTGTGTTTTATGCTGGTCCATTGCTTTTTTCTTGCATTGTTTTTACTGTTTTTGCGATTGTTGATGTGTGCTTGGTTGTATGGTCGGTACATTCGTCCCCGTCGTGTTTTTTTGCTTGCTGATTGTTTTGATATGTGTTTATTTTCAGTTGGATCATCCATGTTCTTCAAGACGTAATACAGAACCATGGAACCAGATTCTTCAAATCAACCAGGTTTCATTATTAGTTCATGTTTTTATTGTTTGATGGCCATCATATGCTTTGTATTTATTTTCGGTCTGATTCTGCGTGTTCTTCACCCGATAAGTCAGACCCCATAATTCGGATTTTTCGAAGCAAACAGGTAATATTATTTGTTCTTTCTTTTATCATTGCGTCTCAGATGTTGTTCATCATCCTTCTTTTTCAGTTTAAGGAACGATTGTTAGGTGCATTCGAGAAATCACATCCACGGATTCAGATTCTTCCAAACAACTTGGTAACGTTATTCGTTCTTTCATCATTGCACTTGGCCTCAGATGTTATTCATTGTTTCTTGATTGTTGTTTGATTTGTGTATTGTATGAAGAGCGAGCCTAATGTAACAATCTTATTCATGTCCTTGCTGAGATATTGTTCTTAGAAGACCATTGGGTGAACAAAGTTCATTAAATAACAGCATAGTACGATTAGATGGACATACGAAATATTATTTTTCAAAACTTGAATAGGAAGTGAATCTAGAAAAAAAAAAGAACATGGGTATTGACAAAAATATGTTTGAGGCCTAACAGAATTAATTTCCCGTTTGCAGATGAGGGTAAATGATCAAGAGATGCAGAGATTATCAAGGTATTTTGGTTTTAAATGTGTCATATCATCTATCCTTGATCTGGCCATGTCAACAGTTGTATTTATATTCCGATCTCTATTGTACTTACAATCTAAGTTGCGCTTATGAAAATCAGGATGTCATGTGCAAATTACAGAATGGCCGAGACTATCGTAGTAATCTAAAAAATTATGTTAAGAAAAGTGGTTTGCCACCGGGTGTTACTTTAGGAAGCTGTATAGTTCTTGACACCACCAGATATGGTGCATTTCTTAGGCAGAGATGGTGCACTTCTTATTATTTACAAAATCATGGAGTTGGGTATAGTTGGAGAGAATGATTCCAAAAATGAATACATAATAATATGGGCATATTTTTCTTACTCTTTACTTTTTGTTTGGAGTTAAGATATAGTAATTTAAAAAGCTTAATTAATAATTAATATTTTTTATTATATGAGTTAAAAAGACAAAATTAAAGGAGTTTAAAAAAATAACACGGAGGTAAGAGCATTTCGAACCGACTATCTAAAATGATTAGTTAACCAACTGTAAGTATACTCCAATGCTATTAGGCATAATGGTTAGTTATATATAAAATTATTATTATTTTTTTAAATTTCTATATATATATATATGGAGATTTTATAAGTTAAAATAAATTTAATTAATATTTTATTCAATACAAGTGAATAGTAAAATATATAATTAATGAAAATATATTTCATATAGTAACAATTTAATATATATTAAATTTCAAAATATAATAACATTTTTAAATAAGTATAAAAAAGTAATTTTTAAAATAAATCAAAATTAAAATTTAAAATACATTAAAACATTACCATTTTCGTAATCGGATGGTTAAGATTTTAAATTTCAAGTATATACTCAATTTTTTTTACATCTAAAGTTTTTATGTTGATTTTCGCGTTCAGATGTGAAACACTCGACACAATATTGAAACTACTTTTTTTATGCAAAAGTAATTAAAATCAATTATAATTTTTATTTTATTGACAAATCTTAAACGGATCAACAAATTTTATTAAATAATAATTTTTTGTATACTTTTTTTACACTAAATTATTATTATTATTAGTTATTCATTTTATTACAATTATTACGGTTATTATGTTGTTACTCTTATTATTATTATTATTATTATTATTATTATTATTATTATTATTATTATTATTATGTCTCTAGATATGGATATATTTATATGTATAGAATTAAAATGATAAAGTTAAATAATTAAAAGTTTTCTCAATTAAAAAATATTTAAAACAATAAGCAATTTTAAAAAGAAACAAATATTAGAATTTAAAATAGATTAAAACATTACCATTTCTGTAAAAGGATGGTTAAGCTCAATTTTATTTCACATCTAAATTCTTATTTTAATATTTATAATCAGATGTGAAAAGATTTGTTTAATTTTTAAAAATAAATGACTTAATATTTAAAAGGAAACAAAATATTTCAATTTAAAGCACATTACATTTTTACAAATTGTGTATACCGAAAATAAATAATGTAACAGTACTAAAAGATTTCTTTTATATTTCATTGAAAAATGATTATTTTATTTATATGAAAAAATTTATAAAGTTAATTACGAGTGAATTATATATTTATTAGATATTTGCTACAATTAAGGTTCAATCAGAATCCATAATAAAGAAAAAATTATAATAATAAATAAATTAGTATCACCTATTTAATTATTATATGTTGTGCAATATATAATATCACACTATTGCACCATTCAAGATCGAGGTAAGGTACTTATCAACCATAAAATATAGTTGTATAATCATCTTAAGTATGTTTAATCTCCACAACTATTGAATATCAATTATTTTCAAAATCAATATGATATTCAGTTTCAATAACACTCTAAAAAATTATTAATATCTCAATCTTTTTATTTTTTAGTGAATATTTTGTGTGTTTTATGCTGGTCCATCGCTTTTTTTCTTGCATTGTTTTTACTGTTTTTGTGATTGTTGATGTGTGCTTGGTTGTATGGTCGGTACATTCCTCCCCGTCGTGATTGTTTTGATATGTATTTATTTTCAGTCGGATCATCCCTGTTCTTCAAGACGTAATACAGAACCATGGAACCAGATTCTTCAAATCAACCAGGTTTCATTATTGGTTCATGTTTTTATTGTTTGATGGCCATCATATGCTTTGTATTTATTTTCGGTCTGATTTTGCGTGTTCTCCACCCGATAAGTCAGACCCCATAATTCGGATTTTTCGAAGCAAACAGGTAATATTATTTGTTCTTTCTTTTATCATTGTGTCTTAGATGTTGTTCATCATCCTTCTTTTTCAGTTTAAGGAACGATTGTTAGGTGCATTCGAAAAATCACATCCACGGATTCAGATTCTTCCAAACAACTTGGTAACGTTATTATTCGTTCTTTCATCATTGCACTTGGCCTCAGATGTTATTCATTGTTTCTTGATTGTTGTTTGATTTGTGTATTGTATGAAAAGCGAGCCTGATGTAACAATCTTATTCATGTCCTTGCTGAGAGATTGTTCTTAGAAGACCATTGGGTGAACAAAGTTCATTAAATAACAGCATAGTACGATTGGATGGACATACGAAATATTATTTTTTAAAACTTGAATAGGAAGTGAATCCAGAAAAAAAAAAGGAACATGGATATTGACAAAAATATGTTTGAGGCCTAACAGAATTAATTTCCCGTTTGCAGATGAGGGTAAATGATCAAGAGATGCAGAGATTATCAAGGTATTTTGGTTTTAAATGTGTCATATCTTCTATCCTTGATCTGGCCATGTCAACAGTTGTATTTATATTCCGATCTCTATTGTACTTACAATCTAAGTTGCGCTTATGAAAATCAGGATGTCATGTGCAAATTACAGAATGGCCGAGACTATCAGGATGTTATTACGTTGTTACCCTTATTATTTTTATTATTTTTATTATTATTATTATGGCTCTAGATATGGATATATTTATATGTGTAGAATTAAAATGATAAAGTTAAATAATTAAAAGTTTTCTCAATTAAAAAATATTTAAAACAATAAGAAATTTTAAAAAGAAACAAATATTAGAATTTAAAATAGATTAAAACATTACCATTTCTGTAAACGGATGGTTAAGCTCAATTTTATTTCATATCTAAATTCTTATTTTAATATTTGTAATCAGATGTGAAAAGATTTGTTTAATTTTTAAAAATAAATGACTTATTATTTAAAAGGAAACAAAATATTTCAATTTAAAGCACATTACATTTTTACAAATTGTGTATACCGAAAATAAATAATGTAACGGTACTAAAAGATTTCTTTTATATTTCATTGAAAAATGATTATTTTATTTATATGAAAAAAATTATAAAGTTAATTACGAGTGGATTATATATTTATTAGATATTTGCTACAATTAAGGTTCAATCAGAATCCATAATAAAGAAAAAATTATAATAATAAATAAATTAGTATCACCTGTTTAATTATTATATTGCACTATTACACCATTCAAGATTAAGGGAAGGTATAAAATATAGTTGTATAATCATTTTAAGTATGTTTAATCTCCACAACTATTGAATATCATTAACCATGCTCTTTTTTTCACAGATATGGCTGACTTTCTTTCATCTATTAATAATAAAAAGATTAACTGGAGGCTTAGGATTCGTGTAACCAGATTGTGGCTGACGGTTACCGTGATAATATCATTGCAAAGTGGTTGTGTGGAATAAATATATGCCAAGTTCGGCTACTCTTTTTTAGGATGATCTTGACCAACCGGTTGTTGTTGTATTAGCAAGTGTTAGACTAATGCCAAGACGTATGGGTGATTTTTTTCATTAATTTGTATTTAAATAAATATAAAATTGTGAAATTGAGATTAAGTTGTCATAGTTATTATACTCAATTTTTCATTACTGGTTTCAGGTTGGGTATCAGTTACTTGCATACAATGTTCCAGAATCTATGTTAATCCTGACATAGAAGAAGCTTTTGAGATATAGCAAAGGTAAAATATAGTTATTTTTATGTTGCTGGTAGTTTTAGAACATTAAATTGAGTTCTACAAAATAACTAAAATCACTCAGTTTAAGATCGGTACTAATACCATAAATTATGTTATATTTGATTAAGGTTTGGACATCATTGAAAGTGAAGAATGAAACAAAATCAAGCACATTGGTGACTCTGCGTATCAACATAGCTTGGCTTGGAGTGTCATCCTCTGTTTTTCTTGAACTTTTTTAATTGCAGTGCATTTTTCCTTTGTCATAGATGAAAAACATCGGCCTATTTTCTGAATTTTTATGGATGATTGTGTTTGAAATTATATTCTTACAAGTTATTTTGATCAAATTCGAATGTTATTTTGACATTAAATTTGTGCATATAATATCACATTATGATGAATCAAATTCCGAGTTAATTTGTGCATATAATATTACATTTAAAATTTAAATATATACTCACTGAAATTTGTCAATAGAGTCTATCAACCATATCCCATTATCAAAGAAAATATAATAATTTTATTTAGTGGCATGAGATATAATGGAAGGAAAATTAAGATTTCAATTTTGTATAAGATACAAATATTTATCTAATTATATATTTCTACTATATATACAAATTAAAAAAATCAAATCAAGCTTCAAATTTAAAATTAAATTTCTATCATTGTGATTCTTATAACAAATCTCAAAAATTTTAATAATACTATAGTAATAAAAATACACATATTCTAAACAGAATATATGTTCTTCATCATATTTACTGCTGCTTGATTAATGAAATTACTTCAATCTTTTATTCAATTAACTAATCACATAAATTATTCTATTTCATTAAACAGATCACTTAATTGACACATTTAAATAAGCCTATCATAACTACTATTAATCAAATTCTTAATTTATGTCACACAATCAGAGCAAATATGAATCAAATCTGTGGTGATTTGATATAACATTATAAATAAAAATATTTTCATTTAGGATTAAATTGAATTCTAATTAAATAGATGGAAAAAAATATAATTATTTTACAAAATAATTTTCGTCTCCTCAAACTTACAATATTAACACTTAATTTATTTTTTTACCATCTAATTATAAATCAAGTTCATGTACCAAAATTAAGCCATAAAAATTACAAGATTGAAGATTAAAAATTCAAAGATTAAGCTCATTAAAATCTTAAAATCACGTTTATATATACAAAAAATTTAATTAAATGAATGTGTTACAAAGTCAAAGATTACAAATATAAAACAATTTAAACATATGAAATAAAATACCATACAATCATATTCATATGTAACATTAATTGATAATGATCTTCCTTATTACTATAATTTCTTCAATTAGCAATAAAACTATATTATTAAGATTTACCTCAATTATTCTATTTCTATAACAATATTTATGATATAACGATTTAAAATGAAATATGTGATATACTTTACTTTAATAAAACACAATTTACGCTTTTTAAGATTGATAGAAAAAATAGATTAACTTGTGAATATTAAATGATTGACCCTAAACTTTCTCATTGATTTATAGCATAATAATCAATTATCATCAAAGCATATAATCATTGCCTAATAAACATTTCAAAATATCAAATTAATATTGATTTGATTTATATTTATATTACAATAATTTTGCTAAAATTCATGCTAAATATCATCCTAATTATATATATATATATATATATATATATATATATATATATATATAAACACTAGGTAAATTTTCAAAGTCAGATAAACAGATTCATTAAGGTAATAGTATTTGCCATACTATCCATTTAGTCATTCTCTCTGTAGTGTATATAGTTTGTTTGAATATTACTCCTAATTTTTTGTCTATTTGTGTATGCAGTTTGAATATAAATCATATTTACAATGTTTGATCAATTGGAGTCACTCGACACCACAAGAACCAACTGAAAAATTAAAGTTCGTATCTCAAGAATCTGGCCTTCAAATGATGGAAAAGAATTACTTGGGTATAATGCTATTTTTCTTGATGATGATGTAAGTATACTATTGAATATATTTTTAAACAGATGCGGTGTATTTTAAATTTTCAAGGTACATCTTAAAGCGTATTAAATTAATCTATTTTTTTTACAGAATTTTCACATGCAAGGATTTATATATCCTGAGAAGTGGAATAGTCTAGCTCAACCCATGGTTGAAGGGGAAATTTATATTATAACTAATCTCAGTGTCAAACAAGCTACATCAAAACTCAGACCGGTGTCCTCTAAACACATTTTCAATTTCTTGAATTCTACTACTATTGAGAAAGTATTTGAGGAAAATTTTATGACACCTATGCATAAATTCGAATTTATTGATCTAGGAGATTTATTTCAAGTTGCAAGCATTTATGAACCAATCAAAATCCTGAATATGCCATAGGTTAGTATCAAAATATGAAAAAAATTATATATCTCAATTTTATCTGATTTCATAATTTCTCATATAATTAAAATCATATTTTTTTTGTAGATATCATTGGCGTGGTGAAAAAGTTTCAGAGATTGCACTCCATCAACACTAAATATGGTCAAAGAAATATTGTCAAATATAAGTAGTATATTAAATGACAATTTATATCTTTAATAAATATATGTATTGTATTGTAACAATAAACTTTTGGGACAAAGAAATGTTTTGTCTATTGCAAAAATTAAGAAGGTTCAAGCAGCTGATAACTGGTGGTATAATTCATGGACCTTTTGTCCTGAAGAAGTGAAGAAATTAGAAGGGAGGTTTAAGTGTTCCAATCTGAAATGTCTTAGGAGCATGTCATTTGCTGAAACAAGGTATATTGTTGGTTTTTTGTTATATTATCATTAACTATAATTATATTCAATAATTTTGTTATTCTGAAACAGATACAGGATCTTAATAGTTGCTGAAGATTCAACTGAAGCTGTTAATGTAATTTTTCTGATCGCGCTGTTAAACGTTTAATTGGAAAAAGTGCAACAAAAATGATAGAGGATCTCGGGAAGGTATAAACATATATTTTATTAACAAATATGTGCTGCGTTTTAATATTTAAACTATGTCATATATTATTTACTTTCTATGTAATTCTTTTACAGGCGGCTTCTAATCCATCTATTCCTCAACTGATTTTGGACATTACTGATAAAGATGTTACCTTAAATATAAAGATAATTGAAGATAATGTACTAATTAATAGTGCATTATATGATGCTACTGATGCTTATATTTCTAAAAACTCAAAAGCATCGACTTCTGAATCAGTACATAAAATTTCAAACTTTACAATTTCCAGTGTTGGAGATGTGAGTTGCTTTTTTAATTATTCAATAATATAATTCTTTAATTTGAATACTTGTGTAAATTACTAATACTTCAATACTTCAATAATTTCATAATGTTGAGTTAGGAAATACTCTAGGTTAAGCTAAATCTTGCAACAAGAAGATTAAACTGGTATTTATGTTTATTAAGAATAAAAAATATCATGCATGCCATATATTAAATTATAATTTTTAGGTATTGATTGTCTTTATATTTTTCAACATGACAGGAAAAATGAGGAGGAGCTTGTGTCTACTAAACTTTGTTTTTTGGATGAAAGATACTTGAGATTTTAAAATGTTTGGAGAATATATTTTCACATATTTCTTATTGCGAGACTTCATTTTTCTTTGACAATTTTGGCAATGTTCGAATAATTTAGACATATTTGAATTTGAATTTGAATTTTATTTCGTATGGGATGATTGTTACTTAATTTTTCTTCACCATTTTGAAATGTTTCAATGTTTTTAGACATATTTGTTTTTTTTACGTGGGATGATTGTTTATATTTTTAATATATATGTAACATTCTCATATGTATTTTAAATTTATAATTATGATTATTATTCTTAATGAATAAACGTTACTTAAATTAATTAAATTCCTTTATTTTTTATAAATTATATATAAATTTACTAATGCTCAAATTTCTTAAAACTTTCTTTAAATTATCTAAATTTTTTTATTGTTTATAATCTTACCCGTGTGCGAAGCACGGGCAAATTCCCTAGTAAAGAGAAAACTTGCCATGAGATCATCTTCGGGGTGTAGCATGAGGTTATAGTACAAATTCTGAGTGACAGTTTTGTAAATATTAAATTCACTCATCTGCATTTACATAAATACCCTTATATTTGTATTAGAAAATATAGTAATCTCAGGGTGCTATGTGAGGAAGCACATCAAGCCTATTAATAAATTATATATTAATTATTTTATATAATTTAAATATTTTATTTAATATGATAATTTATTTTATTATTATTTTTAAATTTTTCTATACAATGATATTTATATATTAATATTCATAAAATTTAATGATAAGTCATAATTTTAAATAAATAAAAGAGTTTGAATGGTGATGAAATTGAGTTGAATGCGAGTAAATTATTTTAAATAAAAATTATAGGATAAATATGATTCTTAAAATAGAAAATATAATTTAAACATAATATAATATTATTCGTGAGCAATTGTATAAAAAGAGGACAACCGGGGATAGAGTTGTATGTATGATATATCTTTTCAAAAATTAGATTTTATTAAAATTGGATGGTCATGATCGTTTATATGATTTACCTAAAATTGGACTTTTCTATAATTCACCTAGGTAGGATGAAAAAAAAAGTTATTTTGTTTGTTTATAATAATATAATATAGATTATTTGTGTTTTTATATTTTAATTTATTATTTATATATAAAAATTACAGCTTTTGATGTTTTCACTTTTATGGTATACACTATACAGTTGCATTTCGTGAATAAAATTTTGTCAACAACATTTATAATTTGTAATTAATTTTTTGTCAATAATTTTAATTTTAATTAATATCGTATAAATATTTTATGTTACATTCGGGCCTGGGGTGTTCTCATGTCCGTACACATACAGAGATCATATGGATACACATCCACTTGGTATGAATATGCGCTGACTTTTTCAGCCCAGTATATTCATAAAATTATATAGAACAAATTATATAAAAATTTAAATTATTATTATGAAAGTAAAAAAAAAAAAAATACTCTTTTCAAAAACAAAATAAAATTAAGTGGGTGTTTGGGGTTCCATAAACTTAAAATAAGTAGCTTATTTTTATTTTTTTTTACATATTTTCATATTTTTTTTAAAGATAAATATTTGTTTTAGAATTTTAAAACCAAATATGAACTTACTTTTTTCTGGAAATAAGGGCTTATTTCTGAAAAGTACATACATCCCTACTTTTTTCCGGAAATAAGTCCTTATTTCCATAAGTAGCAGTTTGCCAAACAGGCCCTAAATACTATAAATTAAATATAATAAAATTCTGGCATCGCAGGTTGCAAGGCAGCAATGATGATAAAAGAAAGAAGCATCATTTCGAGCTTTGGGTTAACGTGTTACGTCGTCGTCGTGTTTCCCGCGAAGCTTGACCGATCTAACTTAGTCACTCGCAAATGATCCCGCTCAACACCTTCATTTCATTATTCCAACTATCTACGACTCTCTCTTTTACTAGTAGAATTTTAACAACAAATCGCCGAGTATTATCACTGTTATTTAACCCTCTACAACTCTCTCGCCGAGAATAACGATGATAACTCGTGCTAAACTCGCTGAGCAACTCAGAGACTACCAGATCCGATCCCAGCATAAATGCTCTGCTCTCACCTTCTTCTCTCCTAAACCCCAAATCACCTCCTGGTATGTATATGTTTATGTATATGTATATGTATAATTCCTCTCTCCTCTCTCTCTCGTAGGTGTTTGTTTGTGTCCGTGTTCACCTTATTGGAACACTCTTGAGGCTTGACTATAAGTTTTCGTAATTGCTTGTGTAACATCCCGACCCTTTTTCGGAATATTAAATCAAGTTAATACTAAAATATAATAATTCAATTAGTGGATGCTGCAAAGGGAGTGGCGATTGCCATATGCAAAAAGGAAGAGACTCATAGAATGACAGAGGCAAACAGAGCTTTTGCACATTTTCGTCAATCCATGAACATGATCTATACTTCTCAATCGGAAAAGAATCAAGAGAAAAAGAAAGAATCGGAATTGATCTATATATTTCTCGAAACAAACGAAAAGGAAACGAAAGATAAAACAGAAAGCATGGATCAACTTCTTTTCTCGGAGAAGAAGCAATGACACTATCTGGGGAATAACCATCGGCTAACTCTGTGCTAGCCGCCGCGGTAATACAGGGGATGCAAGCGTTATCGGGAATGATGGGACGTGTAAAGCATCTGTAGGTGAAAACAATAACAATAACACTCTTGTCTAATGCAGAACCACCCATGTAAAGATTTATACAATACCATTTAGAGACTCGTACAAAATTAGCAATCACTCTGTTAACATGTAAGGGATACATATACATATTATCATATACATACATACACACTTACATACTTACACACATATATACAAGTAGGTGATTACCGATTCAAAGAGTATTCTTGATGAAGTGGTTCACCGCCTATTCTTCCTTCCTCCCCTTAGCTAGTTCTTCCTTTTTCTTTCAGATTCTTTTTTTTCTGTATTCTCTATGTTCTATGTGTATGTATAATATATTATCTATGTACTAAAGGTTACAATTTCTGACATTAACAACCATAAATATTATCTCTAATTAATACTATTATTCTAATATTTATCCTATTTTCATTTTTAAAAAGAAAATCCTTTTCAACTTGTAAAAGGAACAAATTATTACTAGGTCAACCTCATAAAATAAACTATATGACTATTATTTATAACCAAAGGCAAATATATTAAAAAAAAAAAATCATAAAAATGGGGTTATTACAGCTTGATTTAATTTGCCTGTTAAAACTTGCTTATAGTATTTATATTACTTTCGAATACTAATAATTTATCTACTGATGTGGATTCAGGTTAAATTTTTGTTTTTATAAGTTTGTTCATTGAAGATTCTAATTCATTGCATTATAGAAATGTTGAGATGAATTGCACTTGTGATTTATGAATGATATATCATCACTTTACATATGAGTTTGTTTAATTCATATGGATGTTGCATACCAGGATCATTATCTCCGGTACCATGTTAAGTTATCAGTTCTCCTAAAATCTCAAGGCATTAGGAGGAGGGTTTACCAGCATCATATAGTATTCTAACACACAGTTTGGATATTAGTAGAGGGGAAATGTGTTTCATCCATTACGAGTTAGGGAGTGTAATTATAGTAAATGTTGATTGGTCATTCGAGAACTACATTAGGACCAAAGGAGACTCTAATGTCAAGGTATAGGCCACAACCCACAATGAATTTCTTCAAGATCATTGTGCTCTCTAAGAGCTTGGCTGATCTTCTTTTTATTTCCTTGTGATGTTGAATTCGGGATCATAATCTCGAATATCTTCAAACATATCCGAGATGGAACATTGATCTTACACATTTCCATTCAATGTCGTAAAAGATTAAAATTTTTCAATTTTGGTTATCTGTACTTCACCTATCCACATTTAAATATTTCCCAAGGGACCATACAATTAAAAAGTCTTCATAAGATGTGACTCGAGGTTTACAAATAGTATTGACAATGCGTTTGGAATCCCCTCTCTTGCAAACATTTATGTCTTTTGTGCAGAATTGGAACCTTAGTTGTTGTATAGAAGAAAACATCATCTAGTATATGTGTCATAATTATTGTCACTGGAAGCGGAAAACATTGTTAAAAAAAGATTGTAATAAAAACACTAAGCAATATGGTTTTGTATGCAAAATAGGGTTGTGGTGGCAGAGCAATTGACGCTGACGCAGTGACGGCAGAAGAGGAAGTGGTTATGATTTATGAATTTATGATTAGGTTTTGAATTGACTGAAATTTATATTTTCTTAGTTTATGCACAATATTTATTATCATTAAAGGTGTCCAATATATCCAATTTCTGTAAACTGAGGTCTAGGGTCAAGTTTTTTTGCTGGGCTCGTGCCCTCAAATTCCGTCAAATTATAATTGTACATATCTGATCTTGTGACTATTGTTTCTGCTTCAAGGGTTTTATCGAAGAAAGAGGATGACAGATATCATTGTATACACTTGTGATGAACCCAAGTGACTTGAGCAATCAAATATGTTCTTTAGTTCTTGGGTGCATAGATGCTTCGTCATATAATATATTCAATGGAAGTTCTTCATAATAGATTTCCTCATCGTATTCCCAGTCAGTTGCTGAAATTTGCTTCAGTCAGACTATATTATACGGAGTAATGGCTAGGTGTTCAGCTTTCTACTGCGACTTTGATCAAGCCACTAATACTTCTCTGTTGAACAAATTTTAAATATGTTAAAGTCTTCTGTCTCCTATACAAGTGAATTAATGTCTGCACTCATTTACCTCTCTTTTATTAACTTCGAAAATCTCTTTTTTCATGGAATATAGTTCCTTACAAATGTCTACTTTACTTATATGACCTCTTCATAAATCATAACGCATCCTTGAAATTTGAATTTAATATGCATAATGCCATGTGTTATCTAAAAGATTATGTTAAATTTATGCAGGATTGATGTCACTGTGGCCATTCTGTTTGCTGTTCTTTCCTGCGTCCTTGTTGTCTCGTCGTATGTGACCCTTTACTTCCGACACTTCTGGCTTTCTTTTTTCATTGTATGTCTCAGTATTCTTCTTCCCGTGTGCTTGAGAAGTTCTAGGCAGGCACTTGCAAAAAAGAGGGAAAGAAGAATGTTATTACCGTTGTCCATGTGAAAATACAACCTACTGGCTAGTAATCGTCTGAATTTGCACACTAACTATTGAGAATACTATGCTTCTTGTGCAACTTCCACCATTTGATTTCTGTCAGAAATATCCATGCAAACCTACTGCAGGATATGAGGTATAGATCTAAATCATCTTTCTCCATGACCCGTACTGTAGATTTTTTCTGACAGTTCCCGAACAAATCATTTCATTTGTAAACCCACACATGCAAGAGGGCTATAGATTACTATATTTATCATTTTTGGGCTCCGTTGGCCTGTATCCCAAAAGGATATCAAGGTAAATTAGATTACTATATTGTATTATTTGTATTTAATAAATTAGCTGGAGCCAGTGCTGTTCAGAACTGAGATCATTAGGTGGCATCTTGTTGAATACCTAAATACAAAAGGATATAGTTTCATAGAGGAAAATTTATAAAGAGGAAATGTTAAAAGTGTCACAGTGTAAAGGTTTACTTGATAAAGTTTTATCTGCATATGTAGTTTTTGGGAATTATTTCAAAATTTTGGTTGTATTCCATTCTCCGTGGCACTATGAAACGTTTGTACCCGTACTCATCTCTGTGTAATTGAAATTTAGCATGCGTTGTGTGCCATTTTTTTCTAAAAGCCAGAACATCAGTTTTAGCAATTTGATAGTTGTAAATTGCAAACACACTTAATAAAGAATTTGTGCCATGTATAATATAAATCGAACCTCCAATTTAGTAGGATGTCACATATTTCAAAGAGGAAGAAGCTGAATTGGCCCATTAGTCAATAATCAAATGATCATGCATTCGTCTCTCAGGTTATTTCCCAAAACATTTTTATTATTTACCTGCTGAGGGTATATTGTGATTCTTGGAAACAATCTTTTTCTATTCGACTGAATGGAATTAAGGCCGGGCATGAATAAGTTCGTTTCCCTTCTTCTCTGAAAAATTGTAAAGAGAGAGGAAGGTGAAATGCCAGTAGAGAACAATTTCCTATAAAAATTATCGGTTGTCAAAGAAAATATTGATTTTTTTTATATGAATTACATAAATATTGGGAAAACTGTTATGATTATTAAAAAAAACTCAAATGGAGCTGCTGAATAAAAATTTAACCGGGTAATGAAGACAAGTGTAATATATTAACACTAAAAAACATCATAAAAAATGAAAATAAATCTCTTAAAAGTTATAATTATAAATTGTGTTTTGGAAGATAACTTTAGTACTAATCAATATTCAATACTAAAGAACAACAAGGACTCTGCTTTTTATCTAGTAAAGGAGGCAGTTTTTCCCAGCAAAAGATTACATAATTGATTTGTTCTTTCTGTAATGTTTGCTCTAAAATCCAGGGGCGGGCCTTCATATGGGCTGGGCTACAGTCCGGTGAAATTATCAGATTTTCCAAATTTACTATTATTAATTAGTATGCTATAGAGTTCAGCTCGAGTAAAATAATTCATAATTAAGTATATTTAAATTGATTTTTCAAATTTTAGAGAAAACTTTTTTATTCAAAAAATAAATATATTATCTAAACTCAAATTAAACAAGAAAAAAGTATAACCTAATAACCTATCACTTTTCTATACAAAAAATTAATACAATGTAGTAACTCGTGGAGCACGTAATTTAATAGTCTTCTAGTAGAAACCGTTTATTCGTGGTTATACAATGTATACAATGTTGGGGACAATCAGTTACCTGTTAATTATGACGATTAATTGATAAAAATATAACATACTCATTGACTTATTATGGGGGTGTTTGGCTTAGTTTATAAGTAATAAGTTACTTTTTAAAAAAAAGTATTTTCATATTTTTTTTTGAAAATTAATATTTATTTTAGAAATTTAAGATCAAATCTTATTTCCAAATTTGAAAATAAATTACTTATTTTCAGAAAAAGTACATATATACTAACTTTTTCAGCTTATAAGCTGCTTATAAGCTTATATATTATGTACAATAAACATATATAACATAATTTCAATAAATTATCTTACATTCAATTTATATGAATTATACTATTTTCAATTAATTTTTATATTTTCTATCTAAATAGTGGCTAAACATATATATTTATGAACACGTGTGTGACTGGTATATTGATTAATTAACAATTATTTTATTAATTAATATCAAAATAATTATGATTATAATGGTAAGTATCCTCAAAACTTTGAAATATATATACTTAAAATAATATCTTTTCACTGATACTTTATTAACTTATAAAATTAGAACCTTTTAGAATAATAGTATGCAAATTTATTCCAAATACATGAAATAATATAATTATTGTTTAGAATTACTTACCCATTTTGTAATTTTAATAAAACTAATTTTATTTTTTTAACTTACACATATAATATAATCAATACAAACTGTTTATATTCAGAAATTAATATAAATGACAAATATTAAACTTTTCAAATAATGTGTGTCATAGTAAATTAAAAATTATTGAATAAAAATAAGTAAACTTAAAACAGGCATATTAGTAATTGTTTTAAACATATAAAGATATATAGAGTTTAAATACATCATTATTATACCTACGTATTTATTTATTTTTTAAAGTATTTTCTTTACATTATATGTTCTCTTTTTTTTTATTAACCTATTGAATTGATTTTATATTATAATTAAGCTGCATTGTAAATAGTTAATTCTATTTTTATTTAAAAGACTAAAAACTTGTATAATTTTGTAAACATTTTTAAAAAGAAATTATAGGCAGAGTATATACTTAATTTAGTTGCTATTTAAATTAAATAATTATGTTATTATAAAAATGTTCTAAAAAAATATATTTTAACCCTAAACAATCTTGATTGTCTGGGTCCGCTGCTAAAATCAATGTGTAGAACAATAGAAGATTGAATTAGGACACGTGTTATGATAGGCGACACGTGTATTGCAAGTAGAAATACACTCCAAATCTAAAGGAAGACCAGGATAGTTGTGGGGAAGAAACGGACTTGATTGTTCCAAAGCATTGTTTAAACTTAATAATTGTATATCTTTTCAACACTTCGAACATTTATTTTGAAGGATTCGGAGGAAAAGATTAGTAGTAGCATATAGGAAGATGCAGAGGGGATTGGTGAGATTAATTCCAACACAAAACTCAAATATTTTCTTCTCGAAGATTCAAAAAGCTGTTGGGATCAGATTTAATTCTGATAGAACTACTACCACCCAGAAAGGGTAAGTAATATATGTTCTTCATTTATGTTTAAATTATAAACAATAACGTATAGTATATCATAGTATACTATTGGATGGTTTGAAATATATATATATATATATATATATATATATATATATATATATATATGTTTTATATTATGTATAGTTGTGATCTAGGCTTATCTAGCTAGTTAGTTAACAAATTATTATTATTCGATCTAGTGTGCTATCTTGTCTTGTGATGGTAAGATATAAATTCAATATATTATACATGCATGTTGCTGTTATGAAAAAATAGGGATGTGATGACAAATACGTTTGGGGAGGGATACTCGTCGAGGTCAGATGAAGAAGGTTTTGGAGGTACAAATCAGACTCTCCCTGGCAGTCGCCAACAGGATAACACTCCCGATTCTAATGGTACCCTACCCTCTTAATTTTATCTCTTTCTTTAATCTTCATATCTGTGTGTGGGGCTGAAAAATGACTTGAACTTTATTTCGGAAGGGATTAAATGAAAAACTGTGAATATTATTTGCCTAACAGGAAGAAGAAAAAAGAAAATTAGAACTATGCTATTGAAAAAAGATAGATATGCTATTGAATCTGCATTGTCTTGTTCCGACTACTTTTTATTGGTAATGATTTATTATATGCAAACGTAGAATATGACAAGAGTCAAGGGAGTGAGGTGAAGGAGAAGGAGCAATCGCGACATCAGACTAATGCCAAGAAATGAGGCAGTGCCTGCTGGAAATGACGGCATTTCAAGATCATCAGGATAAAAGATGCTGCGCAAGATGAGACTTCTTTCTAGTTTCTATGACCAACTCTATAATCACCCTGTAATAAGATGCTGTCCTTTCATCATTTTAATTTATCTGTTACTTTGGTTTATGTTGCCTATATATTCTTACAAAATTTGATAAAGTTGATTGTTTATATACCTTGTAGTATAGCCAGGGTTATCCATGGATATATCTTTCATCTTGTACTATGTTGCACCTTTTGCACTTGGTTTAACTAGGATGTTTAATTTGCTTGATTTTTTAAAAAAAAAAATCGGGGCTAATCTAATACGGATGCATGCAATATCCGTGCTATGCATACACTATACAGATGAGCAGATTAACACGATCAATCGGATTCAGAACTTTATCATTTTTTCACTTTATTATAACTGGAGACAAAATACTTCCGACAGACTTTGAACAATCAATCGGGTATCTGATTATTTAAGGTCGATGCCGATGGGTGATTAAGGCTATTTTTGCCAATTGCCCCGTTAGTGTGGTTGGTTGACTATGGTATAATTTTACTCTGTCTTGCACATCAACATTATCAACGGTTTAGTTACGTTTAGGAGACCAAAATGAGTAAAATTCGAAGCTGACCAATATTAAACATCCAACGTCAGAACTTCAAAGCGACTGATTTTAGACATCCAATATGGGTACTTCAAAATGATCTGTGCTAGTTGTAGGACCATTAGTGGGACTAGATTAATACGCGTAATTATTTGATATAAACTCACTCGATCCGGATCTTCACCGCTATAATGGGTGTCACCGTATTTAAAACATTATTTAAAGAAATATAAGAACATACTACCAAAATAAAATTAAAAAAAAATACTACTCCCTCCGTTGCTTTTTACTTGTCCACTTTGCTTTCAATGTAATCAATTTACTCATCTTTAACTGCAGTTTAAATATAATATATAATTAAAAAAATTAAAATGTTATATTGTTAAAAAATATATATAATCTACTTTAAAATGTATCTTTTAGTTTTTTAAAATTATAAAAGAATAATTTTTAATTATTAGTCAAAAATTAATCAATTTAACTGGAAAAAATTCAAAATTGACATCTAAATAACGGAATGAGTACTAAACCATACACCACACCACACCACACCACAATACCCGCAGAAAGAATACTAATCCAATACCAAATCAAGAGTAGGTTGCAAATTTATGCAACCACCAAGCAACAAATAGGACGGAAAAAAGAGAGAGAATGATGAAAAACATAAACTACTAACTGCAAATGAAAAGCAAAGAAAAAAGATAAATAGTGAAACCAATCACAAACATCAATCATCACTTGAAATCCACACTAGATATTTCCAAATCCTTGTGACATGAAAATATGTAATAAAGACACCTTGTAACGAGTCACAATACTATTCTATCACTTGATCAATATTACTGTCCATTGAATGCCTTGGGATCTTCTTTGATTTCATCCGCACCGTCCTCCTAAAAAGGTAAGAAATCAATACAAAGTACTTCGAACTACACAATTACAAATAATTGAGTAAATAAAGAAAATTAATAGTTCAAGTATCATGTGTCCTTTAACAACATAAAGGTCAGGTGAGAACTATAAATATAACCAAGAAAGCACCAAACAAAATCCAAAATAATCCACTGAACATCATCAAATTCCACAATGGCCTGTAATTTGTTTAATTCTCTATTCCTCCACATTTTTGTTTCCACATACAGATATGACATATCTAGTTCAGAGACAGAGACCACGTGGCTACACAATGGCATAGACAACCAAAAACTAATGCCACAGAGAATGGGCCATATGACTGAAAGTGCAACAGCTTGGAATTTGCAACTGATCAGTTTGACAAACCTACTTCACCTTGACTTGTAAATCACTATATATAAATTAGTATATGATTTTTTACTTCTCCTAATATTTCATGCAAGACAAATTGGTAATATTCACAGTTCAGCAAATATAATACTATCACAACATCCTTTGTAGTTTTTAAAGTCTTTGTACATCTCCGACCATGTCACATCTTGTTAGAGCAGTAAACGAACCGAACTCGGACGAACTTTTGACAAACTCGAACAAAATCTTAACAAACCGAACAATGTTCGGTAATTTTATTCGACAATTTCTTGTCCGAACTCGAGTTCGGTAATAATCGAACCGAACACGAACTGTTCGCGAACATAGCGAACCGAACACGAACTGTTCGTGAACATTATAAACATATTTATTAAAAAAATTATTTTTAACTTTTTTTAGTGTAAAAAATTGGAGACAACTATTAATTAAATATTTCTCACCAATATAATATTAATTTAAAATAATTATAAAAATAATTTAAAATATAAATTATGAATAATAAATATATTATATATACATATAATATTATAAATATCCTATTTTTATCGAACTGAACTCAAGCTTAACGAACGAGTCAAACTCGAACCGAACTCGAGTCGAACACGTAAAAAGTTCGGTTCGGTA
Organism: Oenanthe sinensis; assembly: GCA_028671895.1. Lineage (NCBI taxonomy): Eukaryota > Viridiplantae > Streptophyta > Magnoliopsida > Apiales > Apiaceae > Oenanthe > Oenanthe sinensis. Next base: position 42,970,445 of record CM053805.1, on the reverse strand, counting down.
AGCTTATCGAACAAAAAATGTGGTTTGAACTCGAGTTTGGTAAGTTGTCAAACCGAGCTTATCGAACTCGAGCGAGCTTACCGAACAGTTCACGTTTACAGCTCAACATCTTGTTTTGATTCTATTTATGTCATTTCATGTAATACTAGCACCATGAAATTTCACCTTTAATGATTTAATCATTTCGAAAAAATAATTCACGAATAACCAGATTAGGTGGAAGATGCAAAACCCCAAATCAGACTAGCAGAACGCCAGAACAAGCACAAATTACACTTTAGAAGCATGAAGGTCCCTACATAAAGTTATGCAAGGTGCAAAAAATGTGAGATGTAGAGACGGAATATGTACCCCTAAATCAGATGTCCACAATGTCAGATTGTCACGGAGAAGTTGCATAATCAGTGTGCTATCCTTGTATGATTCCTCACCCAGTGTATCCAGTTCAGAGATTGCTTCATCAAAAGCCTGCCACATATAAGCAGATTCTTGTTTATAATTGGGAAGGTGTAAAATATATGAAGAAGCACACATCATGCCACTGTGTGTGTGTCAAATTTAGGTCTTTCATAAGTAAAGCTTAACATTAAAGTCCAAGTTTTAGAATTGCACTTGGCTCCTTATTTTAGTCAAAAAAGTAAGCAGCAGTATAGAATAAAAGAGTGGTGAAAGAATATTCTCTCCTTTTAAAGGGTAGAAAATAGAAATAGAAGTGGCATATCTCACTCTCTCCTATGGGTTCTTGATGTCAATTTCTGAATCAGTTTGAACATTCCAAATAAACACTGTACCTTTACATGCCTAAACTCCTATGTTATGGATCAGCATAAATAACAAACTACTCAGGCTGAGACTATATTCCTGATCTCCCTCTAAATTTTACTAAACAGCAATAGCTGACAATTTGTCTCACAATGTCCACTGATAGAACAGATTAAAAAATGTTGTCCTTTATTCAAAAATAAAATAAAATGTCCTCCTATTCACAAACATGGATTTTATCATCATTATACATTATAGAAACAAGATCGGTATGATATATAATATTATAACCAATGCAAACAGCATTTTTCAAACAAATGATTCTATAATTTTACTCTTCAATACGACCAGCCTCACTGATAACAAGATAAAATATTACCCGTGATCCAGTCCACCAGAGTCGATTCTTTTAAACAACTTGAAAAGGTAGAAAGAAATTTTTTATGAAGAGATATACCTGCTTAGCAAGGTTGCAAGCACGATCAGGGGAGTTGAGAATTTCATAGTAGAAAACGGAGAAGTTAAGAGCTAGTCCAAGCCTTATTGGGTGAGTGGAAGCTAGTTCAGCTAAAGCAATATCCTACAATTGGATAAGAAATAAACTTCAAAACATAACATAAAAGATACTTCCTTTTGTTTTTTCCATTTAAGAAAGGCAGCGTGATTATAAATTATAAATGACTTGAGTTAAAGAAACCTGAGCGGACTTGTAGGCTAGCAAGGTACTCTCAGCAGCTTCTTTCCTCTCAGCCCCAACCTTAAACTCGGCTAGATACCTGTGGTAATCGCCTTTCATCTTCATGTAAAACACCTTTGACTCTGCTGAAGATGCTGAGGGAACCAGATGTGAGTCAAGAAGGTTCAAGATCCCATCACAGATTTTGCTGAGTTCAGCTTCAATCTTGCCCCTGTACTCTTTTATAATGTTGACATGGTCTTCATTTCCACGGCTCTCTTCCTTCTGCTCAATGGAAGATATAATCCTCCAAGAAGCCCTTCTGGCTCCAATAACATTCTTGTAAGCAACAGATAGAAGATTCCTCTCCTCCACAGTAAGCTCCTCAACATCCACAGTCTTGGCAACTTTTTCCATGAACTCAACCATCTCTTCGTACCTCTCTGCCTGTTCGGCAAGCTTGGCATTATAAACATTTTCCTCACGAGATGCATCCGAAGCCACCATCTTTACGATTACTAATCTGGCATAAATAAAACAAAAAACTGATGACTTCACCAAAATTACAAGCAACACGCTAATACTTTAAAACCCGCAAATCAGAAGTACATAACTAATTAACTACAGTGACACTCCTACAATTCATCCATTGCTTGATCAAAAAAGTCATCCACATAATGGATATTACAACCATCATTATCAATAAAATAATAGTTTAAGTGATTTTGACTGTTAAAGTTGGTGATTTGTATTATTTTCAAGGCAAGATCGCTATTATTAGTCTGATCTATCATCAGTTTGATTAATCGAAAGTCCTTGACCTGCTTGATTTTATCCAAGTCCTGTCTAGACCCAATTATATCCTAGGAGTACTAACATATACCATAATACTTGTTATAAAAATTCAAACTTTTCATGTCAGTAAAAGTTAAATATTGTATGTATAAACAAAGCAATAAACTATAAAAACATAGGAATAATTACTTAAAATTCATCAAACATATATTTAAACAATTACTATATCATAATATATCCAGTTTAAACACCAATTATCAAATTAATAGCTAGTTTCAAACCTTGATTTTCAGTATACCATAACCTTAAAATAAATTTAAATAGAGATCAATAAAGAAATAATTTTTCATAGTTAATTAACTTAAATCAACTTGTAAACTCCTACAAAAGCTTAAATTATATCAACAGATAGCTCAATTTTAATGTATTCTTTAACAACGGTTTAGCTTTAGCAGTAACAGAGTAAAGTAAAATTAATGAAAAACATCAAAGTAACAACCAATTAAGACAATAAAAAACATGGATCTATACATACGTAGATGAGATGTAAGAAAACCGTAACCCTAAAAAGAAGAGTACATACCTCTTAATCAATTAATCAAAAAATAAATAAGGTTGTGTGATTGGATTGAGAGTGAAGATGTCAAATAAATATATATAGTAAAATAGAATGGGCTTTGATTTGGGCCCAATAAGAGGGTGACAGCTGTAGTAAAGACGGTCAAATATCAAATTATAAGAGTACTAGTAGTACTGTATGTTTTTTCTCACGGGTTTCCTAGTAGTTTTCGGCTTGTCCAGTTGTCCCACCGCTGGACTCCTACCCGCACAACACGCCTTGAAAAAAATACTCCCCGTACCACTTGACGCTCTTATTTGACTTTTTAACTTAAATTTAATTAATTTTAATTAAAAATTTAAAATATATATATTTAAAATTTTCAAAATCTGAAAAATAAATTTCAAAGAAAATTATATAAAGTTTTCAATGATATATATATTTTAATTATTTTAATTATATAATATTTGGTTAAACTTTAAATTTTTTTATTATTGAAAAGTTAAATCAGCTACATAAAGTGGGACGGAGGGAGTATTTGATGTTTTCCTTATTTCTTTCCCTGATTTATTTATTTACGTACTATTCTTTTCCTCTTTTTCTAATTATATATCCCAGAGTTTTTTTAATAATTTTATAATTAAATTTTTAAAGTTTTTGAAATTTTATATTTATTCAATTTTAAATAATCCAACTTTAATCATTTTATTTATAAATAAATTTAAAAATAATATTAAGTTAATTTTTGTATTCACAAGAATTTTCATTATTACTCTGACAACCATGCCATATTATCTATTTTATTCTAATTATATATTGGATATAATGAAATCAGAATTCCTAACTATTCTAATTATATACAGGATATAATGCAACTTGCGTTGATAACGGATCTGAAATTCATTGGTATCGCAGAACGTTTGTTTCCTATTACTTTATTTGACTATAATTTATATTTTATCTTTTTTTTTGAAATTCTAAAAAATATATTTTAAAATACATTAGACATATTTTTAATTATATTATATAATATGTGAATTTTTTATTTGAAATTTGTTAAATTATTCATAAAAAATCGAATAAGACAAAATTTAAAATGTAAAGAGTAATTTGATATCAATTCTAAGGATATTTTTTTCACATTATAACTCTATTTCATGAATGTTTCCAGGGACATCTTTGTATTATTTTCTGTTAAATGATACTCGTTGGATATTGTATTTTAATATAATTCATTAATGAAAAAGTTACTTCTATTTAAAAAAATATATTAATTCAAGAAACAAAATATTCCCTCTAAAAAAAATATTGCCTCTAACCATGTTTTATTTTTTTTAAAGGGATAATTAAAAGAAAACAGAAGAAATACATAAAGAAAAATTAAAACACTTTGTATAAGAATATTGGAAGGATTGAAAACCACACCTGAAGGCAACATTAGAAAGACCTTCGTTTTATGTTTCAAACTTGTTGGAAAGATTGTACATAACGGCATAATTATCAAACTGACCATCGAAAATAGAACCAGTGTTATATCAAACAAAGAAAATTAAACAAAAATTGGAATCATCAGCATTCACGGATTTAGGGATCCAAGTTTACATCTAAAAAGTGCTTAAAATAAACATCAACATGGAAGAAGTACAAAATATGACTAAACAAATTAGGCTGGTTTCCGCATGTTTCGCCCTGCACGAATTACTTCATCCACCAGTAACAGCTGAGATGTGATAACAGGGCTGCAAGACAGAACAAGTATTAAAAATTAGCCATGTACTTTATACTAGTATCTTAAAATGCAACTTTGGATCTCATCTAAAAAACAGTTAAAAACACATGAGATCTGATAGTAGAGATGCCAAGACAAAAAAAGCCAAATAGGGAAAAGGAAGTTACCCTGAGTTGATAATTTGTCGTTTCACTGAGTAATTGTCAAAAATTCCCTCCATCTGAGGGTCAATAGGTTCGCCTGTATGCTGATTCAGTCCCACGACATTCCCCTTGTCGTGCTCCCCCTACAATTAGTTTATAAAGTAGAAATAAAAAGAAGTCATTATTGTCACCTCAAAACAGTTGATATTAAGTTTAAAGAAATCAGATGTACCGTGAGAGAAATGATGACATCTTGGGTATCAAGGCCAGAGTTTTCAGCAAGTGTCTTAGGCACCACAAGTAGAGCATTAGCAAAAGCTTCAACGCCAAGTTGTGCACGCTGTTCAATAAGATAGCACGTTGAGAAACTAGCAAATGAATCTACGATATTTACATCAAAGAATGTGGTGTATGGGACTCAATACCCCTTTTACAGTTTTCTTCACTTCATTCAGTAAGTGCTGTCTGGCTGCAACTTCAAAAGCCCCTGCCCCCTGAATCAAGCACAGAACTATGTTATATTGCCAATGAATGTTATTTGTTTTCTATAATAAATTAAAGTGCCCGATTCAGTCCCAAAAATGGGAACCATATATCAAATATCAAATAATGTATAAATGCATACAAATTGCCCCCTGATCAAATTTACGGCTCACTCAAGCAAGCAATACATGTAACAGTTCAAGCTTCTAGATCTGATAATTCAACAGTAGTAACCGAGAACACAAGGTCAGTCATTGAGACCAGTTCTTATATAGAGAAGACAGCTTACTAGTACAACTGACTCATCCTCAAGGGTGTTTTTAACAGCTCTAAGTCCATCACGAACAGCATCCTTAATTTGGGCAATGGTATGGTCGTTGGGGCCTGCACCATTAAAAATGGCAGCATAGATTAGTTGACTAAACTACCAACTAAGTAGTTCATTATTGTTACAAGTGGAAAGAAACAACGGTTCCAGAAGACAGTGAACTGGTAAATTTGAAACTTGCAAGTAACTGAAAGTATGAAAGCACTCTGACATACCTTTAATTAAAATTGTACAAGAGTGAGGGTTCTTTACATTTTCCACAAAAGTGTACTTCTCTTCTCCAAGGACATGCTCGTACACCAGTCCAGCCCAACCAAGACAGTCTGGAGTTAAGTCATCGACTGAATTAACAGCATCCCCACCACAAGCCAAAATCAGTCTTTCCATATTCCTTCTCTTTGCTCTTCGAAGAGCAATAATCTATTGGAACATTATATCAGCGAGTTAATAGATAAATAAATAAAGAAATTACAGCAGCTTACTGCTGTATAGCTTCCATCATGCTACTTACAGTAAAATAGTTGTTAAAGGCATCTCTCTTTAATTAAAGAAAAAATTAAAGACAAGTCCAAAACAAAAAATATTTTGCATCTCTCTCTTTAATTCCTTATCCCCAATGACTTTTATGTATTTGTCTGTTTTTTGCTCAACCCTTTATAAAAATACAGGTCAAATATGCCAAAGCCCAATTCTGTTAAGAACTAAACTTTCAGTTCTGATGGCCAACACAAACAATCACATACAGTGACCCACACAAGAACCACCTCATTTGTTCAGAGAACCACTAAATTTAATAAAAATAATACATAAGTTTATATATACTTTAAATACGCAAATGAATGTAATTAATACTTTCAAGAGGAAATTTACTATGCTACGAGTTCCGCAGCACATAGTTCTGATAGAGAAAATACAAGTAATTATATATCGCTTCTTCAACTATGGAAAATTTGCATTTCACACTAAGCTACTGAGGTTATCATATAGTAGCAATGATTATTTTTAGAATAGATATCTATTGAGGGCCTCTAGTCCTGATTGGAACAAAACAGTGGCAAAAAGAAAATTGGTATTTCATTTATTGGTGTAAACCACCAATTTAATACCATGCAAGCTCTGTGGAGGATAATTTACAAAGTATAGTTCGGAGCATGAGTAACAAATTATAAGTTGATGATTGATAAAAAGTACAAGGCATATAGGCCATAACATGCTAATGCTTTTCCAAATCAATCAAATTGGGATTAATGGAAACAACACAGAAAAACTAACGATTAGATCCAAAAGGTAAAGATCCACAACTCAATACCACCTTTAACTAAAAATAATTTTTAGTTACTGTATATGACATACCCCTGCCCTAGCAAGAAGATCCAATGACGGAGGATCGATTCCTTTTTGGTTGATGACAACAAAATTGCTGTCGCTGCCTGCGCAGACCTATAGATAAAAAGTGTACATAGAGCTTAAGAATCTGCAATTACATACAAGTATATGAATAAATAAAAACAAAATTCCTAATTTTCAGGAATGCACTTCAAGTTCCTTGATTCAGTACCTTATTCTTGAGTTCGATAATTTTCTTAACTCTCTCATCAACAGAACGCCTTTCTGCTGCAACCATTGCTTCTCTTTGTTCTGCATTTGAGTAGAAAAATCCTGCATTTATTTCACTGAGAGAAGAGAGTTCAGCTTCAATAGGTTTATAAATGTTATAATAACTGAACTTATAATAACTGAACACAACAAAATTCTCCGATACTATATGCATGCAGATGGCAAATGCATCTGCCACTGCATTAAAACCTTTCAAAACGGGACAGCGCCAAAATTTTTAAATCTTCACCCAGAATATGAACTTATAGGAAACAATGTTTTTTTTAAAATAAAATAGTTTGTGGGGGGGAGGGAGATCATCACAACTAGAATGGTGGCTATCCTACTTCGACTACAGAGGCCGATTAACCATATTTTCTGCCTCTAACTATTTTTAAATCTTTAAAAAAGGACTGCTTCTAGGGGAAGACAAGGAGCAAACATTTGGATAAGTGAAACTAAAATATGCCTTCTATTTATCCAAAAAAATATAAAATACTATCCGGCACCTATAAAGAAAGTCATGGCTATTCAGAGAATTTTTTTTGGAGATGAGGAAATTAAATCCACTAGCAATGTTCACGAAACAAAAATATATCACAAATACTCCACATCTTCAACGGGACGAAAAGCTTAGGGGATAATTTACCTTTTCTCATACTCTAATGATACATTGCAGGTCAACATATAACAATTCTCTGCACGTCGCTTCATGTCTGGATGTCTTGAACCATGGTCAAGGACAAGACCCTCAACCTACAATGCACAACAATCAAGATATATTAACATGATGACTAATATTCATACAAAATGGCAACCATATACTAAAGCTCGCATAACATACTAACACTGACTCGTACATATGCCATATATGCTGCTGAAGCTGTACACAATTAGACATGTATAATCACCAACTATAAAGTTTACACAGGATATATATCATGCCTATATATTCTAAATAGTGCCAAGTGCTTAATCCATCAAGCAAATGCTGAAGCAGGTCTGATTAAGCTGGCAAATTCTGTTATTATTTTAAACAAATTCTTTAAACTTTGAGCCAAATAATTCAGTATATTCTAATTCAATATAATGATCTGCTGCAAAAGAACCACCATATAGATTAAGGTCACAATCAGGAGTGAACAACACAGACAAAAGAACACATCACCTAGATTATTATAAACTATGTGACTAAATTGAGAAATGAGGACGTTGAACGCGTGAGAATGAAGAAACAGATAAGATCGATTTGTGGAAACTAAGTGTATTGGTGTAAACTATGATAAAGATTCAATTATTTTAGTGCCGAAGATGTTGATGCACAGATCCATGGTTATCATGGCACCAAGTCTACCTTCAAGAAGACTAGTCATAAAAAGTTGACAAGTTGTTCATATACATATTTTCACTATAGCTAACATATAATATGACTAAATTATCAATTTCACAATTTAAATCAAAAGTAATAGAATACTAAGTTCAAATTAAGCATTGCTACTTCATAATAACATTCAAATACCAATAGAATGTCCAAGTGTATAAAAACATAAGTGATGACAAAAATCAAGCAAAGTCATCCATCTAGATATTATGTACGTCTCCATCTTTTTCTTGTGCATTGTCATTGGGTGGATCAAGCAATGGACAAATAATCATGGTTATCACCGTGATAAGTCGGAGTCGAATGTCAAAAAGCCTCGACACCACAATACCTTCGAGGAGACTAGTTGTCAACTACTTGACGACTAGTTGTCTTCGTGATGACCCAGCACGGATCTAATTTTATTAGCTTCATAATACCTTTAATTACGGTGTAACCTGTAGCACTAGTTCTTTCTTTTTCAAGAATTCATTTTGCACTTGGGTTAATAGTATCATGTCAAGTGTAGACACATTCACTCATATATATTTATCTCTGTAATTTTTTTCTTATGTATACTAAATCTCTTGTACTGGCATGTTTTAATTGGCAAACACATCCCTTCCCCTTCTCTCAATACAATAGAACAATAGTTGCATCAAAATTTTCTATACTAAATGTATTATAAACAATGATAACAAGACAAATGGTTTTTCTTATATACAAATCTTTTTCCCTAGCATTATGGCCAATACAGTAAAAAGCAAGGAATAAAATGAAAATAACTAGTCCACGAATAGCCTGCCTGGTGTTATAATTACTTTTAATATAAAATTTCTGATTCACATACGTAAAACCTTTGTAAAACATTATTATCATATAAGCATGTGGATGTTTCAAGTAAAATCAAATAACTTTTAGCAGTCTCAGTTCTATACAGAGATTTTAATTAAAGAGAATGACAACAGTTACATACTAGTCGAGTGTCGACATCAAACTTGTGCCTCATGTGCATAATCTCAACCATAAATAAATCAACAGCTTCTTCAGGCTTGCGAATGCAAAGAACCTGTCAAACAAATGTCACAAAGATTGGCACTTTGAGAACACATTTATGTCATTCGGTGCAATTAAACATACTAATAAATCTTTGAAACGGAGAATATCTGAAGATACACGTCTGTGTAATTTGAACTTAAAGGCAGATAATATCGGAATCAGAAATACTAACCGCATTTACAACAATATCTGTCAGTTGATCTGCCAATGCTTCATACAGCTGAAAACAATGTTCGAGACTGTACTTCAGATTCCACGTTGAAAAACATGAGCAATGATATAAGTAATTTAGGATAGACTAACAAATAAACCTTGGTTCTCAATGTTGTTCTGGCTACCATCTTCAATATTTCTCTATCAGGTTCATCACCCATCACTACTGGAGTCTTAAATTTTTCAAGAAATTGCAGTGTTGCTTTCTTTGCAATTTCAAAACCATCAACCAAAAGTCGTGGATGCATTCCTGCAGTAGAATGAAGAGAAGAAATTGTATACTCATGTTGATATAAAAAAAAGACGTATGTCCAAGGATCTAGAGATATTTGGAATCCTGTAATCATGGAGGGTTGTAGGAAACACAATCACAAAACTAATATGTTTCAATTATCAAGCATGCTATACGTAAAGAGGGCACAACGGGTTGTAGGAAAGGGAATATACCATATGATACTAGAAATGAGAGGACAAGAAACATGGCATACAATGAAACATCACTGCTGTAGCATGCTACGATGAAAATAATTAGTAAGGTTGTGATCTAACATCAAGGTGATGAGAAATAATAGATATCCACCTACCGTAACGTATGCACGGACTTCACAAATAAATGTCGGAGAGGGGACAGATATTGTCAATATACATATTTAAAATTTTACATACCGTCTGCATTATGTTGGTTTGAATGAAAAGAGGTAGTTAACCAATATTAGTCTGTCTAACAGATTGCAAAGCTATATTGAATTGTAGTGACCTGTATTGTGCATAGTGCATTAGAAAGAAAATAGAACATGTAAAAACCTTCATCTATGTAGCGTTCAGACTGCTTCATTAGCTCGCCAATAAAGATTACAGTTGACGTAGTACCATCCCCACTTATATCATCTTGAGCAACAGCAGTTCTTGCGATCATAATTGCAGTTGGGTTTTGAATTTGCTACAGCAGTAAACATAGTATCGATCAGCATTATACAAAAACATATAACTCAAAATTGAAACGATAGGAGTTTAAATACAGGGAAATCATCTTAAAATGTATGCATTTGTCTTGTCAAATCTATATTCAAAAACACCATATAAAGACTAACTGCTACTGCGTATCTTATTTTTTAATATTTAGTAGAGCATCGCAAGAAACAAGCAACCGAATATTACGAGTCGAGAAAGAAGATAAAACTAACCATCTCTTTGAGCAGCGTGTTACCATCCTTAGTGAGCTTAATATCACCAGATCCGCCAACAAGCCTGTAATTAAATAAATTAGTTAGTATACACGAACCAACGTAATTACATATATTATAGTATAAATAAATAAATAAAAGAGTAAAAGCAAAAGAGGATCTTACATTTTAATGGTACCTTTAGGACCTAGATTACTCTTAAGAACATCTTGTAAACCCTTAGCAGCATTGATATTCATGTGAAGAGCCGCGGATTTGTTAAGCACCTCCGCATTGGGATTAAGAACACGAAGAGACATTTTTCGATACTGTCGATGTTTAATTTTATCAGATTTCACATTTTAAACAGATTACACTAGAAAAAGAAGATAGTAGTGAACCACGTACGTATGTATGTATGTGTCTATAGGAATGGTGAAGTGCACGTATATATGTACAGTATATAGGTTACCTTGGAGTTGTAACAGCAGGGTAGATCGGCGATTTGAAGAGAGATTAGTAGATGCGTTCCGAGGGGAGGAGAGAGAGGGGGTTGGGGATTGTTAACTCCAACAAAAGCGTGGGTTTAGGGTTTCTGGACGTTCTTTGCTCTTTAATCACACGACGTCGTTTACAACATTTTCGAGGTCGAGTTTCGTTTTTCCAGGAAAAAAAGTTATGAATTATAAAGAAGTTGATATATTAACATTATTAATTAATTATTTTTTCAAGTTTTAAATTTTATTTATACTATATATGAGTTTTCTTTAATTCTAATATTAATATTTATAAATATAAATAATTATTAGGGAATAGCTAGTAACATAAATCAAATAAAAAAAATGGTCCAAGAATAAAAATTATTAAACATATGTTTTATTAGGGTTTAGAGATCCTAAAATTATAAGTTTATTTTTATAAATATAATGGAACAGATTATATTATTATAAAAATGTCATCCTTAAAATGATATTGACTTTAAATAACTTATCTCAAGTGCTTCTGGGTGTGTAGCTGAGTTGGAGAATTTTTGGAGATATGGAGAATTTTTCACACATTCGATTTCGAATTTAATGAACTTTCACTTATAATATACAGTTCGGATCGGATCTAATTTCGATTTTATATAATTTGGATTGGTTTCAGTTCAGATTGGAATAATTTTGTTTTTGGTCAAATTCAAATTAAATTCGGTCAAGATATTTTCAAATCTTTTTTATTTTAAATTAGATTTTGTTAAATTTTAAATTTTTGCATTGGGATGTTTTAAATTATCGTCGGACTAAAATAAAAGACATTAAATCAATTTATCAAATTAAAATTAAATTTTGATAAAATGATACACAATAAATTAATAACCTTAGTTAGATAATATATTTTTCCAATTCAAATTATAATTTTTTTGAATGATTTCGGATTCGATTACATTATTTTTGAATAGTTAAAAAAAATTCATGATTTATAAAAGGAAAAAAATATTCTTGAGGGTGAACTGAACAACTTATCTAGAATTAAGATAATTTTACATACAAAAATACGAGTATATAACAATTAGTGAGGACTATTCTTAAAAATACAGTTGGAAATAAGATGCTACTATTTTAAAAAATATAAAAATCATATTTTTAAAAGAAATAAAAAAACATATTTTTATAAGAAGTAAAAAAAATATATTTTCAAAAAAAAACTTAAAGTACCGACCATTTCACGTAACTTTGATAGTCTTTTAGCCCCTCGTTATCTCCGTATCAGTATTAATTTTAATATTATTATTTTATTATTGATAATTAAAAAATAATAATATTTACAATCAAACATTACTAGTAATAAAAAATATTTATATTTTTTATGTAATAAATTAAATTAATAATTAATAACATTTTAAATTAAACAATTTTATTTCAAAATAAAACTAAATATACGATATCAATAATAAAATTTAATCTTCATACCACTGAACTGATACCAAATTCATAACACTACCCTGGAATTTATGGGTGTTTCACCTCAGGCTTTTCTTTTTTGACAAGGGTTTTTCACTTTCCTCGAGCATGAAAAATAAATATTATTATTTTTAAACAAGTACTCAATTCGTCCCATTTTACATGTTAATTTTAAAAAAGTTTGGTAGATATTTTGTTTTTTTTTTACCCTAATAATTACATTAAATGTAGATGGGTTGCTTATATATTTAAATTAGTAAAATATTAGAAATAGTATTATAAGGATAACTGGTGGGAAAAAATTTTAAAAATTGTTTTGGAAAAAGAGAATAACAAGTATTTTGGGACAATTTTTTTATATGTATTGTGGAACGGCGAGAGTATTTATTTCTGAAATTTTATAACACGCCATAGAAGTACTCCGTCCGTTCCCTTTTACTTGTTTCTTTGACTTTTTTATACATAGCTTAATGCGGATAAAAAACATACTTAAACAAATTATTTTTTGATTTTTTTTCCTATAAAAAAATTAATATCTAAATTTTTATTTAGAAAAAAAGTTTTGAAAAATAATTTAATTAACTATGTTTTTGTTAGGCCTTAAATTACGTGTGAAATGTCGGTCGTTGGTTATATGTGACACAATTTCTGTATAAAATGCCCAAAATGGTAGAAAATGGTTCGAAATAGCACCTAGAAACGCTAGACAATCTAGCATTTAGGTTTTTTTAGCTCTACGCCTTACATCGTGTAGCGTTTAGGTTTTTTTTAGTCAGACAAACGCTACATCGTGTAATTTTTAGGGTTTTTTAAATTTTATATATTAAATATTAGAGGTTTTTTGAAAAATACAAGTTTTCTAATTTTTTTCCCATTAATTTTATTTATATGATAAAATTATAATTTTTGAAACTTTTTATAAAAATCCCAGTTAATATTGAGTTTAAAAAAAATTAAGTTTAATATTTCTAAAACCTAAACCCAATTAGGGAATTAATAAACCCTAAAATATTAAAAATGATTAAACTAAGATCCTATCTTTAATTAGGGTTTAGGGCCCTAAACCTTACATCGTTGAACATTCTATTATATGCTTATAAATTAAATACTTAATTTTTAATTTAAATTTAATATTTCTAAAACCTAAACATAATTAAGAAATTAATGAATCCTAAAATAATAAAACAGTTAAATTATGGTCCTAATTTTAATTAAGGTTTAGGTCATAAACCCTAAATAGTTGAACATTCTATTACAGATTTATAAATCCAAATACTTAATTTTTAATTTAAATTTAATATTTTAGGTATAAAAAAAATCTACACGTGTAGGGGGAAAAAAAGTAAAGTGTAGTGTAAAAATAAGAAGACATTAATCTAAGCCAACTCCGGATTGTGACGATTTGGACATTTGAATTAAAAAAAAGCTAAATATGGGCGACGGGGGAGGAGTATTTTACAAAATAGAATAGAATAACCAATCTCCGACGCAGCCCCTTTGCTATATCTTTACTCTTTACGATCATATTCTCGAAAACCAGACTCCCTCCATTTCCAACTCCCGCTAATTCTTTCTCTTCGATTCCCGCCAAAACTTTGATCAGCTGCTAGTGTTTTTTTAATCAAATCATAAAAATTTCTTCTTTGATTGAGCAAATCAAAAGCAAGGTATGTTTAAATTCAACTCTTATTTATAAATGTTGAAATTTAATTTTGATACTATTTTTGTTGAATTGCGGATTGATTTTGAGTTGTTGAAACGTGAATCAAACGAGATTTTGTTTTTTGAAAACTTATTGTTTGGATTTTGAGGATTTGCTTGTGTTCTACATAAGCAAACTGTGTTGCTCACTACATGTTTGATTTTATGCCGCAGTGATAATTCATTGTGCAAATGTTAAATATATTGTTACTTGAAAATGCACAACTGGCCTAAGGGGATTGACTCAAAGGTGCATATATATTATAAAGCTTGTAATTTGCATCAATGTGTGTTTCCTTTTTAAGCATTTTCTCGATGCTCTTGAACATTCAGTTATTGAAATTGAGATTTGAATATCATCAAATAAAGTGATCCAATTTTTTTTAAAAAAATTATTATGATATTTCTTTAATTTTATGAGTACTTTTGGAACAGAAAAAGAGACTCCAAACAAACACCTAATTTCACCTTATGCTAAAATAGAATTCTCGTAAGGGGGTGTGATCATCAATCATTCTTGCTTGTAAACTCATGCTATATATTATACTATATCCCGAGCTACACACACAAATCAATCACTTACTGAGATTGACAGTGAGAGTTAACGGATGCTCGATTCATAGATTCGTGTAAAAGAGTATCAAAACTACAAAAAATAAAGAAGCAACTTCATTTTCAATAGGTAATGAGAAATGTTGGTGGCATATTCATTTGTTAAAGAGTTTGCTATATTTACATTTTAAAGAACGCGCTATCTTCTTTGTAATTGTTTGTTGTAATTAAAGTGATATTAGATTTCATTTTTAAATCTATAATTAGGAATGTAAAATTTGCTTTAGATTGCATTTTGGTAGAATCTGTCCTAATTATCGCATTATGCTTAACATCTGATGACGTTGAATGGAATAGTTCAAGGTTGTTTCGGGGTTCATCGATGTACATATTCTTTTGCCTCAATTTGTGCTGCATTTTTGTCATTTTGCAGATTTTCGAGTCGAATCCACGTGCATTGTTAGACTCTACCCCTAATGCATTTTTAGAAGATAAGAGAGATGGAAAAGAATACAATAGAGAAGGAGGATTACAAGAATAGTGTTGTTCAGTTTCTTTGCATTAGCGTGTTTGCACTTTTAATTCGAGTTGCTGTATCACTTCATCCTTACTCCGGTGCTGGAAATCCTCCCAAGTATGGGGATTTCGAAGCACAAAGACACTGGATGGAGATTACACTTGGCCTTCCCCTTGAGGAGTGGTATCGCAACAGCACCATCAATAATCTCAGCTACTGGGGACTTGATTATCCTCCCCTTACTGCTTATCAAAGCTATGTACACGGTCTTCTCCTTAGATACCTCCACCCTGACTCTGTTTCACTTTATACTTCACGTGGCCATGAATCCTATCTCGGGTGTGTATATTAAATCTCGGAAGAATTTCCTATGGAAGTCATTTGTATTCTATATCTTTATCCTAAATCACCAGCATGCATATATTTACTGCTATGCCATTTGTTTATTATATTAGTAACTGAAACCATTGTCCATAGATTCGTAAACCTCCCTTTTTGTCTTCCCTGCAGAAAACTACTCATGAGATGGACAGTTTTATTGTCTGATGCGTTGATATTCTTTCCTGCAGTTCTTTGCTTTGTCCTTGCATATAACTCTGGACTAATGAGTACCCGTAAAAATAATATAGCATGGCATACCACAATAATTCTGCTTAGTCCATGCCTCATCCTAATTGATCATGGTCACTTCCAGGTATATTTATTAATTGGGGTTTGGAAGTTGTTCTTCATAAAAGTAACAAAGTAACTGCTGAAATTATAATTTTTGTCTTGTGTGATTATTCTAAAGGTTCTCAACCATTTTTTTCTTCAACTGTCAGTATAATTGTATTAGCTTGGGCCTTACTGTGGGAGCTATTGCCACCATTATATCTGGAAAAGAGCTTGTCGGTTCTTCTCTGTTCTGTCTTGCTCTTAACCACAAACAGGTTCCACATTTCGTTTGAATACATTTCTCTCTCAAACTTATGAATCTTGAGCAAATAGAACCGTAGTCTACATTTGTAAGACCTATGTGAAGTCTGGTGGGTGTTTACTTTGTGGTCTTTGCCTATTGTGGGACAGATTGTTTTAACATTTTATTTTAGCCGATTGAAAAGAAAAAGCAAAATAAAAGGAGTACTATGCTTATTATTCAAATGACCAAAATTATCAATTGCTAGTAGCCAAGGACTTTGCCAAAGTATTTATTTGGCAGGTGATCATATAGCATAAGGTGTTCATATAAGGGAATCTACACTATTTATATTTAGAGTTCTAGACTGAACAGTGAAAACTTGGTATATTTCAATATCACTACTACGTTTTGGCTATTTTCAAGGATTGCATGTATCTCTGGATTATGGTAGCCTGTACTCACCCAAAACTGGCCGATACTCGCCCCTAATTGTGATGATCGATACTTCCGAAACTGAAAATTAATTCAGCGAAATTCATCATTAGATCTCAAATTTAAGAGAGACCTGTGGTCTGACTTGTGCTGAAGCTTTAGTGAATTGATGAGCATATGTACTGAGATAAGTCTGAACTCTGAACAACAGAATAATATGTATATACATAATTGCCTTTTAATTGGAAGTTTTATTTCATGTTTGTGCAGATGAGTGCCTATTTTGCACCGGCATTTTTTGGCCATCTCTTTGGCAAATGCCTAAGACGCCGAAAACCATATTTCGAGGTACTTAAGCTGGGGTTGGTAGTCTTAGGAACATTTGCTGTGGTTTGGTGGCCATATCTTCATTCATTGGATTCCTTTTTAGAGGTAAAAACTATAACTTATCACACAGCTCTCACTAAGCATCAGTGCAGTATAAGTTGTTCATTCTTGCATTTCTTCTCTGGTATTGTGTTATAACAAATGCAACAAACAGCATTGTATCGGCTTTACTAATTGTATCAAGGATCCAACTGAGAGTTGTTGGTCAAATATTAATTTCTCAGCTAACAGAAAGGCAGACATTATCTTCAGTTAGTGCTGTTGCGTAATACACGTTTTCCATCCTAGAGTATACCACCCCCTTCTTATAACAAACATAATTATACTAGTGGACTAGTGCTATTTTGACTCCTTTTTATATAGACTGATCTGAATAGAACAGGTTCACCTTGTCTTCTAATCTAGATGAAGATAGCTAACACAAAATTATATATTGTAGTTTAAAGTTTCATTATATCTTTTTGAAAGAAGGATCTAGTGGCAAGGCTATAAGTGCTTCTAGAATCAATCTTTTATGGTGAGTTTAATGTTATTGATATATTGAGGATTCTAATGTTTTTCGTTTTCAATGATGCTTGCTGCAGGTGCTTTCTCGTCTAGCTCCATTTGAGAGGGGGATTTATGAAGATTATGTGGCTAACTTTTGGTGCACCACTTCAGTTATGATAAAGTGGAAGAGATTGTTCACCACCCAATCACTAAAGCTTCTTAGTCTTGCTGCAACCCTTTTTACGTGTCTGCCTTCAATGGTTCAACAAATACGATATCCAAGCAAGCATGGTTTTTTGTATTCGCTGCTAAATAGTGCATTCTCCTTCTACTTCTTCTCTTTCCAAGGTATTTAAGAATTTTCCTTTCTTTAATTTTAGTTTTACACCTTTTTGAATGTTATATTACATTAGAGTAACTGTAAAAAAAATATGTTGTAATGGTGCAGTACATGAAAAGTCTATTCTACTGCCTCTCTTGCCAGCAAGTTTGTTGGCTTTGGAAGAACCGTCTATTTTCCAGTGGCTAATACAGTTCGCATTGCTCTCTATGTTTCCCCTTCTTTGTCGTGACAAATTGGTCATGCCATACGTTGCCCTGTATGGTATTTTCACCCTTCTTTACAATGTGCCTGGTTGGAGACAAGATACAAGGGAAAGGATTTCTTCCTCAACTGTGAAGTCAAATCTAGTTTCCATTCTTACTATGATTTCTTTTCTTCTTCATGTTATCTACCTTACCATTAGTCCACCCAAGAAGTATCCATTTCTCTTTGAAGCCATCATTATGCTCCTATGCTTCTCCCAGTTCATAGCAGTTTTTGTTTACACAAACAAAAAACAGTGGATGTTATCAAAACAGCACTTTACTCCGACGGCCAAAGAAAAGCACCTCTGATTTTTATTTGTCTATATTAACCACAGTTCGATGATTTTAAGGTCATGAATTGCTGGATCAAATCTCTACCTTCTAATACACGGCATATGATGTTTCTCATCAACCCAACCCGAGTTGTATCTAATTTACCGAGGCTGATGTTAATTACGGTGTTAATCGACTTGTGCGATCTACAGTCCTGTCTTCTGGGAACATTATACATTATAGTTTGCTAGTAAAATAAATCAATGTTTTATTTTAGACAGGCCAAAATATATTTCAGTTGATTTAGTTTCGTGATATGCGTTTTGGTGGTGGGTCTAAAATTATTTCAAGCACGGCAAGTTGGTATACTAAATTTTGCATATTAGGATGCTTGAACATCCCTGCCTGTTCTGAAACTGGAAGATCCATCCATCATCTATGGTAAATACGAGATTATTATTAGCCTTTTAGCTATTAAGTAATTTAAAATCAGCCCTAAAACTGACAGAGATACTAACGATTTGTCTGAGTATCTAATCAAATTTTAAGTAGCTCCACCTCCGCCGTACATTAATGATTTTGTTCCACTTGCTTATCGAAAGAAATCAAATTGTTTATTTTGTATATGTAATGCAAGTTGAGGTTAACAAGATCAATCCTAACTGAAATCCGCCACCGTTTACTGTACGTATGCATGTGCATCCATCCGTTTATCTGTTTGCATATAATGAAATAGTTCAGCCTTAACTCCAGATAAGAAAATACTGTATATATGGCCTATATATCGTTTTGATCAAAGTAACAATTGTAAACAAAGAGACTGATTTATGAAATAGACATGTGAGTGTCATTATGAAGAAGGTTAGGTTCCTGTAGAAGGCAAAGAATGGATTTATTAAAGCTCGAAAGCAGTTAGGGACTTGAGGGTTGAAGTAATAATCATACGTATCTTCTTTCTTGTTTTTACGGATACCATAATTAATCGGATGTATATCTAATCAGGTCAGCGGTTGACACATCACAATTATAAAATAATAATTATAGGTTCCCTGAAGAGATGGATGGCTCAGGGGAAGTGGTAGAGTCCAAGCAAGGATGGGCACAACAGCTGCATGTAACTGCATTTATTAATTAGCACCAAAGATTTAATACTGGAAATTTTGAAACCCCGCTCATATGGTTCAACAGTATAAAATTGTCGAATAATAATAATTAATTATGAGAATATTGCGAGTGACAGAGAGTCGAAACTGAGACTCGTGCCAGCTGAGCTCTGATGCCATGTTAAGTTACAGTTCTCCTCTCAAGGTGTGTTAAGAGACTGAGGCTATGATTGACATTGTGGTTCTACATTTTTAATGAATATGATATTGTTCCGTTTAAGAAATTAAAATTTTTGCTTAAATTAATATGTAACTCAACAAAAAATTAGATCAATTATAATCTTCTAAATTAGTTAAATACTAATCATTTTTAACTTTACTAAAATTTTATGAAATACATACTCTTTGATTTAACATGTATAAATATATTATATATGAAAATTTATATGTATGTATATATGTATACATATTATATTCCATATATAATTGGCGCAGGAAAACGGATAATTAATATAATTATATTAAATAGACAAAATATATTATTGATAAAATAAAATATTAAATATAAAAATATTAAATTTATTCGTTTATTAAAAATATTATTAAAAAATAAATTTAAATTTCTGAAAAACAGAAAAGCATAAATAATGAAAATTTAAATAAGTATCTATATAATTTTAGGACACTGACACTAGAACGTCTTAGTTTGAAATGTATATATATGCGATCTGCTAAGGTCCCTCCAGGTTGCTTCTTTGATCTTTCTCGACACTATCGTATTCGTGTGGTTGTGATTAATGAATTATGAGTTGACTTCTGACAGAAGAATGGTTCAATATGCTAAAATGAACAAGTTAAACAAGGCTTTGGTCTACTATAATTAATGAAGTTAGAAAGATGTTATTAATGAAGTTAGGAAGATTTTCTATACGTCCAACAACTTGTTAATGAATTGTTTTAGCTATAAAAATTTAAAGCATTTGAAACAAAATATAATTAACAATCTTTTCAAAAAAATATGGTTCATTCGACACTCGGCTGCAAATGTAACTTTTCTCCTCCGACCGGGTCAACAATATTCATTGAGAGAAACGTCGACAAGTGAGTTTTAAAATTATGAAATTATTCACTTAAATAAATTTAACGTAAAATTCAATAAAAATTATAACAACTCAATATACAGCATCTTACAATATAGAAATTAAAAATACAATTAAATTCTCTGAATTTCGCAACTCTAAATATAAACGTTACAACTCCTCAAAGCCAACAACTCACACTCTTTTCAAAAGATAGTCCATCTAATAATGAATACCTTCCGGGGGAAATCAAGAAACATAGACCGACAGTGAGCGAAAAACTCATATACGGATATAAAATGATGCAAAGAGTACAAGAGTTAGACATGCTGATAACATAAAAAATATATCTGAATAAAGAATGATGAAATAAATCGAAAGAGACAAAAGATATTGGTCATACTTAACTCACAATATAAACAAATAACAAAAAAAGTAAAAAGACACTATAGATATCTGACAATATTAACTTACATATATACTCTTAAATCACAAATATTCATACTCTTACACATACTCTTACCACTTATTGATAATAATATCAAATAGATCAAAAGTGAACTTACTTACGGATATGAGAGATAATCTTACACTTACAGGATGTCCTACATTTCAGTTCTCCGGAATATGTAATTATCAAAACTTACAGGGATTTGCATAGAACAAATCAAATGCTACCCAAAATCTTATAGGGGCTTGCATGGTACAAAACACAATGTTACCCAAATGACCAAAACACACATACACAATAGTCATGACTCAACGTGTTCCATAACTCCGGCGACACGCCCATACAATTTAAATACACCGTATAGGTGGTGTCAAAGCATGAGATTATCCACTTATGACGGAGGTCTTACGAAATCTCCCAAATCATACATATATCACAAAAAGACCGAAAATATCTTATTTAAAATATCACACACGTTAAATAACATTTAATACTGACTATTAAAATAAAATCATAACTGACCAGTCCGGAAAACTAGCAATTTACTCTGTCAGAATGACCTCAAATGAAAAGGTACAAAACACATAACTCGTAGAGGATTCCGAGACCTTTCTAGAATGATAAGATTCGTCAAAAACGGAGAAATAACGAATTCAGAAACAATTAAAATGCAGACTGCCATAACAGAATCAGGCTACGATAACAGTAATATTTTGATATTTAAAAACTCAAGATCATAGAATTTGCCAGCGGAATGTAAACAAAGAACGAAAAGCTCGAAAAGACCTTTCCAGAATGATATTGCTCACAAAAATCGAATACAATTTCAGTTTACTATGAATATTTAAAGTTACAGCATATAAACATGAATTAACACATCAGATTACACAAACGGTAAATTTCAACTTGCGTGTTGGCAGAATTTCAGAAAACACAAAAAACGAAAGATGTAGATAATTAAAAGACCTTTCTAGGAACAATAATATCGTAACAATACGATAAATAACGAAGGAGATACAAATTTTATAAGAATCAGAACGGATACAATTGATATACAATACACATACGATTTCAAAATAACAATATGAATACGAGTAATGATACGAATACGAAGACAAAGAAAAGATATTCATACCTTAATAATATGATAATGAAGAGAGAGTGTGTAGAAATATCCATACCTTAAAAATCAAAGAATATGAACCATAAGAAATCTAGATGTCACAATCACAAGAACCTTATTTTATTGGTCTTCTCTTTGACCATTTCTTCTTCTCTTTATCTTTTTTTTCTCCATGACTGCTCAACTATTTTTACATATCTATTATTTTTCTAAACCCTAACTCCTATTCTTTTTCCTTCTATTCTATTTCTTTTTTTTCTCTCTCTCTTTTCTTCTCTTAACCAATAATATCTAAATAATAGCTTAATTATAAAATATCTATATTCATATTCAAATAATAATATTAGTAATAAATCACTAATATTATTCTTAATATTAAATTAAATAGCTTAATATATTATTTAAAAAAATACGGGATGTTACATTAGCAATTTTAAAATTTTAAATTAAGAGTGTGCAGAAGCGGTTACATTTCAATTATGAGCTAGATCCCGTGAAATTTATTAGCGTTGTTGTTTAGATACTGAAATAGAACTGGGATTAGCTACAGTTAATTACAAGGTGGACGGTGGTAACATTAAGGAGATCATTTGGTAATTGGTACTTTATATTACTAAAATTAGCAGTTATAAGTGGCGTCGGACTAAGAATTGCCACAACAGATTCTAGTATAGACAGTTTACGAAATTAAATTTATGCAAATATTTTAACTGTCCTTTTAAGTTTTGTTCGTTAAATAACCAAAAATGATATTAACACAGGCTATTTCTTCATTTTCATAATTTCTAATCAAAAGTAAATACTAAATCATTAATTAAAGTAGTAAGCTTGAATGTCAAACTTTTTTTAGTTAATTTCTAAATTTTAGCGATAAGTTGGTTTTCTCGTATTTAGTAGAAAAAATATGTGCTATTTTTGTAATCTATACACAGAAAAGGAAGTTTAAGTTAGTTATGTACTTGATTACTACTTCTGTCTTGAATTACTTGTATTTTCATTTTTATACACATTTAATATGTAAAAAAATAGTTTTATAATTTACTAAAAAAATTAAATGAAAGAATTAATTTAAAAAAATAACGATTTATAAAATTATTTTTATATATTTGACTTGGAATCATACAAAAAATTATAGCCCTAAATGATTCCACAAGGTCCCCATCCTTATATTATTGTTGTTGACCATATTAATATATTATATTTCTCTAAATATTGTTATGGTGCTTGTGGATGTAAATTATTCATGCGAGTGAGAAGAAGACTTGAAAGGAATTAATGTGTCGTCTCAATTCTGAAAATTGGTTTGCAAATATGTATGTTCATATAACACGACACCTATACACAGTTTATTAACCAGAGTTCACACTCAATATCTTATAAAAAAAATTATAATGGTCCGTGCATAATGCATTGGTCCCCTTCGATTCCCATACAATGTCGTACGTGTCACAATGTAATAAAACATGCATGGCACTCCATTCTAAAAACAGCAACAATCCTCTCATGTTTCGACAAGCACGCAATCAGATTTAGATTAGTTTTATGTATTGCACTCAATATTGTTCCTATTCTTCAAATTAAATGAGTTCACGACACTTCTGATTCATCACGTTACACATTGGACTTGTATAGTTGTATATGGTTGAGAGTTGAGATTCTTGGAAGTATCAATAATGGTAGCCAGCATGCACTTAATTAATTGCCGTAAGAAAAATAAATAA
The DNA here is from genome assembly GCA_028671895.1 of Oenanthe sinensis. Taxonomy (NCBI): domain Eukaryota; kingdom Viridiplantae; phylum Streptophyta; class Magnoliopsida; order Apiales; family Apiaceae; genus Oenanthe; species Oenanthe sinensis. Next base: position 42,946,322 of record CM053805.1, on the reverse strand, counting down.
TTGAATTACCAAAATTAGATTTAAAAAATTCGATCAGAGTCAGTCACTGTGGGATTGAAACCCCACGGGTACAGGTATACAGGATTGGATGTAACATCCAACTAACAATGTACGCTACTTCATTAAGCATGCATGTCTGGAAATGAGCAGTAGCTTTTGCGCCACACATCCAGTCTATCAGGCTGTAAATCAACAATATTCACAAACATGCACCTATCATTTCGGACAGTTAACAATATTTAACACATTCATGCTCTTTCAAAGTTTCCATACTTTCCCGCTTTTCAACTCTCCTACGTACTTGTATATATACCGTAATTAATAATTACCAGGATTTATAGTGTAATACTAGAGCTGGTTTGGTCACACACAGACTAAAAAAACATAACAAATAAAAATATAAGTCTAATTTATATTTTATCATTTATAAAATATATTTTGTCCGTTTCTTAATTTTTATCTTATTTTATTATTTATTTATAATCAAATTTTGAATAAAAATATATATCTATAAATTTAAAATGCTTAAAATTATATATTAAAATAAATTAGATGTACGTACTTTTTAATAATATAATTTCCTTAATTTTTTTGAACAACATACATTTTTTGGTCAAAATTTGATCAACATGATCATAAATATTCAAATAATACAAAAATTATTGGACGCAAGAAATGTATAGATATATATATGTATAATTAGAAATATTTTTTAGTTTTAGTTGAATTTGGAATATCCAAATTTTATAATTATTTAGTATATTCGGATTTTTGAGATGAATTCAAATTTATTGAAATTTTATTGAGTCTAGTTTCAAATTTATAATTTTATGGTATGTTCAATAGTATTCCCCTTTGATCTCATTTTACATGTTATTTTTAAGAAAAAATTATCCCATAATATATATATATTTATCCATGATTTTTTCGAGCAAATTTATAGGTAAATTTTTAAAACAATCGTTATAGTATGAGTATCGGTACGAGTACTTGTAATAAAATTAAAGTAATTATTATTCAAATTATGCATTGAAGATATTTCAATCATTATATTTAATGTGAATATAAATAAAAAATAATTTTTATATTTAATTTTTTTAATATATTTATTTAAAAATAACATATAATATGAAACGGGAGTTCTATATTAAACATTAGTCTCTTATTCTTGTTGAATCTCTCTCACTTTTTTAGGAGTAGGCTGACCGTTCAAATCTTGTCAAGATAGACACTATTATAATTAGCATTGCACTAATTACATCATAGTTATTTATAAATTATTAGTAATATGCATACAAAGTTGCATATGTTTAGAAGATACAGTAGTATGTACTTAGATAATTTATTTTATCATGACTAATTAATCGTTTTTTGCCTCGTTCCTTCAAGCGGACGAGTGGTCCCATAGTGCAATGTAGACTTACGGAGCGGCCGCGATATGATATTTTTATTTTGGTGAAAAATTGATGTTTGTAATGCTTAACTTGATAACCTTAATTATTACAGTATTAGAGTCTTCATAATAAGGTATGAGTTTCAGTTAGGTAATTTCTGCAATTGGAATTTGTACCCCTTGTTCCAAATAAAAGTATATATATATGTTTGTTACTCTGATCTATAATTAAAAAAACAAGCTTAATTACGTAGAGAAGAGTAGCTATTTATAATTTAAATAAAAAAATAAGTAGTATTTTATTTGATAAAGATATGAGAAGAATATATTTATTTAAATATAATGAATAAATAAGGGGCAGCTAATTAGGAGAGGGTTGTATGAGGTGAAGTTTGGATCATTTAATTTTCTCATCTGCCTCGTATTGATTGATTGCCCCTCACTTGATCTAATTTGTATCAGCCTTTAAATCTCCCACCTTCTTCCCCTCCCACTTTACCATATTGCATTTGCATCCTCTTCTTAAAATCTTCTTCCTTGCATCTTGTTCTTCTTACAAATCAATCTATACCTGTAAATAGATCATTCATACATAGAGAGAATTCGATCAACCAGATCATATAACAATGGCACAAATATTGCCGAATTTCACCAACTCCGTAAGGCTAAAGTATGTAAAACTTGGTTATCAATACCTGATCAACCACATTCTTACCTTACTTGTCATCCCAATCATAGCCTCCATTTCTCTTGAAATCCTCCGAATCGGCCCGCAAGAACTCCTCCAAATGTTGCAGTCTATCCAGCTTGACACTCTCCAAGTCTTGTGCTCCACTTTCTTCATTATCTTCATCTCAACTGTCTATTTTATGTCTAAACCTCGATCCATATACTTAGTAGACTACGCTTGTTACAAGCCTCCAGTCACCTTCCGAGTCCCCTTCGCAACATTCATGGAACATTCTAGGCTCATTCTCAAAGACAACCCTAAATCAGTTGATTTCCAAATGCGCATTTTGGAGCGCTCTGGACTAGGTGAAGAAACTTGTCTACCTCCTGCGATACATTACATTCCTCCCAAACCAACCATGGAAGCAGCACGTGGCGAAGCTGAGCTTGTTATTTTCTCGAGCATCGATTCTTTGTTCCAAAAAACAGGTCTCAAGCCGAAAGATATTGATATTTTGATCGTCAATTGTAGCTTGTTCTCGCCTACTCCGTCTTTGTCAGCGATGATTGTGAACAAGTACAAGCTCAGGAGTAATGTAAGGAGCTTTAATTTGTCCGGTATGGGATGTAGTGCTGGTTTAATATCCATTGATTTGGCTCGTGATTTACTTCAAACACATCCGAATTCTAATGCTCTGGTCGTAAGTACCGAGATAATTACACCTAATTATTATCAAGGTAAAGAGCGTGCCATGCTGCTTCCGAATTGCTTGTTTCGGATGGGCGGTGCTGCCTTGCTGCTATCAAACAAGCGTCGGGAAACAAGTCGAGCCAAGTATCGGTTGGTTCGTGTAGTACGCACTCACAAAGGGGGAGATGATAAGGCCTATAGGTGTGTGTACGAAGAAGAGGATGCACAAGGCAAATGTGGGATCAATTTATCTAAAGATCTTATGGCTATTGCCGCGGAAGCTCTCAAATCAAATATCACTACTATTGGTCCATTAGTCCTTCCTGCATCAGAACAGCTCCTTTTTCTCTTCACTCTCATTGGTCGAAAAATCTTCAACCCGAGATGGAAACCCTACATTCCTGATTTCAAGCTGGCTTTCGAGCATTTTTGCATCCACGCTGGTGGTCGAGCAGTGATCGATGAGCTCCAGAAGAATCTACAGCTCTCGTCAGAGCACGTAGAGGCCTCCAGAATGGCGCTTCATCGGTTTGGAAACACGTCATCATCTTCGTTATGGTACGAAATGAGCTATATCGAAGCTAAGGGGAGGATGAAGAAAGGTGATAGGGTTTGGCAAATCGCGTTCGGGAGTGGTTTTAAATGTAACAGTGCGGTTTGGAAGTGTAATCGGACGGTTAAAACACCGAGTGATGGACCGTGGCTAGATTGCATTGATAGATATCCGGTGCACATTCCGGAAGTTGTGAAGCTTTAAATGAAGGGATATGATTAATTCCGGTGGTCCAATAATATCTGGTTGAGACCTGTATCGATCTGCCGATCACGTACTGTCATTTATTTAAAATCATGTCATTGGTATTATGAACAAGTGTACATGTTCTAGTTGTCAAAAAAAGCAATAAACAGCTGTAAATCTTACAAACTTGTAACCAGTTGGTGCAGCACTTGGCTAAAGAAATGTACGTAAACTTAATATACCGCTATTATTTTTGTTTCATATCGTGTTAAAATTTTATGTTTGCCTTGGTTAATTTGTTACGTTGTTGTAAGAGTACGTTTATACATAGTAGCATTAAGAGTGACCAACATTATGTGAGATTTGGGCTAAATTATAAAGTATACGAATATCTCACAAGATTTTCAAGGCCAGTCAGGGACGAGTCGAGCTAGGAAAAAAATGCTTGTAAATACCTGTCAGTGTTTCAAGTATTAATTTTTGACAATCAATCACATGACTTGATTCCCCTGTCATGTCTCCTCCACAGAGCCACGGAGGCATGAAGCCTTTGGTTCAATTTAAACTGCGGAAAAAAATGTTCAAGTGAAAAACGTATTAGCATATTCGTTCGGAAAGGAGAGAACACATGAACAATAAAGTGATGTTTGTCCTTATAATAAATAGTAGTACTGTCCGTGACTCGATCTTATCATATATTGGAGGCAAAATTGCAGCGTAAACACGCTTAAAGATTGTGTAAACTGCTTTTAAGCAATAAATAAATAAAATTATGAAAACTAGCAAGAAAAAGTTTCATATAGAAAGTTTCAAGGATCAAGCCCCTGTTATATGTCTCTAGTATAAGTTATAATCACAATTTGTACATCATTCTTCTAATGAAACATAAAAAACTAAACAAGATTAAAAGCCCATTAACAACTAGACAAGCCCAAAATTGGTAAGTTTCTTAGACCATAAATTCAATGACCCGAGCCTAGATACTCAAGCCCAAGGTCAACTCAAGTTCAATTTCTCCATCAGCTTCACAATGAGCCGAACCCTCAGCTTCAGCCATATCTGCACAGGCCAAGCTCTTCGAAGCCTCCACGTTAATAGCCACCTCAGATAAATGGCTCAACGCTGACTCGTGACTGGGTGATCGGGCATACTCATTCTCGGCTTGGACCCAACCCGAAACAACTTGCTTTTTTGCAGCTGACTTCTTGAACCTGCACCGGTTCCTGACCCGGTGAATTTGGTTTGACCCGGAAGAGTTGTCCTCTTTTGGGATATGACGAATGTCATAGGCCTTTAGGGGTGGCCCATTATTAGTTTCGGCAGTCTCGCTTGAAATCTTTGTAATTGGCCTTCCTTTCAATACTGCCTCCACAGCATCTTGGCAAAGCTGCCAATTTCCGGACCATAACAACCCGACGGACCCGTATATAGGGTTCACTATTCGACCACAAGCTTCGTATAATAGCGACCTAAATATAGCTGAAATTGGAGGGAAATTTTGTTAGACATGGCACATAAAAATGTTCACATGGCACGATGCTTATGATAAAAAATATATAAATGAATATGATCTCAAAACCACAATTGCTAAAATTCACAAAAATATGCGACTAAAATTTAACATTAAATTAGGATTATTATTAAATTAAAATATGTATAGAGAAAAATAGTATGCGCATGAACACTAACCAGGACGGAGATGGGGTGGGCCGGTGTTGACGAGATTTAAGAGGCCGGCGCGGCCATAAAACTTAGCGAGGAAGACAGTGGCATGGGCTTGAGAATCAGGAGTTTTGATCCATTGAAGACAAGGTTTGATGCTACAATCATCACTGCATCCTTTACGGAGAGCTCTACAACCATTACAGCTGGTTCGCATTGTGAATAATTAATTAATTAATTAATTGTTGACGATGAGTATAAGAGTAATAGTATTAGTGTTGGGTTTTGAAAGTAAGTTTGGATATGAATTATGGAGAAGCCAGGCGTATTATAGGAGTGATATTTATATGGGAATGGGGTCCACGGCCGCTTGGTTTGTAGATAGTACTACGGGCCGCAGCTGTTTCCGAAAGAGTGGTACAGTAGATTGTTTTTGAAATACCAGGGTTTCCACATTCATGGAACTCAAAACCTATTTCCCTTCATTTTAATACTACAACTAGTAATAAACTCCACTCTATCATTAGTCAACCTTCACCTCCTTGCGCGTCTCTTCTCACTCGCCCGCTCATTGCTTGTAATGATGGTGCATGGCGGCCGCAAATCTATTTCTATTTTATAATTCAGCTGTTAAATTTAGTGGTTTTGTTAATCTAAAATTGAATAAAACAGTCACATGCATGATACTTCATAATTTTTTAGTACTAACTTATATATACCTCAGACAAAAAAATTAAATTGTTTCATATTTATTTATTTATTTCATATTTTATAATTAGAGTGTCTATCAAATTTTGATGAATTAAATCACACAAAAGTGAAATGGTGGGGGCTGTGGCGCGTATGTTATTTTCTAATATTTACTTTTCTATTAACAAAGAAGATAAAAGATTACAAATGATTTCTGTACAGGTAACTTGTATTTATACTGCCAAGGAAAATCAATTATATAATAAACTGTTACAGCTGTGAAAATGGGTTATGTGACATATAGTCAGTACATTGGTGATGTGAAGTACAAGTGGTAAATGTTGTCGGATCACCACGTATTTGGGAAAGGCTGGGCAGGGCAGGCTACCGACGCAGCTCCTTGTTTTCAGGAAATTCATTACTCCTAGTTGTCAACTTACCAATCCAGGTAAATTATTCCAAAACCAGCATTACCCTGTTATAAACCAGGGGTACGAGTTCATAGTTTTATTTTTCGAACTGTGGGCGCCAACATGCATCAGCTTTACCGGCTTTACCGGTAACTCTTTCTAGTTTCTACAACCACCTCTTTTTTCTTATTCCCACAAACTCGCACCAGGATCTTTCATATACTTGCTCACTTGCTCTATGTAAGTATTATTTTATTCATTATTATAAACAAGTGTCCCTGGTATCTTATTCAACTCCCGCCGTCCAATTTGATAATCCTGTAATTCTATGCGCTGGGTTTGCTACGATTAGATATAAAATTCAGTACATGATATTCATTTATTTATTAGTTTAAAATAAGTTGCCATTTAGGACGTAGTATTCAAATCTAATAAAAGTAGTTTTATCGATCAACAAAAAAGTAGTAATAATTTCAACTTTTAGCTTTCAACTCACACTATTTACATTCATATTGTCAACTATTCCAGGTATAAGATCAATTATAAGAATAAAATATACACTTATTATAGCCCACCCTCTCCTCCGCCATGTACCTAGCTATACACAATACATACGTACCCAACTATACATTTCTAAGTTACCCGAAAAAAAAACTATACATTTCTTTCTTCACAAAGAATTAGCGATGTTGCAGGGAACTTTATAATGTACCGTCCAATGTTTAACGCACAATTTAAAATATTTTAACTATTTAATTTATTTAATATTTATAGTTTTTTACTTTTTAGGATTAAAATATAAAATATATATTTTTATTAAATTTTAATTACGTGATTAAAATATTTTAAAGTATTTTAAAAAATATATAATAATTTTAACTACGTGATTAAAATATTTTAAAGTATGCGTAAAAAAATCAAACACCCTAGAGAAAGAGTAAGAGGAAATAATTTTTTTAAATTATAATTTTAATTAGATGATTAAAATACACAAATTAAACGCTCTATAAAAAGACAGGAGGAATAGTTCTTTGGCTTATCAACTATTAGGTAGATTTTGATCTTGTTGAGGCTAGAATTCTAAGATTAAGCACTGATATCGTGTAAGAATTTAATGATTATTGAAATATTTATATAGAATATTGAAGATTTTATGTGCCAATTAGCAACAAAAAAGAAAACGAAACGAATTTTAGAAAGAAAATGTTATTGTCAGCTAGGGTTAAATATATTCCTTTTTACAGATTTTAATTAAACTATGAGATTTGGAAGAAAAAATTCCGTATAAAATTTCGTCGGAAGTCGGAACCTGCAGGTAACTTCCATTCTTTGTGTTGATGGTACCTTTCTATAATTGAGTTTGTTTGTTTGTTTTGTCTCCCCCAGACATACCACGCATAAATAAATTAGAAAAAAAAAGTTATTCAAAAATTAGAACAAATTTATTTTATTTTTCCAAATTTCATTCACGTCTCTATCTTTTCTTCATGTTTTTTTCACTGATCACGGCACATGCTCATTACAGATTGATACAGTTGGTAAAAATCATATTGAAATAGGGTATGTTAATTGTTAAATGATCATTTTCTATTGGCCCGGTTTGTCTTTAGTTACAAGTTAACAAATACAACCGGCCAGACTATCAGATGAGGACATTTTAAATTTTTATAAACAACGCCAATTCAGAGACTAGGATGCTTTTTGACATTAAAAATATGTATTTGTAAGGAAATTAGAATATTCAAATGTGATTGATAAATAATATTAACGTCGGATACACAAATTAAGGCCTGATAAAAATTGGTATACATATTCTGTACGTCATCAGATAAAGATAGGGTTACTGTCAATTGACAGACATGTTATAAAATTAAAATACAAAAAAAATTGTTCAGTTGTATCAAATACGATCTTCTCGTGCTACCTTTCTCTCTTCTGTATGTTACATATAACTTTCTCATTTTTTATATTTTAAAAATCTTTTATATATCTATATACACACACACACCATAATAAATCTAATAATCTAATTTGTGATAATTAAATTTTTTACTAAAATAAGACGCGTCATTAGCATCATATATAAACAAATATTGATATTATAGAGTTAATCAATTAAATGAATATGCGAGTGCGAGATTAAATAAATTCATGCGATTTGAAGAAAAAGACCTTAAATTAACATGATCCATCCCATCATCGCGTGGCGATGTTTTCCAGAAAGCTAGCTTGTTAGAATTAGTGTACCGCTAATTAACGAGTTTATCGGAAAGGTTAGCCACGGCTAAGGCTAGCCATCCATGCATCTTGCGCAAGAATATGTAATTGGAACATAGAATACTCGAAAAAGTTTGGAACAAACAAAATAAATAAACCATGCTTAATCACCAAAAAAATAAAACATCGATAAATAAACGGGAAAATTACTCAATATTGCAGCAATGTTAATTACACACTAGCATACATATAAAAGAATCATTAGTTGTGGAGAGGATCTGAACCTGTGGGAACTCTCCTTTTGAAATCTTCAAAGCTTCTTCGACTACTCGCATAGCACACAGAATCTTTTTCTCTGCGTCCATTTATAATACTTTTACAATTTCCGTTGGAGTTTGTCAACTTGGTTTGATAAATTATTCTAATTCCATTCACTCTACCGTGACTACACATCCATATAGGACACACTGATATGATAATAAGAGCAGTCACCACAAGTATTAAACTCATTCTGCAATCACCACCCATTTGAACTGCAAATTAAATCACCAAATCAAAACAACAAAACTACATTCCCAAGAAGCATTCTAGCTACCAAATGGACTGTACAAAGATGTAGTTATATCGTTAGTTATTGGGTTATAAATTAAGGCGCGGGGGAGTAGACTAAGGAGAAATGACATGATGATGAGGGTGATAGCTGTTGTCTGAAGAATGGTTGAGTGTGGGATAGGGAGTTTCGTAATTGTGTGTTTTTGTCCTCTTTGCTACCTCTGGGCTCTGGCTAGCTATCTCCTTGCCTCTATTATCTTTTACAGTACTAGCCAAGTATCTGGCAGGGTTACCCAAAAATATCGCTCAATTATTTGCTTTTCTAATTAATATCTGGTCGGTCCTAGTTTATCCTGGTCTCTAAAAATTTTTCAGATCATACTTATATGTTACAAATTGTCATTATAAAATTTTAGGTCTATTATTATAAAGTTTTTTAGCCTTTGGTTTATAAGTGAACGATTGCCTTTTTATTCAAATAATTATACTTTATTTGTTAAACCCTGTATTTTGTAAATATTTTCTATTAGGTCAGTTTAATAATAACAAAGACTTATAATTCAATCTCTGAAAAATGTATTTACATTCTCTTATATATGTTAAATTTCTGATTTTCTTAAAATTCTAATTAAAAATATTAGAAATCCAGATTATAAGATCATATATCATTAACATTCCCTCGTATCGAATGGTAAATTATTAAATGGTTCGTCCTTTTGGATCTAATTAATCTGATTCAAATTGTCAATCATTAGTTAGGAATCTCATCTCATTTTGAACCTATTATAGTACAATTTAAATCTTTGAATTATTAATAAAAATATATTCAATAGTTTTAATTTCACAATCTATTCAATAGTTTCGTACTCATATATTGATATATTAAAATTGTTACTACCATAATTATAGAAAAAATATAACAAAACTTGTTAGGTGTATACTTTATTCTTCAAATCCTAAACACTCTTTTATTATATAAACAAGAATGGTAGCATTGTTAGTAAGTATCCAAGTTAGAATATCATTTTGAATCAACTGTTCAGTCTTAAAGCAATTTGTAAGAACATTTGGTTTTATTTTTCTAACTTTGTAAAAAGTAGTTAGGTTTTATAAATCTAAATTATTTGAACAAATATATACACTGATGGAAAAACTAATTCATTAGTAATTTTTAAATATCTTATTCAATATTTATCTCAGTTGTTATTGTTCTTGCATACATCTCTCAAGCCATTCAAGAAAATACCAAAAAAATACAAAAAGTTGTTGTATTTGTATTCAACCCCCTTCTACAAATACATATTGACATTGTTCTGGGGAATAACAACAAATATTCTTAAAATTAAAAATGAAATTGATGGCTCCCAAGCAATCTACCATAAACCATCCGTAAAAACAGTAACATCACAATTAACCTACACACAATTAAAACCATGGGTAATTTAGCGTTCTGAGATTGGAGACACGCCGCACATATGCCCCTATAATATGACCAATATTCCGTTATGAAAGGTGAGTTTTTGCGATTTCCACCACTATCTCAGTCTCGATGTGGCTTTTTAGATCTCCCAATACACGATACAAATCATTCTTAATGAACCAAACAATAGCAAATATATCAAAACAAATCAAACTCTCATGATAACAACCTAAAAAATTGGGTACATCAAAACAAATCTCACCTAAAGAGGGATGTTGATGGAGAAATCTAGTAATCAACAAAGATCGATATTCTTTACCGGAAAAAAATCTAACGAGGCTGAATATCACCGGAGTGTGGTGGTTTGTATGAGATTGGGGGCTGAGATTGCTAGATTTCAGAATAACTAGATCTTGGTTCTCTGATGACCGTGAGCTCTAATAATTATGATCCCCGACAATGTGCCTACGTACCTCTGTTTATAGGAAAAATAAAGGATCAAGCCCACATAGTTCTTGGCAAAGCAGATGCCCGTTAGGAGAACAAAACCCTAATTTGGATCAAATTAGGTAACTGACAAGAGGAACCTTCCTGGAAGAGGTCTCTACATCTGGGCTTGTATGGATAGGTCAAAACTCAGTATAAGACCCAAGGACTTCATGGATCAGACGTTGACCTAGAAACTGTGGGCTCTAGCCGGTCTACTACAATTATTTCCAAGGCACCTTGACTGGAGGCCAGCATAGATCAACCGCAAATGTAGGACACATCTTAAGCCCTAGACGAGGGCAACACGCTTGAGTACAGGGAAATGATCTTCCAAGATAAGGTTATCAGTACACTATAACTCCCCTACGAGGGTAACTCGAAGAATATGGAGTTATGGAATTCAACTAATATTAGCAGGCGTAGATGACAGGAACATTAATAAACGTTGAGTACAGGAAGGAGGATGGCGCGCCCTCTTGTAAGGGTAAGACAAGGCGTGCCTTCTCCCAGTAGAAAATCGCATATAATAATAAGCATGGACGGCGGAGATATCGACGAACCAAGGCAAGTGGCTGCAGCAATCTAAATCGAGTCGGAGACGGAAGAGGACGCGCCCTCCTACCCTGATACACAGGGCGCACCCTACATGTAAAGAAATCAAAATCAGGTACAACAAGGGATATTATTCAAGGAGGTATATTATTCAAGGAAAAGTAAGAACAAAATTAAAAAAAAAAAAAAAAAGAACCTCCGCCAGTGAATAAACCATTGCTAGAAGGAGACGACATGTATACTTTTATTATATCATGAAAAAATGATCTAGTCAATTTGCGCTTTTATTAAATTGTGTCACTACTTAATAAGAATGTAATTATCCTTAAGGTAATATTTGACGCGTGACTTTTTAGTACACATTTTTTAAAATTTTGATTATATGGTAAGAATTATTAATTTTAAATTTTTTTTTAGAATAAAAATTTTAATTTAATATTTTTATTATAAAAAAGATAATTTTAAAATAATAATTTTAACTATGTAGTCAAAACTCCTAAAAATGTGTGTCAAAAAATTAAACGTCAAATTAAATTAATGAAAAATATATATTAATAATAAAATGTGGTTATTTAAAATAAATTAAAAAGTAATAAAAGTTGGGCCATTCCGGATTCCTCGAGTTCCGAATGTGTGAAGCGCGAAATTAACTACTACCAGTAGTTTAAAAAGTGTGTTGAAGTACGGTTTCTATATTTCTGGGCCTATCATCAGAAGTAGAACTGCTACGTCTAGAGTCATCTATCGATGGCGACAACCCACTACTGGGCTGCCAGGACGTTGCTGCTTTTTCTCTTAACTTTAGGTACGTATTTCGTAAAGTTTAAAGTCTACCATGTACTACATAGCCTAATACATTAATAATTTAATACTACCTTCACGCTCACGGGCTTACGTATTAATGGGAAAAAATAATTAATCTGTTAAATAAATTAATGGAACTAGTAATACAATAATTTTTTAATTTATTATCAAAATTAGAGTCTATTAATTTGTTAATTATTTTATCATAGAAAATTAGTAGACCTAACGGATTAATATCCATCAATTTGTGTATAGGTAAAATTTTATTCATTCGTTAATTTGTTAGTCAAATTAATTATTTTGATTCATCTTTTTCTATATATTAACAAATTTCTTCAGACAAATTAAAAAATTGATAGAATTCTCTTAGACACACATGAGATTTACATATAAAAAAATTTCTCTTATTCAATTTGCGGATGGTATAAGGTCATGGAACAAAAAATAATAGTGAAAAGCATTTGGATTATTAAAATGTTACGTAGTATTACAATGTCGAGACGAATTTTTTTGACTGTCAACTAAAAATAGTTTAATTGAACGACAGAGCTAGAATTTTTGCTAATTTTCAAAAAGTTTCAATAGTAACGGGGAAATGTATACTTATTTTTTTTAGATATTCATCAAGTGTTGGTCTACTCCCTCTGTCGTTTTAAGAGAAAAGTGTGTTTAAATTACATTTTAAGATGAATTTTACATATTCATGTTATATATAGTTCAGTTATTCAATTTTTGTTGTCGAGTTTAGTTATTCGATTTAATATAATAAATTATACTAAATTGAAATTTTATGTAGTAAATGTGATTTTTCGTACTCTTAAATGAGTAAAAATTGGAAAACATATATGTTCTGCAATATATAATTTTTTTCCCATAAAACTTTTGTCTATTTAGTTAATATAATAAATATTATATTATATTAAATTTAATTTAATGTCATGGCCTTATACAAATTTAATATGAATATTAATAAAGTTATTTGGTTTCAAAATAAAATAAAAAAGTCACTCTCTGCTTCAAAATATATGTCTTTTGACCTTTTGGTACACACTTTAAGATACTTTGACCGCATAGTTAGAAATGTTATATTTAATTTTTTTTTTGTAAATAAAAGTATTTATTTAATATTATTATTCACGATTTTTTTAAAAAAAATAACGGTCCTAACTATACGGTCAAAACTCTATCCAACTCTGACTAGGGGTGTATCCAATTCAGATTTTAAAGTATTATTTATAATCTATTGATTATATTTGATTTCAAGATTTCACGCAAAGTTGATAAATTATATACATAATGGTAGATTGTGACCATTTTATATGAAAGTTTTGTACTTATTAAGGGTGTGCGATAAATGTGGACCTTTTAGATCATTTATTGGTGTGTATTATCTGTAGTCAGTTGACAAATATGTGTAATTTTAGATGACTTCTTTATCTGTTATGAGAAATCGACAATTGATAAAAATAAAAAGAAATATAGGATGATTGAGAAGAAGCAATAAAAGTGAAATACATTTTTATTTGTTTATGAGTACTCGGAATTTTATGTGTCTAGGGCCCCTTTGGTTATACATATATAAAATTCTATTTATTAAATATATTGGACACAATAGATATTAATTACCCTCTCATTCCCTATTTATATGTCCATTTTGACTTTTTTGGAGTTAAATTGATTAATTTTTTGATCTGAATTTTAAAATTATTCGTTTATAGTTTTAGAAAACTAAAAAAATATATTTTAAAGTAGATCATATATACTTTTTAACAATATAAAATTTTAAAAATTTTCAATTGTACATTATTATTAAATTACGGTCAAAGATGAGTCAGTTTGACTGCACAAAAAATAAAATGGACATCTAAATAGGGATGAAAAGAGTAATATTTTGATAATGTTACCTTGCCTCAGTTTTTGTGATTGATTTAGTGACTTTTCAGACTCACTTGGATGAGAAGAAAAGTAAAGAGAAGGTGGATGAAGACACGAACTTAAATTTAATTGCGGAAACAACAAGACGTGACTAGTTTTTTTAGTATTAGGGATTCACAAAATTTTAAGAATTTATAATTTTTGTGTTAGGAGATACAGGGGGTGTTTGGGAAACTTTTTTCCAGAATAAGTCAACTTATTTTAAGACAAAGTTAGAGATTCCTAACTTTTTTTCTGAAAAAAATTAACTTTTTTTTGCAACTTATAGAATCTCAAATATACATTAAATACTTGTATAAAAAATATTTATCAAAATATGAAATTTTTACCCGAAAATAAGTCCAAAAGGACTTATTTTAAGGCAGGCCAAACAGGTCAACAATGCAAATTGATCCTTTTATGATCGTTTTAGAGCATTTTTTTCCTCTTTGAAATTTTTCCACATGGTTTTACTCAAATCAAATGGAGTTTTAATGAGGTCCGTTTTGCAGAATATAAAAGTTTTTTATTATTTAAACTTCCGAGAAATCTGTTTCTTATTAATCGTTTGACCAATGGATTGGTTAAACATACTTTCGATTAGATGATAAATTTTTATTATATTTGTAATATATTTGCAAGAAATTTTAAAACAGAGGTAGCATATGATAGATGAGTTACTAGAACTCAATTTTGATTTTTCTTTCAGTCTAGAACACTTGAAATCTGATTTTAACTATCAATTGACTTGCCATGTTCGGACATTACCAAACCTTCTCATCTATCAAATCCAACCTAACTTTACAAATAACTGATCTCACATAGTACTAGACTGTACTAGTACAAGCAAATAAACTACTACTCTCTCGTATTGATCAAGAATTAAATATCAGATTTTTTGTGGGGCTACCTAGGGTTTGGTTTGGTTGATCAAGAACCCAGAAGCAACAATAATGGGGAAAAAAGTGAAGTTCCTCGAAATCAGTGAACAAGTTCAGAAGCTTTTGGATGCTGAAATGGACAAAGTTTCTGCTAGGCGTAGTGCTCGTGAGGCTTTTAAGCAATTTCAACTTTCCATTGACCACTGCTTGTTTAAAGTATGATTCTTTCTTTTTACTAATTTTTTATTATTTGATTCAAGTTTGAATCTTTTTGTGTGTTGTTGATTAAAGTTTGAATCTTGTTTTCTGCATTCAATTTTGGGTATTTTATTGGAATTCTTATGTTGAGTTTTGTGTATATTCATGCTTCCCAAGGTTTGATATTTATTTGTTATGTTCTGCATTTTATGAATGATAATGGGGGGAGTTCTGGAACCAGGGAATTGTTGCTAACCAGAGGGGGTGGGGGGTCTCTTGCCTCTTTATATTAGTAGAAAATGTAGTGAATTTTGATGGAAATTTGATGTGTTGAGATGTTTATAAGAGATTTTTCTGTACAATGTTGTGGTTCAAATCCTGAAAGGCACCCTTTCTTCATTGTTTTGCTATAGTCTTTCTCATTGTTTCCAAATTTCGCATTTCTCTTCCTTGATTTTGTAAACTCGTATTGCATCCCCATGACATTAAAGTCTGGTTCCACCAGAATAATTGTTGTAGTATGAATTGTTGCTTGCTTTTACTCTCTGTACATCAATATATGAATTGGTGTAGCCACATAACAATTTTGTATACAAGTTTTTTTTTAATATTATTATTAACAATTTGGTTGGTACTGCTGTCATCTTGCTTCATCTGTTCAACTCAGAAGTCTCATTTTGACTGATTGATCAAGTTATTTAAGTTGGGATTAACTTGGCTAAAAAGTATGCAGTAAAAGTAATTGCTTTAACGATCCCATAGGCCATAGCAGCCTCACATGTTTTTTAGCTACTTCACAGGCATGTTTGTTTTGAACTATTAGACTTGTATCTTTGTGTTGATTTTTATTCAAACAGCTCAGATCTCGGATAGAAGGCATTTGTTTATTATTAAATTTCCAGCTTATTCGCAGTATGTGTAATGTTCTCCTAGCTTATATTCATAGTAGTTCAGAATATTATGTTTTGTTATGTTTGCGCACCGCTATAGTTGTCACTCTAATTAATGGTAATATTATATTCATCAATCATCACATATATCAGTTTATTTTTTTTCTTTTGTAATTCTCTCTCATCTTCAATTGTATTCTTTTCTACATCACTAAACCATTTGGAATTGAAGGTCATTTAATATGCTCAATCTAGGGTGTTTAGTGTGACTCTATTTTGTCATTCTTTTCCTAAGGTAAAAAATCCACCAACTGTTTGCATAAAATGGTCTTCTTTGAATTTTTTTGCAGATTCCCTATGATGGTGTGAAGATGAAAGAGGTACAAAGGACTTGGTTATAACATCTATGGTTTTTTATTCTCGCGTGCTTAAACCTAGTTTTGCACACCCGAGCAATAGGTCTCCTCGTTAGGAGACCGGGAATTTGGGGATACAGGCAAACAGAAGACACCTTTTTTTTTTTTTTCAACAATACCAATGGCACTACATATTAAACTTAATTTTACTGACGTATGTTTGCAGAGATGGAGAACCATACAAGTCACTGTATCTCATTATATCTTTCCCCAAGTATATTCAAACATCATGCCATACATGGTTGGCATGTCTATAATTAGGAATTTTAGTTAGTTATTAATAGGAACAAACACTGTTGAGAAGCAAATACCTTTTTACTTCTCTCTTACGTTTTCTCCACTAATTATTTTGCAGCCTTTACTACACTTTCAGGAAGCACGTTCATAATGATTGGTAAAGATTTATCTTAACTAAAAAGAAGTTTGTTCTTGCATAAGGGTACCGGGAAATTATATTTTACTACACTACTCTTCTTATGTTTTACAATGGAAAAGAAAGTGTTACAGTGTCATCTATAAGTTTCCATCAGCTTGTTGCTATTCATGTTAGCAAAAATTTGCTTGATTGTAAATAGACTAGTACATTTATACATCGTAAAGTTGAACTGCTATGTGCTGCCCTCTAAAATTTTCATTTCTATTGCCTGCCACCACTGGGTACAGAGATTTGGTGTCCCATAAAGTTATAATATTGCCTTGTTGTATGTTAGACAAACTCATTTATACCAAATTAATATTGTGAGATTCTTCATGCAGTCATATGAGTTGAACTCCAGAGGCTTGGAGATTTTCTCTAAAAGTTGGCTTCCAGAGACTAGTCCTCCCAAAGCATTGGTTTGTTTTTGCCATGGTTATGGAGACACTTGCACTTTTTTTGTTGAAGGCATGTAGCTCACTATTATTAAGTACTAGAATTAATAGATAATGCATTCGGATCAGAGAAACTTATTTATATAAGATATTGCTCATAGGAATTGCTAGGAAGTTGGCGTCCTCTGGGTATGGAGTTTTCGCCATGGATTATGCAGGATTCGGTCTTTCAGAAGGTCTTCATGGCTATATACCAAGTTTTTACATGCTAGTTCATGATGTTGTTGAACATTACTCAAAAGTTAGAGGTACTGGCCACCTTGTTTATTATCTTGCATAAACAACACCATTACCCATTGGAGCTATGTATGCTTTCTAAAATTAGTGTTGTAAATCTCTAACCATATCCGCAGCTTAAATTGATTTCTTCCTCTTTCAATTCTACCCATCCCTTGGTGAGCAGTTATTTGCGCTCTTCGTAAACTAGCTTAATTTTTTGTAGTTATATAAAGTCCACACTCCTCTTGTAAATAATAAAAAAAGGTTATGTAGATGAAGAGTGTGGCTGTTTAGCTGATGATTCAAATAGCACATTTTTTATACTTATACTACATAAAGGATGAATTGAATTGACCTGACCTCTCGCTAAGCTAAGCTACTGTAGTGATCATATTATGCCTTTTCTTGAAATTGCAAGGTCAAATATAAACTTGTGATCTGTGTAGTATTCCTAATAATTTTTTAAAAACATTATAGTAGTATTGATTGTATGGTCTTTTTGATGGTAGAAAATCCAGAGTTTTGTACTCTTCCAAGCTTCTTATTCGGGCAATCGATGGGTGGAGCAGTTGCTCTGAAAGTGCACCTGAAGCAACCTGATTCATGGAATGGTGCTATCCTTGTTGCTCCAATGTGCAAGGTACTATCCTCAACCCTTCTGGTGGCTCTCATTTGAGTTATATATTAAATTGTTTGCAACATTTGTAGATTGCAGACGACATGACTCCATCATGGTTGTTGACCCAAGTTTTAATTGGTGTAGCAAAAGTTCTTCCAAAGCAGAAGCTTGTTCCTATGAATGATTTTTACTGAAATGGCATTCCGAGACAAAAAGAAAATACCTCTGGTTACTTTCTTCCTTTTTATAACACACAACAATAAACTTGACATCAAATGATTCTAAAACTCTGACAACATTATATTTTATTTTCTCATACTTTCCTCCGACTGTTTCAGATGTTCAATTACGTGGCTTAATGCAGGCAACCTATAATGTTATTGCTTACAAGGATAAGCCGCGTCTAGGAACTGCTTTGGAGTTACTACGGACAACCCAAGAGATAGAAAATGAACTTCAAGAAGTATGCCACTACCTTTATTACTTGTTCTTAAATTTGTGACCAGGCATTACTTAAAACTTTTAGCACTTTGTATCATGCTTACTGCTCTTTTGTCGACTACATCTTAAATGAGACAATATTTTGGTTTCTATCGCAAAATGTAATTTGGACTCTACCTCTCTTTATGAATAGTATATATGTAGCTGTTGATTAAAACCATGTTGTATTAAGAGACTAGACTGACTTACCATGATCATATTATTCAATATCCCCACTCACTTGAAAGCCCATTATGGGTCGAAGAGTGGATCACTAGGCGGTTCGTCCCTTTTTTGGGCCAAGTTCGATCCAATTTTTCAATTACTAGGTGGGGATTTCGTCCTTTTTTGGGCCCACCATAGTATAACATCAATATTTTCAATAAATGAGAATATTGGGGGTAGGAGGACTCGAACTCGAGACTTCCGAGAACCAGTTTTGATACCATGTTAAGTTACCAGTTCTCCTAAAATCTCAAGGTATTAAGAGAATATGATTCAACAAACCATATGCACCTTAGGATAATGATTGGCAAAAACAAGTGTTAGGCTGGTTGCCAAGCTTTTATATACCAAAAAACACAGGTCTTAAATCTAGTGTAAGAAAAGTCGTAAAAGAAAACCGAATACAGCATTTAAGTATCTGATTGAGCCCATATCTTTTTCAGGTCTCACTTCCGTTGTTCATACTACATGGGAAAGCTGATATCGTGACTGATCCATCTGTGAGCAAGGCTTTATACGAGAAATCTAGAAGTTCAGACAAGACACTTAATCTTTATGATGAGGCTTATCACTCCCTTCTTGAAGGCGAACCAGATGAGATGATACTTCGTGTTTTGGGCGATATAATTTCGTGGCTTGATGATCACTCTAAAAGCGTACCTACCCATTCATGATCCAAAATTTTGAGGTCTCATGAATGACTATTGCACAAAGTTAAGTGACGCATCTCCAGTGAGATTCTAAATTATTTGAATATTGAAATAAAATATTGGCTGCTGCAGTATTACTTGGCAACTCCTCTTGCTTCTTTATAGTTCTAATGCTCTATAGTTTCTGTGAATAGAAACAAATCAACAGTTGACCTTTGCCGCTGCTAATACATTATTGGAACAGTTGTAAAATGTTGCGATCAGGGCCGAATTTTGAGATGCTCTATGTCATTCCAAAAATTTTGTCCCTTAGTTACAAAATATTCATAACAAAATCAAAGAAATCCACTCTCATTAATGAATATTATAAGCTCTCGAGATTCAAAAATTATTCTTCTCACGTTTTTATTAGTAAAATCATTCATCGAGCCTTTAAAATTAGAATTGCTAGCATTTTTTATTGATCAGTCAATCAATTTAACCGTTCACACCTTGCTCCCGAGTTTTAAATAGGGAGGAAAACAAAAGGAAGGGGAGTAAAATTATAAAATTTGTATTTCTATTTATGCTCCCAAGTTTTTTTATGAAAGAAAGTAAGTGGAGAGGAATAAAAATTTCACATACTTTCTTCCCAAAATTTTCACTCTAAAAATGGGATGCAAGTGAAAGGTGAAAATTAAAAAAGTCTTACAATTACTAATATACCTTGACTAACTCAATCATTACATTTTTAAATATAAGGATAAATTGATAATTTGACAACTATTTACATGTTTTACTTTGAACTCTGGAGCATGTTAATGAAAGTAGTTTCACACTTTCACTCTATATTTTTAAAACTCGAGAGCAAGTGAGTGAAGTTGATTACATCTCAATTCACTTACTTCCTCTTACATTCTCTTGATTTGCACCCTTAAAAGACTCGGGAGCAGGGTGTTAATTAACTTCAGTTTTGAATGCTTATTATGATTTTTAATTTTTAATGACCAGTTTAATTTTTTATTTTTTTCATTTCTAAGATATTTTTTAGATTATTTTATAAAAAAATGGTCCCTGAGTGATGAATGCTCCCTGGGATAGTTTGTATTGCTGGTTTCAGGGGCAGTCCTAGATGCGATTAGCTGCAAAAGAAACTGAAGTTCTTGACATAAAGGTTATGTCTAAACTGTCGCGTGTTTTAGAGATTTTTTTTGAAAGAAAGGAAAACAAAAAGAAAATTTTACTTTATTTTCTTTAATTTGCCCCAAGTGATTTTTTTAGAAAAATGAAAAAGAAATCTAAAAATTTGGAAAGAAGATTTTTATATAATTTGTCTTACAAATTTACTCTCCACTTTAAAAAATTTTGAAAAGAAAAGAAATTTTCTCTTTTTTTTTCATGAACTCAAATTACATCATCATTTGTTAAGGTAAAGGGTATTTGATGAATGGTTGAATTTATTGTAGTTATATATAATCAGGCAAATTAATTACGTTTCTCGTCCTAAAATATTTATTTTATACGCATATTAAAGTGTATAAAAAATAGTTTTATAAAATATTTTAATTTTTAAAATAAATATTAAAATTTTAAAATTTTATTACAATAATAAAATTATCTTTTTTATATATTTTAAAATATGTATAAAAATTTAAATTGAATATTTTTTAAAAAGAAAATATATATTATAATTATAATTACTCGGGAGTCAGAGCCATAACTAATTTAACAAGGGGGCTATTTTCAGTGTACTCATAGGGGCTAAACTCGGGAAAGGGTACGGAATACAAATAGCCTTCCTGAAAAATATTGAAATTTTCCAACCACAAAAATTTATAAAAATGTTCTCACTAAATTTTAAAGAGATTAATGTTCGGTTACTAACTTTCCTGATATTAAAAAATATTTATATAAATATACGAGAGTATTATTGTAATTACATAAAATTATATACAATTACAAAAATATTCATACTAAAAAACACTAGTATTTTATGTAATTTTCAGATAATCTAAGAAATTTTATTCTCAATTTTAAACAATTATAAATACGCTTCTTAAAATTTATTTGATGCCTTTGAAAAAGAATTTTAGATCCGTGCGAGAGCAGTAGATATAACCAAACCCATGTTTGTGTAATTGTGTTACATACAAGCGCACGTTTTGAAAATTGAAAGTGGGATACATCAGACAACCAGACAACCTTTTTTCTCCACTAGCACACCTAATCAGATACTGCTAATCTCGTTATCTTGATACAAAAGGCTTACTAAGTTTTATTTTTACTAATCTCGGTTACCCTTTGTGTATATATATATACTTACCTAAAATCTACTACAATATTTTAAAGTTTTTATAATGAAAAATGTAACGTAAGGGGCACAAACTATGAGAAAACAAGTGAACAACTAATACAAGTCACTCAGCTATAACGATAGTCAATAGTCAAGTACTATCTATCTAATATCCTATTACAATAGATTAGATTAATATAATAAATTTAAAAAGAGTAATGCTATTGTGCACAGAATGATGCGGCTATACAGCCCACTTTACACAATTTTTTTCCCTTTCGCAAGCACGGTATCTTTCTTTACTTTATATTATTAACGAACTTATAATGAGCGCGAAGCACATAATAATTAATATTTAAATAAAATAATTATATATATATTTTATTGATATTTAATATAAAATTTTACAATATTAAGAATTTATGTTAATATTATATGTTCTCTTATTTTATATAAATTTATTCTATTTTATATAAATATGTTATAATTGGGTTCTGTGTTATAATAAATATATAATTATACCTAAAAAATAAAATTTTAATTAATATAAATATGTATATAATTAGGGTCTGTATTATAATAAGTAAAATTATATATAATACATGTATATTTTTTAGGTCCATTTCGGTTATAATAATATATTATAGATGACATTTGTTCTTTTCTTTACCTGTATATATTTATTATTTGAACATATATTTCTTTTCAAAAATGATATTTATTCTATTAATATTTTAGTTTATGTTAAATTTTGATATTTATTTGTAAACTATGTTTATAATTTATTACATAAATACTGTCTATTAATACTTTTAAATTACAACAATATCTATTAATATACATAAAGTATATTATAAATAAATATTAAACCGAGAGAATTAAGAAAATAAAATTTCTTAAAAGTATATATTTTTTAATTATAAATTATAAATTAACATTTAAAATATGTATATTTTTAAAAAAATATTATAATACAATTTAAAATATGTATATTTAAAAAAATTGATTTTCTTAACTCTCTCTGTTCAATATTTATTTATAATATATTTTAAGTATATTAATATATATTACTTTTGAAAAGAAATAAATCTTCAAATTAAAAATATATACAGGTAAAAAAATAACAAAAGTCATTAAAAATATACTCCCTCCGTCTCATTATACATATTATTTTTGAAAAAATTATGCATATTAAGAACTTCTAACATAAAAATTATTTTTCATTTCTATCCATATTAATTGTATTAATTGAGATAGTTTCAATGCATATTTGAATGATAATTTCATTTCATTAATTATAAGAACAAGTACCAATACTCTAGTTAAATATTATTTCAAAAATTTATATATAAAATTACATTGGAAATATGATAGTAAACATGCATTATGAGACACAATTTTATTTCAAAAATGACTACTAATTTTGGGACGGAGTGAGTATAAAGGTAAAGAAAGAAACGTTATAAAGTGACTGACAATTATAGTCACGTCGTTTACACAATTCTGTATCCAATTTTGCACCCAGCATTACTCATTTAAAAATAAAAATATAGTACTCCGTATGGCGTATGTTATAAACACTTAATGCTAATATTTAGGAAATGGCCAGTTGGCAATGAGGCAACGAACATGGCCACCCCAGCTCTTTCCCACTTTGAATCTTCTTGTCTGTACAACTCAATTCTTCCACTACACTTTTAGTTTATTTACAATTTCCATGATATATATACTAATATTATTCAGTTTTATTACAAGAAGAAGTCCGAAAATTTCAAGCATTGAATATATAATATATTCCATCCGTTTGATTTTATTTGACATTTGATTTTTTGACACACATTTTTAATTATTATTTTTGAATAAAAATATTAAACTAAAATTTTTATTCACAAAAAAATAAATTAAAATATAATAATTCTAATTATGTAATCAAAAATTTTAAAATAACGTGCCAAAAAATAAAAAATACATTCAAATATTACCAAATACAGGGAATATGATTCATCCTATGAGCGAGCTAAATAATACTCCACTGTACAATTTCTTATAAGTTTTAATTTGAAAAATTAATAAGTATTTTTTGAAGTAAAAACTATTCTCATATCGACCGAGTGAAAAGACGTCGTCATTCATGTTATATACTATTGCAATCTTTGTTCACTTTTTTAACATTCGACAAATTGATGGCTTCCTTTTCTTGCCTTTGCACTTGTTCTCTCTTTCTTAAGGTATGTGTTATGTGTTCATATAGCTAGTTTCTGTTCTAATCATGTTTGGAAATTCATATTTGTTTATTTTGTTCTTGTGGTAGAGATATGGGTTAATGTTCTGTTTGTAGCTCCTTTTCTTTGTTTGTTTATCTGCTTGGTGAATTGAAGTCATTTTAAGAAACTGGATACAAGTAGAATTGTTCAGTGTTCATCTTACCCCATCTTCATTTATGTTTCTTTCTTGCTGTTTCGGTGGATCCACGTTGGATATCTTTCTATTTGTATTCATCCAAGTGTTTGTTTGCATGATATATTTATATCTAGGGTGGCAAAAACACCAATTTATATCCAAATCACTAGTTACAGATACGATTCACCGATCACAATCAGCAGTACTACAAATCGTAACTTACAATGGTAAAAACAACAGAAAGAATATTACACTTAGCTAAAAAAAAACAGGATCATAAATAATAGTGGACGGCGATGAGTTCTCACTTTTCATTCCAGTTTTGGTATTAGCTTATATATGTGTGTGTGTGTGTGTTTGCGTCAATTTGTCGATTAAAATTTTAAGGTTAGGCCTACTGGAATTTGTCGAACATAGGAGCAGGTCTTGGTAAATTGAACTCTACAGAGATTTTAATTTTAATTAGTTTATACCAATTAATTTAGAAATTCAAGATTGGAATTAGTATAGTTTTATATGCTTTGCTGGACATGTTTTACTAAAGGTGTTCGAACCTTGATCCATCCCATCTTATATACTAGTATATATAACATGATCAGTGTGAAATTTAGCTAAAAGTTTGTCCTCAAAGTGATTTATTAAATAGTGATCCATGTATGTTCTTCAGATATTTATCGGTGTTTAAGTTCTTGTTCCAGAATCAACCCTGGAAAAGGGATGCTAATTATCTTCTTGTGTCTGCTTTAACGTCACAGAATGACGACTCAAGACTGCCCAACAAATCATTAGTAGCTTATACCAGAAAGGACCAGATAACAACTTATGCTCTTAAAGGTATTGAAACTGACCCTTTTAGTCGACATCCACTGAGCATAAAGACAGAGAGTAGAACTGAATGGAGTTTCAAAGGAGGGTCAAGGGTGATCACTGGACCAAACATATTAATGACGAGGAACGCTATTCAAAGAAGTTGCAGAAAAAGCTGTGGAGTGTATGCTTTATGTAAATTCATTTTTCACAAATAATTTTGATGCTGAATTTAGTTTGCTATGCATATCCTACGTTGTTATCCTTGGGATCTTTTATCTGAAGAGATCTTATCCTTTGATTTACAATTGCCAAGTGTATAAAATTGAGCTGTTTTTTTTCTGTGGCCTTGCAGGGTTGACGAATCCTCAAATTGCAAGTAGTGCTTTCACCCTGGCAACTGCAGCTGTTCTTCCATACTACACCCTTATGGTTGTAGCTCCAAAATCCCAGCTGGTAAGTTTTTATCGCTAAATATGGTAACAGCTTTTTGTGATTTGCAAATACTACCATCAATCTGAAACCAAAATGCTTATTTTCTAAAAACTGAGCTAAATGACTAATATGCATGTTTACTTGATCCAACATTCAGACAAAAAAGTCTATGGAAAGTGGAATACCATATGTTGCGCTTGGTCTTTTGTATGGTTACTTACTCTACCTCTCATGGACACCTGATACAATGAGGCTGATGTTTGCAAGCCAATATTGGCTCCCTGAGGTGTGTTTCACTTGTGGCGAACAAATCTAGTTTTTCAATTTTCAGATATACTTATTGTGTTTAAATAAAATTAATGAACTAAATTATGTTCTGACAGTTATCCGGCATGGCTAAGATGTTCTCCAGTGAGATGACATTAGCTTCTGCATGGATTCATCTGTTAGCTATAGATCTGTTTGCTGCAAGGTTTGTTTCTCTCCCTCGTTTATAAACAGCTTTGTCGTGTGACTTGCCAACTCTAACATTCAACTTTTCTCATCATATCAGGCAGGTTTATCATGATGGACTGGAGAACAAGATTGAGACTCGGCATTCGATTTCCTTTTGCTTGCTTTTTTGTCCTATAGGAATTATATCTCATGTAGTCACCAAAGCACTAACCAAAAGTACAAAGTAATACCAGTAAAGAGATTCAATAATGCCGAAAGGATGCTTTTCGTTTACACCTTAAGTACAATGTTTCTTACTGCACATTCCACTGGTTTTTCTTTTCACATTTATAATCAGATTTTCTTGGAAACAAAACCCCACAGAAGTAAAAAATTGGTGGGAGAAAAACAGAGGACCAGAATAACAAAATATACAGCTGTTGAAATCTCTGGTTACGAAACAATGCGATAAACTTAATGAAACATGACATATTTACATTGAAAAGGTTTAAAACCTCGATAAAAACACTAAATATACAAAATTTTCACACGAATGATTTCCAGAAAAGGTAGTTGCAAATACAATGCTGACTTGTGAGCCAACTTATAGATCACTTCCAGTACTTTTAATTGGAAGTGGAGAGATCTGAAGCTTCAATAATTGTACATTGAAGCTGTATGTCAAAGGAGAGTATAAAATGTTAGCATCATAGAATTTCACCCGTGTCAATTGTCATGCGGTGACATTCCTCCTAACAATTTCAGTTTATGTATTTTAAGTCGCGTCTAAAAAACAACTTCATGAATTATTTCTTGAATTAAACACGCAACTACTAAATAAGGTTTATTAGCATCTTAAGTGCTGTAATTTCTTAATAATTGATAATGATAATCAAATATATGCACACACTTTAATTTAATCTGAAGTTATTATAATATCTTGTTTTCTTAATTAAATTTGGTTTGTAAGTTAATAAGAAATCATCAATTAAACACCTATAAATTAATTTTGCAACAGATAAAATAATATCAAAATACAAATATAATAAGGTATCCAAATATCTTAGATGAAAACAAATAAAATTTTAAAAATTATCTAGCAATTTAAAAAATGATTTTAAATCAGTAAAATCATATTAAATCAGGTCTTTTTTATAAACATCATAACAGCCTGGCCCAACTGAATTCACAAATCAAATAACACCATGGGCTGGCCTTGTTAACTAACAAACCCAATAAGATATCATCTTAGCCGTCCATTAGGGCTTGATGTATTCTAGTCATTTAAAACCCTAGTTACCCAATCTTCTTTCCCACTCTCTACCTCCGAGGCTGAAGCTCCAGGGTTTTTTTGTTCATCAGCCGCTTCGCAGAAAGGTGTGAATGTAATCTAATGGGTCATCTTATTTTTCTTTCTTTTGAAATGGGTTCTCTTTACTTTCTTGAATTTGTACATCTTATGTTTGTATATGAAATCAAGTGTTCTTTTGTAGTTGTGTTTTCTTGAATTTTTGATGCAATTGTATGTAATTAAATTTGATTGTATATCCATGTGAGTGAACTTTTCGGCTATTTTGTGTGATATAAACTTATCTGCCTTTTATACTCTTGCTCTGTTATTGTTTAATCGTATACATCTGATGTGTATGTGTGTGTGTGTTTATTATGTGTGTTGAGGTTTGTATCTATGCTTAATAAATTTGTTATTAGCCAACTTTTGGAGTAAGCGTGTACTCTATATGAATATAAAGAATATAGGATAATTTGTGAGCCAAAGTGTATATACCTTTGAGGCTTTGATATTAATCTGATTGAACAAGACCTTAATTTTTACGTGGTTGAGTTTCAATAAAAATGCTGCATTTAGTAGTTGCCTGTAATGTTTTAGGACTTGGCATTGTAGAATGTTAGCCTGGCATTTTATGTCCTGAATGAAAGCGTTAACATGTTTGATAATTTTACTTAACATGTTCGAGAATTTCATTCTACATGCTTATTTATTTAAAGATTGTTCAATTGTCTTTTGTTCTTAATAAGGTGTTTATGTGCTGATATGAGATTTTATTGTTATTTTTATATTGAAAATATTTACTTTATTGGCCAGAGCTTCCAAAATGTATACCTCAAGAAAAAAGATTTCTAAAGACAATGGCCTTGAACCCAGTGAGTTTGAGGAGTCTGTCGCCCAGGTGATTTGTTTATAGTAATGTGGATGTTTTTCAGTGTATTTGTTTTCAACTCTTGAATCAGAATGTCAACAGTGTCAGTTTTCATTATGCTCTATCTCAAATGTGTTCACAGGCATTGTTTGACTTGGAAAACACCAATCAGGATCTCAAAAGTGACTTGAAGGACCTTTACATCAACTCTGCTGCGTAAGCTATTAAGCATTATGTATAGCTGAACTTCTCTTTCCATTGTTTATCCTTGAATTCCATTAATACATTTAAACTATTTTTGCAGTCAAATTGATATAGCAAATCGCAAAGCTGTTGTGATCCACGTGCCCTATAGGTTGAGGAAAGCTTTCCGCAAGATTCATTCTAAGCTGGTTAGGGAACTAGAGAAGAAGTTCAGTGGAAAGGTCATTTTTTTGTTTCTTACAAGTTTTACAACATTGAACTCCGGAGAAGGAAAAAAGTATAAATAGAATTCTTTCTGTGAAGATAAAGGCAAAAAATAGGATGAATAAAGAGAAGATATTGATACACAATTTGGTTATATTTTTTTTTAAGTTGCCTGGTAATTACCAAGCTTGGTTTATTGCTAATGTTTTTTCAACCAAGAAATTATTTAAGCCTTCGTTCAAGAATGATTACCCTGGGGCCTTGTTCTATGTCTTATAATTAGTTGTCTCATTTATTGATTTTAGTTGCATGAAAGCTGATATGTATCAATCACTCACAGGATGTGGTAGTTATTGCTACCCGAAGAATCTTGCGCCCCCCAAAGAAAGGCTCTGCTGCTCAGAGGCCTCGCTCCCGTACTCTTACAGCTGTGCATGATGCTATGCTTGAGGATGTAGTTCATCCTGCAGAGATCGTTGGAAAGCGCATCAGATACAGAATTGATGGTTCAAAAATCATCAAGGTTTGTGGAATGCCGTCTGCAGCTGAATTGAACAGCAATTTTTCTATCTGCATATTCTTAGTTTCCATTTTGTGTTTGGCAGATTTACTTGGACCCAAAGGCACGTAATGATACGGAGTACAAGCTGGAGACATTTGCTGGAGTTTACAGGAAGCTTTCTGGAAAGGACGTCGTGTTTGAGTACCCGATAACTGAAGCTTAAGAATTATCATTCTTGTTTGCACTTTCATCTGTTAAAGATTTTATGTATCTGATAATTTCTATTTTCAAATTTTGACCAAGCCTCTTTTGTTTAGGAAATGCAGGGAAACCTGGGTTGAATATCCTTTTAGACATTATCTTGAACCATATTCTGATCTTTGTTTCTTTCAACTCTAAATTAAGTTTGATATTTCTAAAAGTGTTATTGAAGTGCTTATTCGTTCAGTAAGAATTGGGATGTAAAAACTATTTGTGTTTTCTAAAAGAAACTTTTGGTCTACATGCCTGTCTAGGAGGGAAAATGTTTGTATTTGATGTGGTCTGGGCCTCTGGGACAGTTTCATGATTTGCTCGTTTGAAGTAAGTTGTGGGAGCTTGCTGAAATTTTCACCGTTAGTGTCAGTCATCTCTTCTAGACTTCTAGTCAATGCAATATGTTCCCATATTTTTAGATAATTAATGAAATTTTCAATGCTTGGGGTTCATCATGGGCTCTATTAGAAAATGAAGCCGAATGTGCACGTATCAATGAATACAAGTAACCAAGCTAAAAGAACGTACAAGTAAATACTCTCTCCGTCCCAATTTATCTGTCATTGTTTCCATTTTATCTGTCTCAAAATTGTGTACATGTTTCAATTTATATCAGACTTAACGGTACGGTACATTGATAATCTAACTTTTACTGAGTTATATTTATTGATACCGGTAAATCAAACACTTCAATATTTAATTGTTTACAACTGATATTCACGTAAAAAAAAATCTAGTTTCTTCTATATCTTTTTCTATATTCAAACCTATATATCAAAAAATGGCTCTCATTACCTTTTTTTTATATTTTAAAATCTACAAATAATTTTTTCTTGTTGGCATATTAGAGTTGTAAAATAAAAATATAAAAAAATGGTTGGTTTTATTAATAATATAAATAAATGAAGATACATAGATCAAATTTTAAAAAGAAATATATAACAAAGCAAGTTTATGGTTTAATATAAAAAATAGCATCTTTTCCTAATTAATTTATTTGCTTGTATTATACCAAACCCTAAACTCTAATTAATAATTTTGCTTAAATAACATTATTACACAATTAAAAACAATCATTATAAACATCAAACAAAAAAATTCATAGCAACATACTAACATCTTATCTTAATTAATTCTTGATTTTTCAATATTCTCATAAATCATGAGTTAAAATTTAATATATCAAGTTTTAACAATAAATATTCAACAAAACAAGTTTATGGATTAATATAAAAAAATAACATCTTTTCCTAGTTAATTTATTTACTTGTATTATTCTAAATCCTAAACCCTAAACACTAAACTCTAATTAATATTTTTACTTAAATAACATTACAAGTATAAATTCATATGAGTATATTTAAAATAGCATTAGTACACTATTAAAAACAATAATTATAAACATAAAATAAAATCATGAAAAACTCATAACTCATATTAACATGTTTTCTTAATTAATTTTTGTTTTTTTAATATTTTCATGAATCATGATTAAAGTTTGATATATAAAATTTTAAACATAAATATACAATAAAGATATAACAAAATAATATTTTTATTATTTTCTTTGTGTACTACCCTAAATCGTAAGGCCTAAGCCCTAAACCCCAACTAATATTTTTATTTAGTTTCATTAATCATGAATTTTAATTTAAAACTTTAGATCTTAAAAATAAAAAAATAACAAAACATGTTTTATTAATAATATAAATGAATAAAATTATAGATAATATATATAATATAATATAAAAAATTATACAATAAATAAAGTATATAAATATATATAACATTATAAAAACAAATTTACATAATTATATGTTTAAAATAATACCAATACACTATTAAAAGCAACAGTTATAAACATAAAAAAAATTATAAAAAAATATATAACAAAACATATATACGAGTATATATAAATATTCCATTAATAGAGCATGAAAATTATATTTATATTTATATTTTCAATACAATATTATTAAAAATAAATGTAAAGCTATATAAAAAGTTACCCTCCTTTTCTCGCAGAACTAAATTTTCAAAATTTGTCTAAAATATAAATTTAGCAATTGAAAATTAAAATACATCTCTTTTTTTGTTTACATCTCCATTTTCTATATCACAAAATCTAAACTGTAATATGAATATATTAGATTTGTATACGCGATATGAATGTAGGATTGTAGGTGCATGGACTATATAATTTTAATATGAGTCAAACATAAATTTCAAGGTATTCATTCATTAAAACTATGATAATTTAAATACAAAGTAAACTATATAAATAGAGGTAAAATAATACTGAACAAAACAAAATTAACTTTTCTGAAGTCAAATCAGCCGGACAGAGAGAGTATATTTTTTGAGGCATGTAACGTTAATTCGGAGTGTAGTATATGTATATATATCTATCGTGTGTAGTAATTTCATGATTTGAAAATCTTATAATTTATTAATAAATTAGGAATTAATTTTTTTATTTAAACATTATAATATAAATAATTAAAAAATATTTAAAATATCACTATTATTTTTCAATTTTCCTTGCCTGTTTGCTTCACTAATCGTCGTACTTGCTTTTTCTTACAAGTAGAAATAAATACGTGTACTTTATTTCTATTTATTTTAAAAAAAACTTGTAAGGGTTTAATTGTTTACGCATAAATAAAAGGCTCTCCCAGAATTAGAATTAGGGTTTTGTTACTAAAAGTTTAAACTGAAAGGGTGCAAGCAAAAATAATGGCGGAAACAATATGCAGAAGCCTTCGAGACGGAGCATTGGAAGGCGAACACGCAGCAGCTCTCACTATCAAGGACTCTATCCACTCTCCTTTCGGTCCTATCATCTTCAACCACCTTCTCACTCAACTCTCCTCCTTCGTTTTGGCGGGAAAATCTCAATCTAGGTCTCTCTCTCTCCCTCCCTCCCTCCCTCCGGCAACTATCCTTTCATTCTACTTTTGTTTATATCTGTGTAATTGTAACTTTAGGGCGCTGGTACTGATTACGCTATCACGAAGCCCAGCATTCTACGCTGATTTGTTAAAGACCAATGGAATTGACATAGCTTCTTCACGTAAATGGTTAGAATAGTCAATAGTGTTAATCCTCGATGTATGTATATTCGTAAACTCATGTTAGACTTTATAATTATCCTGTTTTATTTTAATTCTCAGGCTTAGGGTATTGGATTGTTATACCGATCCTCTTGGTTGGAATGATCAACTTGCCGAGTGCGGGAGCATCTTGAATTCTTCACAGTCAATATCAGTTAGTTCTAGTCTATGCAAGGATGTTAAGAGTTTGGATAAATTGTTCACTTCGATTCTTGAATTAGGAAAAGGTATTGTCATTGCTTAATTTAGTTCTATGGTGATATATAAAGTATTTTATACTCATAGTGAGCTTATGATTAAAACAAAGGATGACATGAGTATGTTTTATGGGTAGTCTTTTAATTTGTTCTACCGGTTTATGTGACTTAGGGGTCATTGAAGAAGAAAAATGTCGTTTTTCGGTTGCTATCGACTCAGTAAGTCTACTATATATTCTACTTTCCAAATTAGTTAGTTTAAATGTTGATGACAAATATTGACTACTGTAAACGCACATCAAACACATATAATGCATACCTACGAAGTTTCAGTAACTGAGGGTTGATTTTCTGGTCTGAATTGTATTGTGAGTTCCTACAAAAGGCATGAGCTGCATATGGATTTGATATACAGGGAAACAGAAAACTATGTGCTTGGCAAAGCTCATTGTAGCAACCCATTTAGAATTTTAAACATGTAATTTTTGTGCATTGCTAATAGTTTAATCTAAAGAAGCTTCCTCTCTGGTATCAGACACCGTACTCTGTATTCGTGGACTAATTTTTAGTAATGTTCCAGCATCTCTTAAGAAAACCTAGTAGCTTAAGTTTTATGTGAAGTTTCCTCTAGCACTTTGTGAAATTCAATAGAAGATAAAAATTAGCTCATTTTGAATATCAATGATTGATAATTGATTACTGAATTCAATGTTGAAACTTAGGTGGACTTTGAATCAAAGCTGGTTAGGTTGGCCTTTAAACAAATCTGTGACTCGTCCCGGTGTATGAGTTTGTGTTGTGTGAAATCTGTCCATTACTTTACTTGTTGATTTTTATCTTTACAGATAAGTGAGATGCTGAGGCATACATCAATGGCTTCAGTTGCTAGATTTCTGAGCAATCTACGGAGCCACGGTATGTTACATCTCCCTACAACCTCTTCAGTAAGTGTTTAAGGTATGCAATTATGCATGCATGAATTATACTTATGTAATGTATGACTTGTAGATTATTGAATCTTTAACTCGATCTATACATTTGCTTCTGTAAGGTGAAGCTACAAAGCTTGTACTAGCTTCCCAATATTGTTTCAAACAGAAATTAGAAATTAAATTGCGTCATGTGTATTTTTAACCACAACATATCCTTTTACACTCATCTCACTTGTCATCCCTTATACATGCTCTGTTGTACACTTTCATCTCTTATTGGCTCATTCAGATTGATTTAACAGATTTGTTGAAACATTGTCCAAAATGTGTTGCATGATGAGAAGTCATTAATACAAAAACTTTGTGATGTCGTATAAAATTTGTACATATGGTTATAAATAGAATTTGGCAATCAGCCTTTCAAGCATCAAGAAGAGTGAGAAATGTAATGTACCGATACTATTCTCTGTACCTGTGAATATTATGAATTTTAAATTGTTAACATATACATATGTTACACGGGTAATGGACTAATGGTTATTTTCTTCTTATATGCAGGTGAAATTTCTAGTGTCTTTTGGTTGTTGCATGAGGACCTTCATGAATCCAAGACTTCCGTGGCTCTTGAATATATGTCATCTATGCTAGCCACCATAGAACCTATGACAAACCTAACGAATGGACTAAGAGAGAGTTTTGAGAACATTACATTAATTGAACAAAATTTTAATAGAGGGAAGTTTAACACACGTTTCAAGCGCCGAAATGGACGTGTTAGAGTTGTGGTATGTTATAGCTTTTGTTTTCTGTTTATCATTCTGATGTTGCTACTTTTGATTTAAGACTAGCACATCTAATACCATATAATGCTTTTACCAGTATGAGGAGTTTAGTGTTGACCAATCAGGCATCAAATTCAAATCTTTCTCATCTGAAGATGCATTTGCTCAGAGCATTGTACCAAAGGTTAAGTATCTAGTACTTAATACTGGTTCGCGTATTAAATTAAATTTTTACCTCTCTCTCTATAACCGTAAAGAATCAAGGAAACTGATCAGAAACTTAAAGTATTGATGTGAACATATGAGATATATTGCGAAAATATTTTCTTCATATTGTTACATACTCTTTTGGCAGCTGCAATTTAACCTACAGCTTTCAGAGAAGGAAAAAAATGACAGGGCAAAGGTTGTACTTCCGTTTGAACACCAAGGTTAGATTACATTTTGATTTGGCAGTTTTCAGAATCGATATTGGAATAAGTTCCTGATAAACTAAGTTACAAATATAATGTTGTCTTAAATGTGCTTATAGTTCCTCGACTTCCCTATTAATTTGTTACTTGCTGCAGGAACTGGAAAATCAATTGAAATTTATGATGGCCGTAAATCCCTCACTGATGAAAAACTTCGTGTAAAGTCTTCAGATGTCGAAAAAGTTCCAACTAATGTGGAATCTAGCAAAGGTGAGATTATATACTTTCGTGATTCAGATGATGAAATGCCAGATTCTGACGAGGACCCTGATGATGATCTGGACATATAAAGTGCACTGCCCCGGCCCTTGGATGTTCGGCAGACAACATAGAACTCATATTGAAGTAGTTGGTGTGTTGCTTCAAGCCCAGTACCATCTTCATTTCAGTTTTTCCCCGTGATAGAAAAGACACTGAGACCTTGTACTTCCGTTGATATGCTTGTATAACTGGATGCTTCAACATAATATGAATTAACTGAAGTAAGCTTCAAGTGCTACCGTGTTACCAGATATATTAGAAGTAATCAGAACCATAGACCATGCTTCTCTCCAAAAGAAATCCTCTGCTATGTTTAGAGCTCAAGACCTCTGGCAGCTCCAAAAGCTACAACAGAATGTTGTTTGGATTGGTCTGCTCATGCTATTTATTTTATTTCTATATTGAGTTTGACGTTACAGATATTTTCTGCTAAAATTAGTGGTTAGTATAATCATGTAAAGATCACAAAGTTATGATATCATATATTAGTATAATCATGTAAAGATCCATTAGCATTAGCAAAACTTTGTGTTAGACCACCTCTGATATTATTACGTTGTATGTAATGATGATGGAGTTTATTTTTTTTGTCTTTTCAGTTTTGTTGTTTGGTCCAGCTGTTTGATGTTAGAGACTGCTTTCTGTTTTGCTTTCCTGTTTAATTTGTTTTGTTTGGGGTAACCATGCAATTATTACTTCTTTATTAGTTACCTTATACTGTTTTACACTTGTCAGTGATGGTAGTTTGACATTTGCTTGCCAGACACTGAGTGAATGGAACCTGCAAGCTGTAGTGTAGTCTGGTTTCAGTCAATTCTTGCAACCAAAGATTTCATGTACTTCATTTTATAGCCTTACTTTTGTCACATCACAACTCAGCCTTAGATGTTAAGATTGCTCGACTATTTGAGCAATAGTTCTCAGCATGCTTTTATATGTAATAGCAGTTCTATTCTATTATACTTTGTGTGCTAACTTGGATATTATCATAGTTGCTTTGATCCCTATTTTGTGCCAGCATGTAATTTCAGTCGGTCCTCCCTTGGTGCATATTTTGTGCAAGTTACCATCAAAGTATGTGGGCGAGTATTGGCAGGATTGTTAATCGGTGCAAGTTGTATGTCATTCTTAAGCACTCCAATATCAACAATACAGGGATGGTGATTGGTGGCTTGAGGTAAAAAGCTTTGGAAGGAAATGACATACAGAGTAAGCTAGTAATCTGATACAGTGATACAATAGCAGCTATGAATCATATTTTTATCATGCTGCATTCATAGCTTTGAAGAAGAAATAATGCAGGGAAATTAGGTCATCTCTTTTGGTTGTGCCTATATTGGAAATCAGTTCTCAAGCAGTCATGCTGCATTCATAGCTTTGAAGAAGAAATAATGCAGGGAAATTAGGTCATCTCTTTTGGTTGCGCCTATATTGGAAATCAGTTCTCAAGCAGTCGTTTTAGATCTTAAAGAACATTTTTAAAGTAAATAGGATGGTGGGATTATATTTCTGTAATAAAAAGAGAGTTACTTGACATATTGTACATGAAAAATGTAGAAATGGACGAGATAATTAAAATGTAACGAAACAATATCTAAAAATTGGCAAGTGTTCGAACTTTTTTTTATTTTTTTTGGTTTTGTTTTGCAAATTATATCTTATATTTTATGAAAGGTCATATTTAAGATTAAAAATTATATATCATATTTGTGCAAGAGTTGTGATATTTTTTAGAAATTATTAAAAACTTGACAAGAAAAATTATATCCTATACATATATTTTTTAATTAACTTTGATAAACTAAAACATAAGATTTAAGACATGAATATGGAAGACAATTTATAAACTTACAATATATAGCATAAAATATAAATTTACTTGTAATTGATAGATTATAATCAAATATATACACACACTTTAATATAATCTAAATTTATTATAATATCTAGTTTCTTGATTAAATTTGGGTTGTAGGTTATTATAACATCTTTTCATGCCCTTTAAATAAATAATAAATTTTCTTAAATAAAAAAAACACTCCATTTTCTGATATAATGTATCTCTTATGAAAAAGAAAAAAAGGAAAAACCCACCCCACCCTGAGAGTAATTCGGATGTGCATATATGATATATTTGTGCGCCTGTATCTTTCCTTATAAACCCTGAAAGCTCACTTTGTGCCGCGCGCCAACACTAGTACTGCTCCGTCTTGTAATTCGTGCCCTAATCATCCACTCAATCACAACGCTTCCACGGTAATCGCTTCATCCTTATCTTTACTTTTTCTCTTCCTTTTGCCTTTTGTATCTATATTATACATATTGCTTTGATTTTCTGATTTTTTTTTTAAATTTTCAGTTACAACTATATATACATAGGTTTAATTATGGGAGTCATTTGCTTAGTTTCACATATCTTATACAATAGAGCAAACCCTAGGTTTAAATTTATCAATTGGGCTGGGCCTTCTTATTGAAGACTATTTGATAGATAGATTATACTTATAATAATTCTCTGTGGTTGGTAAGTGTTTGGATTCCTAATTTTTACTTTTAATTTAGTGTTTTATTGTGCTTTCAATAGACATGAATATGGAAGACGACAAAGACGTGAGTTCTTTTAAGGAGCTTGGAGTATGTGAGCAGTTAGTGGAGGCTTGTGATAGTCTTGGTTGGAAAACTCCGTCTAAAATACAGGCTTTAGTGCTACCTCATGCACTTGAAGGTATGCCCTTTTTATATTTTCAGCAACTCATTTTTAACAGGTCATGGTTGGTTCATGGGATTATAATCTCTGCACAACTAGGTAGCCAATTTACTCTAGTTGTCTTATTTGTTACTCCGTCCGTCCCACCCAATTGTTATCTTTTCGGAGAGAAGGTCCGGCATGCATTTTAAGGTGCATATAAAGTATAGTTCCATAACTTATTATTATTATTTTTTTCTGAATAAAAATTTAAACATTAAATTTTTATTCAGAAAAAAAAAATAAAAATAAGTTATGGAACTATACTTTATATGCACCTTAAAATGCGTGCCGAACCTTTTCTCCGAAAGGATAACAATTGGGTGGGACGGAGAGAGTATATTATAAGTAATCCCACGGACTAAGATTTTAATTATTTTTAGTTCATTTTCGTTAGATTAATAATGTCCGGGAGAAATTGAGATATAATATCTACCGCTCGAAATGAAGTAGACAGTGATAAGAACGGGTGCATTGAATTATTTTAACAGGGATAAGAACGGGTGCATTGAATTATTTTAAAGGATCAAGAATAATAGAGTGAGTGCATATTGTATATAGTCCGGGGATTGTAGTTCTTAAAAGCAAACATGGCCCAAGAGTTTAGTGATTCTGTCATGATTTCGCTTATTGTCACTCA
The DNA here is from genome assembly GCA_028671895.1 of Oenanthe sinensis. NCBI lineage: Eukaryota > Viridiplantae > Streptophyta > Magnoliopsida > Apiales > Apiaceae > Oenanthe > Oenanthe sinensis. Next base: position 42,907,855 of record CM053805.1, on the reverse strand, counting down.
GTATTTGTTTGATGCAATAATATGGGTTTTAATTTTTTTAGGGAAGGACCTGATTGGGCTTGCCCAAACTGGATCTGGTAAAACCGGAGCTTTTGCAATTCCCATCCTTCAATCTCTTTTAGAAAATCCACAAGCCTTCTACGCCTGTGTGCTTTCACCAACCAGGTTTGTTATGTTATTTATTAATTAAAATCTTTTGGGTTGACGCAGTTGTATATTTATTTCTTAATATTGTGAATCCAGGGAACTTGCAATCCAGATTGCTGAACAGTTTGAAGCATTGGGGTCCGGGATCGGTGTGAAGTGCAGTGTGGTGAGTCTTTTATTAAATGAGTGTGTTTACGTATGACACATTAATTTCAGAAAGCATCTGCAAGCTTTTTCTTTGTTTTTGGCCATTTTATTAGATGCTAATATCAGTGTTGTTTTTTTATTCGTAACATGGATTAAACAGGTAATGTGCGATTCTGTCATCCTCTTCAGCTGGCTTTTATCACTTCCTCATTTTTTATGTCTTTATTTCAAGAGTCAGATCTTCAAAAACTTTTCAGTTATTCTGTAAATCTGAAACTAAAAGGTTTTACTAGTTATTGATTTATTGTCAGGAGCTCCAGGTTTTTATAAGTGTTTTTTATATGTTTTTGGTGTTTTATGGTTTATATGACAGAAATTAACATTTAACAAGTAAATGATAGGGAGTGCAGAAATAGAGATAGAATGAGAGAGAAGTAGAGAGGAAGAGATATAGAGAAGAGATAAAGAGAAGGGAGAAACAGAATAGAGACAGAAGATAGCTTGAGGAAAAAGAAATGTAGAAAGAGAGAAGAGAAGAGAGAGGTAGAAATTAGAGAGAGAGAGTGGTGGCAAGCTATTTTCATATATTCAACATATTCTGAAATTACAACCATAACATCTATTTATAGACTGACCTCAACTCTGAAATTACTCTAGTACCCTTATTACTTTACTACTACCTAAGTACCCTTATTACTTTACTAGTACTCCTATACTTATACTATGACTGCTGCCTGATCCTAACATTTATAAATGATGCAGCTTGTTGGAGGGGTGGACCAAGTGCAACAGAGCATCTCTCTTGGAAAGCGACCACACATTATTGTAAGTTCTCAAGTTGTAGCGTGATTTTTTTTTCAAACTTACTGTCTTTCGAGTATGATTGAAAAGAATAAGAAGTCTTTGCAATTTGTGTAATTCTTTACTTATTTGTAACACGTTAATTGAGAAAGTGGTCAATTATAATATATAAATGAAAAGGAAAAAGAAAGTTTGACACTTACAAAAGAGACGGTGTGGATGTTACTTAAGCATCATCTGCTAAACAGTATATTATTCGGTTACTTGGGTTGTATATCGGTGTATTTGTTAGCATACTGTAATGTTTAGAGTTCTGGATACAATCATGGATACGATCATGTACTTTCTAAAAGTAATGTATGTTTCGTTAAGTATTGTAATATTACCTATTATTGTTTATCTTTTCTTATTTACCACATCTTATGTCCAGGCTTAAAACTCTGTTAGCGTTACTGTGGAATAGATTTGCCAGTAAATACATGTGATTCCCTAATCGGCTATTTGAGGATCAAGTCAAAGTTGGCCTTGTCTTCAGTGTCTATTGAAATCACGGTTTTTGCATTTATCTACTTTTCTTACACTAAATCCCTGGTCTTTATAATTGATTTGCACAAAAAAATATCTTGGGGATGATCAAGGACCTATTGGTCAGTAGAAGATAATGTGATAATGTCATCCTGTGAATAAATTATTTTAGTTATTGATGCCCAATAATTGATGAAGTGCGTATATTTATCAAAACAATTCATCAAGCTCGAAGTCTTTAGTAGATCGGAGATAGCTAAGTGTGTTTGAAATTTTTTGACATGCAAAATATTACTGTAATAGGTATCAAATGAATTGGTATCATGGTATGGTTTATGTTATTACTTATGTGCCACGTTAATCGTTCATTGCAGGTTGCAACTCCCGGACGCCTTGTGGATCACCTGTCCAACACGAAAGGGTTCTCGCTTCGTACATTAAAATACTTGGTAACAAGTTCTCTTATGCGTCACTTTAGTTTAGTGGAACACTAATTTATTTTCAATTTTATATAATGAAAATTGTAAATATGGTATTTCATAATCACTTTAATATGATCATGTTGTTATAAGAATGTATTTCAGTTTAGTTTGCAAGTCTGGCGTTCTAATACTATGAATCTCTAGAATTTCTAGGCCACTAGTTGAATCTTGTGGACCATGCAATGAGGTGATCTAATTAAAAAGTTATTAAAACACGCATTAGCTGCCACACCCATTACCATTCATGTATAAAAAAAAAACTGTTGAAAGAGTGTGCATAATAGAGAAAAACTTAAATGGAACTCTTGTCTAATACATATGTTTCACTTGATGCCTGTTATTACTAAGGGTTTCTCCATTATTGTATTACCTCTGCCTCTTTGGTGACTTCAGAAGATATTGAAACTGTTGAACACACTTAACTTGGGTGAATGGCATGTATCTCTTGTTGAACAAACTTGTGTGAATGGCATGTATCTCTTGTTGAACACATGATAGCACAAGAGATATCTGTGCTTTTTAATCATTGCAGTTTTAAATGAACTATATCGTTTAGTTGTTCTTATTTTGTGTTTGTGCATGTTTTCAGGTGCTAGATGAGGCAGATAGGTTACTAAATGAGGATTTTGAGAAAGTGCTAGATGATATTTTAAGTGCTATACCTCGGGAGCGAAAGACTTACTTGTACTCTGCTACGATGACAAAAAAAGTATGTACCTGCTGTACTCGAACTGCTCTGAAAAGTATTAGTTGTGTGCAAAGCTTTAGAAGTTTTTTTTGCTTGCATCCGGAACCGGATATTATAGCTAATTTCTTCAACTGAATAGTACAGTTTTATGAATATAAATCTGTGTGGAACTAAGGCCCTATCCTACTCTTTAATGAAATATGTTATTAGAAATACCATATATCTTTAACCTCACAGAATATTGTTATGGCTTAATTAGCTATGGTCATTTAATAATTATTGAGGGTCCCAGCCTTCTTTTGATCTGTCTAGAAGAGTGGGGTTGGTCCACTTGCTTTTGGTGCTTGTTAGAGCAGTTTTGTGAGGGCTTTCCTTTCCTTGCAGAGCTGTCTTATCTGAATGGAGTACCTGGAAAAGTTTAGTGTAATTAATCGAGGAAAGTGGCTATAGGCATTGGCTAGGCACTTGGAATTCAGATGCAGCCATGCAGGGCCAGGGTGGTACTGGTGGCGTTGGCTTACTTGTTAAGGCTTTTAAGGTTAAGAGGAAGCAAGTTTAGCTTTCTGAGATCTTGAAGTTCCTATATGTTCTAGACTTTTAAACTTGTTATAAGCTACATATAAGAAGGCCTTAGTGAATGTCTTGTTTTTAAACTGAAGATGATTTTTTTTTGGGGTTTTTAAGTTTATGCATGGAACTTTTTGGTGGCGACCTAGTAAACCCTAGGCGGGGAGCTATAGGCTATGGCCTGTGAATCTTCATGTAGTGTTTTACTTTGGTGTAATATTTGGAATCAAATATGAAAAATTATAATTTGTTATTGAGCATTTGGACGTTCGTCAGAATTATGTTTCAAGTTTTTTTTTTGATTCTAGACGAATTGATTTATATTTTTATATTTTTTCAAGGCATCAATGTGCATTGTATTTGTGTTATTTTACTTTCGGAGACTATCAGTTATTGTTCACGATCTTCTGTAACTTATCTGGAAAAATATGTTCCACTCATGAAGTATCATGGCAATGTGAAATAACTATAGGTTACATGTCCTATTTTCTTACAGTATTCCTTGATATATAATAATTTGTCATTAAGAAACTCTCTTCTTCCATTCATTTCCTAGCACCATGTAACAACCTTTCGCATGAGGATATCATACATATAACATATTCACTATGTATATGCAGGTTCAGAAGCTCCAAAGGGCCTGTCTAAGGAATCCAGTGAAGGTATGAAAATGCCTGTTTAAGCATTATTTTTAAAAAAAGGTTTTGTATGTTTACTAAAACGAGTTTAAACTTCAGATTGAAGCAGCATCCAAGTATTCCACTGTTGATACACTGAAGCAGCAGTATCGCTTTGTTCCTGCCAAGTACAAGGTTTTTTCTTCTTCCAACACACTGTCTTTACAAATGTTTGCCGAATCATGAGATCTATATCGAAGTTTAAAATTCCAGGGTCAGAACCCTTATAGAATTATACTATTGTTCAAAACTAGATTACCAAACACGCATGATATGTGCGCGCGCGTTCTTGATATCTTGTACACTAATATGAGATTCTTTATGTTCATATTAGCTAAAGTCAGAAAGTAAATAATGCATTTTATTAGTCCACTTCTGTGATCGTGAATTGTTAGTCACAAGATACACTCTCAAGGCTGGACTTACTGTCTCTACATCTATTATGATTTATGACTTCACTTTCTCAAAATAAATCTATATCTGTTGGGAAAAGCCCCGAATTGTTATTTTTTTCTGTTTATAATTATTAATTTATTTTTTAATGAGTATTTTGTACCGTTTATGACCAAAACTCTGATCCGAATTTCCTAAGAATTATTTGGTTACAGGACTGCTATCTTATCTACATTCTGACTGAGATGTCTGGGTGCACGTCGATGGTTTTTACTCGGACATGCGAAGCAACACGATTTCTGGCCTTAGTTTTACGGAATCTTGGTTTTAGAGCAATTCCAATTAGTGGGCAAATGACTCAGGTATATTTTCATTTTTTAATAAAAACTTGTGTAATTCCAAGTGTTTTCTTTCTTTCTTTGCATATTCTTCTTCCAAGGGTGGGGTGGAGGAACATATTTGGGTTATGTTTTTCAGATTTTCTTCATCTTTATAGTAAAATAACGTTAAGAAAAAACTGATACAGTCTATTTTAATTTGCACAACAGGCAAAAAGACTTGGATCCTTGAACAAGTTTAAGGCTGGGGAGTGTAATATTCTCATCTGCACTGATGTTGCTAGTAGAGGGCTTGATATTCCTTCTGTGGATATGGTTATCAACTATGATATCCCAACAAACTCCAAGGTAAAAGATTTGAAGAATAATTTTATATTAAACTGTTAAATGTGGCAAGTGTAAAGCTGAAGTTGGCATCAAACTTCTAATGGAAGTTCTTTGTTAAGATATGACAATCTATTTTCCAAAATATCAACGGAATGCTGTATTTAAATATTTGATAATGCAATCAATCGCAGGATTATATACATCGAGTGGGAAGAACTGCTCGTGCTGGACGGTCTGGTGTTGCAATCTCTTTAGTGAATCAGTATGAGTTGGAGTGGTATTTACAGATTGAAAAGCTTATAGGTGGGTAGCTTGTTTAATGCTTGAGGGCCTTTTGTAGTTTTCCGTCTTTTATTGCTGACAGTTATCTTCCAGGCAAGAAATTACCTGAATTTGAAGCTCAAGAGGAAGAAGTCTATCTACTTTCGGAACGGGTTTCTGAAGCCAAAAGAATATCCATAATGGTATAATTCTCATCTTATTGTGATGGTAATTAAATTTTTGATAGATTCAGGAGGTTGATGCACACAAAGGTCAGATGTTAGTTATGTGCTAATTTAATATTCTCGAGTTGCAGGTTTTTTTAATCTTCAATTTTATTTGCAAGGCCTAGAATATGCATTTGTTATTGTTTGGTCTTCTAATAAGACTCTTTGTTGTGGCTATAACCTAATTTTGGATTATCTGCAGAAAATTAAAGAGGAAGGAGGGAAGAAAAGAAGACGGGGTGGAGATGACGATGAGGAGGAGATACAAAAATTCATAGGTTCGAACAAGAATGGGAAGTTTTCCAAAAAGACAAAACGCAAGTAGATCTAGTTCCATGTAAACCAATTTTGCTTAATCTTGAACATAGATTTACATGAAAATTCATAGGTTCCTGATTTTGTATTTAATATCTTTGAAAAGGATAATTGGAGGGAAGCATGCAAAACCTGCTACTGAGAGTCAATTGAATTCTATTACATGAAAATTGTAATCAATATCTTGAGAGTTGAATTATATTTCATGAAAATTATTATCACAATTTTTTTTACTATATTTGCTATGCTTATGTGTGGTGGTATGAAAAGATTTATGATCAGTTTGAGTGGACGTTTTGAAGTAAAATGACAACAAAATGAAATTTGTCTGGGGAAGCATGTAGTTATTAATTTTATTCATTCTTTTCATTCGGATATGAACTACAGTTTTTTTTTTTTTAAAACTAAAACTTCTCATTAATAAGAATATTCAGAAGATAACGTCTCCAACAACAGATTTGGAGGAGACAAGAACAAGTTGTAGCTATTTAGCAAACAGGGAACTCTAGCCATTAGATGAGCTTCCCGTCATTATGCACTACATGCAATACCAACTCTGAATCGTATTCTATTGTGACCTGTTCAACAATCCAGCAAATACCCTCTGAACACCTCTATCTTCTGCTTACATCACTGTTGCAGACCCATAAACTGTCATGTTCTTTCCTTTAACGAAACGTCCCTGATAATCACGAACTACCATGCCTAATGTAAACGACGTTCCTCCATTATAAATTGAGGCGTCTACATTGAGTTTAAACTGATCTTTCTCAGGTGGGTGCCATATAGTACTACGGTTTGCACTTGGACCGGGGGATGTACTACTGAGATTTTTCTTTCGTTTCATTGCATCTTGCCACTCAATCACTTGTTTTGTGCTAAGGTCCATGATTACTGATGGAGTGGTCTGTTTTCCTTCCCATATCTTCTTATTCCTAGCAAACCAGATACCCCATAAAGTTATGGCTATTTTCTCTACCATCCCAGAGCTCTCCTTGCTGATTTTGTCTAACAGCCAACATGGGGTCGATTCAACCTCTTGCATGTCATAAGCCAAACCAACTTTTTGCCAGCACTCGGTAGCAAAGCTGTAGTAAAAAAAGACGTGCAGTAAATGTTCAATATCACCCTCACACATCGGACATACAATAGGCGTAGGCACTCCCTTACCTCGTAGAAGAATCCTAACAGGTAAATTATTATTACAGAACCTCCACAAGAAAGTTCTGATTTTATGAGAGACCTGCAAGTTCCATAATCTTTTCCATCCATTGGACTCAACGAGGTTTGCACTAACCACATGCTGTGAAGCCCAGAACTGGTAACCCGTTTTAACAGTGTAGACATTTGTGATCGAACTATTCCACGCTATTCTATCCTTCCCATTGTTCTGAAGTATTCTTGTTTGAAGAATGTGTTGAACATCATCTTCATGAAAGTCATGCTGAACCTTTTGCACGTCCCAGACTTTGCTACTTGGATGGAAGTAATCGCATACACTTTCATTTCTGATATTGTTCAAGTGATTATCTTCTACATAAAAATCAAACTTGCCTTTTAACCAGGGATCTTTAAATATTTTTATATCATTTCCATCCCCAAAACCCATCTAAAACCTTTACGAAGCTTCTCTTTGGCTTCCCAAATTCCAGTCCAAATGAAGCTCGAACCACAGGCTTTTGATGCCTGCAAATTTGATCATTTGGAAAGTAACGAGCCTTGAATAGTCTTGCAACGAGAGATGTTGGCTAGTTACAGAAATTCCAAATGTGCTTCCCCAACAAAGCAACATTAAATCCCTGAAGGTTACAAAAACCCAGGCCTCCCTTGCTTTTTGCTATCGACATCTTGTCCCACCCTAGCCACCTGATACCTTTGCTATTGTTCCCACTTGAACCCCACCAATAGTCATTCATCAACCTCTCAATCTCTGTACACAGAGATTTCAGAAGGAGAAAACAGGACATGCTATAAGATGGAATGGACTGAGCCACGTTCTTAACCATTATAGTTTTCCCAGCTTTAGATAGCAGTTTGTTGCTCCAGTCCTGAATTTTCCGCCAAGCTCTTTCTTTCACAAAGTTAAAGACTGATTTTTTTGATCTGCCAATGAGAGAAGGCAAACCTAAATACTTGTTGTCCCTCATATCATTACTAACCTCCAGAATATTCTTAATGTCTTGTTGCTTATCTCTTCTCACATATGCACTAAAGAAGATTCCTGACTTTTGATAGTTTACCACTTGTCCTGACTGTCTTCCATAATCCTTCAGCATTGATTTGATTGTGGTAGCTTCTAACTCGGTAGCTTTAAAGAACAAAAAGCTATCGTCGGCGAAAAGCAGATGGGTTATCTTTGGCGCAGTCGAGCTAACTTGACACCCCTCGATTCTTGCTTCCACAACAGCCTTAGTAATTGTGTGAGATAGACCTTCAACACAAAATAAGAAGAGGTAAGGAGACAGTGGGTCTCTTTGCCTTAGACCTCGACTTGGAACAATTGGGCCAATACTGCTACCGTTGAACGCAATCTTGTAACTCACTGTAGTTACACAAAGAATAATCCATTTAACTCATTTATCTGTGAATCCCATATTTTGCATTTGATATTTTAAATACTGTCAATCCACTCGGTCATATGCTTTAGAAATATCAAGTTTCAAAGCCACCTCGCCATCCTGACCACTGTTCTTCTTTTTCATAAAATGCAATACTTCGAACGCCACCAAAACATTATCAGAAATGCTTCTTCCTGGGACAAATGCTGACTGATTTTCTGAGATTAAGCCTGCGAGGACTTCCTTTAGCCTGTTAGCAAGAACTTCCGCTAGAATTTTGTAAAGGACGTTGCATAAAGCGATAGGACGTAAATCCATCATCCTTTCTGCATTTTCCTTCTTGGGAATGAGAACCAAAGTCGTATCATTTAAATTGGGAATGTGAATTCTGTTAACCAATCACGGCAGCAATGAAAGATATCTCCACCAATTAAATCCCAAAAATGTTGAAAGAACGCGGGACTAAAACCATCAGGCCCAGCAGATTTATCTGGATGCATCTGTTTAACAACTTTGGTAAATTCCTCGAATGTGATCTCAGATGTCAGCTTCACATTCTGTGCTTCAGTTATCACACTCATACTATTACTTTCTTCCTGGACGACCATAGTTGGATCTCCTTGAAAAATCCCTTTGAAATAATCAACAGCTGTACAACACATTTCCTCGTGTTTATTCACTACATCACCTGCGTTATTGATTAGATGTGAAATATAGTTTGCTTTCTTTCTCTTCGACGCTATCGCATGAAAAAACTTGGAGTTAGTGTCTCCTTCAGTCAACCAAAACGCTTTAGTCCTTTGTTTCCAATACAACTCCTCATGGTATAACAACTCGTCCAGCTTGTGTTTCTCTTCAAAATACTGTCTGGTGCCAATTTCATCATCTCTATTCACCAGGCCTATGATTGTCTCTTTCAGTTTCTTCACTTTATCTCTGAACTTATGAAAGAAGTTCCTTCCCCACTTCGCCATGAAGGAAGAAACAGAGAGCTACTTTGGGAGTAAGTGAATTGCAGGAATAATCTTCCAAAAATCTGAGACTTCTTGTTTGAAGCTGGGTTCGCTGAGCCAAGTGTTTTCAAATTTGAAGCGAAATTGTTTTCTAGAGAAAACTACGTGCACTGGCTCCATAACGATTGGATCATAGTCCGAGTAGATGGTATGTGTTACTGATAGCTTACACAGCGGAAATTTACGCCACAACTGGACATTAGCAAAAGCTCTATATAGTCTTTCCCTCACCCATTTTGATGTCCCTTTACTCTTCTCCCATGTAAAATCTCCACCCGTTAGATCAAGTTCTGTGAGACCACAATCATCTATAGCTCGTCGAAAACCATTTAGAAGCGCTTGGGGATGCGGACGTGTGCCTCTTTTATCTGAATCATATAGGAGATCATTAAAGTCCCTGAAAATGCACCGGGGATATTATCATTCGCTAAACTTCTTAATAAATCCTGTCTCCGAGTTCGTTCTGGATAGCCATAAAAGCAAGTCAGCCTCCAAGCTATGCTTGATCTCTCCATAATATGTACATCATTGTGATTGTTTGAAGAATCAATTACTTGGCACACAATAGCTCGTTTCCACAAAACAACCAGTCCTCCTCCTCTCCCATTTCTCTCCACTGGAAAAGAGTTGGCAAAACTAAATTTTTCAGCAAGGTCTTTAATAGTTTTAGAATCAACTAGAGTTTCCGAAAGAAAAACAAAATCTGGGTTACGAGATTTTAACAAATTTATAAGCACTCAAACTGCTCGAGGGTTCCCCAACCCTCGACAGTTCCAACTCAAGAAATTCATAATGGCCGGCTAGCTTGCGATGCAAGCGTAGCCAAATCAGTTTTTGTGGTTACTGTATAATCAATAGCAGAAAACACAGTTCCCTGGTGTGATTCATTCTTTTCACGGCATTCCATTCTTAGTAAGCCATCATCAGTGTCCATGGTTATTGCAGACTCTGGCCCACTACGTCTTCTTTTCTGTATTCTAAGTTTAGCTCCAAATTCTCCTCCTCGTCAAGCCCATCAGTATAAATCATTAATGATTTGGGCCCGGTCATTATTTCCTTACCCACGTCTGTTCTTACACATGCAAGTTTGTTTTGAATTTCCCCCTCATCTCTCCTACTAACACTCCTTTCAGCTATCTCCTTATCCTTCTTTCCTGAATTGTCACCCGTAAAATCCGGGACGTTATTTTGTCTCTCCAAATGCTAGTATTGTTTTTTGAATCGTAAGCAATAAATTCCCCAAAGAAGTTGCCAAGTTGGCGTCCCACTGCTTCTGACATGAATCCATTTGGTAGATCATGAATCTGAATCCAAGTATTCAGAAACCACAAAGGCACTTTCAATTGTTCTTCCCTCGTCGGGACCTGTTCAATAAGAAGCATGACGTTATCAAAAGACCACAGCCCTCCGTTCATCACCCACAGCTTGTCCTCTTTGTGATAAAATTGAAACAAATAGATCCCTGATTCCAACTCTTTGATATTGATACCCATACTAGGTTTCCACACATCTGCCATCTTAATTTTCATGGCTCTGGTGTTTATGTTCTTTTCGGTGAGAAATCTACCTACCAAACAAAGTTCATACTTGTTTACTTCCTCCCTGTGTCACCTTCAAACGTCAAATCTTCATTTTCCTCCTGTTCCACGTTGAGATTTACTAGTTACTCGTTAATGTTTTGATATCTTGCCATTCTAACACTCACACGAATCTGTGTTGCAGAGACGGAGAGAAAACAAACCTCTCACATGAATGGAGAGAACGACAATTCAGTCTAACTTATTGTTCATTATTTCTTGAGAACTATAAAAAATGCTACTTTTCTTAAACGTTTTTTGTAATTTCACTATATTTTGAAAATATTTGCAAAACTATAATCTTTCAATCAAAAGCAATTTTTTATATACAATTTATAATCAGTAGTTTTTTTTCGAAAAAAATTGAATTGCATTCGGTTGTATTTGGTTAATTTTTTTTCAAAATTGTAATTTTAGAAAAAATAAAATAAGAAAAAACATATTTTTACAAAACAAAATCGTCTTTTTCAAAAAAAAACCCTCTTATTTCTTTCGCTATATCTTTTGTTCATTATTGCTTATTTATGTCTCGCAAATTTTATTATATTATATAAGATCATCTAGTTTCTTTCTTTATATTTCATTCCGGAGGGGATGTGACTGTATTAGCCCCAATCATGTATAAATAAAAAGGTAAGTTTTAATTTTAACAGAAACATAACTATAATACCCCAAATATTTGTTAGTTTAAGATTTTACGTTTTATTAATTATTAATTATATTTTATTTATTTATAATTTTAGATTTGAAAGGATATAGTTATAGAGTCCTAATCATATTTAGATATGAAAAATAGAGATAAGGTTAAGTAGTTTGTTTAAATGATATGTCTTCATAACCTATTTTAATTAGATTATAGTTATCTCAATAGTCTTATAAATAGATAATGATACATGCATATGAGAGAATAGAGCCGCATATGGTATCATTATAAAGAAACGTGTTAACAATCTCAGGTAACCTTACAAACTAGTTTATATCCATTAAGAGTTCAACGATATATTTATATATTTATATGACGTGTTGAATGGTACGAACGCAGGGGAAGGGTAGCAAAATTGTGAGGCCTTGTTTAAAGCCTATTGGCGTAGGGAGTATACGAAGGTATGTAATTATGTGAAAATCTATATTTAACCCAATTCTATGATAGCGGGTGAATGATGTTTCTCTCCTTGGATGTATGTATGTGTTTTGACCTTAGTTTGCATGGCTTTTAATAGTGACGTTATCAAATTATTTAATAATATGTATGCATGATGATTTGCTACCAATTTTTCTGGGAACTAGAGCTTTATACGTATAATTCTTTTGTATGTTTTGCGCGTACCGATAAAGCATGCCTATGTATATGAATGCTTTGATAGTCACTGATTATATCTAATTACTACACATGTTTATAGTGCATTAAATCCAAAATATGTGTTATTTGAATCAAATCTTGTTAGTTGCATCTATTTATTTTTAATATTTAATTTAAATTTTAAAGATTGAACTTTGTTAACCATTATATTTTAATTGCACTTTTATACATTATTTTTAACTGAATATATATATATATATATATATATATATATATGTATATATATATTAAAGGCATGTTGTAATCTTTATATATGCTAATTATTAATTTAATTAGTATAATGATTATTGGTGTTATATATCAAGTTTTAGCATCTGTTGAATTTTAAATTTATATGCTTTTGTACTCGACCTCGAGCATTAAATTAGTTGATTATATTCTGGTTACCATGTGTCAGCATAAAGATTGTTTTGAAAATAAAATATATTATTTAAATATTTATTTCATGCGATCCTAATAGTTTAAATAAGTTATCATATTTTTTATGTACCCTGTTTGTGCCACTCAATGATAATATAGGAGAAATCGGTCTCTAAATAAATGTTTGGTTTATCAATTATGTAACTTGTTATTGGTTTATATAATATATATGATATAATTATACGAGCCTTACATGTATAAATGTTTAATGTTAAATAACAACATCAATCTTTTGGTCATGTAGGTAAATAATTTTAATTTTTGTTTCTTAAAAGGACGAATGCTCGAATTATCCTTTTTTATAATTAAATATAATATATTTGTGTTAATTATTTAGAAACAATAACATGATAAAATTTCCGATAGGTAATTAATAATGATGAGATTTATGTGATACTTTCTGGTTAGATTGGATTTCAAGCTCGTGGCACTTTAATTCATTTAAGTTTAGAATCTGCTGCAGGTACGAATTCCTATTCGCTTCTCTCAATCTTAAATTATAATTGTTAGTATAGATTCCTTAATTTTTTTTCTCCATTTAAATATTAAAATTCGTTATATTTATTGTTGAGGCTTTTCTAAAATTGTGACCCTTGTACTCTGTGTACTTTTTAGTGCACCTTCTTATATTCGTTTCGTATTCCTTATTTTTGGAATTATTGTTGCCTTGATTCTTTATATTTGTTTTGTTTCGTATTTTTTATTGCGATATTGTTTTGATTTGATTAATTAAAGAGTCGGCAATTTTTGTAACCTATGTATTGGGCTCTTAGACCGATCCGTGTGGGTTAATCACGGACAATGTTCACATGGAGTTCGGAGTAAAGGTGAACTAGACACTAACTCGTATCAGTGTTTTGAGTGTACGGGCGCGTTTCTGGAGTATGAGACGTGAATAGATCATGATCGCTATTGTATTGTTGGAATGTTTTATACATTCTATTATTTCTTCTTATGGATATCCGAGGAAGAAACCATTGTCCTATACTTGGTGAGTGGAGTTTCACGAGTATAGTTTTGTATAAGAGACCCTTATTGTTCCCACCTTATTTCCTTTTCAGCCTTATTGTTATTGTTTTGGATCCGAGTTATTTATTGTGGTACCATTTTGGTAAACATCGTATATGATTTGAGATATCTCGTGATCCTTATATTGTTTCCATTTGTATCGTTTTATTGTCTTCTTGTGTTGGTAAGACACAATCCATTGTATCTTCTAAAATTCTGTATTTTGTTAAAATATATATATTCGTACTGGGCATTTGGCTCACTCGTATTATTTCCTTTCCGCAGGTAATGAGGGGTAAAGCGGGGAGAGTGATGAGCGTTACCCAGTTTCTAACTGCTTTCTGCTTTCTGCTTAGGAGATTTAATAAGAAATTCAAGAACTATTTTAGATGATTTCAGATTTTATCAATATTATTGTTATTGAGATTTAGTACTTAAACTTTAGCAGGATTATTCGTTTATGGCAGCTTGATATTATCTAGACTTTGTTTAAATTGTGTAAGCCTTATTATTGATAAAAGTAGGGTGTTACAACGTTGGTATCAGAGCTAAGCTTAATGATTCTGTAGACTGCCTATTAGGTGTTGACCTGTGAGTTTGGGTTGACTTCGCATGGGTAGAAGTAAGATTTCTAAGTATAAATATTGTTACATATATTTTTGTGCGCTAATAAAATTCTCTACAGGATGCCGCCTAAAAGTACTACCTGTCGAAATTCTGGTCAAAATTCTGGGACTCAACAAATAATCATGGATAGAAATACTTTTATGGACATGGTACGAGAAGTGGCTTCTCAACAAAGAAGGAACCCTGATGATCAGAATCTTGGTGGCAATAACAGGCAAAATCAGGAAGGTCAAACTATGTTTGATCGTTTTATGAAACAGAGGCCTAATTCTTTTAAGGAGGCCAAGACCCCTATGGATGCTGAAGCATGGATTGATCACATGGAGAAAATCTTCAGGGTATTTAATTGTTCAGAAGTGGAGAAAGCACGTTTTGCTACTTACCGGCTTGAGGGAGATGCTAGCATTTGGTGGAAATTAGTTGTGGGTTCTCATGCAGCTGGATATGAGGACACTCTCACATGGAATATGTTTAAAACACAGTTTGATCAGAGGTATTTTCCTGCCAGTATTCGTGAGGAGTATGCTCGGGAGTATCAGGGTATAGCTCAAAAGGAGGATGAGTCTGTGGCTGATTTTCAGATGCGATTTCAGAGGTTGGCTGGTTATGCACGGTCTATTGCTGGGACCGAGGAGGACAAAATCATGAAGTTCAAGTGGGCTTTGAAGACTTCAATTCGTAATCACATCATTGCTAATCGATACACTACAATGGACAGTTTGATTGACAGTGCTAGAGATCAGGAACTACATCAGACTGACTTTCATAAACAGAGGGAGTTGCAGAACCAGAAAAGAAAGAGAGATGATGACTCTTCTGGGTTTCAGAAAAATGGAGGACCTTCAGGCAGATTTAAACAGAATAATCAAAGGTACAACACTCGAAGCTTCCAACAGAGAAATGGAAATCAGGGTAATCAGCAAAATAAGTCATTTAATCAAACTAGAAATCAGAGTAGTGGAAGGTCTACTTGTGAGCATTGTGGGAAGATGCACAGCGGTGTCTGTTTTTGGCTTACCAGATCATGTTTCAACTGTGGTCAGAAAGGCCATACTATTCGAGATTGTAAGATGCCATTGAAAAAGTCTGGGGATCAGAATGATGCTAATGGAAAGAATAATCAGAAAAATACTGGACGTGTGTTCTCTCTTACTGCAAAGGATGCTGCAAACACTTCAGGTACTATTACAGGCACACTTTCTATTGGAAATAGGAATGCTACAGTTTTATTTGATACTGGTGCTACACATTCGTTTGTCTCTACATCTTATGCTAAACATCTATGCATTACACCTACTGCACTTTTATCTGAATATTCTATTGGAAGCCCTATGGGGGTAACTATATCTGTGAACACTCAGTATCCTAATTGTGTGGTTAAAGTGAAGGACCGAAATCTTTGTGTGGATCTCTTACCTATTCAGATGAGGGACTTTGATGTTATTCTGTGTATGGACTGGTTAGAGCGATACAGGGCTACTATCGATTGTCAGGGGAAGAAGATAATTTTTGGGGACCCAAATTTACCAGAGTTTGAGTTTCATGGTTCTAAGCCTAGTATGTTGGGAAGATTTGTTTCGGCTATCAAGGCAAAGCGGATGCTTGTGCATGGTTGCGAAGGTTATTTGGCTCATGTGATTGATTCTTCTGATAATTCGTCTACAATTGAGGATATTAGTGTTGTTCGTGAATTTCCTGATGTATTTCCAGAGGATTTAGATGGATTACCGCCACAGAGAGAGGTGGAATTCTCTATTGATTTGTTACCTGGTGCACAACCTATTTCTAGGGCTCCGTATCGAATGGCTCCATTGGAACTGCAAGAGTTAAAGGAACAGCTACAGGAATTGCTTGAGAAGGGTTTCATCAGACCGAGTGTTTCTCCTTGGGGAGCACCTGTTTTATTCGTGAAGAAGAAAGATGGTTCAATGAGGCTCTGTATTGACTATCGAGAGTTGAACCGAATTACTGTGAAGAATAGGTATCCATTACCGAGGATCGATGACTTATTTGATCAGCTGCAAGGGGCGAAATATTTTTCAAAGATTGATCTGCGTTCAGGGTACCATCAGTTGAGAGTAAAGGCATGTGATATCCCTAAGACAGCTTTTAGGACTCGTTATGGGCACTACGAGTTTTTAGTTATGTCTTTTGGATTGACAAATGCACCAGCAGTGTTCATGGACTTGATGAACAGGGTATTCAAAGATTTTCTTGACAAATTTGTGATCGTGTTTATTGATGACATCTTGGTGTATTCGAAGACAAAGGAGGAGCATGAGGAGCATCTTCGTGTTGTATTGGAGATATTACGTGCTAACAAATTGTATGCAAAGTATAAGAAGTGTGAATTTTGGCTTGATCAAGTTGCCTTTTTGGGACATATTGTATCAGCGGATGGAATCAAAGTTGATCCAGCTAAGGTTGAGGCTATTACCAATTGGCCAAGGCCTAACACTGTGACAGAGGTGAGAAGTTTCTTGGGACTTGCTGGCTATTATCGTCGCTTTGTCGAGGGTTTCTCGACTATTTCTATGCCATTGACTCAGTGACTCGAAAAAGTAATAAGTTTACTTGGACTGATGAATGTGAGGCTAGTTTTAAAGAGTTGAAGAACAGACTTGTGACATCTCCAGTTTTGACACTACCGTCTGGTATGGGTGGTTATGTGATTTACAGTGATGCTTCAAAGAAGGGACTTGGTTGTGTACTAATGCAGCATGGAAAGGTGATTGCTTATGCTTCGAGGCAGTTGAAACCTTATGAGGTGAATTATCCCACACATGATTTAGAGCTTGCAGCTGTGATTTTTGCATTGAAGATATGGAGACATTATTTATATGGTGATAAATGTGAGATATTCACCGACCACAAAAGTTTGAAGTATATCTTTACACAGAAGGAGCTTAACATGAGGCAGAGACGATGGATTGAACTATTGAAAGATTATGATGTGAGTATTCAGTATCATCCGGGTAAAGCTAATAAAGTTGCAGACGCTTTGAGTAGGAAAAATTTTGGGAACATAGCAGCATTGATGACACAACAGCGACCTCTTCAACATGAGATTGAAAAGTTTGGCTTAGAATTCTACTGTCAAGATACAGTTGGTATGATAGCAAGTATGCATGTAGAGCCTAGTCTTATCTCTAGGATTAAAGAGGCTCAAGATGCTGATGGAGAAGTGTGGTCCTTAGTACAGAATATCAAAAAAGGAAAGCTACCGGAGTTTCGCATTGATGAATATGATATTGTTTGGATGGGTAACCGATTGTGTGTGCCTGATAATAAGGAACTTAGAGATGAGGTAATGGAAGAAGCTCACCGATCACCATTCTCTATTCATCCCGGTGGAACGAAGATGTATCATGATGTGAAGGAACATTTTTGGTGGAGTGGTATGAAACGTGACATAGCTGAGTTTGTTTCAAAGTGTTTGACTTGTCAACAGGTGAAAATTGAGCATCAACGACCATGTGGATTGTTACAGCCTTTGGAAATGCCTACTTGGAAGTGGGAGAACATATGCATGGACTTTGTGATTGGATTGCCTAAAACTTTAAAGAAGAATGATGCTATATGGGTGATTGTGGATAGACCTACTAAATCGGCTCACTTTCTGGCGATTCGTGGGAACATGTCTTTGGAGAGCTTAGCACTAACATACAGGGATGAGATCGTTAGACTTCATGGTATTCCAGTTTCGATTGTGTCCGATAGAGATCCGAGATTCACTTCAAAATTTTGGCAGGGATTTCAAAAGGCGTGGGGTACCAAATTGAATTATAGTACAGCTTTTCATCCGCAAACAGATGGACAGTCAGAGCGGACGATTCAGACTTTGGAGGATATGCTACGAGCATGTGCATTAGACTGGGCAGGGAGTTGGGACGAGTATCTACCGTTGGTAGAATTTGCTTACAACAACAGTTGGCAGGCAAGTATTGGTATGGCTCCTTTTGAGGCATTGTATGGGCGCAAGTGTAGGACACCTACTTGTTGGAACGAGGTGGGTGAAAAACTCTTGGAAGGTCCTGATTTGGTTCAAGTTACTACTGATAAGGTTGCAGTGGCTCGAGAGAGGCTTAGACAAGCTCGATCTAGACAGAAGAGTTATGCAGACAAGGGCAGACGAGAGTATGAGTTCAAGATTGGAGATAAGGTCTTTCTTAAAGTGTCTCCTTGGAAAGGTATTCAACGATTTGGTCAGAAGGGTAAACTAAGTCCGAGATATATAGGTCCTTTTGAGATTCTTGAGAAAGTTGGAGTAGTGGCATATAGAGTTGCATTGCCACCACAACTATCGCGAGTACATAATGGGTTTCATGCATCAGTTCTGAGGAAGTATGTCTATCATCCAAATCATATTGTTGAGTATCCTTTAGACGCGTTTCGTGAGGATTTGACTTGTGAAGAGGAAGCAGAAGCCATATTAGCAAGAGAGGAAAGAATTATGCGCAAAAAGACGATTCCTTTTGTGAAAGTTCTTTGGAAAAATCACGATATTCGAGAAGCTACTTGGGAGATTGAAGATTCAGTTCGCACGAAATATCCATATCTTTTTGAATCAGGTACATCATTTAAATTTCGAGGACGAAATTTTTTTAAGGGGGGAAGGATATAATACCCCAAATATTTGTTAGTTTAAGATTTTACGTTTTATTAATTATATATTATATTTTATTTATTTATAATTTTAGATTTGAAAGGATATAGTTATAGAGTCCTAATCATATTTAGATATGAAAAATAGAGATAAGGTTAAGTAGTTTGTTTAAATGATATGTCTTCATAACCTATTTTAATTAGATTATAGTTATCTCAATAGTCTTATAAATAGATAATGATACATGCATATGAGAGAATAGAGCCGCATATGGTATCATTATAAAGAAACGTGTTAACAATCTCAGGTAACCTTACAAACTAGCTTATATCCATTAAGAGTTCAACGATATATTTATATATTTATATGACGTGTTGAATGGTACGAACGCAGGGGAAGGGTAGCAAAATTGTGAGGCCTTGTTTAAAGCCTATTGGCGTAGGGAGTATACGAAGGTATGTAATTATGTGAAAATCTATATTTAACCCAATTATATGATAGCGGGTGAATGATGTTTCTCTCCTTGGATGTATGTATGTGTTTTGACCTTAGTTTGCATGGCTTTTAATAGTGACGTTATCAAATTATTTAATAATATGTATTGTAATATCCATAATTTTTAAAAAAATAATAGTATTAACAATTAGAATTTGCAATATTAGTTTTAATAATAATATTTATTTATATTAAATTTGATTTAGAATAGAATTGAGTATTAAATTAGTAATTAGATTAGAAAAAGGATAATTAATATATTCAGTATATATATACGGGTCAGTCATAAAATATATTATAGTAAAACCCTAGTTTTGAGAAACTGCGGAGGGAGACGGAAAAAAAAAATACTAAACAGAGGCGCGACGCAAAGAAGGAACAGAGTAATAAGACGAAACAAGGTATATTCTCTGCAAATTAGGTGTTAACACTGAATGTATCATCAAGTTAATAGACTTGGCATGTGCAGGGAATATTTAAGTTAATCAATATATATAATCATTAGTACTAATACGACTACACATGGTAGTGGTAGTTTATAAAATGAATAATATATAGGATATCATGGTCATGTTCAGGTGATGAAATCAGGGACTACTGTATATGGTTATGGTACAAGTTTTATAAATTGAATTGGTAGCATTGGTCAGTTTGTTTCGAGAAATAGTACAAGAATACATATGGTGATAGGGTAATAATAATATTAATAGAAATAAGTTTTGATTAACAATTATATAAGATTAAAGAGTGGTCCCATGATTTGATCTACACAGGTCGAGTACACAAATTTGTGACCGAAGAAGTTAAGATATAAAGGGTTGACCTGAACAACAACTTAAAAGCATTATAGCCGAAGATCGGGAATTGAGTGTTTAGTGGGTCATTTGCGGATATTGTTAGTATTTGAAATTACTATTTTTAAGTTACGGATTTTCGTCCCCTTTTCTCTTCAGTGCTACTCTTTTTAGGATTAATTATATTTAATTCGTTCCGTTCGTAATCTGTCTTTTCTGTTATTATTCATTTTAATTGTTTTGATCTTCCAAAAATTATTTGAAAGTCTGTTTCGAAAATTTAAATATTTGTTTCCGCGATTCTCAAAATTTATGTATGATACATATCTAATCTGTTCGGGTGATTTTAAAATTGTGAAAGTTATTTTATTTGAACCCTTAGAGTGATATAGGGTATACCGATTTAACCAGCTGTAGGGGTACTACAGCCATGTCATTGTGGCACCAGTGGCATGACACTTCCGTGGCTGTGTGATTAGTCACGGCGTATCCTTCTGATAGCTCAGGTGGTGAGCTTTGCGCATTTTGATATTTATTTGAGGATACGTGGGTGCACCCAGATTTGATTTGATTTGTGATTTGATATTTGACGGTGACGTTGTATATGCCGTACACGTTGTCCGGTTTGTTGCACGCATTAGGTACCCTATGATGTGTGTATCTGTTATCTGTTCTGTATCGGTATGAAATATCATAACCCCTCGTTGCTTCAGCCTTGTTTTAAAAATTAATATTTATTTATAACTGTCAAACTATATATTTTCTTTCTGTTCTATAAAACTGTATTCCAATCCGTACTGGGCATTTGGCTCATGCCGTATTCTTTCTTCTGGCAGGTACTTAGGGGGATGTTGGGCTGTGTGATGGAGAGTCACCCTTACTTCAGTTATTAGGACATTTGAACTTCTCAGATTATTTTAGTCATTTTCATTATTATAGATTTTGGATTTATTGGTATTTATCATTTTGAATTATTTTAGAGGTTTTAATATTATTTTAGGAGACATTGTTGGACCTATTTATTTATTATAAGGGGGATTTTAGTAATCTATATACAAGTTTGTGGTTTGGAAGTAACCCCTCATCTCACTAGTGGACTGTTATAGCAGTTGGATATCCCAGTTTGGAAGTGAGAAAACATTACCATGGATTTTGTCACTGCTTTACCGAGGACCTTCAAGAAGAATGATGTTATTTGGGTGGTGGTTGATAGAATTACAAAATCAGCTCATTTCTTGCCTATTAGAGAGACTACTCATATTCATGATTTGACAGAGATATTTCAGCGAGATATTGTTAGACTTCATGGTGTGCCTCTATCGATAGTTTTATACAGGGATACGAGGTTTACTTCACATTTTTTTTGAAGGGATTTCAGCAGGCTTGGGGTACATGCTTAAGTTTCATCCACAAACTGATGGATAGTCAGAGATGACGATTCAGACGTTAGAAAATATGTTAAGGACTAGTGCTTTGAAGTGTTCTGGTGATTGGGATAAATATTTGTATCTTGTGGAGTTTGCGTACAATAATATTTGGCAAGCGAGCATTGGCATGCCGCCATTTGAGGTGTTGTATGGTAGAAAATGTAGAGCTCCGACTTGTTGGAATGAGGTTGGAGAGAGAGTCATTGAAGGGTCAGAATTAGTTCGGGTAACTAACGAGAAGATAGAGCAGACTAAAGAAAACTTAAAAGAAGCTCAATCATGTCAAAAGAGCTATACATATCACAAGAGGAAGTTTGGTGGATTTGAGCCTGGTGATCATGTATTTTTGAAGGTGTCTCCTTGGAAGGGTGTTAAACATTTTGGTATGAAAGGGAAGCTTAGTATAAGATATGTTGGTCATTTTGATGTCATAGAGAGTGAAAGAAGTTGCTTATAAAGTAGCATTGCCACCACAGTTATCTCATGTGCATAATGTGTTCCATGTGTATGTTCTAAGGGGCTACAAGTATTATCCATTGCACATAGTTCAATATCCATTGCATAATATTAGGGAAGATCTTTCTTGTGAGGAGGAGACTGAAACTATCTTAGTTTGAGAGGAGCGACTTATGAGGAAGAGAACCATTCCGTTTGTTAAAATCTTGTGGAAAATTTATTTTGAGAGAGAGGCTACTTTGAAACTAGAAGAATCTATTCGTGATAAATATCCGCACTTACTTGATTCAGGAATGAGTTTTAGTTTCGTTAGATTCCGGGGACGGAATCATTTTTAAGGGGGTATATATGTAATATCCATAATTTTTAAAAAAATAATAGTATTAACAATTAGAATTTGCAATATTAGTTTTAATAATAATATTTATTTATATTAAATTTGATTTAGAATAGAATTGAGTATTAAATTAGTAATTAGATTAGAAAAAGGATAATTAATATATTCAGTATATATATACGGGTCAGTCATAAAATATATTATAGTAAAACCCTAGTTTTGAGAAACTGCGGAGGGAGACGGAAAAAAAAAATACTAAACAGAGGCGCGACGCAAAGAAGGAACAGAGTAATAAGACGAAACAAGGTATATTCTCTGCAAATTAGGTGTTAACACTGAATGTATCATCAAGTTAATAGACTTGGCATGTGCAGGGAATATTTAAGTTAATCAATATATATAATCATTAGTACTAATACGACTACACATGGTAGTGGTAGTTTATAAAATGAATAATATATAGGATATCATGGTCATGTTCAGGTGATGAAATCAGGGACTACTGTATATGGTTATGGTACAAGTTTTATAAATTGAATTGGTAGCATTGGTCAGTTTGTTTCGAGAAATAGTACAAGAATACATATGGTGATAGGGTAATAATAATATTAATAGAAATAAGTTTTGATTAACAATTATATAAGATTAAAGAGTGGTCCCATGATTTGATCTACACAGGTCGAGTACACAAATTTGTGACCGAAGAAGTTAAGATATAAAGGGTTGACCTGAACAACAACTTAAAAGCATTATAGCCGAAGATCGGGAATTGAGTGTTTAGTGGGTCATTTGCGGATATTGTTAGTATTTGAAATTACTATTTTTAAGTTACGGATTTTCGTCCCCTTTTCTCTTCAGTGCTACTCTTTTTAGGATTAATTATATTTAATTCGTTCCGTTCGTAATCTGTCTTTTCTGTTATTATTCATTTTAATTGTTTTGATCTTCCAAAAATTATTTGAAAGTCTGTTTCGAAAATTTAAATATTTGTTTCCGCGATTCTCAAAATTTATGTATGATACATATCTAATCTGTTCGGGTGATTTTAAAATTGTGAAAGTTATTTTATTTGAACCCTTAGAGTGATATAGGGTATACCGATTTAACCAGCTGTAGGGGTACTACAGCCATGTCATTGTGGCACCAGTGGCATGACACTTCCGTGGCTGTGTGATTAGTCACGGCGTATCCTTCTGATAGCTCAGGTGGTGAGCTTTGCGCATTTTGATATTTATTTGAGGATACGTGGGTGCACCCAGATTTGATTTGATTTGTGATTTGATATTTGACGGTGACGTTGTATATGCCGTACACGTTGTCCGGTTTGTTGCACGCATTAGGTACCCTATGATGTGTGTATCTGTTATCTGTTCTGTATCGGTATGAAATATCATAACCCCTCGTTGCTTCAGCCTTGTTTTAAAAATTAATATTTATTTATAACTGTCAAACTATATATTTTCTTTCTGTTCTATAAAACTGTATTCCAATCCGTACTGGGCATTTGGCTCATGCCGTATTCTTTCTTCTGGCAGGTACTTAGGGGGATGTTGGGCTGTGTGATGGAGAGCCACCCTTACTTCAGTTATTAGGACATTTGAACTTCTCAGATTATTTTAGTCATTTTCATTATTATAGATTTTGGATTTATTGGTATTTATCATTTTGAATTATTTTAGAGGTTTTAATATTATTTTAGGAGACATTGTTGGACCTATTTATTTATTATAAGGGGGATTTTAGTAATCTATATACAAGTTTGTGGTTTGGAAGTAACCCCTCATCTCATTTTGGGAAGGGGGTGTTACATGTATGCATGATGATTTGCTACCAATTTTTCTGGGAACTAGAGCTTTATACGTATAATTCTTTTGTATGTTTTGCGCGTACCGATAAAGCATGCCTATGTATATGAATGCTTTGATAGTCACTGATTATATCTAATTACTACACATGTTTATAGTGCATTAAATCCAAAATATGTGTTATTTGAATCAAATCTTGTTAGTTGCATCTATTTATTTTTAATATTTAATTTAAATTTTAAAGATTGAACTTTGTTAACCATTATATTTTAATTGCACTTTTATACATTATTTTTAACTGAATATATATATATATATATATATATATATGTATATATATATATATATATATGTATATATATATTAAAGGCATGTTGTAATCTTTATATATGCTAATTATTAATTTAATTAGTATAATGATTATTGGTGTTATATATCAAGTTTTAGCATCTGTTGAATTTTAAATTTATATGCTTTTGTACTCGACCTCGAGCATTAAATTAGTTGATTATATTCTGGTTACCATGTGTCAGCATAAAGATTGTTTTGAAAATAAAATATATTATTTAAATATTTATTTCATGCGATCCTAATAGTTTAAATAAGTTATCATATTTTTTATGTACCCTGTTTGTGCCACTCAATGATAATATAGGAGAAATCGGTCTCTAAATAAATGTTTGGTTTATCAATTATGTAACTTGTTATTGGTTTATATAATATATATGATATAATTATACGAGCCTTACATGTATAAATGTTTAATGTTAAATAACAACATCAATCTTTTGGTCATGTAGGTAAATAATTTTAATTTTTGTTTCTTAAAAGGACGAATGCTCGAATTATCCTTTTTTATAATTAAATATAATATATTTGTGTTAATTATTTAGAAACAATAACATGATAAAATTTCCGATAGGTAATTAATAATGATGAGATTTATGTGATACTTTCCGGTTAGATTGGATTTCAAGCTCGTGGCACTTTAATTCATTTAAGTTTAGAATCTGCTGCAGGTACGAATTCCTATTCGCTTCTCTCAATCTTAAATTATAATTGTTAGTATAGATTCCTTAATTTTTTTTCTCCATTTAAATATTAAAATTCGTTATATTTATTGTTGAGGCTTTTCTAAAATTGTGACCCTTGTACTCTGTGTACTTTTTAGTGCACCTTCTTATATTCGTTTCGTATTCCTTATTTTTGGAATTATTGTTGCCTTGATTCTTTATATTTGTTTTGTTTCGCATTTTTTATTGCGATATTGTTTTGATTTGATTAATTAAAGAGTCGGCAATTTTTGTAACCTATGTATTGGACTCTTAGACCGATCCGTGTGGGTTAATCACGGACAATGTTCACATGGAGTTCGGAGTAAAGGTGAACTAGACACTAACTCGTATCAGTGTTTTGAGTGTACGGGCGCGTTTCTGGAGTATGAGACGTGAATAGATCATGATCGCTATTGTATTGTTGGAATGTTTTATACATTCTATTATTTCTTCTTATGGATATCCGAGGAAGAAACCATTGTCCTATACTTGGTGAGTGGAGTTTCACGAGTATAGTTTTGTATAAGAGACCCTTATTGTTCCCACCTTATTTGCTTTTCAGCCTTATTGTTATTGTTTTGGATCCGAGTTATTTATCGTGGTACCATTTTGGTAAACATCGTATATGATTTGAGATATCTCGTGATCCTTATATTGTTTCCATTTGTATCGTTTTATTGTCTTCTTGTGTTGGTAAGACACAATCCATTGTATCTTCTAAAATTCTGTATTTTGTTAAAATATATATATTCGTACTGGGCATTTGGCTCACTCGTATTATTTCCTTTCCGCAGGTAATGAGGGGTAAAGCGGGGAGAGTGATGAGCGTTACCCAGTTTCTAACTGCTTTCTGCTTTCTGCTTAGGAGATTTAATAAGAAATTCAAGAACTATTTTAGATGATTTCATATTTTATCAATATTATTGTTATTGAGATTTAGTACTTAAACTTTAGCAGGATTATTCGTTTATGGCAGCTTGATATTATCTAGACTTTGTTTAAATTGTGTAAGCCTTATTATTGATAAAAGTAGGGTGTTACAATAACATTCATATCATATTCGGTTTCAAAAAAAAAACATTCATATCATATTCCTGTTTTGAGAATAAATATGAAAAATGTAAATGGAATAAATTGTGTGCCTTATTATATACATGTATATAATTAGACTAAAACACTTATTTTCTGTGGTCGGGTTGTTATGGTAGTCATATGCAGTAGTTATGTAAAATTAAAACACATACATCTACCAAAAAAAACACATACATACATGTCCGATGTAAAATTAAAACACACTCTACAAGTATGCACCTCCGATTATTGATCATTATAAATTTTATAATTTAAATTATATTTAATTAATTAAAATTAAAATATTTATATTATAATATTTAATATTTTTTATAAATATGTACATATTCTAAAGTAAATTATAAGTAAACAATTATTATGATTAAAAATATGTAACATATTTAAATATGATAAAAATATTATAAAAATATTATTTTTATATAATATAACATAAAACAAAATTTATATATAACTAAAAGATATTTTATTATATTAGTATTTTAATATTTTTATAGATATGTAATGTATATTAGAACAATTATACAAGTAACTAATAAATGTGGTTAATAATAAAATAATATTTTTATATTTAATATTATAAAATGTAAATATATGAAAATACAGAACCTAAAATTATACTAATTTATTAAATAAATTAATATATTAATTATAATAAATATATTTTAAATATTTAAAAGATGTCCGTGCATCGCACCGATTTAAGCTACACGTAAAGTCAGTTAACAACATTGCATAACCTCTTCTTGTGTATAAGATTTGAGTGTAACAGAAGTAGATCATCCATGACTAGTGATCTTTGCTCCAGCGAAACTCCTCCCGTAACAAGCCCTCGCATATCATTCTCTCATAATCTCTCTCAATCTGACATTAACCAACAACGTCTCCTATCACTCCCTGCAGTCTCATCATCATCGGTTGATTTCGATTTCTGCATTCGCCAAAGCAATGTGGATCAATCATCCTCCGCTGAAGACCTTTTCTCTGACGGTAAAATTCTTCCTATAGATCCAAAAATAAAACACGAATCCCTACTACTGCAACCGCAACCGCAACCACATAATAATCATCATCCCGTAGAAACACATACTACGAAATGTGATCAGGACTCGAATGAAACGGTAGTATCAGTTTCATCAGAATCACATGAACAGAAGCAAAAGTCCGCAAAATCCTCGTTTTGGCAATTTAAGCGTAGTAGTAGTTTGAATTGTGGTAGTGGATATGCGCGAACATTTTGTCCAATTCCTCTTTTGTCACGCAGTAATTCAACCGGTTCAGCCTCAAGTTCTAACAAATCTTCATCTTCTCCAAGAGAATTTCGTCCGAATCATAAGAAGCACGTGCAAAAGAAGAATTCTGTACCAGTGGTACCAATAAAAGAGTCAAAATTTCCGTCATCTAATGGTCATTTAAAGCTTCCATTAAAAAAGAAGGGCTATAGTGGGAATGGTAATGGATCATCACATGGATATGGCAACGGTGTTCGAGTGAATCTGGTGTTAAATGTTTCCTCTGCCAAACTATTCGGTTTAGGTTCAATTTTCTCTGGAAACAAAGAGAAGAATAAGAAGTGATTAACTTTGATATTAGTTCATGATTAGGAAGTTGATTTCCGTGATTTGATGTAGTTACTTGAGATTAATGTTGTAATAAGTAAAAGGACAAGGCAGGGACCAAAGTATGTCAACACACAACTTGCTGATGATGCTGAACAAACAAACAGACGGGTAACATTTCCTTTCATGGCTGTCACATTCCAAATTTCTCCTTTTTTATGTGTTTTTTTTCAACATTGTTTTAATGTGTTTGTCTAGATACTAGACATGCATGGTCCTTGGATGGTGTATATTTGGATAAGATTGTTAATTTTTTTACAAGTTGCCCTTGTGGCCTTGTTACTTTTATGAATTGGATTTGAAGTGTGATTTCTATTTGTATTCACATATGGTGTGCTTGAAATACATTGCATTTCATGTTGGTTATTTCCTTTATGTTGGAGATCAAAGACTAAAAGACAGACTTGTTCTGTTGTAATGTGAGCAAAAATTTGAGATATAATGTTTCTGATTTGAGATGGAGACTGATTGTTTAGTTTTTGGTTGCTTGTTGCTGGGACTTGGGAGATTAGAAGAGATGTTTGTTGCTTTATGCTATCACAAGCCTATTATTATTCATCTTAGAATGAGTGATGGTCTATAGTTCAATCTTAATCCAGAAGTGAATTATAACATGATTAGATGTGGACACTATACAATATACAATCCTGTGAAAGAAAAATAAGTGTGTTAAACCATGAAATATCAGGAAGTGTGATCATTTTCACCAATTTAGTGGGATACACATTCAAAATTTTGTTCTACCCGAAAGTCCAAAACAATGACTTTATGAAAAATAAGGATAATATCGGATTATATATTCGGATACCTCAGAATATTGGAGTGATACGAGAGTCAAGTATATTGGATACGATTTTTATATGTAAGCTATATATCTGATTATAGTGATCTAATGAAGTCATGATTATGTAGTAGTTGACAGATTCTAATTATTTAAAGAATTAGGCCAGATATTTTTTCCCTATGTGATAATTGATGAACAACAATTCGTAAAAGTGATGATTTATAATATAAATATAATAATATTTATAATATAACTACTACTCCAAGGGTTTCCCAATCGCAGAAGGGAGAAATGGAGAAACGTTATGGATCACAACACATAAAATAAACCCAATTCAATATTCAAAGATATTCTCAATAATTTTTGATGTAGGACAACTCGTGAAAGTGATGATTTATGATATAAATTTAATAATAGATATAACTTGGGTGAATGAACTGTTGAACACCCATTACCCCAAAAGTTATGAATCTCAACCCATAAAAGAGACCAAATTCAATATTTAAATATATTCTCAATAATTTTTTATGCAGGACAGCTCATGAGAGTGAGGATTTATGATATAAATTCAATAATAGATATAATTTGGGTGAATGTATCACAGAACATCCGCAACCCTAAGGGTTTACTAACTGCGGAAGGAAGAAAAGTTATGTATCACAATCCATAAAAAGATATAATTCAATATTCAAAAATATTCTCAATAATTTTTGATGCAGGATAACTCGTGAAATTGATGATTTATGATATAAATTCAATAATATATATAATTTGGGTGAGTGAACCGCAAAACACCTACTATAAGGGTTTTTCAACGGCAGAAGGGAGAAAAACAAAAGAGATCGAGTTCAATATTTTGTAGTAGCAAATTGTAAGTATGCAGTTTATTTTTATTACCATAAACAATTGGATTTATTACAAATAAACTGCATACTTAATAGTCTATTAAAATTTCTCAATTGGGTTGACATCCACGTTCATTTTCCGTTAAGCCAACAAGTTGACTAACGGCACTGTCATTACTTTCAACTATAGTGGTATAAACGAGACCCCGATAACTAGAATCATCTATTTAATACATGCACTTCACTTCAATGAACACTTTGAGATTTAACCCATAATAATATACATAACTACGTATAGAAAGGGAGATGTATACCAATTTAGTAGAATAAGCTTTTCGATCGAGGAGAGAAACTTTATGATTTATTTGAGATATATAACCGAATAAATAACATTCGGGTTTGGGTATTTAGCAAAAAAAAACATTCGGGTTTGGGCTGGGCCATTGGGTCTTTGACAATATTGGCTCGAACACACTTGCTCTTGCAAGTGTTTTATGTACAAGTTGTAGCAGATTCGCCAGATTCAACAACAAAAGAACTCTACTTGAAGGATTTATTTTTGACTGCATTATTGAGTACATGGATTCAAGATATGGTCCTTGCTTCAAGTACTACAACGACGTACGAAAAACCTGCTTTTATGCATGAATGCTCATTGATGAGATTGTCAAGGATAAGTTGGAAAAGCTTGGGCTAGCATGATTCCAGATGAACATATAGACAAGGAGTTGAGTTGTTGACTGTGGTGATGTTTCGAGAATGAATTATTTGAAACTGGTGCGGCAATTGATCAAGACAGATTTCAGATTTTAATGGATGAAATTGTAACTGACTGACCTTCACAGACCAAATTTGATCTCTCTTATTAATATAAAGCTAAATTGTTAAAGCCTTAAAGCTCACGATCGTCTGTGACATGATGTTGAATTTTGTTTTCTTTAAATGACAATGCACACTTTTACTCTAATTTGTACATTGTTGTTGAAGCTGGCTAACAGAAACTTCCAAACAGTCCAAGCAATTACATTTTAAACAATTCATCCAAAATTGTCAAAACTTATATCAAAGAAAGCAAAATTTTATTGAGATAACAATATAAAAGCATAAAATCAAATCAAATAATATCTTGCAATATTAACAATCAAACTCAAGCCAAAGCTTAAAAAACCTGTAACATTCACCTAATGCAGAACAAAAATAATACACGCCTAGTAGTAAAGAGTATCCTGTTGAAATAAAATCAAATTCGATCTTCATATCCTCTCCCTCTACGCCAAAAAATAAATTATGTATAGAAAAATCATATATTATACAACTATGATTAGCGTTTATAGCCCAAAATAGTCCTCCCAAACCTCCCTCCTCCCTTGTTTTCGCCACCATTATTAATGGCATTAGCAGCTGCATAAGACAACCCCTTCAATTCTTCCATACTCGCGTAACTTTTCCTCCCCATTAGTCCTCCACCATTCCTCTTGTCACCCGAATTCACCGACCTACTCCCACCCGATTTCGCTCCCACTCCATACATTTTCCCATTCCTCTTGGACCCTGCTGGCGGGGTCATTGCCTTGTCCATCACGGGTGTCATCACCATCATTGGCTTCCTATTCTCCTTCCTCGCCACCGCTGAAAAATCAGGCACTGATTGAGCTAAAACAGAGGATACTTTTCGCCTAGACGGGCCTGGAATCAAGCTCCCCTGAAACTTGACTTGTTTTCTAGGTGGGGTTAGTGTAGTAGGTTCATGATCCAACGTGACAGATTGGTTCTTTGATCTGAGCTTTAATTCTCGTAAGTGAGCATATGCTTTGTAATTAGGCCCTCTTTCCAACAAAATAGACTCTGTTTTGAGATGTAAGAGAGTGTGATCGGATTGGAATTGCGAGAGAATTAGCCAAGTGGGGTCGACGAGAGTTAACTGGGGTTCGAGATTATGGTGTTTTAGCGCTGCCATTGTTGTTGAATTGCAGAGCATTAGAGGAGATAGAGAGAGAGAGAGAGAGAGTAGTGATGATAGGGTTTGAGGTTTGTTTATTAAATTCTAGTGTTGGTTTTTAAATGTGTTTTTTGAGGTTCCAACGGTCTAATAGAAACAGAGAGAGAGAGGGCTGAGAGAGATTTTATGCGTATTACAATATTTTTTTTATATATATATGCGTAGAGAGAGGCGGGGTATACAAGGTTTTTAGGTCATTGTAACGTTGTAATTGAAGGTGGGTCCGGGTTGGATCCGAAAGGGTTGAAAAGAGGCATTTTAGATTCCAAATGGCACCACTTTTTAGGGTTTGATTTGGTCAGATTAATACAGTAAGTTTTACTTTATGCTAGTGATTCTTTTTTGTTTAGGCATAAACCACGGTTTATTCTTTCTTTTATTTTGAAGGATGCAATTATAATTTACTTCCTTCGTCCCATTCATTTATTTATATTTCGGAGAGTGCGTCCGACACGTATTTTAAGGTGTATATAAAATATAGTTCCATAACTTATTTTTAATTTTTTTTTCTGAATAAAAATGTAAATATTAAAATTTTTTTCAGAAAAAAAAATAAAAAAATAAATTATAAAACTACACTTTATATGTATCTTAAAATGCGTGTTGATCATCCTCTCCCAAATATAAACAAATGGAGTACCGAGGAGTACTCTTCAGGATTCTATGCTATGCATGTGTTAAAACTAATGTTCAATAGTCAAAAATTGATAACCAACAAAACCAACCCCCTCAATTTTACTATCTATCAAATTTTCCAATAACGATATCGGTGCGAAACTAAAAAATTTGGTTTTAAATCAAATTGAAACATTATTTCAACCGTGCAAGAAAAATAATTGCACTGCAAAATTAAGTAAGTTGTTTTCTCGCGTATAACAACAGTTTCTATCATAATAAAATTACATTTTTACACAGTTTTATTTATAATTTAATTAGCACTTTACAAGAATTTAAATTGAACTTTAAAAAAAAAGAATTTAAATTGAAAATTTACAAATTTTATTCAAACAATTAATCTTTAAATCATTTGTTATTTTCCGCTTTATGTCGTACAATTAATAGGACAAATATGATAATGTAAAAGAATTTTTCTCGCTGTATTACCTTTTAAATTGTACTATAGAGTATTAAAGTTTGTTTTTTCTATTTTGACTCTTGTTCCTGTCCTGTAATTTAATGCCATTTGATAATCTTCCAAAAACAAGCCTACGTAATTAGTAGATCTCTTTTGTTATGCAAACTCCGCCAACACTTTTGTACTATGTACCGTACTACGGTAGCCGAGATAACGAGAACGAGGAACATTATCAACTTAGTTCACTCCTAAGTTTACTTGATCAATTTAATCCCTTATTAATGTAGTTTTTAATTGTTAACGGTATATTATGAAAGTTTGTACCCATTTCTACGAGACTCACATCTAACTTATATATGTGTGTGTATTTGATGTTACATTGTGCTTATACATGTGTGTGTAATGTCGGGAAAATTTACGAAAATGCGGGCAACAGGTTTTGGTGTAAAGGGAGATTTGGCGCCTGAGCTAGGAGTTTATGGAGACTCAAGTAAGAGGAGAAGCTCTGTACTTGGCTTCATTCAGAGAGACACTTTACTTGGATTGCGCCTTCATTCAGTTTCTATGCGAGCTAAATTTGGGCCAGACATAAGCTGTGTTTAAAGTTCGTTCCCGACATGGGTCAAGCCCGTATCAGTAAAGGCTCAAGCTGCAGGTTTCTTTTTTCTACTGCTTCCTGTTCACCATATATACCTGCTTATATTATTCTTTCTTTGCTGTAGGTTTTTCACTTTAATAGTTCATGTGGTAGCTAGTGCTTGCATGCCTTTGGAGTTTCGGTTTTATGTTGTTTCTGTTATTGGCTTGTTGCATTACTTTTATCGCACAGTGGAAACTGTGAGATAAGGTATGCATGCATCTTACTTTCCACTTGTTTCACGAGCGGAACACACCAAGTATTTTTTTTCTTTCAAATTTGGTTTGGCGAATTAATACATTACTTTAGATAATTTTATGGTTGTTGGTTGAATCCAATGTTAGGGCTTGCATGCGCATAATAAATGAAAGATGAATCACATTTCTCTTGTTTCCTAGCAAATAATACTATAAGTACTTATCCATTGATAACTAGTCATTTTTTCAGTTGTAGCAGGAGGATTTAAGGATGCTTCACCCACAAAATTGCGAGGAAAATCTTCTGGTTCAGTACTGCCTTATGTTGGAGTTGCTTGTTTGGGAGCCATTTTATTTGGTTATCATCTCGGTTAGTAACTCGATGCCTTTTGCCTTCTCTTGAGCTGCAAATATATTGGAAGAATTTGTTATGACTCCATTATTTACCTGATTTGCTTGAAACTGTTAGCAGGCAATTAATATAGCGAGAGTGCATTAAGTCATGTGTTTTTCTTTTTTATTTAACTTCAGGGTGGTTAATGGCGCTCTTGAGTATCTTTCAAAGGATCTTGGGATTTCTGAAAGTGATGTGTTGCAAGGTTAGTCTTCATTGGGTTTTAATGAGCTAGGGATTCCCGTTTAATGTTGCAGTTCTTTCTTCAGGAAGGCTATATTATTAGTGTAATCTTAGTCCTTCCCAGGCATGCTAAGTCAAGTACTTAGTCATTTTCCATATATTATGTCGAAGTATTTGTTATAATGAAGAAGATTTCTGAGTTTATAGTGTAATTTAACATACAGGATGGGTTGTCAGCACACTTCTTGCTGGTGCCACTGTTGGCTCATTTACTGGACGTGCATTGGCTGACAAGTTTTGAGATGCAATCCCGCTTGCAGTTGGAGCATTTCTGTGGTGTGTTTGTTTTGTCGCTAATGGTTATGTGTTTTTTCTGACTTAATGTAGATCGTTAGTCTTAGATGGTATCAACTTTTCAGTGCCACAGTTCAGAGTGTTCAGGCAATGATAATAGGTCGCTTACTTGCTGGAATTGGTATTGGCATCTCGTCTGCCATTGTGCCACTGTACATATCTGAGGTAGTAACTTCTGAGCATGATTTTCCAGTTGTATATATGCTTTTTTTTTATCGATTTGTCAATTTGGGGCCTGGGTGTCAGATATCACCAACTGAAATGCATGTTACACTTGGATCAATCAACCAGCTGGTTATTTGTGTTGGAATTCTAGCAGCACTGGTGGCTGGAGTGCCGTTAGCATCAAACCCACTATGGTGTTTCTTGATGCACACTTATATTTCAAGAAAGAAAATTATTTGTTAGTTGACTGAATTATGTTGAGACATTATATCATCAAACACTGATCTATGCCGTCTGTTAAAATATTGTTCTCGGTGTCTACATTCTGATTTTTTTTTTGGGTCAGGTGGAGGACTATGTTTGGTATCGCAGCCATCCCCTCTGTCCTATTGGCAGTAGGAATGGCAGTTTCTCCAGAAAGCCCCCGGTGGCTCTGTCAGGTTTAATTAACAAAATTTAAGCATGTCATCATATGATATGAACTCATAAGTTATTATTAGATTTTTCAGATGCCTTTACCATGTTTGTGATTTGTGAACACCATATAGCTAATCAAAATGCTAACTCACTTCCTTTGACAGTGCAGCAAGGGAAGATTTCTGAAGCCGAATTTGCTATAAAAAGACTATTTGGAAAAGAAAGAGTCATGGAAGTTATGAGTGATTTGGATGCATCTAGTCAAGGTTCTACAGAACCAGAAGCTAGCTGGTTTAATCTAATTACTAACCGATACTGGAGAGGTACAAGTTCATGAAATGAAATATTGACATATGCAAACTTGGTGGAAATAATGGAATAGAACATTTTTACTGCTCAAGTGGCACCATCAGGCATCAGCCCTCAATAAATTTGGGATTATGTATTATTAAATTGCATTTCTCCTTATCCATCTGAATAAAAAGGGAGAATGGGAGAGAATTCCTTTCTAGCGATAAAATCTTTACTGATGTAGCAATAGGTAATTAGGTATAAGAACCATGTGATGTGTTTTGGATGCTGTTTCTTGTTAAATTTATC
Organism: Oenanthe sinensis; assembly: GCA_028671895.1. NCBI lineage: Eukaryota > Viridiplantae > Streptophyta > Magnoliopsida > Apiales > Apiaceae > Oenanthe > Oenanthe sinensis. The sequence goes on along the minus strand of CM053805.1, from coordinate 42,872,064 downwards.
ATGTAATATCACAGGGCGAGAAAATGGTATTCTGACTTGACTTTTTGAATGCAGTTGTCAACGTTGGTGCTGTACTCTTCCTGTTCAAACAGCTGGCTGGCATAAATGCAGTGCTGGAATAATCTCCGATGTTGCAGCCAGTGCTCTGGTTGAGGCATCAAATGTTTTTGGTCAGTTTCTGTAAGTTATTATTTTTTCTAGAAGGTAATGATTAAAGTGATTGATTTGCAATTATGTTCCAGGCACAACAGTTGCATCTTCTCCACTGGACAAGCAAGGAAGGAAAAGTTTACTTGTTATAAGCTTCACGGGGATGGTATTGTAGTGTTCAGCTATTTTTCATACTTCTAGGCATGTAGTTCATAGACTTGATCAAAGAAGTTTGATGAAACCTGGGATGCATATTAAGCAAGTATCCTTTTTGTTTTTGAAGGCTGCATCGGTATTGCTACTTTCATTCTCCTTTTTCTGGAGGGTTCTCATACCCTATTCCGGCACACTAGCTGTTGTTGGGACTATTCTGTGAGTTGTATTGAACTCTTTTTTTTTTCCTGTGAAATTTAATCTTACTTTTCTTTTTTTGCTTTTAGATATGTGTTGTTCTTCTCTCTTGGTGCTGGTCCTGTTCCTGCTCTGTTACTTCCTGATATATTTGCCTCCCGAATCAGAGCAAATACAGTTGCCTTGTCATTAGGCATGCACTGGGTAGGTCAAAACACAAGAAACTTTGATATTTAGTTATTACTATTACTCTATTAGAAAAATATGTGCATGGCCTTGCATCAAAACACATATCTATGGCATAATCTGCACTTCATATGCACTTGGAAGAATATGTCCTGCAAGGCATGCAGATCCATTCTGTCACTCATCAAGCACATTCTGTTCAAACTCTCTTGCATGAATGGTCTCATTGCATTATTATGTCTTGCATCCTCTTTTGAACAGGTATCCAACTTTGTCATTGGACTCTACTTTTTAAGTGTTGTAAACAAGTTTGGCGTTAGCAAAGTGTATCTAGGATTTGCTTCAGTCTGTGTGCGTTGTCTTGTGCGAAGCCTGGTAATGTCATAGAGACCAAAAACAAATAATCATAGGGAATTAACGACCAGGCAGCGTGGATGCTAAAAACACAATGTCTGCAAAACACTATTTCCAAATTGTAATTATGATTTTATTTCTTTTTTATATAAATAATTAATTCCACAGCTGAATTGACCTGCTGAGTGCTCACTTTTGACATCAGATTTTGCTATAAAAGATAGTAAAATGCTCAAGAAAAAACTTTGTTATTATATATATCAAGTCAGAAAGTGAAGACCCAACGTTTATCTGCCTCAAATATATAACTAAATATAAAAAATCAGATAACCAAGATTTTATTTTTTCTGAATTCACCAAACTCATATTCATATAACATCAATAATCAATATATTATGACAAATGAAAATTTAAGTCTAATAAAGAAGACGGATACAAGGAAAATCATATCCATCCTTGATACACGTCCATGGTGATGTATAATTCAAGTTACAGTTTCCTCAATTTAGCAACCAAAAAAAAAAGGTTACAGTTTCCTCAGGTAATATACGGACTGCTGCAGGGTACTCAAACACCCAACTCGTACTTCTATTATATAATTTATACATGTGCCCAGATTCCCCATATTATAACTTGCAACATCGATAACGACATCTTGTGATCTTAGATGAGCACCAAGGCAAAGGCAGAAGAGGCCCCCCTATTTCAATGGGTTCAAATCTCTTAAGCAAATCCGCATTGCCCCCAAGGGGAGATACAGTCACATATTGGATTTCCTCTCCCATCTTTCCTTTGTGTCAAGCCTACAGTAGTACCAAACCCAGAAAAAATAAAATTAGACAACCAAACAGTAGACAACTCTTATATTGTAACAGGAGGATTGAACGATCTAAAAGCACTAAGCATTGGTGAATTATAAATGTTACGCAAATAAACTCAAAAAGATTGAGAATGTAATAACAATATATTAAAGATAATTTATACCCCCAATGTAGTTTCCTGTGCTTCTTTAATGCTGGCTCTTTAGGAATTTCCTTTTGCTGCGGCAAATTATCCTTGAGATTGTTGTCTATAGGAAAGGAAACATGAGAATTCTCAACCGAATCATCTGCACTTTCTTTAACAACACGATCTTTTCCTGAATTAAACAAGCCCCGTCAAACATTTAAGCATACCGCATACATGCAGAATAGATTGTACAGGCCATCAAATAAAATCAATTTGAAATAAACACAAGAAACCAGTGAACAAACCTTTTGATTTTTTCTTAGCCTTAGGTTTTGATTTTAGTTGCAGACGCCTCCTGTGCAGCTCCTACTAAGCAAAAAGAGTTCAAACACTGAGACATAACACTTGAGCAATGACCTAACTAAAAAAGGGAACGGATATCCTGAATCTCTCCAAATACAACACACCCCTATTGACAAAGAGAATCATACACACCCCTATCTCTCCTAATCATATTAGCATTGCTAATTAGATACTAATGGAAAAAACACGTAATTAAGGGGGGCAATAGAAGTAATTACTTGGAATTTAGAAAGCTGAGAGAGAGTAATTTTGGTGGTGCTGGGCTTGAAATCGGGACGTAAAGAAGGAGTGGATGCAATTGCAGCTTCTCTCCTTGACTCTTTGTCTGCTTCCATTTTTCCCTCTCCTGTGCCCTAGATTCTCAGGGAAACTTAAATTAAATTAAATTTTTGTAAAGAAAAATTCAATTTAATTTTACAAATTATTTAAAAGTTGGGTCGTACATTTATATTTTTTGAAATATAATTATTTTGTAATTTTTATACTCTAATGTCAATATTATTATTATTATTATTATTATTATTGTCAATATAATATTTGTATTGTCATTTCTTTGTTACAATTTGTTATTATCATCTATTTGATATATTTAAATTTTCAAGTAAACTGTTTGTGAATAAAATATGTGGTATACGAATATAAATTAGTACACTATTATTTAAAAAATGTTGTAAATATAAATAAATGATGCATTAATATAATAAAATCTTAACGATAAATTATTATGTGATAAATTAATTTCATATATATATATATATAATTAAATATTCAATTAAAATCATAATTTACTGTTAACTAAATTGTATCGATTTTTATTTCAATCTTCTTCAAGTCAACTTAAATTCAGATTTTCTTAAAAATAAATTTACTCGAATTTTTCTGAAAAATATGTTATTTGTTTAAACTCGCCGAATCAACCGAACTTTTTCAAATCAATTTCCCCCCCCCCCCCCCCCCCCAAAATGAATGAATTTTTTAGGTTCGTATTTTTCGTGCAATTTTAATTTGAAACCGTTGAAGTTTCCGTGGTCTTTTAATTCAAAGGTCTATCACAATTTGGGAAGAAAATGATCTAAATGGCACAACCTGTAACAATAGTCCTAAATAACACTCTGAAACGCTACATAGTGTGGCGTGCTGAAAAATGGTGAAAACGCTATTTCGTGTAGCGTTTTGCATTTTTTTTAGTTTTTTAAAAAAAATCGGGGAAAAACACTACTTTATATTGGGTTCTGTGCTCAAAACGTAACTTAAAGTAGTGTTTTGGGGAGATTTTTTTTTCAAAACGCTACACGATGTAGCGTTTTGGAGTGCTATTTAGGGCCATTTTTTGAGTGTGCCGTTTAGGGCATTTTCTCCCCAAATTGTGACATATAGGGTCAACACCCTTAAATTCATGAATAGATACAAAGCATGTATTTAAAATGATTGTTTTTTTGAACATTTATTTTTTTATTTTTTGAAGAATATTTAATTACTCAATTAATTTTCAATTATATATTCATTAATAAATATATATATATATATACAAATAATATTAATAAAATAAAAATGAAAGTATATAATTTATCTTTATCATAAAATTTAATTTATTAATAATTATATTTAAAATAAAATCACTCCTAAACCAAACCGATGATATTAACCCAATTTTTAATTCAAAATAATGACATTTAATAAACCAAACATGAAATATATTTTTAAACACTATTTTCAGCCCACAGTAATTAATCCCATTGTAATCTCTAACACGAAATGTATTTTAAAGTCTATATTCAGCCCACAGTAACGTTATTTATTTATTTTTAACGAAAGCCCGCAGTAAAGTTATTTAATAGTATTTTATTTTGTTGCCTTTTTAAAAGAAAAATCTATGGAGCATTATTAAAATAGCATATTTCTTATCAGTCAGATGGTATTACCCGTGACAGTTTCCCCCCCTCCGCTGGTAAGGACTCCCACCGTACCATTTTAAGTGATTAGATTTTTTGATACGTATATTAAGGTATAAAAATATAATTATTATATTTCATATAAAATTTTAACTCTTATATCAATTTAGAATTTAGAATTTAAATTTATATTTGATATAAATTTTATAAAATTAATTATATTAGAATGTAATTTTTTTAATATCTCAAATTATATGTAAAAAAGTCAATTAAAATGAAACGAGTCATTTAAGAATTAAGATGAGACGAGGGGCATCACTGAGACAGAGACAAAGCGACCCAAGAAGCCAAAACACATGTGCCGAGCATTAATCAAATTGCCCCCAACTCCCCCCATTATTCATAGCTCTCAAGAGATTCGATCTCCTCCAGCTCACTGGTTACGTGCAAAAAGGTGTTGAAATTTTGATAATAATATTCAAAATATTTGTTTATTTAAAAAAATATATTATTTTTTATTTTAAATGTGAGATTTTTTATTTTCTCAATTTCGTGTTTTAAAAACTAATGGCTTTTAGCTTTTTAGCTCTTTAGCTCTGTAATTACAAGTTCTGATCAATATCAAAAAGATGTTTTTTTCTCCAGTGTTTTTTGAGAAAATAATAAAAGAGTAGTTTCATATATTTCATATAAACAAATTTATGGGCAATGATCAAAAGAATTCTCAATATGTTTCAATGTACTACACCAGTGAGACAAATGTTGTCTAACGCTGGAGGTTGATTGTCACGAATCTGTGTGTATGTAATGTGGCATATTCAACTTTAGCGCAGTGATTAAGTTCACGTTACGACGTTTATTCAGATGAGTTATCTTAATTCTTCACATGTTCTTTGATTCTCTTCTTATTTTTATTATTTTTCATGTGAGACATGTTTGGAATGAATTGAATTTAGAGTATTTGATTAAATTTTTTATATAACTGTTGATATATAATGTCTAATTAGTTTGTTTTGAATTTCTCGCATAATACGAATTTGTGATAATCTGCTCAATATTTTATCTATCCGTTGCGATTACATACATATCCTCAATATTCTAAAGTTGAATTTTGTGTATTAGACAAATTTATTTATATGTACGGAGATTGAGCTGAAATGATTATTTCTATTTTTACTTGTGATGATGTGTGTGATATTTATGTAAGAATTTACATAATGCAAGAAGTGTTTAAAACATGTTTGATAATATACCCGAGCGAGGTATGATATCTTTCGAAAATCATCTTTAATATATTTGTTTAGTCGTTGGTTAAATTTTCGTATGCCTCTTTGAATGTGTGTGTATATGGTATTTTTGTTGGTTTTAAGGGTGCATTGGTGCTGCATATAGTCTCATTCTTAAAAATGCATATGATTTTGTTTCATATAAAAAATCAAGAGATGTTTAATTTTTGAGCATATATTTCCTATGAAAGTGACTTTCATGTTTGCCTCATGCATCTTCTTTGTCTAAATCTTGTGACACTCCTAAGCCTAGAATGAGCAAAAAGGCTAGAATTGAGACAAGTTTTGGTCCTGATTTTGTTACTAATTTTTAATTGAGAAAGAATTTTTAGGTGGGGGGAGAGATAAATTCTTTCAAGGAAGATCCCGAAACATATAACGAGGCTACAAGATCATTATATGATCTTAGGCAAACACCAAGAGTTTGGTATAGAAAATTTCATAAAACCATCACTTCTAATGGTTTTCAGGTAAATGATTCTGAGGCTTGTGTTTATTTCAAATTTAATTAATTTGATTGATTGATCATACATTTTTATGTGGATAATGTGTTAAGATTTGGTACAACATAATGTGCTTAACACAAAAAAGACCTTCCTAACTTCTTACTTTGATATGAAGGGCTTAGAAAATGCAAATGTGAATTATTAGAAATTCACATGAGTTGTCTTAAATCAGTTTCATTATGTTGAGAAAATGTTAAAGGTATTTAATTAAATTATAATTTTGAGATAAATACTTTCGATATTCACTTTATTTTACTGCGGGATTGTAAATTTTTGCCAATATTAATAAATGGTGCATGTGTTTGTATGATAAGTATTGAGTTTGTAATTCAAGAAAAGTGATTGACATTGTGTGATTTGCAAAGGTTGGCAAAATTTACATCTATAATAAAAAGAAGGCATAAACATCTAAGGCATATTAATGTGTAAATTTGATCAGTAATAATGTGATATCACTTGTGTATAGAGATTATGATATGAATATTGCAAATTCTCTCAGTAAAGATCTTTGTGAAATTTTATTATTGGAGTTGGCACAAAATAGGTTTGATACCTATCGTGGAGTGAATTGTGATAAATCACAAAAGAACTCAAGTTTATGACATTTGCATGATGCTAGAGTTAGCACAAATAGGAATGGTTTTGAAACCTATTGTAGAGTGAATTGTGATGGATACATATCTTAAGAATGTCTAAGTTCAATGGGTTAAACGAAATCACAATAGAACTCATGTTTATGTATACTACTACCATTCTTATTAATATAGTAATTTTTTTTATTGTAATATGTGTTAGGATGAACTAATGTTCTTAATAAGTTCATAACCTTGTAATGTGGTTTGCGATAATACAAACTTGATGAACTTATCTATGTGAATTTGAGGGTTACGCCCAATTCCCTATGAGATCCTGTAGACTATGGACTCTAGAGCATTCATGAATATCTAGCTACAATGTGGGGTATCTTATAATAAAATTATGATTGACATTATCAAGGTTAATGTAATGCGAGAACACTTTTGATTTGAGAAAGATTTTAGTGCGCATATATGTTCTCACTAGCTACCATGAGAGGTTCAAGAATTTTTTCACCTAACATGGTTGTGAAACATATTTGTATGTATTAGGTATCAATTCAAGTCCATAAGACATTGATACTTAATAAACTGATTATCCATTGCCCATAAAACATTTATTTTTCTTTTGAATCATGTAGGGGAATGTTGGAATTTTAATAATAATATTCAAAATATTTGTTTGCTTTAAAAGAAAAAATATTATCTTTGATTTTAAATGTGAGACTTTGTATTTTCTCAACTTCTTTTTTTAAAAACTAGTGGCATTTGTCTCTCTAGCTCTGCAGTTACAAGTTCTGATCACTATCAAAAAGAGGTTTTCTCCTATAGTATTTTTTGAAAAGATAATAAAAGAGTAGTCTCATATATTTTATATAAACAAGTTTATGGGTAATGACCAAGAGAGTTCTCAATCTGTTTTCATGTACTACACCAATGAAACATATGTTGTGTAACGCTGAATGTTGATTGTTATGAGTCTGTGTGTATGTAACGGTGCAAATTCAATTTTAGCGTAGTGATTAAATTCATGCCACGACATTTATTCAGATAAGTTATCTTAATTCTTCACATGTTCTTTGATTCTCTCTCTATTCTTATTATTTTTCATGTGAGACATGCTTGGAATGTATTGAATTTAGAGTATTTGATTAAAGTTTTTATATAATTACTGATATATAATATTTGATTAGTTTGATTTGAATTTCTCGTATGATACGAATTTGTGATAATTTACTCAATATTTTATCTACTCGTTGTGACTACATACATATCCTCAACAAAAGGTACATAAGAGCAATTTCAATGCAATGCTATAATCGGTTCTATTGCTATATTATAACATTAAATCTAAAAAAAATTAACTTTAAAGGGATTTCATATTTGGATATATCTATACATAAATACATCCTTAGTTCTATATTTGAAATCAAAGATGGATTCATCCCTACTTACCACATCATCGATAATTAAAAATGAAAGGTAAAAGTTAAATAATTATTGTATTGTACATCACCAAATGCTAAAAAGAGAATAAAGATTATAAAGTATGTCTTAGGAAAATTTCGTAAAGTAATGAATGATTTGATTTTATTATACTCACTACCTAATTATTTACTTTCCAAATTTATGAATAAACTAAAATAAATGGTAAATATATATTTAATAATAAATGACTAGATGTATTTGTTTATATGCATTTGTTGTGATTTTAGAAAAACTATCTCAAAGTTAACCTTATGTCCTTATTCTCACAAAAAATATATTGAAATTGGTAAAATTTAAAAATGTTGGCTAAATTTGAAACTAGTATTGGAGTGCAATTTTTATTTTGGCATCAAAAAATATTTTTTGATGCTATATTATAGCAATAGATATTTAGTATCTAACATTGGACTTGTTCCAAGTGATTTGTATATATATAATAATTTTAAATAATTGTATTTAATTGAACAATTTTAATTATAAAACTTGTTATCTTTAATTTTTAGACGGGAGGAAATAGTTATTTAAATTTGAATAATCATTATCATTTATTATTATTATTAATATATGTAACACTATTAATATATTACCGTACTTAACAAAAACATATTAATATTCTCATACTCTCCGAATAGACTTGGTATGAAAAAGAACAATCAAATGAATTACGCAAGAACAAATAGACTTGAAGATAAATATATGGGAATTTGAAGATTCTATCTAAAAGTATTTTCAAGGGTAATACGTAAAATTGTTAGTTAAAATGATTTTTTATAATTATTATGTAAAATTTTAGTTAAAGAGAAGAACATTCCATCAAATAGTATTTTCTATAATAATAATTATGTAAAATTATATATAAGAAGTTTGTTGGTTTGGCAAATATAAAAAATCAAATATAATTATTTGTTAAGGGTAAAAAGGTTGGATCATATTATTTTTTAGATATTCTCTAAAAAGTGACACATAAATGTCAGATATGCAGCTTGATAATTTAACTAAGAGACTTTTCCGAGAGATGCTCTAATAATAATAAAGATAAAGTATAGGACTTCACTTTCAATTAAACCAAAATAAAATAAAAACATAATACTGTGAAATCCAGTGGGGTCAGTATCCACTTGTCCAGTTGCCCCTCGGTCCCTTGCTCGTAGTTATACAGATCATGCTGCCACGTCTCCAAGTAATACTACTGTCTTGTGACTTTAAAAAATACTTCGTAAATTAGAATAGCTAATGATAAATTATGATTTACAATTTTACATTATATCCCCTAATAATGTGGCCCTAAATTGAGGGGGAAAAAGAACAGGTCTTATGAATATATATATTTTTTTGAATCAGGTCTTATGAATATATAATTTTATTTTATTATTATGATAATGTAAATTTAAATTACAGATTAAGATTTCATTAAATTGTAAACGCCATCCAATTAAACATGTATTTGAAGACATTTATATTCTTATTTGTACTTTTCTAACAAATTCAACATCATAAACTCAATAATATTATTTTTATGAGTTAATGATACATACTCTCCATCCCAAATTAATCGTTTTGATTTTTTATGGTTAAATTGATTAATTTTTGATTAAAAATTAAAAATTATTATTTTATAATTTAAAAAACCGAAAATTATACTTAGAAAAAGATTATATATACTTTCTAGTTATATAATTTTTATAATTATATAATACATATAATTTTTGATTAAAATTTATTCAATTTAATTAGAAAAAATCAAACAAGACAATAAATTGAGACGTATTATCTCAATATCTCGACTTCACCTTTGCAACTGTTGTTGTAGTTGCTTTTTTCCCTCGTATAATCAAAATCATTAGCCATTAATTTCAAAGTTAAGTGACATGTCTATTTCATTTGTTCATTAGTGGAGGCTGATTTTAGATAAACAAAAATTTGATTATAATTTTTCATACTTTTTGTACAATTGTACGTTTTTGTATTTTCCTAAAAAAAATTAGTAACAAATTTTAATTAGAATAAATTACTTTAGAAATGATCTCCCGAGTGCTGTTAATTTAACATTTTTTGAAGACCCATTTTAATTTTGTTAACATTTATTTCATGTTATAAGACTGTATATATATGCACATGCACCCACTAGGACAGTAGGACTCAACACCTGCTTTCCCTCGTCTTTCCCATCCTCCAAAATTCCCTTTTTATCACTCCCTGCTGTTCCCCTTTTGTCTGTGGCCGGAGCTCACCGCCGTTTTCCCAAATTCCGGCGAAGAGATGGAGGATTACGGTAAGCTATTCGTGGATGAGACAAGCTTTTACAATCGCATTGTCCTTGGTGGGTTGTTGCCGGAGAGATTGTGGGCCCCACTACCCCACTTTGTTCAAGGGTGGCTCCGTAACTACATTGCCGGAACCCTACTTTACTTTATCTCCGGCTTTCTATGGTGCTTTTATATCTATTACTTGAAAAGAAACGTTTACATTCCTAAAGGTACGCCCTTTACTTTTATATTTCTTGATTTGTCTTCTCATCTCATAATTATGTAAATTGCTAATTGATTATCTTTGATTACTGTGTGCGTTCTTATGACTCTCTCTCTCCCCCCTCTCCCTCTCTCTGCGTAGCCCTTTGATTTTATTACAATTATGTATTGTATATCAACATCAGTGAGGGCTGTTTCTAAATTTGACCATTTTCCCTGCTTTTTACATATGTATCTATACAATGTTTTTTAAAATATAAAGAATATTTGATCCTTTCAGTTTTAAGGTTTGATTGCAGTTATAGATTAGTTGGTTTTCAGTTTGACAAGATGTCTGAACTGCTTTTAGTAATTCTGTGCACATGACATACCTAGGCTGTGTTTCACTTGGATGTAATGGAATGTGGGGAGGATGAAATGAAATTTATACTCTTATTTGAGTGAGACTAGGGAAAATGTTTATAATTTTCATTCTTTCTTTCATTTCATTCCAAACTATCTGAACTAGAATTCTAACCCACATGTTTTGAAAGGAATGCTCCATTCCATTTTTTCACCATTTTCCCTACAATTCTCATCATAACAAATTTAAACTCCCTCATGTTTATTCACAATTTCACTCATACATTCTTCTTTCTTCATAAAATTTATTTATGATTTTTCATTCCATTCCTTTCTCATTCCATTCTTACCAAGTGAACACAACCTACTGATATGAGATGGCTCTTTATCTTTTTCAGCGTGATTTCTTCTTGGTCCCCCTCCCAAATATGTTTCTCAACTAAGTAATGTGGTTATGTCATTCAAGTATTGGTTTTTATGCTACATCTTGTAAAGGAATTTTATATAAATCTGACGACATCCTTGAAACTATTTAATGTAGGTGGTGATATTAATGCTTTAATTTATGTAACCACTTATAATTGACATGTTGAATTATTTTTGTATACGTCTGCATATTTTAAATATGATCAGTACAACAACGAAGATGGCGTGGCTCTGTCGGAAGGTGAACTTGTAATATGATCGTTATAAATCTTTGTTTTTTTATGTGGAAACTGGAAGAAAACAAAATTGAAGATTCGAAGTAATAAGTGAAAAATGTCGCATATTTAAAAGCTAAAACATGTGAGGATTTTAATATAACAGAAATGCGGGACTCATCATCCCTTATCATGATAGCAACAAGCCGACAACACATAAAGTGTCGCTGGACAAATCACTCTAGCTAAAGCTCAACTGTCTTAAAAATTTCCTCATAGTAATTACTTTTGTGGACATCGGAAGAAATCAAAATTTGAGACGGGGAATGGATAAGTGAAAAATGTCGCATATTTAAAAGGTAACACGTGAGGAACTGAGGATTTTTATATAACAGATATAGCGCTATCCATCATCCCTAAGAATGATAGAGACAACACATATAGTGTCACTGGACAAATCACTCAAGCTAAATTGCGATTGTCTTAAGAATGTCCTCATAGTAAATGAGGGCATCGGTGGATGCATGGTACCGCTGTCAATTAGTTAATTACATGTTTCTTCTGCTACCAATGTCACCATGCTCTATATGTTGTTTTCTCTTGAAATAAATTATGTTTTGTTACACTGCAAAGTAAAAACATGACATTTTTAAAATTTGTACGTTTGTGATGTCGGAAAACCGAAACCATATAAAATTTAATGGAGGGGGCAAATGAGGAAGCAAACAAACTAGTTTTTCTGATCTGTTACTAGAAGTAATTTACAAAATTTAGAGTTATTCAAGTAAAGTCAGAGTCCTTGAACAAAGAAAATAAAAGGTGACATATGCGAATAACTCCCTCCATGCCGGGTAGTGGATACATATTGCAATGTCCTGTTGGGTGTATTTTCTATGTTTGCTCTTTGATATTTATGCAAACTGTGTTTAATAAAATGACAATTTTAGCATGCCATTGGTCTTTCTCTGCTCCATGAGACTCAGATACAACAATGTCTGTCACTTGAGATTTTTGTTTGCCTTAATGCTTACTCATGGGCAATTCATAATATATCTTGATGTGTTGAATGCATGAATACAGAAGCAATCCCTACAAAGAAGGCAATGCTCTTGCAAATAATTGTTGCAATGAAGGCAATGCCATGGTATGTTGCTCTTCCTACAATTTCTGAGTATATGGTTGAGAACGGATGGACGAGATGCTTTCCGAGTATTAGCAACATTGGTTGGCTTGACTATGTCTGGAACTTAATTGGTTATCTTGTATTTGTTGAGTTTGGTATATACTGGATGCATAGAGAGCTGCATGATATTAAACCGTTATACAAATATCTCCATGCAACACACCACATCTACAACAAGCAAAATACTCTTTCTCCTTTTGCTGGTAAGTTCTACTAAACTGGGAATACCTTGGTTGTTCCAGGTTCATGAAGTATACCTTACTTTAAATAGCAGTAAATTAGGTCGTTCTCTACTTTGAAACAGTTCATAAGTGAGTTGGTTATATTTTTTATGGATGATGGACTGGAAGTATTACTTAAAACAAGTGTATATAGGTACCTTTTGCAACTCATAATAAAATGGAACTCACTTTCCATGCCACCTTTTGCAACTCCTAATAAAAAATAACGGCTTAAAACTTATAATCATAGATAACTTGTTGTATCTAGTTGGTTTTTGTTAGTCTAAGTAATTGCCGCTTCATCAAATCATTGAGACAGTTATTTCCATTGTCACTTATCAGGGTCTGTTGTAGAGAGACATATGTTTGAATATTATATAGTTATATACACTATTAATTTGCACTTTTAGCTTTTTCAGCCGTTAGTTGTAGTCAAAGCCCCCCCGCCCCCCCCCCCCCCCGGGGAAAATTAGAAATAAATGTTTCTCTTAGGTTGAGAGTATACACCTAGCCCGAGGCAAGGGGGTGCTTGAGCTCACACCCCAAAAGTCTGTCATGTCTGTATGTAGTTGGTGGGTTGAGTCGAATATAATTAGGGTATATTTTATTCAAACAATAAACAAAGCTTAAAAATTATGAGTCTGTTTTGAATACTTAATCTTCCACATAGTGTAGCTCTATATATCCATGACATGGCCTGTACCTGGATTCACTTTGCTGTAGATGTCTGTACAGAGAGACAGAGTAGTAGCATCAATTTGTGAGTTCAAGAAATGATTTATGTTTCCTTTCTGAAAGTTGACATTTTTGCTGTAAGTTGTGTTCAATCGTAATGTTTTTTTGTGCAAAAATATTATTTCTTGTTCCATGAGTCAATTTGGATATTTCCTGTTAAAGTAAATCTTGTCGCGCTTATATATTTGGATATTTTGAATATCTTAGATGATATTTCGGCTTGGGACGTTTATTTTGGAAGTATAAGATGTTAAATACTATTGGATGGGGTTGTCTTCATTCTTAATTTTTTTATACACAAATCTTAACCATCCCCCCCCCCACCCCCCAACACCCCCCCTCCCTCTCCACGCACAAAAAAAACTCTTCTCTGTGTCTCTTATTTTTGCCAGGGAGTTACTAAGTAATGTATCGTCTCTGTGTCTGTATCAGGCTTGGCATTCCACCCACTAGATGGGATACTGCAGGCACTTCCTCATGTCATAGCTCTTTTTCTGGTTCCCATGCATTTCACAACACATGTAGCCCTCATATTTATAGAGGCTATATGGACAGCTAACATTCACGACTGCATCCATGCTAAAATGTGGCCTGTAATGGGAGCTGGTTACCACACTATCCATCACACAACATATCGTCATAATTATGGTCACTACACAATATGGATGGACTGGATGTTTGGGACCCTTCGTGATCCTGTTGATGATGATGATGATGCAAAGAAGATATAAATTGAAGTACATAGTATTGTGCTTGTCAAGTAGTACTCAGTTGCTTTAATCTATCAGCCTGGTGCTGAAGATTACATATCTATGTTTCCTGTAAATTACATTTCAATGCCAGCTATTTTGTTTTGTTGACCTCAGAATTGTTTCCTTCTAGGAGGGACCATTTCCATCTATATTGAAATTAGTCTTATAAGTACAGTTGGATACAAGATTGCAAGTTATCAGCTTCAGGTATAACAAAAAAGACGGGACAGGGTAATATTGAACATAAATTTTATTTCATTCTTTGCTATTTTAAATTCTTTTTTCATATGCATGTATGTTGATCTTATGGGCTTATGGCAAAAGCATGAAATGGAAAGGAGAGTGTTTCATCCTCCTCTTTTTATTCTTCTTATTTTTGTTTTCCCTTTAGGGAACGAAAATGTTATAGCCCTTGTATGATGGTCGCTGTGGCATTGTTCTACAAATTGTTTCACAAGGTCGTGCTGCTTTTAGACATTTTTTAAAACGTTGGTTGCAGGTGCTAATCTTTCCAGTTAAACAAGACAGAAGCATATGCTTAATTAGTCAATTACCAAAATGACTACATTAGTTTTTACAGCATACATGCATATACAAAATTACAGCATTGTAGTCCTCCGGCCTAGGATAATTACCATCAATATCTTTGGGGGAGAACAGAACTCTAAATGAATCACCTTCCACCAACTTTCCTATAAAAACAAAATGAATTTTAAGATGAAAATTTCCCAAAGAAAACCCAACACACCACCTACAAATCTTTTCATAATGGCTTCGAATTATAACAACAATTCATGTCTCTTGCAGCGGAAATATTCATGGCCATCATTTATTTTAACAAAATTTATACATTTTACTTATTATAAGAAAAATTATTAGATCTAACTATATTTTTAAAATTTTAATAATATTGATTATATAAACAACAGATATTCGTTGCCTAATATTGTTCAATGATTAATAATTTATTATGGAATTGACTAATTTTTTAAATAAAATTAAATAAAGTTAATTCTCATTTCTCAGTATAACATTTTTTTAAAATATATATAAAAAAAATTGGCAGTCTCCTTATCTTTGTGAGTAGTTTTGCACTGCTGCCATGCCCACACGAACTGCAGCCAGAAAAAATAAAAGATGCCACACCATGCGACAGAGTGAAATTAATCTCATTATCATGTTTATACTTTTCTTGCTTTACTGTAGTATATATAATAATCAAGATTAGATTTTTCCTTTTGATTGCATTTTTGCAAAACTCAAAAAGATCAAATCTTTACAGACTTCGATTAATAAATCCTACTCCATTTCATTTTCTATGACCTCCATTCTTTTTCTTCCTCCTCCAACAGCAAACCCCTCCACTTTTCTTTACAATTCCACTCCCATTCCCCACAAATTTAGCTTCTCTAGTGCCTTCAATCACAGCAAAAAAGATGATAAAACAAGAGTTCAATCTTTTGACTCTAATGATTCTTTTTCTGCACAGCCTGATTTGGGTACTCAATTGCCTACAGCTCCATGGATGAAGAGAAGCCCTGTTCTTGTTGAAGATAAAGAACCCTTAAAATCGAGAAAAGATAGAAACTTTAGCAGTGATGGAGGTGAAGAAAATGAGGATTGTCAGTCATTGACTGAGAGAGTTAAGGGTGGGAGAGGAAAGAAAGCTATGAGCAAGATTTTTCGGGGTATTGGGAAGCTTCAAGAAACTTACAAATTGGAAGAGGTTGAAGAATTTAGGAAAACCCCAGATCAAATTAAGTTGGATTTTTTGATGGGAGGTTTAGAGAAGGATGGGTTTTCGAGTTCTGGAGAGCAAATGCCTTGGGAAAGAGATGACAGAGTGTTTTTTAGGAGGATGAAGAAAGAGAAAGTGGTGACTGCTGCTGAATTGAGTCTTGATAGTATGTTACTTGAGAGATTGAGAGGTGAGGCTGAAAAAATGAAGAAGTGGGTCAAGGTGAAGCAAGCTGGGGTGACTTGGGATATTGTTAGTCAGATTCGATTCCTTTGGAAGAATAATGAGCTTGTCATGCTTAAATTTGATCTTCCCTTGTGCCGGAACATGGACAGAGCTCGAGAGATTGTAGAGGTTTGGTTTTTATCATTATCTGTATAGTTGCAATGTAGGCTATCTAGACTTGAAATTGCTAAATTTATACTTGTAAATCTAGCAGCTAAAGAACACCTTGGACACCTTATATTTTTTGTATGCTCTTGGCGCCAATAATGCTCAATTTATTTTTGGAACCCTTGATATTAACTATGCTTTCACAAATTTGTTCTTGTAAATCAAGTAGCAAAAATCACCTCCGACACCTTATATATTTTGTATGATCTTAGCGCCGGTAATGCTCTGTTTATTTTTGAAACCCTTGATATTAACTATGTTTTGACAAATTTATTCTTGTAAATCATGTAGCGAAAAAAATACCTCTGCTACCTTATATTTTTTGTATGTTCTTGGCACTGATAATGCTCAGTTTATTTTTAAAACCTCTGATATTGAGTATGCTTTGACAAATGCTTGTTTCTGTTGTGACCATCATATTAGAACTTGTCATCTCACCTTTAAATTGGGATTTATAATCTCAAATATTATGTTGGGAGGCTTGAAAGTTGTAAATGTTTGCGACCTTGACTTGTAACTTTTGAACAGTTCAAGACTGGAGGTTTAGTTGTGTGGAGTAAGAAAGATGCACTTGTTATCTATAGAGGATCCATATATCAATATCCAAAACCTTTCATCAGGAAGAATGGAAGCTTGGGTAATCGTCCTGAACTTATTTGCCACATATCTTTCATTGCGACACTGTTATTCAGCTAAAATCAACTCTAGAAAAAATTACAGGTAGAAATGATGGTAAAGAGGATATCATATCAATAGAAGGATCACTATATGAAAGGGAAGCTGATAGATTATTGGATGGCTTGGGTCCTCGTTTCATTGATTGGTGGAGACCAAAGCCCTTG
The DNA here is from genome assembly GCA_028671895.1 of Oenanthe sinensis. Classification (NCBI taxonomy): domain Eukaryota; kingdom Viridiplantae; phylum Streptophyta; class Magnoliopsida; order Apiales; family Apiaceae; genus Oenanthe; species Oenanthe sinensis. Next base: position 42,854,650 of record CM053805.1, on the reverse strand, counting down.
CCGGTTGATGCAGACTTGCTTGCAGAAGTGGTTCCAGGATTTAGACCACCATTCAGGCTTCGCCCACCAAAAACTAGATCGAAGCTGACTGATGATGAACTTACATACTTGAGGAGACTTTCTCATCCTTTACCCACACATTTTGTTTTAGGTATTTTATTCCCTATGTTTCTTGTGAAGGATTGTCATATATACAAAAAAACTCCTAGATAGGTTCGCTAGATTAGCAATTGGTAGATATGCAGCAGTACCTTAGACTATTAAAATGAAGTAGCTTAGGGACTGTGATGCCAAGGACAACCACTTCCCGAATCTGACAAGGTGCCTGCGGAACGGACACAGAATTCAGAATCTGGCTATAGCTATTAGGGCTTAAACATATAGTCTATAGAGAGTTATTGAAGACCTTTGGTGAAACCGAATCCTATTGGAAAGGTTTTTGTTGCATTCATAATACTACTTCAAATTACATTCTGTTTAAACTTCCATCATAGTTGCAGCCTTTCAAGAATTTCATCTACACATTCTTCGAGCTAGGGTAGAATGATGACAAGATCATTGATTTTATTATCCAGTCTGTACTGATTTCACAAGTACAGGAAGAAAAGCGACAAATAACGTTTATGATATGGAGACTCTTCAATTATTAAAAAATTATTTGAGTGTAGGATTACATTCAATAAGTCTTTGGTGCTTACAACAGCCTCTTTTTCCGTCCTCATCTCTGAGTCTCTGACTCTTTTGTCAGACATGTTTGCAGTCACATAAAAGTTTTCATGCATAGATTGGTATATTTTGTAGCAATTGACATTTCTTGTCAATCTTTTCTTATTGAAGCAAACACATGTGTACCATAGTCCTCACATTATTTAGCAGATTCATGGAGATATGCGTAACAGCGTAAGGATATCTTTACGTACAACCTTTCCTGTTCATGTCTAAACATGGGTAGGCTGCAAAAATCAGTGCAAGCTTTGCTTTACGTGATATAGAATCTACTTTACTATCTTAAAAAAAGAGAGCCTGATGACTCTGCTTGCCATGCACATGCAAAGTTCTCACAATAATAATAAAGTCCAAGTTCTATATAGAGAATCTATGCTGATTCTCTCATCTTCTCTGTAGGAAGAAACAGAAAACTTCAAGGCTTGGCTGCAGCCATTTTGAAATTGTGGGAGAAATGTCATATTGCGAAGATTGCTTTGAAGTTGGGAGTTCCTAATACAAACAATGCAGAAATGGCAGACGAGCTCAAGGCAAGTTGAATACCGAAAAACATAAATATTGTAATCTGATATAGGTGCTGAAGGTGATTGCTAGTATGCTCCCATGTATAAATGGCTGTTTAATTGTCTAAGAATGAAGAGGGCCCTCTGTAGAAGATTCTATGACTTGGATATTTATATATTGCTGTGATGTTCTTTGATGGACTTACGTGAACTGTACTTTATTCTGCAGTGTCTGACGGGAGGAGTTCTATTATTGCGTAATAAGTTCATTATAATAATTTACAGAGGCAAGGACTTTCTTCCTTGCGGAGTTGCGAACCTTGTGGTAGAGAGAGAAATGGAGCTTAGAAGCTGCCAACTTCAAGAAGAAGCTGCACGGGCCGAAGCAATTGGGACCATTTGTTTGACTGTTGAACCATCAATTTATGGCAGCACTGTTGGATCCCTATCAGAATTCCAGGATATTCAATCAGAGAGGGGGGACCTGGAAGGTGCAGATAAGAGGGTGAATATTCAATTTGAAGCTGAAAAGAGAAAACTAGAAAAAGAATTGAGACAGCAAAAGCACAAGCTTTCAAAGGTATGTATCATCATTTTGTAAAAAATTATTCAATTTTATGTGCTAATATAAGAAAATTCTTATATGGATTAATAAGGAATTCTACAGCTTAAGATGAAGATAGGGAGGTCAAGCAAAAATCTACTGCGTTTAAATTCGGCATGGAGACCTGCTGAACTGGATGCTGACCAGGAAATAGTAACCCCAGAGGAGAGAGAATGTTTAAGAAAGATAGGTCTGAAGATGGATAGCACCTTGGTGCTTGGTAATCAATAATCTTCGCTTTGTCCTGTTATTTATTTTTGTTAAAAATAATCCATAAAGGGTTACAAGATAACAAGCCTACCTATTTAATTTACAGACTAGGAGATAAATCTAAATGCATTAGGCTTGAGCCTTGGCTTCCTTTTGCTGCTTTCGAATTTCAATTGCCTCTAGACATCTCAGCCTTGTTTCAATGAATTACTTATCGGTTTAATTTTGTACTCAAGTTCTTATTTTAACTTTGTATTGGCTATTTCGCTGAAATGATTTACCAAGAGGAGAAAACACATAGAGCTACATCTACTTGATGCGAATTAATTTTAATTATGTATGCTTGAAGCATGAAAAGCAGAATGAATATAAACCTAAAGCTTTTTGCTAAAAATCTGGGTAATTGGTCCCAGTGCTTGAAATTTGGAGATACTTCCTTGATTGATTGAAGCCATCAACAAGGTCATCTCTATGACTAAATTTCTTGGCACTCAAATGCAAAAGAGGTTCCATTCTTTCCTTGAAACAATAGTCATCTTACTTTATAGTTTATACATATAACTGTGGTAGATTCTTCGATAATCTTTTGGTAAAGTGGGGTACATTAATTCATCTTACAAAATAGTGATTCTTACCTACGGGTTACTCTCTCCTTTTTGCTTTGCTTGCTGTTTAGCTTATTTACTATGTCCTTTGGTGAGGATATATGTGATTCTTACTAGCTTCAGCTTGATTATGTCTTTAGGAAGGCGAGGGGTGTTTGATGGCGTAATAGAAGGATTGCATCAGCACTGGAAGCACAAAGAAGTAGTCAAGGTGATTACAATGCAGAAAGTGTTTTCCCATATTGTAGATACAGCAAAACTTCTTCAAAGACAAAGCGGTGGGATACTTATTTCAGTAGAGAAGCTGAAAGAAGGCCATGCTATAATTTTGTATCGTGGAAAAAACTATAAACGCCCTTTAAAGTTGGAATCCCAGAATCTTTTAAGTAAAAGAGAAGCACTAGAAAGGTCACTTGAAATGCAGAGAGTTGGAGTAAGTATATCTTCTATTTTTCTGCTTCGTTGCCCTACAAATTCCATATTTTTATATCAATACTGCATCTTGCATCAATGGAAACAGACCTAATTTTTGTATCCTTGTATATTCAGTCGTTGAAGTTTTTTGCATATCAGAGAGAAAGGGAAATCTCGGATTTGAGAAGAGAACTAGTAAGGGATCTAAACTTTTGATTGATTGTTCATTTTCTTCCTTTGAACTAAAACAGATCCTTATCATAGTATTGTCTTTAAAAGGTGTTTACAAATTGAGAATTTACCTCTTCAAGTTGCGAATACCAACTACTTTATTCTTCTAATCAAACCGTCTGGCTTATCTATCTTATGATCATAAGTTTGTTAATATGCAGGCTGCAGTGCCAGAGGAAAAATGAGCCCAAGAGAGACTGAAGAGTGAAGACCTTGTGAAGTTGTAAAGCCTTATGTACAGACAGATATGTTATATCAACACTTTTCTTGAAAATAAAAATGCTCCAAACGTAATACCTGTGTGGACAAGAATCAATGATATGTACACCAATCTTTTATATTTGCTGTCCTCGGGCTTGGAGAAGTCGAATAGTACTCTATTTGTTGAACTGTAGGAATCCTTAAAAATAGATCTGCATTTGTCGTTCAAGTAAATTGTCTCAATTTTTTGCATATTCTCAAATGCGGACTTCAAATGTTTCTGATTCCTGGCCAAAAATGTCATATAGTACAGATTACGGATCAAATTGTTGTATAAAGTTTTTCTTGGGCATATTATATCTAAATAAAAAAAAGATATATATTCAATTAATCCTCCATCTTTTTTTTTAATTATGGAATAATCCACCAGGACAACCATGTCACCTAAACTTATAATGCTGATGTCATTATCTTTAAAATAATGTAAAAGCTACTACAATTATTTGTATTACAACTTTAACAATATAGACAAAATTCCATAGGTATTTTCACCAAAATAATATGGAAGTATGATGAAATAAAAAAATCTGTCCGAAAAAATTAAAGATAACCATGGTACTTGCAAGCTCTGATAATTACAACTGTATTATAGTTTTATGTATGCCTTTGATGAGAATTCGACTTTTGGCATCACTTGCCATCTGATATCAGCTTGATTTATAGTCAGCAATATAACCATAGTCTCATTAACTATGATTAGATGTGGAGTTGCTAATCCATTTGTCAGCCACGGAATCTGGTGAGAATGAATTTTCCTTGCCCTTCAGGGGTGCAATCTCCTCCACCAGAATGTCCAACACTCCCGCTTTTTGAGCATCAAAATCTTCATACTGTATCTCCTTCAAGGTTTCAACCACTTCCTGCATTGTAGGTCTTAGATCCTTCTCCTCTTGCAAACATCGGAATGCCAACTCTGCCACCAATTTGGCCATCTTTTCTACTGAAGTATTGGTTTCAAATCCAAGTCTTTGATCAATTAACTCATTGATTGCCTGGTTCTGGATTTTATTGATAGCCATACTAGCCAAATTTATATCAAATCGGTCCCTGCTGGAGTCCAGAGCTGGTAATGACGATATAAGCTCAACTAAGACCACTCCAAAGCTGTAGACATCACTCTTATCAGTGAGTTGGAAAAGTTTGTAATACTCAGGATCAACATATCCAGGTGTCCCTTGTGGAGCTGTCGAAACGTGAGTGGCATTATTTGGATTCAATCTGGACAACCCAAAATCAGCAACTTTTACGCAGAAGCTGTTGTCCAACAGAATGTTGTTACTTTTGACATCACGATGAATGATACCAGAGACATGCAGATAAGCCAACGCTTCAGCTGTTTCTATGGCAATCTTCAATCGGACAGACCAAGAGAGCAAACCTGAATTTTCTTGTTTACCATGTAGATGATCAGCTACTGTTCCATTTGGTATATATTCATAAACAAGGAGGAGGTCTCGGCTTTGCTTTGAAGTGCACCCATACAATTTTACTAGGTTTTTATGATTTAACTTTGTCAGGATCTCAACTTCATTCATAAATTGCTGGACACGCTTAAAATTGTTTTCATATAGTCTCTTAACTGCCACTACACGACCATCTTGAAGTGTGCCTAATCAGGGAAAAGAACCAGTTCAGTAAAGACGACACAACATATTATTTGACACATACACGAGATACATATATGGACAAGTAATACCTATACATATGTTGTGTCTATATATTTAGGCATTCATTATATATATTTAGTCTAACTGATCAAAGATTTAGACCGAGTTCTTACCATAGTACACAGTACCGAAGCCACCGTCACCGAGTTCTCTGGAAGGATCAAAATTATCAGTGGCCTCCTCAAGTTCGGTGTAGTCGAACACCTGAACTCCAAAGTAGGTGCTTCCCATTCCCGACTCAAACCCTGAGGAGGAATAAGAAGGAATGCTTTTGGTGAAATGAGTTGATGTTGTGGTAGTAAGAGATTTGGCTGAAGGAGTAACCGGAAGGTCTTTGCTCTCAATGTGTGTTGCAGACTGGGCAGTTTTTTGTTTTCTCCTTTGCCTACAAAAGAAGATCAACCATCCAATGGCAATGCCAGCAAGTATAGCACCTACCACAGGGATGACTGAAATGCAAGAGAGTATTAATATCTTCTGAAAATTTAAATGCTATTAGCAGGGTAATTGATCTGTACTGAGAAATTAACATTCTTTTACCTATACTTAGGGTTTTTGGACTTGATTCATGCTGTTTTCCTGCACATATAATAGACTTTATAAGAGTCAGCTAAAGCATGACAAATATACTCTAAAGTTTTATATCGACAAACTTAATTCTAACCGAATAATTACAATAATCAAGAAGGCAATGTGAATTAGTTGCATTGAAGCACAATATCTACAATTGCTAATAATAATGTTACAGATATAGAGAAATTCTGGTTCGACCATGTCCAGATTGAAATGCATGGTTTATTTTCATTCCTTCATCTAATACTATAGTGACCACATCAAGGGAAGCATACAAGATTAAGTACATAACCAGGTACAATATTTCTAGGTACCTGTCCTAATATAAATAGGACAGCCAACGTAACTTCCAGATCAAACCTTAGCGCAATTGCCTTCTCCATTACATTTGTTCCACTGAGCTAAAAATATAAATCCTATGCTAGCTATTAAAATGTAGTCTACTTGAACCCCTTAGCTGTTCTATAATACTTCCACATCAATCTATATCACCTTCTTGTGAAATATACTGTCTTATCAATTACGACGTGGCAAAGGTTAAGCATGGCAAGGAAGGTTAATATGATAATAGTTAAACTCTTCTAAGGTTACCTGATCCATACTTGATCATTAAAAGCCTAATTAAGTAATTAATAATTCTAAACACCATTTATCTAAAACACACAACAAGAAGCAATAATTTAGTATACGAAATGATCAGATGCCTGCATCTGCATCAACACACAGTTTGTCTTGACAAATGCAAACAGGTCGGACCGGATTAACCAAAACACTGATCATTATAAGGATCACTATACTTCACTCTAAACCCCGACGCTAAAACATCGTCCAGAGTAGCTAAATTACTCAGTCTTTCTCCCCCTATTGCAAGTATGGGAACCACAACACTTACAGTACACCGAATAAAATTAATCAGAGGAACCTACCCAACAAAGTAATAAGCATCACTGGACTCAACACCATTCACATTACAACTAAACACATTCAACAACCGAGAATTTAATGGCGATGAAAAGCACCCGTAAATCAAATTAAGCATCACATTATCTTCACTAACAGCAAAGATACTAGAATTGAGAGTGGAATTAATGAACTTTTGAGGACAAGTGGTGTTGTAAAGATCTGATCTTGCTAGGGTTAGGGTTTGGTGAGTTTCATTGATAGCAAGAACTCGGTAAGTGAGTGAGCTAAAAGTAGTTAACTCGGGGTAAGTGTTATTGTTGTTAGGACAAGTGAGATGGAACTGGGGTGGGCCACAGTAAGTGGGCCGATCACCGCCGGTGAATGGGCAAGTGATGTTACGGATTGGGCCGCATAGAAGGTGTTGTTACAATTGGGATATGAGGTGGAATCATCGGCGGTGAACGACGGGGTTGGAGCGGAGATGAGGAGGAGGAGGAGTAGAATAAAGCGGAGGTGCATTGGGAAGTGTGAGAGTGAGCTGGCATTCTGTTTTGAGTTATGTTTAAGGTCAACTAGTTTCTCGTATGCTGACGTGGCTTGGTTGTCTTAGTTTGACTTTTGTGTTGTATGGGTCTTTTGGCGGGCTGCCTATATATACATACACTTATACATATTAACAATGAATATAACTATGATATGATGCTCCGAAATTAGACATGACAATAATGGGAGTGTTGATAAATTCCAAAGTTGCAACTAAACTAAATAAATAAAAAAAATACCTAACACCACCTTTGACACAGAAAAATCAAGAAGAAAGACATGTGTTTGGCTTGATTCACATGGACGACAAAGTCCCACGGTTGTTATCGACAAACAACCGAATCTTCTGGGTTGTCATCATTTTTTCATGACTGAACTTCTGGCAGGAAACGCAATAAAATTGTATCTTAGGAGGCATGCTATTTTATTGTTATACTACTATTTGATTAACAGGTCTTATTCAGCAGTGTCTAGGAAATTGCATTTTTCATCTAGTCGGGGATTCAAATAGAGGATAACAAGTAGACACTTAATCATTAGGCCAAACACAAACTCATTTGTAATAGGTGATTGACGAATTCTAGTTGGATGGATGGCACGCAAGGAAATATTGTGCAACTTCTCTCTAAATCACGACTTGTAGAAATTAAGATGAATACGAATAATACTGCTAACTAATAAAGAGTGCAAAGTACAGAACGGAACTCACCAGAGTAGGTCACATTGCATAGAGATGGATAAGGGCGATCAAAACAATAACAAGCAAATGATGAAGTATTTAAACTATATCCGCATCGCCCACCTGATCGACCACATTCATCACAGCTGCTGTCATCCGCTTCCCATATTAACCCAAAACCAGCTCTAAGAACTTCTTTAAGGTCATTTTCTGATGCTGTTGGGGGAGATAACAACTGAGCTGATGTCTGATTAATCGGAACAGTAATTCTGTCGTTGCAGGTTGCCCGGGCTAGATTAGGTGCAAGTGAAACAGCTTCCGTAAAAAAATAACTGTCACTGTTTGTGTTATTCAGAGTGCAATCAAATTTATATAATTGCAGTTGTCCTGGGACACTAATGCAACCATAAGACAACGTTAAGTTCTGATCGCCGGAAGGATGCTTGAAAAGTTTATAATCCAGGTCTGTCTTGTAGATAAGGCTTGGACAGGTATTGTTCCACAAGTCTTCTCTAGCAACGGTGATAAGCAAAGATCGAGTATCTATTCCAAGAACTCGATATGGTCTTGACTGTAAAGTTATGAGAGGAACATCACCTTGGCAATCCAGCTGGAACGATGGATGCCCACAGTGGCCATCCCGGCTACCTCCCCAAAAAGGATAGTCAAGTGATGGAAAGTTTGCGCATCGGAAACGCCCAGCGCAGGCTAAATATTGTGCATCAGATTGACAAAGAGTCGTTGGGAGATGGTCTAGAGTAAAAATTATAATGACAATGAAGAGAAACGAAGACGGAAATATAAAGGGATGCATTTATAGAGGATAAAGAAATAGAAACCAGAAAAATTTTGGGAGCTAGGAGCTCGAATTCATAGAGAGAGGCAGATATTTTATTGTTTAGGGAGACAGGGAGAGGATGTTAGACATGACTTGGCTTTCTTTCTCTCTATAGGCTTGTCATACGTATCACCTAATAAATTAATGTTTACTAACTTGGAAGGTTCTGTTGGAAATTGCTAGTTTCTTGACCAAGCTAATACTAGGTTAATTCTATAACAATGTCCAAAGTTGCGGTATCAACTATAGAGATAAACGTTAAACTATAGTCTTTTATACCAGCTAAAGTTGTGGAATTTTATTCATTAGTCAAACATATAAAGAACATCCCCATTCAATGGACAACTTCTAGAAAATCAGGTCCTTCACATTTTAAATGTACATCTACAAACAAATGGTCTACACATCCCCTCGTAAAATCATGGACTTTTACGAGATCATCCAGGAAATTATAAGAGAGATGACACCTTATATCTAAGGGTGGGATTCGGATACAAAACTTAAAAATTCCTGTTGCAGTAAGCTCGGCGTACAGGTACGATTAATCATGGAGAGAAAGAAGGTGAATTGACTCTTCAGATGTTTACATCCACCTATGCTTCTAGATGCAGCAAATTTGGTGGATTAATCAGCACTTACAATAGAGCAAAATGTACCCCCACCTACGCAAGCCCTTGCACATCTATTGCTGCACCGGCAGTTATATTTATCTCAAGCAACTGTGTATTACTTCACTAACTGGAAGAATAATAGGGTCGTAGCAATATTCATGCTGAGATTAATAGATACAGCCTAAGGCCCTAAACTGGGTCCGATTCTTGTCGCATAGAAAAGTCTGGTCTTGTATTGTTAATTAGAAGCACATTATGCCGAATAGATTTCTCAACTTTGGAACCTTTTATAGTTCTAATATGTGCAACCATGAAACAGACTTAAGTTCGAGGCCCAGAAGCAATACTGAAAGCAACAAAAGCGTGCAATTGATGGTTGTATTGAAGAAGTGTGCTAGACAAATTTCAATTCAGTAGTCCTCGCTACCGGCTAAAAAAATTAACTAGCATGCTGAATTCAAGAATTCCATATTTTCTACCTGCTAAAATATCAAAGAGATATCGTCTTCACAAACTCATATTAAAACCAAGAAGACTGCTTCATCACAAAACAAATACTAGACATTACCGGATTAAAATACTTATATTCACAGTTAAAAGATGACTAATCCTTGGTGTATAGAGACAGCAGAGTGTTAATTAAGCTATCCTAGAATATTTCCAAGAGACGGAGACAAAGGCTGTGAGGCATGTTGTATATAATGCTTTTGCTTATACATGTGTCTACCAGTTGGAGTGCAGTTATTCAAACAACAAAAAACTGGTTTGTCTCGAATGGTATCTCTCTTCAAAAGAATTAGCCAAAAGGCCTAAAATAAATAAGTCATCAAAATGTACTTTGCGTCTTTGGCAACCATTTCAAATTTCAGAATAATGATTATTAGTCTGATTTATGGTGCTCAGATAGAAAAATCTCCCACCATTATAGATGTGATTCATGAAATAACCAAACCGTGTCATAGATCCATTACACCATAAGATTATGATTCACAGCTTGGATTACAACAGCTGTGCTTTCTCAACTCTAAATTTATATTTGGGAACAGTATCAGCAAAAATAGTACATTGAAACCAAGGAAGAATCAATCTTCACATAAGATGAATGTATAAAAATACGTACATATGTATATAGGATGCCAAACTTTGAAAATTGCATGTCAGACTTTCTTGAATTCCATAATATGACAAGCGTTGCCTAGTTGCAGTACCTATAAATTTTCTGACTCTTCTAGGACTCAAACTCACACTAGATTTGAAAATTTCACATTATTGCATCTTCTTACTCGAGCTAACATATTGTACTTATCAACATGTCTGTTAAAGACTTCAAGGGGGACTACATAAGAAGTATTATTTTCTTTACGGCAAGATGTAATATGAACATGAGCTATTTTTTTTACTAAAAACATCCGAAGCAGACTAGTGACCACACCTTACCTGCTATGAGAAATGTTTTTAAAAATATTTTTCAGTGATAACAAGGCAACCTCAATATAATAGCAGAATGCATGGTTTCAGCATGGGACATGAGTAATTCCATACCTGGACCAGGCGAAGCTCTATTTACTGCTGAGCAAGAATCTGAAAGATACGGTTGGCCAGGGCAGAAGCAAGTTGTTTGATTACTAGAAAAGCTGTATCCACAGTGTCCACCTGTTCTGGTGCAGTCGCTGCATGCTTTCCCGTCCAATTTCCATCTAACTTCAAACCCTTCTTGGAGAAGTTTACCCAAATGTGGTGAACTGACAGATCCTTCTGCACCTGTCTTTAGAACTGGAACAACAACACTATAATTACAGTTTCCAGGGCCTTGAGCTCCAGAAACTACATCAACACTATCATACTCTTTTCTCCCACAAGAAAAAATGCTTGGACTTCGCAATTTGACTGAAACTGGACAACCATAGAGAAATGTAATATTCATATAAGCAGAAGTATAATCATAGATTGCGTAATTAAAGGTCGTGTTTACTAGCTCCCATGGACAAGTTGCATCCATCACATCCTCTCTAGCAATCTTCATAATCTGAGTAGTTTCATCCACTTTTAATACACGATATGTCACGTTCATTAATCGAATAGTAGTCATGTTCTCTTGGTTACATTTAAGCAAAAAATTGGGATATCCACAATACTCAGGATCTCCATTGCCACGAAAAGGATATCCAACTCCAGTGATGGCACCGCAGTTGAATGTAGCACCACAACTCTGGTACCAATCATCTGGGTGACTAGAACATTGCAGAATTTGCATCAAGACCAGTGTTTTTAGGAACAAAAGGACGGAATACAAAGGAAACCCCCAAAGGAACTGAAAACCCATGTAAAAGAATCTGGTGAAACTAGAGGAAGTGGATGACAGAATATTATTGGTTAGAAGCATGATACTAGAGGGAAGATGGCAGTTGCCACAATATTCAAAGAAAATGATAGAAGAAAACACTGGATATAAATCTTTACCTTGACTTTCCATATTTATGATTATTTGAAGTTGACAATTATTTACCTCACATTCACTGTTCATGTCAGACCTGTTATGTCAAACAAATAAACCTACCACCAGTAGAATATGGTATAGTGGCGAGGAAGATGGTTAAATGATTTCATCTGTTTTTGTTTAGCTCATACTACCTAATTATATACCAACCAACAACTACTCCTTGGACATGAATTCAAATGTAGTTCATCTGCAATTTTACTACACAAAGCAAGTTTAGGCCCTAGTGAGATCCAGTAATCACACTATTGACACAACATAAATGACCTGGCTCTAATTTTATGGCAATGGCTTAGCAAAAAGTTTCCAGTTGCTCTTGTGCATCCATTACCGTGCTTATCTAGATTTAATCTCATCTTCAACCAATTTCTTCACTTAATCTCAGTATATTCTGAGGATTATATACTTTAAGCAAATTCAATAAAAGTAAGTTCCCAATGTGTTTAATCCTATTATTTTCAACACCATACAAAATCAGAAAGGAATTGATGAGTGACCACCATATCAACATTCATTTTAGATCAAGGAGCAAAACAAGTCCTAATATTTCCAACGTGATTCAAAATCATAACGGAACGGGAAAGTGACCGCCATATTAACATTCATGTTGGCTCAAGGTGCAAAACAAAGGTCATCTTCATGTGTTTTGGGTTGTAGAAGATCACGGGCTTTCAACAAGTACAGGAAAGTCGATTTCATGTTTCGTTCAAATATTTTAAATATTTCCAGAGAAATTATAAGGTCCAGGTGTTGACACAGTATATTGGATAATGTAGCAGAGTCATCATGAACAATCAAGCAAAAAATACAGAACAAAAAAAGAAAGAAAGGGTCCAAATTATGAAATAAACAATACATCATTCGCAGTGATCCTTAATTATTAAGGACATCGCAGCAAATGAAAACAAAGCACTTAACCTAGAGCATAATCTGAATCAAGAACCTAGGTCGTTGACCGCACCATGAAGTTTTCTTTCCAGAACATCAGAACATAACTGCCCCATCATGTGATAGAATGACATGAGATCTGATAACTGTTCAATTGACATTTTCTCTATCACATTTTTTGCTAAGCTTTCCCTCTCCGCATTTAACTTCAGTCTCTGGGAGTAGGAAGATGCGTTTCTCACAGTTGCACCCATCTGCTTTAACCTAGTCTCTTGTTGCAAACTCAAAGCCGTGTTTGACTGCAAGTAAAAAACAAATCAGTAAGTCCTGATATCCTTAAGTTTTGAGATGAAAGTGTTATTAATAGATAACACTCGGTTATCTATCTGTCTATGATGATAGGTTTATACCTCCAGAAAATCAGCTCCGGGTTCAAGTTCAGAGTTTTTAAATAAATTCCTCGCATTTCCAGCAGCGTATAAATCTCGTGCCAGGGAAAAACTTCTGACTATAACTTTCCTCTTCTTTTCCATTTCTTGATCAAGTTTAAGGGATCTTGGCACACTTGTTGTGCTATTAAGCCTCTTCTGATAAGCTACCACTGCTTTAACAAACTCCTGCAAAGTTGATATATGGCACATAATTAGAACAGGCAAAAATATATTTTCACTTTCTTATTAAGTTACATAGCTTATGCCATCAGGGAAGTCACTGTCTCTGTTCCACTCGTCACTTGGGGGTTCTGGAATGGCAAGACTTAAACTATTATACAACTCGTTTAATTAGCCATCTCAAATATGAAGAAACTCGGCACCCTCATGAAATTAAAGAAAACGGAGTAAATATCTGTTAAAAAATGATACCTTGTAAGCAGCAGGGCATCCTGGATAATCAAATTCATCTGAATCAGGCTTCCTCATTCGCTCCGGGTGAAACTGCAACCCCATTATAAACTTACCCTCATCTGGATTATATGCATCAGGATCATAAAACCCTTCAACCAGCCCATCAGGTGCAAATGCCATGGGCATGAAACGCTGAGCCAACTTTTTAACTCCTTGATGGTGATAACTATTGACCCGAATCTCCATTTCCTCATCATCCAAAGAATCCTTAAACCAATCGCTCAACGGGGTGTTCTTCACCACCTTAACCGCATGCCTATGCCCATCATAATTATCATAATCCATATGCACTACCTTTTGATCTTCAGAACGATTCCTTGTCAATTCTTTACCAATGTCTTGATAAAGAGTACCCCCGCATGCAACATTCAAGACTTGTGAACCCCTACAAATTCCCAAATAAGGGATGTTTCTTTCGAGACAAAGCTTGGCCAGGCTCAACTCAATTGTATCTTTTTCTTTATCAATAGCTGTATCACTAGCATGCACCTTCCTAATCTCTTCTAATTCTTCTAATGACAAACCACAAGTTTCGGCCTGGTAATGAGAAGGATCAATGTCTTCTCCTTCACAAAGAAGAACCCCGTGAATCGGCTCAAAGCTGTCCAATAACATGTGGACCCCAGTTACCCGGGGCACAATTACAGGTACGGCTCCATATCCAACTATAAGATCAAGATGATATTCACCTAATAATTTTTTCAAAAATCCAACATCACCAAGTTAATAACAACCCATTTCAAGATCTTGCATTATTTTTAATATTGAAATATAATCTTACATAATAAATACATTGATGTACATATTGGATTTAAAATCCAATATGATAACTCATATCATGACCGACATAGAATACTTATATTCTTGCATGATTTTTAAGGTCTGTTATTGATAAATACATAAAATAAAAAACACACATGATACAACATATAATTATAAAAAAAGAACAAGAAAAAGTGTACCTACGAAGTCCACAAATTTGTTCTTGCGAAGGCTTCGTCTAGAGACGATTAATACACGAGGTAAAATGACAGAGAGATCATCGTTTGACATGGTACGTTCTAGCCTCTTAGTTTTCTTGATTAATTAGGAGCGAGTAGTATATAATATATGTAATATTATGTGAGTATGTATGTATGTGTGTGTAATATATGTAGTTGGGGTATGTGTGTGTGTATAGTTGTAGAGTGTTCCGGTTCTAATGGAAAGAGGGATATATAGGCGACATACAGGCGCCGCGTATATAAGCTGTCACATGTGTGACTTAGGAGTAATAATAATTAATAATTAAAATTTTCGGTTAAATTTTAAGAAATTAGGATTATGGTTGTTGCTTAATAAATATGCAGGGTGAGATCGACACGTTGTCGAATTACAAATAAGGTTATAAGGCGAGTCAAAGCCATGGATCATGCTCCAACTGGATGCCCATGCATAATTTCATTTTTATATTACCATATTAACGGGAGGAGGCTTTTATTAATTTTAATAACGTGACCATGTTTTTTATATAGTTTATTATCTGGAGGAGGCTTTACTCACTAGACTACAAGTCGTAGTAGGCGGTTCACATAATTGTTTTGCAAAATAATTTGGATTAAAGACCATTTAATGAGTTAATTACGTTTAAGGAACAATAATTTTCTGTAGAAACAAATTTCAGTAAGTTATTCTATGAATATATTAATTCCGTCAAATTTATAGTTTGCTATTTTTGTATAGTAATACTCTCTATATATATCATGTAGTTTTAATATTATATGAAATTAAAACGGACAATTGTTATATTAATTTTGTCTTCATTTAAGTATTCAATATATATGTGTGTGTGTGCACTACAATATTGTTATAAAAATCAGTAATTAATCACGATTAATCACGATTAATCTTTGTTCAATAGTTCACCAAACTAATTAAATTTTCGATTATTTAATTAATTATTCCAATTAATGTCTGATTAATCCATGTTCCATGATTTCACCGATTAAGTCCGATTTCCGTTTTTTACAACATTGCACTACAGTACTAATTTTCCATTAGAATTAATATAAAAAATTGGAAATGAAATTATCAGTATCAATTTGCTTTTGTTTAATTTCATGATAATTAAGATTTTGTAAAAAATTAATATCTAATCCGATTATATGGAAGCAAGTAATTTTGAAAAGCATGATCGAGATCCACTGATGTGGGAATCTTATCTTGAAATATATGTGGAAAAAATGAATTGTTCCTCCCTAAGAATTTTAAGTTAGTTGTTGAATGCATTAATTAATTAATTAATCGAAATGTAGGGCGTCCATGCATGGACGCACGCAACGACGCAAATTTAGATATACTACTATACCATATACTATACTATTAGGCTATTAGTAGGATAATAATAATATAAATGATCGTAAAACATGCATGTATTATCACAAATTTGACTAATGAGTCATCTGGTAGCGGAGGATAACAAGAAATTTAAAGAATATGCCGACTGTTATTCAAGAAAATACTAATGAAAGATCTGGATATGCCCTATGACGATATAAATGTATGATAACTAATTAATACAGTATTTTTTTTTATTGAAATAACTTTTCATTAATGAATTATAACGAAATATAATAATCTTAAAAAAAGAAATTTATTTTATTTACCAAGTTTATCATCTAACCGAAAGACACCCATATTACCTCCGGACATTTAGACAATAACATCTTAATATTTGAAAATAAAATACCACGAGAAGAAGGGTCTCATTAAACACTCCACATGAGCAAAATTCTATGAGAAAAAACTCAAATTAAGGGGGAAAAAGAGTATCCTACTAAATAAAAAAAAAAACATCTAATTACAACAAGGCTATTATGCCTTTTGAAAATCAAAAACTTAAAACTTTCTTTGTTGTTTAGCCTCTATATTTTGCACATATGACACATGAAATCGGCCAACTTCCTACTCTGCTCCACAAGGTATTTTCGTCCATATACATCATCACGTCTTCCTACTTTCGGCATTAAATCTAAGCTACCATTTTTCTCATCAAAATCCTGCTTCCATTCATCTTCCATCTACACGCAACAATTCATCCAATTAATCTTAAAAATAAAAACAAACAAAGATAAAATAAGTCGATAAACGTGTAACAAAAATATATAGTATAAAATTATAGCATAAAACTTTCAATTCATAATTAAAATAATCTAATATGACACAAAATCGTCTTAAACGACATATAACCACCACAGATATGGTCAAACGCCATCAAAAATGGTGATGCCCCGTATAGGTACAAAAGTCATCACAAATGATACTAAAACAGATACATATGATATGGATAAAATTCGAAAGATACGGAAACAGATCTAAAAATTTAGAAAAGTTAAAAATTTCAGATTTGAAAAGAGAAAATATTTTTTATATAAAGAATTGTGATTTAAACTAAAATACTAGAAAAAAGAGTATATTTGAAATTAGGGTTTCAAGAAAAGAACGGGAAGAGTGGAGAGGAGGGTTGGAAAATAGTTTTGGTGTGATTTATAATTAATACAGTATTATATACACTAGGTATTAAATTGAATATAGAACCCACCAAACAAGACTAGCTTGTCCAACTACTTGATGCATTAACATATGAATTATCGGTGAAGTATCTACAGCTAATTATTAATCAGCATGCAGTTTTCCACAAATCAATCAGCAACCCTGTGTTAACTAGGGCTCGAGGGTTTAATATTACCCGTGAACACCAGCCACCAAGACTCAGTAACGTGTTCCAGTATGTATCACGTACACTGTCGTACAGGAAGGATAATATAACGTGTTCCATTAACTTCAAAATCATCGTATAAACATAGAAAACGAATCGGAAACCCAAACCGGTTTAAATAATTAACTTGCACTCTTTTTCGTAATTTCAAGATGTAGTTACAATATGAGGTTCGATTTATCCTCATCTACCATACGTAGAGGGTGCAATGTATAAGAGGTTGTAATAAAAAGACAAAATTAAGTGGCTGCTTCAAAATTAAATTATTAAGAGACTGTATTATTCCGAGATTTCTCAGAATAGATACGCAAGGGTTAGGCTATAAATTTTTTTTACCAAGCATGTTTAAAAGGAGATGATTTTTCTTTACAAAAAAAAGGAGATAGATAATTTGAATTCATGCTCCGTATATGCCTGTTGGTGCTTCTCAAGGGCCATGTTTACGGGCCATCACCCGACACATGTCTAAAAAAATTAGGATAAGTTTCTATATTACGAACCTACAAAGGAAATGAATTTTTATAGCCTGTCTTAATAAAAAGCCAATTATGGGAAAAGAATAAGATCTTGAGATTATAATTTTATTTTTCCGGTTAGAAGAAGATAATAAAAATTATTTAATAAAATTAAAGTTTGCCTATACTTTTGAATTACAGAGTTTTTCAATTTTTATGAGATTTTATTATTAATTTTCAACAACAATATTATTTTTCATATATATCTCAAAATATATAAATATTAAAAATATTATCAAACAATTATTTTAAATAACATTTTTTCTCACATAATTTTAAAAAACAATCTCAATTTGAGATTTAGTTAAGTATACGGAAAGAATATTCCAAACCAGCCATCACTGAGGTTTTTATATTGCCACTCCTTGCTTACAATGTTGACATTGTGTATACATTTACAACCGTACAAATTGAAAGTCTATCGGAAGAAATTAGTGATTACTAATTTAAAGCGGGTTTACTGAAATGAAACTATATTTGCAGATACATCACCCGATATAACACAAATACCTGGCACAAAAGTGATTACTAATCTAAATTGCTTTGGAGCAAAAAAAAAATGCAGATCAAGTTTTGCCTGCATATAAAATAATCGACTGTAGACAGGTAAATATATACTCATTTCATTATTGTCCATTTTATATATTTATATCTAAGCATTAAACAATTGTGACCTGTGACCTTTACTGAAAAAGTTTGGATCCTACTTACCTATCAAGGAGAAAGTATAAAGATAAAACAATGAAGAAATCAAGCAAACACCTAAGCATTCGGAAACATCCTCATTGCTCAGTTTTGCCCCTTAGAATGTCAGTAAAACCACCCCTCATTATTCTTCTAAATCTTGTGTCCTCGGCCGGTGTTTGTGCTGGATCTGGAGCTACTGGAATAGGCTTAGAAACCTCATCCGCTATCGCCGATAAATCACCACTTTCCTTTTTCCCCAGCAAGCGCCCTTCACCAAATAAGCTGCTCACAGAAGATGCAATCCCAAGATGTGCACCCATTACCTTACTAAACGTATCTAATGATCCCCCAGATCTTTCCTTCACAATTATTTCAAGCGCCTCTTTATGTGCTGGATCAAGAGCATCTGAGTCCTTTAACAGATTTTGTATGGATGGTAGCAAATAATCCCGTACACTTGTGGCAGGAAGATCTGCACCATAGCAGGGACAGACACTTGCCAACATATGAAATATGAACTATACGAGAAACACATATCAATGCAGATGATTGAGGCATACTTGCATTCTATGATAAAGATTAATCAATCATCTTTCTAACGCAAGAAGTTTACACGATGGTTGAAGATTTACCAATACTCTACCCATGTATGGGTAAAAGAATAAGGGGTCTCCCTTTTTTTAGGTGTGCCTTAATACACTGCTTATTATAGTATTATTACAAAGATAAATACCATGGTTTGTGTAAGAATTCATTTACGAAGAAATGGAATGATCCCAAAACATTGGGACTACTAAACATTTACTCCCTCTGTTTTTTATATTTGATGTTTGACTTTTCTGCACACATCTTAAAGTGCTTCGACCGTAATAATTATTTTTTAAAAAAAAATTCTGAATAAAAATATATAACTTATACTAAAATTCACAAAAAAGAATTTTTTTTAAAATAATTATTTTAACTATGCAGTCAAAGTACTTTAAATTACGTGCAAAAAAGTCAAACGACAAATATATAAAAACAGAGGGAGTCTAACTGAAAAATATAAGTTCAAACATGCAAAACATACCTGTAGCATCTATAGCACGGATACATTCACAAAATGCATTGGCTCTGTCACGTTTACGTATCACGTCACTTGAAGGAAGTTGTGCAGCTGAAAGTATGCAAATCTTGGACAAAAGATGTATATTTAGTTAAGAAACACTTATTGTAATTTGGGATAAAAAATTGTTTAGAACCAACAATACGTAGAGTTATGTCAAACACCAATAATGTACACGAGAATATTAAGGATATAATCTCTAAATCTATCAGTTGAATGCGGTACAGCAACCACCAATGCACGCACGACAGCGATTGCAGTTTCATGTGATCCATCTTCAAGGAAAGCATCCATTTGAACACGTATTTTGTCAATAATCTACAGAAAAAGAATGCCATGGCTTTTACACTAAAGCTTCTAACCCCCAAAAAAATAATTTTAAATTTGTCATGAGCAGGGAGACCATGTCATTTTTGAACTGCTGTGCTACAGCCCCAAATGCTTCAATGCTTGCATACTTGACATTTAAGTTTTGGTCAGAACCAAGAGTTACAAGAGCAGGCAACACATGCGTTGATGCCACCTTCACATCAATATACGGAACCTGCCGACACAAAACAAACAAGAGTTAGAAATGTATACGAGTATATTAAACGGTATATGAATACTCTAATTCAGAGACAGTCTTACTATGGCTTTCAAAAGATTAGCAGCACTAATTTTCATATTTATGTTGGAGCTCACAACCATTTCCCATAAGATATTAAAAACCATGTTATGATGTTCTTCAAAAGTGCTGCACATTCAAAATGGAAAGTTAGTATTTATATGTTTCAGTAACAAACTGCAAACTCTAAACATATATTCATCTCAGCAATAAGGTACATACCAAAGGAAGCGGACAGAATTAACAATCTCTGCATTCCTCCTCACTGACTGGTTTTCCTGCACAGCATTTTGAACTAACAAATTCCTCAAGTACTCTGTTAAATTTTCATGCTTACTTGGACTTCCTAATACACCAGCCAGAAGCAGAGGTAGGACACACATGGTAGCCAGTCTCTCAGCTACAGAACTTTTAGGTCTTAAACCTGCAGTGCATGGAGAATCAAGATAGTTAGTAACATGATATGACAAGAAATTACCAATTCAGAAATCTGACGACTTAAAACCTTTGATTCTTGATTGAATTCTGTTAGGGATAAACGTGAAATCAGATTTATCACCAACTGCTATCAGAAATACTTGTAGCATAATATTTGTCATATAATCATCCCCAAAAAGCTTAGATACGGTCAGCAATAACTGCATCAAATCCAAGACCATCACTACATAAGAAACAAAGTTGCAGAACAGCAACCATTACAAACAGGAGAGCATACCTTTGTGATTCGACTTCTCAAGTTATCCTCTTTCTGAGGTAATAATGAAGCTAATTGTATCAAAGTCGGGAAGCAATCACAATGTAGCAACTCAAAAGTAGGCCATTCCACATGTCCCCTAATCATCACATCTCTCATGAGACATTGACACACAGTTGCAGGGGTCTAAATAAGAAAGTAACATCCACTTAGGAAGATTCAAAATAGGGCATACCCTGCATACAATTCAAGCAAGGAAGTGGAAAACAGTGTTCCTGCAACATCTGAGGCAGAAGGAAATGGGCAAGTTTCAATCGCTTTTTGGTGCAAAAATGGAAGCACTTCTGCCAGCAATCGCAACAAAACATCAACAGTCCAACGCTCTCTTTCACCCAAAACACGGAGATATGATTCAAGAGAACCTTCAACCCCTGAAACAGGTGGACATCGCTAAAAATAAATTGTGTCAGAAACATTGTAATGGGACAGGCTTTGGTATGAAATGAAATCATGTGTTTCAAAATATATGTTTACCTGCGCGGAGCTCAAGATGTTAGACATTAATACTCGTAACATATTATCCAGTCTGTTAGCCCAGCTTAATAGAGCAGGCACTAATTCTTTGATTGTCGTTTCTACGACAACTCCAGATGGATCACAAACTAACTGAAACATCATCTCCTCCACCTATGACAAGCAAAAGAAGAAAAACTGGAGAAAACTCTAAAACACTTGTGTTATCTTTTTCTTCCTTAAAGCAAACAGATTATGACCATGGAATACTATCCATTGCCTAGACCGTGTAGCTTACATTTGTAGGCAATTCTGTCTAGTCAGATAATCTTCTCCATGATTGCCTCGAAGCATAATTAGTGAAGCTGACCTTGTAATATTTGTCCGTAGTTGGAAAGAGTGGAAGCAACAGAGTCAGATTGCGAGCAGCAGCTTCACGTACGACAGTAGCAGAATCCTCTATCAGCTGCTGCAGAATAGACAAGATGAGTGAATCACGAATCTCCGGCCGCACAAATCCTGCAAGCTCTCCGCATGATTGAGCAACAAGCAGCCTGCGTTCCTCATACTTGTGATTAATCTGCATAACAGGAATCAACCAATATTACATATAATTTTTAGTCAGATATAAATGAGAGTTCTACTTGATCAAGATGATCTCACTTGTTCCCAACACTGGGGAAGCAGTTCTGTTTCTGTTCTCATCTCTCCCACATCCTTAGCAAGAGTAACACAGGCCTGGACACAACATAAATCTCAGCAACCTGATTTACCCAAAAATAATAATAACACCATGTATTCTAGGTATTAATCAGAAACTTAACATCCATAATGATTCGTCTCTGTTTTTCATCTGGACGTTTAATTAAGTTAAACAGTGTATGTGTCAAGGAATCCCGTGTACTGCTATCTGGATGGCGCTCAATTGCACACATTATCAGGGGAAGAAGCTCCTACAGGTAAAAAAAATACAAGATTTCAAATAAATAACTACATCATCACAAGTCATATGGAGCAAATAATATGATACTCAGTAAACATACCTCACGATGGTTGATGAGAACATACGGAACTATCTTAGGTAACGCATCAGACAGTATTTGAATGGTTAAAAGACCCTGGTTTCAAGGAAACAGAGTGCTGTCATAAATATATCACTACTTACACATGGAAGAAAACAGTTACCAAATGAGTGGAAAAAACAAACCATCTTCTCAATATTAGCTTCACCCAGACTATCTGTTTTCAAAAGCAACCCATTTTCATCACGGGGTGATCCAGCATTGTGTTTGAGGGTATTTTTAGCTTCTTTGATGAGCGAACTTTCATACGAAGAACTGATTGCAGGCTCTTCTAAAACTTTTTCGAGTTTAATGGAGATTCCACGACTTATACCAAGTGACACAGATTGATTATCTTCACTTTGTAAGGCTCCGGCTAAAAACTGAACTGAAGATTTTGTGGAATTTATTTCACGCAACTTAACATCAACATTTGCTTCCATCATCTCATCTTTATGCCCTAGAGGTTTTACAGAAATGGATGTTGCAGCTTTTAACTGTTCTAATTCCATTTGCAATGCCTCTATCTGTTCCTTGTAGCTTTCCAACGGCAGTGATTCAACTTGCTCCACATTACTTTGGACTAAAAGTTGTCCTGATCGGGTTCTTTCAATGTGCATTTTAAGTGAAGTAGTTTCAGCTCTGTAATCATTAAGCTCTTTTCTTTGGTGATCCAAGGATTGCTTTAAATCTTTCACCTGAAACATGAGCAATTCTACAGTTGCGTGCCTGAATCCAAAAAACAATGCTTGTTAATAGATAAATGGTGAAATTATTAATATTACCAAGATTTCCTTTTCCTTGATATTATTCTGCAGAGTTTCCAATGATTTGGTTAACGCCATAACTTGCCCATCCGCCAAATCTTTGTTTTTCATCGAGGCCTGCTTTTCAGTTTTCAGTCTATCGTTTTCTTTTTGCAAAGATTCATGCTCTCTAAGTATGGCAATTTTCTCCTGCACCATTAGAAATTTTCTCATTGATGTGCAGTTCAGGACAAGCAACCACTAACTGATACATTATACAGTACTTCATAATTACAAGCATGCTTTCTAAAAATATATATACCACGCATTCATGTACACCAATGCTATGTTTGTCCCTTGGGATTAATAAACCCCAGACCAATAGTTTACTCGCTCTAAATTTATAGGCAATTTTTAGTTCATTTCCATGAGATCTGTAAAACCTAGGAAGCGGGTGGGATTAATCTCCCTCAATATGTACTAGAAAGTGATAAAAAGTAGTCCATAAAATTATTTTAAAAAATGAAGTATGACACAAGTGCAAATTTACAATAATCCTTGCAAACAAACATATCCTACTTGTGTAAATGGGAAGAGAATGGAGATTCCAAAAGTTAAGCAAATAAGATAACAGAAAAGGGTAATTTCACATTCATAAATCAGATTTCATCACAAACATGATGACAGTTGTCAATTTGAACCCCTAAGGTCGTATTGTCAATTCAGGTCAAATTATCAGCAACTTCAAATAAACAGAATTTTAATACATCAACAACTGGTCTGTACTCTTTAAATGCAATTTTCCATGGGATTATCAAAGTGGGTACAAAGAACATTGCCTTCTGCCAATTCCAATACATGGACACCTTAATAAGGGAATGGAGCTATGGACTGCAATATTAAGAGTCTGTAGCACCAAACCAACCTTGTAAGAAAGATAAAATAGGAGAGATAGTTTCTTAATCAGTAATTAACAGGGATAAACAGTAACATGTGGTTCAAAAGAAACGTTTTCTATATAATTTGATCATTATAAGTAACCGACATATAAAAAACTCCTTGAGAGTACAAAAAGAAGAACAAGAACTAGCCTACCCCATGAGTGTCTGAAGAAGTACCTCTGCAGCCTCTGCCGTCGATGAAAGGTACTGGTAATAGTAATGGCGCAAAGCATCTGGAACAAATGCAGGTGACTTGGGCCAAACATCTAGGTTCTGGTCTGTAACCTGCAGTAAACACATCAGAGTATAATAATGCTAACAAATTGTCGTCAAATATGTACATGCATTTTAATAAACTCATTCACACCACTAAAAGCTTATATAAATAGTCAGGCATATAACCTAAATATATATATGTTTCTGAAACAGTAAAAGACCAGATAATAGCAGCACCTACCTTCATGCGATACACAAAAATAGCATAAACTGATTGTTTTGCGGTTAAAGTATAATCGAATGGGCTCACTTATTAGTTAGAAGTATTGTCTATTCTATGTGTGTACTTGGTCATCTAAGAACTAAGACTTGTCTAATAAAACTTAAAACAATTTCGCATAACCACGTGAAACATAATGGTAGTAGTTCTGTTTCCCTATTTTTGTATTCGGATGCTATAAGTCACATGTGTGTAAATTTTTGGATATTTTACCTCTTCGTAAAATGTCATTGCAGTGAGACGGTATCCTGCTAACAGCAAATACTCTTTAACAGCACAATTAAGATCTCTACGTTCATTCTCCTTTAGAGGGCCCAACTCAGAAAAGGAAGTGTCGCTCTTCCGTAGTTCAGGATCTGGTTCATAACTTGCAGAAGCATCTGAAGGCGACCCTGCACAAGACATGGAAGTAACTCACATTGCAAAAAGTAAATTGGTTCCTTACCCATGTAGAACACAAATTACTAAATTAGCATTAGGGTAAACATCTTATGATAAAACACAAGTTAACAGTTTTACATTTCTGTCATATATCCACAAAATTTAATCAAGAAAGTAACAACATTACAAATGAAAACAAGTAGGAAACGATGATAAAATATAGGCCTGAGACTCTTCTGACACAGCTTATTGCATACTGTGACTCATTCTTTGGCACAAATGTACACCCTACGATCATGGAAATATTTAAAATAGGGGATGAAACGGACAATATAAAGCAGCAATGCAAAAATGAGTTAATCCAACATAATGGTTTTCTGCCAAACTGCCAGTGGAGAACACATATTATGATCAAGAGTAACGTACTATCTGACATAATGTTGATAAAATATGCTAAGAAATTACCAGATACATAACACAATGAAATTTTCATAAGAGTGTGCACATAATCATTCTTCAGAGACTTCATATCAAAATCAATAGTCTACCCATCAGAGAAATTAAAACACTTTCATCTTGGTGTAGGTGTGGCGTTCTTTTAAATGCACCTTATGGCAAAAGAAAATTTCCATCCACCTACAGTCCTCAAGGAAAAAAAAAAAGCATGCATGTGAAGCAGAATTGAGACATACCATTCAGTTCAATCAGTGTGGTGTCAGTTTTCTTTTGCAGTTCACCCTTTAATTTTGTAGCATCTTCTTGGGCTAAACGAAGTTCATACTCAGTGATCGCTAGCTTTTCTACCAGTGCTTCTTTTTCCTCTAGCAAATTTTGGGGGTCTGCAACTGGCGCCATGAATCAAAAGAAATTGCACAAGAATTGATAAGAATGCATAGTTCACCATATGAAAAATCAGAGATTTAGTATCAGACTATCAGCAATGGCTTTTCGCATGCAGTGGCAAGATAGATTCGCCAAGTTCAATGTTTCATTAACAAATTGCAGGATTTTGATTAGGAACCAACTGAAAGCTTTAAAGATACTAGCATACTAGTAACTACTAAATACTGAGACCATAATTCACAACCGTATCCGTGTACACTGTACACTAAAACTTATTGACTGTTTATACCAATACCAAGTAATAGCTGTACTCCCCAGGACCTAACTAGTAAATCTTAAATATTTTTCTAAGTTTGATGATGCAACATCCTTAGACTTTTTCATCTCATCCTAAAGCCCGTCTCA
Organism: Oenanthe sinensis; assembly: GCA_028671895.1. Classification (NCBI taxonomy): domain Eukaryota; kingdom Viridiplantae; phylum Streptophyta; class Magnoliopsida; order Apiales; family Apiaceae; genus Oenanthe; species Oenanthe sinensis. The sequence continues at coordinate 42,828,241 of CM053805.1, read as the reverse complement.
GGAGGATGACATAGTCCTAAAAGAGATTGCTAGGTTAGAATCACAATTCACATCTATAGACACCCACTCCCGACCCAACACAACCCAGTCCTCTTCTATATTACAATGGGCATACATACTGGAAATGGACAAGTCCTTGCTGATATATATTAGGATAATATGTGCTGGGAAGGATGGAAGAGGGTACCTCATATTGATTCTTTGGTGTAGGCCTAAAGTCCGCAGAAAACGCTAATCCTAACTTCTCCATTTTCCACTAATCTAATTATATTCTTATTTGACCAAAAATAAAGCCAAAACCACAACAGTGATCTACATTCCCCAATTAATAAGTGATTCCACCATGTCTTTCTCGCCAAAAGAAGATAAATAAAGTCAAAAGTAAACTGCATCTTAAGATCAACACTCTCTACATGAAGATAAATCCTAAACACTAACAGATAAATCAATACATATATAATCATACTACTCAAAATAATGCATATCACCTGAACACAAATCCGAGTCCTTGGCAAAAATCTCCTACTGAAGCATTATGAATCAGACATTTTAGGTTTCGAAAGATTGTAATCCATTGTTCTAAGGCTATAAAGTAAGGAAAGGTAACAAATAAATTACACAATAGTACAGATAACTGCAACAAATTTAAACATAAGCAACAATACACAATGCTCGGATCATACTGACATACGAGCAACTATTGCATATGCGTGTGTATAAAATCACATAAGAAACAGTATAACAGAAGATCAGAAGTTGATAAGGTGTATATAGATACAGATACGGAGAGAGAGAGAGAGAGAGGGAGGGAGAGGGAGAGGGAGAGAGGGAGCGAGCGAGAGAGAGAGAGAGAGAGAAGACCTCGAAGAGAATTGAAGCGAGAGATCTGATCGGGAGGAAATTGAGAAGGATTTTCAAAGAACTGTTTGAGGCGCATGGCATGAGCATCGCGGCCGTCGTCGAGAAGCTCGTGAAGAAGCTCGAAAGCCGATAACAAGTAATTCTCTTCCAACAGAAAATTCACAACGCAATTACACAGCGACGCCTTCTCCACGTCCATCTTCGCGATCGATTTCGATTCACTTTCTCTGTATTCTCCTCCGCATTGAAATGCTTCTATTCAAGCCTGTTTGAGCAATAATATCAACCCAGTTGCTCTTGCACCTGCTCTTCTTCGCAAGAGGCCAAATTGTCAAATTGTTTTTAATCACTTAAATCTCAACCCGACCTGGGTTCTATTCATTATTCAACCAACTAATTAAATTATTTGGATCTTTTATTAAAGTGCACAAACAAATACAAACTTTTTAGTTATAAATTAGTAACATTAAACTAAATAAACAATATTCATATAGTATTTGGTATTTTCCTGTATACGTCTATAAACATACAATTTTTCAGGATATTTTAATAATTTTGTTTATATTTTTTATATACTTTCATCTAGATATATAATAGTAAAACATTTCTATATATTTATGTTGTATCAAAAAAAGTTTCTTATTATTAAACACGTCATGTTTAACACATTTATGTATTATCTAAAATTAACCTAAAAAATTGTATTGACCAAATTTTTAATTAAAAATTACACAAAATAATAATATGTTATGAATAGTCAATTTTTAGTTAATTGTTGGGCATGCGCATGCCTCCATTTTTTACGGTTGCAAACTTATATATTTGAAACAGAAATTTTATCCAATCATTCAAAGTGAAGAGTCGTCGTAAAAAGAGTAGAGAAAAAAATATATTAATTGAGTGGTGATTTTAAACAAATAATACTTGAAAATAAACTATTAAAATGGTAGTAACATCTTATATAATTCTGAATTAATGATACGGAAAACAATATGTAGAGGAGTAAAATGCCATGAAGAACCTTGTACCTCCAAAAACCACTTAAACTTTAAAATAAAATAAACAAATTAATAAATCAATCAAAAACCATCAGACACAACCAACACTTCTACAAACAAAATAGTATAGCAAAAAAGATAAAACAGTTTCTACACATTAGTTCGTTTATTTTGCACCGATGTTCCATGCAGTGGGGTTGAAACCTCGGATGATAATACTTTTGTTGTTTTTGCCATGGCTTCGTACGGGGGAGTCGTTGCAGGTGCCGGAGGTTGACTCTTGTATATCTGAGCATAAGCAAGATCATCAGCAACAACTTCAATATTGCTACTAGTAGTAACCAATGGACCAGAAGCTGCAAAGAGTGATGGTTGATGTGATTCCAGGGGATCCAAAAGTAGTTGTTTCTGTGGGGGTTCCAAAAGTTGTTTCTGGACGGGTGCAGCACTCCAATAACTGTTTGAGGTTAACTCAGGTAGAACAAGAGCCGGTGTGGCTTCCCTATAGGCTACTTGGTTGCTGAGCAATGAAGATTGAGGATGCAAAGGAGGAAGGCTTGGTGCAATGGTTGGTGCATTAGTCAAGTTATGGGAGGCAGACATATTGTAGGATTGAGTAGGCCTATTAGGCAATAAGTAGACTGGATAAGGAGGATTAGGCGGACTAGGTGGATAAGGGACATGCTGCTGAGGCTGATACATGTGGGGCTGAGGCACGGGATAGTAAGATGAGAATGGCAGTGGGCCTGTAGGGTATTGCTGCGACATGTAATGACCACCTGAGTGAATGTATTGGGTCTGTTGCTGTAAGTTTTCTTGCAAGTTTTCTTGTGATGCAGGAGGCGAGTGATGTATAGAAACATGAGCAGCATTTTTCATTTGGATTAAAGAAGATGGTTCAAGGATGATACTTTCTGGTTTCACAGCGTCGGAAGATACTTTCGCATCTGAATAAGGGACATGAACCACTAGGTCTTGGGAAAGGCCAATCTCTGGACGAGAAACAGCACTTGCAACACTAATATCACTGGCAAACATAAACAATTAGATAATTGACAAAAATTCATATTATAGATATGCTCAATACAATATTATCTCTAGTTCTAAATCCTGGCTACTACTACTAGAATAATGAAGAATAAGTGAAAATAACACATCAAAATAATTAGTGTTTATAGTCTCCAGCACCTATGTAAAATTAAAAATAACCTCATATTGGGCGTATAAGCTTTACATGGGCATACTATCATAATCAATTCTCCGAATCTTGATTGCCCTAAAAATATTAATTTGGTCTTGTTGGAAATCACACAATTATTAAATGCATTTTATTAGTAAACCCGCAATCCATTCGGTCAAGACAAGTACCTTTCTCTTTCATCCCACATGGAATTATCTTTATTATATTAGACAAAAAAGTTGCTTGATGCTCCAAAATTACCATGATGAGAAGTGATTCAAGCTAGATAATATCGATCTTGCCTACACGTATGGATCTAGAAACCTAACCTAATGGGGCAAAAAACACAAGAGAATGGCAAAAAAATGAAAAAAAAATTGACTCAAAAACAGCAAGTTGCAAAAACTTGAAACAAAACTTTTTTTTAATGAGGTGCACTAAATAAAATCATTAAGATTAGTATTACGAGTGTATATAATATATATAATGGAAAAGTTACTGGGGGCAATTACCCCCACTACACATAGTGTAGCTCCGTCCCGGCTTGCCTATATTGAGCTAGTAAGGCAAATAGGATTTTTTTTTCTAAAGACAAAATCAGATATTCATCTCTGAGGTAAATGGGATATTTAAGGCTTATATTTTTCCTATTTCCGGATTTAAAACTGATGGAGTAACTTAATAGGAATCAACAAGTACCTACCTCATGCTTATTCACATCTATCCCAACAAGTAACGAACAACAAGATGTAACCAATTATGCAACAAAAAAACACTACATACGTTTCCAATTAATTGTATAACATCACTTTGAACGTCATAATGAGCATAGTTGTATCACGTGTAGCAATAAAAAGTGCATCAAATTCAACTCCCGAAACCAATTTCATTGAATACGACAAGAAAGTGATATCTATTACTTGTAGAACTTGCCATAGAAGTCCATATCACAACATTATAAAACTATGATGCTCCAATATGATGGTATTAAAAGTAGAAATCATTTATGCATGCATCAGACTCATGAAGCAATATAACCCGTAAAGATCCTATTTTTAACTTACCTACATTACCTAGAAAACCAAATTCATCAAAAACATTTGAATTAAACATTACGAAACACACACGCGTACACACAAGAATATGAATTATACCTATTATGAGAACCCGAAGAAGCCACCGTAACCTTCTTCTTGTCGTCCTCACCAAAAGCCCCAATAGTAGGCAAAGTAGACATAGAAGTAGAAGACCCAGTAGACCCAAAAGAAGAATTGTTCTCCAAAACCACAGACTCCGACCCGAAATCCATCAACCCGTTTTTCCCATCCCCGCCACCATTACCATTCCTCGCCCCCTCACTACCTTGTACATCCGAATCAAGAAGCCCAAGCCCGTCAAACTCCAACAACCCATGACCCACATCCTCGCTCTGCCCTCTAATCATCATACTACTCTCCAACGCATCATTAAACCAAGTCTCGGATTTCGGGTCAAGTAAAACCGTACCCACAGACTCGGGTTTTGTCTGAAAAAGAAACAATCTGATACGAGAAGGTGTATTGGAACTCACTGCACGCTCATGCTCCTCAATCATATTCTGTAGATCTTCATCAGTTGTAACAGAAATCAAAGAATCAATATCCTCGCTTGGAATCTGGTACTTAAGAATAAAAGGACGGTTATTGAAAAGGGTTCGTGACAGGTGGGCCATGAATGTGTTGAGATTGGCCAGGGTTGTGCGACGATCAACGGCCACGATTCGAGTTTCACCGCAGGAGTAGAATAAGGATCTTTTGTCGGCGCGGGGGATTATTTGACCACCGTAGCTACACATGAGGCGGAGCTTTGTGTTTGGTAACGGTGGAAGAGTGGTGTTTGATGATGACATGTCCATCGGAGAGGTTTAGGGGGTGATATATATATATATATAGATGTATGTATAGTTATAGTAGAATTAGGAGTCCGATTTGTTTCAGGTTGTAAAGGTGGTGTTTTTTAAGTATTTGTTTGGTAGCTAGGTTGTAGCTGTAAAATGGAAGTAAACCATGGGAATATTCAGGTCAGTTTTTTTTTGAAATTATCAAAAATATTACTACTTTTTAAGGGTTTCTTTTGGTAATTTTACGATTTTCTGAATTTTTTTGTAGAAATATGGTTTGCAGTTAAAAATAATCAAAATTGTTTTTAGTTGTATTTAAGGTTGTTTGACGTTGTTTTTTATTTCATTTATGGTTGCATTTTAACTTTAATCGTTCAACTAGTTAAGCAATGTATTATGTAACCAAAAAATAATTATTTTGACTAAATTTTAAAGTTGCATTTGTAGTTGATTTCAGGTGCAAATATGATTGTAAAGTTGCAAAATCGTATTTTTACAAAAAAAAATTGAAAAATCGTACTTTTACAAAAAAATCGTATTTTTACAAAATATTTTTAAAAAAAGTCAGTATTTTTGCAAAAAAAAAGTTTACCCTTAAATATTTTTCAAAAAAACCTTTTTTATTTATATAAATGTTCCAATTAGTTTGGTTTTTAAATTTCAATAAAACTTTCATCTATCATTTTAATCGAAAATTAAATCTTTTTTATTATTGATATAAATATTAAACTCTAATATGTGTATTTCATTATGTAAAGAATTTGATATATCATTTTTTATAATGTTGATTATCAATTTATTGAGTTTTCATACTTTATCAGTTAAGTATATTTGAAGTTAAAAGATATGATTGTGTAATGAGTTAATAGATTATTTAAAATAAATTTTTTTAAAGAATATATAGTTTTAGATCATTTATTAATTATATAATATTTTTTATGTTTTTATAAATTATAAGTTATAAAATAATTAAATTATTTAGATAATAATTTAAAATTAAAATTTATAAGTTTTTACATTAAATAACTTCATATCATAAGTAGTTTTTATATGGAAGCTTTATTTTTAAAAATATAAATATTTAAATTTAAGAAACCAAATTAAATGACACTTCAAGTTAAAAATCTTCTTAGGCCATAATATCATGACAATAAATTTGTTATATATTTATTATATAATTTATAGTATTCGCATGTAATTAGAAATCTATAAACATTCATATTTATACGTATTTTAAGTTCTCTAATTAAATTCACTTTGTACGCATATATACAACTAGATTGAAATAAATAAATGAGCAACATCACAATTGATATTCATATAATTAATTCCAGTCGTAATCTAATGTTCAGAAGTTTCAGTTGAACCAACCGATATTGAAGGAACTGATACACTCGTAATATGAACAATCTTCCATTATAAAATGTGAGTTTTTATGAATTTCATCATCGACCCAATTTTGATGCGGGCTTTCTAATCCCAAAACATCAATTGAATTATTCAGAGATAAAATAACAAATCAAAAAATATCAAAACATATCAACCGCTCTAAAAAGAGGAGAAATAAACACCTAAAAAATTGGGTATAACAACAATTCTCGCAAAACAAGGATGATTATTGAAAGAAAAATAAGAATTATGATGATTAGGGCTTGTTTGGTTGCTTGTAACCCAACTATATAATTTAGACTTCCATGGTTACACTGTTTGGTTATATGATTTTTAAAATAAACAAATGAACTTATAGTTCCAAGGTATCTAGGGTTACTGTAAAACACCGTAACTCAGTCACCTAATCCACTTGTAGTCACTCGCAGTTACATACTCTATCTATTATATTTTATAATTAAATTTTTATTTAATTCTATAATAGTTCATATTATTTTATTTATTTATGTGTAAAATAAATTATAATACATGCATATTTTCTAAACAACAATGTCAAATATTTATATTTTTAACCTTTTATATACAATTTTTAAAATAGTTGTATTTAGATTTTAATTAATTTTGTATCAATATGATTATTATCAGCAGTAAAAATAAAATAAAATATTTGAAATTTCAAATATTTTTATTTCTAGTTTTTTATATTTATAAATGTTTTATAAAACAATTTTATAATAGTTTATAATTAAAATTTTAATTATATTTACAGTAGTTTGTAATTAAATTTTATTTATTTTTATAATAGATATATATATTTTAAATTACAACTTTGAATGTTTTAATTTTTAAGTTTTTATTTAATATTTATATAAAAGTTCATAATTAATTTCAACAATATCTTTATATAAATAAAATTTATTATTATTATTATTATTAAAACTGGAATTTCTTTAAAACATGTAAATAATTAAAATAAAAATAACTATGTAACTTGAAGTTACAACCAAACATAGTTTTTAGTAAGTTAAGGAATTTTAGAATTGTAACCTACTTTCTAGAAATTTTAAGTTCATGTGTAATCCTTGTAAACAAACGAGACCTAGGAGAGAAAGAAAAACAAAAGTGAATTTGCGAGAAGGAATAAGGCTTAATTGATGAATAGAAAAATAAATCTGCATATTTTTTTGTGAGGTATAGTTGAAGTTCAACTCTCATTAAAACTTAATTATTTTTTCCTTTTAATCATGTTAAATATTCTCCGCTACAAATGTTAAACGTATCAAAGTGTTAGGAATTGTGGTGTTAACATTGTAATCAACTAATATCTTACTTAGATTAATTAGAAATTAACTACGTAAAATATATTGTCATATACATATTGACAGTCTGTTTAAAATGACACTTGTAATAGTATGTACAAAAAGGCAAGTAGGTGATAGTAAGTATCAATGGTTGCTATCTTGTAAAAATGTAATAAATGATCTATGAAGTAGAAGTTCACAAAGTGTTCATGCACAGCATGGATCAAATCATTGACAGTAACATTCTACAAACTGAAACCTACAACAGCATATTCAAGTGACAGCACCTTTTGAAGCAACTGACAACAACTATTCCTTCGATAGTAAATTTGGCGGAGAATGGAGATTCTAAGACAGCAAGTTTTACTGACAACAACTATTCTTTCGACAGTAAACTTGGCGGAAAATGAAGATTCTAAAACAGCAAGTTTTACTAACAGCAACTATTCATTCGACAGTAAACTTGACGGAGATTGACAACAAGTTTCTCTGATAGTAACCTTGGCGGGGTAGTTGACAGCATGTTTGGCAGGATAATTGACAATAACTTTGGATAATAGCATGGTTTAGAAGACTGACAAGCTTGATAGTAAAATATGCGGAGTCGAAGATGTTGTCACCAAAGAGAAGCTAAAGGTTGACAGTAACCTTTTGGTGAAACTGACAGTCTGTTTCAAGTAGCTAAAGAGAAGTCTGTTTCAAGTACTTTTTGGTTTAGAAGACTAAGTACACAGATTGATCTTGACAATTCTATCTAGTATATCAAGTCTACTACTGCAACTTGAGAAAAAGCAAGTAAAAAGATAAAGCATACTCAAGGAGTCAAGAATGTGAAATCTTCTCAGAGCAACTTTATCTGCAAATGGAATGAAGACAAATTTGAATAAAAAAATGAATTTTTTATTTCAAGCATTGTCCTAGGAACAAGGGAAAGTACACTTGTAAGTGAGATATGTGTTTTAACATAAATACATATATCTCACAAACATTTTTCCTTATGCAACTGAGCTTAACTTTTCTCAAGTATAGAAACACTAACAATATCTTGTTATTGTATATGTTGAAGCTGGAAACTTCTTCTAGTCAGTTGTAGCATAAACAAAAAATAATAAAATTAATTTTTAAAGTAAAACACCTTTCTTCATTTAAATTGCTTACTGTTGTTTGCATTTGTCGCTTAATATTATTACTTCTTGTTTGTTGTTAGCAAGATAAGTGATAAAGTATCAATTTGCATTCAACCCCCCTTCTGCAATACTCTTAACATTTAACACAAAACACCCTATATTTTCATTATAAAAGATAATATATCATATCCCAGGATAGGAGATTAAGAAAATATGTAATACTCTTTTTCAAAAAAAATAAAAAATTATGTAATATTGATTTAAAAAATGTGTAATTTATAATATTTTTAATCTTTAAATCAATTCCTGAACAGTTAATATAAAGATAATATATCGACCAAAATCAGGACAGGAGATTAAGAAAATATGCAATACTGATTTAAAGAATGAGTAATTTGTAATATTTTTAATCTTTGAATCAGTTGCTGAAACAACATCGAGTTTTTATTAATAATCACGATTTGATCTTTATTGTCCGCTGTTATTAATCGCGAATCGTTTATGTTCTTTTAATAATGCGAGCTATGATTATTAACAACGGATTATTCCTATTTGTTTTAAGTACTAGCCGTTCGGATTTAATCTAAGAATTAGGAACCAAAAAAATCATCCAACAAATAATTGACCTAAATGAGCTCCCAAACATATAATAAATAAAAAATATCTTAAACTTACAAATATTATCACTTGATTTGGCGTCTTTCAACTTTGAAGTAGAGATCAGTGTGACACAGTCAGTCAGTCACACAAACTACAAGAGTATGGGTCATGTTATTATTTTTTTTTATTTCCTCCACCTATCTAACAAACTAATTACCAGTATTCTCTTTATTTTTTTATTATTAATAAATTTCTTTCTTATCCTTGTTCTTATCAAACTGTACTTCTCCGTGTACTGTTCTTTTCTTTTCTCAATTTCAATATCTTTTTATTTATTACAATTTTATTATTTACAGTAGAAAAGTAAAATACTCCTATAATATGAAATATGAAAATAAATTATTTATAAATATAAAAATTATATCAAATTCATTTAAATTATAATATTATGTTCAATATTAAATAGGTATACCATCATCCATTATATCCTATACTAAAATTAAAGTCTTCTCACATGTTATCTCCGTTCTTTTCCTCGCGACTCTCGTAGCCTCTTTAGAGCTTATACCTTATTTTAATTTTAAATTGAAAAATATTTGTTTGTATAATAAGTTAGAAACTCACTTAAAATTAGGAATAAGCCAAAAACAGATTTAAAATTAGAAGTACGTATTAGGTATTTTTTTCAGTGACTTGTTTTTTTTATTTTTCTATTTTGATAAAAATTATCTATATGTTATAAATTACTTATAAGTCACTTTTATTTTTATTTTTATATTTTTTAAAACTCATAAGACACTTATAAGTCAAAATTATCCAAACATACATTTTAAACTCCCGACTTATCATTTTAAGTCATTTTAAGTCATAAGTCACAATTTGAAATTTAACCAAACAAGCTCTCATATACCTTTTTTAGTCTTTCTCCTTTTAATAATAAATTTTTTTCTTGAATATATTATTTTTAAACTCATTTTACCTTGTTTTTATCTCTAATCTCACAGCCTTTCTCTTGGACCTTTCTCCCTTATTATCTTTAATTTACATGTTTCAAATAAATTTTATATGTTAAAATAAAGTTCTTAGTGGATTAATTTTTCTATCCCTTTGTATCTTATATGCTTAGATAACTTTTCTAATATCATATTTATATTAATATGACAAGTTACACCCATAAATCATGTCAATTATATTACAATAGTGATCAAATAAAAAGCAAAAATATAGTAACTAAGTATATATAAGTTATTTGTATAAAAGTAAATCGTATTTGGCTAATATTCATACATAATATATAAATAAATTATTATAAATTATATTGTTTATATTATTTGTAAAAAATTGTGCATTTGCACAATATTATCCAGTGATATATACTTTTAAGTACAAAGCAGAAACAAACATACGAAATGCCGAAGAATTGGACATCGTCATCCACATGACCCATGATGCTCCCATAACCAACTAGTAAACTACTGGCTACTGCTCCTGGTTCTCGGCCCATCACAGGGCCCGAGTAAACGAAGAGAGAAGATATAAACATATTTGGGTCATTTGAATTTAAACTAAAATAATGTGTCTTTCACATTGTTTTAAAAATTGATAATTAATCTATATATTATAAATTGTTGGATAACCAATTTATTAGATTTGATACCCATATTTAGGCACGGATGAAATTTATAACTTTAACTTGACTCATTGAATAATCCATATTTAGGTTCAGACAAAAATCCATATTCTTAATTAACTCATTTTAATTATTATTAATAATGTGATATATAAGATTATGGTAATATTCATTTATCAAAATTTGAAATATTACGGTAAGTTCATTAATGTAAATTATATCATATAACATGTACAAGTTCCATATATATATATATATATATATTTGGATAAAATTTATAGTATTAATTTTTTATCTAATACCCGTATCAAATATCAAATACTGATATAACATAATAAATTTTTTTACGTAAGAATTGATATACACATAATTAAATAACAAATTTTAAATATAATTGATATTTGAACGTAAAGAAATAATATAATATGAGTAAATTATTATAAAAACATATAAAAAATATTATAAGTAATTTGAAAAAAGTGATTTTGAATAAAATTTAAGAGATGCAGAATTTTAAATAAAAATTAAATATGAATTACTATACATAAATTATTATTGTATGAGTAAATCCTAAATAAAAACTAACACATATAAATATTGTAAATAATAATAAGGAAGAAATTAAAATATTTAAAATAAATAAAAAATTTAAATTTATTATATTGAAATTTTAAATTTTAAATTGCTCAATATAAATATTTATATATTATTTTATATTTATAATAATAATAATATATATTAATATATATTATAAATTACTCGTATGCGTAGCACGGACAAATAATCTAGTCACCTGTTCGGTAGCCCACCCAACTTATTAAATTTTCGATTATTCAATTAATCATTCCGATTAATGCCCAATTCATCCGATTAATCCATATTCCTTGATTTTGCCGTCTAATTCCGATTTTTTGCTTTTTACAACACCGGTCTTTCATGAATTAGAGTGAATAACTTAAAAAAAAAGAATTAGAGTGAATAGTTATAAAATTATATAAATTTCAAGCGATTTGAATGACTAAAAAATTTAATAAATAGATAATTATTTTATTTAGTAAATAAATGTAGTTTAAAAATATAAAGTAAAAATTAATTTTATTAAAATGTCATATAAATTATGATATTCAAAAAATTAAATCACAATCCATACGTGAACTAAATTTATGTAATAAATGTCAAATTAAACTTATACCAACTCTAGACTTAACAATTTAGCTATTGTATATTTTAAATTTTAATGGTCATGTTAAATTTTTAATATTTCATATAATAATATAGTATAGAACTATAGATTAGCTAAATTATTTCTATCCTGATTTCACCATTGAGACCAAACAACCGTAAAGAACAATTGCAATAAATAACTATGCAAAACTCGGTACCTGATGGAGTTGATTATGTATAAAACTTGAATACTATATAGTACAGAGTATTTGTAAATATATAAAGTTCACAAATACATATTCTGGAAACAGATGACCTATAATAATATAGCACCGAGAACTTGGACATATATACGTACGACTGAGATTCTGAGAATTGAATGTGTCAAAATTTGCTTTGATTTTTATTTTTAATTAATTTATGAGACATTGGAGTGTTTGTTAGAATAAAAATTAATATTATAATACACACCGAGCAAACGTCATGAAGAAAATGGGTATATTACATTATTTTATGCATCAATTATCATTTGTGTAATCAGTGATCACAATTAGAATTTTAAATAAGTCACGAATAAATTCATTAAAAATGTGATTAACTTTAAAGAAAATATGATATATAAAATTTATAATTTTTTGAAGTCTAAAATTCAATCTATTTCCGACGTGATTTGCCACAAATAATTATATGCAATTTTTTTGCACCTCTTACGTATATATTTTATTAGTTATGCCCCATCCGCAGGTTAAAGAGAACAACGTACGCAATTAAAAACATGATTTAATATAAAAAAATAAAATTCAATCAAAATTTTATTAACAAAGGCAAATTTGTAAATTATGCTTTGTCATCCCATAATTTTAAATTTAATTTTCAAAGATTAAATTAAATGATTTTGAATAAAAATATCTCAATTAAAATAAAATTTTATAATCTCAAAACTATTAAATTTATGGAGGAACCAGTGTATAAGTTCTGAGTTGAATCAAAAGTTTTTATAACATATATATACTACTAAAATTTTATACACTCAGTTACTCATCCGAGGTCGACATTATAAATTTAGAGCGAGAGGTACTACACGCCACGCCAACTATGCATGAGAATTTGTACTTTGTTGATCTGACTTTTCTACAATAATCTTTTTCATTTATTAGGCCGAACCGTTTGTTTTGACTTGGTTCCTGCTCAATCAACAGTCTCATGTTTCCCAATATATATCCACCTGCAACAAGATCTGCATGTTCTGTAACTCTACAAGTCTCTAAACAGCAACTGATATAGAAACAAAAAATGGAGAAATTCTCATCACGTTCAGTAAGAGAGAGCCTGAAGGGATCAAGAAGCAGGAGCGGATATAATGGTAATTACTACTATGACACTAGTGGTCCAAGTAGTGCTAGTTCAACACCATCAAGAAAAAACATAAAGACCGTTAGATTTGGAGAAGCTTCTAAGGGGAGTCGATCGACGTCGACAACGGATCAGACATCGTCGTTTAATATATGGAGGAAAGTAAAGAATGGCTACTACAACATGATGCTTAATTTGGCTGGCAATGGAGCTACTACTTTTGGTGACAAAAGGGTTCCGAAAGCACGTAAAACTACAGCGTCTTATGCGCCATCTGAGTTCGACAACAGAGTTGTTCTGGAGATTTACAAGTCAATGTCTACAACTTCCTGATATCTCTGATTTTTGTATCCAAGTTATATTAATGTTTCAGCTTATATATTTGTGCATCAGTATGATTGCTTCTATCAATTCATCCTTAGTGTGTGACAATCCTTACACTACATTTGAAAGTAAAGAAACTTTGGCTTGAAAAAAAAGTATTGATATTAATAATTCATGATTCTTTAATTTTCTAGATACACGGGCAGACTGATCAAGAGGGATGAGAAAGGCGCCGTAAATTTACGGGCAACGTACACCTACTTTGTTGGTGCATTGTATTTTCTAGATACACATTAGTTTCTGGATGAAAGCCGGTTATATAATTGCATGTAGGCCATATGTTTTACTTGCTGTATTATTGATGTGAACACAATACAATAATACAAAAGTCTGGGCATATGTGCGACTTTTATGGGGTGATTTTTAATACACTAGTATCCTGGTCAGCACTCTAACAAATGGGAAAGAAAGATTGGGTGACGGTACAACTTGTTTACATATCTTATATATATATATATATATATATATATATATATATTATGTTCTGTGTCAAAGTAATTTGAGAAGGAAAATGTTTATTTCGTAACAACAGATCGATATAGCAATCACATATTCACACTTCAATAAATTTTATTCAATTTATTTAAGGGACCACACTCTGAGGTATTTGGCATGTGGTGTGTGGTCCGTTCAATACTCGATTTTTCTAATAAGAAAGTTGATAAGCAGGGAAACACAAATAACGCTCGTAATTAAATTGATGCAAACATCTGCAGAACATAAGAATTCAGAAAAGGCCTTTTAATGAGTTAATGGGAACAACTTGACTCTGTAAATCTATTTAGCTTTTCTTGCGGTGCCAAATAATGACTTAATACAAACATAAATAATTGAAAGCAACTATAATCCAACTTTCAACGATTTGATTCATGAGATATTTCATCATAACCTTATTATAAATCTCTTCTCATTCACTTGATAGCTGAGATCTCCGGTCTCCAAGGGCGGATCCAAAATATTTTTATAGCGGATGGGAAAAACTGCATTTTCATATTATAAAAAATTCATTCGGCTTCCCAATTTGGACAAGAAATTAATTAGTACAAACATGCACCGGAGAATTATAATCCAACTTTCAGCAATTTGTTCCATCAGAAACCTAGCTTATTATATATAAAGCCTCTGCTCATTCGATTGTCAGCTGAGATCTCCCCTCAAATATCCTCTTCCTTGACTCTCTTGCCTGCATTCCATGTTTTGAAACATTCAGTTCATCAGCTTCCACGTACTTTACCATCCGAAACTAGAACATATTATTAAATAGATAGAAACGATTGCAAATTTATAGGTGGATGTAATTTTACAATGACAAACCTGCTTTTTCCAATCTGTGAAAAATGTTATCGTCATGAGCATAAAACCTTGCAGGAATGAAGCAGTAGTTAAACCTATCCAAAGGCCCTTCCCTCTCCAACGAAAAACAAAAGTTAACACACATGCCAATGGAATTCCACACAGATAAAATGCTCCAAGGTTCACATATGCTCCTAGATGCTGCCACCCGACCCCTCTAGCAACCCCTGATTCAGATAAGATACATTCCTATAATATTTATTTACTCGAGTAAAATGTAGCAGTTTTAGAAATTAGTCAAGTGTTCTTTGAAAATCATTAATTATATTTACAAATTGTTATAAATTACAAAGCGACATTAAAATAATTATTAAGTAGAGAGAAGATAGATGCAAACCAGAAAACAGGGCTGCCAAGCAGTCCACCATAATTGAAATACTTAATAGGGGAATCATTTCTTTGACATAATCAACCACTTCTTTCTCTTCCCCGAAAGCATATCCCAATACAGACCTGCAGCTATAAAGAATTGCGCTCGCTACGCCCCCCTCTATAACTGCAAGAAATGTTGCAACCCAAGCAGCCAGTCTAGCTGCCTCTGGATTCCCTGCACCTAACTCATTCGAGACTCGAGTGCTATATCATGTTCAATATACACATGCAAGAATTACGTAATCAGAATATCAGCCATAAACAAATCAATGAACAAACATTAAGTTCTGAGACGTACCTTGCTCCAGCACTAAAAGAATATGGTATGAAGTAGTGAAGTGAAGAGACTACAAGACTATTGGTCAAAAGTCAGGTTTAAAAGAAGCTGAATATAAATTCATCCTACCAATTCAAGCTCATATATAGTTATGGAAAAGAGAGTACCATATTGACAGGACTGAAGTCTCAAGTTGAGGATTTGGCAAAAGGCCGGAGAGCAATATAACAAGCTCATATGACCACCACTCAAGGCTGTTCATTGCCAGTATATAAATTCAGATCCTAAAAGTAAAAGCATATGTAGAAACTAAAACAATATTGGTAGGAAAGAATGGTGATTATTACTACGTACCATATCATGACAGCAGAAGGGATGCCAAATCGGAAGAATTCTCTGATGCTTGGAAAGACATCCTTTGAGAAAGAGATCCTAGTCTTTTCACAGGATGATGTGTACTTCACATAAATCCCGAGCAGGATAACATTAAGCCAATACGACAAACCAATGCCCAGTGCTCCTCCAACACTTCCAAATTTAAACTTGAAAATTAGCACCCAAGATATAGGTACGTGGAAAACTAAAGCTGCAACTGAACTTAAAAGCATTGGATAAATCAAACTTTGGGTCAGCAAGAAGCGAATCAACAATTGAAGAATTGCGTATGGAAAAAGTGCGGGAATAAGCCAAATTGAATAAATGCCAGCTTCGTGTGAGATTAAAGGGTCTTGACCGATCATTATAAGTAGTTTTTCTGTGAAGATCCATAGAACAGATACCGGTATACAAACTAGAAGAAGAGATATAATGGCTCCATAGGTATAGGTTCCAATCATCCGGTATTGTTGTGCTCCATAAGCTTGGCCACATAGTGTTTCCAGTGCACTTGCCATCCCAAACTGATCGGCATACAAAGTGCGCAATTACTCTTGATATTAAAAAGAGGTTATATAATACTCTGTGGAACTATATATATATATGTTCATCTGATTAATGGCGCAACCAATATAGTAGCCACATTTAGATTCATCAAAGTGTATTTCTGCTATGTAAAGTGGATTTAGAGTCTTGCATAATTCTTAAGCTTAAAATAACTGAGATTCTCTTTACTTAATTTATAATTCCTAGTTGTAATAATGTCAAGTTTACTCTCTCTTTAGGCACACAAGTAGAGTTACAAAAGACGTCAACGGGGATAACTGTACCTACCAGAAGACTAAAACCGGTGACGTTGGTAAGAGAAGTGGCTATGGAAGCGCCGGAGAGAGAGAGCTCACCGAGGTGGCCAATCATCATCATGGAAATAACCCTCAACAGGTTTTGAGAAACAGTTGTGACCACCATAGGCATTGCTATGTAAACAACCTTTTTCATCTCTTCTATTACCAGTGTCTTCCACCTACTTGGTAATGATGATGATGACAACATATTCATCTCCACCACAACCACCGACGCCCCAGCTGCTTGATTGTTATTTGCCGTCTCAAGCAGTGGCTCTTCCATTTTTAGTGTCTCTTTTGGATTGATCAGTTCTCTCTTTGTAACTTTCTTCTTGTATAAGTAGGCAAATAGCTAGTCAACTAGCTACTAGCCAGAGACATGAACTCGAGAGAACGTGTAATTAGATCAATGAGTCGTGGACTTCATCGTTTGAATATGGGAAACATTTCTTTTTAAACGAATTTGTAGTCTTTATTTTTTGTTTATAATATTTTTTGATAATTTATTTAATTTAAAAAATATAGTTTATTGATTTTAATGTATATCAAAATATATACGAAAGAACTAATTTTAAAATTTTGCAACCCCGTAAATATTTGTTACGCCAGGGCGGATCTTAGGTAAGATATTATTGAAAGATATACACCTTTCTCCATCCACTTGTTAACCGTTCAATAAAATTACTGCTTATATATGCACCAATCAGTGTCCACGTATTCTTAACTTCTGTAGTAAGAATACCCACTTACAACACACTTTCCCTCCATTTATATGCTTGCAAAACATATTTCAGGGTTCATATTGAAGAAGCTTAAACTCTAGCTGAAAGCCACTGTCATGTCTACTACAAAAAGTTACACCTTCACTACTAAAAATTCATATGACATGAGTTATTGAGTTATAACTCCTTTTAAACAAAGGCAAATTGAATGTACTTGCGCTACATTTTCTTCGTCAATCTCCATTTGATCTTCACCCAACAATTTTAGTTATCTTCATTAACGACTTCAGTCTTATCTTAATGGTTATTAATTTGGTTTAAGAGAATATTAAAATCGGATTGAGTCATCACCATCTCTTCAATTAGAGTTCATAATTGATTGTCTATGAATGTATATATGATTGGAGATAATTGAGAATAAGACTTGATTTATTTTATAATTTAGAACATTTATTAAAACGTAAAAAAGTTGGGACAGGTATTATAGACTTATAGTCTCCCATTGAGTTATTTTATTGAGTTGGCAGTTGATTTGGTATAACTCGACGGAGTTTTATTTAAAGTCAATGAGACTTAACGGTTGTGAAAGTATTAATGTGTTCAATGATTGATATATATACTTTTAGTAGTATAATAATCCAATTATAAGATTTTTCAATTGAACGATTTACTTGCAAATTAGAGATCAATTGAATGACGTAGTTATCATTTAACCTGTAAAAGAACTACATATATGAGCACTAACTTTATTGAATGGTTAAGAAGTGGATGCAGAAAGGTGTATTATATACCTCTCTCTCCCTATATATATAATACATAATTGAAGTAAAAGGTTAATGTGGTCGTGTGGTCATCTGGTTAGTTTAATTACATGAAACTATAGTTACGTGAAATTATAGTTATGTCAAATTAAAACCCTATATCAAATAATCTTTATAGACTATAAAATTATTATAAATTTTATAATTTAAATTATAATTTATTTAATTTCATATATTCAATACAAATGAAAATGAAAATAATAATAATAATATAATATTTTTATAAATATGTATATATTCTAAAATAAATTATAAGTTAACAATTATTATATAAATATTATTTTTATATAATATATATATAAAAAATAACTAAAAAAATTTATTATATTAATATTTTAGCATTTTTATAGATATGCAATATATATAAGAACAACCATACAAGTAATTAATAAATATAGTTAAGAATAAAATAATATTTTTATATTTAATGTTATAAAATGTTATAAAGAATTATAATATATAAAATAAAATATATTAATTATAATAAATATATTTAAAAAGTGTTCCGTGCATCGCAAATATCTTTCAACAGATATAAACATTTCCTACACCTTTTCAGGCTTGCAGCCGGTGACTTGTTGTAGACTTGGCACTTACTGTTCGGGTAAGTCAAAACACAACTTAACTGATACAATACAAGCTGCATGTTCAGATATATAAATTCAGAAAAGGCTCCCTAATTCGAACAACTTCCCTCTTTAAACCTTATTATCAAACATCTATAGAATAATCATAATCCTGCTTTTTAAAAT
Organism: Oenanthe sinensis; assembly: GCA_028671895.1. Taxonomy (NCBI): domain Eukaryota; kingdom Viridiplantae; phylum Streptophyta; class Magnoliopsida; order Apiales; family Apiaceae; genus Oenanthe; species Oenanthe sinensis. The sequence goes on along the minus strand of CM053805.1, from coordinate 42,808,858 downwards.
TATGCTCCATCAAAACTTATCATAAATCTACTCATTCGATTGTTAGCTGCGATCTCCCCTCATATATCCTCTCCCTTGCCTCTCTTGCCTGCATTACCCGTGATTTAAAGCATTTTCAATTCATCAGCTTCGCATATTTCAAATCATAACTAGAAGTATTATAGGTAGATGTAATTATGTAATAACGAACCTGCTTCTTCCAATCGGTGAAGGATGTAATCATCATAAGCATGAAAGTTTGCAGGAATGAGCCAATAGTTAAACCTATCCAAAGGCCCTTTCCTCTCCAATGAAAAACAAAAGCCAACGTGTATGCAATTGGAATTCCACCAACACAATACGCTCCAAGGTTCACATATGCTCCTAGATGCTGCCACCCGGTTCCTCTGGCCACTCCTGATTCAAGAAGATATATGTTGATAAAATTTAGTTACTCTAGGAAAAGAACATAGTGTTAGCATCGCATCCACGAGCAATCGATGTTGATAAAACAAATAACAACGTACATGATGGTAAATAACATTACAAATTGTTTCACGTGAATATTTAAGGAGTAGAGAGAAGAGAGATAAAAACCACAAAACATTGCTTGAAAGCAGTCCACCATAATTGAAAGACTTAGCAGAGGAGTCATTTCTCTGACATAATTTACAACTTCTTTCTCTTCCCCAAAAGCATATCCCAATATAGACCTGCAGCTAAAGAGAATTGTGCTTGCAATGCCACCTCTATAGCTGCAAGAAATGTTGCAACCCAAGCAGCCAGTTTAGCTGCCTGCGGATGCCCTGCTCCTAATTCATTTGAGACCCGTGTGCTATAAAACGTTCAACACACACAAGCAAGAATCATATAATAAGAATATTGGCCACATATATACAAACCAATGTACAGGCATTAATTTTTGAGACATACCTTGCACCAGCACTGAAAGAATATGGTATGTAGTAGTGCAGTGCAGCGATTGAAAGACTATTTGTCAAAAATTAATGAAACAGAAACTGAGTATAGATTCATTTTACTGATTTAAATTCATAATATTATAAATGCTACAGTATGGAAAGAGGCATACCATATTGATAGAACTGAAGTCTCAAGTTGAGGATTTGGCAAAAGGCCGGAGAGCAATATAACAAGCTCATATGACCACCACTCAAGGCTGTTCATTGCCAGTATATAAATTTAGATCCTAAAAGTTAAAGCATAAGTAGAAACTATAACAATATTGGTAGGAAAGAATGGTGATTATTATTACGTACCATATCATGACAGCAGAAGGGATGCCAAATCGGAAGAATTCTCTGATGCTTGGAAAGAGATCCTTTGAGAAAGAGATCCTAGTCTTTTCACATGATGGTGTGAACTTCACATAAATCCCGAGCAAGATTACATTAAGCCAGTAGGACAAACCAATGGCTAATGCTGCTCCGCCACTTCCAAATTTAAACTTGTATATTAAAACCCAAGATAGAGGTATGTGGAATACTAGAGCTGCTACAGAACTTAAAAGCATTGGATATAACAAACTTTGGGTCAGTAAGAAGCGGACCAACAATTGGAGAATCGCGTATGGAAATAGTGCGGGAATAAGCCAGATTGAGTAAATGCCAGCTTCATGTGAGATTGAAGGGTCTTGACCAATCATTACGAGAATATTTTCTGTGAAGATCCATAGAATAGATATCGGTATACAAACTAAAAGGAGAGATACGATGGCTCCATAGGTATAGGTTCCTATCATATGGTATTGCTGTGCTCCATAAGCTTGACCACAAAGTGTTTCCAGTGCACTTGCCATCCCAAACTGATTGGCATACAAAGCAAGTTATAAATTTATCATTATTAACTTTGTGTTTTTCATGATATTAAAGTAGAGGATATAAAGGGATAACTACAGGTTCATCTGATTTTTGGCACAACCGATATTGCAGCAAGATTATAGATATAATCAACAGTACATTTCTTCTATGAGCACTATATTAAGTGAACATATAAAAATTAAAAAATGTGAGAAATTTATTCATGCATAGGCCGCATGGCGAAGTATTTCTTAGGCCACTTAATTTACCACGGAGGCCGGTCCAGCAGCACGTTTCATTTTCATAGATTTACTTATTTAAGTGATCTCACGTGGGCTTGGAGACAAAAATTGCAGAACACGTTTGGTCGAATGCCAATAAAAGGATAATACAGAGGATTAGTTAACCATCAAAGAATTAAAAACAGGTAAAATGTAAATACGCATCTTGTGAAGTAATATAAAAATGAATTTATGTCGTATATATTTTGTTCCGGAATATCTTCTATTCACGACACACATTTGAAGAAGATGCATACAGCGTTGCAAACTCTGCAACTGAGATGATCAATTAGTAAGCAGATGTCAAGCAATTAATTGTAGTATTGTATGCATAGGTGATAGGACACTACAACACAAATGAGAATTTACGACAGATTTTAATTAAAGGCTAGATCCATCAATAAGTTTGATGCGTCAAATGATTCCATTGCATGTATTTGGTCGTGTATATGAGCAGATTTGTTGTAGTGAAGCGTAAGTTTAAGTGATAAAATGAATGAACCAGCTAATCAAATACTAGCAGAGTTATATATGCAGTCTTGTCCATATATGAAGATGGAGTACAAGGAAGAAAGTTATATATGTGTATGATTAATAATGGTACGTGTACAAGGAAGAAAGTTATATATGTGTATGATTAATAATGGTACGTGTACAGCTGTATATGAATGTTATACAGACAGTAGGCAGCACATTTAAAGCATACAACTACTACTGATGATCCTCTTCATTCTCAACAGTGGATCCTACTTTAGACATCCTCTCTGTTGCCTTCGTCGCCTGAAATTTTTAGTAAATATAGATTTAGAATCCTAATTAATAGATTAAGAGTGCTAATTTAGCTTAGACAGTCTGTAAAATTTAGACCTGCTTCTGCCAATTTGTGAAGCTTGTTACTAGAAACAGCACACTGGACTGTATTATTGACCCAACCACTATTCCAATCCAGAGCCCTTTTGCATTCATATGTTTTGTGAAGCCCAAAACCACGGCTATGGGAATACCAAACAGATAAAATGCACCAATATTCACATATGCTCCTATATGTTGCCATCCACTGCCCCTGGCAATACCTAATCATGCATACCATCCATATCCAACACCATTATTATCATGTAAACAAAGTGAAAGTCACAATTTTTTATTTACCTGTAAGTTGCGTATATAGATTGCAAGGAACAATTCTCAGGGGTGCAAGTGACTAACCGGAAATAACAGCTTGTATGCTGTCAGTGATGACGGACAGGCAAATTAGAGGAGTCATCACAGCAATATAACTCACAACTGCCTTGTCATTGCTGTAAGCATCCCCTAGAACATTGCGGCAGAAGAAGAGGCTTGTGCTTACTATTATCGCCTCCACAGCTGCAAGAAATATCACGGTCCATACAGCCACTTTAGCTGCTTGTGGATTTCCAGCTCCCAGTTCATTAGAAACACGAGTACTACATAATATAATAAAGTACTCTAATATTAAACATACATAAAGGAATGTGCAAGATAATCGGGGAATATTTTTGAAGTTATATATTAGTAATTTATAAATTCAAAAAAGCGTTTCAGAACGTACCTTGCTGCAGCCCCTATTCCATATGGTACAGTGAAGTGCAATGTCGATATTGTTAGGCTGATCAACAATTGGTGGTATAGGATTAAAACGATTTGATAGCATACTCTTCTATACTATTATGATTATTTAAAAAAAAAAGAATATATACCATATTGTAAGAACTGAAGTTTCGAGTTTCGGATTAGACAAAAGGCCAGATAGCAAAACAAGCACCTCAAGCGACCACCATTTCAGACTACAACGAGACATGTCGTTGATTGAAAATGATTATATAAACATGTTAACGTTCTTGATTGTATGAGAAGAACGAGAAATGATAAAATATTTACCAGACCATTACTGCAGATGGGACAGCGAACCGGAAGAATTGCCCCATAACAAGGAAGGCCTCGCTGGTGAAAGTAATACGCGTGGTCTCACAAGAGGCAGAGTATTTTATATATAACACTAGCAAAACTAGATACAACCAAGTGGACATACTAAAAGCTACAGCTGCACCAACATTTCCGAGCTTGAACTTGAATATCAAGGCCCAACACAGGGGAACATGGAAACATAAAACAACGAAAGAACTTGCGAGCAGGGGTTGAGTCAAACTCTGAGACTGCAGATATCTAACAACTGGCTTAAGAATTGCACTGCCAAATAATGCAGGGATCACCCAAATGGCATACTTGCGGGCTTCAATTGAGATTGAATGATCTTGGCCAATTAAAATCAAGAATTTGTCAATAAAAATCCAGAATACACATACTGGGAGGCAAACTAGAAGCAGAGATATAATGGCACTGCAAGTATATACACCAACTTTATGATATTGCCTTGCACCATAAGCTTGGCCGCATAGAGTTTCCAATCCACCAACCATTCCTGACTGCTTGACATCGAACAAATGTTACCGTTTAAGTATTACGAATTGTTAGCTTATCAATAATAAATCTTCTGTCATTAGATTTAGCAACAAAAAAAACATTAAGCTATTAGGAGGAGAGCCTAATATGTATCTCATGTCATATGCGCTGATTTGTTTGTCAGCATTCGTGAGTGGAGTATGAATGATTGACAGTCAAGTTAAAACAGAGTTGACAATATCAACACACATACTTGATATATACTATGTCATTGTTGTCTTGCCTGAGTAATATTAGAATCGCATGATCATATCATAATGTACAAATACATTCGTACCATATGACAATATGAATTATACCAAAGACAACAAGATGGAGGAGAAATGCCTAATATATACCGTAACAAAATTAACAAAAATGTACCGAAAGACAACAAGAGCTAAATACTTAATTACCAGAAGACTGAAGCCGGTGACATTAGTTAAAGAGGTAGCAATGGCAACGCTGGCAAGGGTGAGCTGATTGACGTGACCCACCATCATCACAGAAGTTACTTGCAAGAGGTACTGCAGCACTGAAACTGCAACCATTGGTGCTGCAATGCGACTCGTTTTCTTTAGCTCATCACCATATCTCAACCATGTTTTCCTCCAGTTTGTAACCTCCATATCTCTCATAATCGGCATAACCCTGTTTTCCTTAACAGCAATCAATCACTCTACAGAAGACTATCTCCTTGACATCTAATAACCTAGCATCAAGTGCCCTTTTCTAATATAACTGCCTACGGGTCCATGGCGTTATAAGAAACAATATTTTTGTCAAGCATCGTAGTGTAGACGATAGATGCACGAATTAACTCCGTTGATCAGTTTCCGAATCTATATTATCTTTTAAACTAGAATTTTACCGCACGAGTAATTTTTTTTTTTTTTTTTTTTTTTGCTTTCATTTTTTTAATCATTTTTTTTATTTTAAAGTTACAATGTGTATAAAGGTAAATAATCGAAAAAAACATATAATGCCCAATATAGAAACCTGGAATAATTACTCGACAACGACACGTAATATATCTCCAAGTTTGTCCCATATAGTGACCCTAGCCTTCAAACTAAAAATACAAATACAAATCAAACTTGTTAAAAAAATAGTTTAAAAAACATAGAATATATGATGACTTCCATCAATTATGTTAAACACACACACACACATATATATATTGTCAATTTTGAGTGTTGTGTGATGTTGTACTGGACCTCATAAACTCCAATAATATCTGCATTATATTAACATTGATGTTAATTGTTATAATTGTACAATATATGATAAACGTAATAAAAAAATAAAATGTAAAATTTATACCTGAAGGATCTTTATTTCACCGACTCTTGTATGTAAACATCCAAGAAAAATAGTTCAAATTTATGACGTGGTATCAAATAATCTTCAATGTTAATTGGTTCCATCTTTGTACACTTCATGAAAAATATACATCTCTTATTGTTAACCGAAGAGTGGTTAAATTTAGAGTCCGCAACATGGAAAGGGGAAACCGCATAAATATTTCCTTCTACAGGTTCTGAATCTTGTCCATTTAAATAATCTGGTTCGGCATATGCATGGATATGAGTTTTATGCATTCAATAAGCACATACAATTATTAATATAAGATCATATAAGTATAATATTAAGAATTAATGTGTATATGTGTGTATATTACTTACATCGTCATCGTCATCGTCGTGGAAGATCATATTCAGACCTTTGAACTCTCTCGTACTGTCCCAGACCACATTATAGTCAAGCATACTTTAATTTTGTCAAAACACTCACGTAGTATGTATATGAAAAATGTTTTTTCAAACAGTATGAATTTTATAAATAGAGGTGTATAAGACAGAAAAATATATATACCAACTCATACATAAATATCACAAAGTTATTAACACTGTGATTATAAAAAAATATGGCAGTGATTCTGCATAATATCATTTAAAATCAATTATGGCTATGAGTATGCATGATATTATTAAATTTGGAAATTGAATATATATGAAGTTAAAATACCAAATCATTTTGTATACATCTCTATAAATAAGTAAATGGAAGTTTACGTTAAACAAAATAAATTTCTGTAAATATAATACATGTATATTATCAATTAAAATCAATCATGACCACAATTAATTATACTTATTTACTTAGCCTGCACTAATTGTTTGAAATTTTTTAAAATTTAAATATGCTTGAATTTTAAATACTAAATCATATTGTATCTATCTTCATAAATGCATAGTTACCAACTCTTAAAAAAATTCTGATTTAAACAAATTATGGCCACGTATTATATTATATTTATTTATTCACACCCACACCCTACAACATCTATATTTAAAATTATAAATTGTTTACGTATGTAAAGTTTTGTTATTGTTAAAATATTATTATTAAATTTATTTTTAAGAATAAATGACGTGATAGCTAAAATTAGTTGATCACGACATTTAATTTTTAAATTTGAGAATCGTCACATTAAGTATTGTATTTTGTTTTAATAATATGTAATATGATTTACATGTATGTGCGACAAATTGTTTCTGAATTCAAACTTATATTTTGATTAAATATTTTTATTACTTTATTTATTTTTAATATGTCTCATTTTAATACAAATTGATTATTATTGTTTTAATGTTTATTTTATTTAATGGTATAATAAAAGTTAATTATGTTTACCATTTTTTCAATTTATTTATTAAATGCATTATAAATTATAATACTCTTCGTGTTTTAAAAGGATATAAATATTAGAATATAAAAGACATTTAAACATTGATATCTATATTAAACTGATGATTAATTGTTTATAACATAATTAGCCATCTTGGTTAAGAAGTGTAAAAAAAGAATGTAAAATACTCAATTTGATTGGTGCAATATTAAAATATTCATATCTAATTGGTTGAAAATTCTTAAAAAATCAATGATTGTTAACCACATAGTGTGTTAAATTGGCTTGTTATAATAAAGGATATTAAATATATTATAAATTATTTTATATATGTTTTTATAATAATACTATAAATGTGATATTAATATTAATATAAATTTATTTTTAAGAATAAATGACGTGGTAGATAAAAATAGTTGATCACGAAATTTAGTTCTTAAAATTAAGAATTGTCACGATAAGAATTGTGTTTGATTTTAATAATATGTAATATGATTTGCATGGGTCAGTGATAAATTTTTTCGAACTCAAACTTATATCTTGATTAAATATTTTTTATTATTTTATTTATTTTTAATACGTTTCAGTTTAATACAAATTGATTAAAATTATTTTAATGTACGCTGTAATTTTAATGAGTCATTGTATTAGCATTATTTTTATATTATAATTATAAAAGTTATTTAGTAGTTTAATAAGAAAAAGTCTAAAATTAAAATGACAAATAAATTTTAATAATATATAATATTTTTTACATGTGTGGTTGACAATTATTCTTGAATTCAAACTTATATCTTGATTAAATATTTTTTATTACTTGAATTACTTTTAATATGTCTCGGTTTAATACAAATCGATTATTATATTTTTAATGTTTATTTTATTTAATGGTATAATAAAAGTTAGTTATGTTCACCATTTATTTATTTTTTATTAAATACATTAAAAATTATTTTTGATAAAAATGTTAACTAAAAATAAATTAATAAATTTAAGTGGTAAATAAAAAATATTTTATTATTATTATTTTATATTATTATTATAAGGATTAAATATTAGTTTAATGAAAAAAAGTATAAAATTAAAATGACAATGAAATATTGTTAATTTGAAAATAATTAATACTCTTTATATTTTTAAAAGGAAATGAATATTAGAATATAAAAGATATTTAAAAATTATCATTTTAAAATTAAACTAATGGTTAATTGTCATATACTACACTTAGCCATCTCAGTTAAGAACTGTAAAAAAAGAAGGTAAAAGTCTCATTCTGATTGGTGAAATATTGAAATATTCGCACCTGATTGCTGAAAACACTTAAAAAAAATTATTGATTGGTTAACCACATACTGTGGTAGACTGGGCTATTATAATAAATAATTTATATTATTATAAGGATTAAATATTAGTTTAATGAAAAAGAGTCTAAAATTAAAATGTCAATTAAACATTATTAATTTGAAAATAATTAATAATCTTTATGTTTTAAAATGTAACGAATATTAGAATATAAAAGACATTAAACATTGTCATTTTAAAATTAAATTGATGGTTAATTTTCATATACTACAGTTAGCCATCTCAGTTAAGAACCGTAAAAAATGAAGGTAAAAGACTCATTCTGATTGATGAAATATTGAAATAATCGCACCTGGTTGACTAAAAATTCTTAAAAATAATTGATTGGTTAACCACATGGTGTGGTAGACTGGGTTATTATAATAAATGATTATGTCTTGTCAAATTGTAACACCCTCTTCCCAAAATGAGGCGAGAGATTACTTTTCAAACCACAAACTTGTATACTGAGTACTAAAAAATCCACTTTATAATGATTAAATAGGTCCAACGGGTCTCTAAAATAATATTAAAACCTCTGAAACAATTCAAAACGATAAATACGAATAAATCCAAAATCTCTAACAATAAACAAACTCTTAATAATACGGAAAGTTCAAATACCCTAATAAATGGAATAAGCGTAACTCTCCATCACACAGTCCGAGATCCTCCTAAGTACATACCAGAAGAAGAATACGGCATGAGCCAAATGCCCAGTACAGATTGAAATACAATTTATAAAACAAGAAGCAAGATATATAATTTGATAATAACAAATAAAATTTAATTTTTAAAGACAAGACTGAAGCAAAGAGTGGTTAGGATATTTCATACTGATATCAAAACAGATAACAAATACACAAATCAGAGGGTACCTAATGTGTGCAACAAATCACAAATCAAATCAAACTCTGGGTGCACCCACATATTCTCAAACAAATATCAAATGGTCAAAACTCGCCTCATGAGCTAACAGAAGGATACGCTGTGACCAATCACACTGTCACGGAAGTGTCATGCCACTGGTGCCGTAATTACATAGGTGTAGTACCCTTACAACTGGTTAACTCGATAGACCCTATATCACTCTAAGGGTTGAAATAAAATAATTTTCACAATTTTAAAATCAATTGAACAGATATTTCAAATATTATACGCAGATATGTAACATACATAATTTTTTAAAATCATAGAACCGGATAATTAAATATTTTAAAACAGATTTGAAAATAATTTTTGAAAAATAAAAATAGTTAAAACGGATAATAATGAAAGGAACAGATTTGCTAACAGAATGAATCAAATATAATTAATTCTAAAAAGAGTAGCACTTAATAGAAAGGTAACGAAATCTGTACCTCGAAAATAGCGAAATCTGTACCTCGAAAATAGCGATCACATGTACTAACGATATCCGCAAATAATCCGCTAAACACCCAGCTCACAATCTAATTATAAATTATAAATTATTATTCAAATTATTAGTACCGTACCTAAATAAATAATAATAATAATATTATTATTATTAAAACTAACAGGTTAATAACCTACACATTATACCATACCATAGCCATAATTTATGTTCTGTAACACCCTAAACTAGACTATAAGTTTAGCATGTATATAAACTCGACACCATGTGATGCTAATATATATTAATTTAAACAGATGTGATGACTACACCTCATCAGAATACAATTTGTTTCCTGACTTAACCTTAAGCAATTTGACTATATTATTAACTAATAACGCAAACATAAATATTTAGTTACCTGTTTGATCTGATGAACACTCTGCTTGATCTGATGGAGACTCGGAAGCTAGAATCTCAAACTAGTCAATCAAATCAACGCTCATGTTTTTTTTTCCACGACAGCCCTCAATGGTTTTACTCGCATACAAACTGATTTTAGGATTTTAATAAACTAACGGATGTGTAATTTAAGAAGTAGATTATATATATAAATATATATATAGTCTCCAAATTATTATCTTCTTTTAATCTAATTATAAACTAATTAGAATTTTATTAAATCCTTTTTCAAATCCAAGTCAAAATAAGTAAATATTATTATTAAAATAAAATTCTAATTATTATTATTATTATCTAAATAAATAAATACGGATATTACACAAATAAAATATTGTTATGTAAGCAGTGGTTTGCCAATTCGATCATCATACATATCAATGATCGATGATAGTAATTAAAAACAAGACACGAGGATCAAATCGTTGATCCGAATACTTTTTATATGCACTTGCATAGTTGCATGCGTACAAGCAAGTAATCCCTTTTTAAATATGTGGTCAAAAGTTATATTGACGTTATCAATGCATGAATCATGCACTTCAAAGATATCCACTGTAAGGGCTACTTGATTAACCCCACTAATATAAAACTACAAAATATACACAGTACGGGTCAACACTTGCATTCTGGGATGAATCGAGTTTAGTTTTCAAAAGCATGTACAGTAATATAATATCGCCACTGTCTTTTTTTATTTTATTTTCCCCGATCTATTATTTTTTCAAATTATGTGTGGAAAAAATTGAATACCCACGATTGAGAGTATTAGAGCAAATCCAACAATGTCTTAATTCATTTCATATAAATATTATAAAATAATGTATTTTAGTGATTTAGATAATCTATTTTACACGCCAACTCCAACAATATCTCTTATATTCATTTATTATTATTATTATAATAAATTTGAATATAGTTTGTATTAAAGGGAAGGAAAGAGGAGGAAAAAAAAAGATGAAAAAAGGGAGAGAAATTAATTTTTTATTCAGTAGAATATTCTAAATATCCCTATTAATAGGACATGATTAGTAAAATTTAAAATATTCTAATAATTTAGGAATCACTGTGATATTATTAGAGTTATATTTTATGTCACATTTTTTATTCTTGAACTTAGAAGCTGGTTTAAGGATGCTGTTGCAGTTGCTCGTACTTATCAGTAAATGGGTGACTAGTAAAAAGCAATAAATATGCGGGTGACTTGCTCGACTATAAATGAAAGCTTTGCCTGTCAAAACTCAAAAGCAATAAATATTCGGGACATTGTAACAGCATTTTACGTACTGTAGTTTGTAACGCACTTATTTACTACAGTAGTATATATTTTGTTAGTGTCGTAATATTTACTGATTAATGAGAGTATGAAACTAAACACAATTGATGAGACTGAGAATAAAATCATACAAATTTCTTGATATGATGTACAACGGTTTGTACATTACACATGGTATGAAAAATTTAAGTTTGATGTTATTAATTTTCATTTATATTCACATAAATAAAAAGAATGATAAATATGTGATTATAATAATTTTAAATTAATATTATAAAAAAAGGTTCATTTTCTTTTAGAAATCTAAAAAATAAAAGTGACTCATATAAAATGGGACGCAAGATTATAATTTTTCATATAAGAGATGTCATCCCATGTGGCAGTTAATTGTTAAAACCCATTTTATTATATAATATTCCTTTTATTTCAAAATAATATTTGACTTTTTAGTATATATTTAAAACGTTTTAGTTAAAATATTTTTATAAATATTTTTATTAATAAAGAGAAAATTAATAATTTTAATTATATGCTCAGCAGATAAGATAAGTCTTCGGTGGAAACTGTCTGTACACCTACGGCCCTACCCCATATCCCAATTAACACCCATACCGCATACCTACTTTTACGGGTGTTCATGGTCCAAATTCATCAAATTTTACGTAATATTTTTATTTTACATCATTTTAAATAATCATTATAGTTACTACAATTGTAGATGCTCTAACTAGTGTTATAAAAAACGGGAATCAGAACTAGTCAATGAAGGCATCGAACATGGATTAATCGGATCATTAATCGGGATCAATTTAATATTATTTTTTATATATAATTATTTTTTATACACAATATAGATTTAAGTAACTATATAATAAAATTTTAAAATAAGAGAGAAAAAACTTACAAGTTAAATAATTGAATTTATTATAAAATAATTTAAATATATATATTCTAAAGTTTGACCGATTATCCGATTTTTGACCCATTTGTTTGATTTTTGACTGATTTTGACAAAAAAAAACGTCTTTTAACTCGATTAGTGTAAAATCAATTCAGAAAGTCACCGCAGAATAATGAATTTGTTATTACATTACTTGAACTAATATTCGCTGTAATGCTTATTATAACCTCAAATTATTAATATATTGTAATGTAATTCCAGTTTTATAGTTCATACATTACAAATTCTACTCGTAATATAATTTTTAAAGTAAATAATCACCACAGAGCAACGATTGGATAGCCTAGAGGGCTTATCATTTGTCGTCTCAGGTCCTGAATTCGACTCTAGTTCATCCCGAGAATTTCTTAGAACAGATAAGGCCATAAGCCAAATTAATAATTAAAAAAAAACTAAATAACCACAAAAAAAGTGAAAGTGACTAATGTATTAATACTATCATATCGGAGTTGATGTCTCGAGCTTTACAGCCCTGTTTGGCTATAATTAAAGTAACTTTAAAAGCCATAAATAAATATATAAAAATATTAATTAAAATAAAGAAACAGCTTATTATATCATCTTCCAAATATACTCTTTATATATTTTAACTTTTAATAACCCATAATTTACAGAATTACGATAAATTTATCCCTACAAATTATATATCTTGTCCCTTGAGTTAACTTCACATTATAAGTAATTTTTTTAACATTAGCAAAACACAGAATCGCACAGAATGGCCAAATTCAAAACAATAATTTTCAACCAACCAGTACCTCGCTGATCAAGTTGTAAGCTATCATCCATAATCATCAATACCTCAAAGGCTCAAACCCATTTACACTGGCAAGAATTACAAAGCACAAATTTCAAAGCTTCCCCAAAACTTCGAAACATGGCCCTGTGAGATTTGAAGTGCCCAACATTTTTCAGGCTATCTCTAGCATTGTAGCATAGGGATTAGGGAATATATTCTACTTGTGTTAACAGGATAGTGAAGGAAGGTTCGGGCAACGGTGCAGACGCGTGTGTTGATTTAAATTTCTTTGTAATGGTCTAATTGACCGGGGGGGAAACCCGATGACTATTAGCCAGAATTGACGGCATGCATGACGGACATAACTACTTGCATCACATTAAAAAAAACATAAACATATACTAGCAAAAGAGTGATTCCGACATTTGAATATGACAATCATATATCTAGAATTGGTAAACATATAGTTTATAACACTTGTGAAAACATGCGGACTCCTCCACTGACTAAAGTATTCCCTCCGTTTATAAATAATATAATAGTCATTTTAAATTTTGGCACGTACGTTGAGTTGTAAAAATAATAATTATACTCATTATTAAATTTAAAATTTTATATCAAATAAAAATTTAGATTCTAAACTTTCATTTGATATAAAAATTTAAATTGTATAATAAGTTTAACTAGGTTTCTTTTGCAACTTAAAGTATGTGTCAAAAGTCAAAGCGACTATTATTTAGGAACGGAGGAAGTACAAAAGATATTCAACATAGTGTAGTCTATATCTCAGAAGTGGCACGGAAGCCCGCCTTGAAAACCATCAAGCTAAGTAAGAATACAAATGTCACACCCCCTAACTGCCGTGCAACTTACCTCAGTTTTTGTGTTGGAGCCTGCCACTTTCTGCACCAGCAAATGGATCAATTGTAACATTTATGACAGCAGGCTTCCGCACAGAGAAAGATTCAGTAAGGGCTGATTTAAGTTCATCAGGTGTCCCAACCAAATAACCTTTTCCCCCAAAAGCTTCAATTAGAACATGATATGCAGCACCAGGCACAAAAGAAGTGGGAGCTGGATCATCTTTGAAAGGCCCAGTGATCTCCTCAGGGTTTCTCCGATCACCACCATATACACCACCATTGTTAAAGACTATCACAACTACAGGCAACTGATATCGAACCAGAGTCTGCACAAGTGTTAACACAAATTTTCATCATTTTAGCTAGCATAATAACTAGTGTTATTAGTAGGTTATGGTAAGAAGATAAAAGTCAATGGAACTAGCAAGATATAAATGTACAAAACAAAAATATACTTAGGAGCCACCCAACTCCCAAGTATTACAAAATAATTTGTGTACCACAAAACTATTTAAGATACGAGTGTGACAAGGGAGGTAGCTGAACATAAAACAGGCAAGTAAAATTTACTCTTGAAGTTCAAAGTATCATGGAAAATATTGAGGTGAAGTTTAGAAATTAGCATGAATGAGGTTAGTCTCATCATAAGCCCAATTTCTACATAAATTAGAAAGCGTAATCTATTAATAATGATGATCCGCCATATTCCAGTAAATATTGATCATTATTAAAGATATGCGAATACTCCAACTACTGATACTTATTTCCTTTCTTCTGTTGCTGTAAATACTAGGTAGTGGTCTCTCAGCATTCAATCTAGTATATAAGTCTCATGCATCTCCTCTTTCTATAACTTGTTTTTTTACATGTACTACGTCCGCGAGGAAAAGTAATAGTCAAATAATAATAAGAGTAAATTGCATTTTGCATTCCTTTGGTTTGGGCCAACTGCACTTTATGACCCATACTTTTAATATTTGCATTATGCATCCCTTTACTTATTTGGGCGTGGCAGTATGCACCCTTTCCATCTATTTTTGTCATTACCGTTAAATATGTCAAGGGTAATTTAGGAAAATTAACATGACAAAATTATATTGACCCTTAAAGTATGACATTTTGTACAGTTTAACCACTGAAGGAAAAAATCATACATTTTTGTTGTCCAACTATAAGATTATAAATTATAGTATAATAAATTTTATAGTTGGATAGCAAAAATGCATAATTTTTTTGTTCAAACTTATACTTCTTATTCAAACTAAATTAAAAAGTTGTCGCTTATTGTTCACACCATCCTACTCGGTTTCCAATATCCTTATCTTAGATTGGAGATCGGTAATATATGAAATTGCATCACCGAGAAGAGAGACCTTGTCCATTTTTGAGATTTTTGGAACAACTGCTCTTAGAGCATAAAATCTCTGGTTCAGCTTTTCACGTCTCTGTCTCTCTGCCTCCAAGTGATTTAATGGTTCGTCCCTAGCATTGGCAGGTTTTCTACCTCTCTTTCTAGGTTTCAGGTCATCAGCTTGTAGTAATGAGTCATCCATACCTTGTTCTAAAGAAGAAACTAATGTTTGTGGATTCAATTCCCCAGCAACGTACTACTTGGTTCATGTGCGGAAAAATTCGGTCCCCATTCGAAGAGTTTCCATATACTTGATTAGCACTTGTTACAGGTGGATCTGATGTATAATATAAATCTTCTTCAACCTTAGGCAAAAAACTTACACTGATTGGACCAGGCTTAGCAGCACCCAAACTGAGATTTTGACCGAATATCTTTGGCGACACATTTGCGCGGACCGCATGAGATTTCCCAAAAAATGATTTCGAACCAAGCTCCACTGCTCCTGACTTTATCGGAACAAACACTACTGTCTCAAGTCTAGCCATTTTTGCTAAAAATGACCTGGACTGATAATGTTCTAAACAACTTTTCATGTCAGAACCCCAAAGTGACCTACCTGAATTAAATGACTGAGAAGGACTAGAAGACTTATCAAATGGAAATGCGTAATACATGGATGTTAGATAAAGCATATCCAAATCAGACACTGAATCCATATTCGCTGCCAAATTATATTTACCTGATCCCTTAAAACAAGCATGAAGCTTGCAAGCACCCGTTTCTTGCTATCTCCTCCTGAGTTTCGATCCTCGGTGTCTTCTCCCTCATGTTTCGTACAATTAGCATCCTCCCATATCAGAGCTGATTTCCCTGATTTTGTATTACAAACCTGCCAGAAAACTGCATAACTCCAATTAGACCCCTCAAGAATCTTGTGCAGCCCAGTTTGCAGTCCCAAATCTCTAGCAGGAGCAGCAAATTCCAAGAACACATTATTGGAAGCTAGCCAAACCAAATACTCAAAGGCTTCCCCTGCCAGTACACCTTCTACCAAAGCCTTGTCCTCTTCTTTCACCCAAAACTTCTCCCCCATCTTATAGCAACTTAAAAAACCATCTTCCCCCCCCCCCCCCCAAAAAAAAAAAATCCAAATTTCTCAACCACTTAGTAGACAATTCCCAGAAATTATAAAAACAAACCTTAAAATCCTGACTTCACAAATAACGGGTTTCACTAAAACCAACAACAAATTCAAGAAGTATTACAAAAACTTGAAAAGATCGAATCTTGACCACTACAAATGGACTCTTATCAAGAAATTACAAGATAGCAGTTCAAAAAACACAACAAAACTTAAAAAGATTGAATTTTGATCGCTAGGGGTTGACTCAATTCAAAAATCACAAGATGCAATCTTCAAATTTGAACTTAACAAACACTAAATTCTTGAAACTAGGTAATTTACCTACATACAAGAAAAATAGATTTTAAATTATGGTATAATAAAATTTACAGTTGGATAGCAAAAATGTATAATTTTTTTATTCAGGGATTAAACTGTACAAAATGTCATACTTTAAGGGTCAAAATATAATTTTGTCATGTTAATCTCCCAAATTACCCTTGACATATTTAACAGTAACGGAAAAAATAGACGGAAAGGGTACATACTGCCACGCCTAAACAAGTAAAGGGATGTATAATGCAATTATCGAAAGTATGAGTCATAAAGTGCAGTTGGTCCAAAAACCAAAGAGATACAAAATGCAATTTACTCTAATAATAATTACCAAAAATATTTATATTATGCCAAGAACAGTAGAATAAGATAAATTATCTTTAGCACTGAATGTTAATTGAAACGAAATGGTAATAAAAATATCATTAAGGAATCAGTACCTCACTGCCGTAAATAGGGTCGGATTTAAGTGGCGTCAGCAAATTTAAAAATTAGATTTCAGTAGGTGGTGAATTGCAAGATCAAAGAACATAATGCACCAGCTATACAGTAGATACAAGAATTATTAAATAATAGTAATGCTTTTAAGAAAGGGAACACACCTCGACTTCCATGGCACTAAATCCAAATCCAGAATCCCCTTCGACTGCAACTACGAGCCGATCAGGTGAAGCTACTGCTGCAGCAATGCAATAACCAAGACCAACCCCCATAGTTCCCCAAGTCCCTGCATCCAGCCTAGTCCTCGGCTCCATCTGAATCAATACACCCCGACCAACATCCATAGTATTTGCCCCTTCAGAAACCAATATCGGAGCAGGACTCCCAACTCCAAGAATTGCATCCCTAATAATCCTCATCGGTGTCATAAAATTGAATGGTACCACATCATTGGCCAGCTGAACCTCCATTTTTGCAACATTCTCCTTAGCCTTCTTAGAAATTCCTTCAACCCAAGGATGAGACTTTCCCAGACAAAAAGGATCGTCTTTAATCTCCTTGCTAATAATCTCCAATACCCTCTTAGCATCCCCAACTAATCCCAAAGCCGGTTTCCTCAACTCGATCTCCTCCTTACAAATATCAACAAGTATAAATTTCACATCTTTATCCCACTTAGGTTGCTCTCCAAAATGCAACAACCAATTAAGTCTTGCACCAACAACAAGCGCAACATCACATTTCCCAATAGCAAGTGACCTAGCAGCAGTAGCAGCAAGCTCATGAGTATCAGGTAACAAACCCTTCCCCATTGGAGTAGGCAAAAATGGAATCCCAGTAGCTTCCACAAGCCTCTTCAACACAGTCTCTGCTTTCGAAATAGCAGCACCTTTACCAAACACAATCAGAGGCCTCTCAGCTTTTCTCAACAACTCCACAGCTTTCGCAATATCCGAACTCTTAACCTCCTCAACAACCTCCCCACTAACACACTTCTCAGCAGCATTCAACAACTCTTCAGCTTCTGCCTCACTAACACTCTGGTGAAGCACATCAGATGGAATATCCAAGTAACACCCACCGGGTCGACCCGACCCGGCCCGATCAAGAACTTTGAAAACAGAACTGGGTATTTCCCTAACATCCTTAACTTTAATCGACAGTTTCGAAAAGGGTTTCACGGCAGCAACCTGATCAAGCTCTTGAAAATCACCCCGTCCGACGTCGTTTTGATCACAAGAACCGGAGATCATCACCATAGGCCAGCAATTGGCGGCGGCGTTGGACATTCCGGCGAGTCCATGAACACAACCGGGACCGGAGACGGTGAGAAGAACACCGGGCCGGCCGGTGAGATAACCGTAAGCAGAGGCGGCATAACCCGCGGATTGCTCGTTGTGAAAAGCGATGAAACGAATTCCGATCGCTAAAGCACGATTAGCGAGTGAAGTGACCGGAATTCCAACGACGCCGAACATACGGTGAACGCCGGCGCGTGATAAAGCTTTAGCAACTAGTTGATTGCAATCGACTAAAGGTGAAGTCTTTTGATCAGATTCAGCCATTTCTGATTAAATCAAGAACAACAGTATGTATGTATGTATGTATGTACAAGAGGGGTATAAGAAGAAAGAACCTGTCCAGATGATGAAAAAAGAAGACAAGTTATGGGTGATTGCGGAAAGAATGAAGAATCGAACTTGTTATTTGCAACTGATCAACCCCACACACACTAGTCACTAGCTGCCTGGAACTGTACAACTTTTTGTTTTTGGTTATCTCTGTAAAACCAGGATAATATTTATAAGGTTTCTCGAATTTGATTTCTATGCTGGTGTTCCTTTAATTTTTACTACCTCGGTCTTTTAATTTTTACTCGTCCCTCTCAGTGGTTAATGTTTCGGAGAGAAGATTCAGCACGCATTTTAAAATGCATGTAAAGTATTGTTTCATAACTTATTTTTTTAAAAAAAATCTGATTAAAAATTTAATGTTTAAATTTTTTTTATTTAAATCTTGGACGGTGCTTTTTTTTTTGTCAGCATCTTGGACTTTGGTTGGCTTGTAACTTGTAAATGCACACTCACAGATCTTGGTGGGGGAGTATTTTGGTCACCAACATTTTGATTTTGTTCTTTTTATTTGATTTAAAAATATTATTAATAATTTATAAAATTTTATAATTATAATTTTATATATTAATAAATTTTATACATAATTTATAGAGTTCATTCTAGATATTTAATAGAATGTTTTTTATTTAAGTGAAATCTTAAAATATATAAAAAAAATCAGTAAAATTTACTTTTGTTAATAAATTTTTGAATACTTTTATATTTTAATAAATTATTATCCACTTAATTTTAATTTTTAAGCCACATTCCAAAATTCCAACAATGTAGTACTCTTTATGTTCCAAAATAATAGTCATTTTGACTTTTTGCACTGATTTAGGGTATAAAAAAATTACCTGTATGTATTATTTTTATAATTTTCTTTTTCTGAATAGTAATTTAAGTAACATATTTTATTAATAAAAAGAAAATTGAAAAAAATTATATATGCAAGCAGTATTTTTTTACACCTCAAATTACGTGTAAAAAGACAAAACTGTTATTATTTTGGGACGGAGCAGCAGTTGTACTAGAATGAGGTCGTGCACGTAAGATAAAAACCAGCAACCTAATTTATATCTCGTGCAATTCATGGATGAATTTTTTTAATTTTTTAATATATTTAATATGATATGAATTTATTTTTATTTATATAATAATAATAATTTAAACTTTATTTAATATTATATATATAATTTATTTATATTTATATTTTAATAGGATAATGTTTGTATATTTTGTATATAAATGTATTTTAGTTAGAAGATTAATTTGAGATATTTTAGTTAGTAAATTAAAACTATCCGGACTTTAATAATATAGTATATATATGAATGAGTCAGCTCGCAGGGGTTTGAGCAAATTTGTATATGAATTTGTATTTTATTTTTAAACAATCTTATAACCCCTGCGATGCACGAGATAACTAATATTTAAGTAAATTAATTTTTTTATTTATATTTCTATTGATATTTAATATAAAATTTTATGTTAACATTATATGTTCTCTTATTTTATATAAATTTATTCTATTTAATATAAATATATTATAATTTAGATTTATAATAAATATATAATTGGACCTAAAAAGTAAAATTTTAGTTAATATAAATATGTATATAATCAGGGTCGTCTTATTAATAAGTAAAATTATTTCTAATACCTGTAGCCCAGTATTCATTGACCAGCCCACCAAAATTTTTAATTTTTTAATTATAATAATATAGTATAGATGATACTAAAAAATCAAAAAACCACTATGTATTATTAAGGGAGTATTGTACACGCACAAATCTTGGGGGTTGAACAACACTGATCTCTGTTTTGCAGGTGTAATTCAAATATTCTTCGAACTAGGTTATAACGTGTAGTTATTAGATAAATAAAAAGTATGTGTTTGGTTTAGAAGTATGTAACTCATTTAATTTATTATTTATATAAAATAATAAAAAGTTACTTAATAAATAAAACTATAAGCAATACTAAAAATAGTTATCCAAATAAAAAATAAATTATACTAAAAATTATTATAGAGTTACATAATTAATTGTTCATGTATAATAATAAAAATAAATTATTTATACAAATAAAAATTAAATTAAATATACAATATTAAATTACTAGGTAACGTCTAAATCAAAAAATATATTAAAGATTCTAAAAATTAAATTTATCCTAAAGATGATTTAATATATTAATATAATGTTAGTATATTTCAAATAAAAATAATAAAAATAGAATTAAATAATAAAATTTTAATAAGATTATATATATATATATTGTAATATATATAAATATATGTATGTGTTTTTACGTGTAAAATATTATAAATATTTTTAAATTGTAATTGATTTACCCATCTTAACAATTTAATAAGAAACATAATCTATAAATTTTTATTTTTATTTTTTTACAATTTATGGTTACTTTTTATTATATAAATATATAACAAATACATTATATATTTTTCACATGAAAGATAAAAATTATTTTTAACTTTAAACTTCAATTTAATATTTTCTATTTAGATTTTGATATATATATTTTATGATTTTAGTAATGTATAATATTATGTTATTTAATAAAAAAACAAGATTCAACTATATAACTCACAAAATCACGTCTAGTTAAGTGAGTTATTGCGTTTTGGAGTAACTATAAATACCATGGAACTTTGAGTTATTTAAGTTAAATAAAAAAGTGCAAAACCAAACACAATAAATATATAAATTTTCAGGAAGTTGGAATTACTGTGTTGGGTTACATCAAACCAAATGAGATTATTGTGATTTTGTTCATTATTTTAGTGTTTATTTATATCGTCCGAATCTTCCCGACTTGCGGGGGCCGTGGCAAGTGAAGTGACTAATAAATATGGAGTAGAATATTTTTTTAACAGATTAAGTTTTGAATTTTTATTTAACTCGTATAAATTTAACTCCCTTTGTTAAATTATGAGAAACTCAACCAAAAAATCTTAAAATAACTATCTCTAATTAATTGGGTGAAAGCCCTAATAACCATAAATTTATAAATCGCTGACCAAATTATCACATTGCGTTTAAAGTGCCTAAAATATCACATTGCATACGCATTTTACGTATGCGAATTAATGTCCACGCATTTGTTATATGCGTGCGTAAAGGTG
Organism: Oenanthe sinensis; assembly: GCA_028671895.1. NCBI lineage: Eukaryota > Viridiplantae > Streptophyta > Magnoliopsida > Apiales > Apiaceae > Oenanthe > Oenanthe sinensis. The sequence goes on along the minus strand of CM053805.1, from coordinate 42,786,621 downwards.
CTTGCTATGCTTAACGTTTAGCGCGCATATTTGAAATGCGAAATCAACATATACGCACGTGTGTAATGCGTGTCAGCTGTTAGAATAATTTTTTTTACCTTATTTTTATAGTAACAACACGCATAAAGAGGACATACAGCCCTATCCTTTAAAAGTCGATGTTGCCCGCTTCCCCTTTTAAGAGATACATCCACTTCTCAATCATTAACATAGAGGTCGTTGTTTAATTGAAAAGTGATGGTGTTCTTCGAAATTAAGTTTTTAAACAGGGATGTTGATGACGAGATCGATGACATAAGTGAATAAAACTGAAGGTAGTGTTGTTCGATTTGGGAGAAGATGCTTCAGCACTACTTTTATGGTGTATTGTGTATTAAGTATATAATATAGTTATATGAACACGTATATCAAGAAGTATGAACTGGTATAGATAGGATTCAACAAGTATGCCGTGATTTATCATGAAAACAGAATACGCATAGCACAAATGCGAAGAAAATGTGATATTTTTGACACAAATCCCGATAAATGTTATTTTGGACAGGTGGTTAATAAAATCGTGTTATTTAGATCATTTTTTCTGATTAATTCGCATGAATACAATAATTTTAAATATAACAAACAATAAATTAAACAAAACTAGTGATATATATTTGTTTTGAATCCAAATTGTGATGTAGTAAATTTGTTTCCTTAAATATCAACTACAAAACCTTTTTTATTATAAATTATATATTAAGTTATTTAATTTATAATTTTTAATATTTTTTTACATTAAATTTAATTTATAAGACAAATAACGTAAACTCGTGTGTTTATTTAGTTTACATACTTTTTACATTATGTTAAAATAATAACTTTAAAATTTTATTTTTAAAATATAAATATTTTAAAAGTAAGTATTAAATTTTAAATGTAGATTACAAAATTAGTTATAAAATACATAATATATAATATAATTTAAAATAAAAGGACATTCATCGCACAACTTTTTACACAATATAAAATTTTTAATTATTATTTTTAATAATTTCTCCTGTACACCTTATTTTCTTTGAAATCATGAAATATAATTTGAACACCAAAATATAATGAAAAAACAATATAAAATTATAATAATTTACTTTTCCTATTTCATGCATTTGGCTGTTAATTGTATTAGATCAATTAAGGGATTGAAAATAAATACAGAATTATAAATATCGACATACCTGACTCGTATGGTTGTATATGGAGAGCATGCCGTGCATTGTCAAAAACAAACAGGGTTCAAATATGGACATGATATGGTTAGAGATGTGTTATTTGGCATACTTTGTAGGGCGGAGATCCCAACTAAAGAGGCACTTGTCAATTTTCTTATCTCTCCCAGTCATATGAGATCGACACTTAGATCCGCTGATAATTTAGTTTACAGTTGAAATGGAAGCAAACATAAGTGCGTTGATCTTACTGCAGTCTCTCCCTTAAGTGGATTTAGTAGTCAAACATCTATGATGGGTCAGGTAGCGAACAAAGTAGCATAAACATGTCGATAGTGCATAAACATGATCAACACAGTTTTATGACATTTGCCGTTGATATCTTTGAATTCTCGGCTTCTGATGTTATTGAGTTTTTTCGGAGAGTTCAGAAAATCATGAATAAAAATATTATAACTACTGGTTCAGCTGAATATGTGTTTCGTCGGATAAAATTTGCAATTTAACGAGAGTTTGTGGTACAACTTGTTGCCCGTTTACCTCGTATACATGTAGTCTAAAATTTCTTAAAATATTAAAAAATATATAGTGCAACTTGTCATGTTTCAAAACTCAAGAACCAAATTAATTTTCAAATTTAAATTATGGGATGCAAATGTGTTTTTAAATTCAAAAATCAAATTAATTTCGATAAACTCTTTTGCAAATATCAAGGCACATTGCACATTTGCACGTACCAAAATCTAATTCAAGTACTACTTGTAGGCTTGTAGTACAATGAGGCCGTGCACGTGAGATTAAAACCCAGCAATCTGTATATCACTCAACTCGCTGGGGTTCGAGTAAAACCCTAGTTCCTTCCCCTCCTCATTAGCCGTTTATTTGATTTTTAGGTTTGCTGTCCGAACCACCCTTCCCTTTTTCTTTGTCTCTATCATTCACTTGTTTATTTATTTATTTACTCATACATACAAATATATAATTTAATTGAAATTTGAAATTGATTAGGTTGTGAAGAAATGATTAAGAGGAGATTCTTTAAGCACGAGCACGGTGATAAAGACGCTCCTTCTGATTCTTCTTCTTCTTCATCCGATGATTCCGAGTCCGAGGTTGAGTTACAATCAGACAATGATGACGTGGAAGTTGCCCGAGTGAACCAGACCAATGTCCCTTCCTCTTCTTCTTCTTCTGGTTTGCTTTTTTATTTATTTATTATATCCTTCTGATTATGTTAGTTTGAGATTTCTGTTAATTGATGGTTGGTTAAGATGTCTTTTTTGTTGTCTCACCAAGTTTAAATTTTTATATTTTAGGATACGAGAGCGAGGAAAGCTCAGCTCATGAAGTTGATCTTGATTCACCAGGTTGACTAGTTGTTATTCTGTTGATTCTTGACTTATGCGCTCGTGTTCATTTGCTACATTAGTTTAGAAAAGCTTTGTTACATGTGCTGTGTCTATATTCTAAATAAGGATGTCCTGCTATATATGATTCCGCACAACTTCAAGTATTTAACCAGTTGAAAAGATGTACAAGCTTTATTGTTTACTGGCCATGGAAAGTTCTGTAGTTGTATTGCAAAATAGGATTGATTCATGTCCTATAGATTTTTGGTTTATCACAACCTATCTCACCACACTCTTTAGGCTTTCTTATTGTATTAGTCACAAATGATCACAATTTCACAACTTAAGTCTTCCCTTGTTTAGTTCACTGTCCATAGATAGTTACAGAAGTGTTCAATTTTGGGTTTATGTTATCCGTGTTATTGATGTAATATTTGCAGATCTACCTGATCTTTAACTTAACTTCAGTTGAAGTGCTCCATTTGACACATTCTTAGACAGAACCAGATTTAATAGAGATGATGTGAAAGTGTCAAATTTTTAATTGTTCACTACTAGTATTATCATATTTGACTTCTTGGGATAGTGAATTTAGTTATACACTTATACCTCCTAGATGTGTTATGCAGATTATAGAATTGTAGTGGAAAAATTTATTTGGTTGGTCCTCCATTCTAAGAGTAATAAAAAATATGTTACATATTCTGCATCCAGTTGGTTGATTTATTGACGTGCTTAAACATATCAATTGTAAGGTTTACCTTCCTCTGATGATGAATTGGAACCTGCAGAGAAAGGGGAAGATGTAGGTGTAACCCATCTGCTTGAGAAAAAAAAACCAGGCATATCAGATAAACTGTATAGTGCCAAGGCTGAGAAAGATGAGATTCTGTCTGAATTACCATCATGCGTTTTGAAGACTAAATCAGTTTTCAAGTGCAAGATATGCCCTAGAATTATCTGTTTGACGGAGGAGACGTTGAAAACTCATCTAAAATCCAAGGTGAGAAATTATCAGGAAATGCATATTTCAGAATTTCCTTGGAAAGTAAGCTAAATTTCTTCCAATATTTTGGGGTCTATAGGGGCCCTCTTGTTTTTCTCTTTTGATGTATTGATCTTATGTATTGTGATGGTGATGTTTATATTCAAACTATAGCTTAAAAAAAGGTGTGTGGCACGTGTTTAGATCCAAAAGCACTGATTGTAATTCCTCTCTACATAATCATCAGTTGTGATTTAACAGACAAATTAATTATTTGTGCTTCTTTCTGGGATCACCTCCATATTTGAAATTTTAACTCCTAGAATTTTTATTCTTAGTATGTTTTAAGATATTGCAACAGATATGTAAGATAAAAAGTTGTAGGGTCCAACTTTATGCTTGTATAAATTTAATATTCTTTTCTCTCTCTAAGTTGTAGGGCTGCTAGAAAGGCAATAAAAGTTGACCATGATCTTTTTTCTCGGTATTTTTTATATATATCATCACTTTATAGTTTTTTGTTATATTGTGACAAGTAAGAGTAGAATCTATAAACATGACTACTAATCGTAGGCATAACGGAATCCCATTTTTAGAGCGAGTTGAGGGAATGTAGAAGCTAGTAACCTACTACATATAAGATTTATAGAAATGATATAATGATAATATAATATTACTTGGGAAGTATATCAAATGATAAAGCATGATTCTGTATAAGATCTTCAAATGATCCATTTGCTTTAGGTAGTACTTCAGTATTTCTTTGAAGGATCCTTTAACCTTCTAATCTTCCCGGCCATTTCCTTCAAAGTGTTTGATATATGATTCAAAATCTGAAAGTCTGACATAAACTTCATGTTCATTATCAACAGAGACATGCCCGATCTGAAAAATTATTTAGTGAAGGAAGGTTGAAGATCATGCTCAACAGTGATGGAGAACTTGAAGCTCCGTTCGAGGAAGGGGAGACCCACCAAGAGCGACATGCTGCAACACTAGCAGCTGCTGCTGCTGCACAGGTGGGCCCATTTTATTAAGTTTTTCTCAATTAATTCTAATGTCCGATTTGTACACATTCTAAGAACTAATGTAATTTCATACTGTCAGGCATCTCAAAATTCAGCCAAGGCTAAGAAGAATAATAAAGGGAGACAGAGACAAAGGATGAGAGCGAAAAAGGTAAATATGCCATGATATGTTAGTTGTAACTGCAAAAGATATACATTTATGAAACTAAAGTTAGCTTTCTCCTTGCAAATTGCAGAAAACAGGAGAAGATATCACCTCAGCAAATACCAAAGCTGCGAAGAGACCACCTAAGAAGAGATGCCAAAATTGACAATTCAAGAATCTATACCTTACTCTCCATGCTGAAAAATGAAAATGAACAAAATAGTGGTTTGAGAACTAACCGTCCTTTTGTTTTACTAGTTTGAAAGTTGTCATTTAGTATATGTTAATGGTCCAATTGGAGTAACATTAAAAAGTTGACCCAAGTATGTCATGTGTACTTTATTTTTTACCTGGTCCAAAGAACTTAAAGAAAACGGGTTTAATTTTGAAAAGTTACAGTCCCTTAATCGTCATATCTGATTAATGGAATTTGTAATTTGCTGCCAGAACAAGTTTTATATGTGATGATCAGCAAGTTATATGCAAAGCAAAACATTAATTGCAACCCTGTTGTGCCCGGTGCTCTAAAAGGCAGCGTTTGGCGGGGGGATGAACACTGATTTTGTGAAAACTGGATAATTAGGCCCTTTTTTAGTGAAATCCAGGACTAGTTGGAAAAAAAAATAAGATCGCGAATTAACAACTTTATGCATCAAGTAGCATGAGGCTGATCCAACGTTGATGTGCTTTGTACAAGATTTTGCATGTCCTTACAATTCAAGCTACATTTTGTGTTGGTTCATCTACACCTGATTCAGACTGACAGTTTATCTCCTCTGAAATTCAATTGGATGAGGATGAATTTTCTTTTTTTGCAATTTCACTAGGCACTACTCACTAGGCAGCAACAATTTGTTTAGCCTTTTACAAGTGAAGGCCTATTAAGATAAATTTTTTAGTTTTTCCTGTTTGGCAGAAACTTAATGCGAGGACGCAATCATACAGCATACATAAGATTTGTAACTTTCATTTTCTGACATCAACGTCTTACATTTAACATCTAGACACAAAATTGCAACATATGTTGGACAGAGAACATGGTAGCTAATTAGCTAAACGTAGCACCCATATTTGTAACATTGCCAAGTACTATTAACTGCAACTAAAGCCTCCTACGTGTCCAAATTGATAATTTGGACAAGGAACAACAAATACCCAAGGAAAGTAGGAAGGATGAGTTAACAAAAGAAAGAAGGATGAAAGGGATAATAATGTCTAAAGTTTTTCATCACTGAAAAATTCAGGAGATAGCATAACAGAAACAAAATCGAAGGTTTTTGTAATCCGATTAAGGACACTCCCCAAAGTGTTCTTCACCTGGCTGTCAGCCTGTCACTGGAATGATGCACTAAACAGAACAGTAACAAAGACCGAATACTGTTTCCAGAAACATCACAAAATTTCAATTCATAGACAACCTAAACACCGACTCCACGTTCAAACATCATCTACTTTTCTAGTGATGAAATTACCAATATTCCAGAATCCGGAGTTTGTTGGCAATTACTTCAGCTGAGTAAGGCAGGTATCCATATAAAAACTCTACTCTATCTTATCATCTTTATCTGCAGGTGGATCAACTAAAGTAGGTGTTTGTTCCTCGACCACATCTGCTTCTGCTGGATGACTGGGAGAGGCTTGTTCTCCACCCTCATTATTTTCTGGGTGAAAATTGATTGGGAACTTTGTCACCCTCGGTTTGTCAGTCAATATATTTCGTTGGACCTTGTCTATCAGAACTTTCTGGGGAGGTTCCTCTTTCAGCTTTTCATCATCATAGTCATTGTTCACGTAATAGCCCACTCGAACAAATTCCTGACCCAGATAAGAGCAAGTTAACAAGAGGACAGTCACCCCGATTATATCTTCTTCACGAATTTTTGATGGATTGGGAGGGTCAGCCTGGCAACAAAGGATAGATGAACAAGTTTAACACTCAGTGAGAAATAAAGTTACTTGGGAAATTGTCTAAATGCAGTATACCTGGAAAACAAAACGATAATTCCCAACATTGACAGGCCCCACAAGAACACTTTCCAAAAGCTGGTCATAGGTTTCATCTTCAGCTGATCCAACATATATGAGTTTCCACTCCAGATCTGCACATGAATGGAATGACTATAAGCTGAATGATTAACAACACTTAAATCTTGGATGTCATAAGGATTCAATAACTTTATTTTTTTGCAATTAATCCTCAAAAAACTATTCTCAGCGCTGCTTGTAGAGGTGGTCCGAGTTCCATATTGATATCTCTATCAATCTTTTCCATTAAAATACTCGGTCATTCAAGCCTTTTACGAAAAACTAAAAAAATATGTTACCTTGCTATTAAAAATATATGAAATTCATTCAGCATAATTTCCCCCCCCCCCCCCCCCCCCCCCAATTCATTCATTAGGTAGAAGATGTTGACAAATTCAAACAAGAAATTTATTGTTTGACCTAGAACTAGAGCACTATGTTGTAAAGGTTTGAAGAAAAAACATAAAATATTGAATCAAGCAAAGTTGAGTATGCACTACATGATTTTTCATAATCCGCAAATCATCTGTGTCAGGGTTATATACTACTTTCTCAAGCAATTATTAACCGGCTGAAGGACAAAACTAACAATTTTTCAATCTGCAGTATGAAAGTAACCGTTTTAAAAACAATGGCCACAATTAACGATTTAAATACGCATTTCTCATTAGTGCATGTGTAATACGCATTTGGCAATATAGTATCATATATAATTTACAAAAGATGTGCATTTAAGATTTGGGCATTACCTACACACGCTTATACAAAATGTGTATTATATATATAAACACATATATATACATCTTTGTATCTTGGGCATACCACTTAACGGCTCCTTCGCAGTAAAGATGAAAGAACAAATAACACTCAGAACCTAATGAAGAAGAAGATGCACAGATCTGTCTCTAGCTCTAATGAAGAAGGAAGGAATATCATACACTATATATAAAAGATACGCATTTTTAATCATTGTATTGCATATACGCATTTGGTAGTGACAGGTTTAAATAGGTAAAACTGGCCACCATCTTCGTCAAGTGTTATTTTTGTGCTTTTGTTCTGAAAACCGGATAATTTTGTCATTATTTCTTATTTAACCAAGTAAACCAACATCAATTCCAAGATTTCACCGTAGTTCATGTATAATATATTTAAGCCAAAGGGTAACCATGAACAAGTCCTAAACATTTAGGTCTATCAGAATACAATTATTGACTAATCAACATTCTTTCAGAACAGATTAACATATACATCAATCGATGCAGGAGTAAACCATAGCTTGTTAAAGTCCTTTTAATTTCACCCAAATGTCACCATTCTCTTCAAACCGATATGTTGGGAGTTTATAGACTTAATTTTCACCAAATATAACAACCTTGTACCAATTATCATGTTAATTATGCCGTAAAATTATCAAGAGTTAATTTTGTGCTTTTGTTCTGAAAACCGGATAATTGTCATTATTTCTTATTTAACCAACATCAATTCCGAGAATTCACTATAGTTCACATAAAATATATTAAAGCCAAAGTGTAACCATGCACGAGTTCTAAGCTTTTAGGTCTATCAGAATACAATTATTAACTAATCAACATTCTTTCAGAATAGATTAACATATATATCAATTGATGCAGGAGTAAACCATAGCTGAATTTAACCCAAATGTCACCATTCTCTTCGAACCGATAACAATACATAAGTTGTATCAACAACGCCACACGGACTTAATTTTCATTGAATACAACAAAGTTGTACCTATTATCATGTTAATTATGCCGCAAAATTAAACTCAGATCCATTAAAACCCTAAACATCCAATTGAGAACACAAAACAAGCCCTAATTTAACAAAAATGAACCCAACTAGCTTAATTAACATGCAAAAAATAAATAAATAAAAAAAGACATACCGTCTTTGAGAGAGCTAACACACTCGTACGAGATTTCGAACTGGAACGGAGTGAGAAATGACGCCGGATTGTCCAGTACAGTCACGTTGGTGATGTTTACAGCACTCATTTTATAGTATCTAAAGCTTGGAGATACGAATATAAAACACTCACTTTGTATCGAACACAATTCTAGGGTTTTGAAACAATCATCAAAACCCCCCCAAAAAGATTAAAACAAGAAGAATTGAAGTTGTGAAATTAGTAGTAGTGGGTTGAGAAATTTATATACGTTACCGGTTATTTTATGTGATTACCGTAGATAGCCGGTTGGCGGGAGTTTCTAAATATTGTCGGAGCTTAAATTCAGATGTCCTTAACTTACCGCCGGGATTTTTCCATCAAACATGGCCCAAGCCCATTCATTTATTCAAAATTAAAATTTTAGTAGAGTACGACCTGTTTTTTCCTCTTTTTTTTTAACAATATAATTTTATTCGAATTTTTCCAAAACATTTGATTTTTACCTTTTTTCGGTTATTTTTTATATACTTACTTGGTTATGTAGTTTCCTTTTCTCATTGGAAAAAAAGATACAATTTTTAATTTCCAAGTAACTTGGGATTTAATTTTCCGGTTGAAAATGATAACTTTTATATATCAAGATTAGCGGAAGAGAAATAATGAAGACAATAAATGGAACCATGAACAACATTATGCAGAATGTTATAAACGGAAATATACTAGAGATTACATTGTGCCGATATTAGTCAAATAAAAACTAAGTGGGGCTTTATATATAGCACAATATCCTAACAACTACAAAGACTAAACTACCCTTATATTTTATTCCTCAATACTCCCCCTCAAGCCAATGAGTGGGAATAAAGTGAAACTCTTGGACTTGAAGATAATAGAAACTGCTACTAATCAATCATTGTCCTGACAGTTGGAGTGTGTTACTGTCATTTTGAGGACTACTGCTCATAGAGCTCAATTTTTATAAATAAAAAAAAACTCCCTCGACTTCCCTTCACTCCTTTAACCACAACTTGATATGTTAATTCAAGGCATCTTGCCTCAACAGAATCTGGTAGAGCAAAGTGTCGAAACACAACTTTTTCCAAGCATGACCGGAGTAATCAAGGCTTCATGCCTAATCTCCACGAGTAAACAAGGTTTCACTCAATCTCGCACCATGCATTTTCTGGATTGAATTATCAGCTAACTTGACAATGCAAGATAAACCGTAAATGCTCACAGAGCTCAATATCATGGCAATTACTTCCATGTAAATGATGGCAATGACTTCCATCTTTTAAAATCTCTATCGATCTCTTCTTCCTTGTCATCCAATAACATCTGTTTTCAAAAGGCTACTTCAAGGCCAATGACCTACTTCAAGGGTCATGGCCGCCTCAACAGAATTTGGCGCCGAAATTTAAACGGAGAATCGAGACACAATTATAGCAACTCGGTTATGCAAGCAATGCTATTTAATTTCAGCAACTTGATGATGCAAGCTAAGCTATAGAACTAGCTCGAGTACTCGTTCTTTCTGCACATTTCAGATATAGATCTCTTCAAATCAACGTCACACAAACCACTACCCCCTGTACTCGCGGCACTAGGAGCTTTTCTGTCATCTGACAAGTAACATGGTGTTCTTGTCTATTTTTTTTTCTTATCGCCTGAGAGAGCAGGCAGAGCTGCCACTAAACCAGCATTTGTAATTATAATTACTACGCACGTCATGAAAACCGTCATGCCTGTATTAGGATTTGGCTTCTTCGAATCCCTCCATTTCCAACCTCCTTTACAATTATACTTGATCTTGTTCTTGGGAATGGATGCACCTCTATGATGGACATGTTTCGGATAGTGATTGCTAAACCCGACAAGGTAACTCATCTTTCTCTCTTTAAACCTTCTTCATACGGATACCCAAGGCTCAAAAACAATCTCAAACGGGTTAAAAGCACTTGAGCTCCAGCAAGTTTGTTGTCCCAGCTAAATACACCATAATCTGGACCTCCCCAAAAAGCACCAGCGTGTTTCACCATTTTGATATTAGTTGAAAGTGAAAGATAAGAGTTATTTCCCGTAGCATAATACAACCAAGCTCCACCCCAAACAAACTCATCCCAATAACTTGTGGAATTATACATTAATTCAGCCTCATTCCCAGAACTGTACCTGCCGCGCTGATCCCTAGAAAACTTAAAGAGCGTTTTAGCACCGTGCACAAGCTTCTCTGAATAAGCCTTATTTTCCTTGAAAACAATTGATGCAGAAGCTATAACATCTGCCATCTCTGCAGCAAGGTCTGAGCAGTTATTACAGGTAGTTACTGGTCGAGGGTAATCAATATCCTCGGGACACATCCAACAGTAATGATCATTAGGAGTTGTACTTCCATCTGAGGTTTTCCCCGATCCTACCTGTGCTGCAACACGATCTATTATGTCAGCGAAAGAATTAAAAGTCTTGAGAAAATAATCATTCCCCCACTTAATGATCTCTTTAACATGATTAAGCTTTCCTGCAACTTCATATTTTCCTATCTCGTCACCAAGAGAAAGAGCACCTCGTGCATTACTTCTTAGGTCTTCACTACTTGATTCATATTTCTCTTTCAAATTCATTTAATCACACTATCACATAACACAACAATCAAAATACCCCATTTAGTGAACCAAGTAAAACATAATCGTTACAACTCACATTATCCCTCAGCGGCATTTCATCAAACACCTTGTGCGCATCACAAACAAACTCCCTCTCAATCTCAGCCGGCCGCATCCGTCACAGTCCCCTCGACCCTCTCCTCACTCATTTCATTCTCAACAAATCATACTCATTTGTCTCTCGAAATCAAGAATTAGGGTTTGGGGATTCAAGCAGAGGATGTGTAGCTTTAACAGTATAGGTGTGTATATATTGACAATGTATGAATTAATTGTTAGGCCTCAAGAATCGAAGGCTTTGATACCATGATAACTTTTGTATATCAAGATTAGCGGAAGAGAAATAATGAAGACAATAAATAGAACCATGAACAACATTCTGCAGAATGTTATAAACGGAAATATACTAGAGATTACATTGTGATGATATTAGTCAAATAAAAACTAAGTGGGGCTTTATATATAACCCAATATCCTAACAACTACAAAGACTAAACTACCCTTATATTTTATTCCGTATTTTGATCTGAAGACGAATCCACTTTTTTTTCCAAGGAAAAGTGGGAAAATATTCATATACAAAATTACTTAGAGATATAAACAATTTATTCTGCAACATTGACATCCATCTTTCTGGTTTGTGAATTAAACATTTCAGCTATATCCATGGCTGTGCTACACTCCTCTGGCTTTCTGTCTGGTCTGGAGCGAATAAATCTTGGAAAGCGGATGGAAATGCCACGGGATGGATGGACTAAACCAGTGGCAGCATGATGAACTGGTGAGATGGTGAACTTAGATCCCCTTATTTCCCATACAAGTTCCGGAACAAACCACATATCAGGCTGCTCTCCAGTTTGATAATATGGTGGTTTCCTGGAGAGTATCTTGTCTTCCGAGTAAAATTCTTTCATCTGATAACACAATTCAAAGCAAGATGCATTTAATTTGGTTACTTGCATCAAGTTCAAAAGCGATAAAAGAAGTAATGGAAATTTGTTATGTAATAATAACAGGGAGTGTAAGAGAACAATATGGACTATAATGCAGACTGAAAGTGCTCGTAAAGAGTATACCACGAAGAGACTTCAATTTAAACGAATGATAGTCTCCCAACAAACCACACACTGACACACAATTGTTAACATGATTAATATCCGAAACAAAGAGTTCCGACTTGTACAACTATATATTAGACACTAAGAGAATCTGATTACCTCTGTGTAGAATGAATCTGAAATCCCAGACATCACACGACACACAGACTGAAATTCCTCCAGATCGGGATTGTAGCATGCCATAAGGAAGGGACTATACCTGACAGAAAAGAATGGAACATTATAGAAAATTCAAATGTAACACTTATCAGCCAAAACATGAAAGGGATTATGCATGCAACATAAAGGGAAATTATACGGAGATTTTATTAAAAAAAACAATTTTCCAACTTAGAGACATTTTCATAAAAAAAAATGTCAGGGGTTTTTGGAGTCCTTGGGAGTCTGTTTGTTAAAACCTCTTAATTAAATAATCAAACTATAACAGAATGAAAGGATGTCATTTGGTAAAAGCACTAAGATTATCGTCAAAATGTCCCATCGAGAAAGAGACTGAGATGATTATAGAATAATATATGTTAATACCATCCTGCCTTTCTTCCATTCCCATGCCTAGCACCAATTGGAACTAAATCAAGGGAATCATTCAAACCTTCTATGTAATCTCGCTTAACCTGCAAGAGAGGAGCTACTTAATAAATGCTCATACATGTCCGCTTTCCAATAATGATTACAATATTTACTGCTATCATTTAAGCCTACAAGACCTTCAACCAAGTATCAGAACGCTTAGATGGAGTATATCCAGCATCAACATCAAGAGATTTGACCATAATTCCTTCACAAGATGAACGGAGAGCATCATCGAGAAAAGAGTTCATTTTAGTCAGTGTCCCATCATTGGTTATGACAGCATCATCAGCTTCCACCTAAAACAAAAAGCTCAATAGTATTTGACAATGCTAATTCACTAAGACTGTGACCGCATTTACAGTGATATTCAAAGATAAAATGGATATTTCTCAAGACAACGCCAGCGCACTCACAGTTAATTCTCGTGCAAATTCGAAATAACCAGGCGCCTTTCGTTGCCAAAAAGTTTCTTCAAATCTGAAGATTTAAGTACAAAAGGCAGATTGGAAATACAAGGTTGATTAATTATAAGATTTCTAATACTGTAATAAACATCTCATTGCAAGTCCAGAATAATTTACATCAAGACCAGAGAAGCAAATATAAACATACATGTTCGTCTTTGGCGAAGTGGAATACTCAAAAGCCTGTCAAAATAATAATTTTAGAAGTCATGGACTCTACCAAAAGTTTCACTATGTTACATGCTCAAACAAATTGAAGTAGTCCATTTAACGGCATGTTTCCGGTTCTATTCTGTTATCTCATGTGTTAAGTAATGATTAATCAAAACAGTGTTGCGTAGATATATCCCTGATATTCAGGATAAGTTTAACTTTAACATTTATTTAATCAGGAGATAAGCAACATACTTTATGCCGACTTTTCATTTTGCCTCAAATACCCGTGTCGGACACTCGACACTCGGACATGGGTATCGACTGTTGAGTGTCGTCCAACACGGGTATTTGAGGGAAAATGAAGAGTCGGGGTAACAAAGATGAACACAATTAATCCACAGATTTATCATCAAATCTTAATAAAATCATTTATAAATATAATCTGATTAAAATAAGATTATTGCATTTACATATATAGGACTAGAAACCTAAGATAAAAAGAAAATATTTCTAATTACTATCTTTATTCCTTATAGACTACTACCATACACAGCTACAAATGACGTCTATTGCTACTCTACTATACAACTGATGGCTACTGCTTCTCTATTAAAGACAGAACTACCACAACTGCTAATCTGCCTTTCTTTTGAAATCCAACAGCTAATGTGCTTATGATCAGACCAGTATAATTACAAAGCTAACCACAAGATAGAATACAAACGAATAAAGGCTCTTCAACAAACAAAAGCACTGACTAATGTATCAATGTGCTAGCAGTAAATGATTATGCAATGTATTGTCTAACAATAATATCAGAGCAGCAACCAATTTTTTTGCTCGATATGAACAGTGCATATAAAACTTATAGGAAATGTTTAAGAAAAATTACTGCTCTCCATTGGCAAACATAATATCAAAGGCAAAGACACAGATATCAACCTGCATGAAGAAAACCATATAAGTATCCACGACACAATAAAAACTACAACTGATTATTCACATAAACAAAAAAATTGCAAAATCATTCTTACACTTGGTGAAACTTATATATCATTTAGTTTATTCCTTATCCTGAAATCCTATTTCGTTCTTCTATTGATAAATTCCCCTCAAGAGAAACATAAAATTGGATCTTTTAACTTCATTTATTTTACCAACATTCTTCAAATGCATAACTATGACATCCTTACACTTTGTCAAACTTCCCTACAAGTTTTTAGACCTATCAGACCTGCGCTTTTTCACTAGCCCTAAGATATGTGTATCTTTATCTTTCCCCGAGCTATTCATATTGACACGCATTGTAACCCCCACAGGAGGAAGCAACTCTATATTATTACAGGGAGACCCAGACTCAATCTACTTGGCCAAGCTTCCTTACAAGTTCTAGGTGCTTTGTCACGAGTTATATAATAGATGTATGCAGCATTATTATTATCTTTCCCAAAGCTATTCATATTGATACACATTGTAACCCCCGCAGAAGGAAGAAACTCTAAATTATTACAAGGAGACCCAAACTCAATCTACTTCATATGAAACATGTTTGTGTCCATGGGTTCATTAGCACAGACTCCCAAGATCATAGGAGGTTAATAGTACAGTGCTAAACTGTGATGAACGTAGAATTATATACCCATTCCAGCCCAACTGTTCCATGCCAGACCTTTCTTGATTGCTATCTATTGATCTGGAAAAGTATTGGAACTTCAAAGATGTAGACTGTGCACTTTGGTTGGTAATTATGTATTTTAACCAACTTATGTTGAGTTACATTACAGCCTCCCAATAAAAATTACTTTACTATTAAGATCTTATAGTCAGATTTTAGATTATCAGCATAGCTGGCACAGCTAGAGAAGATAAACTTCAATTTAAAATTATGTGGAGAATGAATTACAATTGCTTTGACTGGACCACATAAATCAAGACATCAAACCTTTATGCTATCAACAGCAATCACGGAATCTTTTCCCCCTCTCTCTCGGGAAGAAAGTTCTTGGAAAGACATAAGCTTGCATCCATTTTTCCTATCTACAGCAACTACCTAAACCAGCAAGATATTATAAGATCAGAAATCAAAATGGTGATTTACACAAAGGGTCAAATTTAGTAATCCAGCCCAGACAACAGCATTATCTATTGGATCTCTAAGAAACATTTGCATATCCAGGTAAATTACTATACCTCTGCATCCAAAACAAAACTTGAAGCCTCAGAGCTACAATACACCTTAATTATGTTTACTAAATCTGGAAATCTCGATGTTGTTTCATCCCCATTCCGTCAAAAGACACGCACAGTTCCATCACTTAATCTGTGGATTTGTGTCCGCTGACCATCATATCTGCAAAAGCGTAAGTATACACAACTTTAAAAACGGTTAAAAGAAGTTTTTGGGATACCATACAAACTTATAGAAGAGATAAATTTCCTCTGTGGGTCAGATTCGTTTTGTGGTTATAGAAAATATTCTCATAAAGAATAAGGAAGAGATGAATATGGGAAGTCCTCCAAGAAGAAACAGAAACAAGTCGGGAACTGTATGGTGATTCAGTTTAACACTTGAACTTACGATAATTTAATAATTTATAGTTGTGGACACAATGCACAAAGGTAGGCACCCCAAGCCTGGCAGTGCTTGACTGTTTGGATTTAGTTAATAATGGTAAATTTCTCAAAGCACATCATGCAATCCGTAATAGACAAATACCAACTTGACTATGTTCTTCCAGAAATTTTTTAGAGTCTTCGGTAATTTTGTTGATTCATGTATCTATACAACAACCTTCATACTGGATGGGTTCTGTTCCACTGAAGGATATTGCATTACTATTTCAAAAAATTATACAAAAGCGCACAAACAGGGGGGGGAGGGATAAAAAATGGCATACTTGTATTCACATGTAAAAGCTTTACACGAAAAGAGCTTCAACACTTGAGGTATTCCATTAGTGATTCTAAAACCAAAAAAAACAAAGCAAAATTAGGCATTGCAAGTATATATATCCGTTAACTAATGCTAATTGTAGTAACAGCAGAGAAAGTACTTTGCAAGCAGATCCTGATCACCAAAATTAATTATATGGGTTGACATCTTAATTGATGGATAAAGCAAGAAGGAAGTAAAGGAAATAAGATACGCCCTATATATAATTACATTTAGCCATTTAGGAATAATAATTTCCCCATCATGAAGGTTTACACTGAAATCAATATGAAACTACCTAATTTACTGGGAAAACAGAATATCAAATGAATGGACACTAGAAATCCCCCAATTACAAATGCAAACTATAGCAATAGTTCAGTAAATAAAAATGGATGAATATCACATCATTGGGTCATAATGAAGTTTAGATAAACAAAAATTAAATTGATCCAGTAATCTTGCATAGTTCTACAAACTCCCAACAAGCGCTTCTCATTTATGTGCCACTCTCTTTTAGCACGAGTATATATTGCATCTATTAGAATTATACATGTTTGAACTTCAGGACCTCCGGTCAATTGCAAGTTATCAATTTGTGGAAGCGCAAAATGTTAAAAGGGGGTATTCTTAAACCACCATATGCATTTCTGTCTCCTGTCCAGTTCATTATACACTAGTTATAATTACATTGGAAATAACCTATTTCTATTCTACGAGTAATAAGTTGTAAAAATCATGTGATTGTTTAGGCAATTAGAAGTTTAAAGAAACATTCCCTAATTCCATTTCATCAACCCAAGCATTACTGAGTGTAAGAAATTTCCCAACAGCAACATTTGTTTTGCTGAAAAACTGCCTAATTTGGTCACACCAACCCAGATCGAAGCTATTACACACAAATCTATTCGTTGTAATTTTTTCGGAGAAAAAAAGTTGCATTTCCTATAAATGAGGCAAGATTATAGTACATCAAGATAGGAGGCACATTGTGAAAACCAAAGATCTAATGAACAAATGCTGAAAGGAAAAATTTACCAAATTGGGAAGAACATTATATGCTTCAAGTACCACTGCAGAAAGTGCCTAACAGGAAAAAAAAATCAGGAGGAGATTATATCAGAGCACCGAGTAATGTAAGTACAAAGAATTGATATGAGTATATGACCTCTAGCCATACATATATAATTCAACACTGCAGTTCATCTTGTAACTTGGATCCGAACATACCATGTGCAAAGATGAAAGCTAAATAGTAGGATATGGAATCTTTCACTTGTAGCACAAACACAATTAATTGATGCCGACACCATAACTTAAGCAAACCTGAAATTGTTGTTTTGTATTTTCGGTTGATCCCTCAGCAAATGAGCTCATAGCTACAGCTTGAGCTACAGCTGGCAGAACAGTTCTCATCATTGCCCCAATACATAAATTCCTAACCTAAAATAAGATAATATCTAGTTACCAACATGGGCATAAATAAAGGAAAAGAGAATTGCGTTTTTACAGTACGTAAATTCCTAACCAGTACTAGCATAATATCTAGTTATTATTACCAACATGGGCATAAATACAGGGAAAGAGACTTACGTATTTACAGTAAGTAAATTCCTAACCTAAAATAACATAATATCTAGTTACCAACATGGGAATAAATAAAGGGAAAGATACTTATGTATTTACTCTCTGTGTGTGTGTGGTGAGAGAGAAATAAAGAAAAGAAAGAGTAAAAGGAACAGCAAACTTTATGATTCAATACAAGATCTATATTCTTCAGGAAAAACAATATATAGCTGGAATCAAGGAAACTCTCCAGAAATGCCAAGTTGGGCAATAAAAACTGAAACCATAGTTGCTGACATCGAATATAAAGTCCCTCTGTATTTCTAGTGTGTTCCGATTTAATGCTCAAGGAATTATTAAAAATACAACAATGATAAGTCACAACTTCTAAGTTTTTCTAGGATCTAAAGACAAATCTAGGGTATTAGAATTATGATTTACTTCATCTTCCATTTTTTTCTTACTAATTCAATGTCATCGGTGTTCCTGCCATCCATCTAATCCCAAAACCTTTTTTTAGTTACGTTACTCTCTCAACTGCACCGTTCTTTTTGGTCTTTCTAAATCAATTCCATCTCAACATATTGTACATTAATTGTCCTAGTCTTGAATTCTTCTTTTTTCTTATTCATTGTGAGGGAAAACAGTTATTGGAACGTACAAAAAAAGGGTATATGAACAGCAGTTAGCAATCTACAGTCAATGAAGTCTCTAGGACACATCTCTGTTGTGAAAGTGGCATACCTCAAAAAAATTATATAAAAAATTGAAGAAAAAATAGATCGCTCAAGAGGAATCAGAATTAAGGATAATTTTCATGTCATAAAATACTTGAGTATCATGATCCTCGTGAATTATATGCCATACAGGTGAAGCAGTAAAAAAGTCAGCAAACATATGAAACATGACCGTAAACAAATCGTTTCTTGATTCTTAATATTGATTTAAATTTTTAACAATTCTTAGCCATGTAACACAAAAAAAAATTCCAAGGATCTAGAAGCTCATGCAACACGGTATACAAAAAAATATTACAAACTTACCAAGGTTCTAACAAGATACTTCATCTCCTTCTCTTTACATGATCTCATAAGAGTCATGATGAGGCCTTTCTTTCGACCAGTACTTCCACTGCCTGTTTGTACACTGACAAATCCAACTTTATGGAGTGAATGCAATAATATTGCAGAATTTAGAGCAGTGTGCGAACATGATCGTTAACCAATTTATACTACAAAGATGTTAATCTGTATATACATACATATATACATATAGACAAGTGCATAGCCCGTGAAGAGTACAGTCTACTAATGAATGAATTACTAAATATAGAAATATAGAAAAAGAAATAACAAATATATTTATTATATAAAATATCTTCACATTAATTAATATAATTATTGTTAAAAATATAAGCGTGCATTAATTTAATCAGGAGAGTAAAGGTGTTGCATTGGAATGTGAGTAAACATGTAAGATTTAGTTTGCCCTAAACTGGTCCATAACAAACAGCTGTTATGTACCAGCTTTCTTATACATAGCAAATCACTCCACACTAAAATAAGCAACAGACTGTGTAAACACATAACAGGATTATCTGTTGCAAGTTTGGGAGGTAAAATTTAATTAATAATATTCAAACTTCTCAACTCCATGTAGAAAATCACTGATTTCTTAACATTTCTGGCCTCTGGGAAAAATCAAATGGCCAGGCGAGGTTTTTTTACATTGCAAAAGTACTATATATAGTATATATTTTTTCTTCCTATATTTTATAAAAGGGAAACAAAAACCGGATAAATATTATGAATAAAAAACCTTCTTTACATGCCTAATTTTGCCATGACATCCCCTTGATGTGGAACGCCGGAATTGAGTGAATATTAGATCAAAACTTGATAATAATCAGAAAGAGAGACAAAGACACAGAAGAATGGGAACCAAAAGTGGAAATTCTAACAACACTCTCTGGTATTCTGATCCTATCCGAAATTAAAATATTATAATCATATATAAGTAGATTTAAAAACACAGAAATTGGTAAGTGTGTAAAAATGTCCCCTAGAATGCACCTTCTCGTAAGATAATGCACTTCATGTATAGTAAAAAGGACAAATCAATTAGGTTGCTTGTAAAACACGGAAATGCAAATATTATGCAACAAACAACTTAATCTAGGTTAACAGGGAAATATATCTGGGGTGCCGCCATCAGGATAAACCAAATTAGGATACTAATTTTGCAGCATCCTTGCATTTACTTTATTCTAAAATAGTGTACAACCAATTAAATGGTTATAATATCAATTAGCTTTTAGGTTTCACTTTTACGTTCTTAGCACATTAATAAATTTTGCATCTGTACCTAATCTTCCGGAGTGCTGAAAATACCCCTTGAATTGAGTGTGGCGCAGGAGCAGCAAAGCAATGATTGTGTCTGTCGGCAAAGTTGAGCAACATCACCTGATATGGATAAACCAATTCAGTTAGAAGAATATTCGACTGACAAACATCATTTTGTTCTTACCAAGATCACCCAAGTTGTTGTAAAGTGTCCGTATTTTTTTATCTATTTGTTCCACATGTCTCTTCAAGTGCGGATACAATAATACTTCCCCCTATATTTAATTCCTAAGTGCAATAAACATTGGTCAGATTTTCGGGTAACCAAAAAGACGGAAAGCAGCATGTACAATAGTTATGCCATTTAATTTTATCAAATTGCTCAATACAACAAAGTTCAACTGAAGGCACACTGAGGTGAAGTTTTGGGGACTGTCCAAGTCTGAGGCAAAACACATGTACTGAAGCAAGTGTTTTTCCGACATTGGAGCAAAGTGGAAATGCGATTATTAGAGGCTTGTTCAATTTATTTATATATATATTATTAAAAAAAGGCCTTTGCCATTAGAAGTTACAAGTTTATTTGTAAGCAGCTGCACCTGATTACATCTTCAACTAACAACAAGAGGAAGAAAAAGCCACCAGCAGAAAATGAGAAAAGGTAAAAGGAGCAGATGTTTTTTACAGAGAGTATGGAAAAGTTCACTAGTCAGCCCTCCCACTACTTAGACTCATACAACCACCATCCACACTCATCGACCTCACACAAGTATCCCTAACCAAAAAAGGATGGAAATAAATAATATGATTTCAGGTATCCACAAAGCGGGAGTGGAAGAAAAGGAACTATAGCTTGCATTTATTTTTACATGATATAATAAGAGCCCATTTATTTGTTTAATGGTACATACATTAACAGAACTGTAGTTACAAAATTGCACAACAATCAGGCAAATTCGGATTAACAAAACCATTGGGAATAATATATACATATGGGTGGGTGGGGGGGTGATATCATGCATTTGGTCAAGGGTCACAAATTGTGAAAAAAATAAAATACACAAACCATGTTTTCATGATCAGGAGCAATCTTGTTTGTGCACAAGCACGGCGGGTAGAACATCCTCAGGAGACAAAGCCAGTAAACTACAAAAATTAATCATATATGTGATTACTTCTAGCAAATAATTTCTTTAGTACAGCAATTTTCATGGAAGGGACTGTACCCTCGCGAACTTGAGCTATACTACTAAACTAAATTAATGATAATAATTTAAAAAAGGATAGCTATCTAGAGAATAGGAACCTCCTAAACATATTGCACAACATTAATGTAGCTTTTATCTTTCCCTTTTCTTCCTCGACCAAGTCAAAAGTTCGTGCGAGATGTAGATATGGAGCCGGCTGTCCACCTTTCCAGCATGCTGCATATATTTCCATGGGAGTCAATATCTCAGGCAACAGAGTATATGATGTTCAAAATTAGAAGAACTTGGTGCGGTTTCTAAGTTTTTTAGACAAATACCAACCATGGTCTACTGGAGAATACTCCTGAGGCGGTAACGATACATAACATGAAGCAAAAACATCAGTTGGTTGTCCATGTGAAGATATACGAACCTTGTCTTTATCAGGTACTAGTGATGCAGCATAACTTGATGGCTGGCTGATTGCAGATGTATCATCGATCTTAAGCAAATTCTTTGTGTCCATTTCTTGGACAGAAGAGCAACATCCAATGTGGTATTCGGTTGTGCCTGATTTGCTCCTCTCAGACAATCTTTCCTTATTCTCATCAAGGCTACAATCACGCTCACTATAATACATGTCCAGTGCCTTACTGATATCACCCTTTGTATTATCTAATATGTTAGAAGCATAATTTATTAAAGATGCACTGCCATTTACTATTTGCATAAATTGCTCCAACTCCTTTTTGTAAGGCCAAGTACAATCCGTTTGCGATATAATTTTTTCTTTATCAGATTTTGCACAAACATTTACAAGTTTATCACCTTCGGGATCCGGATACACAAGCTTACCAAAGAACTTTGTAATTGTGTGTTGCTTTGGTTCAGTGATTTCTTTACTTGAACCTGTTCGCGCTCTTTTATTTGGTTTATTTTTTATATTCTTCCTCCTTTTTGCAGGAGAAATGTTATGCTTAATTGCAGGTTTTGTACCAAGTGAATTGAATTTCATGCTCAAAGGACTCTTCTCAGCTCTAATGTCAGGTGCCTCAGTATCAGGGGTTGAAGGCAACAAAGAGGCGGTTTCAGAACCTGGCCGAGATGTACAGAGAGAAGATGTAGTAGCTGCAGCTTGCTCATGAAATTCGATTTCATGTTCATAAAAGTGAGAAACTGCTTCAACGATATCTCTATTGGAGCTCTGAAGCAGACCCAACATCTGATCTCGAGTAACCCAAGCAGGCAGGCAATCATGAAGTTGTTGTAACAATTCCTCTATATCATTATCTTCTACTAGTACAGAATCTTGTGGACCAGGAACTTGATCATGAAGGTCAGGGTTCGTATTCTCGAAAGTT
Organism: Oenanthe sinensis; assembly: GCA_028671895.1. Lineage (NCBI taxonomy): Eukaryota > Viridiplantae > Streptophyta > Magnoliopsida > Apiales > Apiaceae > Oenanthe > Oenanthe sinensis. The sequence continues at coordinate 42,763,613 of CM053805.1, read as the reverse complement.
TGGACTTCATCAGAAGCTAATTCTTTCTCTTCAATCACAACTGCATTAACATTTGCGAGCTTATCACTTGAATTCTTCACCCCTCTATGGAAACTCTTTAAGAAATTTTGCTTGATGGCCATTTCATCAACAAGCCAGCAAAATGCTTCTGCATTGCACGAGCATGCTTACTATCAAGTTTCTCCACATCAACACCAACAGTGGGAATAACACACTTGGGTTTCAAAAACTTCACATATTCTCTAAGCTCTTCGTAGTTTGAATGTTCACTATATGGTAAAAGATGTATCTCAAATGAGTCCTTTGTCCTAACAGTAAATTTGTTATGCTTTACTTCATACGTCCAATTAGTTGGAACAAAACCAACTACCTTACTATACCCTTTAGCAACCATAATCTCCTTCATCATTACAAAATTAGGTCGAAAATACGGCCAGGTCTCACCTAAAACATTCCAACCAACAACATGAACATCACTCTCCGATTCATCCTCCGTAAACACCCTGTCTTCACCAAACCCCAAAATATCCATTTTCCTCTTATCAACGTGTATTTTCCTATTACACCTCCTCGAAATCTCAACCAATATCCTCTCCTTCCCAATAACATAAGTAGCAACAAGAAACAAAACCGAATTCGACCTACTCGCATTTTCAACACCAGTCCTATTAATAACTTCAACGATATAATCAATAGACTCGTCTTGCACCGGAAACACAAATTTCGGATTACAATAAGTAGTATCTAAATAAACAACATCAGCACCAACAAACTCACTCAAAGCATTCTCTAATTTCATTTCATCACAATACCGAAAATCGCCAGTATGCACATACCTCTCGGTTTCACCACCCGAAACCCCAACTTGAAACAAAAACTGAACAGCACCAGGACAATGATTGGCATCTACGAGCGTCACTTGACAATCATCATCAACAACAGGCTCCGAAACCGGTAATGCAACCACGAAAGCAGGCGGAATTTTAAGTATTTCAACGACAAGGCGTGCAGTGATTGGAGGGCAATAGATGATACCTTTAGACCACTTTGGAGTAAGGCCAGTGTAGTGATCGGAGTGAAAATGAGAGAGCAAATAAGAAACGGAGTAATCGCCTGCGTATCGAAAGCCATCGATGATGAAACGGGAGTTTGGGATGAGTTTTGATTGGGGGAAGTCTGTGGGGAGTGGAGAGATAGGTGGGAGGGTTTGTATGGGGGTTGATGAAGTGGAATTGAGTGAATTGAGGAAGAGAGTTGAGGAAGAGAGTTGAGGAATTTAGGGTTAGGGTTTTGGAAGACATGAATGGATGGTCTGTGATTTTAACGGTTGTATAATATTTTACATGGGTTTATAAACGAAATTAACGGACGGAAGAGAAGAAGATGGCGCGAAAGGCATTTGGGTGAGTATGAATTTTGTTTGGGCTTGGATAGTTTGCCTTGATGTAATGCAACCAGTCAAGTACAAGGCCTTTCAATAGGTAAGTTCGGTTCGTCTGTTCGATTCCACTGGATTTGAGTTATAAATTTGGGCGAATTTCAATTTGATCCAAATGTTTTAATATGAGTCATTGTCCCAAATAAAATATATCATGAGAGTTTACAATAAATAAAAATATTATATTTATTGTTTAGTTGAAAATTTTCATGTTACACTGTTTTTGAATTTTGAATTTTAAGGGAGAAATTAAGGGTGAGTGAGTAGTAGATCTGTCAAACGGATATTTCGAAACGGATATTTCGGATACACATCAGTATATATTCGAATCCGAAAATCTGAATTTGTATTTGAATTTGAAAATATCCAGATTATATCTGAATCCGAATTCTGTTTTATACTTTTAAAAAATAAATAAATAATCATTTTAAATAATTTGTTTTATCTTAGAAAGTTATATAATTTTAAAAATAAATACGGATAATATCCGGTCCATTTTGAATACAAATAATATTCGATTTATTTGAAATACGAATATAGATATTTCGAACGGATATCTAATATTTTGAATTTTTTTGACAGCTCGTAGGACTTGGTGTTATCAACTTAAATATTAGAGTATCATTTTATTTCAATTCAATATATATACGAGATATTTTATATATCATGTAACTCAATAATATTTTAAATAAAATAGATTTATTTTAATATTAAAACAAAGACATGATATCGCGAATTAAATTACAATCTCTATCACGATTCCAAACTTATACTTAGGTCTCATTTGTTAACCACTGAGCCATACTAAAATATCTGAACAGGAATGGTTCAATAGTTGAGATTGTTTGATAAGCAATATTACTTGCTGGACGAGAGAGATAGGTTAATTCAGATTGTTTGTTAATAATATCTACTTGACGACTATTAAAATCTTCTGGACGAAACTGACTCCAAATTCAAGCTGAATGATTCGTATAATCTGTCCCATATCATATTTGTACTTCAATTATTATTATTATTATTATTATATAACTCAATTATATTACATATGTAGCTTTAGTATTAAAAAATATATCCTATTAATATTATATTACATAAATTTATTATTATAATTATGATACTAAAATTAGTATAAAAGAAAAAAATTCTATAACTAATATTAATTTTAAAAAAAGACTAGTAGCCCTTTTGTTTTATAATATTATTATTAAGTTATAACTCGTGTGATACAAGATTTTTTTTAATATATTTTATTATTTATATTTTAATAATAATTTTTATAAATTTGTTTTAATATTTTTAATAGTTGTTTAACTTTTATTTAATATATAAAATTATTTTATTATAAGACTAATTATTTAATTTATATTATAGAACTGACTTAAATAATTTAACTAAATTAAGATATAATATAAAATATTTTCTTGTGTTAGATTTAACGGTTTTTTATCTATCTACTTTAAATCTAACATTTGTATTTGGTTAAACCAAATCTACTAGAAAAGATCTCAATTTCGGTTATAATAATATAGCATAGATCAACTTAGACTTGATAATTATTTTTTATGGTGTACATAAGATTTTAATTTATAATATTTAAAATTTTTAAATATTATGAATTTTACATAAAGACTATTTTAATCTCATATTAGTAAATTTGTGCATTAACTTAAAAATGTTTCAAATATATATATATATTTGTCCGTAAAACTGAATTTTTATGTTAATTTAAATAAATACGTTATTATCTATGATCTATTTATTTCATCCATAAAAAAATGAAAATTAATCATCCAGATTAGTAATCATTCAGAAATATTAATAATTCGGAAAATTTTATTCAAATTTAACAAATGACCCATTACTTTATGGATCAAATGGATCATTACTTAGTTATATTTAGAAATATTATTTTATTATTATTTTCAAATTCCTATATATATATATGGAAATTTTATAAGTTAAATAGAATTAGTTAATATTTTATTCAATACAAGTGAAAATAAAATATATATTTAATGAAAAGATATTAATATAATAACAACTGAATATATATTTAAAATATATTTAATATATATTAAAATTGAAAATATAATAACAAATTTAAATATGAGAAAAACTAATTAACAAACATTACTTTTTAATATTATAAAATATATAATTAAAATATGTTTTATTATATTAGAATAATAGTATATTTATAAATGTGCAATGTATGTTAAAATAATTATATAAGTAATTAATAAATTTGGTTAATGATAAAGAAATATTTTTATACTAAATATTATATAAAATATAAAATAATAATAATAATAATAATATACATACACATATGTATATATGTGTAGGATTAAGTTAAAATAATGCAGAGTTAGGTTTAAATAATATAAAAATTGAAGTGGATGTTTTAAAATAATAGCTATAAAAAATGAAATGATAACATGTGTTAATCGGTAGAGTGATATAGATTTTAGAAAATATGTATATCTGCCAGACCGCCATAGCTGTATAAATGTAGAGGCGAGCAAAAGAAATGATCGATAAGTAGCTAGTGTGCAGCTATATATAGAATGAAAAGATGAATGATAAGGAAGAATAGCGGGTAAATAGGGTGTTGGAACCCGTCCAAAGGAAAATCGTGTTAATCGATTACGAAGGAAAAGAGATCCAAATATCAGGGTAACTAGAGTACTTATTTATTATTACTGTATACACACACACATGCACCACTCTCGCTCCACTACACTAGTACGTACTGTCACTCCATCGCCGTCTCATTTTCATCCTCCTCCTCCTCAATGTACACTCACCATCATAACCTAATCAGATAGATCATCATAAACAAATTAAACAACACACAAATACTCATCCATGGCTTCACGGAGATTGTTATCATCTTTTCTCCGTTCCTCCACGCGCCGCTCTACTCTCAGACCTTCACTCTCCAACCCTAGCCCTTGTTTTCTAACGTCACCTCGTCTCTCCAATGCTCATATTATCTTGCAACGATTGGTTAATGGTTACGCAACAGCTGCTGCTCCTGCCAAGGAACCAACTGCGTCCAAGTCCGCAGGGAAGGGAACTATTACTGATGGCAAGACGGGAGCCGGTGCGATCGGGCAGGTGTGTCAGATTATTGGTGCCGTGGTGGATGTCAAATTTGAAGATGGATTGCCTCCGATTATGACGGCGTTGGAGGTGTTGGATAATGAGATTAGGTTGGTTCTCGAGGTGGCGCAACACTTGGGAGAGAATACCGTCAGGACTATTGCTATGGATGGTACTGAAGGCCTCGTTCGGGGTCAGAAAGTCGTTAATACTGGCGCTCCTATCACTGTAATTCACCTTTATTTTTTCTATGCCTACAACATGTACATACAAAATTTAAGGAGCGAGAGTTCGTAGGTCATGAATGATTCTGTGTTACATTATTAACTTAATGCCAACTTGTTTGCAATTGCATGTGAAGGTTCCTGTAGGCAGGGCTACACTTGGTCGTATTATAAATGTTATCGGAGAACCTATTGATCATAGGGGCGAAATAAGTAAGACTCGATTGTGTTTCTTTTTTCTCGTGATTCCTTCATCTTCTCGTCCTGATTCATCTATTGTACTGATTGAATATAATTTTGAATGTTGTTTTTAAACAACTGCAGAAACTGATCACTATCTTCCCATTCATCGTGAAGCTCCACTTTTTGTGGACCAAGCAACTGAGCAACAGATCCTTGTCACTGGAATTAAGGTGATTTACGACAAATTGAACCATTTATATACCATACACATCTCTCTTATAGTGTTTCAAGCCGCTCTGTTAAAAGTTGGCCTACTGCCTAGTAGCTACATGCTGGCGTGGGTTTGAATATTTTTATAGGATATCTGTACTTCTCCTTGATAAAAAAATCCTACAAATATCCATGTTGCCAAGGCTCATGGTTTAAACCGATTCCATTGTTGCAGGTTGTAGATTTACTTGCTCCATATCAGAAAGGAGGAAAGATTGGCCTGTTTGGTGGTGCTGGTGTGGGGAAGACGGTGCTTATTATGGAACTCATTAACAATGTTGCCAAGGCTCATGGTGGTTTCTCTGTGTTTGCTGGTGTTGGTGAGCGTACTCGAGAGGGAAATGATTTGTACAGAGAAATGATGGAGAGTGGTGTTATAAAGCTTGGAGATCAACAGGTTTGTAAGTTGCATTTAATTTGCAATGCAACTGATGTTTAAAATGGCTTTTAAAAATGTCTTCTAATCATTATGCATTAACTCTCAGGCGGAAAGTAAGTGTGCTCTTGTGTATGGTCAAATGAATGAACCCCCTGGTGCTCGTGCTCGTGTTGGACTTACTGGGCTGACAGTAGCTGAGCACTTCCGAGATGCTGAGGGGCAAGATGTCCTTCTGTTCGTTGACAACATTTTCCGCTTTACCCAAGTAAGGGTGCTTATAAAATAGCTGTTAGAAATCATTTATATACTGAACTGCAATTGTCTGTGACTATCATGTATCTATTATCCATCTTTTGTCCTTTTCCTAGGCCAATTCTGAGGTGTCTGCTTTATTGGGTCGTATCCCTTCCGCTGTTGGTTACCAACCAACTCTAGCTACTGATCTTGGAGGCCTTCAAGAGCGTATTACAACCACCAAAAAAGGATCCATCACATCTGTTCAAGCTATATACGTGCCAGCTGATGACTTGACGGATCCTGCACCTGCCACCACATTTGCCCATTTGGATGCTACCACTGTCTTGTCTCGGCAGGTCTTTTAGCATTCACCTATACATGACAAGCGATCCAAATTCTGAAATAATTAGTTCTCATTTTGGTATTTCTATTGCTTGCAGATATCTGAGCTTGGTATCTATCCCGCTGTGGATCCCCTTGATTCGACATCACGTATGCTTTCTCCCCGTATTTTGGGTGAAGAGCACTACAACACTGCTCGTGGTGTACAAAAGGTCCTCCAAAATTACAAGAATCTGCAGGATATTATTGCCATTTTGGGAATGGACGAGCTTAGTGAAGATGACAAACTCACGGTTGCCCGGGCTCGTAAAATCCAAAGATTCTTGAGTCAACCTTTTCATGTTGCAGAAATTTTCACTGGTGCTCCTGGAAAATACGTGGACTTGAAGGAGTGTGTCACTAGTTTTCAGGTAATTAAGATTTCTTCACTTGATTGCTATTTGTATTTGCATTGCCTATCTTTGATATCAGTTGCTCTGTGAGATTTTTCTAGACATGCACTTTAACCTAGGAGCAAGTGTCGTAATATATGTTATGGCTCATAGTCAAATTTTGTTCAATATAGTCGTGGCCTGCTGTAATACTCTCATAGATTCCGAGGTCTCTGTTATTCATCCTACTTATTCGTCAACCTATATATCACTCCTTTACTGCTTCGATCATAGTAATGAAAGCTTTTCGCTCCAAGACTCTAGCAGTGCTTATGGTTCAGAACTCAAAAGTATTACTTGTGCATTTCTTTGTCACTGCCTGTTGTATGTCTGTTTTGGGCTCTATCATTGCAAGTATCTTTTTTATTATATTTAGAAATCTATAATGTACGCCCATTGCCCGCCATATCTTCAAAAAACTATGTTGTTTAACATCTCTGACTCCAATATATTGCTATAAATTTGACAGGGAGTTTTGGATGGAAAATATGATGACCTGCCGGAGCAGGCATTTTACATGCTTGGTGGTATTGAAGAAGTCCTTGTGAAGGCTGAGAAAATGAGTAAAGAGAATCCCGACGGCAGCAGCTAGGCCGTAAAAGTTTTGGCTTCTCAAGCCAGCTGTGGCTTTGTAATTTTCTTTTACATCTGACATTTTTAAGGGTTTCGGCTGTAGGGTGGATTGAATGAACTATAGAGATGTTTTTTTCTGTTTCGTTTTCTCGTAAGTAAATAAAATTAACAAACTTATCATAAGAAAACAAGAAAAAACCAAATAAAAATTCTTGCAATGAAGTTTAGCATAATAGAATGTGAATGAAAAATTCTTGCAATGGATTTGTCAAGTTTCATATATGTTGTCTGCAGCTTGGAAATAACAACTGATAAATATATACAGTACATACAGAGAGAGATGTCTGATCTATTGATATGTCAGTGATTTTGCTCTTGCATGATGACAAATAAATGGTGGCTTAATATATATAATTACTGAATTATAATGTTCGAAAGTGTGTCCTTTTAAACGGTAAAACCCATAGAGAAACATAACCACTCCTAAAACCCTAGAAAAATATACATACGATACGAGCGAGCACTATATAATCATCTTTGAGCTCAGCGTCCTGTATTTATACACAACCTTCCCCCCCCCCTCTCTTCATAGTTCATCCCCATTATTCAGCTCTTAATTCTCTGTTGTATTCCTATATATTTTTTAATATGCTGTATCTAACAAAATACTATGTTGTTAGATTAGTTTGTGCTGTGACGGGGCTTATGTGGACTAGAGTTTCTGATTGTTACACACACTGAAGCCCAGCCCCCTTATTCATTGTTATATATGTGTGTGTTTGTAATGTGATTGTAATATATGCTGTGATGAGGCTAAACACCAAATTGGTGTGTTAGGGCAGTGGACAGGACTCGATGGTCTTGCCGTGATCCCATATATAAACGACTTCTCCTTCCGCTGAGCGTATTATTTGAATAAATTTGTGTTTGTTACTTTTGTGTTTTCGGCGTCCTTTACCAATTCTATGGAATAAAATTGGTTTCCTTGGGTATAATGGCTTGGACGCACGACTTAAGAGTGGTCATCCTGATAAATGTACTAGTTTCAATGTCATTTCATCCTGGAAACACCACCTATATCATCCTGCTTCAACATATTTCTTGTTTGTTATTACATTGTTAACAAATTGTGATGGATTGTAGGTGGTTGATGGAATTATTAGCAGTCTCTCTACTAATCGAAATAAAATTAAACACATTATGCTTGAACTGTAGCTAGTTTGGCCGACTAGATATGCATTTTTAAATTATTATATGCTTTAGGGTTTGAGAAATTTGTTCACATGCAGATAAGGGATATTCGCTTGTACATAAGCAAGCCAATGTAATTGTATATTCTATTCTTGAATTGTTTTTTTACTAATGGCTTTATAAATAAAGGTTTTGTTCATTGGCATCATCTCATATAAAATGTAGAAATGTTGCGAGCTATAGTTTGCACAATAGGCTATATGATTTCATAAATATTTGAAGATACACTAATTCTATCAAGGCTAAGTGCAAAGTACTATCTGCTTCACGTTGGGGAGAGTCAAGACGAGTGTCATAAAATTCCTGAAAGATAAATTGTGGAACATGGGTTTCAGAGGAGGATGGTCTGATGAGATGCTTGAGAGCAATACCGTTGCTTGCAGTTTTCTGATACAAGGAGTATTATTATGCAATTATGCTTGTGTCCGTGTGGAGCTAATCATCATTGTTGTTGTGAAGACGTTAGTTTCGGAGAATGGCTTGGCGTTGAAAACTTTTTTGCACTTGACAAGCTTAATTGCCATATTCGTTGCAGATGCTACAGCGATATAAATTTCAACACTTAAATTTGTTTATCATGATTTGGTTCAAACTCATGACACGATTTTGAACATTGTACTCGTTTAATTAAACCCGTTAACTTTGAGTGTGTCATTTTGATTCAAACTCAAAACTTGTTTATTATTCGATAAAAAAAATTGTATTTTGTCCGATCAAAATTTGATGTTTTACCGATTATTTCTCATCTAGAAAAAAACGTGATTAAGTTTATTGATCCGTGTGTTTACTCTTCACTCGGTCTCTTTTTATGCACAATCAACAATCTAAATAAAATTTAACTTGTGTCCTCCTTGGTCTGTTCTTTAATTGACAAATTAAGCAAAAGTGTTAAAGTTACGAAACGTTCCAGTGTTCCACCCATCTAGATAAAGGCAGACAAAATGTAATGCACCAACATTTACTCAACTATGACATCCCGCCCATGGTCTCTTTTCTTCCAACTCCCCGTCATGCCATAACACCTATTGTGTTTTTCTTGACCTTAAGTTTGTTGCAAACTTGTAATCATTGTTTATCTAATTGCTTTGTTGCTGAATCTACTCGTTAGTCCTTACGTGCCGAGTCATTTACGAGGAGCTAGATGTTTGTTTTTATGAACAAGCATAGGTAGTTTAGACTAATAATTAGTAAAATAATTTACACTGAACTCTCTTTCGAACGGAATCAAATATTTAACTAATTCTTTTTTCTTTGAAACAAGATATTTAAGTAATTGTTGATTATATAAACAAGTAAACAAGGTAAATTTAAATTAGGATACGTTTTTAATATTATTTTTTCAATATATCAAACGGATACACGATGTTTGTTTACATTTAAATTAGATTTGAGTCAAAACTCAACATTATACTAACATTTTAACCAGCCAAACTTGAGCTTTAGACCTGGACTTGATTTGATTTAGGCTCCATTTGGGAGTACTATTGAAAATTGATGTGTTGTGAGAAAATGTGCTGCTGAAAAAAGTGTTATTAGAAAAATCATATGATTGTATGGTAATTTTTTTTAATGCATATTTTGATATATAATATATATATAAATAATGTTTTTGAGAATGTTTGATGATGAAACTGATAGCTACTTCCTGCAAAAGCTGAAAGTAGCTTTTTCCAAAAGTATGGGGGACATGTTTTTGCTAACAGCAACTTTTAGACTAAAAACGTTTTTTCCAGACAATAACTTTTAGAATTTACAAAACACATTTCTGACAGTTTTTGAGCAAAAAACTACTGTAACTGTCTGTAACAGTAATACCAAAAGGGGCCTTAATAAATTAAACAACTACATGTGCTACTGATTTTGTTAGTTTTACGTAAAGCAAAGTCTAAGACTCCGTTTGGTAGTTGTGTTGAAAATTGCTGTGCTGTGAGAAAAAGTGCCGGTGGAAAAAATGCTATCAGGAAAATTAGACGACTGTTTGATAATTTTTTTGATTTATGCATATTTTAAAATATAATATATAAAAATAATATTTTTGAGAAGGTTTGATGATAAAACTGATACCTACTTCCTGCAAAAATTGAAAGCCGCTTTTTCCAAAAGCATGGGGGACATGCTTTTGCTAACAGCAGCTTTTAGACCAAAAACGCTTTTCTAGACATCAGCTTTTAAAATTTACCAAACACCTTTTTGACAGCTTTTCAGCAAAAAACTGTTGTAACTGTCTATAACAGCAATACCAAACAGGGCCTAAATATATTCGAAATTATTGACATTATCTAAAACTTGACAAATAATACTTATTCATTTTAAGCTTTTGCCACAAATTTATATGGCAATTATATGAGAAGATTTGGGAAATTCTATAAGAAGGTTTGCTACGTAAAAGAAAAATATGATTAGTCGACCCATTAGTTGGGCTCAGTCTGTCTTGACAGTGAATATAGCACTGACTTGTTCATTATTGTTTATTACCTAATAAACAATCTTTGTAACCTTCTTTACCAGACGCGGCTCAACTGCATTTGATTCGCCAGACTATGCCACATACAGCGTATATATATACTTCTCTATATCTACCATTAGTTCGAATCAACTTCATCATTCTTTCATTTCTCTCTGTGCAACTACTTCATCTTTCTCTCTCTAAATCTTAGATTGATCATTCATGGGGAACTACATTTCTTGCAGTCTAACAACATCAACCGCCATAAAAAATTCCCCCCCTACAACAAAGGTAATATTCCCCACAGGAGAAATCCGACATATTTGTGAACCTGTCAAAGCGGCAGAGCTAATGCTCGAATTGCCAAACTTCTTCCTCGTCAACGTCAAGTCTCTCCAAATGGGTCGGAGATTCTTGGCCCTCAGTGCCGACGAAAACCTCGAAATTGCAAATGTTTATGTCATGTTCCCAATGAAGAGAGTCAACTCAGTCGTCACTGCTGCAGATATGGGTGCTCTGTTTCTTACGGCCAAGAGAGCTGCCGCCGGAAATCACACAAGAATCTTGCCTGAGATGATAACTCATCTGGCAGCTGTAACTAAAGAAGAAGAAGCGGCCCCCAAGTTGAATATAGAGGACACTGATGCTTTTTTATTCCAGGAGTTTAAGCATAGGCTTTCAATGTGCAAGTCCAAAAAACCATTGTTGGAAACTATAGAAGAAGAGCCAATATTTTCAAGATAGTCACTAAAAATGCATGTTATGTTCAGAATACATATAGAACTATATTTTCAACACTTTCTTGTGAAGTTTATATTGAAGCCGTTAAACCAAATATCTTCTATATAAACAAAGTTGCCTGGTAGTTATAAAGCAAGTTTCTGAAGTCCAAGCAACTGGTATATGGAGCAAAAGTTCTCCCACAACCAATGGACATGAATGGAAACTCTGGCTTTGAATCACATTTTGTTTGAGCGATTGTCAAAAGTTGCTGTAAAATTTATTCATAAAACAGCAAAATATCTCTCACATTTGTAACTATCTGAATAACAATGGACAAATAATGTATATCTCTGATAACATCACATAGCAGAATCCGCCTTTCATTCATTTGTAGTTGTGCCCTCCTCAGATGGGTCATTACTTTCTTCTAATAATACAAACACATGCAAACAGTTTGAGTTAATAATCTCTTTAAGATAATTAGATCCAGAGACAGTTTATGCAATCTAAACAAGGAATGTATTATAGAGCATACCTTCTCCTTCTGATGGAGCACAAGGAGATTTTCGATATCTCGTTGGTTGCTGTGTTGGCTGGAATATCACAGTAAAAAAACAAATTAAAGAAAAAATTGTAAAACAACTGATGATTCCATGGTTATGAACTAATCAAGTCATGAACAAAGACTGAATCAGGAGGCACGTACCTGTTACTAATGGACATGCAACTAGACATATGCCCTTCTAAAGAATTATAGAAATGCATAATATTGCACACATATTTATTATAACCTCTGTAACATTGCACACACTAAGCAAAAAGGAAACATTTTACACACCTGGAAAGCCTTAGAGTCAGAAACAACGATAACTATCAATGGGGATCGATCTAGGATAACTGTCCAAAAAAGAAACATTTTACACACTTGGAAAGCCTTAGAGTCAGAGGTTGTGGGGGTGATCACACTCTCTAGTTTTTTATGAGTGATCTCATCACTCCTTACCAACTCACTCTCAAGGCCTATCGCCTTAGAAATTTGGGTGCTCTCTTTTATTTGTTGGCCATGCTCAAGGCCCTCTCCTTTTGTCAGGGTCTTTCCCTGCCTCCCTAATTTTTTAGGCTTATTTCTCTCTCTTCTTTTTCTCTTATTCTTTTTCTCACCGTCACTCATCCTAGGTGCAAGAGACTGAGCAGGTACAACTAGCACAAAAGGTTTAGATTTTACATTGAGTAGAGTTTAGATGAAAGCAGAATCACTATCATTTGAAGAAGTAGTAATTGGAGAGCTTTTGTCTTGAGTTGGAGAGTTTGACAACATCTTTTGATAAGTTACTGTCATGAAGATTGACAACAACTTTGTCATTAACAGCTACAGAGGCTGTGACAGCAATCTCTTCCACCCTTTGAGTAAAAGGTTCTTGTGGATTGCTATGATCAGTCTCATCCAATTGTTGGAATAGTGCATCAACATTTTGTTCTTCAATGATGGCAAAATGTGATGCACCATAATTGAATGAGTTGTGTTCCACATGTTCTAGCCCTACATTGTGTATATCTTCAAGTGTGGGCTCAAGTTGAGTGTTCAACCTATTGTGCAGACTCTGTATAAGGTGTCATGGGAGACTGACCAATTTCAATAGATGCCTCCTGTTGAAAAGAGACATCCAGAGATGTGTTTTGATCCCTTGTAAGAGATGTGTCCTTTTGAGAGGACATACCCTGGCTAATAGAGGTTTGTGCTCTTGCCTTCTTTCTCCTAGGCTCACCAGGGCCCTCTGTGGGTTCTGTGATCTCACTACCACCCTTATTTGCTGCATCCTGTGCAGTTTCACCACCTATCTGTGGAATGGTTTCTAGCCTGGGGTTTATGATTCTCTTCCTTTTAGGAGCCTGATCCTTTTGAGAGGAACCAGACCCTTGGCTAACAGATTTGGAGACTCTTGAAGGCCGGACTCCTTCAAATGGTTTGGAGTGTGGGTTAGGAATGGTGAGGTCAACACCATTCTCATCACTCAAGGAAAATACATTGTAGTCCCCAACAATTTTTAAATTCAATCTATTTATAATTGAAAGCATGAAAACAGTAATAAACAAACTCATTTCTGTGTTAAGAGGTTTACTGGCTAACATAGAATGAGTGTTTTTCTTTAAAGTTGGGGACTCCATGCATTTTATATTATCTAAATTAATTATGCCTACAACAGAATTAATAATAAGCATAAAGAATCTAGGATAATATATTACCAGCTTCCTTGTTTCTTTCTTGCCAATCACCAGTTTGAATAATGGCATCAGGAGCTTTTCAATATCGATTTTGTAGTTGTGCACCATGGAATGCACAATCTTCATGATGTAGGCTGACACCTCATTCTAGCCACTGGTCTTGCTAGACATGGACCTTGAGACAACATCTAGCATCATGCTCCACTCTTTATTTAGATACTTTATGTCCATGCCTCCTAATGGGTACCATTCATCACTATCAGGGCTAGTCCTGGGTCCAGTATACCCAATCATTTTGAAGAACTTGGAGAGTTGTTCTTCACTAGCAGGTTCCTGAAAAGGGGCATCCTTCTCAGCTTCAGTGTGGAGAACAGAGTTGACATGGGTTGAGTCAATAGTGTAGGAGATTCCATTGATTTGAAACTTGATGGAACTTGAGTCTTGCTCCCCCTCACACGTTGTAGAGGTCCATAATTGCGATAACCGTGGTATCTCCAACATGGGACTGTTGTTTAGAGCAAATGACATGTAAGAGTTATTCATGAAGCCAACGAAGGGTTTGAAGACTTCACAAGCTTCTCCTACTGAAGCCATTGTGGTGAAGTTTGTTTGGGCAAGAGAGCAAATGATTTGTGGTCCAGACATTGTTAAGAATTTGAAGGTTTAGAATTGAAGAACAGTTTAGAGAATAAGTTGCAGAGAAAATAGAGGGTTTTTAGGGCGTTAGAGAATTGAGAGTTTAACAAAGAAATAAAGAATGTGAGAGATTTTAGCTGTTTGTATATATATGATGGAAAAAAATTGATATCAAAGCTGAATTTTAATCGATTTATTTGACAGTTGTATCTAATAATCCATTTGCTTCTTGACAGTAACTCTTGCGCTAGAAATCACAACCACTCTTGACCGTAACATTAGTGGTTAGGGAATATATAAAATAAACGAATAGCCCTAATATTAACTGTTGACAGTATGCTATGCGGGGATTTTAGAAAACTATATTGTCAATAAGTACTGACAGTAAGTTTCACAAAATTTTGACAGTAAGTTTCAGTCCCGCATAATATGTTGTCAAGACTTCTCAATCATTTGACAGTAAGTTCCACAGGATTCGACAGTAAGTTTCAGTCTCGCGTACTACACTATCAAAACTTCTCAATCATTTAGCAGTGAGTTTTACAGTATTTGACAGTAACTTATTACTATATGACAGTATGGATAAAACGTACTGTCAAGAAACTTAACAGTATCTTTTATTAACCTCATATGAATTAAGTTACTTAAAAATAAATTAGTTAACCTCTCAGTAAAATATCATCATGTCTTTCCACTGTGATAAAAATCAAAACACCTTAAGAGGCCATTAATTCACAGTGAAATTCAGTTAACTAAATTTTTGATCAACTAAACAGAATTACATTAACAAGACAAATTTAACATACCCAATTCACTCACTAGCCTGGTGAATGTCTTTTCATCCAATGGTTTGGTGAAAATATCTGCAAGAATTGTTTCTCTGTGGGCACATATATCAGTTTTATTGTGTCTTCCTCCACATGCTCTCGAATGAAATGATGTCTGATGTCAATGTGCTTAGTTTTGGAGTGTTGAACAGGATTCTCAGAAATTGCTATGGCACTAGTGTTGTCACAAAAGATAGGAATTCCTTGTAAAGTCAACCAATAGTCCAATAGTTGGTTCCTCATCCAAAGTAACTAAGCACAGCAACTACCAGCTGCAATGTATTTAGGCTCTCCGTTGAATTTGACACTGAATGTTGCTTCTTGCTAAACCATGAAACCAATCTTTCTCCCAAAAATTGACAGCTACCTGTTGTACTCTTTCTGTCTATTCTGCAACTAGCATAGTCTGAGTCTGAATATCTAACTAAGTCAAAACTAGATTCTTTAGGATACCAAAGGCCTAAATTTTGAGTGTCTTTCAAGTATCTAAAGATTCTTTTCCCAGCCATTAAGTGAGACTCCTTTGGATCAGACTGGAACCTTGCACAACCATGTTTGCTCAGGC
Source organism: Oenanthe sinensis (assembly GCA_028671895.1). Lineage (NCBI taxonomy): Eukaryota > Viridiplantae > Streptophyta > Magnoliopsida > Apiales > Apiaceae > Oenanthe > Oenanthe sinensis. The sequence continues at coordinate 42,747,757 of CM053805.1, read as the reverse complement.
CTGCTAGCTGTTAGGTAGAGGAGAGAGTCAATCATTCCTCTATACATCTTGTTATCCACCTTCTTTCCTTTTGGATCCTTGTCAAGTTGAGTTGCAGTTGAGATTGGAGTCTTTGCAGGAAATGAGTCTTCCATATCAAATCTTTTGAAAAGATCCTTAACATATTTAGTTTGACAAATAAATATTCCATCGTTTTGATAGACTTGAAGTCCAAGAAAGAATACCAATTCACCCATCATACTCATCTCATATTTGTTCTGCATCAATTCAGAGAATTTCTTGCATAAATCTTCATTTGTTGAACCAAAAATAATGTCATCAACATATACTTGAACTAGAATGATATCCTTCCATGTTTTTTGTAGAAAAGAGTTTTATCCACAATCCCTCTTGTAAAGTTGTTATCTAAAAAAAACTTAGAAAGAGTATCATACCAAGCCCCTGGTGCTTGTTTTAGACCATACAATGCCTTGAGTAGTCTGTACAAAAAGTTCCTCATTTTTGGATCTTCAAAGCCTGGGGGCTGTTCAACATACATTTATTCTTCTAGTTCTCCATTAAGAAAAGCACTTTTTACATCCACTTGAAAAACTTTGAAGTTGTTGAATGCAACAAAAGCCAAAAAGATTCTTATTGCCTCAAGTCTGGCAACATGAGTAAATGTTTCTTCATAGTCAATTCCTTCATATTGACAGTAACCTTTTGCCACCAGCCTTGTTTTGTTTCTTGTGACGATACCACAATCATTCATCTTGTTTCTATAAACCTATTTGGTGCCTATTATGGATTTGTTCTTTGGTCTAGGCACCAATTCTCAAACACAACAGCTTCTTTCGAATTGATTAAGCTCTTCTTGCATAGCATTAATCCAATCTGGATCAGCCAATGCTTCTTCTAGAGTTTTGGGTTCAGTTTGAAAAAGGAAACAAGAGTACATGCATTCATTTGCAACATTTCTTCTTGTTTTGACTCTTGTTCCTGGATCACCAATGATTAAATCATTAGTGTGATCTATGTTCCATTTTGTTTCTCCTAGAGAATCACTAGAGTCTTCAACACCTTATTGATTGACAACATCTTTTGTTCTTGCACTGTTGACAGCATCAATTTCTTCAAGTCCACTATTCATGGGAACATTCCCAGAAAAATTAGTTATTTGAGTAGTTCATTCATTGTCTCTAGACTGGATAGGAACAATTGTTGGACCAGAAATTGTGTGATCAACTCTTGGTGAATCTTCATCAATCTCTTCTAGGTAGACTTGATTTTCAAAGGCCAAAAGTTCTGTTTCTTGGCTTCCTTCAACTTCAGGAAATTTTGTTTCATCAAAGGTGACATTTACTCTCATCTACAATCTTGTGATCAATGATGTAGACTCTATATGTAGTCATGTCTATGCCATACCCCATAAAGATTCCTTCAAGTGTCTTAGTGTCAAATTTTCCTTTGATCTCAGTTGAATCTTTCATGTGGTAGCACTTGCTTCCAAAGACATGAAAGTAATTGACAGTAGGTTTCCTTCCTGTGAGCAATTCATAGGGTGTTTTTCCATAGACCTTGTTGACTACAGTCCTGTTTTGGGTATAACAGGTTGTATTGATTGCTTCACCCCAGGAATAGGTAGGAAGTTTTGTTTCACTCAACATTGTTCTTGCAGCCTCAATGAGAGTTTTGTTCTTTCTTTCCACAACACCATTTTGTTGAGGTGTCCTTGGTGCAGAGAATTGTTGAGTGATTCCGTTGTCTTTGTAGAAGTCATTCATGATACTGTTTTTAAACTCAGTACCATTGTCACTTCTCAAGGTCTGCACTTTGTACTTGGATTCTTGTCAAGAACCCTTACCAAATCAATAATCTCTTGAGCAACTTCGTCCTTGGATGCTAGAAACCTCACCCAGGTGTATCTTGAGAAATCATCAACCATCACTAAGGCATATCTTTTTCTTGCCAGTGATTGCACATACACAGGACCAAATAAGTCCATGTGAATCAGTTGAAATGCTTCATTAATTGAACCACTAGGAGTGCTTTTGTGAGTAGCTCTCTTTAGTTTCCATTTCTGGCAACCCTCACACAATCCTTCTTGATAGAATTCAAGTTGAGGGAGCCCTTTCACCAATTCTCTCTTCATTAGATAATTCATTGCTTTAAAGTTCAAATGGGAAAGTTTCTTGTGCCACGGCCAACTTTCAGATGGAGAAGCCTTACTGTAGAAACAGTAGACTGTCTTTTCTTACTGAATCCAAGTCAGCTATGAAGAGGCTTCTTTTTCTAACTCCTTGAAGAGCTTCTTCTCCTGTCTTTTTGTTGACAATGGAACAATTGTTTGATCAAAACTAACTAGGAATCCTTCTTCACAAAATTGAGTTACACTCAATAGATTGTGCTTCAAACCATTTACTAGAGCAATTTTCTCTATCTTCAAGTTTCCAACTTCCAGTATGCCATATCCCATTGTGAAACCAATGTTGTTGTCACCAAAGGTTACATAAGGGCCAGCCATTTCCTTGAACTGTGATAGCAGGGCTTTATCACCTGTCATGTGTCCTGAGCATCCACTGTCAATAATCCACATGATTCTTTTATTTTTCATGTTGCCCTGCAAAGCAAATATCTCAAGTTGCTTTTGGTACCCAACTTTCATTAGGTCCATTTTGCTTAGCTACTTCACAGTTTGAGATTGGATCAGTTGTAATTCTTCATTTTGCATTTAGCATGACTCATGTAGCTACCTATTCAGTTTTGATTACTGGTTTGATAGCTTTGTTCTTGGGTGTCTTGTTCATCCTAACTTTAGGAGGACTTGGAGTCTTTGCCTTTTCAGTTTTAACATTTTTATGCAGACATTCTTGATCATTAACAAAAGGCATGTTAAAGCAAATACTCATCAAGTTCATTTTACATGAAATGCAATCAAAATCACACAGTGAGTTACTTGTTTGTTCTTTAAAGGCATGTTGTGTAAATTTCCATTAACAAAGGCAGCATTCTTGACATTGGACTTGTTTTTGTTGTAGACATGAGTTAGATGACTAGATGATCCACAATTTTCTAGGAGCATTAGGAATATAGGCATAATCGTTCTTTTTATTTATTCCTAATTTTCCATTTCTGTTCTTCTTAGTCTTTATGACATTATGTTTAGAAGTTATTGTCATACTGGTGTTGACAGTAGGTTTAGATGGAGTTGTCATGACAGTAAGTTTTGATCTCACAGTCTTGACAGCAGCTTCTGAACTTACTGTTTTGCCAGTATTGACAACATATTTTAAACACTTGTTACTCTCAAGGTCAAAATTAACTGTCTTGGGGATTTTGACAGTATCGTTTGCCTTAAGGGACTTAATGACAGCTTCATTATCCTCATCATCTATCTCTTGTTTAATTACTAATGCTTCCTCATCAAATTCGAATTCTGCCTTTTTGAACAAGGGATTCTTAACTTTTTTAGAATGGAAGGTTTGACAGTATGTTTGATGTCTTCCTCAACAGCATGTTTCTTTCCATTTTTCTTCTCATAGTTAAACCCTATACTTACCTTTTGATTATTGGTATTATCATCATGGTATGATTTTAACAGGGAAGAAGAATTCTTGTAAGCCTTGATTTTGAGTTCATTCTCATAAATCTGTTTTCTGAGAAATCCTTAATTTGGGAAGCACAAACTACCTTGTTTTTAATAATCTCATTTTCTTGTTGTAAAGACTCAAAAACATTCTGTTTAAGTTCTAGTTCATGATTCTTAATTCTCAATGACTCATTAGCACTAGACAGTTTGACAATCTCCTCATTACCAACTAGCATGCTTGTATGAATATTGAAATTTTCAGAACCTAAACTTTCAACTGTTTTCTTATACTGAGATGTAGTCATATCAACAGTAGTAAGAATGGGTACCTGATTTGATGAAGTGGATGGACCCTCTCTAGAGTTTGCCATGAGAGCAACAGAAGGGCTTTTGTGACTCAAGGCAAGTGTTGGGAAGATTCTGATAACCATTGTCATTTCTTCTCACTTGCTTTGGCTTTTTACATTCTGTTGCAAAATGCCCCATTTCATTGCAGTTGTAACACCTTATCTTGGATCTATCCACCATACCTGTTTTGTATCCACCTTTGCCACTTCCTCCAGGTTTTGAAATATTTGACTTGTTGAACCTGGAACTTTGTCCTCTGGGTTTGAAGTCTTTGTTCTTCTTAAATCTTAGATTGGAGAACTTTCTTGCCATGTAGGCCATTGTTTTATTTTCCATGTTTTCCGGTTCCTCCAAAGTGTATAACTCATCTTCTTCACCATCCTTGAGTTCAAGAGCCACACTTTCATCTTCATCTGTGACCTCTTCAATCTTGATGTGTTGTTGATGTTGAGACTCCTAGAGCTGCAGCATCTTTGGATCTTGAGCTACTATAGCATTTGAGGTGTTGACCATCTTTCCTCTTTCACCAGACTGAATAGCTCTCTTTTGTAGCAGCTCTAGCTCATAGGGTTTAAGTATGTCATATAAAGTTTCAAGAGAAACTTTTGATAAATCCCTTCATTCTCTAATGACAGTTGCCTTGTGCTCTAGATGGTCAGGAAGTGTCAACATGAACTTCATGTTTTCCTCCTTCTTGTCATAAAACTTTCCATGCAGCTGCAGGTCATTTATCAACCTGTCGAATCTCTCAAACATCTCAGTCAACCCTTCACTTGGTTTGGTCATGAAAGCTTCATACTAAGACAACAGTATCTGTTTTTGATTGTCCTTTACTTCTTCTGTTCCTTCACAGAGTATCCCAATGGTTTCCCATATTTGTTTGGCACTGGTGCAGTTGACAATGTTGTTGTACATGACATTGTCAAGTGCTTCAATGATGATAAATTGAAAGCAGTCATCCAGAGATACTTTTTCTCTTTCAGTGTCAGTGTACTCTAAAACCTTTTTAGGAACCCAGTAGGCTGGTATTGTTTCACAATCTACTGTAGTTTCAGGTACATATGCTTGAGGAATGAAAGGACCATTTTCCAGAATTCCAGGGTAAAGTGGGTTGGCTGTTTTTATGAACAACATCATCTTTCTTTTACAAAGGTTGTAGTGTTCTTTGTCAAAGGTGGGTATTTTTATGCTGCTTACTTTCTGTGCACTCATGTTTAGATCTTTTCAGGTTATGCATATCTAACATGCTGCTCTGATATCATTTGTTAGACAGTATGAGTGTTGCAGAAGGGGGGGGTTAAATGCAACTTGATAATTTATCCATTATCTTGCTAACAACTAACAAGAAGTAATAATATCAAGTAAGAAATACAAACAACAGTAAGCAAGCAAATGAAGAAAGGTGTTTAACTTCAAAAATTAATTATTTTATTAATTTTTGTTTGCTACAACTGACTGGAAAATGTTTCCAGCTTCAATAAATACAATAACAAAGAACTTGCTAGTGTTTATATGCTTGAGAAAAGTGAAGCTCTGTTGTCTTTCTTAGAGAAAGTGTTTGTGAGATATGTGTATTTATACTGAAACACATATCTCGCTTACAAGTGTATTTTCCCTTGTTCCTGGGACAAAACTTGAAATAAAAACTTCATTTTTTCTATTCAAATTTGTCTTCATTCTATTTGTAGATAAAGTTGTTCTGAGATGTACTGACATCCTTGACTCCTTGAGCATGCTTTATATTTTTGTTTGTCTTCTCCCAAGTTGCAGTAGTAGGCTTGACAGACTAGATAGAAATATCAAAATCAATCCTTGAATTTTCACCACCTAGTCTGCTTCTTGAAATAGACTGTCAGCTTCACCAAAAAAGTTAATGTCAAACTTTAGCTTTTCTTTGGTGACAGTATCTTTGACTCCGCATACTTTACTGTCAAGCTTGATAGTTTTCTAAAACATGCTATCGTCCAAATCTACTGTCAACTATCTCTGCCAATGTTGCTGTCAACTATCCCCGCCAAAGTTGCTGTCAGTGAAACTTGCTGTCTTCGCATCTTCATTCTCCGCCAAGTTTACTGTCAAAGGCACATAGTTGCTGTCAGTAATACTTGTTGTCTTCAAATCTTCATTCTCCGCCAAGTTTACTGTCAAAGGACTGGTTGTTGTAATCTGTTCCAAATGTGTTGTCACTTGAATATGCTGTCGTAGGCTTCAGTTTGCAGAATGTTACTGTCAATGATTTGATCCATGTTGTGTATGAACACTTTGTGAACTTCTACATCATAGATCATATTATTACATTTTTACAAGACAGTAATTATTGAGACTTACTGTCACCTACTTGGTTTTTATACATATTGTTACAAGTGACAACTAAACATACTGTCAATATACATATGACAATATATTTTACTTAGTTAATTTCTAATTAATCTAAGTATCTTATAGTTGATTACAATGTTAACACCACAATCCCTAACACATATTTTACTTGAAGAAATAGACCAAAACAAAAGCATGGGCGGTATGAATCAACCCACATGTAGCTTATCTAAAAACATGCTCCTTATCCAGTGGGGGGTAAATGCCCCCATTACCCCACTGTAAATCCCCGTCTGTCGTGATGTTTACACAATCTTCAACCAATAGTCTGGGGACATTAGGGAATAAAATACATTGGCCCGAAAGAAATATAACAAATCTATGTGTGGGGGTTAACATTCTTGACTTTGAGTCTAGCTACCTAGGTTTGATTCCTACACTTCTCTCACACAAATCAAGCAGCCTATCACTACTACAGCCCTAGTTGAGAATAATTCTAACTACAGTGTATAATATTCTTATCAGCAGGTCGGGCACCACCCTGCCACCCCTTGGTCCCGCCTCTGAATAAAACAAGCATTATGCCTACCAGAATTTTGGCAACTGCACATATTTGATATAAATGCATTAGCTAATGAAATGAGCTATATCAACGGCTGTACCTGCAATTTGGGCCGAAGTGCCTCCAGGGGTCCTTTAGGTTTCTCTGCACCTTGCTGTTATAATTTAGAAGCATAAGACTAGTTAAATAACCAGCCACAAAGAATTTCCAAGCTTCAAAAAACAGAGGAAGGCGAGTGACACCTTTCCCAAAGCCCAATCAGCAGAATCAAAATAAGCACGTTCATGATCCTGACAATAAAAGCGGAATCTTAGAATGTGAACATTAGGTCAGCAGTTAATTAATTTTTGGGTGACAGTGCACCCATAACTTTCTAGAACTAATCCTTAATATTACCTTGGAAATGAGTGGCGGCTTCTTAGGTACAATTCCCCCATACTTCTTTTTAACTACCTCCTCCTACAAAAAATAAAGTTTGAATGGATTACGCTCCACAGCATGCTAGAATGCTAGAATATTAATCAGTCAGAAAAATCAGATATAGTTACATCTATTATGCATTACAATGCTATGGAGAGATACTGGTGGGAGTATAACCTCTTTTTTATTTGATGAGTTCTCACAGTCCATTGGCACATCTCGATCAACTTGCTTAACATCATCTAGGTTTGACATTGTACTTGCACCTAGTGACCACTAGCAGATCATTCCAGTCAGTCCCATGGACAATTTCATATAGAAAGTGGCACAAGAGGAACTTCTAGTGATAAATTAGCACCAGCCAAGATATATAGAATGAATAATCACGAGAAAGTAATCAGCTATCTCCTAACAAAATTCACCGCAATGAAGCCTAATTATGTTTAGGGAGGAAATGATATATTATTTTCAACGGAAAATTAAACAATTAGCGAAAAACATCCAACAACTTGTAATAGCAATGTAACTACACCAAATATATACCAGTTAACAAACATGACTTCATATTTAAACATGAGCATTGTGCCATTTGAAATATCATCCTCATAACATATCAATTACATGAATTAAAATCAAAACTAGGTCAGTGCGGACCGAAGACAATTATCATCGATTTTCTTCACTTAAAATTAAAATCAAAGTCTAAATGTTGGACATCTCGTACCAATTAAGCAATCACGGAACATCAAAAACTTGATAAAAATTAAATTACTCTTCATTTTAAATTACGGAATTATAATCGTCCATAACAAGGCCAAAATGTCAATTAGCTGTTAAAATTTAAGCTATTTACTGAATAAACCATATATACATATTAACATATATGCGTTGTTCGTGTGCGTGTGTGTGTAACTTCACTTTAACTTTTTAAATAATACATGCGTATAATCAATAGTGTTAAAAGACAATTACTGTGTGTGTGTGAATTGGAAGGGAAATAGAAAACCTTGACTTTGGACGACGATTAGATCGAGAGTAACCTCGCTTGTTCAACGATTATACATACAATTTCGTGTATGTATATATGAAATGCACCCGGAAGTAGTTGTATTCGCCATGTGACGGGGAATGGATCAGGTCATGTTTATTTTATTCTATTTTATTTACTATCAATCATACAATAAAATTAAAATGACAATAATAAGATTCAAAATGGAGTAAATAAAAATCATTTAATTTGACATCAACAGTATTTGTATAATCTTTCTAGTTAGGAAAAAACAAGGTTTATTATATTACAATTGATTGAATTTTATATTAAAACAATTATGCGTACTCTAAAAATAATTATAAGTTTTTTCTGAAATAACGTAACTGGATATATGATGACTTGTTTTGATTCGAAAGTGTATATGTATACACGCTAGATTTTATATTATTATTAAAAAAATATCAATTACATATGATCGCTCAGCATTTGAAACAATTTTTAAAACAAATTTGGATACGTAGCATTTATCTTTATATTATACATGTTGTATGTAATTTTTATTTAGTATAAAAGGAAATATTAAACGGAGACCACATGTGATAAATTGTTCTTCAATACAATTATTTAATTATCAAAATATTATTAATGCATTTGGTTTGATTTTGTAGAAAACTTTACTGTTAGATTAATAAGACACTTACCATAGAGCTCAAACCTGAGATGCAAGTTGGTAGGAAACAATTTTGATTTTTCAAGCATCCTGAACATATATATACAGTTTACTAGCTAGTTGCTACTAATTTCTGCCATCAGTACTAGCATATACAAGTTTTTCTGCCGTTGCCAATTTCAGTTTTAGAGATGCATTACAATTTTCAGGTAGGAAGGATGATATTTGGCAACAAGAGCAAGAGAATCACGAGCAATCTGAGCGATACACTCTTGGTATCGATACAGATACAGGAGCCTCAGAAGTTGCTTGATTGATAAACGTTATGTTTACTGCTCCTCAAATTTGCACATTTGCAACAATCACCGAACTTGAATGAAATATGGTGGTGGCTGCTGCTGCACGTGGGGCAGCTCGCTTTCTTCGTCTGATGTGGCAGGCAAGAAGTCACGGATATCCTACCCATCAAAAAGAAAATGTTAGATGTGGACTGTCTATTTTGTTTGCTGATATGATTCTGTTAAATTTTCCGCAGTTTCCAATTTTCTGTTTTTGGATCCAGTTTCTGGTGGCTAAGCAGCTGCTGCTAGAGCTTAGCCAACTTGGCAGCTGTTTTGAAATATTGGCAGCATGATTAACAACTGTCAAACTTTGTAATGAAATAAAAGCAATAAAAAACGCCTGACAATTCTAGTGTTCTGTATGAGGATCTTACTGTATGATTAACCTATCATTAAGTATGAGAAATTGTTGGTAGCCACATTACTCTGCTAACCTGAACATGCCTACGGCGCTGGACAGCAGCAAATGCTCTGGCCATGACAAAGATTGGCAAAAGTATCCCAATAGCTCTTAACATTAGCAACTGCAAAGCAAAGTCAGTGTACGTCAAGAATGTAAAATAAAACATTATCATTTCTCTGAAAATCTGAAATGTGCTAGCTTTCTCACTGTGAACATCGTAATTGAATATTCCCCTGATCCTGTGACGATGAATGGTAAAGTGTGACGTAACACCAGAAGCAGCATAAACTGCATTCATGGAAAATATTGGCTAAAACATTTATCCTTCAAAAATAAAAATGGGGTCCAATCTTCTAGATTAAGATTCGTAATCATTATTGCTAAACATATGATCGTGCAGGTTTTGATCTCTGAATCTAACGACACTGTTATAGAATTGTAGAGATGAAGAATAACCACATCAGGTTAGTAATAAAGCCTAGGAGAATTGTATTTGTTTATCGTATTATTAACAAAACACTGGCAATGGCTGTAAATCCATCTAAGTTACGATTTCAACAAACTAATTGTAACATCAGTTTATCAGGGGTACAGTAGGATGATAACTATACAAATGATTGATTGAGGTCACAGTCTATAATTTCCTTCGTCTACTTTGCAGTTTAGTGCATCACGTACGCAAAATTCTACACAAACAAGATCAGTTATCACAACAATCCTGGATTTTTTTTAATTTATTAACATAATTAAGAGTTAGTAGTTGTGAATCCAGCTGAAGCCATAGTAACAAACTCATTTGTGGCATTATGGCTTTAAAGGTATATTATGTAATCAAGGGCGATCTTCTACAAGTCAGCCCCTCAAATGCAAAATCTGGATTTGTTTTAATACTTGGAATAAGTTGTAACTTGCATAATGCACAGAAATGTTGAATGATGAAGAATGGGTAGAAAGAGGAAGTACGATTATAGCAACTAGACGACAACATATCAGGCTCCTTGAAGTGAGTTGTGAATATTCATCGAAGTCGGTGTTTACAGAACTGTGATCCCTGGCAACCATTGCTACAAGTTGGGAATCATGCAGATCCCTCCTAGAAATTTCCCAGCTTCCCCTAGAATGACCCCAAAGAGGGCCAGTTAAAATGTTAATCTAAGCTACAAAATCCCGTGTAGTATGTTAGCTTGTAAAAACATATTTAGGCATAAATTGGAATACCTGAAGTCCATTGGGATAGCACCGTAATGAAACAAAGGGGGTAGTGCAGCTGGCACTGTATAGTCTGGCTTAAATTGCTGAACCTCGCACCCAAACACAAAGAAAAGGCAAAGAGAATACTGATCCCCTCAGTATCATGCAATCCAGTATGTGCATTATGCAATGATAGGTAAACAAATGGGGGAAATTTTAAATAAAGAACGGAAAATTGAGATCCCTGATAATTAAAACAGACCTGGAGACAAATCTCGCAAGTCGTGTCACCCTTCTCATTGCACCACTTCTGGACACATTTACGGTGAGCATACTGCAATAAAGATTAAACAGTAAGTAAGAACTTGTATCGTGGTTGAACCGCTGAACATATCTGCAATCATGTTATCTTAAATTCCAGGGAATAAAAAAATGAACCGTCGCACAAGTGGAATTGCCTAAACATTACAAACTAAGTACCCTATATTAGTAGTCCATTTACCCAAATTAAAGGTTGGAAACTTGTTTTTATATTAACTAGACAAACATGAAAATTAAACAAACATGATATTGGAACATCATTGCCTTTCAGAAACTATAACATGTATCTGATTATGATTTACTAAATGTAGCACTAGTACCAATTTTTCAACAGTTTGGTATGTCTTCCATATGATAAATCTGAATACAAAAGAATTACCTTCAAGCTACCACAGCATGAACAAGGTATTTCCATATTTGAGTCTTCATCTTCATCGTGACAAATCCTGCACTCTGCTAATTTTCTTGGTGATGATTCAATATCAAGATCCTTCCTACTGGATGGAAAGTTCCGCACCATATCGTCAGTTTTTAAGATTGTGCATGCTGCAACGGATTTATCTACAATATCAGCCTCAATGGTGGACTCAGTAAGCAACTGATCCACCGCCAATACAAAATGATCCCGCATCCTCTATATTTTCAGAAAAATTGAAGTATGAGTTTAGTGACACGTACATTGCTAATTGGTCCATTCAATAAGTTGCAACTCTTTAAAGGGATGTCAGAAGCTGAAATCTCAATAACAGTACACCTGCAGCATGAACAATATAAATTATCATAAAAAAATATCAAAAAAGTTTGTCTTTTTCCAAATGAATAATGCGGTTGGTTGATCTGCAACAAGTATAATGATTTAAAGCATGATATGAAAGAAATGAAGTTGGACGGTAAAGAAGACTCATAATGAAGAGGGCATGCCATTTGATAAAAGTACTGTTTAAAATCAAGGGGGGTGCATAAAAAAGAATTGGAGGTAAAAGTGAGAAACTTGTAAGCCTGAAAGTCTAAAAGAGTTGTAAAAAGAGAAAGGCACCTTTATTTCTATCAAAAGGAAAGTGATTATCAACTGTAATTAACAAAAAGGGTTAGACATCTAACAATCCCCAGAATTATAATGTAAGCAGAAAAGAATCTGATTGATGAAAAAGAAGAAAGAAACAGTAAATTTTTTAAAAATTAAAAAGCACAAAAAATAGCCATATAAAAAAGTTACCACCTTTGAAATATATATATAACATGATCGAAAGAAACAAACAACGTATGGGAGTTGAGAAAGAAATAGAAAGCTTACGATAGTAACTATGGTACAAAGGAATATATAAAGCAAAAGAAAACTAGTGGCAAGTATACCAGAAACATGATCAACTGATTCTTACATTTTGGGCTTTCTATAATTATGTACATAGAGTTTGGAATGAAGCAAGAGATTGAGTGTGTCGTGTTGGTATCTTCTTGGCCAGACAAGTACTCTACTACTCCGGTATAGCCCAGACGAGTTGTCATATAAATTCGTGCTTCTAGTTGTCGGGATAAAAATTTACGAAGAAATTATAGCTATAAATTTATCGTCATCCGAAAAATCAGAAAATTTAATTAAACTTTCAGAAATAGTAGTGAATTGTCTGAGTGGTGGATGAACTATGTATGAGCTTAAAGGCGATATAGTGAAAGAATGATCAAGTTGTAACTGATGCGTCTCTTTCACATAATGAGTTGCTTGAAAATTTCCAAGCACTATGACACTGTTGATGTTTCTTTAGTTTAGTCACTCTCCAAATTCTAACTCTTGTGATCCTTTGGATGCCTGCTCTCCACTATCTTTTGTTACTTTCTGATTGTCAAATGTTGCCGATTTCACAAGTGCGCTGCCAAATTTAGTTAAAGTGAAGCTGATCTTTAACACACGTACACTCACTCGGTAACATAATAATACAATGCGTTTCTATCGAGCTTTCTGGTTATAACCATGTCAATTGCATTTTTTTTATCGCACAAACAACATAGAGTTTTCAGCTGCTGCAGAGTATTCGCCATTTATATTAACAAGATTATCTTCAGCAGATAATGCAGTTTGTAATTATCTCTTCCAGGAAGCAAAATTCAAGGTCTTTGGATTACTAGCTACACTTCTCCGAAATTGGAGTTGTTGGAAGAATTGGAGAAATCGTAGGAAACTGATTGATTGTTCAATCCGTAGCCATAAAAATCATGATTATTTAGAAGAATATGAGAGGAAACAGATTCTAAGCTTGGATATGAAAACAATTGGGCCAAACAAACAGAATTTCAATGGGAAGTAGGTATGGCGTATGTGGTAACAAAAATGAGCAGATCTTGGAGCTCTAATACCAATTTAAGATATATCATGTCTTAATTGCAATATGCAAATGAAAAACTAATACAGTATAAGACTTTGACGATAAAATTCATTACTCATATATATATATATATATATAATTTAAATACCATCATTGATCATTCATCATAATTACTAGTGGATCATTGGCTCATACATAATTATGCTAACCTAGATATGACTACTAATAAAGGCTTCAACCTTGAAAGGATGGAGTTGTTTATGTCTAAAATTTTATTGATATATCCCATCTCAAATACATTGCTAGTTCATATATCTCACTTCTATTCAAACAGATAGTGCTTGTCCACAGTTTCTGAGACGTCCCAAGTGCAGCTCATTCCTTTCGGGAATACAACCATATCCCCTGCTCCAAATTCAACAACCTCGTCAGAGCCGTCAGGATAAACTTTCACCTTACCCTTCAGCAGATAGCATGTTTCTTTCGAAGAGTAAGTCCATGGGAATTTGCTAGGAGGACATCCCCACCTAATCACTCACAATCAAGTATACATCGATCAACACACCAGCCATTTCAAAAGTACATGGAACTTATCGCATACAATATAGGTTAAAAGACCTTTACAATATTGAATGGCCAAGTCATAGAAAGTTATTGGCAACAAAAGTTACAAAACCAATGCTAACAATTTCTATCTAGTTTATCAGATTTCTTCCCACAACTGTGTCTTCCCCACGTCTACATGATTTCAGGTGTTAATACAATGAGTTGCGATCACTATAATGATAATGCAATTTGTTGAGTATTTACCAGCAGATAGAAAACCAAGGAGGAATATGAACTTGTATGTCAACAACTGAAGCAGCACCACACAGGACTCGATGCGAAAAAATAATGTCAACACTGTTCTAATTAAAGTGTGCCAAGGTTCTAAACAAATGTTTGCAAAAATCTACGCCCAATTAAAAATATCAAACAACGATTACCAGAGGAGAGCTAGTGGGTACACAAGAATATTTTAATTAAGGCTATAATTTAGTTTGAAAACCAAATCAATTTCATTCACTGATTTACATAGTTTCAAGTATGTACATGGCATTTATACTAATCAGGGCATGTAATTATACAGAACAGTGTATAAATTATAGACACAGAGAAGAGAGATAGACATACTTGGGCCATGATCTGACGCCAAGTTCAGAAAGCTTAGACTCAGGTGGGTTGCTTGTAATCTTGATGCCCAATTTCTCAGTGGTCATTATTTCTGCTTCTGCTGCTCGAACAACCAGTCTTCCCTGCTTGTTGCAACTGTAGCCCAACTCCACTTTGCCACTATAAGCTCTGGGAAATGAAATTAGGGTGTGTTTGGATATGGTTTTTGAGATGGGTAAATTAGAGATTAGCCCATTATATGTACCAGTGGTGTTGGTGAGCATAGCCATTTCTATGTACACTCCTAGAGATCTCAGAACTATTATTATATTTTTTTTATCTATTATTATTATTTTATCTAGTATATCATCCATCTTGGTTTATTTTCTTCCACTCGTATTTTTATCACTTTTATCCTTTAAAATAGGAGAAACATTATCATTTTCTCAGCAGTCAACATCAATTTTTTTGTGTTTAGCTTCGTAATCGTGTGTGTAACTATACCGTATGGTTTTTACTTGATGAATTATTTGATTATAAAAAATATATATTGTGCCTGATCACTTTGATGAGAGGGAACTAAAGAAAAATAGAGAGAAGCCCACGGATAAGTAGCTTCAATAGCTAGAAGAAACCCACAGAGACTGGTAGTTGGATGAAATAAAGCACTGCTGATGCTTAAAATAATTGTACAAGGTTTCTTTTTTACAATTAACTGCATACTGTTGCCTTCTAGGTTGGTTCTCTATAATGCAGGATTACAGTATGAAGCAGCAACCGGTAGACTGCTAAAACTATGTGTTTAACCAACATGATCAGTTTATGCTGCATAAACATGCTTTATTAAAGGTGAATAATTACGCTGATATAAAATAACATAAGATCAGTTTTATCAAAACTACTCACTGATGAGAGTGTCAAACTCGAGAAAACTGCAGCAGACAGGTAAGAGTGTATAAAAATCATATTCATTCTCCACAAAATGACTGTATCTTAGAACAGGAATTTTACTACTTAATTTGTGAGCATTCCTTCATCAAAAAAGGAATTCTTGAAATCTTGGAAAGTATATATATCCACTGGCTGGCATCATCATATAGGAACGCTTTTCCGTTTTTGTGAACCAGAGATATTTGTTCAGACATTCCACAGTAACTGCACTAACAAGCAAGTGTGCTACAAAATTAAAAGTCACTTGCACCTCATACAGGGGCAGCTGCTTCCGCTTCATGTTCAGTGCCCTTTTCATCATTCCCTTGACTGCTTGCATGTCCATTTTGCAGTATTCTTTCTTCTGATGGCAAATTATTCTTAGATTTTTTGGTTCCCTCAACCTTCCACATATCCCATACACGGGTTTTGGGTGGAGCCAATGAATCCCCAATAGGTGCGACTAATCCTGGCTTCCCATCATCAATAACTGCATCAACCAACCCATACTCCACTGCCTCCCAAGGGTTCATAAAATTGTCACGGTCTGTATCCACTTCAACCTGAAAATAATTGATGTTACAATTATACTCGCCAACTCAACAAGATATATGATAGAGCACTGTGTTCTTTAGAAAACAATTATCATAAGATTTGTTTTCAGTTGACCAACCTGCGATTCAGGCTTTCCAGTAACTCTTGATAGTATTTTGTTCAGCTTAACTTTATGGTATGCCATTTCCCTGATTCGTATGCTCATTTCTGATGCCTGAAATCACGCAAACCATCATAGTTGAAGGCAATAAGAAATGCTTTACAATAATGAAGTACTTTTATGAACCAAATATTCATTACTATTTTCTTGTATATACATTTTTAGTTTGAAAGTGAACTATAAAAGTAGTGTCCGTTGACTTGAAAACTGCATCCCTGAATATTAAACCTGGAATTAAAATATTCATAGAAACAGAAATACAGACTGCTTTCTAGCTCAACTGTCATTACAGACCATGAGTCCATGATCTAACATTCTAACTGCAACTCAACCCTATATTTCCAAAATCCAAAGCAAATGCCAACTTCCGAAAAACATGTATAAGCAATTTTTATTGCCTTGAAAAGCGCCACCAAGTCATACATGCTTGACCACCACACAGAAGTGAGATTCCTTTTGCTAAAGTATACCAGCAAGTTTATTTATTTATTTATTTTCATTTTGCAAGAGGATCCCATATCTCAAATTGTGTAACAAGGTTTTAAAGAAAACATTATATGCAAACTTCATGTATTAAAAGGTGTACGCTGTAACACAAAAATTAATAGATCAGTCTCCTTATATAGATTACTGAAAAAGCTGCCCTGTATTGTTGGCTTGTTGCACTACAAATTATAGATCATGAATGTGGCGCTTATTGTCCCGTTGCTACGACAAAGGCTTAGTGCAACTACATTCATCTACAAGCACACAGGACTCATTAAATTAGAAAAGGAAACAGTGAGGCATAATTATTCTCAAATAGCCAAATAGGTATTGCATTCTGAAAATTTAATTTTATATCATTGCACATATAACACATCTACACATGTGTCATTCTATTCTAGTGCGACTGTGCGAGTATGAGTTAGTTGACATTAATTTTATTAATTTGGTTTATTAGGGTCAATCTGCACAGTGCACACTTGAGAACTAGTGTCCCTAGAATGTCAATAGTAAACCCACTGTTTGAGCTTCCCCATTCATCCTTTCTAATTGGTGGCCCTACGCCTCCGTCCATCCTGCCTCTATCTACAATGCCACGCTGAAAACATTTATGATTTATGAAAAGCAGTGCAATCAACCAACACCGTACTTGTATATAGTTTCACGTGTATTGTTATCACTTTACTAGGGGATTAAAGAATGTGCTAAGATAAACATGACAACTGAAACTTTTAATAAATATAGTATTGCCTTGCAGGGCAACCATGATGCAAGTACCAATCATGTCCACATGAAACATTCAAGGAAAAAATCACAAAACGAATCTTGACTTTTGAAGAATTGACGATCAATTAAATAAAGGCCGAAACTTACCTTCCCCCCGGAAGTTCCAAGTGGTTGATGGATCATCACCCTAGAATTAGGCATGCAATACCGTTTCCCTTTAGTACCAGAAGCAAGGAGAAATGCCCCCATAGATGCTGCAAGGCCTAGGCAGATGGTAGAAACATCTGCCTTGCATAATTTCATAGCATCATATATTCCCATTCCTGCATGCACAAGCAAAAGAATGACAAAGAATACAATTATATTACTCGTAGCAAACTTTTGTATTAAAGCAAGGATGGAGCAAAGAAAGTAAGCAAGCTAAGAATATCTCAATACAATCGGTGGAAGAGATAATCAGAAAACATCCTGCCTTTCTGCTTATCATCGGTATTGCTATAAGTCTATAACTATCCGTCTATCCATGTATACACAGTGCAAAGGATAACAATGTCTATCATAACAAAATCTGACAGGAAAGCGAGACAAATGGATGGCGATAGTTGAGGGTTAAATACATAATCATGCATACATACCGGCTGTAACAGAACCACCGGGTGAGTTAATGAACAATTTGATGTCTTTTTCTTGATCTTCCGCGTCAAGAAACAAAAGCTGACTAATTATATAATCTGCTGACACGTCATCCACCTGCCCCATACCAATCAAATCCCATCAGACTAGTACCAATAATAAATAACCTTCTACTTCTACATAACCCCAAAATGAAAAATGACTCACTTTATAACCAATATAATCCAATAACAAAAAGCCCATCTGAAAAAACATCATAACATATAATATTAACCGAACAGATATATACCTGAGAACCCAAGAAAATGATACGCTGACGAAGAAGCATATTGGTAGTATCGAGCTCTTCAAATCTTGGCATCCAAGCAGGAGAAGAGTCATTAAAAACATCCCAATTGCTCGAAAGTGTTGAACTTGCAACTGTACTGTTTCTGTTTGAACAAGAGTAATTCAAAAGGGGTTTTGTTGTTTTTCTTCCTCTTCTTTCTACAAGACTGCTACAAGTATAATTAGTAGCAAGATTGTTGAGGTGAATATTGTTAAAGTAGAAGCTTCTAGAAGGAACTGCTGTTGAGGGTGTTGCGAAGGTTAGGCATCCGTTCTCCATTTTTGTTTTTCTATCTCTCACTGCTTGTTTCTGACTTGCAAGTTACATATGCTTTGGTTTTGCCTGCCAGGTTTGGTAACGTGGAACGGTGTCGTTTGCTTATCTGCTTTGCTTTGGTTTGTCAAATTTGGGTCTTCGGCTTAGGCTTGGGCTTGGACTTCTTATATTGGAGCCCCGTTTGCTAACGGTGTGGATTGTGGAGAATTTTTTCCCTTTTTTTTTATCATCTAATTGGAAGATATATTTAATTAATTTTTTTATTTATCATTTAACTAGAATATATATTTAACCAATTTTATGGTTAGTAATTTAAATTACGATTATTATTAAAAAAATCCTAAAAATGTATAGAATAATTCTTTCATATTAAAAAATATATATGACACCCTGAATAACAGTAAATATTATACGTTAAAATCTTATTTCCATTGATCTTTTATTTACATGTCGTTTACCGTTTTAAATTCAAATTATACCATTGTCAAGTTACGTATGAGGTAAGTGTAAATTGTGTCCCAAGACCTCCTTAAATTGTAAGTCTAATTAAATAAGTTTTATTTTATTTTAAGTACAATGCAATTATATCCTATATATAAGTGGAATAAATGATATAATATAATATGGTCGTCAGAGGTAAAAATGTAAATTTTTAAATATTATTAATTATTATGTTAATTGATTCAGGTTTGATTCCCCTTGAATACAAAAATTAATTTAATAATATTTTTCAATTTATTGTAAATAAAATGATTAAAATTTGATTATTAACTCATTTTAATAATTAAATTAATATTATTTAAGAAGAAAATATATTAAATTTTAATATTACAATAGAATAAATATACATTTTTAAAATTTCAAAATTTAACTATAAAATTATTATTAAAAAACCACCCATGCATCGCATGATGTATAAGTTAGTACAATAAAAATGGGATTAAAAGTTGGTTCACATGATTCTCTAAGTGGTTTGTTTAATTTTATAAGATCAAATTAATTAAATTTGATTGAAACTTTATATATTATAGGATCAAGTTAATTAAATTTTGATTGAAAATTTATATATAATGTAATTATAATTATATATTATATGTAATAAGAGTAGGAGTGATCTTATCTGATACCTACCAAAAGTCAAATGATCGATTCATAATAATTACGTTATATTATATACTAATTATTTATAAGTTATAATTATTATTAAGATTCCTCATAACTATAAATTTTCATACCTCGTTTCAAATTTTAACTCAAACTCTATTAAATATCTTAGTAATACATAAATTTGAACTTAAAGGACTATTTTGGAGTTAAATTAAAAAAAGTCGTAATTAATGTACTACTTACACGACATATATTGTTTGGGTCATATTTTGAGTTTCAGAAGTCATAATTGGACGAGTTTACAGTTCACACGAAACTTACAAAATTATCTTACAAAAAGGCCGTTACGAATTTTTATCGGAGAATTTTATTTCGTTCAAGGAGAACTTTTTATAATTGATTTAAAATATTAAAATATTTTTTATATTAGATTTATATAAAGATGTATCATATATCAGACATCGTTATGCATTATTATCGGATTACATTAGTGATAGTATTAGAGTTTTATATAGACAGAGATGAAGGGTGACCGTGAATTTTCCTTATTGGAGAGGATTAAAGTTTTTTTATCCAAATTTTTTCTATAAAAATATTTAAGATATTAAGATAACTTTATATGAAGAACCGATTACACTTATAGAAAAAATTATTATCTCGAGAATTCATAAACCTTATTAATTCATTGGTTTGGATCGAATGGAAGAAATTATATTTTTTAAACAAAAAAAATTATTTGAGTTCCTCGGTTAAGAGTTCAACCTTAATATAAGATATTAAATACACATTTTATTTTTTTACTATATTATATATAATACTATATTAAAAATATGTTATCACATACTTTGAATCAACCTATTTGATAAATAAAATAAATAAAATTAGAATTAAGATAATATAAATTAATAAATATTAATATATTTTTTAAATTTAATCAAATTACATGTGAGAAAATTATATTTAATTAATTTTTAATAATTGAGGACTATTGTTGAATATTTTAATAATTAAAAGTCATTTATATTTCTAAAAGAATGTTATTACACGTGTTGAATTATCATACCACACATTAAACATTAATATAGAGTAATGTGTTTGGTCCAGTAAAATCAATTGACAAACATATGTTTCTATCAATTCCGGCTCAATCGATTAACCGACACTTTTTTCAAATTTTAAAAGGGAATAAATATAATAAAATAAATAAACATCCCAAATTGTTAATGCTTGAAACCTTGATAAAGTTAAAATTTCATTCTAAAAATAATAAAAGAATCGAGAAGTGCGCAATATGTGACTCTCAAAGAGTTTTTTCATTATCGAATGATTAATCGATCCTTTTTTTTCTTCTTTCGATGAGAATTAAATAAAATAAATATTATTATGAAAAAACGGAATGTAAAAATTATTGTGACATTAATTGTTATGTATCGTTTTATTTTTAAATATTAACTTAAAATTTAAATCATATTAGTAATATAGTAACATCTATTATTTATTCATGCAAAGTTTAATTATATATATTATATAATTATTTATAAATTAAAATTAATATTATACTACTGAAAATCTAATAACATAAAAAAAATTATTCAAATGAATAATTATATTATCATATTATTAACAAATACATATATAATTTACCATAAATATCTATTAAATTTTGTATAAAACATATTAGAGATCTTATCAAAAATATACTTTAGTCTAATATGTATAATTTTAAATATATTAAACATATATTTGATATTTTAAAAATTCATGTTCATAATATTTCTAATCTCGAAATTTTACATATTTATATATTAATAATATAGATTTATATTTTATGTGATGTACATATTTATTTTTAATATTTTATAATTTTTTTTATTTATATTTAATTCGGTTAATATAAAAATATATAATTTAAATAAGTGAAAAAACTATTATATTTATAATATATTAAGACTTTTTAAAATTATAAAAATGTATTAATTTTAAAATAATTAATTTAATTTATAAAAAAAATATCCGTATATCGCACGGATTAAAATCAAATATATTATAAATAATGTATGATGAACGTATAACTATAAGTACTTCATTAAATTTTTATAATTATATAAATTTTTTATAATAACAATAACACTTTCATTTTGGAGTGTATCTAAACAGTCGAACTTATCCCTTTCACCTTCCTTTGGGTTGTGTCGGTCCAGAAGCCCAATCACAAGAATTGTGGAACGATCTACTTTTGTGTCCAGCAATGGGATCTTCTTTGGTCGATACTCGAGCGGTTAACGGGGAAGCACCGTAAATTCGCTGGCAATATATATATTAGACTTTTAGTTAAGATAAATTAATATATTTTATGAAACTCCTAATTTTAAAAAAAAATTGAACTCTTAACTAAAGGCAAACAGAAAATAATAATTTTTCAAAAAAAAAAAACTCTCCCTTCTCCCCTCTCTCCTCTCTCCCTCTCCCTTTTCCCATTCTTTTTTTTTTTAATCCTAATTTTAATTACACTCTTTTTATATATTAATATTTTGATTTAAATCACAATTCATTACATAATACATGCATTCTCTTTTCAAATCTGAAAATTTTAATCTTCTAAATCTTCGTATCTGTTTTCGTTTCGTTCGGATTTGATTTATATCATCTGTATCTATTTGGGTTAAGTATCAAATTGGTCACTGAAGTGGAGGTCATGTATCAAAATCTTCATTCTAGTTTCGGGGGTATCATTTGAATCACTCAAGTCGCAATAAATATCAAATAGATACCTCTAAATATGTATTCGGAAAGTAAAAATAACCGTTTGTTGTGTTCTACACATTTTTCTTCGATACTACCATAACCAAATGAAAAGTTATGAATTCTAGTATTTTAGATAATATATTTAGATTTTAAGACATTTATTTACTATTTATTTTTAATTTTACGGTTATTTTATTTGATTTAATTAAAAATAAATAGTAAATAAATGTCTTAAAATCTAAATATATTATCTAAAATACTAGAATTCATAACTTTTCATTTGGTTATGGTAGTATCGAAGAAAAATGTGTAGAACTCAACAAACGGTTATTTTTACTTTTCGAACACATATTTAGAGGTATTTGTTTGATATTTATTGTGACTTGAGTGATTCAAATGATACCCCCGAAACTAGAATGAAGATTTTGATACATGACCTCCACTTCAGTGACCAATTTGATACTTAACCCGTATCTATTTTCACATCTTTCATATCTGAATTTTTAACGATTTTAGTGTCATATGTGATGACTTTTTGTACCTATATGGGGCAATGACCATTTTAATGGTATTTTGACCATATCTGCGGTGGTTGTATTAGATGACTTTCATTATGAATTGAAAGTTTTATGCTACAATTTTATACTATATATTTTGTTACACGTTTATCGACTTGTCTTTGTTGGTTTAGTTTTTATTTTTCAGATTTAGTTGAATGTGTTATTGCGGGTAGATGAAAGATGAATAGAATCGTGATTTTGATATTCACTTGGATGAGAAGAAGAGTAAAAAAAAGGTGGATGAAGATGTGAACTTGGATTTAATGGCGGAAGCAGCAAGACGTGACTGATTTTTTTAGCACTGGGGACTCAAAAAGGTTCAAAGAAATTCCGGTTTTTATGTTAAGAATCACTATGTATATTGTTTTTATGATCATTTTATAAAGATTTTTATTATCTAAATTTATGGGGAATCTCTTTCGTATGGGTCGTTCGACCCATGGATTGGTTAAGCATATCTTTCGGTTAGATGATAAACTTTTATTGGCTTTATGATGTATTATCGGATATTATTTATCAATAAAACGATTATTCATTTTTCAAAATAAAAATAAAAATTCCACACATGTATTCTAAAACTAAACAATATTTTTTTTTTTTAAAGATGCCATATAATCACTTTTATATTTTTCTTGATATATATAGATAAATACTGGTCATTAAAGCCGTGTTTCATGACATTCTCATAATATCTTTTTAAAATTTATGGAGTCATATTAATAACTTAATAAAATATTAATGAATAAATAATTTAAATACTACTTAATTAATTTGAATAATAATTTGTTAATTTATTGTTAAGTTAATAAATAATAATTTTTATATGTAATAATATAAAATATGTATATAAAATTTTCGGCATAAAATTTTATTATCAAACCAAATTTAGTAAATAGTACTTGAATGATTATAAAAAAAAATATTGAGTAAAAATATAAAATCATCATTAAAAATTAAGAAATGTGACTAAATCTGAAGTATCTAAAAATATTCCATTGTCTTAAAAGGTCCGCCGCTATAATTTTTGAAAATGAAAAATGAAAAAAATATAACTAATGATTTATATACATGTAATATTTTAAAAAAAGCCGACGTATCTAAAAACTCCGTCATAATTATTAAAAAGTGAATATGAACAAAATTACATATATAACTGTAATAATTATTTTCAAGATTCTACATTAAAAACTCATTTTCATCATCTTAGCAATTTTAGTTAGAGAAATTTATAATGATATCAGTGTAAAATTGATTTTTCTAAATGTTATCATTCACTGTTTTGAACTTAGTGTATTTTTGATTTCATCGGCATCATACCATTTTGTTAGCTAAACGTTAATTTTTAATAGTACCATTAAAAAAAGTCAATTCTACAATGATAACATTAAAAATTTCTCAATTTCTAATGATACCATTTAGAAAAGTCAATTTTGGTAATACGTTTTATTTTTTAAAATATTAGTTGGAATTGAAAATTATATTACTTTTACAATAACTATTATTTGAATATAAGAATAACATTTTTTTATAATTACTATTTTTTGATTATTACAATACTAATTATCTATTTTAACTCTAAAATTTTAGAAAATTAGAAAAATAGTTTTGAGTGATTTTGGACCCTTGTCTTCTCATTCATATCGACGTCAAGGTATTTCCCCATTTTCAAATAATTAAAAATTAAAATTTTCTATTTTAATTTATACTTTTTAGGGATGATAATAATATAAAAGTAATTATACAAAACCAATATCTATTATACAACCTAAAAAATTTAGGCAAAATTGATTTTGCTAAATGTTACCGTTAGGAATTGTCATTTTAATTAATAATTAACGGTATTATTAACGTTTAGCTAACAGAGTAATATGATGTGAACGAAATCAAAAGTGTAATCGTATTACTTGGAAATCCAAAATAGTAAATGATATCATTTAGAAAAGTCAATTATACAATGACACCGTTATGAATTATTAAATATAAATATAATTATTAGGAATTTTATTTAATTATGCAAACGATAAATATAAATTTCGATATCATAGGCCATTTATAAATGTATGTTTTATGCATTTAATTTTAAATAAAATTTATTATTATATATTTAAATCTAATAAAATAAATTAATACATATTTATTATTAAATTATCCCGCCACACTTATACATAAATAATTAAAACAATAATTTGAAAGGAATTAAAACCCACAATACTACTGTAATAATTTTAGAAAATAGTAAAGGAAACATTTTTAAATTTACAGATTCATCCCGCATACGGCAAAACCTAAATTTAAAAAAGTTTGTATGAATGAGAAAAGGGCAAAGTGGTAAACGAGTAATATATAAACCGTTTGTGCTGAGCTCTAACCACCCCGTCGCCGAAAGATTAGATACCATTAAATTCATGCCGAGATTCTCAATTGAGGATAATTCATCGTCATCGGAGGATGATGGTATCCAGATTCCCAAACGACGTCGTGTCCATTTCCCCTCTCGTGTTCTCTACCGTCATGGAAACAGCAGCAACACCCCCGCACTTTGCCATCAGGGAACCAGCTGCACCACTCCCTCCGCCGCCGGTGCGTCCACATCTCAACAGAATTCCGATGATTCATTCTTAGAGTCTGTCGGAGAAAGTGACAGTGAAGAAGAGGACGATGATGAGGAAGAAGACGACGAAAAAGATATATCACCACAAAAGCCGGCAGTTCCTGCGAGAGCACTTTGTATTCGAGGCTCTTCTCCTAGGAATTTGACTAAATCTGTTTCAAACGACGTCGCGGCATCGGGAAGTAAAGATGGAGAAGGAAGAACAACTAGTCCGGCTTCTGCTATTCTAACTGATACTGATGTGTTGGATTGTGCTATTTGTTTCGAACCTTTCACTATTCCTGTTTACCAGGTTTGGACTCTCCTCCCTCAAATCACTTTCTGTTCTTTTTTTATAAATGAATCTACATTTCTGTTTTTAATTGTTGTGCTGTCGGGGTGAGGGTGTTACGGTTTTGCCCAAAAGCCGATTTAACTGCTCTACAAACTGGAATCATAATTTTTTTGGATGTCGAATCTAATAATTATCAAGTCACTAGATAAAGTTCTAGGTGCAGTGTCCTTGATTAACTATAATAATGGAAAATTAAAATCCAAACTTGGGCAAGATAAATGGTCCTTATCAACCTTCACAGTACCTGTTTTAAATTGTTTTGAGGGCTGTGATGAGTCAAATAAATACAAGTGTAGCGTGTTTAATTAGCAATCTCACATCAAAAATCTGGTTTAGCAAATAACTCACTCTGGACTTAAGGTGAGATTTGTGTTAACTAAATTATTAAATTACCGAATATTATAAAAATCGAAGCATAAAGGGCGCTCGAGACACACATTTAACAAAAAATTCTAAAATATATTAATTAGGATTATAAGTATAACGACTTAGGTTTATAAGATAATTGAAACTTCATAATATATTAAATCACACTTCTAGAGCAAAAATAACATAATATATATACTTTATAATATATTAAATTATTCTTAACAATCCTGAGATTTAACATCAAGATTCAAAATTTAAATTTTATAGCTAAGTTCCACCTTCCAACATTTTTAGTAGTAAAATTTTTGGAAGGCAACAATTTAAAGTATAAAGTGTCAAACAACACTAGAATAAAGTAAAGTAAGAGAATAAGTTAAATCACAGAGTATATAGTATTCTTGAAAAGGAAATAATTTAATATATCTATATATGTGTGTGTATATATATATGTGTGTAATTGTGTATGTGTATGGGGTTGGTGTATATAAAATATATAATGGGACGACGAGAAAGATACATATGTATATATATGTATATATACTCATGTATGTATGCAACATACATAGATATATATACACATGTATAGAGTTTTATTTTTGCTTTGAGCTATATTTATTGGGTCTTAAAACTGATCAATAACAAAATCCTAGATATTTTTGCTAAGTTTCAATGAAGCGCACTTTTTTATCGCTTTTTCCTTTTGCAACCATAAGCAAGTGCTTCTTTGAAGTCGCTGCGGTTCGTTTGTGCGCATTGAGCCTAGCGTGCTTTTCACAACAATGGTTACAATTAATATTGAACGTCTGAACTTGCCCTAAATCAATCTAGATCAATCAATTCACATCCTTTAAAAAAATTATAAATATTAAATATCGAGGCAAACATGCACTATGAATTTTATTATCTAACAAATAACAAATAATCTTGAAAAAGAGAATATCAACTATAATAAATTAAGTTCATCTTCATTGTAGACAAGAGATTGAAGTTGACATATCAAATAAACAAAACAATTATTATTTATTAAATAGACAAAAGTTTAATGAAGTAATGTTAAATGGAGTACTAATTGGATACTTATATGTTTTGCATCATATTCTATGCAAAACTATTGCAGAACATTATGTTGAACGTATAGGTCTCCAATTTATACTTGTTGAATTAAACATGTACTAATCATATATAAACAAAATAATATAACTAAATATCTGTTGCAAGTTGGTAATCACTTAACTTTGGCAAACAAGATTAGACAATTAAACTAAAACAATAAATGATAGGGATGACACTAATATGTAAACAAGCACTGTATTGTTTATGTAGAAAACGAGAATTAATGAATCAAGATTATGGTTTATATCCCTCATTTCTCCCTGTTGCAAGCTATATAGGTAGATTGGGATTCTTTTTTGAACCAACTAGTGATGACCATTAATAGTTTGTTTGCCGGTAATGGCCTCTTTTGTCAACCCATCCATGGGTAGCAATCGGCCTCATTTTCAATATTTCATCGGTCTAAAAAATCAAAATATTAAATAATATTAATTCATACTCTTATTCAATTTGATTTAAAGAAAAGTGCACTTTGTGTACCTACACTTTAAGGGTCCATGCCTTGTACTATTGTAGTTCAAAAGCCTACACTTGCAATACTCCTCTATCAATTATGTACTTCCATTAGATCCAGTTAAGTAGTTAACAACGTGGGTAAATAGTGCAATATGCAATATGAGAAGGCAAATTTGTTTTTGCATTTGTGAGTCCTTTATTAAAAAATTTATAGATACATTTTTTTGAAATCCCGGTCCAAAAAGCTCAAACATGCATATACTACATATGTAATCAGTTTTTAACAGACTTGGATCAGAATCAGCTCTTGGCATCATTACCCATATCTACACTTTTTGTATTCTTAAAAACTAATTTTTAAAGACTTCATTTTAGTTTCTGTCCATTATATTATAGATTCTCTCTCTCTCTCTCTCACACACACACACACACGGATAGGAATATATATGACAAGAGATCATCGGAAGTTTGAAACTTGTAGATCTTTTACTTATTTGAGTGGTGAATTTTAGGGACCCCCCTTCTTTATATGTATACACTCTTGTGTATGTTTGTATGTACTGGTCTTTTTGTGATCCAAAATGATTCAACTTTGTTAATCTAGGTTGCTGTTTATGCGAGTGAATTGATCTGAAATTTCATTAGTTGAATTTCTTGAATTTCTAGGTTGCTGTTTATACAATTCTAGCATAATGATGAGGTTGACTTGTTTGGTCAAGAACAGACAACATTTTTAGTTCTAAAAGGTTTGGTGCAGATTTTTCTACTTGTTGACCAGCCACCGACTAGTTGTTAACTTGATTATTATGGCTCCAAATTATTAGTCTTATTTCTTAATTGTCATTCTTGTTCTTGTTCTTTTTTTTTGTTTTTATGAATGTATGTCCTAAAGACAGCTCCATAGTGTAATATTGCAATATTTTGCTAGCTTCCAATGTCATACAAATATCACAGCGTATTGATAGCATTTACCCTTAATATACGTTGGGAACCTGACTGGGTTCTGTATATTATGTTAGTAATATGTAAAAGCCAAGAAACTTGCTATTTCTTGCAATCCAAGCTTCATTCATTTGCGTTGTTTCTTAAATGAACAATGTGGTGTCTACTTATTACATTACTACTATATCTTAAACGTTTTTTTAGCTTGTTGAATTACATTGTAGTGCGACAATGGGCACACTGCTTGTTCCAGCTGCTGCGGCAAACTTCGAAACAAGTGCCCTTCTTGCTGTGCGCCGATTGGTTATAATCGTTGCCGTGGCTTAGAGAATGTCCTTGAAGCAGTTAAGATCACTTGTGTGAATAGCAAGTATGGGTGTGGAGAAAAAGTGAGCTACAGTATAAAATGCGAGCATGAACGATCTTGTGCCTATGAAGCATGTTTTTGTCCTGTTCCTGGCTGTTCTTTTGATGGTTCCTATAAGGATTTATATCTGCACTTTGCCTGCAAGCACGCAGCTTCAGCCACACGCTTCACGTTTGACTCATCGTTTCCTGTTCGTATAGGTGCAAATATGAAGTACAAATTCCTTCAGGGAAATGACCACACACTTTTCATCCTTAATTATGGCATCCAGACTATTGGCAATGTAGCCAATATAATTTGTATTGGCCCGAGCTCTTTACAGAAAAAATATTCATATGAACTGGAAGCACATAATGTAGAAAGCTCCATCAAATTAACTTCGTTGACACAGAGCCAGCCAAAATGGACGGTGGGCCTTCCTCAGAATGCTGTTCTGTTAATTCCAAAAGTTCTCATCGATTCTTCTGGGGTGCACAATATCCAGGTTTCCATCCGCAGAAAAGTTGAAAAGTGACGTAAAAGCAGTTAAGTTATTATGGTGGGTACATCTTGAATTCAAAATTCAAGGTCTACATTGAGGACAGGAACCTCGGGAGAGTAGTTGCATTTTTTCTGTCAAACCCTTTTAAAATATTTTATGATTATCATTTGTTAGCCAAAAGGATTCATTTCTGTTGTGTTGCAAACTATTTATTTATGCTGTGATTGTAAACTGGGTTGACTTGATATGTTGTTTGTGATAATATATACCATTTGGGACTGCTGCTGTTTTTGTTTCTTTCCGGTTTTAGTTAAAGGGTGTCACTACTCACTACTAGAGCTCGCCAAACGAGCGGGCTCCTGACTCGTAGACGGCACGTGAAGATCTCCGGGTTGTGCCGAGTCGGGCCGGTTCGCAGAAAGGTTGACTCGCGTGCGGTAGTCAGGCGGGTTTATTTATTTATTATTATTTTTTAAAATTTTAATTCCATTTAATATTTTAAAAGGATTAAAAAGTTATACAAATATATTTGCAATAAAAGAGAACGATACCTTTATAAATTTTATTATTTAAAAAATATTTTAGAAATTATTTAAGAGAACTTCTCTCTAAAAAACGGAACAAACCACTTATACATAATAAATATATTTAAAAAATATGAAATAAATAAAATTTGTTTCTTTGATAATAATGATATTATGTACTATATAAAGAGACTTGGAGTGTGTGTGAGTATATATAGTGATAGATGTTTAATCTCTTAGTCCACTACAAATTAACTAGAGTCCGAGTCACGAGGCGAGTGACGCTCGTCACGGGTTCTGTCGGTTCGACGAACCGGTCCGTGCCGATTAGGGTTCACCAAATCCAAACTCGTGAATGACACGTTATTCACCCGATTTGTGTCGGTTTATGAACCGGCCCGATCCAAGGCAGCTGTATTGAATTTTTTAGACGAATTGGGCCGAGTCGGAGCGGGTTGAATCGCCTGTTTGACCACTTCTACTCACTA
Organism: Oenanthe sinensis; assembly: GCA_028671895.1. Lineage (NCBI taxonomy): Eukaryota > Viridiplantae > Streptophyta > Magnoliopsida > Apiales > Apiaceae > Oenanthe > Oenanthe sinensis. Next base: position 42,716,959 of record CM053805.1, on the reverse strand, counting down.
CTACACTTACATACAGAGGATAAGCAAATATTACAATTGTTTTGCTGGCCCCGGGTCCTCGGCAAGCACAGCCGATTTTGGGGTCATTTTTATCTTACAATATTTTGTATATAATAATTTTTTTTAAAATTAATTAAGATAGAGAAATTCTCTTCAATACCATGGCATAATTCATATTTGTGACTCGTACATGTGGTACTCTTAGATGAAGTTTAGCAATTTCTCTCAATGAGCTCGTACAAAAATAGAGAATATTATACTAAATAGTGCTCCAACATTATCTTATTAATTCCTTAAATTGTTATGACATCTCAAATTCATATGTCATTACATTTTTTGGAATCTTCTAGTCATCCCCTGTTTCATTTATTTGAATTAAAAGTTTTTTCCTTTGTTATTCAAAGGAGTTAAATTCAAATTTATTATCATTAATAATAATAGATAATTAATTTAAAAATTATTGTTGGAATTCACATATTCTATTGATTATATAAATCACTAATATTCATTATTTTATGTTATTTATTGAAAATGAACTAAAACATTGTTGGAAGTACTCTTGTAAATTAATTTTTTTATTAGTAATATAAATTTGTTAATAAAATGTTATAAAAACGTTAAATCATCATTTTATATTAAAAAAATATCTTTAGTACAATTATAAAATTAATTTTTCCCACCGATACCATCATATTTTTTTATTTTTATACTTAGTATCCTTTGAACATTAAATAATATTATAATATTTTACGAGATACGTTTTTTACCAAACATTATAACCGATGTCCACTTCTTTTTTAGTGTCTTTGACCCCATTTGATATTGTTGTTGCAAACATCTCCACGTCCTTTCATTATTAATTTACTACTCCTTTCGGTTAGTTTTATTTGATATTTAATTTTTTGACACACATTTTAAAAGTTTTGGCTACATAATTAAAAAAAATCTAAATTAAAATATTAAATTAAAATTTTCATTCCAAAAAGAAAATTTTAAAAATTACCAAACGGAGAGAATATATTATAACTCATTTATTGAATATATATATATATATATATATATATATATATATTAATTTATAAGTTAATTATAAAATAAACTAAACGAAAGAAAAAAAATCATACTAACATAATATTTAGAATTGTATAAATTGAATTTGTTGCCACACATGAGCCTGTGCGTTAATACCGTAACATTAAAATTAAAATTAAAATAAAATATACTTTTATACAAATTTCTTTCATTAAAATACACCATTATATTGGTTCCTTTGATTTAAATTCGAAAATTTTGAATTTCTTTTTTATTGATGGTAATGAGTATATCAAGATTGAATGTTAGTCTTGCTGTGGGATGTATAAATTTTAAGTAATATTGGTTGCATATTTAAATTTTAATCTTGTATAAGCTTTGTTCTTTTTTGATTAATGGACGTTTTTAGGGGTTTGTTTTAAATGTATTGATGTTGAGAAGAAGACGGATATTATGGCGGATCTGGTGACTTTTTGAGAAAATAAAGTATTTTGGTTGAATGTGATTTGTCTTTTAAAACTGTTCCTATAATTGTATTGTTTTGTAGTGTTTTTTTCCTTAATTAAATATGCTATAAAGATTGAGTGGTTACGTTTTATATTGTTTTTAAGGTTCTTAAAGTTTTAATAAATTGTAGATTGTGCCATTTTATATGAAAGTTATGTGCCTTGTGTGCTATAAATATTAGTTTTTTGGACCATTTGTTGGTGTGTATTATCTGTCATTAATTGATGAATCTGTGTCATTTTAGATGACTTCTTTATCTGTTACGAGAAATCAGGAATTGATAAAAATAAGAAGAAATATATAATGGTTGGAATGAGCAACAAAAAGAAAGTACATTTTCATTTGTCTATGAATACTCGGAGTTTTACGTGTCTAACCAAAGAGGACCCCCTTTGGTTAGATATATATAAAATTCTATTTATTAAGTATATTGAACATAACAGATATTAATTAATATTTTGGTAATGTTACATTGACTCAATTTTTGTGGTTGATTTAGTGACTTTTCAGACTCACTTAGATGAGAAGAATGATAAAAAAAACATGGACGGAGACATGAACTTGGACTTAATGACGGAAGCAACAAGACGTAGTTAGTTTTTTAAGATCGAGGACTTACAAAGTTTTAAGAATTTTCGGTCTTTGTATTAAGAAACACTATATAAATTGATATTTTTATGATCATTTTAGGACACTCTTTTTCCTCTTTGAGGTTTTTCACATAGAGTTTTACTCAAATGAGGTTTTAACGAGACCCTGCCGGATATAAATATTTTTTATTATCTAAAATTCCGAGAAAATATGTTTCTTATGGATCGTTCGGCCCATGGATTGATTAAGTATACCTTTCAGTTAGATGATAAGCTTTTATTATCATTGTGATGAATTATCGGATATTATATATAAATAAAATGATTTTTCATTTTTTCTGACAAAAACAAATAAAAAAATACACCATTATAACAAATATAATATATTATTATATATTTAAAAAATATATATCATACCTACAATTATATTAACGGCACAGTTCTCCTTTTATACAAGAATATTATTATATTATAGCATATATATATATTTTAAAAATACTACTTAACACTAATATATAAATAATATTGTATAGAAAAATTTAGAAAGAAATTAATAACAAAATAAATTAATGCATTAAATTAAATATTTAAATTGTATAAAATAATTAATATATAATTTATTAATATAAATTATATTAAATATGATAGATATATACTAAATATTAAATAATTAATTTTTACATTGTAATAATGTTAAAATAAGTACTTCATAGATCCATCACTGGTCAGTGCAATACAACACAGAATTGGATACTGACCCGTTTGACAGCTCCACCGCTAACCACTATTCAATCCCTCCCTGTTGTGCTCATTCAAAGCACAAATTCACACCCGACCCACAACACTGTGTCATACATCTACATAGTACATACATACATACAGTTCTTACTTGGTCGATCGAAGTTGATCAATGCCAGGTTCTGCCCCCACTTCTTTTAATACTAATGAATTTAATCTGATTCGCAAACTTAGAATCAAAATGCTTATTCTTCTTGCAAGTTCATCTAGTATAATATAATAATCGAATAAAATCATGTATCTATATGTTATGAATTAAAACTACGGTATATTAATTGCGATAAATGTCGGAGCTTATCGAGCTTTAATGGTCGCGTGGCTGCGCTTGTGTTTTCTAACTGAATTCTGCTCTCACAAGATGCCTACGTATCTTAGTGCGTATGAAAATCAAGTCAAACGTAGTTTTAAAAATGAGGGTTAGATTCTTTATAGAGACGCAGAGGGTCTAAGAATTAGAATAGGTTTATGAACCTTGGCGGGTAAGACACTTTCTTGAAGGATTCCGGATCCCTCTTGTGATAAAAGTAGTTTCCATACAGGAATATGTTTCCTTATTGATTGATGTGTCTTGTGAGCTACTCATTGGAGTAGTTTTCTTGTAGTGGACATAATTAATTGGCCGCATATTTAACTAATTAATTAATTATAAATTTATTTAATAATTAGGGTTTTGAGCCTCATTAAATGAGCCTCCCTTTTGAACCAAACCAGGTCTAATCAATGCTACATTAATTGTGTCTTTAAGACTTACTTTTAGCCTATATCATTTGCCCCACAATTTCTGTAAAGTGTGCAACACTTTGTACGAGTTGAGGTTCATGAATTTGTCATTGAAGTTCGCTTTTATGTCTTCTAGAATTTTACTAAATTCCACTTTATCCTCTATTTATGGAGGATTTTTCATAATTTATTTGTACCCACAGGTGTTTTTCCTTGATTTCTAGGAATTTTCCTCTATTTATAGAGAATTTTTCATAATTTATTTGTACCCACAGACATTTTTCCTTAATTTCGAGGAAGTTTCCTCTATTTATAGAGAATTTTTCATAATTTATTTATACCCACATGTATTTTTACTTAATTTTTAGGAATTTTCCTCTATTTATAGAGAATTTTTCATAATTTATTTGTACCAACATGTATTTTTTCTTAATTTCTAGGAATTTTCCTCTATTTATAGAGAATTTTTCATAATTTATTTGCTATTTAAATCATTTTTTAGCATTTTTTAAGTTATTTTCGACCGGAAAACCTAGTCGAATTCGACCAGGATCCTGGTCATTTCTAGGCTTCTTTGGGAGTCCTGGCCAAGCAGGGTTCCAGGTCGATTTTGACCAGGATCCTAGTCGATTCTAGGCTACCTTATAGTCCTGGTCGATTTCAACCAGGATCCTAGTCGATTCTAGGCTGCCTTGGAGTCTTGGTCGAGTAGGGTTCCTGGTCGATTTCGACCAGGATCCTGGTCGATTCTAGGCTGACTTGGTGATTTCTGGTCGATTCTTGGCCTAAGTTGGGTTTCTGGTCGAATGGGATTCCTAGTCGAATTCGACTAGGATCCTGATCATTTTTATGCCACTTCTGAGACTCTAGTTGATGGGGACTCCTGGTTGATTTTAGCCTGTCAATTGGCTTATAGTCGAATGGAGTTCTTAGTCGATTTTAGGCCGTTAATTGGCTCCTAATCGAATGGGGTACTTGGTCGATTTTAGGCCATCAATTGACTTCTAGTCGAATGGGGTTCTTGGTCGATTTTAGGCCATCGATTGGCCTCTAGTCGAATGGGGTTCCTGGTCGATTTTAGGCCATCAATTGGCCTCTAGTCGAATGGGGTTCTTGGTTGAATTTAGGCCATCGATTGGCTTATTGGGTCTTGACCCATTTCTTCCTTCGAACTGTTTTAGTCCACATCAATTTTTGGGCCATATGCCTGCTAGGCCCAATTCAGTTTATGGCCTCATTTTCATAGAAAGTTTAAATGGTCGAGTTACCTTTTTCATCGGCTATAAATCAGTGAAGTGAGAACTTCATTTTTCACTTCTTACTTCCTTAGTAAATTTATCTCTAAAAACTCCTCTCTAGAATTCTGTTAGTAAGAGTATTCTCATGCGACTTTTCCGGCCAATCTTCATCTTTTTCATCTCAAGCCTTCATTCTTTAAATATCAATGGCGGACCAAGACGTTGCTCAACAAAAACTCCTTGTCAGGGCTGCCAAGAGAGGTAATGTAGTTGTCATAAACCCACTGTTTTCTTCGATTTCTGACTTGTTGCAGACCATGGGTGTTGAATTCCCCACTTTGGCGAAGTTGGATGCCTTTAGGTATACTAGAATAGTAGAATTTTCACCAATCATCTTCATTATGATAAATTTACAAAGTTGTACAAATTGCCCGTTGGGTATAGGTTTGTTTTGACCGAACCGGGGGATTGGGTCTGTCATTGGCGGCCCAATAAGCTATGTGTGTTTAGGGATGCCCTTCTAGGCGGGCTTAGATTCCCTTTCCATGAGTTCATTGTTAGGTTTTTGACTGAAGTTAGGATCAACTCATGTTAGTGTAATATCCGTAATTTATTTATTTAGATATTAGTAATAATAATTAGAATTAGATTAGAATTTGTAAGATTATTTTCTTTAACCATAATATTTATTATATTGAATTTGATTAGAAATAGAATTTGTAATAAGATAGTAATTAGATTAGAAGCAGAATAATTATTAAGAGTCTATATATACATATAAACATATGAGTTATTTATTAAAAACCCTAAAACTAGTTGCTCGGGTCAATAGAAAAGCATGGAAATTTCATGTTCTAGTAATATGCAAACATCTCCGTTTTTAATTCTTGAGTTTGATGTGTATTTGGAGGAGTGCATGAGTATTATATATAAACACAAACATCATTGAAACATGGGCACGGTGAGATACAGACATAGTGAAAATACTAGCAGGCTAAAAGCATCATATTGGGTCTGGATAAATTCGTTAGTATCTATTATTGCCATTCTAAGGTACTGATTTCGTCCCCTTCTTTTCTGTGCTACTCTTTTTAGGATTAATTATATTTAATTCATTCTGTTCGTAAATCTGTTTCTTCCTTTGTCATTCGTTTTAAATGTTTTAATTTTCCGAAAGTTATTTTAAAGTTGGTTTCAAAATTTCTAAATATTTGTCTCTGCGATTTTTGAAAATTATGTATGTTACATATCTGTGTAGAATATTTAAAATATCTGTTTCAGGTGACTTTAAAAACTGTGGAATTATTTTATTTGAACCCTTAGAGTGATATAGGGTATACCGAGTTAACCAGCTGTAGGGGTACTACAATCATGTCATTGCGGCACCAGTGACATGATACTTCCGTGGTAGTGTGATTGGTCATGGCATATCCTTCTGATAGCTCAGGAGGCGAGTTTTGCGCATTTGATATTTGTTTGAGGATACGTGAGTGCACCCAGATTTGATTTGATTTGATTTGTGATTTGATATTTGACGGTGACGTTGTATAGGCCGTACACGTTGTCTGGTTTGTTATACGCATTAGGTACCCTATGATGTGTGTATTTGTTATCTGTTTTGATATCGGTATGAAATATCCTAACCCCTCTTTGCTTTAACCTTGTCTTTAAAAATTAAAGTTTATTTATTATTATCAAATTATATATCTTGCTTCTTGTTTTATAAACTGTATTCCAATCCATACTGGGCATTTGGCTTATGCCGTATTCTTCTTCTGGCAGGTACTTAGGGGGATCTCGGGTTGTGTGATGGAGAGCTACCCTTACTTCATTTATTAGTACATTTGAACTTCTCAGATTATTTTAGACATTTTTATTATTAGAGATTTGGATTTATTCGCATTTATCATTTTGAATTATTTTAAGGTTTTGATATTAGTTTGGAGACTTGTTGGATCTATTTAATTATTAAGTTTGGTGGATTTTAGTATTCTGTATACATGTTTGTGATTTGATAAGTAAGCCCTCGTCTCATTTTGGGAAGGGGGTGTTACAGTCAGCTAAGCCCAAATTCATGGCGGACCCTCCTTTGTTTTATGGTCTTGTGCCTTCGGAAAAATTATCCTCTTTCTATAGCTGTTTTTAGAAGTATTTTTCAATTTAAAAATAGCCCAACTTCGATGCTGGACTGGGTTTACATTAGCCATAGGCAAGGTGTATCCCCAAATTTTAGCAACAAATCTTTGCCCGATTCCAACCAAGGGTGAATGAGGGATTTTCTGTTTCTGTAGTAGAATGTGGTGATTGTGACACCCTGCTTAGATCCACCTTTTGAAAAGTCAAAGACGGGAACGCGGACCTGATCCAGCAGACTCCTGAAGAAAAGCTGATAATAGCAGATTTGGGCCAGGACAAGGGCCAGACCTACCATAGAAAGCTTTTGTAGGAGTTTTCTTTTAAGGCCGTGGGCCTTCTAATGTTTCTGACAATGGTATTTTTCTTACCTCACTTTTCCTTTTCCTCGATTTTTCTGAGTTCAATTTTTTATTTTCCTGTTTGTTTTGTAGCTGCTGAAAATATCAACTTTCATTTGGGCGTGGGTGATCAGGAGACCCACAAGATGCGTAAGGCCTGTGAGGCTTTCGCATGCCCAATCAAAGAGCCCAACCTTCCTGGCTTTCTTCAGCCTTGCGAAGGGGCCCAGAATAAGGGCAAGGGAAAAATCCTCGCGAGGAGGATGGGGACCCAGTTACGGCGGCTTGGAGGCCCAGCTGGGGCATTCGAAAGCATGACACCGTCATTGGGAGTACCTTAAACTCCGTCGATTGGTCCTAAAACTCAATCCCTCCGGTCGACAAGGCCAAAATTGTCTTGAAGACGGACATCGAGGAGGCTGAGACTTTGGGGGCTCAAGCTGTGGCCATGGTACGAATTTTCAATTTTTATTTCGTACTTAACCAATTTTTGAGTTTTTTTTAGTATTTGATTTGATTGTGTGCCTGGTTGGGAAGGTCAATACCTACTTTCAGACCATGGCCCATCAGGCCAAGACGTGACGCTTTTCTGAGAAAGCACAAAGGAAGGGCAAGACCAAGGCCGATGCTAAGGTGTCCGTTCTTACAAATAAAATTATGTTTCTGCACAATTTTTTTTCATTTTTTATTATGATTTTGCAGAATTTAGTAAAAGTTTTCACGGTTCGCAGCAGAGTGTTACCCTAATTACCTAATCCGTTTTTAAGTATTATAAACTTATAAGTTATAATTATAAACTTATAAGTTATAATAAGTCTATAAATTTAAACATATCCTTATTATAAGGAATAAGACCTTATAATAAGAGTTCACAAGAATAGGTATAAAATTAATATATTCCAATTTATATTTTATATAAATTTTCATGTTATAAATTTAACTTGTTACCTATACAAATTTGCTAATTTATTATATTAGGTAATTTTTATTCATATAACAATATGGTATACAATAAGAATTTATTTGAATTGTTATTATATTGTATAAATTCTTATAATAAGAATGATACCTACACGAAACTATATAATATACTAAGATATATATATATATATATATATATATATATAATAATAATAATATAACGAAATATATGATACAATCTTATAGAAATTTATAATAGTTTATATCCTTTAAACTATGTTTACATGCTTTATGGTAAAAGCATAAAATAAGTATTTTTAATGCACAAGTATATAAATGGCAAATTTATTCATACGAGTAGAAATAATATGTTATATATTTAAACAAGTTATTAGGTATCATAATCATCAATAGGTATGTTTGATGACTATAATATTATAAGTTTCCCCATTACATTAAGGTGCGATGGTACTCATCAATTATTGTAGTGATCGTGTCATACAGTAGACGAATTCCATGAATTTCTGCAGGAACTGCACCTGATGTTAATTTAATTCTATCGCCTCCTTTGACTGAGAACTTGGATTTTGGTAATATCGTTAACTGTGCTTCATGTTCATAACTATATAAATTTGTTTGCCATATACAATCACTTGTAATATTCTTAACCCTGGGATAATGATAACCATTTTTCTTGATAATAAATAATCTAAGTAGCAATTGTAGGACTAAATTATTTGTTCTTGGCATTCTTGGTGTTTGATTTTGCACATGTTATTAACTATTTTAGTGTTAAATGGTTGTGAACTATGAAGCCTATCATGGAAATTCTATAAAGTCTACAACTTTAGTATGAAATGATCATGTTTGGGCAGACCAGTTTAGGATGAGTAGTTCTTATATTATTGCCAGCATTGTAGCCTAGTGGATACCCTTCGCCCTTGGTAACAAGAGGTTCAGGGTTGGAGTCTATGCCGAGACAAATGTGAAATGTGTGTGTGACAGTGTGAGTATTTAAATTTCTTGTAATTGGCATTCCTCCAAGAAAAAAAAGTAGTTTTATATGCTAATATTGAAACCAGTCTGTTTGTTGTTATAGCATTTTCGAGATTGACTGAAAACTTATCAACTTGATTTCTTATTCTTCTTCCGAACCTAGTTCTTTCACTGCAGTACATTCAATGTTTTTTTTTGTAAGTTTTTAGTTTCGGATTAGTGCATATACCGTATAACTCAAGGATCTATGAGATCTTACGGACGCTACTTGTTTGCTACATTCTTCTTTTTGTATGCAAAAAAACAAATTCATAAGTAGATGTGATTAAAGTTGCAAGTTCTATTTGATTTCAGATTGCAGCAGTAGTTACTCAGCCACCTTCAGGAAGAAACAGGGGGCGAAAAGTGATGCCTTCTCCTGTTGCTCAACACGCACTTGACAGAGGTTTCCCTTCTGATATCATTTTTACACCTGGAAAAGCTGGTGAGGTAATTCTGCTATCCAGTATTTTTAGAGTTTATTATGTAAAGGCACCCCAGTTTTTCTTGTCTCTTAGGGTTGAGCTGTTGGCATATTAATTACTAGGGATAAAGATCATTTTAAATTATTAGATTATGAAAGCTGATTATTTCGGACTTCTTATTAAACTTCTGTTGGTAGGAATATCATAATGAATGGATAACCAGCATTCTTGTCTAGAATATTAGGAATGCACAACAAGTTTGTAAATTCTCAAAGAGTTTATCATAAATTAAAATTAGTATGGTTAATTTATCCTTTAGTTCTTAAAAAGTAAACAAATGTCGATGACTCGATGTACACAGACACTGAAGCTCTGTGAAGCATGAGGATAGGTTTTAGGTTATTGTTATCTGCATAACAGGGCGGCTTCAGATTGGTGCTACAACAAGGATGGTATGTTTTAGGAGTATGCTATAGTTTTCCACTGAGGTTATACTGTTGATAGAATATCTGAAGGAACTCAGTTTGGTTCCGGAAGAATTTACTCATGAATTTTGTTCTCCTTTGTACTTTAGACAATTGTTAGTGTGAGTTCTAAATTTCAATATGTTTCATATGAGAACATTTTTTACAGAGACTTCATTAACAAGGTTGCTTTCCATTTACTGTCATGCAGGATGTGTATTTAACCAACCTTAAAGCTTTGGAACCTGAGCTTTGCATTACTGCAGCATATGGAAATATTTTACCCAGCAAGTTTCTCAAAATACCATCTCTTGGTTAGTGAAAACTCTATATATTATTGTTATTCATAACGATCTTTGATAAGTGTATGATAAAGTTATGTAATAAAGTATTAATGTTCACTGAGGACCGTCTCAGACGATCTAGGCCATTGTCATTACACAGTACACACACATTTAATGAATCCCAGATGTTTATGCTACTTGTGTATGTGACATATTTGTATAAGACAAAAGTCTGATCCCTGACTATCTAGCTATCTTTTTGTGGTGTCCATCGTGTGTTATTTTTAATTTCTCGCTTTAAATTCTGCATCACTGCATAAGTGGGATTAGTTTTTGGTACTGGACTTCGATTCATATGATCTTTAAGTTAAAACATGTTCGATCTTTAGAGCATTATGGTTGCTAATCTGCACTATGTGATTCTGTCTGATATGATGGTCGGTGCTTTTAGGTTGAAGATCTGACAATCTGATATCCTGCAAATAAAAGCCTACTTGTTTTTCAGGGACGGTTAACATACACCCAAGCCTGTTGCCTTTGTATCGTGGTGCAGCTCCCGTTCAAAGAGCTTTGCAGGTGCAATATCCTGCAAAGAATGGAAGTTGATGATCATATTAAGGTTAGCACAACACATGTTGACAGGTACCATACTTACTAAAGGTTTACCGAGTAAACAACGAAAAAAGGAATAGTATGAATAAATCGGCACTAATTTGGTACAGATCCCTTATGCCTAAGAGGACAGTAATTTGCTTATTTTTCATTTGTTGGTCAATTTAGTGATTTCTGTTTTTTTGATTCAGTCAAGGTGGTAAAAATTGTCATCATCATTTGCTGCTCTAAAGCAATACTTCTCTCTTCCTTTTGTTAAGACTCTTAACTTAAGAGTTAATCTATGCACCATTTACTGTTAGCTATATTTTCTGAGCAGCACCAACTTTTTTATGTATGTGCAGGCACCAGAGTTACTTGAGTTTCTATTTAATCGAGGTATGTTGTTTCCATTATTTCCACACCCCAAAGTCTGCGAATTTTAATCTTGTATTTTTGTGACTTGTTACAACTTATAAATATCCGACTGGGATGTGCAAAGTGATCACTTCACATAGTAGTTAGTACAATGTAAAATATACTTTTTGGAATCCTTTAAATTGAGATCATTCTTCTTCAAGATGTATATTGTCTCATCTTCTTGTATCTAGTTAGAAGTGTTCCTCATTTAGAGACTGCAATAATAGATTTGTTATGTGGCTTATATGCAGATAGTCTTAGCTTATTGAATGCCTTGTTAATATGCATCACTTTTTCCCCTTTATATATGTAGGATCCGAGCTTCTGATCCGTGAGCTACCCTTTATATTTAATGGATCAGCAATGTTAAATGCAGAACCTCAGGATGATTCTAAAGTAACTTTAGCCCCAAAGGTATCATTTCATTCTAATTTTTGTTTTGTCTATGTAAAACTTGTACAACTTTCTGACAGTAGATTGTTTTTTCACATTCATTTCACTGTCATCAATACAAAAGCACACCTCTATTATATAATCCACATTCCTTTTTTCATTTTGCTAACTGTTGGAGTATCGACTTATATTCTTAATTTCGGTAATTAAATTAGACAATGCAAATATGCTATCCAGAGTTTGGATATTTATATATTCTGGATTTAGCTTCTTAGAATAAAATATTATTCACTGCTCCATTCAATTGTAAGCCTAAATGCTGTATTGAGTTGAACTTGAATAATTACTCTCAGTGACTGCTTCACACCAAATTAGTACTTGGAGTGCACTCTTTTGATCAAATTCTTCTTGGAACGAGCCACCATTCTGAGTTTTTATGGAATAATGATATCCACAGAGTAATTTAGGCACCTGAATGAACTACTTGCTGTACAAACTGCCGGCTCTCGCATTGTGGCACATAATACGTGCTGTATGCTTTCTGATTTCACATCTATAGAATCTTGGCAACAGTTTGGCCTATTAATTTACAGGCGTGAGGGAATTGCTGCTCGCTAAATTTGAAGTAGTGCTAATGGTTTTTTTTTAAAACCACATTAAGATGGCATAAATAAGATGAACAGAATTCAAAGTTTAGGATCCCAATGGAGGTGGCATGAAGCTGCATCCTTGAATCATCAGCATAATTTTTGTTTGTCACGTCTAATTACTAATTAATAATTAATATTTTGAATATTTATCATCAATTATATGTTATTTTACATTAATTATTATATTATGTAATTATATTATACAAATTGACATCTTATAAATGTACATGTATAGAATATTTTATAAATGAATTCTTTAACTGTTATTATAAACACAATCCTCTTTTGTAAAAGAATTATTTACCAAGCACTCTATCTATCTTCTTTTAATTCAACAGCAGATTTATCATTAAATTTACCAAACATTCGCTAGCTTTTGCATGCAGCACTTTCGAATAAAACTTTTTCCAAAAGCTCCAACTTTCAACAACAATCTCAAACGGAGCCTTAATTTGCCTCATCCAGTTGACAACCCCAACTATATTGCATTAGGCAGTTGCTTTGCAAGCAAATTTGTTAATGAAATGAGAAAATGGAACTGAACCTTAATATGTTTCTGACAAGTGTTTAACACTTAATATATCCGAGTAAATGTATGAGACCATTGTATATCATCAGTATGTTAACAATAACAATTTTAGTTTTTTTGCAGTTAACACCCGAGGGGTCGTGGTTATCTTTTGATGAAGCAGCGTCAGTCCTGCATAATAAAGTATGGACTTACGTCTCTAGAACTGATTATGTAGTCTTGAGTCTTGACATACATTTTTAGGTTCGGGCATTTGCAGGGTGGCCAGGGACCCGAGCAAAGGGTGTAGTATGCAACCAGAAAAGTGGCCAGCAGAGTGTTATGGAGCTCAAAATCATTACCACTAAAGTCTACAGCAGTAGCAATATTCAGAGTTACGAAACTGATGATGTGATTTTTACAAAAGCTTCTCTGTTGATTCCATGTGGTGGAGGCTCAACACTTGAGGTATGCAATCGTTTTACATCACATGTTAAGTGTTCAGGCAAGGTTTTGTTGTATACCTCTATTCAGATGCAGATGGGTGGTGGACTTTACAGTGGACACAAATTTTGAATGGCAAAAAGGTGGTTCTCTCTTAGATCCACAGAAGGGTCTAGCAGCAGAGACAGGATATTGTTATACATCAGCTGGCAGGTTGGGTATTTTGTAAAAAATTCACATGGAGACGGATAATCCATGTATAAAATTTTTGGTATATGAAGGAGATCACATGGCCAAGTTCTTGATTATAACTATTACTCAAATTTACTATATAAAAAAGAAGCTATTACTCAATTTTGCCATATGAAATGTTAATCGATTTACTGATTGGAAAAATATAAACTTTAACCATCTTCTTGTAACTGGTGTAGACTGTAGAATCCAGCCACTAAAATATGCTTGGTTCTTTATATTATAATACTGAATATGTTTCTGTCAGAGTATGAATTGGTTTAAAAACTTGATCATGAGGTGGTTGCAGGCTTCTTGTAATTATTTATAAAATTATTACTTCACAAACATTCTCAGGTTACGGAACTTCAGCCTCCCGGTAAAAAAGTGATGAGTGCAGCTGCATTTTGCAATGGGTTGAGAGGTCAGAAGCTGAAGAAATATAGTCAGACTGGCGCTGTTCTTGCACAATAATGCTCGGTATATACGAGAAATTTGAACCATCCTATTTCACTTCCTCTAAGAACACACAAACATATTGTCCAGGAAGTATGAATTTATGATATGCTATCTAGACACAATAGATTAAAGTCGGTAACATGCTTTTCATCTCAGTAATACTTCAGTAATCTGGAATTCAGTCATCATTCTATTAATAATTTGATTAGCCTATGTAAATACTCATTTTAAAAATAGAAGAAGAAAGTAAATACATCATATTTTGGTATTATTGTTTATTCTTCTCACCATCATTTTATTTCTACTTTGAACAGGTGTTAAGGATGATGTCACGAAGTAGAGGCAGGTGTACCTTTGCAATATTAAACTTTGTAAAGACCATTAGGAGCAGCAAAACACTCCGCTTTTTTAGTAAGCACACAGGTACATATATGCTCAAATAATTCTACAGCCTAATGCTTGTTGATTTTGTACTGTCAGTGCCTTTTATATTAAGTCATCTGAAGCATTACGCTGTGTGATATATGGTGGAGGCCACCAGTTATCGGGATTATTAGGCGATCACAGTGAACAAATTGTGACCCTTGGATTTCCCTTCATGTTAGTTGATTTTGTAGGAGTAATTGGCTTCAGTGAAACTTTCTGATGACTTCTGTAAAGGATAATCTTTCTTCACTTGCAAGGAATTTTATCTATTGCTGCTCATTTATCAGGTGTGTCTAACCGTTCCAAACCTTCTTATTTAGCTGTCAAATTTTATAAAACCTAAAAAGATAAAAAGTTGGAAAAAAGTTTCGTAATTTATGACCTTGTGCCTATTGTTATTTCTTTTTGGAATCATTTTATTCATTTCAAAAGTTTGTGCCTGTGTCTTTATGTAAGTGAACAATGTAAGAAGTTATCTGGCATAAACATGCGAGTCATTCATAAATAGAACTATCACATATCGTAAAAGGTCAATAAGTTTGCATTCTTGAAATGATGGGTTGCACTTGAATTCAAATAGAGAACATTTAATCAAGTTGTTACAAAATTGCTATCCTAATATCAAACCCCCCAAAAATTGCATTAGCTAACAGTCAATCATTTAGGAGCTTTAAGTAGAAATGTCTATAGATGGTCGCATGGGATATTGGGTTTCCTTTCTTGTTCGAAGATGATAACTATTTTAATTGGACAAACACGATCTCCATAGTGATTAGTGATTGAGATGTGCAATTATATTCTAATATAGTATATTTATGTGCACATGTCATATATTAAGAATCATAATACAAACTCCCTTTTTTAACTACTTATTCGATTTCTATATTTGGTGCTGTTTATGGAGCACCCATTAATTGTGTATTACTGGATTTTGCATATATAAGATTAGTGTATTCATCCCTCCTTCGTCCCTTGAGGTTAGCAAAATATTACTCCTTCCCTCTCATAATTTTTAGTCTCAAATGATTTTTCAAAAGTCAAATGGACCTAAGATTGTCTATCAAATAAAAATTATCCATTAGTAATTTTACAAATGTATAAATTGCTTCTTAGAATCATTAAACTGAAGTTTTTAATGAATTTTTAAAAAAGAATATATTAATTATAAAATAAATTTAATTTGTTCGTCAAAATTGATTAATGTAACCTTTGAAAAGTCAAAATGAGACCAAAGTTGTAGGACAAAGTGACTCCATTATTTATTTGGCCCATTTAGTTATAACAATTCATAGTTTCTTTGCCCGTAGTAGGCTTTTTTTCCCACCCATGGGTAGCATTTGGGCTCATTTTCAATATATCATTAGTTTAAAAAATAATATTATTAAAATTATAATTTATACTTATGCACGGTTTGATTTATATCTATACAATCTTTCTATACAATTGTAATAAAAAAACAGTGAAAAAAGAAAAAGGGGTGTAGGTACTGTAGGACAACAATTGAACCCTAATTATATGTAAATCTTGCCGCTCTTGCCGCCGCGGAAGCTAAAAACAAAGAGGGTAAGTTACATTCAACTCAATAATGGCGAGATCATCTTTTCAATCTGAGCGCGAGACGCCTATTCAAAATGATGTGTCATTACCAGCAACCGAAGAAGTAAGAGGACAAGTAGGAGCAGGAGGAATCTTAGGAGGAGGTGTTCGAACCCTTGGTGGTGGTGTCCGAACCCGAGGTGGTGTCCGAACCCGAGGAGGATTCCAGACGCGAGTAATCGAACCCCGTGAGGCTAATGTAACCTCAAGTGACTTTGGATCGACATCAATTCAAGATGACGATGATCATTCTGATGATAGTTTATATGATGATAATTCATATACACCAGGTGTGGAGGATGAAGAAGAAGCTGATGAAGAAGGAAGAGGACAAGTCCGGAGACGGAGATGGGGACGCGGGCGGGGGCGGGGGCGTGGGAGGGGACGGGGACGGGGACGGGGACGTGGGCGTGGGCGTGGGAGGGGGCGGGGGGACAGGGACGTGGACGTGGGCGAGGAAGAAGGCATGAGGAAGAGGAGGAACGTGGGCGAGGAAGAAGGCACGAGGAAGATGAGGGACCTGGGCGAGGAAGAAGGCACGAGGAAGAGGAGGAACGTGGGCGAGGAAGAAGGCACGAGGAAGAAGTAACTACAATGGTTACTTCAAGACATGAAGTTAGCAATGCTTATGCTAAAAAATATAATAATGATGGCGGAAGTAACGAGGGGGGAACAAGTGGAATGATTACAACCCTTGTTAGGACTGATATGTTGCATTGCCCCAATTGTTCAAAACCATTTAGCATTCCTATCTATATGGTCTCTCTCTCTCCCCCCCTCCCCCTCAGTCACTCTACTATATTATTAGGCTATTTTTATTTTTTGATTTATTTTATGGTATCATGCTAGTTAGCCTTGGAGTAGTATTCGAACAGTCAAGTAATGTAGAACGAGAAACTAAAGTATTTATTTTATGTTATTATATATGAATAGATATAATTATAATTCATCATAAAGCTTAATTATGTTATATATATATATAGTTTATTAGGATATTTACTCATATATAATATGTAACATTTTATTATTGGATGACTTTGATTGATTAATTAAATTGAGAATTGTTTCTCTTTTGTTATGTTTGCCATACATGCATTCTTCTCTTTTGCGGTTGAGAAATCCCAGGGGAAGTGGTTGGATCACCTTGGAGCTTGTGGGTTTTCTGTGGTTAATTTAGAATGATTTATTCTTCTACTTTTTTTTTTATTCTTGTCCTACATCATCAAGTCTAGTTAGACGAGGGTGTTCTGATTAGGGCAAAAGGTAATGCAGTTTATCAAATTGGATGGGCTTGAAACGAAATTTAGGCTTGATGAGTTACTATCGTACAGCTCCTTGGTGCAGTGTTATTGCCACCAAAGATTAAAAATAAAGGTCCTTCCAAAACATAGGTTAGAGAATTATAAAAATGGAATACTCACTAGCTTTGTGATTTGTACTCCACGTCTCCCCTACGCCTAACACATTCTTCAATAAGAGTATCTTATAGATAAAACTGCCATCTGTATCTAGAGGTCAACAATCTGTTTTTGTTGTTAATATTATAAGATGCTGCACTTGAGATAATTTCATTAAGTTGAAACTTAAAACAAAAAAGCCAATCAGTTAGCAGCATAATCTTTTTCGGTAGTAACATCAATAGCTGGTAGCATAGCATTCCTTTCTTTTAACATGTAGGACAGCTATTTGTTTGGGCAAATTCTTGTTCTTGATGATGAACTAATGATTAAGAGGTGTAAATTGTATTCAAGTTTATCTGAAATCTGTATACTCTGTATTTATTGGAGTTTGATAATAGCAATGTTCTCGTGTGCTGTGATTAATTAAAATTTTGGATCCCCATATCTAGTTACCGAAAAAGTTACATGTCTTGGTCTATTTGGATTCAAGTATTGTCTATATTTAGAGATGTTAGATCTTACACGCACATCTCACATAATGAGAATTATAATAAATACAAATTATCCTGTTTAGCTTTTAAAAAGTTTCAAAAAAATTTAACGAAAACTTGTGTATATTGTGATTATCCTGATTGACGCAGGTTTTTCTAATTGTTTACCAGTCACTGACTAGTCGACTTGATTATTATGGCCTCCTAATTATTAGTCTTATTTCTTATAATCCCGTCATTCTTCTTCTGTATTTACTTCTATGAATTTATTTGTCCTAAAGACAACTCCGTAGAGTGATATCACAATATTTTGCTAGTTTCCAGTGTTATACAAATATCACAACATATAGATAGCTTTTTATCGTGTTATACATTGGTAACCTGATTGCCTTCTGTATATTATGTTAGTAATATGTGAAACTTACTCTTGCTTGTAATCTGAGCTTCATTCATTTTCATTGTCTCTTAAATGAATATTTGGTGTCTAATTATTTCATTATTACTATATTTTACGTTTTTAGCTTTTTGAATAACATTGCAGTGCGACAATGGGCATAGAGCTTGTTCCGGCTGCTGTGAAAATTTAAAAAACAAGTGTTATTCTTGTTCTTCATCAATTGGTTATATTCGTTGCTTTATCGTGGAGGAGTTTCTTGAAGCAGCTGAAACCACTTGTCTGAATAACAAGTATGGGTGCAAAGAAAAAATGAGCTATGGAATGATACATGAGCATCAACAATCTTGCGCTTATGCACCATGTTATTGTCCTATTCCTGAATGTTGTTTTGATGGTTCCTACAAGGATTTATATCAGCACTTTGCCCAGGAGCACCCAGATTCAGCCACACACTTCGTGTTTGACTCTTCTTTTCCTGTTCATATAAGTGCGAATATAAGGTACAAATTCCTTCAGGAACAGAGTGACCATACACTTTTCATCCTTGATAATTATGGTCTCCAGACTATCGGCAATGTAGCCGATATAATCTGTATTGGGCCGGGCTCTTTACAGAAAAAATATTCATATGAACTGGAAGCAAGTAACGTAAACAGCTCCGTCAAATTAACTTCGTTGATACAGAGCCAGCCAAAATGGACTGCAGACCTTCCTCATAATTCCCTTCTGCCGGGTCAAAAAGTTTTCATCGGTTCTTCTGGGGAGCACAATATCCAAGTTTGCATCCGGAAAGCAGGTGAAAAAGGACTTGAAAGCAGTTAAGCCGGTTCTCAAGTTATGGGTACTTCTTAATTCCAAATTCAAGGTCTATGCTGACAACAGGGACCTTGGGAGAGTTGCTGCAGTTTTTCCTGTCAAACTATGATTTTATGATTGGGAGATTACCTATCCAACAGGAACCTTAAGCTTTTATGATTTTTATTTGCTAGCCAAGGGGATACATTTATGTTGTGTTGCAAACTATTTATGTTGCGATTGTAAACTGTTTTGACTTGCCATTTTCTTTGCATAATTTGGAATGTGCAGCTCCCCCCCCCCTTCAGTTTAGTTAGGCTTATTTACATCGTTACCCTCTAAATTTCGGCGTTTGGACACTTAAAATCTTAAATTAAAAAAATTCATATTTTGCTCTCCCTAACATATGACAATATGTACATATTAATCCTTTTCCGGCTGAAATGAACGGAGTGAGTGCTTGCATGTGACCAGTTTGTGAGCTCTTTTTTTAGGAGTATTAGGATAAACAATATGCGAAATTAAGATATATAGCGGTTGGGGTATTTTCGAGTTTTTTTCAATTGGGTGAGTACAGTGAAGAACATCAAACATTGTGGATGAAGGATAAATGATGAATACAAAGTAAATAATTGAAGAAGCGCGCCAAGTCGCCAACGATGAATTAAAGCTAGGTATTGGAGGTAAATTTAATTTTTTTTACATGGGGTATGTTTGTGTCATTGTGTGTTTGTTGCGATCTATATATTCAAAATATATAAATTTAAAGTAATCAATAAGATTTAGGGTTTTTTAAAAAAATATCAAACTTTTTATTATTTTTTGTAAAAATATGTTTTTATTTTTTTGTTTTGTAAAAATATAAATTTTAAAGTTTTTTTTATAAAAGTAAGGTTTTGTAACTAATGCATCCTCAAATACAACTACAAACAACTTCAAATTGTATTTGAGATTGATTTTAATTAGTATAAAGTTACATCGGTTGCAAAACCGTATTTTTATAAAAAAATAGTAAAATCGTAAAAAAAGTTAAAGAAAATTACTGCAATATTTTTGATAAGTATTCTAAGATTTAATGTAAGAAAAATTGTTGTTTATATATATATTTTTATTATTATATAAGAAATATAAAATGGAAAGGAGAAGTGTTTGTTTATAAACCAACCAGCAGTTTATCGCAGAAGCTGCTCTTCATGCTTTCTTCTTCAAAATAATATTCATTCGTTCATAATTCACACACACACACACACACACACACATTTACACTCTTTTTGTGATTAATTTAGCTTAAATTAATCGAACACAAAAGTCCCGAAAAAACATATTAGAGGAAGAAGTAACACAATGCTTGTTGCATCGTCGCTAATGCTAAGGCGTTTCTATTGCTGTACTTCAACATCTTCTTCTTTATTGACCCCATCTACCAAAAAGAAGCAACTCGTCTTCTTGGGTTCCCCTCAGGTCCATCTTTTAATATTAAAGATCAAGTCTTTTTGAATTATTATTATATAATTTTTGAATTTAGGTAGTTGCTAATGGTATAATGACTATTTTATTAGGTATCTGCTTCTGTTCTTGACGCTCTTTTCAATGCTTCTTCTGCTCCAGACTCCTTATTTCAGGTACCCAACTCATCAAATTGTGATTCAATTCATTTTTGAGTCATATTTATTCATTCTATTTTCTTGAATCTTTTTTTTTTATATATATTTTTCTAAAAGTTCAATTTTGCAGTAGAGTAATTTTATTTGTTTCGGAATTCTAGATGTTTGATTTTGCATATGTTATTAACTATTTTGGTTTTAAATGGTTGTGAACTGTGAAGCCTGTCATGGGAATTCTATAAAGTCTACAACTTTAGTATGAAATGATCATATTTGGGCAGACCAGTTTAGGATGAGTAGTTCTTATATTATTGCTAGCATTTTAGCCTAGTGGATACCCTTCGCCCTTGGTAACAAGAGGTTCAGGGTTGGAGTCTCTGCGGAGACAAATGTGAAATGTGTGCGAGACAGTGTGAGTATTTAAATTTCTTGTATTTGGCATTCCTCCCAAAAAAGAGTAGTTATTATATGTTAATATCGAAACCAGTCTGTTTGTTGTTATAGCATTTTCGAGATTTACTAAAAACTTATTAACTTGATTTTTTTATTCTCCTCCGAATCCTAGTTCTTTCACTGAAGTGCATTCAGTGTTTTTTTTAAAAAAGTTTTCTAGTTTGGGGTTAGTGCATGTACCATATAACTCAAGGATCTATGAAATTTTACGGACGCCACTTGTTTGCTACCAAAAAGGATAAGTAGATGTGATTAAAGTTGCAAGTTCTATTTGATTTTAGATTGCAGCAGTAGTTACTCAGCCACCTTCAGGAAGAAACAGGGGGCGTAAAGTGATGCCTTCTCCTGTTGCTCAACACGCACTTGACAGAGGTTTCCCTTCTGATCTCATTTTTACACCTGCAAAAGCTGGTGAGGTAATTCTGCTATCCAGTATTTTTAGAGTTTATCATGTAAAGGCACCCCTGTTTTTCGTCTCTTAGGGTTGAACTGTTGGCATATTAATTACTAGGGATAAAGATCATTTTAAATTATTAGATTACGAAAGCTGATTATTTCAGACTTCTTATTGAACTTCTGTTGGTAGGAATAGCATAATGAATGGATAACCAGCATTCTTGTCTAGAATATTAGGAATGCACTACAAGTTAGTACATTCTCAAAGAGTTTATCATTGCTTAAAATTAGTATTGTTAATAGCCTTTAGTTCTTAAAAAGTAAAACAATGTAGACACTGAAACTCTTTGAAGCATGAGGATATGTTTTAGGTTACTGTTATCTGCATAACAGGGCGGCGTTCAGATTGGTGCTACAATAAGGATGATATGTTTTAGTGCTATAGTTTTCCACTGAGGTTATACTGTTGATAGAATATCTGAAGGGACTCAGTTTTGTTCCGGAAGAATTTACTCATGAATTGCGTTCTCCTTTGTACTTTAAACAATTGTTAGTATGAGTTCTAAATTTCAATATGTTTCATATGAGAACAAATTTTTTTTACAGAGACTTCATTAACAAGGTTGCTTTCCATTCACTGTCATGCAGGATGTGTTTTTAACCAACCTTAAAGCTTTGGAACCTGAGCTTTGCATTACTGCAGCATATGGAAATATTTTACCCAGCAAGTTTCTCAAAATACCATCTCTTGGTTAGTGAAAACTCTATATATTATTGCTATTCATAACGTTCTTTGGTACATGATAAAGTTATAGTATTAATGTTCACCGAGAACCGTCTAAGACGATCTAGGGCTTTGTCATTACACACACCTTTAATGAATCCCAGATGTTTATGCTACTTGTGTATGTGACATATTTGTATAAGACAAAAGTCTGATCCCTGGCTATCTAGCTATCTTTTTGTGGTGTCCGTCGTGTCTTATTTTTAATTTCTTGCTCTGACTTCTGCATCACTGCAGAAGTGGGATTAGTATTTGCTTATTTGGTACTGGACTTCGATTCATATTGATCTTCAAGTTAAAACATGTTTGATTTTTAGAGCATTATGG
Source organism: Oenanthe sinensis (assembly GCA_028671895.1). NCBI lineage: Eukaryota > Viridiplantae > Streptophyta > Magnoliopsida > Apiales > Apiaceae > Oenanthe > Oenanthe sinensis. Next base: position 42,694,106 of record CM053805.1, on the reverse strand, counting down.
TTGCTAATCTGCACTATGTGATTCTGTCTGATATGATGGTCAGTGCTTTTAAGTTGAAGATCTGATAATCTGATATCCTGCAAATAAAAGCCTACTTGTTTTTCAGGGACAGTTAACATACACCCAAGCCTGTTGCCTCTGTATCGTGGTGCGGCTCCCGTTCAAAGAGCTTTGCAGGTGCAATATCAACTCGTCATATTACTATAATATTTCTTATTACGAAATTTGATCTCATCTGGAGTGATCTTCATCAGGACGGTGCAAAAGAAACTGGAGTATCATTAGCATTCACTGTCCGGGCACTGGATGCTGGGCCCATTATTTCCTGTGAAAGAATAGAAGTTGATGATCATATTAAGGTAAACACAACACATGTTGACAGGTACCATACTTGCTAAAGGATTACCGAGTAAACAACGAAAAAAGGAATAGTATGAATAAATTGGCACTAGTTTGATACAGATCCCTTATGCGTAAGAGGACAGTGATTTGCTTATTTGTCACTTGTTGCTCAATTTAGTGATTTATGCTTTTTGATTCAGTCAAGGTGGTAAAAATTGTCATCATCATTTTCTGCTCTAAAGAAATACTTCTCTCTTCCTCTTGTTAAAAGTTAATCTATGCACCATCTACTGTTAGGCTGTTAGCTTTATTTTCTGAACAGCGTATACTAACTTTTTTATGTATGTGCAGGCACCAGAGTTACTTGAGTTGCTATTTAATCGAGGTATGTTGTTTCCATTATTTCGACACCCCAAAGTTTGCGAATTTTAATCTTGTATTTTTGTGACTTGTTACAACTTAAAAATATCCGACAGGGATGTGCAAAGTGATCACTTCACAGAGTAGTCAGTACAATGTAAATATACTTTTTGGACTCCTTTAAATTGAGATCATCCTTCTTCAAGTTGTATATTGTCTCATTTTCTTGTATCTAGTTAGGAGTGTTCCTCATTTAGAGACCGCAATAAGCCAATAATAGATTTATCTGATTGATATGTGGCTTATATGCAGATAGTCTTAGTTTATTGAATGCCTTGTTAATATGCATCACTTTTCCCCCCTTATATATGTAGGATCCGAGCTTCTGATCCATGAGCTACCATTTATATTTAATGGATCAGCAATGGTAAATGCAAAACCTCAGGATGATTCTAAAGTAACTTTAGCCCCAAAGGTATCATTTCATTCTAATTTGTGTTTTGTCTATTTAAAACTTGTACAACTTTCTGACAGTAGATTGTTGATTCACATTTTCATTTCACTGTCATCAATACAAAAGCACCTCTATTATCCAATCCACATTTTTTCTTCATTTTGCTAACTGTTGGAGTATCTAATTTTATTCTTAATTTCGGTAATTAGATTAGACAATGCAAACATGCTATCCAGAGTTTGGATATTTTTATATTCTGGATTTAGCTTCTTAGAATAAAAATATTATTCACTGCTCCATTCAATTGTAAGCCTAAAAGTTGTATTGAGTTAAACTTGAATAATTACTCTCGGTTACTGCTTCACACCAAATTTGTACTTGGAGTGCACTCTTTTGACCAAATTCTTCTTGGAACGAACCACCATTCTGAGTTTTTATGGCATAATGATATCCACAGAGTAATTTAGGCAGCTGAATGAATTACTCGCTGTACAAACTGCTGGCTCTGGCACATAATACGTGCTGTATGCTTTCTGATTTCACATCTTTAGACTCTTGGCAACAGTTTGGCCTATTAATTTACTGGCGTGAGGGAGTCGCTGTACGCTAAATTTGAAGTAGTGCTAATGCTTGTTTTTTGAAACCACATTAAAATGGCATAAATAAAATGAACAGAAATCAAAGTTTAGGATCTCAATGGGGGTAGCATGAGGCTGAATCCTTGAATCATCAGCATAATTTTTGTTTTTCTTGTCTAATTACTAATTACTAATTAATATTTAATATTTTGAATATTTATCTTCAATTATATGTTATTTTACATTAATTATTATATCCAGTATATTATGTGATTATATTATAGAAATAGACATCTTATAAATGTACTTGTATAAAATATTTTATAAATGAATTCTTTAACTGTTATTATAATCACAAACCTCTTTTGTAAAGAATTATTTACCAAGCACTCTATCTATCTTCTTTTAATTCAACAGCGATTTATCATTAAATTTACCAAACAGTCGCTAGCTTTTGCATACAACACTTTTTCCAAAAGCTCCAGTTTTCATATTTGCCTCAGCCAGTTGACAACCCCAAGTATATTGCATTATGGCAGTTGCTTTGCAAGCAAATGTGTTAATGAAATGGGAAAATGGAACTGAACCTTAATATGTTTCTGACTCATGTTTAACACCTAATATATCCGAGTAAATGTATGAGACCATTATATATCATCAGTATGTTAACAATAACACTTATAGTTTTTTTGCAGTTAACACCCGAGGAGTCGTGGTTATCTTTTGATGAAGCAGCTTCCGTCCTGCATAATAAAGTATGCACTTACTTCTCTAGAACTGATTATGTAGTCTTGACATACATTTTTAGGTTCGGGCATTTGCAGGGTGGCCAGGGACCCGAGCAAAGGTTGTAGTATTTGACCAGAAAAGTGGCCAGCAGAGTGTTATAGAACTCAAAATCATTACTACTAAAGTCTACAGCAGTAGCAATATTCAGAGTTACGAAACTGATGATGTGATTTTTACAAAAGGTTCTCTGTTGATTCCGTGTGGTGGAGGCACAACACTTGAGGTATGCAATCGTTTTACATCACTTGTAAAGTAGGGCTGGCAAAAAAATCCGAAAAATTCGATATTCGTCCGAAATATCTGTATTCGTATCCGGAAGAAACCGGATATTATCCGTATCCGAATCCGAAGATTCCGGATACAGATATGGATATAGGTACATCCGTATCCGAAAATATCCGTATCCGAAATTAATTATATATAATATATATAAATATATTTTTAATATATATAATATATAATTATATATTTTTAAACCCATTTATAGTTATAAGTCCATTTATATATTTTTATACATACACTTATAGTTATAAGCCCATTTAATTTGATTCAATTATATTTTTTAATTAGCTCAACTCTAATGTCTATTTTAATTTAATAAATTAATATATACATTATACATGGTTATACTTTAAAATCTATATTCAATATATATCAATTTATATTTCTATAGTATTTTATGTATTTTAAATCGTATCACATATATCACATAAATAATATATATATACAATTTAAAATTTATTCTATTAGTTTTGTAGTGTGTGTATATATATTCATTAAATAATATATTTATACAAATTTTATATAATTGTAAAAATATTATAGACATATATAAAAATATCATTTGATTTTAATATTATTAAGATAACAAAATTAGATTGAAAATATAAATAAAAATTAATTTTTTTTAAAAAAAAGATGCTTAAATCCCTTTAACTCTTAACTCAATTTTAAAAAATTAAATTAAATTTTTAATATTTTTTTGCAATTTTTTTTGAATTTTTAATATAAATTTAAAAAACTTATTAAAAATCGGATTCGGATTCGGATTCGGATTCGGATCCGGATATTATCCGTATCCGGATAGTATCTGTCGGATCCGGATTCGGATATTAACCTTTAAAAATTTTCGGATTTGGATACGGATACGGATTTTCGGATTTGGATTCGGATACGGATATAGACAGATCCGTATCCGGATTATCCGTTTGACAGCCCTATTGTAAAGTGTTCAAGCAAGGTTTTGTTATACACTCTATTCAGATGCAGATGGGTGGCTGGACTTTACAATGGACTAAAATTTTGAATGGCAAAAAGGTGGCTCTCTGTTAGATCCACAGAATGGTCTAGCAGCAGAGACAGGATAATCGTTATACATCAGCTGGCAGGTTGGGTATTTTGTAAAAAATTCACATGGAGATGGATAATTCATGGATAAATTTTTGGAATATGAAGGAGATCAAATGGCCTAGTTCTTGATTATAACTATTACTCAAATTTATTATAAAAAAACTATTCCTCAATTTTGTCATATGAAATGTTAATCGATTTACCGATTGGAAAAATTTAAAGTTCAACCATCTTCTTGTAACTGGTGTAGAGTCCAGCCACTAAAACATGCCTGGTTCTTTATATTATAATACTGAAATATGTTTCTGTCAGAGTATGAATTGGTCTTAAAACTTGAACATGAGGTGGTTGTAGGCTTCCTGTAATTATTTATGAAATTATTACTTCACAAACATTGTCAGGTCACGGAACTTCAGCCTCCCGGTAAAAAAGTGATGAGTGCTGCTGCATTTTGGAATGGGTTGAGAGGTCAGAAGCTGAAGAAATTCAGTCAGACTGGCGTTGTTCTTGCACAATAATGCTCGGTATATGCGAGAAATTTGAACCATCCTACTTCACTTCCTCTATGAACACACAAACATATGGTCCAGGCAGTATGAATTTATGATATGCTATCTAGACGCAATAGATTAAAGTCTGCAACATGCTTTTCATCTCAGTAATACTACAGTAGTCTGGAATTCAATCAATATTCTATGAATAACTGTTTAGCCTATGTAAATACTCATTTTAAAAAAAGAAAAAGGAAGTAAATACATCATATTTTGGTATTATTGGTTATTCTTCTCACCGTCTTTTTATTTCTACTTTTAACAGGTGTTAAGGATGATGTCACCAAGTAGAGGCAGGTCTAACTTTGCAATATTAAACATTGTAAAGACCATTAGGAGCCGCAAAACACTCCGCTTTATTAGTAAGCACACAGGTGCATATATGCTCAAATAATTCTACAGCCTAATGCTTGTTGATATTGTACTGTCAGTGCCTTATAAATTAAATCATCTGAAGCATTACGCTATGTGAAATATGGTGGAGGACCACCAGTTATCGGGATTATTAGGCGACCACAGTGAACAAATTGTGACCCTTGGATTTCCCTTCATGTTAGTTGATTTTGTAGGAGTAATTGGTTTCAGTGAAACTTTCTGATGGCTTTTGTAAGAGATAATCTTTCTTCACTTGCAAGGAATTGTATCTATTCCTGCTCATCTTTTATGAGCAAGTGATTCCAATTTATCAGGTGTATCTAACCGTGCCAAACCTTCTTATTTAGCTGTCGAATTTTATAAAACCTAAAAAGATAAAAAGTTGGAAAAAAAGTTTCTTAATTTATGTCCTTGTGCCTATCGTTATTCCTTTTTGGAATCATTTTATTCATTTCAAAAGTTTGTGTCTGTGTCTTTAACGTATCGAGATTAATACAGTAGTACTCGGTATGAAAGTGGATTGATATAATTAAGTTTGCAAAACATATGGAGGACATTACATGCATATCTTCATGCACAAATCAAGAAAGCCTACAGACCACATAGGCAGTTAGGCACATACCATATGATTGGTACCTTGATACACAAATTCTGTATGTATATTTAGTAAATTTTTCCTATTGATAAAGTGAGTATTGCACGAAATTCAAGTATGCATTACATCTTTACATGGAACATACAAACACAGAAATAAGTTTGTGTTTTAGTGCAAATTTATTTATATTAGAAAGTATAAACTAACTAGAATCTGTGTTAATAAAGTTGACTCACCTGCAAATTACATCATATTTTAAATAAATTTATAAATTAAAATTAGTGTATTATGTTTCTCACCCTATTCTTCTATTATATATATTGCTTATTTTTCGTAAAAGTTAATTACTAAAATTTAAATCCATATAAATCCTTTCTCGAGCCTAAAAACTTGTTATTATTTAGAAATAGAGATGTCCCATAGAATAAATTTGTTATATCAGTTTTACTAAATCGATATTGTTAGAGTGGTTAGTATTTAAAGCCAGGATCATGAACAGAGTCCGGAGGAAAAAGGAAATAGAATCTGATCAAGATCATCCAATATGTCCACATATACCACCTACTTTCTCTTCAAGCTCAAAGCTATATATATTCTTCTTCTCCATCTCCTCTTGGCCCCGCCATTAATCAATCGAAAGCTAAGTTGGTGTAAGAACATCAAGTTTCAAAAGGGATTCTTTTTGTTTTTTTAGGAGAAAGCTATGTGCATGAGAACGAATAAACGATGTGTGAATGGCAAAAAACTAAAGGAGAACAAAAAAAAGGTCAACTAAGAGACCAAATATCGAACGTCGGTCCTTTCTTCCAATTTTTTTTTACCTACATAGTAAGAATCTAACTTGCTTGCACGTACACTGTAAGCAAAAAATTGTTCACAGCATCATAATATATATATATATATCTGAAATTAACAGCATCATAATTTAAAACCGTGCGAAACAAAATTTTATAATTAACAAGAAATCCAAAACTTATGATTATAAAGGCTAAGCATGTTGTGTTAATTACTTGATTTATTTTTTTGCTGTAATACACATTACTCGAGTGCATGTAATTCTATTCTTCGGCAGAAATGTATAGCACCCCCGTTTATTTAGGAGGAAAATAAATACAATTTTCAATTTATAAATTATTTATAAGATAAGTTAAACGTACTATATATATATTCATGATTTATAATAAAAGATCGATAAATATTAAATTATACATGTAGACACTAAGAAGTGTTTTTTTTTATATATGGTCTTTTATTTGAATTGCGTTTTATAAGGAAAAATTGCATTTATTCAACAACCCATATAAGTTCTAAAATATTATTCTGTTTTAAAAGTTGATGTGAGTGGAAAAATCCATAAGCTATCTTTGCATTAAGCTGCGTACAAATTATTAAACGTTTTAAGCAATTTTATCGATATATCGCAACACTTGACCTACTACAAACACAATATATAATGAATATTTGATGAAGATCATCTACGACAATGATAGAGAATAAATATGAGAGGATAAGAGGCAATGAATTAATCTAAATATTTGGGGTTATATTAATCCTCAATTCAAAATTGTTGGATAGAATCGAAGTTTGGAGGTCATTATTGAGGGTATTTAATTAAATAAATTAGAGAGGAAAAGGCATAGGCAAAGCCAATGGAAGAAAATGAAAGCAAACATAAAAGCACTTTAATAAGTAAATTCAAAAGCTATAGCTAGCTAGTATTGCTGAGCCTGCTCATAAATTCAAGGATTGTGGGCTTTATTGTTAATTTTGTATGTTTTTTCATTGAATTATATGTAAAAATTAATTTTCTAGACAAAGGCGCACTGCAGGGCTAGCTAGTTTGATTATCACACGTCTCTTTAATTCTATGCCCTACTAAACAGTATACATTACCCTACAAAATGCCTGCACCACTTTACAATAATAGTTCTTGCTAGCTCCTTAATTGTAGTATATATAAACACATACACAAGTGTTCCGGTGTATTCATAGACTACTTCCAAATATATATCCTTAGCTAGCTTTAATCTCTCTCTCTCTCTCCCTCCCTCTAGTCTCTCTATATATATCTCTCTGCAGAGAGAAATTAAGTCGTTGAAAATAAACAATATAATGGGTGCTCTTGACTATCTCTCCAACTTTTGTACTGTCACCAGCACAAGAGGCAAACGGAAGGCAACGCAGGTACCACTCTCATCATACCAATTAGCATGTATTTCTCTTATTGCTTTATTCTTTTTGTTTAGCTGTTTTACAACTTAACCTATGCTCTCTCTCTCTCTCTCTCTCTCTCTCTCACAGACAGTTGAGATAAAGGTGAAAATGGACTGTGATGGATGCGAAAGAAGAGTTAAGAATGCTGTCAAAACCATGAAAGGTGCAATATGAATTACTGTGTGTGTGTGACACTTTAATTGGCATGCATAGTATAATTTTTTTTCGTGCTAATTAATAGATCGGAGAGAAACAGGTCAGGCAAATGAATATACCTTAAATATATACTTTACACAGAGCTTGAGATCCTTTTATACTAGCTAGTAGTATATATATTTGGTGACTAGTTAATAAATATAGATTATTTCTACTGGTACAGTTATACTTCATCTTTGAGCCAGGCAAACATAGAAAATCTTTCTTTTCATGCAAACGCATCGTGATCTTCTAAAAAGAATAAGAAAAAGGTTTAACCTTTTTTCTTTATTTAACATGAGTCAATTAGGGAACTTGTTCTTCAAGTTGTTTCTCTGAATTTTTCTTCTTTCTTGTAGAAGGCTAAATTATCATATTTTAGTATGTGATAATTAACGACACAGCTGATCGTATTCTGCGCGATAAAATTTAGAATCTTCCATGCATCATAAACATTGCAATCTAACTAACTTGGACACACCGCTCACGGACCCAATTGTTGAGGGTTCTAGACACGTAAAGCCACGCGAGTTTTTAAATTTCTATCCGCTATAAAAAAACAGAAATAGATGGTTACTTACAATTGTTTGTCAGGTACCAATTCCGTACGAAAAATTATTATCGTTATTGAAACATTTGAATGGTGTAGGTGTAAAAAATCTGGATGTTAACCGGAAGCAGAGCCGAGTGACAGTGAGCGGATATATTGATCCAAACAAAGTATTGAAGAGAGTAAAGAGCACAGGAAAGAGAGCAGAATTCTGGCCATATATACCATACAACTTGGTATCGTATCCGTATGTTACTGGTGCTTATGACAAGAGGGCTCCTGCTGGCTTTGTTAGAAATGTTACTCAGGCTATTCCTCCTTCCAATGCTACCGACGAGAAAATTACTCATCTCTTCAGTGACGATAACCCTAATGCTTGTTCCATTATGTGATGACTTTAACTTTACGGCCATGCTTATTGTAATTGAGTGAACACCCTCTGATATTTTCCTTTATTAAGTTTTTTTCATGTCAAGTGACAGGATTAATTCGAGGGCCGAGAAAGAAACTTATTTAATGTGTTGCGTTTCTCTCTGATTAATACTAGTACTAAACAATTATACTCATCACAGGTTATGTTCCATTAGAAATTATTTATTTTGCATATAATCTGCGTACATTACAAGGGCGGATGCGGGAAATTTTTTTACGGTGGTACCAGATTATTTTTAAAAATACCTCTTTATAAAATTTAATTCTAGTGGGGATATCTCAATAATTTTATAAGATTTTAATAGTGAAATTTTGTAAAAAAAATGTTTTAGGAGGTCATGTGTCCCCGTGCCCCTTACTAGATCCACCCCAGCATACATATATATAATTGTGCATAATGTATCTCCTATATGATGATGGAACTTTGATGCCTAGTAGCTTTACCTTTACATCCGTACAAATTAAGCGATACTAAGATGGGAGATTCGATCCTTTGAATTTAAATCAAACACTAAAATAAAATAATGATTTAGAAAACCTCATCAGGTTAAGGCTCTCTGTTCAGTGTAAAGGTAATAATGATGGGAAGGAAGCTTGGGAAGAGGTATACGTATATGGCTGTGTATCCATATTCAGAATTATGCATGGCTTGGGACATTCATAGGTGGTGATGGAATCAGATTCTTGTCCCATAATAATGGACAATCACTTAATCATGTCATCATCATCATGAAATAAAATTGAGGAAACTCGTAAATTTCAATCACTAAAACAAGCATTTATATGTTCAACTATATTTGTTTAGTGTTATTTAATCTATCTCAACCTCGAAAAATTAACTCGTTAGATAAAATTTCTCCATTATAAACCTAACTAAACTAACAGAAAATTCACCATAAATTAACCATTATAAACCTGAACTCCAGTACTGTTGGGTGTTATTACACTTCTTTCGATCTCGAAACTTAACTAGTAGAATGAATTTGATTTCACATTTATTAATCAGTACCCACTTAAAATAACCAACAATAATTTCAAATTGGTGCAACACGACCTAATCCACTATTTTTTTTAATAAACGTACTTGCATAAATTAAACTTCCTCAGAAGCAAGATTACACATAATAAAGTTTGGAGCAGTATCTAACCACTCCTCAAGAACTGACGCAGAATATGTAGTCCGTGCTAACAAATGAGCCACACTATTCGCAGATCTATGAGTAAAAATCACTAACACTTCATCAAAGTGTTTAATAATATCCTTACATTCATCAATAATCATGTGAAAGTAAGAGATACCGCTGTCGCAATTCATTGCATCCACGTCCAGCTTGTCATCACATTCGAATATGCATTTGTTGTTTCTCCAAGTCTTTATCCATGTCAAAGATTCTCGCAAAGCTATGGTCTCCGCCTCCCTCAGCTGCAGTTGCCCTTGACCTTGAACCCTAGCCCGCCTAGCTCGAAGAAAATGCCCCTCCCTCGTCCCGAACAACACAACCCACCCCCACCCGAGATTCTCCCGGCAAATATGCAGCATCTGTATTGATTTTCACTCATCTTGCAGGTGGTTTTCGCCAAAATCTAACTTCACTTTGCTGCTGCCTTGTAGCTTTTCGGGTTTCCTCCTTAGCTTTGTTCCAATCTGCAAGCATATTACATACTCTGGCTCTCACACCAAAAGCTGATGTATTGATTCGATCCCACACCCGACAATTCCTTCTATTCCATAGATTCCCAACCATCACTATTTGTTTTGTACTCCCTAACTGGAACGCTCGTCGTAAAATTTGCATGACATAATCCTGAGGACATAATCCTGAGGTCCTATTGTCACCAGATGCCTTAGCCCAACAGATTCCCACAGCTCCACTGCAAAGTTACACTCAAACAGGATCCACTATGTAAGCAACTAATTTAACCTTGTTCCATGAGGTCTTGGTATTGGTAGTTTGCTGCTGTTAATTAGCAGTCTCTTTTTCATTTCATATAATTTTAATAACAAACATATATATGGCGTGAATTCTGGCTTTATGAGTTTTATGGGCTGACGTTCTAGCCTAAAATCTACTATCTTATCATACAAAACTCCAGCTGTTTAATTGATTAATTAATTAACAACTTTGGAAGATGGTAATCCCCGATTAAAATAATATCTTTTTAACAAATTTTCCTGAGGTACTCTTTACTCCCTCACTGAGGGGACATTTTTAATAAGATAGCGGATAGCCTATATGGTTGCGTATTATATTAACTAATTACCAACATTTTATAATCTGGTAGATTAAACAAACTTAGGTACACATTATATATATATTTATATTATGAGAGGTGTGGTTGTGTAGTCCAAACAAGAAAAAGCCCAAAAAACAAATCGAAGTAACACGATATAATATAATATTATGAGAGCCGTAGAATGATGTTGATGTTAATTCTAATAAACGCGGATAGTTGACAACATGACATATATTTATCGCAAAGTTAAGCATGATTTTAGTGTCTTTATGCCCCAACTTCTAGCACTCGAAGCCGAAAGAAAGTTGTATCAATGAAATTATAGTAACAATAACAAACTACGAAGATTTCTTGATACAAGCTGAAATAAAAATGAATTTTGATAGTGTGTAGTGGGTTTTTTTTTTGCGAAATGTGTGTAGTGGGTTTTAAATTTCAATATTGACGCTTAAGTTATACTACCTCCGTCCCACATAATTGTTAACGTTTCAGAGAGAATATCAGTACGTAGAAATTTAAAATTTGTATAATTGAGCATTTTTGAATAATATATATATATATATATATATATATATATATATATATGAATACATATTTTTTTTTGACAGGATGAAAATATAAAATCGGTATGTGCATCAGTGTGTGTGTGTGTCTGTGTGAAAATATAATCTACGGAAGAAATGAAAAGAAACCAGCAATTTATGCTTTCGGCAGTCCTGCCTGTTTGTAGGAATGTTTGTTTAGTCGAGAAGAAATGATCTTTTGATGACTTTAATCATTATTTAACTTCATTTTTTAAGAAAACAAAGATGGACCATCCAACTAATCTGCTTCCATTTCTCATACAAATTAATATCCACTTAATTAAATAAAAAGTTGAACAAATGGCCCCTCCAGTTTGAAAATATATATTACTTCTTTACATATAAATTGTATAATGTGAATAGCTCACCAATCAGTAGCAATGTAATACATGTTGATTGAAGTTCCAATGTATTTGAATAAAAATTATGCTTTCAGTTTAAGACGGTCCTATATACTGGAAAGCAGAGGGGAGCTGCAATTAAATATTTTAGTACTGACAGAGTTGATGAGTGTATCGATCTTTTTCTAATAATGAGGGGCAAGTATATTTAAATTTTACGAACATTTATTCATAAAAAAAAATTAACCGTTTCTTATCTCTACATTGGACATATTAAAGTAAATTTGGGTAAAAATTGTGGAGACAATTGACAAGTGCAGTTAACTAAAAAATAATTACCAAGAGGTTTGCCTAACCCTAACTATGATTCCGTTGTTTCTTTTTGGGCTCGGTCACTCGAGATCCAAACCAAGAGTTTGATCCCGATACTAATCATGGAAGCCCAGTTGATGTAATCAGCCGAAGAAAGCTAGAGCAATAAGAATAAGATGTAATTCCCAGCTGGAACAAATATTGGATACGGTAAAAAAAACTACAGCTAAAATATACGAAGAAACGAATTAGACTAATAACTTTTCTGTTGGAAAATCAACTTTAAAATATAATCACATCGACTTCCAAACATTACAGTTTGTTTTTCCTGTCAGGTTTCTCAATTTCTTAAAGCATTGCTATAAGTATGAAAGTTGAATGATAAAGGTTGAATCAACCTTTAACTAACTAAGCTTATGGAATGAAGACATGAGATGAGATGAGATGAGATGAGATAGAAATAAGAGAGATGAGAAATAGATCTTTATTTATTTCATATTCTGAATATTTTGTACAACTGATGACAGCTTCTTATATAAGCTCCCCAATCTGTCCACAACTTGCAATCTTTTGTAACTAATTTTCCCGCCCAAAAGCTAATAGCTACTTGAACAAATTCTAATATCATATTTGACTTTTATTGACCAAACTAACAAGTTGACATGGCAAAACGTTCTTCCTATAACATTGAAGCAGCAAGAATAATAATAATCTGACTTTTAAGTCACAATCAAGACTACTATATAATGAAGTATTCAAAAAAATAAAAAAAGACAACTATATATTGATGGATGTGTATATATTTTAGTTTTTACAAAAACGACACAAAAAAATTAGAAATAATAGTTCAGTATTTCTTGAATTCTAACCTATGTTAAATTTGATTCAGCTGTATCTCTCAGCTTTGTATTTAACTTCTGGGTTGCGTATGTCGTCCTGACTCTGTATTAAGCGAATCTCCAAACTGCTTGACTGAGGATCGTATCCAACCCTTTTGTAATCATTTAAAGTCCTTGCCAGGAGTGCCTGTAATATATAGACCAATGCCACTTGTTCACATTTGAAATGGAGAGGATCTCTATTGGAGAAAAATCATAAAAGATAGACATCCACATCATGCCTAACAGGTAAAAGATATTAAAAACTCTAGTCGCAGCTTCCTGCCAGGCCACTATCATGTCTCAACCCTCCTTTCCACCACCACCCCCCCTTACCCGGAAAAAAAAACAAAAACTGTAGGGAAGACACAAAGAAAACTGGAAACGTGTTACAATTATGTAATCCAAAGATGGGATGTGTGAATATAATATATGCGAGTTTAGGGTCTGGCCATATGGAATTGGATTTAATGTGACATGGCGTCCAATAATTAGGTTATTATTACTTGTTAGAAACTAAAGCATTGCTAAAGTTGAGTCCATACACAAAGCCAAAGAAAAAATACCTGCACACTTGATACAGCCAACTCTGCTGCTTTGTCAAGGCTGTCGGGATATTTCTGAACAAAAGAGAAAGATATGGTCATTGGTCAAGAAATTTGGGATGTTTAAAAATCATCTTCAGACCAAATTTATTAGATTAATTACATTGCTCCAACCAAGTAATAATGCAGTTGTAAGATCTCCTGTTCCCTGCAAGAATGTATACATATATCAGGTGGAGCCCACTTTGAAGACTCGTAAAACCACCATAATCATGCCTAGATAATTATATATAGAGCAATATAACTCAGCTCAAGCAATATGCTCATACATCACAAATTCATGGCATCATATAAAGAATGCCTAGTCAAAACAAGTATGAAAATGCATTAATTCTAAATTGGCAACTGGCAAGAACACAAGGGAACTGGAGAAGTAATTTTCATCTTTAGCATAAATGTTTTCTAGGAACTTCAAAAGTGGGATTTTTGTGTGAACCCGCAAGACATGCAAATTTATGGGGCTCAAAAAGTATTAGCAAGGTCCTTCCTCTATATATTATTCTGTGTAATATATGCTCCGTCTACTGCAAACCGATCAGATATAAATAATATAATCACTTGTTGATGAGCAAGATAAAGGAATAAGGCGCAGAACAAAATTCAAATTATGGTAATAAGTGTTACAAGCACAGATTGGAACTTGGATACCGACTTAAGAAAGCCTACTAATTCGCATAATCTATGACACCATGAAAAATAACACAACATAGATAAATATCAGAATACTAACAATATTAACGTACCGTGAAATATGCAGGAATATTGGGTATTAGAATTTTGAATTGCTCAGGAGATTGACCCTATAACCATCAGAGTTGATGAGGAAGAAAATTTACAATATTAATATGTTTGGATCATAATGCTGGTAACTAATTAATTACATACCGCTGAATCGAGAAACAATGAACCAGGCCAAAACAGAATAGGCAGCATAAAACATTACATTTAATTTAATACAAGATTGCATTTTTGTGATCATCAAAAATAAAATCATGTAACTTTTTATCTGACCATAAAATTCGAACCAAGTCATACTATTTGCTTTTTGGGACAAATGAAGTTTAATGAACAGAACTATCAGGAAAAAAACGCAAACCAATCAGGGAAGAAAAATTATTACTAAATTAACAAAGTGATTGTACCCCAAAAAAATCCAAAAGAAAAAGAAGAATAAAAAAACCATACTAGAAACAGGTGACTGGAATTTGCAATTGAGCACAACTACTGAAAGAAACGGTTAAGCCTTAATCTAGCAACAAAAGAAAAGGATATGCTTAAACCTCAGAATGATCACCTTTTCCTTTTGATGACTGCCAATGAGGATGAGGTTTCCATCTATGTTCATGCTCGTTATCACAACCTATATTAGAGAAATTTTTAGACATTGTGCATCACATAGAACTTTTCACTAAAAAAGCTTTGGTAGGTTTTTGGCATCATGTATCAGGATCAAAACTAGAATGTCAGATGTTATTCTATAAGACTTCTACCATATTCCTCACACTTCATGCTGAATCCTACAATAAACTTGTGCAACTACTCTACAAAACACATGCAGATTTATGTCATTTTGGAAAAAAAAATATTAGATTCTAAAATTGGTCACTGTATAGACAGTAGCTTATTAAGAATAAAAAATATTGACCGAGTAAACCAATGACATTTGTTTTGCTAAGAAAAAAAAGTGATTTCTTGCATAAACTTGTGACTTTCAAAGTCCAGTTTATGGCGATGTTCTACAAGTTGGGTGACCACCTAGACAAGATTCTGAGGAATGAACTTATTTTTAAGGAGCAATAGTAGAGAAGTTCTCTATAGTGAACTTTAGAAACTCTTTTCCCCAACTATTATAGTATTATCAATTATGTCACAAAGTCCTGCAGATTTACACATACAGATATACAGTTAGAGTTAACGCACAAGTTTCTGTCATCACCTTCACAATTCTACTATCTCGTTCAAACCATGCTCACTCCATAAACAGTTACTATGTTTCTGTAATTCAAAATATATACCATTTGTGACACAGAGCATCAAAAGCAAGATAGAGAAGTCTTGTAATTATTATTTCCCGTTTATACAA
Source organism: Oenanthe sinensis (assembly GCA_028671895.1). Lineage (NCBI taxonomy): Eukaryota > Viridiplantae > Streptophyta > Magnoliopsida > Apiales > Apiaceae > Oenanthe > Oenanthe sinensis. The sequence goes on along the minus strand of CM053805.1, from coordinate 42,678,283 downwards.
GTTGTAACCCGACCATGATATAGCAAGAGCTCATTCAAATTAATAGTGTCTACATAAAATATAGGGTATTGGCCCTTTTTATCACAATTTAGAGCAAAATGGTCAAAAATATCACAATTCAAAAAAATGGTCCTTTATATCACTCAAAAACGCAACTTTATGTTGTGTTTCTTAAAAATGCAATATAATATTACATTTTAATAATTTTTTCAAAAAAAAAATAGAAACGCATTTACAACTTGCGTTAGTGTTATATAAACAAACAGAAACGCAAGCTCTTTTTGCGTTTTGAAGTTATACATATATCGACTTGTGGGGTCGAACCCGCGTGCTTCAGTTACATTTTACATGCATATACCATGATACCATCCCAGCAACAGTACCTAGCAAGCTAGACACCAGCACAACCAGTCTGCAACAGCAGAATTGTGTTCAAGACTACAAACGCAACTTCTAAATTCGATTTTAAGTCATGCAAAGGGCCATTTTTTTGAGATGTGGCTTTTTGGGCATTCTACTCTTAAATTGTGGTAAAGAGGGCCATTTCTCTAAAATATATGTCTAGTATTTGTTTGTACCTTGTTAAGCTATTAGATGAAACGCTCAAAGTAACCGCAGTTTTGAATTTTTTTTTTTTTGACAAAGTAGTGATACAAGTTAAAGAGTAATATTCCAACCAACTAAACACTCAAATTATTGTAGAAGTGAAAATATAATTGCAGAAGAATTTTACGCTGAGAAATATAAGATAAACATATACAGAATACCTTTGATGGCCCAGCAGCATGAAGAATGTTGCAAGCTTCTCGACCATCTTGTTCGGACAAAATCCTGTGACAAGTATATCTTACTTGAAAAAAAGACATATACATTCTTCATGTAAAACTAGAGAAGATAAGAACTCGTTTGTTCTTGTAACAAATACCAAATATCTCTAACCAAAAAAATAGCATTTCTTAGGTGCATAAATTTCTTCAGAACAGACAACTGAAAATATAATTTTTAAGTGCAGAAATTTTATGGAAGAGCCTAGAAGACAGGAGCACTGAACTATTTTTTAGCACTTGGTGAGTGAAAGGTTCATGTAAAATTATCCTCATATTATACGTGTACATTATTCTCGAATTCTCATTTCTCCATGCAAATATAATATTGCTTAAACGTAAACAGCAGCAGAATCCACTATTTGCCTATCATAGTACTGGATCATATCCAATTTAAAAGTATAATCAGAATCAAGCTTATCCTTTTTATTGTTAGCATTGAGTACCTGGAACCAGTCAACTGCTCTGCTTCAAACTGATTAGGGGTCAACATTGAAGCAACAGGGACAACCTTGACAGGATGATTCATTATAGGAGAAGTCAATAAATAACAAATCAACTTGGAAAAAATTATAATGGAATAATTGTAATAAAGCTGAAGGTCTCTACCATACAGAAGTACATGATGAAAGGTAAGTCAATGATTTGGGAATGCTCTTTCCAAAAAAAGAAAAATCAATTGGTTTGGTTTGAGAAACTATCTACCTAAAACCCCACAAACACATAGGTTGTGGTAACCGGTAACCTAAATTTGCATAGATTTAAGAAGTAATAAATTTAAATTACGTATTTCATAGAACTCACCGCAAATTACAACATTTTACAGTATCCAGAACCATAGTACTAGCCAGGTAAGAAAACACAAGAATAACCCTAAAAATTTTATGGTAAAATCTAAAGTAGGTAATGTAACTAAATCAATTGTCATATTATTGCTGCGAAAAAGCTAGTCCCCGGTGCATATGCAATTTCAGAACTTGGCTCAAAACAGGGCTATATTTTGAACAAGGTACTGTTGGTATTTACAGGGGAAATTAAGATATGGAAGAGTAAATGCTGAGTAACTTGTTGTTAATCATATGACTTTATTTCCACTAAAGTGGTTCAAAATTAATCACAAACAGATTACAAAATTAAACATATACCAAAATTGTGCAGCGCAATGAGGGCATACAATATAGATGTGGGTACATGTCAATTGGAAAGGAAAATTTTATATTTTGGAGCACTTCATAAAATTTTCAGTGAGGACGTAGAAAATCTCAACTCTTCGAAGAGGCCTCAAAATGTGACCTCTCCAAACTCTTAGTATGAAAGTATTAAAGGTAGAGAAGTTTGTATCACCATCACTTGATGAATCCAGATTCATGATAAGTTAATAACAGAATATGCACAACCAATATCAGCTGTAAGTAGTAAGTGTGAAGATACCTTATCACGGTATATAGACACCAATTCTGGTGGAACATAAAGCTTTCCTTCATCACCCATTACTGGATCACAAACTGAAATAAAGAGATCAGTTAGTAAGTATTAAAACACAGGTATACCAAATAATAAACTGATACACTAGCCTCTGTAGAGGCCAGAGCCATGCCATCAAAACTCTTGTATATGTATTCACAAATACAACAAATTTTATGTCTCATCCATAGAGCAATAACACTTCCCAAAACTTGATGGCCCAATTTTTATACATTACTACATGTTCTGATGTCCATGTTATAACTACAAAATACAACCTCACTGGCTTACTGAAATGGCTACGCAAAACAGATACTCTATGCCAGACGTAATCAACTAGTTCTTGATAATTTACTTTCTCAGCACATAAAAGAAGCATAATGTCATAGAACAATGAAAAGACTATATTAACATGACAGTCCATACGAGATTGTCAAGGATAGGATCTAATCTTGAAATTAACTTTTTTTAGTAGAAAAAACTTCTTACAGTGGCTGTAAATGCTTTGCAGAACAAAAATAAGGCAAATAACATATTCCAGATTTGAGCATCCACTAATAAACTAACCATATTTAAGGTTTGGATTTATGGACTGAAGCTTATCGACGACTTCTAATACAGCAGTCAAGAAGGATACAGAACCGATATAACCTGCGAACAAACAAAAGTAAATTAATGTATTGTAAGATTGGACGCAGTCCAAACAAGTAAAACCTTATGATTCAACACCCAAAAAACATCCCATTATTTCTTCCTTCAACTTCTTTATGCTACCATTATAAGGAATATGTTTGCATGCCTATTCTTTGTGTGGTGACCCCTCTATTTGCATCCTTATACTTCTATTTCTGCATAATACAGAATTAGAGATGGAGGCATGTTTCATTGCACTTACCTGTCAATAAATGCGTGTAGAACAATAAGTTGTTTGCTTCAAGGCCCTCTATCAAATCCCATAATTGTTTTCCATTCAAGACCTGCCCCTTAAAGGTTGGGTATCCTGCAAATTTGGTAATTCCCAATTGATTAAACAACTGATTTTATCATGGCAGAACTCGCACGGATATATGGAGAACTTTAGTTTGGTTATATAAAGTGATATAAGAAGCTTGCCCGTGTGGTTTGAGAATTGGACTGAATTAATTGGATCTACATCAAATCCAAGTAGTTGGAGAGGAAATACAGCTGACTTATTGCCGACATAACCCTAAGAAGAAATAAACAAACAGAAATGCATCCAAGTTAAGTCAATAATCATTATTAATAATGCCTCTGGTTGTGATAGTGATAAGTGCAAAGCATTTGCTATTCTACTTGGCCTAGGTATTGCAATACCAAAACAAATAAATCAAGATGAGGCATATAAACAACCTGAACAGTGTGGGACTGAAGACTGAGAACTCGACCAGTATCAGATGGAAGCTCTAAGGACAAGATCGGAGGGGGTGCCATTTTCAGATTCTTCTACAATTAGGTGGTCAAAACCACGCTACAATTCCAAAAAATATGTCGTCATCGAATCGAATCGAACAGGATCTTTACCATGCTTTCCCATTTTTCTCTACTCTAATTATATATATTTTCCATTTCCATTGCTTCAAATTATATTTAAAATTGTAAATAAATTGATTTGTTCGAGTTCAAATTTATTAATATATTATCGAATTGAGTTTGAATAAAAAATTGTTTTTATTCGTTAACGAATTATTCAGATTCGAGTTTATAAAAAAGCTAAATTTTTAATATTTTCTTAACAAGACAAAATCAATAAAATTAAATATAACAAATCACACTAATTGTAAATCAAAAAATCAGTTCTCTTTTAGTTAAAAAATATACCTATGGATAATAAGAATAATATGTTACTATATTAAAATAATTAATTCTTGAATTATATGATTGTTCATCAAAATATAATCATCAATTTCTCATTGAAAATCGATTCAAATAAATGTGTGTATATATATATAAGAAAGTTATATATATATATATATATAAACAAATAAACTATTTAATTAATATGTTTCTTGAAATTAGTTTTAACTTATACAAAATGGAATAAATAGAATACTGTATAGGTATAATAAAATAGGGTATTTATCAAAAATACTATTATTTTTAACTTTTTGTAATTTACTATATTTTGATTTTATTTTACAAAAATACGGATTTACGACTAATGCAACTTGATTCAACTATAATCAAACATCGAGAGTTTGCATTGGTTGCAAAACGTTATTTTTGTAAAAAAAATAAAAATTATATTTTTACAAAATAAAAAATAAAAAGAACGTTTTTTTTTGCAAAAAATAAAATAAAATGTTTAGTATTTTAAAAAAAAGCCCCATAAAATATAAACTGTTTTTAATTCCCCGATTTGATTTTAACATAAACCAATGAGCATAATTAACCAACACATGTCATAAAACAAAAATTGTATGATATCTAACTAAAAAAAAAAGAAAAAAAATACACAGTACTCCTAAATCTCTGCAAGACTGTCTCTAATTTTCACCTCAACATCCAACTCTCAGAGATTTCGATCATGAAGCGCAAGAAGTGGTCGGAGCTTGAAGAACTAACCCTTCTCTCCAAATACTCCGACCTACTCTCCGCCGGAACCCTAGCTAAACTCCGGACCCGTGAGAAGAAATTCAAGCCCATCGCCGATCATGTCAACTCCGTTCATCATCTCATCGACCCAATTAAATTCCCATTTAGATGGTCTTGGCTTGATGTTTCAATTAAAGTTCAGAACATGCGTCACCAGTATTTGGGTGTGAAGCAGAAGATTAGGGATTTAAATGGTGAGTTTAATTGGAATGATGGTGAGAATCATTGGGAGAATTTCATGAAGTATAAGGAAGTGTTTGGGGATGTTGAATTAGAGGTTAAAGGTGATGGCCTTAAGAAGTTTGGTGATGAGGGTGTTGATTTGTTTGGTGATTCAAGAAATGGGGATGATGATGGTGATGCTGATGATTATGTTTTAGGGTTTGGGGATTATGGGGATGGTGAAATGGGTGATGAGGAGGAGGAAAAAGAGGATCTTGGTGAGATGGGGTTGGGGAGATTGAGGAGAGGGAAGAAGGGTTTTGTGGGGAGGAAGTTAGGGTTGTTGGGTTCTCAAGTTTTGGAATTGAGGGATGTTGTGACTAGGAGAGAAGAGAGGAGGAGGAGGAGGGAGTGGAGTAGGGAGGATGGTGATTTGGAGAGGGAAGAGAGGAGTAGGGATAGAGAAATGATCAAGGAGATGCGGCGGAGTGAAAGGGATGAGGAGGTTGACGTTAAGGAGTTGGAGTCGGAAGAGAGGGAGATTGCGTGGGCGAGGAGGGGCAGTGATTGGAGGATGAGGATGGAGAGGGAGTTTGAGGAGGAGAGGGCGAGGAGGATCAAGGTGGAGGAGAAGTGGGAGGAAGAGGAGATGGAGTGGAGGGAGAGGATGGTGAAAATGCAGATTGAGCATGAGAAGCAGATGATGCAAATGCATGCTGATGCTTGTCAGAACCAAATGCAAGTTCTGCAAGCTATGGCGAGGTTTATGTGTCAATTCTTTGGGTCAGGAAATGATGGTTTAGGTGGTGGGTTGGGGACTTTGCCTCATCAGATTTTGCAAAATTTGCAGCATCCAGGGGGTTTAGGTGATGGCGGGAAAGCCAGATGCTAATTCACCTTCTGAATTTATGTAGACTGTATTGAAAATCTCTCTATACTATGTATACATTCGTTGTTGAATGTTTGAAGCAATGAAGCTGGAAAAACATTGTTAATTGTTTGGTCGCTTGTTTTAAGTACAATTATATACTTTTACAGTGAGAATGGGGAATAATGTTCTATTATCTGCAGATTGTTGGTCATTGATAAACCAATATTTAATTTACTTTTTTTTTCCTAGTGTCATTGTTTATTTATTCTCACTTCTCAGTATTACTCCATAACTTTATAAGTGTAATATTTAACCTAACATTTGTAATAAATATACATATATGATTGCAAGGTCAGTGGGGGCAAGTACCCAACTACCACTCAGGTAACTACGCCTTTGCGGATAACGTATTCTGCGTGTTGTATTGTATGCTAATTGTAGGTTGGAGATGCAAGGTTATGAATGTTTCACCGCTTGCATTCCTGATTTTGACTATTATATTGACTACTTTGGTCTCTAAAAGTAGTGTCACGGTAAAAAAAAAAAAAGTAAATGCAATATTTACTACCCAGGTACTTAATGGCTCAAGCAGTAGATCATGAATTATGCTTTTAAAGTTTATAAGCCACAGTGGTGCTCTCAGAAAATCATTAATCTTTACGACTTTATGTACAAAATTGTGGAGAAACAGAGTTGCAGGTAAAAGGAGATGGAGCTGCCAGTATGGCGCATCAACAAATTGTTCAGTGGAACCCTCGAGTTGTGATGATAGCATCGGATAAAGCCGAATTAAATAAAGTAAGTTTTCCATTCAATATAGGTTCTTGTGAATATGTTTGGCAACACTTCAATTTTTATGTTTCATATATGTGACAATCCATGTTTGTAACTTTTATCTGAATCCAAGCTTTCGGTACAAGTTTGAGAGTCCACCAAATCTGTGTGTACATATTTTCCTATGCATTAGATTTTAAATATACGGGGAGGTGGTTCCAACTTATAACCTCTTGTCATAGCACAGGGGGAAAGGACTATTTCGATTAGGGCATCAATCAATCCATTTTAGGTGCATTATAAAGCTTCCTGTATTTTTAAGGGTTAAACATCAAGTACCTCATTCATTATGTTCAAATATATCACTATGATCACTTTTTACAAAAGTGTATCAAAACGATCACCGTGTTTTCCAAATTGTATCAAATGTTAAGAGTCAAATCATTTATTGGTCAAAGAAAATTTATACCGTTAATTTATCCGTTATCTTTTGCGTTGGCGCTGATATGGATACACCTGGATGCTGACTAGATTGCTGAAAGGGATTAGATGATTAAAAAGGAAAGAAACTTAATTTTTCACTTTCTATTTGAAACAACAAACCCTAATTTGCCCTAATGTATTTCATCTCAATTATAACTGAAGAATCTTAAATTAGGAGAAATCAAGGCAATAAAGATGAGCTCTACTGGTGAATTACTCGTGATGCTTAATAAGAATCATCCGTTTTTTTGAAAATCATTCTCATGAATCTCATCTCCTCTATCCATATGTGTATGTGTGTGTCTGTGTAATCATATAAATATGTTTAAATTTGTAGCAGAGAAACTTGATGTAGAAATTAGCGTGTTTTCAACAAGTTGCAAAGATGAAACTAGTTTTCTATATAGATTTTGGGTCAGGACAATCTTAGGATTTGCCGGAAAAGAGTCGATGTTTGAGAAATAATTCAGTGAAACAGAATGTGTACTGGGTATCACCTTGTGAGTTTAGCTGCCAGGCCAGCAAATTTATGCTGATTGTTATGTCATTTTATTGACCGTTAAATATAAGGTTGACTCTGACATTTGATACAATTTGAAGAAAATAGTGATCACTTTAATACACTTTTGAAAAGAGTGATCAAAGTGAGATTTTTGGACGAAACAAATGAGGTACTTGATATTTTAACCCGTATTTTTAATTGATTTGCTGACCCAAATAATGTGCATTTTGTTCTACATATAAATAGTACAAAGAGCTTCAGTAGTACTTGGCAATCTGATATTTAGTTCCTGAAACAGCTCAAGTTTTAAAACATAATATCTGTTATTAATATTTATATCTAAAATAGGGAGCCTGGGATGTATTTTGTAAATTATGAAATATATTATAGGTTTATTTTCTTCATACATATGTGGAGTTTAACATCGTAGTTCTAGACCAGTCCCACTTGATGTGCCTATTTTAGTCGAGAGATAATCAACACCTTGAGTTTTCTTTCCTGGTCACATAACATTAGATCTCCTTACCAATACTGCAAGGTCCATTGTTATCCGAAATTCTAGGATATTAGAAACAGTCAACCTTCGTGCGAGTAGATTTCAATTTTGGCTATGTTTCTTTTTACCCTTCCATTATCAATAACTAATACATATTACAGGGAGGTCATCTAAAATTGTAGAACGTAACATAAATTGCTGTAGAAGGACAATCAGTAAACCAACTTTACCATATAATGAAGCTCTTCTAAAATCAACAAACATTGATAATATATCCAACAGCAGAAGTCTCAAAACATGACACAAACCAATGCAAAGTTCACTAACACGCATTAAAAAGTTACAACTCATCACCTAATTAATTAATATTCCTCAGTACACTCAAGAAATAGCATCAAGGTCTTTCCAGAATTATTAATAAACCTAAGTTAAAAACGGTTGCTACTTGCCATTAGAGATCTTTTTTCCATAAGACATGGAATCAAGTATAGGATTACCATGAGAATCATATGAGATCTCAGCGGAAAATTCCAATGGCCGACACTTTCCCCCCATAATGATTGTTCTTTTCCACACTGCTGCTTCTTCTGCATCATCATCGTCGTCATCAGCATATTCTTGTCCTTGGTGTCTTTCTTCTTCCTCATGATCTTGAATTTTTCTCCAAGACACCATTTTTACCATTAATAGAGCTTTGCTGCTTATTTTACTCTGCAACTTCGACAACCCTTTTTTCTCGTCACCACCTCCTAATCTCACAGTTTTCAGCTCTCCCTTTGCATGCTGTGAACCCTTGAAGCTATGTGAAGCACAGAGAAATGTCACCACCGAAAAGATTGACAGTAAAACAACAAAGAAGGTGATAGTGGGTGTCGGCAGGAATTGGAGTTTAATGTGCTCAGAAAAGTATTCAGCAGGTAATGACTTGATCAACATGGCATATAATTGATTACAAGTGTTTGCTTTTGTTAAGAAGAGATGATATAGAGAATGTTGGTTGTTGCAGGAGTAGCAGACTTATATAGCTAAGCATCCATTAATATTAATAAAGAAGATGAGTAGCCAAGACTACCAATACAATATTACTCTCTTTCTTGGTGATAAAATTACCTGGGACTTGTTTAGGATCATTAATTGTTGAACATAGTGAAACAGTGACTAAATAAAAGTGTCCAACTATGCCAGGAAATTACACTTGTAACTTTGACAGAGATGCCAAGTGGATGTACCATGGTTGGGAGAGTTTATTTTCTTGTTAGATGAAGTAGTTCTGTACATAAACTATATTAACTAGTCTGGGATATAAAAATTGGAAAGCAAAACGGTAGGGTAGGATATGAATGCGATAGAGACTTGTTAATCCCTTTGGGGCTTTGCCATAATCAATGGGGAGTAGTCTTGAAAACTACTGATGATCAAACCACTCTTCAAGTATGTGTGGTTAACCCACCAGGCCACCACCACTATTAATGCACCGCCCAGACTTGTCTCCTGCACAAATCAATGCATCATAAAGTCTCACTTTTTTTTACTTTTTAGTTGTGTGGAACAAAAATATGCAATTGCTTGAAGAATGTAATACACTATTACACATACAGATATAGCAAAACAATTCAGATTTAATTAATTTCCATATATACAGATACTTGCACATGCATTTATCTACATATGGGTAAACAATAATGTTATGAGCTAAGTTACACAGGAACAGTAGTTATCTTTTTAGTTGGAATTCTACATTTGTTTATTTAATAAATGTAATGTATGATTATGCTTGCTTTGGGCATCAAGTAAAAGAGGAAGTTAGAGATTGCTTACAAGCGAAGGCCAGGCCAGGCCAGGCCCCTTCCTCCCAGCTAATCTTTTATTTGTGTTACATTGTTGTATATGAGCAGAAAGAAAGGCTTCAGGTTGCTTGTTTCATGTTTGGGCCCTTGCTGGATATCACTGTGCATAATTTCTATCAACTCCAGTCTTTCTGATGGGCTGGTCATGTATATTGCTATAAAAGGTTTGACACTATTTTATCTTTTTGATATGCAGCCAGCCAGCCAACAAACATATACGATTCCAAAGCATGTAATAGCTTAAGGTATTGAGAATTACAACCGCTTAACAAGTGGACGGCGAGCATAAAGGTAATTTGTAACAAATCTTTTACTTTAGGTTGCACACGATTCTCAGGAAAATGAATCATTAAGCCTATACAGGGATGCATATCGTGTAATTTAGTGAATTTGCGATTAAACGGGACATGAAAGAGTTCGGTGGAATTATTAGATTGAGAACTAAAATCAAATTAAAAATGAGCATGTATTATAACTATTTTCTTGTATGTTTCCATATTCTCCCATACAAGAAAGTTTTTGCTTTAGGGGCACAAAATATTGACCACCAATATTATTCTTGTAATTCTGTCAAAGATTAGCTCGTATATATTCCGCCATAAAGTGATGCTAAAGGCTTTTTATTTGATACCCGTCTTTTATGTTTCCATGTTATGCATAAAAATTTTAAATCGAAAACAACATTATTGCTACTTAACAGTTATATATATGTGCAGTGCAGCCCAAAAATCATCAGCTTGGGCATATATAATAATTGTTTGCTGAGAATGGGGAGTGTCCTGCTCTGCAGAATATATTCTTCTGTCAGGCTCAGGCAATCCTATGACATACAACTCTCTATCTATGTATAGCAGTGAATCCAGTTGCAGTCTGTAATTGTACTGGTTATTTGATGCATGCATTCAATTCATTCAGTAGAATTGAAATCAAAGGAGAAGCTATTGAAGCTAAGAAAGAGTTGGAAAATGATCGGGGTCCTCCGTATTTACACCAGCCACATGCAATTCGCATTCATGATCTTAGCTACTGTATATAACCAAAAACATTACCCTCATTATTGACATTACCAAGTCTCCTTCTCCATAAATAAGAAAACCTAATTTCACCTAACTCAACTCCAACAAATTTATAAAACAACCATAAAGAAGCGGAAACAAAAACACTTTTGATGCATAACCAAAACCAAGAGAGGGAAATATAACTGTCAATTTGTGTTGTTTGATTTGCAATACTAAATAATTAGTGCAGAGTTTGTATATGAGATGATGGCTCTCAATTTGTAATACTAGTGATTGTAATATTATGATATGGTGATTTGTATTTAATTTATACAGTTCGTATACTGGAATGAAAATTTTATATATTTTGTTGTAATCGGGACGACCTGATTTGCAATATTATAATCGGCATGAATAATATGTAACTAATTTACATATTTTGTCTACTAAAAAATTTGAATGACTAAAGTATCGGACAAGTTGTATCCTAGTTTCGGTATATGTGACGCACAAGACTCCAACTCACCTATATATTGTCACACATTTATAGCTTCCTCCTAATCTCTACCTCAGCTTCTTCTCCATTAGTAAGAGATAAAAACACTCTACTAACCTAGAAATAAAATCTGCACAATATCAATGAGGATGCTTATATATTTTGTGTTCTTTTTCCCTTCGATCATCACTTGCAGTGTTGCCGATTCTCCTCTTGTGAAGCTTGATCAACCAGCAGAAACGGTGCCAGTAATGTATGATCCTTCTATAAAGTGCGGGGAGTGCCCGTGCGTAAGCCCATGCAGTCAACAATATTCTCCTCCTCCGCCACCACCATCATCACCTCCACCTCCACCAACGCTGCTGCCACCAAAGCAGTATTGCCCGCCAAATGCACCACCATCACCAAGGTTTGTCTACTTCACTGGTCCACCACCTCCAAGGTTCATCTACTTCGCTGGTCCACCAGGGGGAGACTTGTACCCTGTCGACAATCATCCTTTTAATATGGTGGTTTATGGTGGCAGTGGACGACAGTTTGTTGACAAGGGGCTGCTTTTGCTTCTGGTTTGCAGTGGAGTAATGAAATTGTTCTTTTGGTAATTTTGTTACATCAAGGCGATATTATGCGCTCATGCTCTCGGATTTCTTATCCCTATATGTTGTATGTACATCAACTATTTGTTAATTTTAGGTTTCTTCACAGATATTTTAACATTTGGCAGTTTATTATAGTAAAACAGAAATCATAAACCGGCCTCCATGTCTCTTGGTTGAAATTTAGTCCAGTGCACATCTATAATTCAAAAGTTGCAAGAAAATGTTTGTTTTCTGAAGTTTCTTACTAAAACATGGTCATTTTGTATTCTACTCAATTCACAAGCGGTACAACAGCACAACACTCTGTATCATTGTCTAGGGATGGTTTCCCAGCCTTATCCCTCTGCAAAAAAGAAGGATTTTCTTTCTAGATTCAGTCTCTCTGTCATAACGGATGGCAAGCAGATACTTGATTATCACGTCAAAACAAAATTTGATGTAGACACTTGACTATTTTGTCAAATACAGCCTTCATTAAATTGTGTTACTGTGACAGATGCAAATGTAGAATAAAGCTTGATAAACACATGAAATCTAAATTGAAACAGTCATAATGCTGAGAACAGAACTACATTTAACAGGCTTATTAGACATCAGAACACGGACATGTATAACCAAATTCCGATTGCATATATAATCCTACAAAGCTGAAACTAGAGTTGGTGAAACAAGCCAGCCCACTTGGGATGAAGTTATACGGAAATTCCCCAACTGAGACTCCAATCAGTGGTTTCATAAATAACAGAGTACTCAATAGACTAATAGTTAAAAGTGACAGTAAGGCCGCTTAGGGCATGACAATAGGCTACTTGGGGAATAAAAACTTTTAGAAGGCCATGCAAGCTTTTTTAATTTTACCCCCAGAATTCGAAGAATGCTGCGGAAATTCATGTTTAATACTGAACTGTAAGCTGGGCCGAACAATCCCAAAATTCTCCACGATATCAAGTATTACTAAACTGAAAGCTGGGCCGAAACAGTCCCGAAATTCTCCAGGATATCAGGTATTAAATTCGCAACCCAAAGGACACAAATTTATCTATTTTGTACAAGAATTACATTATATGTAAGGTACATCCAATAAAGAAAATGTTCAAAAGAAGATTTATCACCAACGTAGAATATAATGATAAAACACTTAATGAGTCAAGGAATGACAGAAAGAAACCCTTCCAATTATAACAAAAGTATTTGTTCCAAACACAGTACAGAAACTAATATTGACCACCTCTTTGTATATCCAGTTTATTACAATACTTACCAGTCACTCGATACCATCACATAGGCCTGGACTGGCTTTCCTCACTGTATCTCTTCTTTATTCTTTTGTACAGTAGCTTCCCAAAACCCCATACCCATGAAAGTTTATAGAAACAAAGAAAATCTGATCCATGCAGACGATCATTTTGAAGAAACTTCAGAAGCACAGCTATTAATAGGCAGATCAGCAGGAGTGCATACCATAGCCCGTTGCTGTAAATGTCTCAAGCTCTGTTCCATGCTGATCTGGACCATCTCGGTCAACATCTGCTTTGCTTTCCCAGATTGTTCATCCACATCAATTTGAGATATAAGATTGCACACAATATTCTCAAGTGTCTCGGGTTGAATATCAGTTCTCGGATAAGGTGAATCTCTCAATAACCTCAGAAGCGTCTGTGCTTTAAACTGGGATCTTTGGGATCCTAGAACCGTCAGCTCAAGAAGACCAGGTATTACACCTTCTCTAAGGATTGGTTCTCTATATCTGCATCGATCAATTTGACACATGGTCAAAAGTGTACCAAGTGCATGTTCTCGGCTCTGAAGAGATCCACTTTCAAGCACTTCTACAATTGCAAGTACACCACCTTCTTCAGATGTTAATGCAATTCTGGCCTCTTCAAACTCAATCAAAGACTCTATTAGTGCACTACATTTTTCAGCTAGTTTTGAAGACTTTTTACAGGTCTTCAGCAAGTTCACTATCGAAGGAACAGGTTCTGCACGAATAATTAATTTACAATAATCGGGGTGGGTTGACAGATTATAAAGAGCCATTAAAGCATCAACCTTCGCCTGCGGGCTCCCATCTCGTAAAATGTCTGCAAGGAAAGGTATAACCCCTGAAGCCACGATAGCTGGCTTGTTGACAGAAGCAGCAGAAAGAGTGAGCAAAGTTGCAGTTGCATGCTCCTGCATGTTACTTTCTGAGTGAAGAAAACCAATAATTGGTTCCAAGGCACCAGCATCAACAATACTTATCTTGTTCCTGCATCACACAAAAAGCACAGATGGTATTTTAGTAAATTCTATGATGAGAGGCAAGATATATGTTTTGAGGGAGTAAATAATATCATAAAATCCACTAATCATTTTAACGAAGATTCAATCAACTGATAAAAACAGATATTCACTCAAAATTACTTCATTTTTCAGTTGCAAATGAAAATTCTATACGCGAAATTACTGTCAACTGAATTGATACCCAACTAGCACTCAACTAAAGCGGTAATTGTCACCCAATCAGAAGGGCTCGTGTATGCTTGTGTAGATAACCACGTTATAAAAATAAAGAGATATGATAAGTTCATTTGCTAAATCAGCAGATTATGCACAAATCAATAAAGTTATAAACTTATATGCCTAAATGGAAACCAAGGAGAGTTAATTCTTATAAAAGAAAATCCATACAAAACATGTTTCAAAGCTCAAACTTCACACAGGCTGCCTACAATAACATTTGTGATTTTTTTTTAAAAGTCTCAACTTTTGGGTTCTGGAGCAAAGCAGCAAGTTGTTTATGACAAGATCAAAATTTACAATGGTCAGTCATTTCAAAATAATCATGCTACTTGAAGTGTAATATCTTGGACTTTGGATTGGTATTAACATCCGATGCAAGCATTGTTAAAGAACGCGCACTTGTTAAATTTTGTTTTGCATATCATATCCCTACATGTATTTGAGATTAAATATCCCATTGTAAGTGATTATAACGCTAACTCGAGCATAAGCAGATATTATTTCAAAAGATGTGACGGGAATATGATTCCTTTCTTGACAGGGTAATTCCTACTTGTGATAACTTCATTTTGAAGACAAAAAGAAAAGGAAAAAGAAGACATGTAGACAACAAGATAAAAGAAAGAGTAACATGTGAACAAAGGAGAAAACCCATCTTTAATCAATCCATATATCATTTAAAGTGTGGTGTTGAAAAAGCATCAGATAGAGTACACATAAAACATCATATACCTTTCTAATGATGCCATCATAACACGGCCCATAGATAAACAAATTCAAAGAAGCTAACCAGTAATTAATAGATAATTTATATTTCCATTATCTTTAGTTATTCCAGTCAAGTAGAGTAAGGGGCCACTATTCGGATAACAAAAAATACTCGGGAATATGGCAATACTCGGTCCTAATGCTTGTATTAGTTTAAGCAAGACTTATCAATATTGGAAACTTTGAAAATAAAATAAATTCATATACCATAATTGCAAAGAAATTATGCAAATTTTATAATCATAACTCATTATAAAGCAAAGATGACATAATATAACACAGTCTTTCAATTCCCACAAGACGAATCTGGCGAATATATATATTGAAATTACGAAAAGCTAGAAAGTGATAAATAAAGTAGCCACAACAACTACACACAGCAAAAATATTTAACAATTTAATCAAATTGATTAAGAAAAGCTTCAATAAGTATGATTAAGAGCAAAAGTTTCAAAGTTTATAATTAATTAAAATCCAGCAAATCACTAGGCTCAAGAGTAAGTAATAATAAAAAAATAACCAAAACTGCAGAAATTTATATTAACTAGACGAAAAATGCATACTTTTCATCTTTGACGGCGAGATTGAGGAGAGCGAGAAGCGCGGACTGAGCGGACTCGACCGAGTCAGAACGGAGCATATCGACGAGTTGTGTAATCGCCGAAGAGAAGTATCGGCGATTGCGTTGAGAAGTCTTACTGAGGCGTCGGATTTGTTTAGCAGCTTCAATTTTAATAGAAGGGTCGTCGGTGTGGAGGAGACGGAGAGTTTCGTTGACGGCGAACGGAGTTCGAGGACTATCGTTATCGGAACTTGTACCGGCGGCGAGATTATATGAGTCCAAGGAGCTTTTTGGGGAATCCATTTATTAATCTCTCTCGATTAATCTCTCTCTCTCTCTCTCTCTCTCTCCAACGTATACTTGGTTGCGGGGAATGTCGAATGACAACTTGACAGGTAGGTACATGTTATCATTATAGTATGTACCCGTCTATATTGTTTTAGGTAGTATCATTATTATATTGATATATTTTGTATATATGTTTTTCAAAAATTAATAAAACGTTGGTTTTCAAAATTTATCCATACGGACCATACCCCCTACCCAGTCCAGTTGTTAAGTGGGTGGATGAAAATAATTTGACACGAGATTATTGCTGATAATATTTGTATTATAAAGACTAAAATTAATATATGCATGTATTGGTTTCTTCATAAAAAAAGATTCAATTAGCAACATCAGAGGCAAGTAAATTAAGGCAAAATACAGATCTTTTAAAAAGGAGGAATGATATTTTAATGCACGGTTCATGAGAGATATTTTAGACTTTTTTTTTTTTTGAAAAAGTGCACTTGCATATATTAAATTGCTTCCGAAATAAGGTTACAACGAATAAGATGAGGAACAGTTTGGTACCATTACATTAGACATGTCATGGAAAACGCAGCTCGTGCTAACAAATGAGATACAGTATTCGCAGATCGATATTCAAACACTACTAACAGTTCCTCAAAATGTTTTAATAACTCAACACAATCATTTATAATAGCATGAAAAATTGAATTCCCCCTATCATCATGGATTGCGTCTACCACCAGTTTCGAGTCCAGTTCGAATACGCATTTTTGTTTTCTCCAATTAAGAGTCCATATTAAAGCCTCATTTAAGTTCCTTGCTTCTGCTTCCCGAGCATGTATACTACCATGAAATCTATTACTTCATGCTCGTAAAAATTTCCCTCGATCATCTCGGATTACACCGGCAACTCCTACCTCTCCGGTTTGGGTTTGACAAGCAGCATCCAAATTGATTTTAACCTAACCCTCAGGTGGCTTGCACCAGTTCCTGGTTCTTTGTTTCAGTCCCTTAATTCCTTTCACTGTAGTCTCTTGACTTAGTTGTCATTCCTGCAGTAAGCTCATTGCCATAGATTGCACACCAAACACAGTTATCGGTTTTTTTATCCCAAATCCACGTGTTTCGTCTTGTCCACAACCCCCAGCACAGTAGCCCAATCTTAGCCCATTTCACCCGATTACTACCCGTAAACTCCCTCTTCAAGACATATTTCACCGTCATTCCGGCATCCACATTTGACAGCTCTTGTAATCCCTCTTCAATCCACAGTGCACGAGCAAAGCTACATGTGAATAGTGTATGAATGGCCTCCTCCACATGCACATTGCACCACCGACACATCACATTCACCTCCACTTGTTTTCGCACCAGTTCAGTCATTGTAGGCAGTACATTTTGGCATGCTCTCCACAAGAAATTCAAGATCTTCTCAGGCAACTGCAGGCTCCACATTCTTTTCCAAAAACCATCTTCTTGACCACCACTTTCTCCACGTATCTTCCTATAACAACTCTGCACTATAAACTCCCATTTACTATCCAGTAGCCAGTACCATGAATTCATTCGACTAATAGCAGGTAAGGGAATCTGTTGTATCAACCTTCTGTCTTGCTCATTGCACAAATCATTAATGATATCCATATTCCATGAGTTATGATTTTTCGATATTAACCCATTAACTGTACTATTTTCCAGTTCTGGGTATACTGAGCTTGTCATAAACCCATTAATCTCACACGGTAGCCATGGACTATACCAGATGGTTATGTCTCTACCATCTCCGATTTTTTCCTGCATCCATGACGTATGGCTTCTTGAGATGCTAATAAATTGCGCCACATATACGAAGGGTTCGTCCCCATTTCCGCATTCAAGAAGTCTGTCAAAGGATAATACATGGCTTTCATAATATCTGTAACTAAAGGATTCGCCTTATTAATTAGCCTCCAAGCCTGCTTGGCTAACATGGCTACATTGAATTCCCTAAGCTTCCGAAATCCTAACCCTCCAGTTTCCTTAAGCTCACAGGATATCCATCTAATGCCACGTTTCTCACCTCCACCACCCCATCAATAAGCGTTCATACGCTTCTCGATCTTATCACAAATCTCTCCAGGAATCAACAGTAAGCTCATCCAAAAGTTGGGAATGGATTGAACAGCTGTTTTTAATAAAGTAACATTCTATGCCTTGGAAATACTTTGTGCACTCCATGTTTGCAGTTTGTGTTCCACCCGATCAATCAAAAAACTGAAAGTTGAGTTCCTATTTTTACCCACTTTCATAGGCATACCTAAATACCTCTCAGGATTATCATTCTCATATACGCCCAACTTTGCACACACTACTGCCCTTTTCTCCACCATTGTGTTTGTTGAAAAGGTAACCGCAGATTTATCAAAATTAATAACCTGTCCAGATAATGTTGCATACCTCTGCAATATATTTTTCATTGTATTAGTTTCCCCTTCATTAGCTCTAAAAAAGAAGTAGCAGTCATCAGCGAATAAAAGGTGAGATATAGATGGTGAACCCCTTGCAATTCGACAACCATGTAACCAGCCAACCTCCTCATTCCTTCTAATTATTGAGCTCAGCCCCTCAGCACACATGATATAGATATAAGGAGAAATCGGATCGCCTTGACGAATCCCCCGTTGAGGAATTACATGGCCAAATTCATCCCCATTATGCAGGAAACTATACGATACTGAGCTAATAAACTTCATTATTCTCTCGATCCATACTTCGTTAAACCCAAACTTGATCATCATATTGCGTATAAACCCTCATTCTAAACAATCATATGCTTTCGAAATATCTATTTTTAAGCCTGACACTCCCTCTCTTCCCTGGGTTTTCCTTTTCATATGATGATTAAGTTCAAAGGCTATTAGAGTGTTATCTGTCAATAATCTTCCTTCAATGAAAGCGCTTTGTTTGTCTAATATAATAGAACCCAAACATTTTTTCAATCTTTTTGCCATAACCTTTGACAGAATTCGGACAAGTACATTGCATAAAGAAATGGGCCAAAGATCCCTCATCGACTTGGGCTCTTGAACTTTAGGAATCAAACACACTGCAGCCTCATTCACCCCCTCAGGTAGCTCTCATGTCAACATATAATCATGACAAAATTTTACCACATCCTTCTCAATAATGCTCCAGAAAACCTGAAAGAAGGTCGGATTTAGTCCATCCGGTCGACATGCCTTGTCAGGATGCATTACAAACACTGCTTCTTTAACTTCCCCGGTAGTTATCTCCGTCAACAATTTAGCATTTTCATTTCCTGGTACCTGTTTTACTTTCTCTCGTTCTGACAGCTTTTCATCAACATTAGAAGCTGCAAACAAGTCTATAAAATATCCTTCAATCACATTCTGAACCGCCTCAGATGTTTCTTTCCAAATTCCATTTACATCATTAATACGTTCAATTCTATTAGTTTTCCTCCTAATCGATGCAAATCTGTGAAAAAACCTCGTATTTTTGTCTCCCTCTCGTAACCAATGTTGTTTGGCTCGTTGTTTCCAGTATACTTCTTGACGTTCCAGCAGCTTCAAGTACTCATCTCTCACTTCGTTATATCGATGAATTCCAATTGCATCTCGTCGCAAACGTAACTTTCTCAGTAACCTTTCTACACTCATACAATTGCAACTTATACTTCGTATTAATTCATCCTCCACACTCTTGCAGTCTAACACCACAAATACATATTTTGTCCACAATATCCTTCCCCCTAGACACTTCTCAGCCATTCTTCACTATATTTCTGCATTCATGCTCCCGTATCCATACATTTTAAAATTTAAACATTTTCCCCTTATGTATGTATATCTGTTTATTTAGCTGTAGGAATAATGGTAAATGATCTGACGTCGCAACCTCAATGACTTGAACCTCTGCCGTTGGGAACATATTACTCCACCTATCATTCGCTACCCCTTTTCTAATCTCTCTTGAATCCAGTTTTGTTGACCCCTTGACTTCTCTCATGTGTATTTTTCCACAATGAATTCTAGGTCTTTTAACCCACACTCGTTTAATGTCTCCATAAACCCCATTAACAAATTATATGACCGCTTCCTTCCACCCCGTTTCTCATCTTCATACAGCATGTCGTTGAAATCCCCAATTACACGCCAAGGTAATAGTGAATCCCCTGCCAGCCCTTTTAGTAAATCCCACGATTCCCGTCATCGATGTCGTTCAGGACAAACGTAGAATCCAGTATATCTCCACCTCCCCACTTGCGCATTCTCCATCTCAAAGTCTATAAAATTCATCGTAGCCTTAATTATTTTGCATCCACCTATGTTCCTCCATAACAATGCGAGTCCTCCACTGTGCCCCTGTACGTCAACTGCTATGTACTCCGAGAAATTAATACTCGAGATATTTTAGACTTAATTGTTAAATAATAGTATAAGATCCATTTGAGTCTCTCTCTAATATCTTAAGGTTTTAGATGAGCTGGTTACTCATTATGGTATCAGAGCTCAGGTTGGCAGATGTCATAAGTTCGACTGTGGGACACGAAGGTAAAAAATATGTCCAATAAAGTTTTAGATGAGCTGACTACTCAATATTAATAAAGAGAGAAGGAAAACGTAAGGTTAGGGTGTCTCGTGGGGTTAGTTTTAAGGAACAGTCTGCAATGAAAATAGATATATATTCATTTTGTAATCCCAGCCAAGCCAGCCGACTTATGAAGAACAGTCGTTTTATAGACTTGTACATTCGTGGACCAATTAATTACTTCCACCGGTCTCTGGTGGTTATATACATTTTCAAAACTAGGGTCGTGAAACAGATAATCCGGATATGGATATGTCTGTATCCGTATTCGAATTCCAATTCCAATATTCGTATATGTATCCGAATATGAAAATTTTTAAAGATTAATATCTGAATCTGGATCCGACAGATAATAGTAGGATACAGATAATATCCGGATCCAGATCCGAATCCGATTTTTAATAAGTTTTTAAAATTTATTTTAAAAATTCAAAAAAAATTGTAAAATAAATATTAAAATTTTAATTTAATTTTTTTAAATTGAGTTGAGAGTTAAAGGGGTTTAAACCTATTTTATTTTATTTTTAAATTAATTTTTATTTATCTTTTCAATCTAATTTTGTTATCTTTATAATATTAAACTCAAATGATATTTTTATATATGTCTATAATATTTTTACAATTATATAAAATTTGTATAAATATATTATTTAATGAATATATATACACACACTACAAAACTAATAGAATAAATTTTAAATTATATATATCATATATTATTTAAATATCATATATATTTAATTTTGGATTCGGATTTTTTCGAATACGAATATGCCTATATCCGTATTTGTATCCGAAATTGTCGAATTCATATACGGATAATATACAATTTGTCTCAAATACGGATAATATCCGCTTTATCTCGAATACGAATACAGATATTTCGGACAGATATCGAATTATTCAGATTTTTTTGACAACCCTATTCAAAACCAATCTTTTGACTTGTCGTATAAATCGTTTATTACTCCTTATTTTTCTTAAGCTTGTGGCTCCGTAGCAATTATGAGTTTTCACTT
The DNA here is from genome assembly GCA_028671895.1 of Oenanthe sinensis. Lineage (NCBI taxonomy): Eukaryota > Viridiplantae > Streptophyta > Magnoliopsida > Apiales > Apiaceae > Oenanthe > Oenanthe sinensis. Next base: position 42,656,416 of record CM053805.1, on the reverse strand, counting down.
TGCACGCAAAATAATTTATTTACTTTTTATAGTATTTCTTCGTCCAAAAGGAGATCTTAACGAATGATGCACTAAATATAGAAAGATGATAAACCGTAAAGCGGCACACCCATAAGAAAACTTAAAACTTAGCTTCGAATCACAACAGAAATTTAGATCTTCTAATTTCCACCAAACTAAGAAATGAGACAAGGTAGGAACTTTTTTAAAATCACCATACCTTACTCTAAATTAACTCCACAATAACTCGTGGTTTCTGAAACCTACACTGATAATACCATCCTTAAATTCTACCAACAAGCTATACAAAGCTGGAGTTTTAGCTCCAAGTTGCATCTTCTACAAAAAAACTAATTGCTAACAACATCACAAAGTCAGCCACGTCCACAATTACGAAACTACAGAAGGACAGAGAGATAATAAATAGGTTCCAGAGCTTTTAAGTTTCATCGAACAATTGGAATTCAAGTTTCAGATAACACAGCATTGTCAGAACCTGTAATTTTTCACAAACGTGAATTAGACGGGCTTCTAAAAACAAGGATATACACTTGTCTCTCGATCTATTCATATTATAGTACGGAAAATGACACAAAACATGCAACATCAATGGTGTTCTCATATTATAAAAACTGTCTAGTTGATTCACCTGGCTGAGATACACAGCTATTAGGCGCACAGATTCGGTCACTATAGTCCATAGAAGATGTATTTTGACTTGTTGGCACTGCAGCATTGTCAGCACCTGCAAGTTTTCACAAACCATGAATTACCCAAGTTTCTAAAAACAAGGATATACACTAGTCTCAATTTATTCGCAGTATAGCAGGAAAACGTCAGAAAAATAAAAAGTACAAAGTCAGCAGTGTGCTCATATATCAAAAACTGATTAGTAAATTTACCAGGCAGAGATACACGGCTATTGGGCCCACAGATTCGGTCACTATAGTCTGTAGATGTTGTATTTTGACTTGATGGCACTGCAGCAACTTGTACCCTGCTAATTAAGATGATTTTAGTATTTGAGAAACCACCCAAAAAAATTGCATAATAACTACAGACAATGTAAATAATATTGGGAAATTAACATGCATGATATATAAACTCAGAAACTAACCTCAGTCAAAACATTCAAAGTCTTTATAAAATTGACAAGGTAGAGATGTACTCTACTTAATCTACCAGTTGCATGGGCAATCAGCTGTGACTATAAAGCACACATCAAGCTCGCATCTTACATATTACTACAGTTTAATGAAGTAGATCACTTTATTTTAATATAACATTTGTAGCTTAAAGATGGTTATTGTGCTCTTGCCAGATCACCTATAGACTGAAGTTTAATCCATGAAATTATTTCAGAAGAAAAAAAGGTCTGTTACTGAACTTCATAAAAGACTATCTGTACAGAAGTTTACTTATCAAGGAACTTTTGATCTTTTACTTAGCTTAATTATCCACAATGATCAGAAAAAGAACCATCGATTCAACAAAGAAACCTAAGAAATAATTAAATAAATAAGATCTTCACCTCACGGATCACATGTTTAAATGCCATAAAGCAGAGCATGATAATGTATGTTTGAAGGAATCTACATCCTTACAGTTGCTAAACATGAGACCATCCTACTATTAAAGCTAAAGAACAAATTTACAAACTTTCTGTGCAGAGCGTATAAAACAATTAGTCATTGATTCCTTGCACAATTTGGATTTCTGATAGAGCATTTGCACCAATGAAGACAACAGTCATGATCTGAAATATTTTATGCTACACATAGTATATGTATCTGTTATGTATCCTGCGCATAGCAAACTTATAAATATATATATATATATATATATATATATATATATATATATATATATCATTTATAGTATCAACTATAATGCAATATTCAAAATTTTAATTAATAATATGTCTTATAGAATCATTTATATAAACTGTTCCACTTGCCAAAATTGATATTGCAAATAAAAAGACAAAGAATAACAATATCTAGTATATAGTTATTTGCAAAAACATCCAATGAATAGATAATCACAACTCAATGCCTAAACCGAGACCCTATGCAAGGATCATGATGCCAAAACATGTGATTACAGCACGAGCACGAGATTCTTTCTCGATATCTAAATAAGAGACTACAAGGTGTTCTATTTCCATGTTACAGTACTAGTACCCCATAAAATATTCTAAAATGAATGTTTAGAAACTAAAAAGCTTTTTCTAGCAAGGGACTCCATTTTCTTACACTAAAACAAGTGAAATTTCAACCTCAGATTTTTTATTCTTTCTCATGTTTCCATATGTCTATCCAGAGTCTTTATGACACAAAAACAAGAAATTGTTTGCATGCTTTATGACAGAGGGGAAGAATGAGAGAAACTAATAGAAAGCTAGACTTGGGTAAATAAATACATCAATTTTCTCTTATGTAAATATACTTATATTATATAATGATAAATACAGAGTCTTCTTCACTATCTTCACTTGTGTTCCTTATCACATTGATATCAGGAAGAGAAAACGAACTGAAGTCAGCTAAAATATAGTATTTTGCACCTCAGCGCCCACCCAGAGGGACTATTCTTGTGAACCATTAGACAATTGGACAACATTATGACATCAAAAATGTAATAAAGAGCCTAAGTCTTCGACTAATTTAACAAGTGAAAAACGCTTGATTTGGTACATGTGTCAAACTGAGCATCAAATCTAATTGATAGACAAATCATTTACTCTCTAGTCCTCTCGTTCCAGTTTAAAAGAGACACACTACTAAGATTACTTCCCGCAAAACCACTACTTATTCCTAGTATATATTGAATTTTTTTCCTTAAAACTTCTATAATGATTTCATTCGTGCAGCGCTCCTAAAATATCAAAACTTGTTTTGAAGGATTAACAATTATAACATGGACAAAGACATTCTATACTTTCTGACACAATAGAAGTATAAAAAAGGGGAAATGATTCTTACAGAGCATCAATTCCAACTTTATTCTCAGCTTTCTTAGTCTTGCGTTTTCTTTGTTTCGAAGACGTTGAGCCAACAATCAGTTGTTCCACATTCAGCGGAGCACTAGCCTGAACAAGAGTAACAGGTTCTGCTGAACCATTGGACGAATTTCCAGTACAGGGCTCCTGCATAGCTGTTCTAACCATGTTATCATTCACAAATACAGGCTCATTATTGAGGACAATAGCTGGTGTTGTCCGTCTCCCCGAGTTATCCGCATTTTGAGCATTGCATGGATTGTTAACAACCTTTGTGGGGCAAAGCATCTTTTTTTTGACTTGATAATCTTAGAAATAACACCACGTGCATCAGAATCTGAACATGTGACACAAAAAACAACCACCTCACATTGTTATTGTTGAATCATAAAGCTTTACAAAGAAAGAATACAGAAGATGTTATGGGGTCTTTCTAGATTACAAAATTATAAATTCAAATGGAAAATGGAGTTTAGTACCTAAGATAGAGAGTATGACCGCGCGTGCTGCCAAATGCTGAGACTCTTTCTTGTTCCTACCTTTTTCTCCAACATATTGTTTCCCATTAAATGTTAAAGATGAAATAAATACAAGATGTGAACCATCTTCTTTTTCTGTGTTATAATTAGGGTTCTCTGCATTTATCTTGTCTGCATACTCTTTAAGAATTGCTTTGCAAAGGGTGAGTTCCTGGTAAATAAAAACAGTAAGAGGTAAACAGAAACAGTAAAAAAAGAAAAGGTACACTACAAGTTCTAAATTAAAATCCTATCAAATGAGGTTTCCAAAGAAAATAAATTGCAGCCGCAGATCACTAATATGTCAAAAAATATTACTTTTAGCGGTCATTCCATTAAACATTACACAAATAGTGTTTAAAAATATTGGAGAGTGTGGAACTGATTTAGTATTTGCATGCAACAAGATCCTAAACCTTGATATGCGTCCCTATGGTTTCGTAACTATATTTATTATAATTCATACTAGGAGATTTCCGTATCCTAGGTGATCTAACAAATAAAAAGAAATATCCTAAATTTCTTAAGATGTAATATTGGAAATAATCCCGTTTAAGTAACAAGATCCATCAAATCCTGAATAGGCAGTCACCCAGAGTCCATTCATAAATGAGATTATGAGCAACTCGTTCACTTCTCATACCAGTAGTGTGTAAAATACGACCAAGACATCTACACTGAGAATTTAAAAGGAAAAATCAGATACTGTTGTTTTAAGTGTAGTCAAAACCTTTGCCATTATGATTAAAAAAACTAAAATGGTAATGGAAGTCACATTTCACATTTGCCAGATGACAGAAATATCAGTAATATGACTAGACATTAAGGGGGAATTTGGATCACATTGGAGAAAGGGAAAGGGGTTTAGAAAGGGAATTAAGGAGAAAGGAAAAGAATGGGCTTGAATTGTTTTCCTTGTTTGGTTTTGATCCGGAAACGAAATAAATAATTATTTTTTAATAAATTATTTTGTGCATATTATTATTTTTGGGATTAATATAAAATATAATTATGTAGAGGATAGAAGTGAGTGGGTGTATGAGAGAGAAAAAGGAAATGGAAAAGAAATACCTTGAGAGATGTGAGGAATGAGAGTGAAAGAGTTTTGGGTAAACCCAAAACTTAAAAAGGTCAAGGGGAATGATTGTTTTTATAAAACAAACAACAAGGGGAATGATTGTTTTTATAAAACAAACAACAAAGGAATGAACATGGTTGTTTCCCTTTCCTTTTCCTCATTACCCCCACCAAACGGCCCCTAATTTGATAACTTTAGATCAATTAAAAGGAATAAGAGCAAACACTTGATAAAACAATTTGTTAAATATCAATGAAAAATAGAAATAAATTAAAGCCAAGTAAATTCACATGTAATTACTTCTTGATTAATAGAACAATTTTCTTCGTGTTGTGACACACTAATCAACGCTGTTCTAGCGGCATCCATCTCGGCTGCTTTTCTAGTTGGAAAGGCCGTAGATGATGCATAAAATGCACCATTTACTACCACCGTCGACCGAAACATAAGGGAGTGTAATGTTCCATCAAAAACTGTCTGATATAACGGTAAAGGGAGACCTTCCTTCTGAGTGTATTCTTGCAGATGATTCTTGTACTGAGTGGCCGCTAAGAGAACAAAATCATAAACTACTGTATTAAACAATCATGTAAATTGACGACTAAAACAAAACAAAATAAATACATCATTATCGGTATTATAAGCGGCCTCAAAATACACACCCAACCTACTAATCCAGATAAATTTAGAAATTGAAACCTAAATTCCATTATACACACATATATAACATTTGATCTAATTTAAATTAAGTACTTATTACACAACAATATGTGCCAATTGCGTGTGTGTATATATATATATAATTACCAGGCTTGGACGGAGCTGAAGTATCGGAAGGTGGAGCTTGGAAACAAATGGGCCAATTTTAGGCTTCGCCTCAAATTTTATTGTGATCGAGTCCAACATTTTTATTACTCGTAACTGGGGTAACTAGAGTGTAAAAAAGAATAAAAAAACAAAAATTAAATTAAAAGAAGTCGTAATTGAAAAATTATAATGATCAATAATCAAACTGCAAGATATGTTATTTGTAAAATTTATATTATGCATGTATACTAATTTTAATATTATTAATACATTGTGATCATGTTTGTTTTATTTAAAAATTAAAGTGGATATAAATACCACATTTATACTATCAATACTATATTATTAAAGACGAAAGATTAAAAGTTTTGGTCGTCGGTTAGTTTGGTACTGGTCTTGACCGTCCAATTTTATGTGAACCATAGAAACAATCTTAACCGTTGAATTTTAATAAAATATAATTTTAAAAAAATATAATCATACATACAATTCTAACACAAATAGTCCTCCTTTTATGCAAACAACTCATAAACATTATAATTCTAAAGAATATAAACATTACTACTAAAATACAATCTCATATTAATCTTCTAGCTAAAATATCTCACATTAATCTCCTAAGTAAAATACATCTCTATACAAAACAAACAAAAATTATCTTATTAAAATATAAATGCAAATAAATTATATAAAACATATACATATAATATTAAATAAAATTTAAATTATAATTATACAAATACAAATAAATTCAAATCATTAAAAAATATTAAAATAAAAATATTAAAAAATTAAAAAAATTCATCCGTGCATCGCACGGGATATAAGTAATCCTCATTTTATACACAATAAGAAGATAAGATAATATAATATTGTATTTAAATTATATTCTATAAACTTTTTTATGAATCATAGTTATCCTATAATTTTTATTTATTATATCATTAAATTTTATCCTTTAATTTTTATTTAATATATCATTAAATTTTATGATAAACAATATGCATTTTTTTAGTTTCCATTTATTTCTCTATTTTATTCACATAACATAAATTATTTATCAAAACACAAGCTCTACTCAAATTAGAAAATTTTTGCTCAAACTAGAACAACTCGTTCCTATCAATACCCGTATGTTCAAATTAGAAAATCGACATCAACACTCTATATACAACTCTAACCCACGTTAGTCTTCCTTTTATACAACTCATCACGGATAGAATAATATTATATTATATGAATATTAAATTTTATAAATATTATAATAATATTATTATTTTATTAACATTAATTAAATTTTATCACTATGTTATATCTATATTATCTATATTTTTATATTAAATTATTTTAAACAAACTTCTCTTTTAATTAGAATATATAGCTATACTCACAATCTACTAACATGTTTCAATTTTCCTCATTGCTCAAACACATTAATTTATTTAAAATTAAAATTTTATAATTAAAATTTTTGAATATTAAAATTATATTATATTTTACCTACATTAAAATATACTCTTTTATTTAAATTTTAATTAAAATATTTCTAATATATTTGTAACTCTTTTTATTAATAAAAATTTCCTAATTAAATTTAAAGAAAAATAAAAAGTTTAGTCAATTGGTCGTCCGTCCGGTAAGTCTTCTTTTTATACAACTCTTTTTATTATCGTAAGTTTTTTTTTATATGATTTTTTTATGCAATTATGATATAATTATCATTTTTTGTACAACAATCTAATAACACATCTCAATTCACTTCTACTTGAAATTACAACTTATTAATTAAATATCATGAATATTAAAACTTATTAATTAAATCCCATGAATATTAATATAATATTATTATTTTATCTATAAATAATTTTTATTATGTATTATATTATTATAACAGATATAATAAAAAATAATTATTATATATTTAAATCATATAAAACAATTAATATATAATTTATTAATCTCATCCCGTGCGTTGCACGGGTTATAAGCTAGTATTATTAAAGTCTAAAAATTAAAAAATTTGGTCGTCGGTATGGTACTGGGTGAACCATAGAAAAAATCTTGACCGTCCAATTTTAAGTGAACTATAGAAACAATCATAACCGTTTAATTTTAATAAAATACAATTTTAAAAGAATATAATCATACGTACAATTCTAACACCAGTAGTCCTCCTTTTATGCAGAAGAATATAATCATAAATATTATAATTCATCCTATTAAAATATAAATACAAATAAATTATATAAAAACATATACATATAATATTAAATAAAATTTAAATTATTATTATACAAATACAAATAAATTCAAATCATTAAAAAATATTAAAATAAAAATATTAAAAAACTAAAAAAATTCATCAATGCATCGCACGGGATATAAGCTAGTTAATATTAAAATAAAATTATAACAAATTATTTAATGTACGGGAAAATATTGAATCAAGACACTATCGTATATTGTAAATGTATAGGATCAAATTTGAGCCAAACTACTTAGCAAAAAAAAAAAAAAAATTTGAGCCAAACTCAAAAAATTCGAATTTTTTCATCAAAATGTCCAGATTTTATCTTCAACTGGACCAAGACAGGTCGGATTTTTTAAAAATATTTCACTTTTTTAATTTAATTTATATGAATAATTTTTATTAAATTCCTGAATCGCGGGAAATACCATGTCAAGGACCTCTTTACATGCTTATTGTTGCAATTAATGATTATCAATGTAAACAAGGAATTGTCAAAGTCATAGTTACATTCTCAATACACGGAGTCTAAGCTGTCACACGCTGTAAACTTATTGCATTCATACTATTAGGCGGTTAAATCTTGTATTATAAATAGAACATGCAGTAGCTCATTTGGAATACACAGACAACGAAGAATAACATTTCAATCTTATAGTTCTCTCATATTTGTTATAATATCGTATTACTTATTTTATCGTTAAAGTTTTATAACACGTTATCAGCACGAGTCTCTGCCCGAGCAAGTTTTATTTACAGAAGAGATATTGTCCGAGAAATTTTATTTACGAAGAAGGTATTGACAAAGAAGGTGTTGTCCGAGTAAGCTTTATTTACGAAGGAGGTATTGGCCAAATAAGTTCTATTTAACAAAGGAGGTACGCTTTAACTTTATTTATTTTATTTTATAAATAACCGTTATAATTGTTCTCGTTATTATTTTATATTTATATATATTACAATTGTTATGCTTTTAATATTATTAGTCACAAGTTTATAGTTGGTTTTGTCGTCATAATTTTATGAATTTTATTGTATGTACGTGATTAATTGTTTATGTTCTAGCATGCATATTATTATATCATGTTGTAAATATTTATTTTGTAAATCAGAATGACGAATCTTGCAAAACTAGAGTTTGTTGCTTTGGATGTTTCTGGGGATAATTATCTGTCTTGGGTGCTTGATGCTGAATTACATCTGAGTGCAAATGGGTTAAAAGACACTATAGAAACAGGGAAAACTCCAACTGCTGAACAAAATGCAAAATCTATTATCTTCCTTAGGCACCACATTCATGCAGACTTAAAATCTGAATATCTAACTGTCAAAAACCCACTCACTCTCTGGAATAATCTTAAAGACAGATTTGATCATCAAAAACTTATTTATTTACCCTCAGCCCGGTATGATTGGATTAATCTAAGGTTCCAAGATTTTAAATCTGTTTCTGAGTATAATTCTATGTTGTTCAAAACAAGTTCAAAATTAATTTTATGCGGTGAGAAAATTACTGATGCTGAAATGATTGAAAAGACCCTCTCAACCTTCCACCCCAACACTATAATTCTAGCACAACAATATAGGCAGCGCAATTTCACAAAGTACAGTGAGTTGATATCTCTCCTTCTTGTAGCTGAAAAGAATAATGAGTTGTTGATGAAAAATCATCAGATTCGTCCTACAGGTTCTGCCCAGTTACCTGAAGTACATAACACGTCATTCCAGAAGAATGAACGTGAAAAAGGGCATAGAGGAGGATGAGGTTATGGGCGAAACCGCGGACGTGGAAATTTTCGTGGACGGTTTCGAAATCAATATCATTCTGGTCACCTGAAGTGGCAACGCGATGGTTACAACAACTCTGGCCACCAGAAGTGGCAAAATGAAGTGCCAAATAAAAGGAAGGCACCTCAAGAAAGAGATGCTAGAGATATTTGCCATAGGTGTGGGGTTGAGGGACATTGGGCACGTACTTGTCGTACTCCTAAACATCTTGTTGAACTCTACCAATCATCCAAAAGGCTTAATGGAAAAAGGGTGGAAACAAACTTAGCTGACTATAATCAAAATATAGAAAATGTACCAACCAACGAGACCTCAATCAAATTAGACACTGGTGTTAATCTTTATTATGATTTAGATGGCTAGGTTTTATATGTACTTTCTTTATTTTCATGTACTTGTACTTGTTTTTATGTGCTTGTTTTATGTGCTTACTTTATGTACTAATTTTATCTGAATAAAATCATTGTTTACATATATACACAGCAAAAAATATGGGAGACATATGCATTGCTGACTGTGCGACCACTCACACTATTTTACAAAGTCCAGAGTATTTCTCACAGTTGACTAAAACCAACTCACATGTTTGGACAATTTCGGGTACATCTAGTATAATAGAAGGTTTTGGGAAAGCCAGTTTTATCTTACCAAATGAGACACAAATTCACATGCAAAATGCCCTCTACTCTAGTAAATCCACTAGAAATCTTCTGAGTTTTAAAGATATTCGTCTTAATGGTTTTCATGTTGAAACTACTAATAAAGATGAAAAAGAATATCTTCTTATCACTTCCACTATTTCAGGTCATAAGAAGATTTTAGAAAAACTACCCTTAATTTCCTCCGGATTATATACTATGAAAATTAGGGTCATCGAATCTCACACAATCACTATTCCTAAAACTGTAGACCCAAAATTATTTATCCTTTGGCATGAAAGACTCGGTCATCCAGGAATATCTATGATGCGTCGCATTATAGAGAATTCTACGGGACATCCCCTTAGAAATCAAAAGGTCATACCACGTGATGAACTTCCTTGTTCAGCATGTTTCTTGGGAAAGCTAATTGTCCGACCATCCCCTGTGAAACTCCAAACCGAATCTCCAAAATTCTTAGAAAGAATCCAAGGTGATATTTGTGGTCCGATTCACCCATCTTCTGGTTCATTTAGATATTTCATGGTTTTAGTTGATGCCTCAACTAGGTGGTCCCATGTCTGTCTACTTTCTACGCGAAATGTAGCCTTTGCAAGATTACTAGCCCAAATAATTAAATTACGAGCCCAATTCCCTGATCATCCCATTAAAACAATTCGATTAGATAATGCTGCTGAATTTACATCCTCAACCTTCAATGATTATTGCATGTCAGTAGGAATCTCAATCGAACACCCTGTGCCTCATGTACACACACAAAATGGTCTAGCAGAGTCTTTAATTAAAAGACTTCAACTTATTGCTCGTCCTTTATTATTAAGGGCTAAATTACCTATATCTGTTTGGGGTCATGCTATACTACACGCCGGTAATATAATCAGGGTCAGACCATCTGCTTATCATAAAGAATCTCCACACCAATTAGTTTTCGGACAAATACCTGATATTTCTCACTTTAAGATTTTTGGTAGTGCAGTGTATGTCCCTATAGCTCCACCACAAAGAACAAAAATGGGACCTCAACGAAGAATTAGTATCTATGTTGGTTTTGATTCCCCATCTATCATTAGATATCTTGAACCCTTGACTGGTGATGTTTTTACTGCTCGTTATGCTGATTGTCATTTTAATGAGTCTATGTTCCCTTCACTAGGGGGGATAATGTTTTGCATAAATTAAATTCTGAAATATCATGGCATGCATCAGGATTGAATTCTATTGACCCACGTACTAATCAATGTGAAAATGAGGTTAAAAGAATTATTCATATGCAAAACATTGTTAATCAAATGCTAGATGTTTTTAGTGATTCTAGACACATAATAAAATCACATATACCTGCTGTTAATGTTCCAGCGAGGATTGAAATTCCTAAACATAAATCAACTCCTGAAGAATTGATTGATGATTCAAAACCACGCCAAAAGCGTGGTAGACCTATTGGTGCAAAAGATATTGTACCACGAAAACGGAAATTGACTGGACTTGCCCCTGAAGTGGCAAATGTTCTAGAAAATACCTCAGAAGAGGTATTACCTCCCAAAGAGGTTCGAGCCCCTGAAGTGGCTGTTACTAAAACCCCAGAAGTGGTATTACCTCCAGAAGAGGATATTGCCCCTGAAGTGGTACATGCTTCTATAGAAGCAAAGGTACCTGAAAACTATGAGATCTCGATAAATTATGTACATAATGGGAAATTATTGGATCGTGGGAGTACTGAAATTGATGATGTGTATGCTTTTTCCGTGGCATGTGATATTCTTGAAAACTCCGATCCTGAACCACAAAGCGTGGAAGAATGTCGACAGAGAGATGATTGGCCAAAATGAAAAGTTGCAATCCAGGAAGAATTGCATTCCTTGCGCAAGAGAAATGTTTTCGGACCTACAGTCCAAACACCAGCTGGTGTAATCCCTGTTGGGAATAGATGGGTATTTGTACGAAAACGAAATGAGAGAAATGAAATTGTGAGATATAAGGCTCGATTGGTAGCCCAAGGATTCACTCAAAGGCCTGGATTTGATTACCAGGAAACATACTCTCCTGTTATGGATGGAGTTACCTTTCTTTTTCTAATGGGTATGGCTTGTATGGAAAAACTAGAAACACGTCTCATGGACGTTGTGACAGCCTACCTGTATGGATCACTTGATAGTGATATTTATATGAAAATCCCTGAAGGATTAAAGTTAGAAGAAACTAAGCTTCGTCATTTATATTCTGTTAAATTACAACGATCATTATATGGTTTAAAACAATCTGGTCGTATGTGGTATAACAGGCTTAGTGAATATTTATTGAATTATGGGTATATTAATAATCAAGTGTGTCCATGTGTGTATATTAAAAGGTCACAAACTGGTTTTGTTATTATTGTTGTATATGTTGATGATTTGAATCTTGTTGGCACTTCTGAAGATATTACTAATGCTGCTAACTATTTGAAAAATGAGTTTGAAATGAAGGATCTTGGAAAGACAAAATTTTGTTTAGGTATACAGGTGGAGCATCTACCTTCAGGAATATTTGTTCATCAGTCCAATTACACAGAAAAGGTTTTTGATCGATTCTATATGGACAAATCTCATCCACTAACCACACCAATGGTTGTCCGGTCACTTGAAGTTGAAAAAGATCCATTCCGTCCCAGAAAACCAGATGAAGATGTTCTTGGACCTGAATTTCCATATCTCAGTGCTATTGGTGCTCTCATGTATCTTGCAAATAACACTCGGCCTGATATTGCATTTGCTGTAAATCTACTAGCAAGATTCAGTTCTAATCCAACTAAAAGGCATTGGGATGGAATTAAACACATATTGAGATATCTCCGTGGGACAATTGATCTTGGACTATTCTCTCTAAACAATTCAAAATCACAATTGATTGGATATGCAGATGTTGGGTACATGTCAGATCCTCATTTTGGACGATCGCAGACAGGTTATTTATTCACATATTGTGGAACTGCTATTTCTTGGAAATCTGTAAAACAAACTATGTCGGCAACTTCATCAAATCACGCAGAGTTATTGGCAATCCATGAAGCAAGTAGGGAATGTATTTGGTTGCGGTCTGTTATTCAACATATCCGGGAATCATGTGGATTATCAAACATCTCAGATAATCCTACAGTTCTGTTTGAAGATAATTCAGCCTGCATTAAACAACTCAAGGAAGGATACATCAAAGGAGATCGAACAAAGCACATCTTGCCAAAATTCTTCTATAGTCATGAGCTCCAACAAAATGGTGATATTGATATACAACAAATTTGCTCAAGCGAAAATCTGGCAGATTTACTTACAAAGTCACTACCCACATCAACATTTGAAAAACTGCGAAATAATATTGGCATGCGGAGATTAAGAAACTTGCTACAACAAGATGTCAAAATGTGAGACGTTTTATTCAGGGGGAGACTGTACTCTTTTTCCTTCGTCAAGGTTTTTATCCCACTGGGTTTTTCATTGCAAGGTTTTAACGAGGCAATTAATCTTTGTAATAACTCACATTGACAATCAAGGGGGAGTGTTGCAATTAATGATTATCAATGTAAACAAGGAATTGTCAAAGTCATAGTTACATTCTCAATACACGGAGCCTAAGCTGTCACACGCTGTAAACTTATTGCATTCATACTATTAGGCGGTTAAATCTTGTATTATAAATAGAACATGCAGTAGCTCATTTGGAATACACAGACAACGAAGAATAACATTTCAATCTTATAGTTCTCTCATATTTGTTATAATATCGTATTACTTATTTTATTGTTAAAGTTTTATAACACTTATTACTCCATAGTCTAATAAATAGCGTTTGTAAAAGGCAATAAATTGTGGGCCGGTGATTCGGGTTTCGCACAGATGGTCATCTCATCATGATCAATTGATCATATCTTTTTTCTGTGTCTTCTAGAGCCATTCTCGGTCATTATTCCGTTTATTCCATTTTGAATATATTTAAATTTTTTGTCAAAAAATATATATATTAAATTTAAAATAAAGATTTTGTTAATATACAATCTTAAGATATTTGAATAGCACAACAATATTATAAATATATACAGTGATTATGTCTCTATTCAAAGTATGTGTTAAAAAAATCGATGAATTCAGACAAATACATCAAATTGAATAAACTAAATATTTTGAATACTTGGGATATATTAAATGCTACAAGCTAAAAAGAAAACTACTCTTGACCCCTTTTCTTATCAAGCAGGATGAAGTAGTAATGCATTAATTTATTAGAAAATGGTTGAGATGATAATAAATTTGCACGAAAAAATGCAGAAGAGTATAAGTGTAACCATCTGATGTCAATATACATTACATTACTGCATTGAATATTGTAAGTTGTCGCATTTAGTTTGCACTCCTAGCAAGTGATTGAGGTCTTGCCTATAAGTTGATCAAACATTAAGTATTTAACTACCGCAAATTATACAAATATAATTGATTTTCTTAATTGTGACTCTAAAAAATCCATTCCTTTTTTTAATTATATTTTTATCAATTCCGTTTGTTTCCCTTTCTTATAGATGTTTTTTAATAACTTATTAAGTGCCTATCATAATTAAATTATTCGTATCACTTATAAATTATAAAAAAATCAGATTGTCCCTAAAAAGTTATTTCTTTAACTTGCTTCTCTACATATTTTAAGTTGTATATAAAAGATATTTATACAATTTTTTTAATATGGATTTTGTGTTTACAAAAATGGTTAATTTTTTTATAAAATTATCTATTATATGCATTTTAAAATATACATGAAAGTAAAAGAAAAAAACTAATTAAAGACGGAGTATATTTTTACCTACAATAAGCCGAACAATTCTTTATATAATCACAAAGGCAAACTATCCATAGGAGTATTATCTACCAAAAAAATCAAAACTATCCAAAGTACGGTTTGTTTGTATTAATTGTCAATATTCCAAAAATCTGAAATCTCTCAAGTATCTCAGTGGGGACATAGGGTCCGGTAATTTTGACTTATGATTTATATGATACGCCAAACAGGGCAATAATTAAATCTCGTAATTACTCCCCAAACGCTAATGGGGAATAAACATCTCCCTTTTCCTTATCATAACACGCAATTATGCATGTACTAGCAGTTTAATTTCATAACCTCTTCAACAATAATAATACAATCATTCAGTCCCTGAAATTTTTACATCTATGTAGTATAAATGTATAATATACTCTCTACTGTTGCTGTTCTTGTGTCTTCTTAACCATTCACACCAAAGAATCATATTTTCTCTATCACTCCCTGTCTCCACACACACACACACACACACAGATACATATATATATTTTTTCATTTTGCATCTTGGACCATCTCATCTTTGGTTCTCTCTCTCATGCATTTTCACCTTCCACCATTACTAAATATACTTCTCTACATAATTAATCTATTCCAACTGTACATATAATATATGTATCTACAGTTTACTCCAAGCCCTCCCCTCTCTCTATTAACAAATTCTTTCCTCAAATCCAAGCAAAGTTCTCACCTTTTTCTTTTGTATCTATTTTTCTTCTGAATTTCTGTGCCCTTATAGAGATCTACTCAAATGGGGTTTCTCCAATGCACCACTTGTGCCATCTCAGAAGCCTCTCTACCTTCAAATACTCCAGTGGCTACTAGTGATTATACTGAGAAGAAACCCTCCAAGTATAATGAGCTAAAAAGCATAAAAATCAAGACTTTGCTGCAAAAAATGATTTGGGAATTTGGGTTTTCTTGTTTTCTTCCAGCTTCCAATAGGCTAGAAGATGAGAAGAATACCAAGAATTGTGAGCATAACAAGGCTTGGTTGCTTGCTGAAAGTGGTCCTGAGTTGACAAATGCTGATCCTCATTCTTCATTCAGGTTTAGTTTTTGCTCACAAATTGAACTTGAATCAATGAATGCTAATAAATCTTGTTCTTCTACTGTTTTAATGGTGAATTTGGACAATGGGTTGATTGAATCTGGATCTCGAGAACTAAAATGGAGCAGGATTGAGTCATTAGAGAGGACTATATCTCCTGTGGTCCATACCCTTGTTAGATTCACTTATGATGAACTTTTACATGCTACTCATAATTTTTCCAAAGGTATGTCCACACACTTTATATGTGTTATTGTGTATATATATTTGAAATATTTATGCAAAAACTTGTTTTGTCTTTTGGAGTATATGTGGTTTTCTTGAAATGTAATTGGTTGTTTTGAATTAATTAGGTAGAGTTTTGGGTAGAGGTGCATTGAGCTATGTATTTAGAGGAAAAGTTGGATTCTTGAGGACTACAGTCGCAGTTAAGCGACTAGATAAAGAAGATAAAGAGTCTTCAAAAGCATTTTGTAGGGAACTGATGATTTCTAGTTCTCTCCACAATCCCTTGGTTGTTCCTCTTGTCGGGTTTTGTATTGATCCGGACGAGGGTTTGTTTTTGGTATACAAGTATGTGTCCGGTGGAAGCTTAGAGAGATATTTGCATGGTATGATTTTTTTTTCCTTTTAGTTATTGTATAAATCTTCTGATTGAACTTTTTAAAAAATTAACAAATGTGGATTACATTGCAGAAAAGAAGAAGGGCGTGAAGGGCGGTTGTTCACTTCCTTGGTCTGTTAGGTATAAGGTTGCTACCGGAATCGCAGCGGCAATTGGGTATCTACATAATGGGACCGATAGATGTGTAGTTCATAGAGACATTAAGCCCTCAAACATTCTTCTCTCTTCCAATAAAAATCCCAAGGTGAGAGACGAGCTTCGTTTAGTAAAATTGCTTCATTGTAGTTAAATTTGATCTCGTGAAAGGACAGATAGGATTATTGATCAAAATGTTTCATCTCCATACTATAAATGATATTGCAGTTGTGTGACTTTGGATTAGCTACATGGACTCAAGCACCTTCAGTCCCTTTCCTTTGCAAAACTGTTAAAGGGACATTTGGGTATTGATCTCTACAATCTAAAATACTAGAACGTGTATTAAAAGTCCCTTTGAATTTTTTAAGTAGTTCACTTTTCCTCCTTTATTGAACCTGGAAATCTCATATGCAGGTATTTGGCTCCTGAATATTTCCAACATGGAAAAATATCAGACAAAACTGATGTTTATGCCTTCGGTGTGGTTCTTCTGGAACTAGTAACTGGGAGGAAGCCAATCGAAACAAGAACAGAACCAGGGGATGGGAACATGATTTCATGGGTGGGTCATGGTTTTACTGTCTGCTCTGCTCCCTGTTGTTCTCTTCCACTTATTATGTTAAATCTGATGCATATCATCCTAATAATCATCTTGATAGATAAACACATGTTCTTAGGGCAATTCACATTTTTCTCAAGATGACAAATTATGATTTTTGGGTCACTTTCAGTAGACATTACTAATTCAAACCTTTTTTTATTGGTTACAAGTTGACATCTTTTTTTGTTTTGTCACTATGTTACAAGTTGACATCTTTGCATTCTTCATCCCGTTCTTGCCGAAACCACTAGGAGTTTTTTGCCTAATGTTGAACATAGTAGTTGCAACTACTCCTGGATTATGAAACATAAGATAAAGATGAACTAAATTATTGCCAAATTTTTGTGGGTGCTGTGCATAGGGCTGATACTTCATTTTGTCCAGCAAAGACATATAGGATCTAATGACATTTTAAATCACAAGTCCACTGTGATTATAACAGTGAAAAACTTTCAGTATGCATATCTGCAAGTATCAGACCAAAATATATTTGTGCCCTGACTTCAGTTGCTCGCTCAAACTTTTTTTAGGTCACTACTGTATACTATACTGGCCAAGACTGAGATATTAGATTTGTATTTTCAATAGCTGCCATGAAATCATGAATTATGCCTTGAGCGATTTCACATTACAAATTTATGGCAAACCTAATGCACCTTCCAACCTGATCGATTAGTAATATATACGTTCTTGCTATGCCATTACCAAATTTTCGTTGCGGGCATAGTCTTTTGCTAGGGGAGGGGGCTATGTCTTATTATGACAATATATAATTATATACCGCGGTATTATGAAAATATATCTTTCCATTTGTTGCAGGCAAAGCCACTTTTGCAGCAAGGAGCAATTGAAGAACTAATTGATCCAAAGATCAAGTTCACTCAGAAAAACTTCAAACAGATAACTCGGATGGTCCAAGCTGCAGCTGCTTGTATAGCCAATGAAGAATCTAGGAGGCCTAACATCAATGAAATTATTTCAATATTGAAAGAAGTAGAACCTATTCCATCTAATAAGAAGAAATTTAGTTTTCCAGGTAATGGTTCTGTGAACGACTGTTACACTCCGTTGCAAGAGTCAAGAAGTGATATGAAGGACCATTTAGCTCTGGCAATGCTAGGAGTTTCAGAAATTGAGAATGACGATCACTTAGGTTATCTTTGGGACTGACAGGACACCAATCTCTTGACCATATTAATATCATTTTGCTCGGAAAGTTAATTTTTTGTGAATTTGCAAGTTTTTGAAAATGTGTATAGCACAGTTACACAGCTGGTAGCGTGTTGGGCAATCAGATATGTACATTCTGCATCTTTTGTGATTTTACAGAAAAGGCTTACTTTACAGGGTCGATATATCTTAGAATTGTTGATCATTACATAACCATTGCGCAGTAGTTTTTTTTTTTTAATGTACCCATGTTAGTTATGAATATATAATATAAGATGCTTTAGGAGATCTGCTGATATAACATGGTATCTCATAATTTAACGCAGTGTTTCTCAAAGTTATTTTAAATTCCCACAATGAAGGGATAGTAAAATAGTCAGTCGTTGGTGACTGACTGGCTGCATTTGTTCTTGTACAGTTTATACTTTATAGTTTATACATCATGAAAAATTGAAAAGTAGCACGACTGCATGTTTTATTATGCTTTGTTCTTTTCTGAATATCTCAGTTTCTTTGATTGAGATGCTTCAACTGCTATCCTTTCATAATAAAATAGAAAGTGTTGGTCCATCCTCTGCACAAGAAAAGGACCGATTCCTTAATAATGACTAGGAGCCAGCAGCTCAGCAAATAGCATTATAGTAATATTTTATGCATAGAGAGTCAAGGACTCCAGGTCATGATAAACCACGTGGTTTCAGAAACTTCCATACAGTGAGATATGGTTCAGCATAGCGACAACTGCTAGTGATTAACAAACGTCATCTATAGTGATCATATCGTATAAATCGAACTAAACATACTCATTTGTAAGTCTAATGAGATGCCCATGCTTCACCTTTTTTTTAAAATTAAAAAACTTTTATTATTTCAATCCTCACGTCTACACAATTACAATTATACCTTGTAAGATATCAAAACCTTACTTCAAAATTAAAGCACTATTTTTTCAATACATGTATGATGGGCTTGTGATAGTAAAAATAGCGGAAAATAACAACAGTTTTAGAGTCTATCAATATTATATATGAGCAGTGAACAGAACCTAGAAGACCTTGGCAACGTCTTTCATTAAACCCCTGTTGGCTTTGGCAAAATCTGTGAACTCCTGGAATGAAATGAAACCATCACCATCAGTATCAATTTCAGACATCATTCTCTTAACTTCATCAGCTGTAACGGAGCCAAGTGTTTTCAATGCCTCTCCCAGCTCCGATGATGATATCTTCCCGTCCCCATTGGCATCAAACTTCTTGAAGATTCTCTCGTGCTCTGCTGCGTCTGCATCAGCCATTGCTTCCTGTAATAAATTTGTAATACCACAACTTATTTAGATGGGATTTTGTTTTAAGGAATTTTTTTAGAGTGGATGCAATGGCTTATAAAGACAAGTAGTATTAGACAGGGTATGGTCATACTTATAATCAGGGATAAAAGAAAATGGATCGCCTAGAGAAAACAAAACTTACTCACTGCTTCATACTATTATTAGGATATGTACTGTTGCTTCCTTAACTGCAGGAGTGGGATTAAACATAAGCCACATGGATTTAACACAGCATGTAATTAAAAATACACTAAACATGCAGTACTTTTTTTGAAATCGCTAAACATGCTCATCCTCAATTATTGTTTAATAACAAAAATAACGGGTATTTACTTTCTACAGTGTGATCCGGAAACGTGAAGGTAGGTCACATAAGCAGATACAGTTTGGCTAGTGTGAGTGTCACACTCACAAACCATACGCGAACAGAGCACTGGTGAAGTTTACCGAGTATTCTTCTTCACTTTATGCACATGAACAGCTTGAGGTCTTCAGCGACTGACAATTTTCAATGGGATTTGGAAGGTTGATAGGGTCAGAGTATCGGGTGAAGCCTATGTCACCGACTCCAGCATGACATTCAGCACAGCTAGTCAGCAATGATGAAATTGCACCACTCCCCATCTTGGTCAGGGCACCTCAGGCATTGGAAAATTTGAGAGCGTCCTTCACTGGATTCTCTTTCTTTGATGAGCCAGATGTAGTTGGAATTTGAATAGGATGAAAACGGGGACTTAACATCCTTGACGCAGTACATATAGAACCAAGTAATGAAATAACATCTTTGAACATGGTTCATGCAGTATACAGAATAGATGATAAGCTGGACAAATTAAATATATTACGCAATACCTGGTGATTTTAAAAATCCATTCAAATCATTATAGGAGTTCTCTCCAATACCTTGAATTCAACAATTAATATAAGGCTTCATTCACGATTCTTTAGAAAGGTGAGGTCCATATTTAGGCTTTTTAATCAATTCAGAGAATTCTCAATTATCTAGTGTAGAATTATAAATCAAAAACTTAAAAAATTGAATACCCCCTGATTTTCACAATTTCTCAATGTAGAAGTTTCTGTGAAATCCATGATCTGGAAACTTAATATTACCTAATCAAGTGGTCAACAGCACATTCTAATTTGTGAAAACCATATATACTCATATACTATGGAACATTCTGAAGATAAAATGGCATATCAATGCACTGTCAAATGTTCTACCATGTGCCATGATACCATTTACAGCATGTAAAAGCCTTTTTGAATCATTCCAGCATGAGTTTCACAGAAATATATCTAGGCACCAAATAACAGAAAGAAAGAGATGTTTCCATTAAAAAGAATCACAGCATAGTCAATGTCGCCCATAAACAAGTACAGAAATTTAGAATACAGACAGTTAATTGTTTCTGTGATGATACAGAAATATAGCACAATATGTTCAATAAAATAGGCAAAGAATTAGTTTCAACAAAATAACCATGAAATTCTGAAAAGCTGAAATTCAATACCGCAAGCAATGAATTATCGGAAGTTGTCATGATATCCCAGCTACAAAAGCATCTCCAGCTTCCGTGGCATCCATAACATTCCTATAAACCTTTAGATATTTTCGCTTTAACTCCTGTGAAGTGAATAAATTCAGCTAACATACACCAAAATTGCATATTAGAAAGACATTACTGCTTACCACGATCTACTAGCAAATATCTACCTACTGTATTGTAGAAGTATTTCACTACGCAAACGCAATACTGAGTGTTCTTATAGGATCAGTATCAGAACGGATGCAGAGTGAAACAGAATAGTGAGACAACTTAAATTGTGTGCAGATCAACAGAGAAAAGCGGAGACAGGAATCTATAAAACTTTTCTTCTCATAAAAGCACAAGACAGAGACAAAAGATGGAGGGCCTTACCTTTGTATATGATCTACAACTCTGGACCATCAGTGACAAGGAGCAACCTAAAATTTGAGTGGCACGATATATGAATAACTGCATCATCGCTTGTCTACAAACAATATTGATTCATGATAAATGATATCAAAATTTTCAGCATCTGTAGCAATTGTTAACAGTGTTGACGTCTAACAATTTTAGGCAGAAGAAGTGATGGATCTCAACTCTCAAGTATCTCCTTTTACAACCATTAAATACATAATAGGACTTTTTACACTCACTCAACTATCAGTGAATTACTCATGAAAGGCTAGACAAGATAAACAGAATCCGTCTGTCAACCCGAATAGTCTAACAATATGCTGAAAGATACTGCTCCAAAGTCAGCGTATGGCACCATGCAGAGCCGGCCTTTATGCTACTCAACGGGGCATTGCAAAAAAACAAATGTGGGGGCACAATTTTATATATATATATAAATAAAAATATAAAATTAGATTTAGGAGAATGATATTGAAAAACTAAATTATTTGAACGTGATGGAATAGTATTATTATTTAGCGAATTTTTTTAAGTTGAAATTCATCAAATTTATCCCCATTTGAGTATGTCACAAGATGGAAGGCATTGTTCATAACATTCCTGGAGAAAAATATGTTTCCAAATTTTGATTATAAAAAGGTCCCAAATGATTTTACTAAAAAAAAATCGCTTGAAAAATAATTTTTCACAAATAATAAATGATATATATTTGTATCATTATTAGGCACAAAATTTTCAGGGTCGGGTCTGGCACCACGGCAAGTATGCAGGATTTTCCTTTATTTAGCTCATCACTAATACTAATATACTCCCTCTTCGTTTCAAAAAAAATAATAATATACCCTCTTTATCTCAAAATAATTTACTCATGATTACCGGTTAGTGGTCACAATTTAGGCTTAGCATAAAAATTAAAAAACTGAATTTTGTATTAAATATTTATGATTATAAGGAAAGCGTATAAGATATTGGCCCCGTTTGACTTACATTTAAATCAGCTTATAAGCTGAAAAAGTTGGTATATATGTACTTTTTCTGAAAATAAGTAACTTATTTTCAAATTTGGAAATAAGATTTGGTCTTAAATTTCTAAAATAAATATTAATTTTCAAAAAAAAATATGAAAATACTTTTAAAAAAAAAAAACTTATTACTTATAAGCTAAGCCAAACACCCCGTTAGTAAATCATTTTTTTTATTATACCAAGTGTTCAGTCAGACCAGCTTGCGCATCTCGACTTCCGATAGATGACTATCTTAACATGTCATCTTATCGTTTACATTATTTTTTTTGGCATTAATAATTTTCCAATATCACACAATTTATTCGATGAAGCATAATTCTAATTTTTATTATATATTCTTTTGATAAAAATAACTTTTCATTAATAAATTGTAACGAAATACAATGACCTAAAAAAGTGTTTATTTCATTCATCAAGTTTATCATCTAACTGAAAGACACGCATGTTGTCTCCAGACATTTAGACAATAATACCTTAAAGTACACCACCACAAGAACGGCCTCATTAAAATTCACAGGAGCAAAACCCTATGAAAAAAACTCAAAAGGTGGAAAAAGTGTATCCCACTAAAAACAACTAAATACAAAAAATATATATTTAATTACAATGAAGCCATTAAATCCCAGTTCATGTCTCCATCCATCCACCTTCTCTTTACCCTTCTTCCTATCCAAGTGAGTATCAAAATCCTGTTTCTATTCATCTTTCATCTACACGTAATAATCCATCCAATTAAATCTGAAAATAAAAAAACAAACCAAACAAAGACAAATAAGTCGATAAAAGTGTAACAAAAATATATAGTATAAAATTATAACATAAAATTTTTGATTTATAATTAAAGTCATCTAATATGACACAACATCATCATAAACGACATATAACCACCATATATATGGTCAAAATGTAATCAAAAATGGTCATGCCCATACAGGTACAAACGTCATCACAAATGACACTAAACTCGTTGAAAAATTCAGATCTAAAAGATGTGAAAATAAATATAGATGATATGGATCAGATCCGAAAGATAAAAAATAGATCTGAAGATATCAAAACACTATAAGGAAATAGTGTATTTAAAATTAGGATTTAAATAAAAAAACCGGAAGAGGGTGAGGGTGAGGGTTAGTACGGAGAGAGGGGATAGAGGAGGGTTACAATGGGAGGGTTTAATTTAGAAGGGGTATTACAACATTGGGCTGGTACAAGATATTTGGCCCACAACCAATATGGGCTGGTTTGTTATCCAGCAAATTCTCGGGGGTTCAGGATGGTCTTCATACCATAACTGTATCCGTGAAACGCGGCTATACATAGACACAGGAGTTACATACATCAATCTCCGTTATTCTCGTTATATAATCTCCACTCTGTACTCCTATATATTCTCTCCGTTTATTCCCCAAACACTCTCACGTTGTCAATCAAGTCACACACACACACAATATCACACACGAAAACACACACTTGTTTTAGAGGCGACGACATGGAAGAAGTTAAGAAGGTTTTCAACGACTTCGACGCTAACGGCGACGGGAAAATCGACGCATCGGAGCTCCATTCAATTCTCCTGACACTCGGAACCGACGCTACTCCCAAGGATATCGCCAGCATAATGTCAGAAATCGACTCTGACGGCGATGGTTTCATCGACCTAAACGAGTTCGCTACCTTTCATCTCGCGAGTTCCGGCGACGACAGCGCCGTCAACAAAGAGTTACGCGACGCTTTCGACGTGTACGATCGCGACAAGAACGGAGTGATCACCGCGAGTGAATTGCACTTGACGTTGAAGAGTTTGGGACAGAAATGCACTTTCAGAGATTGCCAGAAGATGATAAGCGCCGTTGATGTTGACGGTGACGGCGGTGTTAACTTTGATGAGTTTAAGAAGATGATGACTAATATGGCTTAATTAGGTTCGTTAATTCTCTTGTTTTTTAATAGTTTTAATTCTGCTGCTACGGAGAAATAGGCTTAATTGCATATGATCCAGAACGAACGAGTAACGTTACACTATCTGTTTAGCGCCTAATTTTTAGGAATAGGATTCTTCATTGCGTAGCATCTAAAGTAACCGCCTACAATATATATTACATATAAATTGACTACGATTTTAATGGAATTAATCGCTACTACACATCTTCTTTACGTCTAGAATTATTTCTCATGTATGTCTATGATGTAGTATTAAAATTTTACACGTGATCTAATGAATTTGTAATTCGAGCGTTATATTAAGATGAAATACGTTTAATATAATTTGTCTTATTTTACTATAATTTTATTAAAATCATGAGAAATCGAGATATTTGTTGGTGGTGCATGCGGAGATGTCATGGAGAATTGTTCACACTTGTTACGTGATTTATTATCAGTGTAATCTCGTGATAATCTTACAAAAGGTGGAGAGTGCGGGAGTAGTTTACTAGCTAGTAGCTGTAGTATTTATTCTTTGCACAAAAACGCGTTATCGATTAAATTGTTCATCCAACTTGCACAAATATCAAATTAATTTATATTCATATCGATAACTTTTATTCCTAAATATTATGTCATTCGATTGGTAATTCTATTGCTTGAGAAGTTGATTGATTCCTTTTAAGGCTTGGTCAGAGATGCCTAGTGCATGTATATTAATTATGTTCTGGTGAACGGCATAGTGAGGTACAACAGGCTAAAACAGACGATAGCTTGTCAAATACGAAATACTCCCTCCGTCCCACTCAATTGTTATCACTTTTTTTTCACTTTCTGGCACGCATTTTAAGGTGAATTTTAAGGATAGTTCCATAACTTATTTTTAAAATTTTCTTTTTTTGTATAAAAATAGGATTGTTCTATTTTTATACAAAAAAGGAAAATTTCAAAAATAAATTATGGAACTATCCTTAAAATTCACCTTAAAATGCGTGCCAGACACCCCATTTTGAAATGATAACAACTCAACGGGACGGAGGGAGTATATATAGGACCAGTCAAGGGGGAGTTGGGTAATTTAAATTGTTATGGACGTAAGCAGTTTTCAAATATACCGGATGAAAGCTCCCGTCTTCCATCTCCTACGTGATTGCAGATCAAGCTCTTCCAATTCAAATTGTTACGTTTAAAAGTTGTACGTTGGACGCGATTTGGGCTGAAATTCCAATTCAGACTCGAGTCCCTGTTAGAATTTAGATTGGATGACGATGAAAAATAATATATTCAAATATGTGATAATTTAGATTTTCCTACTAAAACATTTTAATGGATATTTTTTTTTATCAAACTCAATAAATTTTGAATTCAACACTATAGACATCGATTTATAATTTGGTTGTTCAAAAACTTGCTGATGTATGGAAGATATGATTTTCATATTTATAATTTCTATTAATTCACATTCCAAGTATACAAAATATATTATAAAGCCAAATTTTGATCAATTTAAGAATTTTATAATGAGTTTTTCTAATGTATGCACATATATACACATTAAGAGTTTAGATGTCAAATTTTAATTAATTTTCTAGTCATTAATAATGGAGTCCAAATCTTCTACACCGTATTTGGTCTGTCATCCCGTGTTTTATTCTTTTAATTGGTTGATTATGCTGAGCTGGATTTCACTAACTATGCATTCCACTAACTATTAATACATTTTATTAGTTTTTGTATCAAAATCTATTCTTAATATCATATAATAATAATAATTTTTTAATATTACATATTTATACATAAAATTATTTTAATAATAATATAATTAATATATTATCTTTTAAAAATAATTAATATTAGGTGATATAATTTATAATTAAATCTTTACATATAATAAAATTTACATATATAATATTCTAGAAAAATATATTATTTTTTAATAATATATATTAGTATATAAAATATTTTAGTAACTAAAATATTTTATTTTTTATTTTTTAAAAATAATAATTATACACATAAAATATATTTTCGTATAACACACCATTACAAACTAGCTAATATATGTACGTAATATATACTATTATACTTTAAAATATATATATATATATATATATATATATATATATATATATATATATATATATATATATATATATACACACACTATATTATTATAACCGAAAGATTAAAAGTTTTGGTCGTCGGTATGGTAGTAGGTGAATCATAGAAAAAATCTTAACCGTTCAATTTTATGTGAACCATTAAAACAATATTAACCATTGAATTTTAATAAAATATAATTTTTAAAAAAAATAATCATACATACAACTCTAACCCCGTTAGTCCTCATTTTATACCAGATATGATAATATTATATTACATTTAAATTATATTTTATATTTTTTTTACTAATCCTACTTATCCTATAATTTTTATTTAATATATCATTAAAGTTTATAATAAACAATATGTATTTTTTAGTTTCCATCTATTTCTCTATTTTAATCGCATAACACAAATTATTTATCAAAACATGAGCTCTCCTAAAATTAGAAGAACTTTGCTCAAACTAGAACAACCAATTCATATCAACAACCGTATGTTCAAATTAGAAGACCGACATCAACACCCTATATACAACTTTAACCCCGATAGTCCTCTTTTTATACAACTCATCACAGATGAAATAATATAATATGATATTTAAACTATATTACATGAATATTAAATTTTATGAATATTAAAATAATAATATTATTTTATTAACATTAATTAAATTTTATTACTATGTTATATCTATATTATCTATACTTTTATATTATATTATTAAAAAAAAACTTTTTTTAATTAGAATATTTAGTTGTACTCACAATCTACTAACATGTTTCAAATTTCCTCATCGTTCAAACACTTTAATTTATTTAAAATTACAATTTTATGATTAAAATTTTTGAATATTAAAATTATATTATATTTTACCTTCATTAAAATATATTTTTTTATTTAAATGTTAATTAAAATATTTCTAATATATTTGTAGCTCTTTTTATTAATAAAAATTTCCTAATTAAATTTAAAGAAAAATAAAAAGTCTGGTCAGTTGGTCTTCCGTCCGGTATGTTCTCTTTTTATACAACTCTTTTTATCATCCGTAAGTTTTCATTTTATACAACTTTTTTATGCAATTATGATATAATAATAATTTAATTTAAAAAAATATTTTACATATAACTTTATCATCAGTGAATCATTTTTTGTACAACAATCTAATAACACATCTCACTTCACTTGAAATTACAATTTATTAATTAAATCTCATGAATATTAAAATAATATTATTATTTTAGCTATAAATAATTTTTATTATATATTATATTATCATAGCCAATATAATAAAAAAATTTAAATTACATATTTAAATTATATAAAATAATTAATATATAATTTATTAATCCTGCCGGTGTTTTGCACGGATCATAAGCTAGTATATGTAAATTTTGTTATTTTGTAAAAGATGTTACACAACTAAATTTATACAGATAACTCAACCGTTCCTTTTCTTATTCATCACTCGTCACACTGCTTCTGCGGCCATTGTTTACTAATGGAATAAAAAGAGTAAGTTCATATATATAATTTTTTTAATAGCTATTCTTTACAAAATATTTTTATACACTAATGTATATTATTAAAAATAATATATTTGTCTAAATATATTCTATATGTAAATTTTATTATTATGAAAAGAAAAATTTTAAATTATATCAACTAGAATTAATAATTTTTAAAAGATAATATATTAATTATTTTATTAAATTAATTTTATTTAAAAATTATTATTATTATATGATATTAAGAAAAGATTTTGATACAATAACTACTAAAATATTTAAAATGTATTAATATTTAGTGGAATCCAACTCAACATAATCAACCAAGTGGAACATCGAGTAGCACACCATACTCAGACGATTTGGACTCTTACTAATGATGCCCCGTACAAAAATCTCAACCAATAAAAGTGAACCAATTCAACAAAAGTGCTAAAACAAACACCGTTTGTTATAATAAAAAAATTGAGAAAAACAACGTCGCCTAAAACCAAGAGTAGAGATTCTAAACCAATTTGGTCAATAGACAGATGCGGAGTTGAGTAATATACCGACCTTATAATGTAGTCGCCTGCACTACACCGGAAAAACATACCGGTAGCTGGTAGGTGCACATTCTCTAGTTAGAGCATGTTCGACAAACACTAACACCAGAAAGTAGATATTATATGCACTGAAATATACTACCCCCATCCCACCCCCAATTGTTATCCTTTCGGAGAGAAGGTCCGGCACGTATTTTAAAGTGCATATAAAGTATAGTTCCATAACTTATTTTTTAAAAAAATTTCTGAATAAAAATTTAATGTTTAATTTTTTATTCAGAAAAAAAAATTTAAAAATAAATTATAGAACTATACTTTATATGCACCTTAAAATGCGTGTCGGACCTTCTCTCCGAAAAGATAACAATCGGGTGGGATGGAGTATATAACAAGAGCCCCAATACAAATTATGAACGGGGAGTCGGGCTATGCTAACGCCTAATAGTGTTTCTCTTGTAGAAACAGATACATTCCAACCTGGCACACATTTTAAATTTCATAGAGGACACTGCTGAGTATTATGATTTGAAGGGATCCCCTGAGAATTTTCAAGCTACCAGGTGCCAACACACTCCAGGTTGTCATTAACGTCATTGACCTGTTCATATTATAATTTGCCAACAGACGCTGAAAGCACCTTAGGTTCAAGTTTTATTGTAATGTGACATGACTACAAAATTCAGATTCCACCATCAAAGATTACACTTTGATCTCTTTAATAATTACTAGCCAAACTCACTTAACACAAAAGATGCAAGGTCATTCAAACACCAGAAACATTCTCATCTATAACATAACTAGCAAATCCAGTCAACCCCCTACTTATATCCACCATTACGGTATAACATATGATTTACATCATCACCAACTACATAATATATCACACCGCTGTAGATAGATCATTTGGGCCTGTGGTGCCATGTGCATTGAAAAATTGAACTTACAGGCCAGTTGAACCAGGAATGTCTATCCATTCCAGTTGTAGTTCAACTTCACCACATTCAACATTTCTTAGTCTCAGAAACATGTTTTGGACAATCTTGCCATTTGTCCAGACGATGCAGCTCTCTTCAGACAAGCAATTTTCCCTGTTTGGTTTTACTCTGGTGACTATAGTTCCTTCAGGGGGATCTTTTAATTGCATCCTTACAACTTCCACAAATGTTTTGATCTCAAATTCTGCATCTCCCATTTTGTCATCATGGGAGAATGTATCCTTGTCATACACTACCTTCAATGATGTTAGCGATAATGGTGTTAGAAACGAACATACTTTGAAAAAATATAATGATACTAAGACTGTTACAATGTGGATAATGGACCAACTTATTGTCTCTCATCGTATTTTACATAAGATTTACTTCCAGTTTAGGTTTACTTATTACATGTAGACTACATCTTGCATTTCAAAAATAAAAAAGAAACTTAGATCTTGTATCCTGTTACTATTGTTGTCTGCTTGTGGAGGAAGAGGAACCGTGCAGTAGAACCTCCTGGGCCTTTACGGACATCTAAATTCTAAAGTATAACAATTTCAAGGCAATTTATATGTAGTACTATATCACAAAATAAATTGCTACTTGTATGATTATATTCAATTAGATCTACTTCCAATGAACACCATGGACTCAAAAGTATCATAAATCAGATGTACTCAAATTATCACTAATTCAGAATTCAGCTATAACAAATGTATAAACTTCCTACACCTCATTCCACAGATATCACTTAGTTTCATTAAGCTATTCCATTACCTTCAACTAAATTTCCATATATGAACTTAAGATTGAGTTGCCACACATAAAACACGTAGCCATGTCATTTTTCTAAAAATGGATAATTGCATAAATCTGTCATTAACATGGTATCAAATTGAAGGACTTGATAATTGCATAAAATGGTTTTTGGTAAGTTAACATGGTGTTAGAGCGGACATATGTAATTCCCGTCTCAAGTTGCTCCTGAAACCATATGACAATGTTTGTTCAAAGGGATCCCCCATATGGTGATGTTTGTTCAAAGGGATCCCCAGACTAAGACCTTACTTTATGTTTAAAGGACCCGTATCCCACAGACCTAAATATCAGCCATCTTTTTAGTCCATTTCAATGGGATTTGTGTAATAATCCCATTAAAACGAAATAAAAAGATGATTAAAATCTAGTGTATGGGATAATTATCTTTTAAAATTAGAGTAAATATATAAGAATCACAAGTAAAGACTAGACTAGAGAACACCAAAATTAAAGCTATATCAATCAAGAATAGCATACAATAATTAAGAAAATGTACAAATTAAGAGAGTTACCAGCTTAACAGGGGGATTAGGATCTGTAATAGAGAGCGTTAAGTCTTCATTCCACTCGGGATTAAGATTTTTCTTTACAACACGAGTCTTCAACTTCTGCAAGCACATAAAACCAACCCACCATTAATAATAAACAAATGACATGACCCAAGAAAAAAGCAACATTAAATGGGGTTGTTTAAAATTACATACCTGTTTCCCCAATCTAAGAATGACATAGGGATCACTGCTCCTGGTATCTCTGATGGCCAAGTTTACACCTCTTTTTATGCGAACTCTAAGAAGACCCAACAAGTTCTCCATTCTCTATGGGGGTGTGTGTGTGGACTGATGATGATGCTTCTTTACAAGAAGACTTGAAACTATGTGAAGAAGCAGAGAAAGAGGGGATTGTGAAGTTAAAGCTTAGGACAGGGCATAGGCGGTGTTTTTATAATGTTCGAATGTATGTAATCATGCCTGTTTTCACGCGTCTATATACTTTTTCTAAATATGGGCCTGCTTTTTCTTGTGATTTGTCTCTAATCATTACAGTTTTAGCACTACTGTCTTCCTCTCTTCATAGGACTCTTTTAAAATATATATTATATTAAAATATCTTTAATTCTATTCTTTTAATATTATTATTTTTAAGATTGTTTTTATATTCTTGTTTCTAATATTTGATGATATAAATATATATAAAAGATATGTTCTGTAAAATATAATGTAGTACATGTATGTTCTCCAACTAGTACTCGTTCTTCGTTAAATTTAACCCGTTAAGACAAATCGTTCATGTTAGAATACATAATTTTTTAAAAACATACCGCTTAAAATAAGACGAGGAATTATAATCGAAAAATGAAAAAGGTTGATTCCCATAAATTTTTGTGAACTTTTTAAGATCTTTATAAAAATTGAGAAAACTGTAGGTGTAGTTATTGCGATGTGTGTCGGAGCTTATCGAGCTTTAATGGCTGAGCTTGTGTTTCGTAGTTTAATATTGCCCTCACAAGATGCTTACGTATCTCAATCGTATTGAGAATCAAGTCAAAACGCAGTTCTAAGAATGAGGGGTTAAGCCCTTTATATAGAAGTAGAGAGTCTAAGAATTAGAGTAGGTTTAGGAACCTTGGTGGGCAGGCCACCTCCTAGAAGGATTCTGGATTATTCTTATGATAGAAGTAGTTTCCAAGTATGAATATGTTTCCTTATTGATTGAGATGTCTTGGGGGCTACTCCTTGGAGTAGTTTCCATGCAGTTGGACATAATTAATTAGCTGTATATTTAGTCAATCAATTAATTACGAATTTATTTACTAATTAGGGTTTCAATCCTCATTAATTGGGTCTCCCTTTTGGACCAGACTATGTCTAATTAATGTCACATTAATTGTGTCTTTAGGGCTTACTTTCAGCCCATATCATTTGCCCCCCAACTTCTGTAAAGTGTGCAATACTTTGTAGAAGTTAAGATTTGTGATTTTGTCGTTGAAATTCTCCTTCATTTATGAAGAATTTTTCACAATTCTTTTCTCGTACCCACAACTATTTTTCCTTAATTTCTAGGAATTTTTCTCCATTTATAGAGAATTTTATTTGTACCCACATGTATTTTTCTAGGAGTTTTCCTCTATTTATAGAGAATTTTCTATAATTTATTTGTACCCACATGTATTTTTTCTAGGAATTTTCCTCTATTTATAGAGAATTTTCCATAATTTATTCGTACCCACGGGTATTTTTCTAGGAATTTTCCTCTATTTATAGAGAATTTTTTATAATTTATTCGTACCCACAAGTATTTTTTTAAGGAATTTTCCTCTATTTATAGATAATTTTTCATAATTTATTCGTACCCACAGGTATTTTTCTAGGAATTTTCCTCTATTTATAGAAAATTTTCCATAATTTATTCGTACCCACAGGTATTTTTCTATGAATTTTCCTCTATTTATAGAGAATTTTCCATAATTTATTCGTACCCACAGGTATTTAGGAAAAGGGTAAAAAAAAAGTAACCATGATTAGATTAAAAATTTATATTTATCATTCAACATTCATATTATTAGAAAAAAAGATTTCTAAAACTATTTTTGACGGATTAATACAACTATATTTTATAAATTATTATAACAAATTTAACAATAATTATATTAAAATAATATATATATATATATATATATATATATATATATATGAATACATGTCATATGTATCTTGTATTATATATTTTTAAAAAATAATATTTAATTTATAATAAATACGCATGTCTAACAATTACGTGTGATACTTACTTAAAATTTAACAAATATAATTTTGTGAATTAAAATTATAAGATGAATTCAAGATTTTATGAGAATAATTATTTTTTGGATACTTTTTATAACATGTTTTGTTTGTAAATTGTGATATATAAATTTAAATTAATTAAACTTGAAAATGTTAGTAAATAAAATATATTCATTTTAATAATTCTGGCATATTCTTTATATTTTTTTTATTAAAATCTTGATTACAACTAAAAGTATGTGTGTTTATGATTAATTAATTATATTATTTAAATATGTTAAAGTATATATATATATATATATATATATATATATATATATATATATATATATATATATATATATATATATATATATATATATTCTCATAGTAATATGTCTATTATATATTTGTGGATAAATATTATATTTTAAGAAAACAATTTGAACATATTTATTTAGTTGATATAAAAAATGGGCATTTCAAATTATAAATGTCAAAACAATATAAAAATAAATTTATCATCCTGAAACAATCTTAAATTACATTTTATAATTTAAATTTAATAAAGTTACGTTTCGATAAATTTTTGGTGAATATTACATGTAAATGTTTTAATTTTTTACGTTTTTAAAAAACTCGTCACATGCATATTTATTTAAATTGAGTTATATATTTGTTTAAAGATAGATATGATATTTTAAAGATACAAATTTAACTTGTTTTCACAATTTATTCAAGTTGATTGTGTTAATTTACAAAAAATAATTTTGGATGACTTTTTTGGTAATAATATAAAAGTTAATTGATTTTTTGTGTGATTAACTCACTTTTTAATCAGTAAAAAAGACGATTTTTCTTAAAAAAGAACAATGATAGGTACCATTATATTTTCCTTAAAAATATAATTAGATAAAATAAAGTATAAATTTTATATTTATAATAAATTTAATTATAATTTTCTAATAACTAAATATACATATCAAAAATAAAAATGATTATTATTTTAAAATAAAAGAAATAATATACCAAATATACTCTCGAGCCCCTGTACTATAGAAATTTAATTTGGTGAGACAAATAAAATGCACGAGAGTAGTTAGGCAATATTTAAGTGCCTATTAAATCCC
The DNA here is from genome assembly GCA_028671895.1 of Oenanthe sinensis. NCBI lineage: Eukaryota > Viridiplantae > Streptophyta > Magnoliopsida > Apiales > Apiaceae > Oenanthe > Oenanthe sinensis. The sequence continues at coordinate 42,621,825 of CM053805.1, read as the reverse complement.
GAGTTATTGTGAAGTAAAAAAATGGGTCAGCCACAATCGATCTAATGTTTGGGCCTTGCATTAGGTCAAAAAGGACTTGTAACACGATTGTGAGACTTAGATTCCATTCACGCTGCTCGCCCTGAACAAATGTGGGAGGCGTGGATCACAGGTCGCACATACGCCGCCACGTCTTGGTATCGATCTCGAACTCAAAAGCCTAGCTGCCTCGCGTAGACTAAATTTCTGCTTTACTTTCACGTAAGAGTCGTTCGTCTTGATTTCGAACGGCTTCTGAACACGGACTGATGTCTTCTATTTTTTCATATGCTGTCAACGTACTGTACGCACACGTAAAGACATGATTAGTTCCACAAATCTCATTGCACCGACTCTCCGGCGAGGTTTGAACTTTGCATGGTGGGAAGGCCCTCACGATTCGCATCTTCCCGTTCAACAGTTCTTCTTGTTCCAGTTTCACTATCTCTTTCGGTGCCTCCCCAACTCAACCCAATCCAATCCAAAAATCCGGTAGTCTGTACTGGGCCTTCACACACAATAGTGCATATCTACACTTGCAGCATCAAAAGCACGTGTGGACCCTCTCCAAACTATTGGGCGTACCACCAAAAAAAAGCAATGTATGAAAATCAAGGAACGTGCACAAAACTTTTAAATTTGAGCCCGCCTTAAAGCTTAAAACGAGCAGAATACCAAAACTAAAAACATCAAGACCAGCCTCCATTCTTATCCATGCGTTGTTGTCAAAAAACACTAAATATAATATTTTATTATTTTATATTCACGTTTAACATTATATTGAAATTATGCATTTTTATAACCATTAAAAAAAGGAAGTTATGCATTTTTATATCAAACTAAAAATAAAAAATCATTTATATTACATGTCATAACGGAATAAAGTGATAAGTTTCTCAACCCCATGCTCTTTGATGTTTTTTCATTCCCTCACACCAATGAAATTGTCTAAATTCTTTAAAATTGTGAATTTTGAAAAAAAAACATATATTTTTTGGAGAAAACTAAAAAATCTTTCATCATTTTTCCTAAAATAACTCAAACGCACAACTTGAAAAGAGAATTTTTTTCATCATCTAACAAGCCTATATTCAAAAGAAAAAAGGAAAAAAAAAGTTAATGTTGTATAGTTCACTCTTTTAGAGAGTAATTAAATGAAAATAGGCCACCACCTGGAAGAGAAAATGGGCCCTGATTTCTGAATCAGGCCTGTAACTTGGATCTCACGATGGACCAAAGACCGATTTAATTAAATGCAAACGCACATTTACTGGACCCGGCCCATCTCCCAAAATTAGGGTTTCAAGCCTCTTTATATGCGCACACATTATAGCCCCCATATCATCCTTCGTCCCCAATTGTGCGGACTCTGTAAGTCTAAATGTCTATGTATATGTATATGTATATGCTCTCTTTATATGTGCTTGTCTTTTCATTATATATATAAAAGTTATAATATATATTTTTTATATTGAAATTTCATTCTGGTATCCATTAACCGGGTTAAATCTTATAATTCAATGGGCACATAAGAGTTATGATCTAGTAGGCTTTGAAATACGCACAGTAGATATGAATGAGTTGAATGGTTGGATGCCACGTCGACGGTAGCCAAAGTGCAATGACCGGCGATGCTATGATTGAACCTATATCAAACTCTTTTTCGCATTCTATAGGAACCTGTGGATTCTATTCATTTCCGTATATCCACCGAGCCGTTTTTTGCGATTAAATTTCTCCCTTTCTTATTAAAAATATCTTATTATTAGTAAATTATAATAAGCCAATGAGGATTTACATTTAAATGTTGGAATTACCGACTGATATACCTTGATGTTAAACCATCGACCATCTGAGGCTTCGTCAAAATTGTTAAATTATTGTAATTTGATTCGACAAATAAACATAATTTTGAGTTTTTGTGATTTTTGAATGTTAAATAGGGAGCATGTACTCGAACTATTTTTTTGCCATTACAGTTATTTTGTTATTATTAGTGAATTAAAGGCCAGTCAGGATTTTTGCTGAAAAGTTGGAATTACCGACTGATTTACTTTGATGTGAAATCGGCTATCTGATGGTTTTTTTTAGAGGATTAATATCAATAATAATTAGATAAACATGTAAGTAGCTGATTCAAAAAAAACAAGTAGCCGAATAATCTTATTAGCCTTAGGTTCATTTGGCAAATCTTATTAGCCTTAGGGGGTCATTCGTTATTATTTTTTATTTTAATTTGAATTTATTGATGATTACTATTGTCATATAAATATTGTTTTTTAGGAGCTTATATAACAAAAGTTAATATGTTAATTTATAATAAAATAATGTAAAAAAAGATATTAATAGAATTTACTTAAATATTTTTAAAGAAGGTGTTTGTATGCTTGTTAGTTTATTATTATACCTATGTTGAGGTAAATAGGGATGATTCAGAAGAAATAGAAGTGAAGTCAAACAAGGCAACTAATTTTAATCATATTAATCACTAAAATAAGTTTCATTAAATTATATGAGAAATAAACAAATGACCTCTTAGTTCGGACTGTTTGATTATTTGCTCCCTAAATATAAATAGTAAAGTACGTCCTCAAACCATCTGAGATATTACCTTTAATAGACTATCTCTTGCATTATATTTTTAACTTTTTTACGCATCTCATTATTCCATTAAATCCATGTAAAGCCGTGTGTTTAATTGATGGGTATTTCTGAGACTTATTTTTCTAATTACTCTTTTAGCTATATATACACGCTCTATTTTATTTCTTTTGTTGGATTCTTCTCATCACATCTATCTGAATTGGCTTATTAATAACATAAATTAAGTGGACTGTTTATTTGAGAAATCAGTATGAATTATACCTTATTAAGGGGGTGTTTGGGGGAACTTTTTTTCCAGAATAAGTCAACTTATTTTAAGACAAAGTTAGGATTCCTAACTTTTTTCTGAAATAAGTTAACTTTTTTTTGCAACTTATAGAATCTCAAATATACATTAAATACTTGTATAAAATTTTTTTATCAAAATATGAAATTTTTACCCGAAAATAAGTCCAAAAGGACTTATTTTTAAGGCCAGCCAAACAGGCCCTAACTCTCCCTGATAACACAAAATACAACTTTGAAGAAAATGTAGTTGTAAGCAATCCAGCAGTTTGTAAAGTCAAACTCATATACACACCTCCTCCATTGCAGATTTGTACAATTTAAGATATGAATTCAAGAGCAACCCATCTTGCAAATACATTGCAACCCAAAGGACTTCGTGTGTACTTGGTATAAAGAAGTTCCCCCAGGACTGGATCATTATCATGATTATTTGCTCCCCCAAGATTAAGTAGGGGTAAAAAAGTTATACCAAGACCTAGATCGTTACGGGATTTAAGGGCGTTCCTGGTTTGTTTTGATTCTGGTTCATTATTTTTTTTGAATTAAAAGAGAGTCGTAAACGAACCGAACTCGAATGAACTCGAACAAAATTTTAACGAAGCGAATAATGTTGGTAATTTTATCGGATAAAATTTCTTGTCCGAACTCGAGTTTGGTAAAAATCTAATTGAACACGAACTGTTCGCGAACATAGTGAACCAAACATGAACTGTTCGTGAACATTATATACGTATTTATTGAAAAATAAATTTTAATTTTATTTAGTGTAAAAAATTGGAGATAACTATTAATTAAATATTTTTCACCAATATAATATTAATTTTAAATAATTTTAAAAAATAATTAAAATATAAATTATGAATAATAAATATATTATATATACATATAATATTATAAATATTCTATTTTTATCGAACCGAACACGAACCGAACACGAACCGAACTCGAGTCGAACACCTTAAAAGTTTGGTTCAGTTCGTTAAGATTATCGGACAAAAAATGTTGTTCGAACTCATGTTCGTTAAGTTTATCGAACGAGCTTATTGAACTCGAATTCGGACGAATACGGACGGATTTAACGAACAGTTCGACTGGTTTACAACCCTGAATTAAATTGATAATGATGAATTTTTAAAATTTAAAATCAAATTGAATCTATAAAATTTGAAAACTAAATTATACTACTTAAAACGATTTGTTTCGGTTTTGAATTAATGTTTGATTGCTAATTATTATTTTTATAACATAATTATCGTATTTAAAATTTTAGAGTAATATTTTTAAGATTTATGAAATTGTAGTTAATTTTTTTTTTTAATTATTTGAATGTTTTATTCTAGATAGAAAAAATTTTAATGATTCATTTTTATATTTTAATAAAAAACATATAAGAAATTCTAATATATGTAATATTTTTTATTAATAAAATCAATTAAAATTTAACAAATGATATGATATTCGCAAGACGAAATATCTATAGATATTTTATTTATAGTATTATATAATTTTGTAAAATAGTACAGATGGATGATTAATTTCATATGTCAAACTGAAATACCTATAATTATTTTTTGTCAAGACATCGTCCCAAAATAATTTGGGACTCAATTAAAAGTTTTTTTTACTAGTTAAACTTATAGCCATACAATGACTCAATTAAAAGTTAATTCACATTTTTAGAAAAATAAAAGTATCAATCGAGATTTCATTTTTCCTATGATTAATGTTAAAAATTTAAAAATATTTTTTCAAATGATATGTAATAAAAATATTTAGTTGATGTGTGGTTAATGTCAATTTAAGGTATAAAAAATATGATTTACATGATTATTGGAAATGAAATTCTCACTTTCTAAATTAAATTAACAATTCAATCAATAAATACTAATTTGTAAAGTTATAAGTCTCAATATTCAAAAAAAATAATATATGTAATTAAAATTTTGAATTTTATTATGCAGTTTTTTTTACAAGTAATTTTATTATGCAAACTTAATAGGCATAAAACTTTCCTATATAATGACACAATTTATAATTTATGAAAATTTTAAAATCCTTAAAAGTAATAAAAAAAAACATATCACTCAGTCTCGCATATTTAATTTAAAAAAACCGTTACAAATCAACACAATTATTTAATGCTCACGGTCCGTATATAATATTTGCCCGAGGTATAGTCCCTTTGATTATATAAAAAATTTCAATCTCTCGATCTTGTTTGTTCGTTATCGTTTCTCTTTCTTAGGGTTTATTTTCAGATCGTTGCTTTCTTAGGGCTGTTTACTTGTACAAAAGTTTTCTAATTTTCCTTTTCTATTTTTTTTAAAATTTCATTAATTTTTCATTTCTTAGTAAACTGATAAAAATTGAGAAAATATGTTACAAAGATAAAAAAATAGAATATGATTAGTTTTATATTTTTCTGAATTCATAACTTTTATACATACTTTTACATTAACATGTAATTAATAATTATACATAACATTTTAAATTTCATAACCTTTGTTCATAGATTTTATCAAATTTAATATTTTTACATGTTTATATAATAAAAAGTAATTAATTATTATTTTACAAAAAATTAACAAACTAAGATTCATTAACTTTTACAAATATGATTATCTATAAAATAGGAAAGATATGTAAATTATTAGTTTTAATTTAGCCTTTCAAAAATAGATTAGCTTTATTTTAATAAATTTAGCTAGGGTTAGTTAGTAAATATTAATTTAATATACGTCGTTGTATCAAAGTAATAAACATGTATTAGTGTTATAGTGTAATTTATATATTATAATATTACTACTTATGTTATATTAGTTAGTGTATTATATATATATATATATATATATATATATATATATATATATATATATATATATATATATAACAAATCTTGTTGTGATTATATTATTCCCAAGTTCAATATAATAAATATTTACTAAATATAATTTAAGTTTAGTTAAAAATATATATAAATCTAACAAATATATAGAAATTGTTATAATCTTTATCTTTAATTTACCTTCAACAATTGAACTAAAAAATAAAAATATGTTACTTTATATGTTATATTGTTTATCTTTTTATCGGATATGTTTATCATTTTAAAATGATAATTGTTAGTATAAATATATTTTGATATGAACGTATAAATACAATAAAAAATGAAAATATGTGTTTGCTGGGATTCGAAGAGTGAATCTCTAGTACAATTTTACCGTATATTTTAGTTTTCTAAATTTAGAAAACAATAAAAAATTGTTTTCTAGGATTTCCAAAATCTAGTAATAATTTAAAAAACCGTGTTTTCCAATTTTCCATTTAGAAAATATCTAATTTAAACCTATTTTCACTTTTTCCCATTTTCCTAGAAATTTTTTCTAAAAATTAGGGCTTTTTTTTATAACCGATCATTGACATCTCTGAAAATCTCAATTCACCCTGTGAAATCTTGGAATACAGTCCCAATTTGTTGAATTTGTGAGAAAAAGCAAAGCAAGGAGTCCAATATCTTGAATCATGAATTTACAACCCAATATAACGAATGATATGTTGATGGGGCAAGTGCCCCAAATGGCTAATTCTTCGTTTAATGGGCAGGCCCAGAATTTACAGGGTGGTGGTGGTAGTTTACAGGGCTCTGGTGATCATCGAAACCACCCTAATTTGGATAAAGTTAGGAGATTTGTGCAAAATAAGATTTATGATTATTTGATGCTTAAAGGGAAACTACACTCGAGAGATCTGTCTAAAAGAATTACTGCTTTGACTAGGTTGTTAGATAAGGCTTTGTTTAATGCTGCTTTGACTTTAGATGAGTATATGAATATGGATACGTTGGAGGCTCGGTTGATGTTTCATTTAAAACAGTTGCGGAATTATCAGAATCAGAGGTTGCAGCAGCAGAAAGCAGTTGCAGCAGCAGCAGCAGCATAATTCAGGGTTTGGGAATCAGAATCAGCAGTTTGTGCAACATGGGAATTCTTCCGGGACGATGATCCCAACTTCCGGTATGGATAAGTCAAGATTTAATTTTTAATGTATGTATGTGTGTGGTGGACATTTGTAGTGAATGATGATGATATTGGATTTTGAGTAGTTTTTGATTCAAATGTCAGTAAAAATATCAACTTTTAAGTGCTGATGAGGGTATTAGTAAAACAAGTACCAATTCAAGAATGTGGCTTTATGTTGGGAATTAGTTAATAATGAAACAAGAGGTAGTTGGGGTATGAATTTGGTTAGAAATTTGAAAGTCAGGTAATGGGCATTTTTCGAATTTGAACTACAAATACTAGAAATTTACCCTTTTTTTCTTATTGAAGCTTTAATTTTTGCTGTGTGTATATTGATTACATCTCAACAGCACCAACTGGCTTAGGCTTTTTGCCAGCACCACCCCTTCCTTCTTGGCAAGCTTGCTTCACTTTTCAGGCTGGGCTTGCTCCTTGTCTTTCACCACTGGTTTAAACTATGACGAAAACTTACATAGTTAGAGATATGTAGTAATGCTCAATCAAGGAACAATGTACTTGGACTTGTTCCATGTTTTAGAGGGAGAACTTGTTGGTTGTAATGAAATGAAAAATATGAACAAAATGTCTTGTCAAATCGTAATTTTGCGTGTAAAAAAAAGTTAAGATCGACCTGTTGGATACGTGGATATCATACAGAAAAAGTTGTAGAAATTGCATTTGAATATAACCATCTTATCTGCAAAAAGCTGCAACATGTAACAGAGGCTACAGAGCTGAAAGAGTCAAGTTAAAAACATGCTGCAGAAGCATAAGAAAGCATGTATAATTCGCATAGAAATCAAGAAGGCTACAAAATTCATGAAGACTTTTAACTTGAATCGCAGCTGCTGTACGCCTGCACCATAAGAGGATTCAGTGATTTACCCTGTCTTGGAAGTTGGAAAGTACTTCTACAAGCTCTCGTTTGAGATATATAATCATATAGATAAATTGCGATCGGATAGCACATGAGATGGAGAATTAGAATTTAAAATGATTTCGGAGAAGGATAACATTTCCAACAGTTCAAGAGTTGGATTGACAAGACTCTTACAATACAGTATTCATATACAGTATTAGTAGAAGGCTCTTTCTGCTTCTAACGAAAGGACTTCTCTTCGATTTTTTCAACAACATAGAAAATCAGGTAACACCGTAGCAACGACACTCAGCACTAAAGTGCATACACACATATCATACATACACACAACCACATTTTACATTTATTTAGTAGTTGGTACTGCGTAATATAAATCCATGAACATATATAAATACAAACTCCAAAGAGACATTAAAAGAGCTTGGCACAGGGAGTGGTCTCTCACAGCTGTATGTATACTTGTTTAACGTCCGACATCAATGCTTGTGTAAGTCATAGAAGCCTCGCTAGAGCTAGTCACTGGTATATTAAAGGGTGCAAGATAAATGGGAACAGGCATTTTTGCTGGAAGACTTGGCAACGCCACCTCAAAGTTAAGTACTTGCATTGCTTGCCTAATCGATGGCCTAAGATTCCAGTCAGGGTGAGCACACCATAGTCCTACAATCATCAAGCACTCCACTTGGCTTGCATCAAAAAATGTATTCAATCTCCGATCAACAGCTGAAAGAAGCTCTGCACTTCCATGTAGATTCCAAATCCACTCCACCAATCCCATTTCAGAGTTTCCATCATCCACTGTAGACGTTGACCTTTTTCCGGTAACAATTTCTAAAATGACCACACCAAAGCTATAGATGTCTGATTCCTTACTAGCTCTTCCAGTGCTTACATATTCGGGTGCCAAGTAACCTAAAGTTCCCGCCAACCCAGTTGTCTGAAGACCTAGCTCATGGTCCATAAGTCTAGCTAGGCCAAAATCTCCAAGCTTAAGATTAAAATTTGAATCCAGGATTATATTGCTGGACTTGATGTCTCGATGTACCACACATTGCTCACACTCCTCGTGAAGATAGAGCAAAGCAGATGCAAAACCAAGTGTTATTTTGTATCTAATAGCCCAAACAAGAGGACTCTTCTGTCCAAATAGGTGAGAATCAAGACTCCCATTTGGCATGAACTCATAGGCAAGTAGGAACTGGCCCTGATCATGACACCAGCCTATGAGCTGAACCAAATTTCGATGTCTCAGCCTGCTTATAACCTTGACCTCAGTTAAGTACTCTTTCTTACCTTGTCTAGAGCCACTTGAGATTTTCTTCACAGCAATTTGTATGTTGAGGTCTGTGAGATATCCCTTGTAAACACAGCCAAAACCACCCTCGCCCAACTTCCGCTCATCTGAGAAGTTATTAGTAGCAACAGCAAGAGTTTGATAGGAAAATCTTCTAGGTCCTGCCCTTTCAATGTCATCATTGATTGATATCATATTGTGGGCTGCTTCTGCTGCTTTTCTTGCAACCTGTTTTTTTCGCCTGAACCAAACTATAACCAGCAATATAATCAAAGATAGTAGCACAACAATGGACACTGTTGTAGAAACTATAACTTTGATATTTGTGTCTCCACTTGATTTTTTTAAAGATAAAGTTGAGCTGAACTCCCATGAGTTTAGGAATGCTCGTTCCCCATACTGACCTGTAGTGGATGAAAATCCAACACTAGTAACCTCAGGTAGAACCTCCCTTAGGTCAATTTGGTAAGGGAGAGTGAAATTTTTCAGAAAATTGGGGTTTTCTTTGTAGGACCAAGAGACAGACAATGTTTTGGTAGTAGCATTATACAGAACCCACACATCAGCAGTATCTCCACTATGTAATGAAGCGTTCCATGGGGTGGTTACGGATGAAGTAATTGAGTTGTTGTTGATTCCCACGTGCTCATATGGAGGATCCCACTCAGGATTTGAGTAAGAGTCAAACTCAACGGAAACAATCTGATTTCTAGACGAGTCGCTGTTACTCGTGTTAAAAAGTCCTAGGAATCCACCTGCTGAGTTGGGAGGGATCTGAAACCCAACAGGAGCAAGAAAGAACGCAAGGCCGTGACCATAATTGAGCTGAGATTGGGTGTCAATAGTAAAGGTGAAATGTGAAGTGAAATCTGAAAGCTTTCCAGAGTCGGAGTCCCATATCTGCACGGGCTCTGCATACATGGTTTGACCAACACGACACAAGTACGTATACTTGTTGATCAATTCAGCTGATCCAACAGAAGGTACTGCATCCCCTTGATAGAGTATGTCGGTATCGTCAGAACGAAAACTAGATTTTTGGAAATGAACTGAACTATTAACACCTAGAAGGCAAAATAGAATGAAGAGACTGAGAGTTATTCCCATGATTACAAAACAGAGAGTATGATGACTAATTATGGAAGAGATGATTTCATGTATAGCATAAAACTAGTATTAGATTAAGTTTCGATGATCATGTTGATATAATATACTGTATATATCTGCTTGACGTAGCTAAGAGGAAGATTCCAACAGAAGTGTCCTGCAACTATAATATTGGCAAGTGGCAACAAAAGCTTAATTTGCTTTTACTAGACATGCTTATGTAACCTTCACTCTGACAGTAAATATAATGAAAATTTTATTGAATGACCAAGCTTGAACAACGATGGCCGGCGCAAGTGTGTAACAATGCAGTACTGAAATTGCAAGGAAACACATGTTCTATTATATATATTTACTTAACCTAGTCTGCAGTACTGAAATTGCAAGGAAACACATGTTCTATTATATATATTTACTTAACCTAGTCTGATGAGTGTAAATAATGATAGAGTTTCAGAAACAGACATGTAAACCTTAAACAAAGAGAATATAAATACGGCGCACATAAACTAATTCAAATTCAATCAAGCTAGCACTAACTTCCAAATGTACAGGTGACTAGTGACTGATACAGAAATTTGAATTAATAAAAGTTTAATGTTTATGAATAGCATATCACTCTAATAGACTCATACACCGGTGTTCGCATTATTATTGTTAGAAATCTTGCAAACCAAAGAATTGAACTTAAGCACTCAGGAGAATGTTTGCATATTTACATGACAAGACTCAAGAGACCATCGAGTGATCAACAACACCATGTGCTGCTGTCCGTGTAATTGAAAGACCAGAATCTTTTTGAGTAAACATGACACGAATTAGCGTTTTAGAGTGACATTTGTGGTCATTTCTCCTATGTGTGTCATTTTGGACATTTATTCTCACTAATATGACATATAGGACCAACACCTCTAGTTTCCTCTTTGGAAGCGGTGGGTACCATTTACTGGTATTGCTTGAAGCTACGTTAAAAGTAAAATACTCGAAAAATATTAATCCCTCCGTCCCATAATATATGTCACTTTTGTAAAAAAAAATTGTCCCAAAATGTTTGTCACTCTCATTTTTCAAAGCAAAATTTTAACAATTTTTCCAAAAATTACCTTGTACTACTATTTCCAATGAATGTTTGACTATTTTAAATATACAAACAACTTATTTTCATTTAATGAAATTATTAAAGGTAGATGCGTTTATTAAGGTATACAAATAAACAAAGTATTTACCTAACTAATGAAATAAAGTATTTAATTTTTTGAAAAATGCGGTGTAAAATGAGTATCATCATCATCGTAGTATTATATATCTTGAAATGCACAGCCACCAGAAATATTATCCCAATTTTCTCCAACCACCGAAATCTAATCCCTCCCTCCCTCCCTCCCTCCCTGTAATTTTACAAATTATATTATCACCATTATCCACTTAATATATACCCAAAAATATAGCCTGTTTGTGAGTTTCACACTCACTCCTCACACACACACACACAAAAAAAAAAAACTAAACATGGCAATGGCACTGGCTCTTCGTAAGCTTTCTTCTTCCCTTGTCGACAAACCTGCTCGACGCCTCGTCAATGCAGGCTCTCTTTATTCCATGGTACTGCTTCATTTTATTCTTTTTAAACTCACTTTCTTTTTGTTTCTTTTTTACTTTTTGTGTGTGCTTAATTCGACTCGAATCACTTTGTTTTTTTTTGTGTGTGTACATGTTTAGTCATCTTTGCCCAGTGAAGCTGTGTATGACAAAGAACACCCTGGTGTTACGGTAACATATTGTCCTTTCATGCTTTTATGATTTTCACATCTAACTGTATTTTATTTTCTTTTTCCCTATCAACTGTTAACTCTACAATTTTTGAATCACAGTGGCCAAACAGTTGAATGCTTCACTTGAGGTCGTTGATCCCGAGATTGCTGACATTATTGAACTTGAGAAAGCGAGACAATGGAAGGTACTGATACGATATTAGCTCTATGTTCGTTTTTATCTCGTTGTTTTGCGCAAGTTAAATGCTAAAGAAAGATAACAAAGTTAAAATCAAAGTGGTGCTCATTCATGTTTTTTTCGTTTTGTCGAGCAGAAAGGTTATATGAATGTTGCGATACTTAAAGTTATGCTAAATCTTACTGAAACTTGAATATTGTGTTCAAGGGGCTGGAACTCATACCATCCGAGAATTTCACTTCTTTGTCAGTGATGCAAGCAGTTGGATCTGTTATGACTAACAAATACAGTGAAGGATATCCGGGTGCTAGATACTACGGAGGAAACGAGTATGTAGATTATACATACCATCTTCATGTTTTCTTAAGAATATTAATTCATTGATATACGATAATAAAGTAACTGGATGCTGCCCTGTTCAATGACCCAAGGTTATGTAGCGTAGGGATCCACTAATATAAAGCTTGCACTAGAGTATGCATATAGTATATCTTGTTCCTATTAAATTGGTCATATGATTGTCTTTTTCCTAAAATCCACTGATGCTTTGTTTCCCAGATATATTGACATGGCAGAAACCCTGTGTCAGAAGCGTGCTCTGGAAGCATTTAGGTTGGATCCAGCAAAATGGGGAGGTATAGAACCTTGTTGATCTACAACAGTCATATACATATTAAGCGATTTGCTATACTTTTCACATGTTGCTAATGTTGTCACACCATCTTTATTATCCTCTATGCTGCAGTGAACGTACAGCCTCTTTCAGGGTCTCCGGCTAATTTCCAAGTGTATACAGCGTTATTAAAACCTCATGAAAGAATAATGGCACTTGATCTTCCTCATGGTGGCCATCTTTCGCATGGATATCAGGTGCATACAACTTCTAATAGGTTTTATCTGTTATATAACTCATCTTCTCTACTTCTAATTACGTTCATCAGGATGTTATTATCATGCAACAAAGCGAACATTTGTACACAATTTTTTCGAAAATGTGGTCACACAAACTGAATTATAGTTTCTTTAATCTCTCACAGACAGACACAAAGAAGATATCAGCAGTTTCTATATTTTTTGAGACTATGCCATATAGATTGAATGAGAGCACTGGCTACATTGACTACGACCAGGTAACCTTCCATCTTCCTTTATATACACACACGCTTTTTTTTAGAACTCCTATCAAGCTATTACTACTATGTTTCTTTGTTTATATCTACTAAATTGTTTCTTCGTTATTTATCCCACCAGTCAAATCTGTGGTCCATTTTGTTGATGTTTTTTGGCTTCTTAGATGATCAGTTTTAAGAGAAATCAAACAACTTAACTAAAATTCTAGCCTTTTGAAGGTGAAAAGGATGGAGAAGATAATGGTAACAAACAAACTTTGTTATTGATTTTAACAGAAGGTTATTCTCAATAAGAAATGAGGGGAGAAAAGAAAAAAAAAGTAAAATCGAAGATGTCAATAACGATAACGATAACGAATCATATGAAGTAATAAAACATCTCAAACAGATGTCTTCCCGTTAGCCAAGCAAGTAGTACCCTTGTTGTTAAAAATTTAATGTGGGGACATAATCATATGTGCTACTCAGTGGACTTGTATCTTTTACATCTGAAGAAAGGATTTCACTTAATTTCTCTACAATGGCAGATGGAAAAAAGTGCAACACTCTTCAGACCAAAATTAATAGTTGCTGGTGCTAGTGCCTATGCACGGCTCTATGATTATGATCGTATTCGTAAGGTACGTTCTGTGAAATGCGAGTTGATTTTAGAGTGTAAATATTTGTGCCTATGAGGGTGTATTGCTGATATGAGAGAATGAGCCTTCAAGTTTTTAAAGTCCATGTATATGACAGGTTTGTGACAAGCAGAAAGCAATTCTGTTGGCAGATATGGCACACATCAGTGGGTTAGTTGCAGCTGGTGTCATCCCATCACCCTTTGATTATGCAGATGTTGTGACCACCACAACACACAAATCTCTTCGTGGGCCTCGTGGTGCCATGATATTCTTCAGGAAAGGGGTGAAAGAGGTTAACAAACAAGGAAAGGAGGTTGGTCAATATTTATATTAGTTTTTTCATTGGATATCCCTCCTTTCAGCTCTCTTTCTCTCATCTTGTTCCAGTTCTATACATTATGAACTTTGTTGTTAAGGTAACACTGATAATTGGTATATTCTTGAAGGTGATGTATGATTATGAAGACAAAATTAATATGGCTGTTTTCCCTGGACTTCAAGGTGGCCCGCACAATCACACAATCACTGGCTTGGCAGTTGCATTAAAACAGGTTAGAGCTCAGAAAATGAAGCTTTTCCAGAATATTACTTTGAAGGGACAGACTATGATTGTGGATTCTTGTATTGGTAATGTCTTTTAGTAAATAACTTTCCATTAAATCTTTAACATTAAGAAACATACTGATTTTGAAAGGAAAAACAGTGTATTACACACTCAAAGAACTGAGGTTTCAACACTGTAAATCTTGCAAGTAAATGATTTTACCTGGAATTTGGGAGGTCATAATAGCATTAGTATTTCCCCATGTTCTTTTTCGTGGAATCATTCCAATTAGGGGAAGTCTGCCTCTTTCCTTTGTTTAAATCAGTGTATGTGGTTATGATTGGTAATATCGGAGTTCTTGTCCCTAACTCATAAAGGAATGCAGGCGACAACTGGAGAATACAAAGCCTACCAAGAGCAAGTCCTCAGTAATTGCTCAAAGTTTGCACAGGTGTGACTAATGTAATCTCTGTATCACTGCCTTGACTCTGATCCTGAACCTAGGGAAAAAATTTCCTTTAATATTTTCAATGTTACTATATTCAGTTAGCATACACACAAACATCTCCAATATGGTAAATGATAATAAAAATCCTCTCTTGCAGACTTTGATGAAGAGGGGCTATGAACTTGTTTCTGGTGGAACTGACAATCACTTAGTTCTAGTAAATCTGAAACCCAAGGTAAATGAGAGATTCTTTCTTTCCTCCACTTGTCTAGAGAATTTGTGCATCATGATCCAGAAATTCGGATAACTTATTAGCCTTTCCTGCCAGCTCCACTGATCTGACAAAATTGTTCTGTCACTAATACTCTTTGAATTGTGGGAAAAAATATCCTGTATTCAAGTCGGAAAATTTACAGATCCTTTTATATGATGTGAACTTACTAAATTAATCATGAAAAATAATACATAATTTATAGAAATTTATTTCTTTCTACAGGGTATTGATGGGTCCAGGGTTGAAAAGGTGCTGGAAGCTGTTCATATTGCAGCCAACAAAAATACCGTTCCTGGAGATGTGTCTGCCATGGTTCCTGGTGGCATCCGAATGGGTAAATAATATTTTCTCTAAAAGGTCCTACTTGTAAAATGCTTCCTTGACTAATCACCTAAACAAACTTGTTTGCTTTAGGGACCCCTGCTCTTACTTCAAGGGGATTTGTTGAAGAGGACTTTGCTAAAGTTGCTGAGTACTTCGACAGTGCTGTAAAGTTGGCGCTGAAGACAAAATCTGAAGCTAAAGGTTCTTAACTTATCCAGATCCTTTTTTTCCAGTAATTTAATCTTATGCATTGTGCTTGTCTTCTACCACTCTTGTTTCTATACTTCTATGTTGTACTACTATTTCAAAATAGAAGACTATTTTGTTGTACAACTATAGTACTATTTAGATCTTTTCTTCTTGTTCACTTGCGGAACATGCTTCTCTTTTCTTGATCCAGGAACAAAGTTGAAAGACTTTGTGGCTGCAATGCAATCCAGTGCCCCCATCCAATCCGAGATTGCAAAGCTCCGCCATGATGTAGAGGAGTATGCAAAACAATTTCCAACAATTGGATTTGAGAAAGAAACTATGAAATACAAAAACTAAGTAGGAGAGTTACTTGCCAGGTATGCCATACGCCTTTTTTGCAATCACAATATTCTGCACAAGGCTAATATGAATCTTTTGATTTATGTGATATTTCTTAGAATTTTGCCATATTGCACTCTCAAAAAGTAAAGATGTAAAAGAAAAAAAACCTTCATTATGTGGACTGAACTTGACTAACACATTACAATAATTCAGTCCCTATTGTGAAGGGTAAGATGTGATGTCTTCGTGCTTGAAGGAACGTATCGCAGCCTTTAAATTCTCCATCTTGAATATTAGCTGAAGAAATAAGCAGTAAACAGCTTTATATCTGTTTATTTATTTAATATAAAAAGTTGTCATTTACATGCATATTCACCTTTTAGATGATTTTGTCCTTGATGTATTATACCTTTGCACCAGATAGATTGCATATGGTTACATATTATCAAACTCAGGTTGTCAATTGCACATGGTGAATCTATTCCTATCTTAAGGTATTTACTATTAGCTAAATTTGTTTGGGACAGGCACCTGAAGAAAGATACCATGATACCACTTGATATGTGGAGGTGAATGGCTAGCCATCGCAGTACATAAGACTCAGACTCATGACTTCCACTGCTTCTGTCTACGAAGTCCATCATTATACTGAACTAGAATATCTCCAGTGTATATGTACATGTCTTTGAAGCTCTGAAAATCCGTAATAAACTTCGCATTATGCCTTTATCTCAAGTTTGCTACTTAATATCCGCTTTGTTGTGGCGTGGTTGATGCCATTTCTCCATTTTTCTAAATTGGCAAAGTCCTCAGTCTATGGTTGAGGAGTTACCAATGAAATTGATAATCAAACTTCAAGAGGCGACGGTGGTGATAAGTTTTTGTTTGTCACAAGAAGAAAGTTGATCCACACAATTTTTTATTGAATAAGCATTTTCTGTATTACTAATATATTTATAAGATTAATTATATACTAGCTCCGATATTAATAAATTATATATTAATTATTTTATATAATTTAAATATTTAATTTAATCTGATAATTTATTTTATTATTAATTTTTATACAATGTTGTTTATATTTTATTGTTATATATTAATTAATTTTTTATTTTAATATTCAAAAATTTAATTAATAAGTTATAAGTTTAAATAAATTAAAGAGTTTGAATGGTGGTCAAATTGAGTTGAATGTAAATAGGATTATTAAAATAGAAAATATAAGATATAAATTAGATATAATAAATATTATCGTGAGCAATTAGTATAAAATGAGAAAGAGGATTTCACTTGTATAGTTTTATGTATGGTATATTTATTTTAAATATTGTAATAATTTATTATAATTTATAATTTATCTTTTATATTTAATTTTAAGGAATTAAAGGAGTTGTATGAGAATGTATTTTAATGAAAAGAGTTAGTATAAAAGTGTATTTTATTTTTTCATTTATTTTTAATTAAATAAAAGAGTTTGTATAAGTGTTTTTCTAAATTAAATTTGATTAAAAATTGTGTTTAGAGTTTAAAATACTATGACAAGACGAGCGATCAAATATTTGTCAGTTTTAATAATATAGTATAATATAGTAAAATGTTCACACAATAAAAAAATGCATACATTTTTATAATATTTTAAATTCATGTATTATAATATTTCAAATATTTTTTCCCAAATATAATAATTTTGCAGCGCATAACCTCATTTCACTTGTAACCATCAAATTATGCCAAAAAACAAGAAAAATGATAAAAATATATATCAAAACTCAAATTGTATTTAGAATCATAACATTAAGGGATGAAAATGGAAATGTTTATGCTAGACTTTGAATTTTTTAATTATCTATCATTTCAGGTTCAGAGTTTGACTGAGACTCATCTCTATATATTTTAAAACAAATATTAATTTATAAAATTATTTATTAAAAAAGATATATAATAATGTCTATGTATATTCTATAATAATATCTTGTATCTATAATTACTCGATGGAAATGGACTAGCAAGTTAGAATTCAATAAACATTTGGTCACCCACAAAAATGAAGAGCCGTATAACGAATAATCCGCAACACCGAGTCGTACTTTATAAATCGCTCCTAGTCTTCTTAATGGCGAGCCGCATCTCATCCATATCTTCCCCTCTCTCTCGTTGTCTACCTCTTTGTTATTACTTAAAAAAACCACCTCACTCTACTCTCTCTTTTATCCCTAAACATCTTCGTAAATCCCATCCTTGTCCCCTCTGGTCCTCTTCTTTCTCTCTCTGCCTCCCCCGCCGTAACTCCACCGCCTCCAACCGTCCTATAACCACCGCTATCTCCCGCGTCTCCGATTCTCCGACAATGTCTGTCATCGATCAAAACAATCCTCTCTTGAAGGACTTTGATTTCCCGCCGTTCGATTGCGTTACCGCCGATCACGTCCGTCCTGGTGTTCGTGCGTTGCTCAATAAAGTCGTAAGTATCGTATCTACCGTATAGTTTTTGTGATTAGATTATAGATATATCTATGTGTAGATTTGTGGAGTGTGTATGTAATGGAAGAGGCTTTGAATTTGTTTGATTAGGAAGATGAATTGGTTGAATTGGAGAGCAGTTTGGAACCGTCGTGGCCGAAGCTGGTGGAGCCGTTGGAGAAGCTGATTGATCGGTTGCAGGTGGTTTGGGGAGCTGTTAATCATCTCAAGTCTGTTAAAGATACTCCTGAACTCCGTACTGCTATCGAAGAAATTCAGGTAGTATAGATTGATTACTTTTGTTGTGTACTCGAGTTTTTGTATTAAGTTTGACAATTGACGTGTGTTTACGCGGTAGTCTATCTTTTTAATAATTTGTTGGAATTTAGTTACTGGTTTATCAAATTGAAGTATATTAAATTATGTATTATTATTTCTGCTTTCAGCCTGAAAAGGTCAAGTTTGAGCTGAAGTTGGGACAAAGTAAACCAATATATAATGCGTTTAAGGCTATCAAAGAATCTCCTGATTGGGAAAAACTAAGTGATGCTCGGAAGCGTATAGTCGAATGTGAGTGTTATACAGTATGTAAATTCTTTATTTTTGACAGTCTCTTTCAGGATTTTATTTTTGACCCTGTCTAGGAGTGATAGGCATAATACAATATCTAATTTCTTGATTTTTATTGTAATCTATTTTTAAGCATGCATACATTTTAGACAGTTACACTAAAGTTATCCATCACACTTTGTCATTCATTCAGTTTTGTCTCTAAGGACTTTCTGCCATCTCAAGAACTTTATTTAGCGAGGAAAATGATGCTTATCTCGAAGTATCACATATTCACATGATCTATGAATGTTTTTCTTCAAGTGTTTGAATCACACATGTCCTTCATCATACCAGTTCCCTCTTTGTGATATATGAGTTATTGATATTTCCCCCACAACTTGTGTTTCCAATATATGCAGCTCAAATAAAGGAGGCTGTTCTTAATGGTGTCTCACTTGAAGATGATAAAAGGGACCAGTTCAACAAAATTGAACAGGTAAGCTAGCAACTTGCTATGCATTCAACCAAGATTTATATCCGAATCATCTTTATGGAGATATTAGACAAGTGAGGCTTGTACAGGGATTTATATGTAGTTTTGTGTTCCTTATTTAAATTTGTCATAGAAACTGTTAAGACTAGGATTAATATTAAAGGTTTTCATGCATTGAATGATGTCTATAAGTAGATCTGTTCTAGGTTCATATTTTATTATTTCTTAGCCAGAGCAATGGACTGGCATTAAAAATTCAGCATTTGGAATGTGAGTATGTGACTGATGCGAAAGTTGGTACTGATTTGGAATGTGAGTACTGACTGATGCGAATCCCTGTTTTTGATTGCAGGAACTGGTGAAGCTTAGTGAAAAATTTGGGGAGCATGTTTTAGATGCCACCAAGAAGTTTGAAAAACTTATAACTGAGAAGAAAGATATTGAAGGGTTGCCAGCTACTGCTTTAGGGTTGGGTGCACAAACGGCTGTGTCCAAGGTACTCTGCACTCAAATAGATCATACATCAGTTTGTAGTTGCATATGTTACCTATAATAAATTGCTTTTCCAACTCATGTACATCTGTGTATATTAAAACAGGGGCATGAAAATGCTACTGCTGAAGATGGCCCATGGGTAATAACGTTGGATGCTCCGAGTTTTATGTCCGTCATGCAACATGCTAAAAATCGAGCTTTACGCAAGGAAGTATACCTGGCTTATATAACCCGCGCTTCTAGTGGTGAGCTTGATAATACAGGAATTATCGATCAAATTCTAAAGCTAAGACTGGAAAAAGCTAAGCTTCTAGGCTATAAGAACTATGCTGAGGTATGAATCCTAGTCTCTTGCAGTATGCTTTTTGAGACATGCTTATAAGGTGAATGTTATCAGGTAAGTATGGCAACCAAGATGGCTACTGTTGCTAAAGCAGAAGAGCTCCTTGAAAAGATTCGTGCTGCTTCCTGGGATGCAGCTGTTAAAGGTAATATGTAGGTGTAATTTTAATACAATTTTGCAACCTTCATATACATTATACAGTTGTCTGATCTTGGCACGTAGCACTCATGATTTTATTTTATAAGACAAATTAAATGCTATGATTTTGGTAGATATGGAAGAATTGAAGCAATTCGCAAAAGATCAAGGTGCTCCAGAAGCTGATGATTTGACCCATTGGGATACAACGTTTTGGAGTGAGAGGCTACGTGAATCAAAATATGAAATAAATGAGGTTAGTTATCTCTTTCCTTTCAAAATTAGGTTAGTTATCTCTTTCCTTTCAAATACATGTTTCACTACTAATAACTTATGCAGCATGCACAGCCAATTATACTCATAGTTGTTTATATATCTCTCGAGGCTTGTTTACCAGTTGGTAAAGAGCTTGTTTGGTTAATCATGGGTATTTACTTCCTATGAAAGTTATAATTCATGGGTATTTAATTCCTATATGAAATTCCTTGGAAGTGTACATTTTTGTCTGGTTTAGAGGCAAGTGATTTGCACTTCCTAGGAAGTACAAGTCACCAAGGGGAGTGTGAGTGAGCAACTTCCCACCTTTTTTGGGAATTGCAACTTCTCAGGGAGTGGAATTTCCTATATAAATGTTAACCAAAAATCATTATAAAATAGGACTTCTTAGGTATTCAAAGTTCCTGGCTAAATGAATGTTAATCAAACAAGCACCAAATATATGGCAACGACCAGATTTTATTGTGCAGTGATTTGGCCGACTCCACATTATTATGTTATACTAATATATTTATAATTCTAAAGAACTTGGTTTCTCTCATTCTGAAATACAGTACATAGGGCTTGTGCTTTGTTAGGCTAGTGTCAGATACACATTCTAATGTGGCATTGCTGTAAGCTGCCATCAAAGCTCTCCATTTAACCAGGATCCTCACTTCATGCTCTTGAAAATTGTTTTATCAGATCTGTAACCTTCTGTATGTATTCTATATCTGTGCAGGGTTTCTATTCTTTTAGAAACTATCTATATAGGTTTCATTTTAAGTTTCAATACCTTCTATTTTTTTTATAATTTCAGTCTTGCTATTGAAAATTTTCAACTCTATGACTATAGTGACGCTTCTCAAATACTGTGTTCTGTTTGTTTTTTATTCTGCTTGTGCTGTATAAATAGAGTTTTTTATATAGATCTTTTGCATGGGTGTGCTGATGTGCTACTACTCGTAATTATACAGGAAGAATTACGTCCTTACTTCTCATTGCCTAAAGTTATGGATGGCCTTTTTAACCTTGCTAAGATGCTCTTTGGAGTTACGGTAGAGTCGGCTGATGGTTTAGCTCCGGTAATCATGGTTTTATGTTGCAGTGAGTTTTCTTGCCATGTAGCAGGAAATGTAGCGTAGCTGATAATATTTTGTTATTGTTTTCTAGGTGTGGAATAACGACGTCAGATTTTATTGTGTCAAGGATTCTTCTGGAAGTCCTATTGCGTACTTCTACTTTGATCCGTATTCTCGTCCATCTGAAAAGCGTGGAGGAGCATGGATGGATGAGGTCGTTGCTCGAAGCCGTGTTCTTTCACGTGACGGTGCTTCTGCTAGGTTGCCTGTTGCGCATATGGTGTGCAATCAAATGCCTCCAGTTGGTGACAAGCCTAGCCTCATGACTTTTCGCGAGGTAAGAGTGTATACTTTTGGGTGGGTATGCTTTAACTACAGGCAATTGGTGATAATTTCTACATCATGCTATCTCCACGGTTGACAATATATCGACTCTGAACTGCCCAATTTTTAGGTTGAAACTGTCTTCCATGAATTTGGTCATGCACTCCAGCATATGTTAACGAAACAAGATGAGGGTCTTGTAGCTGGTATTAGGGGCATCGAGTGGGATGCTGTTGAATTACCTTCACAATTCATGGAAAATTGGTGTTACCACAGGTACACTTTTTAATTAATATCTCTAAATATATTTGACACCGTCTGTTATATTATTTTAATAATAGAAGTAACTTATCCCACTAAAGAGCAGTATTGAAAAAATCAGTTGTTACCATAGGAAAGAGTGTTCAGTTTTACAGTTGAGTGTGTTTAGGATTATAAATGATGCTAATTGAATTTCTAATTTCTAACATCATTCTTGCTGCTTTTGATTTACTCCTTGATGTTGATATGATTGTTTAGTTTTCCCCCTCAAATGTTTAGGCATGCACAGCATACCTAGGTATTTTTCCCATATATGTATATTGTTCTTCCAGATCTTTGTAGAAATTACAAATAATTATAGTTAAACTTCTGGATCCTACAAATATTGATTTCCAAAACAAGAGTCAACAGTTAATATCTTGAGAGGGGGATTCCAGGCACTTGGAGGGATATGTAGCAGAAAGATAAAAGAAGTTACTGGTTCTGTGGGCCAGCACTTGCCCAATTTTTTTCTTCATTGATACAGTGATACCTTCAGGTTCCCACATCCTTGTTCGTTGGACATGGATGCCTTAATGACTTTATTAGTACTATATTTTTTAGCAATAACTAGCGGAATTCCCTCTCTTCTTAAAAGTTTGAATGAATAACTCCTAATTTTCATATTTATTATTACAGGGATACTTTAATGAGCATCGCAAAGCATTATGAAACTGGGGAGGCTCTCCCAGAAGATATCTATTTGAAGCTTCTTGCAGCTAGGACTTTCCGCGCAGGCTCACAAAGTCTTCGCCAGGTCAGTGAAAACATCCCCTTACTGTTATGCTGTAAGAGCATTAATATTTGGGTTTTGTTTGGTGTTTTGTAAGTTGAAATACATAGATAATTAGCAATGCGGATTCAAGCACAAGAATTCACTTTTCTAGTATAAAGCCTTGCATTAAGTTGACTTGTAAAATTGTCATATACATTGCATTATATCTCCATCTGTGTGTGAGAAATTATTTTAATATAACCAATAGTTAATGCTACTGATAAATTTATTGTAAATCATACTGTGAAAATTTATCTTTATCATTAAATACTAATAATAACAAAATTATTTTAATTCTCCTCAAAATTCTTGGTGTCACAATTCGGTGGTGTGTTTATCCTTACACATTTATTACAAGTTTTGACTTATAGATCCGGGTGAATGTTAGTGACACTGACAATATCCATCAATCATACTTCTGTTTCTTTTATTTGTTTCTGAAACTCCTATGTTTACTCGCATCACTGCTTAATGCGGGGTGATCGATTTTGTGTAGCCTCTGAACTTGTATTTGTTTACTTTCTTTTGGTTTTCACTGTATGAATAAATTCTGGGATGTGATATTTAAGCTGTTAGCAGAATATAATACTGAAGGTTTACGAATCATCAGTTGCAAAGAAGAGACCGCAAATTATCTCATTTTTTGCTTCTTTTCTTGCTTGCATAATTTTATGCAGATAAGATTTGCTAGTCTTGATTTGGAGCTGCACACAAAGTATGTACCTGGGGGGTCTGAATCTATCTACGATGTTGATCAAAGAGTTAGCCAGAAAACGCAAGTGATCCCTCCACTTCCAGAGGATAGGTTTCTTTGTGGATTTAGCCATATTTTTGCAGGTAATTTCTTCCTTGTAATTTTACTTTATCGTCAACTAGCATCTAGTTTGCACGTTAAAACTTTTTGCAATTTAATATATTGTTTCATCTTTCTCTTGGGGTAATGTTTTTTTTTATTTTTTTGGTCTGGTGAAACAATTGGATTAACAGGAGGATATGCAGCTGGATACTATAGTTACAAGGTAGGAATTACAACTTTTCTCTCTTATGTGTATTTCTAACTTCTTTTTTAGGATTGCATGGTTTAAAAATGTTAACATGTCTATTTCTCAAAATAATTTTTTTTAACATGCTTTTCATTCCCTAAATTTATGGGTTTGGATTTTCTAAAGGCCACTATAGAAATTTTTTCTAATAGTGCGCCTTTCAGACGCACTATGTTTATATTTATATGAAGCCATTTCACTGATATATGGGTATCATAAAGAATGCTCAGAGAAAGGGATGTTGTATAATAAATATATTTAGGGCCACTATATCTATATATGTTAATTTAGTATTTTAATATTGACTGTTTGATTTTGGCAGTGGGCTGAGGTATTGTCTGCTGATGCTTTCTCTGCATTTGAGGATGCTGGTTTAAATGACATTAAGGTATGCTGTTGTTTAGACAATTTTTTTATTTGATAACTTGAATATCCAAAGGGCATAATAAAGCGTATGTTTTTTCTTGAAGATTTTGGATATTTTGATGATGTTGTTCTTTCCTATGTTGCTAGCATTTCCGTTGTAGGAACTATTATTACCTATAATTCCATTTCATTAAAATTGTTATTCCAATTTGTCCATCTCTTCAACTATAAATTCTTTGGTACTGGTAGAAATAACTGTAGTTTTCAGGAAACCGCGGGGATCACCTAATTAGATAAGACTAATTCATTGTACTGAATTTGGTGGACCTGTTGTCATTTATGTTAGCGCCAGGGGCCGTAATTAGATATTACGTGCTTTGTTATAAATTCATTACTTTCAAATTTTCAGGCAGGGCCTGATGTTTTTCTTAATTAATCACAATCATTTTTATTCCTATCAATGCATGCAAATTGCAAAGTATTTGACAACTATTTTCATGCAAATTGAAAACTTCTGGTTATCCAGAAGATTTACCTTCTGAAAACATCATGTTAGACCAAATATCCCTTAGAATGACCCTTGAGAGCTAATAGAAATTCAAAATTACCAGTTTTTTGGAGAAGATTGATATGAAATGAAATTAGCTGTACCAGAAGTAATTACTATAAAAGATATGTGGATGTTTATTGATTTTATCCTGCACACTTAACACTTGAGTTATGATTGCCTTTAATGTAGCTCTTTTTTGTTAGTTTGTGTCAAACAACTAAGTGAGTTACCATACTAAGGGTTTGTCTTTTCAACAGGCTGTGAAAGAAACTGGGCAGAAATTCCGGGAGACCATACTAGCTCTTGGAGGTGGCAAAGCACCACTAGATGTAAGAAGAGACCAAATTTGTAAAAACTTGTTTTGCTGTAGTATAAAATGAGTGCTATTAACGGTGCTAGTCCAGATCATGGTAGTAAATTTTTTGATTTACTTTTTTCAGGTTTTTGTGGATTTCCGAGGGCGTGAACCATCTCCTGAGCCCTTGCTCCGACACAATGGCTTGTTAGCAGTTTCTGCATGAATCTAGGTGACAAGATTCTATACAGCTAGTGTACCGAAACTTGGAAGGAATTTAGGAAGGAATGATATACTAAATTGTTGGTCCAGCCTCCAGTTTTTTGAGACCAACTGCCAGCACCTAGAGAGAAATATTTCAACCTATTTGTCTGCCCAGATCTAAGCAAAAAATTAAAAATTTCAATTTTAGTTTGAAGGAAAAGCAATAGCATGTTTTCTTCATTAGGATGATCCTGTACAAGGAATTCCCATCTCTTAGAACTTTTTTCTTCTTTTTCTACTTAATTTAAATATTAACTTTATGGTAAAATAGTTTTGAGTTTTTTACTTTAATAAAGGTTAGCTTTGGAAATCCTTTAGGGTATCTTGTCCAATGATGCAGCAGTGACACGTGACATATCTGTTACCTTTCATGAAGTGGTTATACATGCTAATGAGCAGTACATTTTTCGTAGAGCAGTTGGTTCCATGTCTGATTCACCGAGAATGGGTTTTGTCACGCCTCCTTCTGCCTTTATTGGTGTTCTGAGATCCGATGGTTAATATGACATTTCCTTGAGAAAAGTTAGAAGTGAAAACACGATAGCGGCTGTGGGCATGTACAACTGAAATGTTGCTTTTTAAACAGTAATAAACAACTGACTTCTACAGTTTCACTAACATAAAGAACTACTACAAAACAAGCTTCAAAACTTTACAATCACCTACGTCCTACGGGATGAGGTGTCCTGTCCAAGGATGGCATATGTTAATTTTGTGGAAAGAAAAAGAGGTTCATTATTGGTGACCTCGTAACTCGCAAGTGAAGTGGCCAGAATTTTCTAATGTTTAGTGTTTTCCTTACTTGAAGGCAAGCAACCAGTCACTGGCAAGCAGTATTTATATCAAAATTGGAGTATAATATTTTATTATTATAAGCAATGCAAAATTTTCTTTTTTATTCTTTTAAGATTAAAAAAGTACTAAAAGACAGTAAAAAATTAAATAAATAGTACAATACATTATTACATATATATACGGCGTGGTCTCAGGTCTGTATCTATCGTTCCACTGTTTACCCGAAAAAGAAGAGAGAGATGGCGAGAGCTGGTGGAATAACAAACGCGGTGAACGTGGGAATAACAGTACAAGCAGATTGGGTTCGATTTCCTCATCCAATTCGGTACTCTCTCTCTCTCTCTCTCTCTCTCGCAATTATTACATGCTGTATTTTTCGTTTCATCTACTGATCTGCTTTTGCTTCTGATTATTCCTAAATTAATTTGCTCAATTATGTACTCAAATCACTGTTATACAAATTTGATCCAGCTCCAAACTGTAATTATTTTGTGAAATGTGTTCAATTCTCAACAGTTTTTTTTATTGTATATTCTACTTCAACATTTATTCCTAGTTCAAATGAAGCTTACATATAGTGCTCAGAACATGTACCATATTTGATTTTGATGTGTGATTAGAGTTTGCTTCACTTAGACCAATGTAATGCATAGCTAAATTGAATGCAGCGCCAAAATATACAACTGGAATCACAATATGATCGATCCAGTGCATAATTATAATTAAATGGGAAAATGCGTGAAGTGATAAGTTTTGTTTTAGCACCAAAAATCACTTTTTGCTTGGTGCCAAAATATAGAAATAACTATAGCCATCCTGGACTTGCTTTTATATAGTTATATATGCTCAAGTGCCTTAACATCTTTAGGTATCCTTTGAATATCAGCAGCTGATCTTATATTAAATATAGTGACTAACATCTGCAGACTCATTTACTAATCATTTTTACAAGGACTAATTGTTTTGATTTTGTTTATTTAATTTGTTATATTTGGTCCACGATTACTATATATATATGCACACACCGCTTGACACGGCCAACAAACATGTGCTTTGGAACTTTCCTGAATTATCAAGTCATCTTACAGTCTAATTGTTGTCTTCCAGAGGCCACTACAAAGAGCAAATTGGCATCACCAAATGAGAAACTTGACACACCGGAACGGCGCCTTGAATTGCTTGAAGTTCAAGTTGGTGCAGCTACAGCCAACCCATCTTTATTCACAACATAAATTTACTGGATAATGGATTTTTAGAGAAGAGCTTACATGTAAGCATCCATTATGTCGATGAACAAATATCTTGTTCCTGCAATCCTTCCTGGTCTTATATAATTGTATGCTTTTGTGAATCTATGTTATCTTATCGAGAACAGATGCAAAGTTATTATTCTTTACACATACACATATTTGAGTGGTATATTATTGTAATTTTTTATTTTCTTGCTATATGTTGCACAAATATTCTTGTGAATGAATGCACTATGTTTGTGATCACTTTGTTATGGCATCTCCCACACCCACACAATACAATATGGGGCTGTGGTGTGCCATGGGCATACGTGGTACAGATCTCCTTATCGTTGGCTGCTATGGCGTTTATCACGGATCCAAACGATGTTGAAGATGCCACGACCTTTACCCGGTAATTAGCCTTTTTTAAAAAGAAAAAAAGAAAGAAAAAAGAAAGAAAAAGACACTTATAAAAAGGTCATTTGAGAAGAAAATAGAATTGAAGGAAACCTATCCGTAGATGTAACATGCCCATGCTCTACCATCCATGTCTCTCTTTTCTGGTTTATATTGGACCTCAGACAGTCAGACCTGTTATGTTCTCGTCCCTCTCCTCTTTATCTTTTTTTCTTCCGGTTCTCCTTCTCTTCACTTGACTCTATCTAGGTTACTTTTAGTTTTCCTATTCTACTCAGACTTGATCTCTTCTTCTATATTATACAAATAAAAAAATGTTATATGAATTTCGTAAATTGTATACACTTAATTACTTATCAATTAATACTATACTGTTAAAGCTAAACTGGAGGGGGTATTTCGTCGTCCGTAGTAGTAATTTGGGCCATATAATTCACGGCATCCTTGTTGAATCATAGATATTGGATAACGTGCAACAATATGTCAAACTTATATCCAAAGTAAGTGATACCTATACGTCAAACTTATATCCATAGAAGTGACACGGATACTTTTTGGGTTGAGAATATCAAGTGGACATAAAGTACTAAACCCCCTATACAAGAGTGAAGGATTTTCACTTTCTCTCGATCATTATCTATTTATCTTGGTTGTGGAGGAGCAGGTTGTGAGAGGATGGGTGAAGTTTCAGTTTCTGTTGGAGTTGGAGTGGGTGGAATGACGATCGTTCTTTCTATGGAGAAGCGATAGGATCCTCCTAAGCTGTCCATGGACTTGAGATATTCAGATGCATTATTCTCTATAATCAAAGCATCTTCTAACTCGCGTACAATGTCAACCATGCTCGGTCGGTACGCAGAAAAAGTCTCTATACAATGCAATGCTACCTCTACCACTCTCCACATAGCTTCTGCATGATATGCTCCCTTTATGTTAGGATCAACTATTTCATCAATTCTTGAGTTCCGTATATAAGGTTTTGCCTGTATTGAAAGAGGAGTTGGATTAAGACCCAAAAAAAAAAAACAATCTAATTTAAGTAGAACTAACCTAAGGCACTACATTCTCCGTAGTGACACCATTTTAAATCTAAATGTTAGCTGTATATTTTTCAATAATCCGTACAACTATTGACAAAACTCTTAACCTATAGCAGGTAGCTTACTATTATTAAAACTAGAACCAACTGAAGCTGTTAATAGAATTTTTTTCCATTCAAACAGTGTGTAAAATATAGGCTTCTCTGCCTTTTTGTAGATAGTCAAATGATCTGTCTCCTACAATGCTGGGGTGCTTCTCATTGGGTTATTCAGTTATATCATATTTATATTATGTACCACACTTTCTTTCCAGAATGTACACATTTGTTACAGATTGATTCTGGACCAATTATAATTCATAAATGGTGCCAAAGATAAAAACAGAATGATAATTTTAGAAATGTTGTATATTTAAGTTTTTGTGTACAAGTATATTGTGTAAATAGTATGTATGTGTTCGGTGGTCTAGTCTTACATAGTTTTAAAATACTTGGCCCATTTGTACTTCATTTTAAGAAAATGGAAGATCACGGTGTTTATGAAATTATAAAAGAGTTAGTTTTCCAATCAATTACGAAAGGTTTTAAGAATTAGTAATTACTTTAATCTTTCAGAATTTACTGTAGTTGTGGAAATATAGCTGTGAAATCTTCACATGTTAATTAGGTTTTTAATTATCTATAAGCGAAAAACAAATTTTTTTCCCAGATGACCACAATATGCACCATTTTAAATAATGTCAGATCGTACCCATTCAACTAAGCTCCACTCGTTGCGTGGCCTTTGCACGTTGAGAGGTTCTCTTCCACTTATAATCTCGAGTAGGACGACTCCAAAGCTAAAGACATCACTTTTTGCAGTCAAATGTTGGGTTGAATAATACCTGAAAGGTGCAAATTATGATGTTCAGTGTATTGTTAGTTCATGAGCGAGCATGAGTCGCATGACAAGGGTTGAGACACTGGTTGACCGCATAAATGTAGGACAGGCGGTGTTCATATATCACCATACTTCTCACCCTAGAAATACCATATGCTGTATGCTCCTAATATGTTTAAAGTAGCCTGCATGCTAGGGTCTTGATAACATTTAGAAATATTACTCAAAAAGAACATCTTGTGACAAATCACTTGGTGGATTTTCCAACAAGTATAATAAGTAATTACTCTATAGCTGTGCATATCATATTCATGTGAACATACTATCGGACTATTGGTTGCATATTATGATGTCAGTAACTAATAATATACTTACTCTGGATCCAAGTATCCAGCTGTTCCCCTTACTTCTAAAGAAGCCGCACTATCCCCCTCTTGAGCAGCATATTTTGAGAAGCCAAAGTCTGCTACTTTGGCGTTCATGCTCTGATCCATTAATATGTTACTCGATTTTACATCTCTATGTATTACACATCGTCCCGAAAACGTGTGAAGATAAGTCAGACCTGAACAATGAAACTATCTTTACATGTTCAGAGATATATAGTTACATGATACAAATGGTTGAAATACAACTGTTCTCAAATAAATTATGAAGTTGACTAACTGGCGGTGCACATTCAATTTGAGTGAATTATTTCACTAACGGAACTCAGTAGCGGCATGAAGCTCAAGCACGTGCAACCACGCATCTGACTGCGGCTCAAACTAGGCAAGGTATGGAAGTATTAAAATTTAAATCAACTTGAGTTTTTAAATATCTTTACCGATCATGACTTTTTATTGGTTATGTAGTTCTAACTTCTAATCATGTTTCTTGAGTTGGTTTTATTATTGTAGGTTTATATATGTGTGTGTGTGTGTGTGTGTGTGTGTGTGTGTAATAATAGTTTTGGACAAATAATCATGTTCCATTGCTGCCCAACTCTATAATTCCATATTCCAATGTTTTTTTATTCTGCATTTTTTGATGTTTATATTCTTCAGGCAAAGGTTGACCCACGGTTTTGCATACTTAGGACTTAGGAGGTATATATGTCAGTGTCATGTGGAAAGTAGAGTTTTACAGTTACGTTTAAAGTCTTCATGATGCGTACTGCTTAAAAATGTTAATGTTGTATGGGAAATAGAGTTTTACAGTTATGTTAAAGTTTTTAGGATGCGTACTGCTTAAATCATTTAATCCGTAAATTCTTAGGTTTTAAAGCCACAGAATGCAGGATTTTACCTTTAAAATTTGTACATAGATATTCCTTCTATGAGTTCTACTTACCATTTGACTGTATAAAAATAGTGAGAAATTTCATATTGTCAAAGTATGTGTAACTTGCCTCGAGCAGCTCCTAAAGCAATGGAAAGCCTAGTTGGCCAATCTAGAGTTTTGCGTTTAGCAGCTTCCCCTGTTATATAATGAAACAAATCCATCAAAATACAGATAAAGAAAGAGAAAACAATTGGAGAATAATTTTATTGAGAAGTACCATAAAGACGATCTTGTAGGGAACCGTTGGACATAAATGGATAAACAAGAATTTGTTGGTCCTTCTCATTACAATAGCCAAGAAGGGGTACCAGATTCTCGTGTCGAATGGCTGACAGTAGGTTCAGCTGTGGAGAACATTTTTAGTGATGGTCACTTTTTTGTACATGGCAACATCAATCATACAGTGAAGCTTAGATGGGTCTTCCCAAGTTATGCTTGAATATCTGTTCTATATAATCTTGTTTCTAAGAGATTTATATACACTTAGGACTTGTATGCAAAACAGCAAAATCAATGAAAATATTGTGTTCTCTAAATTCCTGATTGATGGAAAAATGCACAATGATAAAAAAATAAAATAAAGGAAAAGGCTTTAACCTTGATTAAAACATGGAAGGTGAAGATTATCATTTATAGCCTTATAGGTGACATGAAATAAGTTTTTTTTTAGAAAAAGATTATTCCGAGTAGCAGCTATTAACAATATGGTCTAACTGTCTAATAAATGGATCTTATTCAACAAGCTAGTTTTAGAGCAGGCTCTTACCTCATTATTGAATTCACGAGTCCCCTGGGTTGAAGTTGCTGAGCGAACCTTTACAGCCACTTCTTGCCCATCTGTTAGAGTACCACGATAAACAGATCCAAAACCACCTTCACCTATCAAAGTTTTATACTGCTGAGTAGCAGCTTCTATGTTCTCAAGGCTAAAATTTTGAATGTTTATTGATCTCATTGAGATATCATCCATGCTTCGTATTGAATAGACCGCGTCTGCATTTAGAAAATGTTTGGTAAGGTATATTTTCTCCTTGTAAAATAATATCACCGAGTCTATAATATGTCTCACTGTGTTGAAACTCGAGTCACTGCACTGTGTACGGATCGTTATTGATAACTGCTTTCATAGTCTTGGTCAGAAATGAGAAGGAAAAATGAAGATTTATCTTTAAAAGGGGTAGGGGGAAGAATTGAATCCATGACCTTTGTCATGTGGGGGGAGGATGTTTCCTTTGCCGCTAGGCTAAACCCATAAACTCAGGAAAAAAGAAGATTTGACTTCAAGAATATAAGTTTTTCAGTGGGATTTATTTAATACATTGTTATGCACAAGTCACAATGTATATATAATATATAAGGTTCAAATTTCATTTCTTGTGATAGTTTTGTATAAAAACTGGTAGCTTGGTTTTAGCAACTTTCTTA
Organism: Oenanthe sinensis; assembly: GCA_028671895.1. Classification (NCBI taxonomy): domain Eukaryota; kingdom Viridiplantae; phylum Streptophyta; class Magnoliopsida; order Apiales; family Apiaceae; genus Oenanthe; species Oenanthe sinensis. The sequence goes on along the minus strand of CM053805.1, from coordinate 42,588,945 downwards.
TGTAATTGGTGTAAACAGAGGACATGTTGAAACTGACTACACGTTCTGGAAAGTTAGTTTAGATAAAAGGTTGTCCTCAGTCCTGATATTTCACACATCTGCAACTAGGTGAGAGATTCTCTTCTCTTTTGATTGTCATAATGCTAGCCTGATTGTAGCTTTTGTTGTCATCCCTTGTAAGTTTTAACTTTTAAGTAAAGAATGATGACTAACAATGGAGAAAGATTTGTTTACGCACTCTTTGTCATAGGATGTCCTCCATCAAATTTTCCTCCAGTCATCACCTTTTTCTTGCAAAGGCAGTAGCAAAACACTCCAGCTGCAACAACAAAAAGTAATCCACCTGTAACTGTGCCTATGACAATTCCTTTTGATGTCGTTGATGATCTTCGACAATGACATGTTCCTTTACTGAAAGGAAAAACATGTGAAATTGTAAGCTCTTTACCTTTTTTCTGTGCCTTTTCCTTTGTACTACATATGTTTTTAAATTTCCATTTGCATCAAATTCATACTCTGTGTCAAGTTTTGAACTGTTAAGGCTTTCAGGAAGCTCTGTGCTCATATGCTGATTGCATCCAAATGAACTGTAGAAAAACCAGAGGGTGAATAGGTAACCAGCAGAGGATCATTTTTATAAGAAAAACAGCCAGCTAAAAATCAGATGGTGGATCTAGGCTTGTTATTGAACTTCTGGTAACAGACCGTCTTGAAATTAGTTAATTGAAGTAGGGATTTCACTTGACTGATCTTGTGCCATGACAATTATCATATATACTCACAGTGTGGTTAATTGTCGCAGTGAAGCAAGTGATTCTGGAACCTTTCCCATGAGATTGTTGTGACTGAGATCCCTAGTTATTTTTATATCCAAGGAAATATTGTTAGTTCTATTGAGGCAGTGAGTAGTAAGGATGAAACAATTTATGATCAAGTCATCAACTCTAATAAGTGAAGAGTTATGTACACTGAGGTCAAAATGGACGAAGCTGGGAATGCTGGGATAACACCGCTGAATCTGTTATTGCTCATGTTTCTAGATCACAGGAAAATAGTAATCAACAAAAATCCAGAGTATGAGAAATTACAATAGCATCTCAAACTCAAGAACGACTCAATAAATGAAATCTTTGTTAAATCATACAATTCTCTCAGGTGGCGCATTTTTGTGATACTGGGAGGAAGTGGTCCTTGAAGATTTTTGAAAGAAAGATTCCTGCGGATCCAAGTTTATACATGAATGCAGGCTAAAAAGAATGAAGGAAAAAACAAAAAATTATAACAATCATGAAGTAGAAAAAACTTACAACTTGGTGATAACTGAGGAACCATCAATTGATGTACAAAATAGGCCATCCCATGGAAGGGGTAGGCATGGGTCTCCATACCAGCTTCTCAATGCTTTGTTATCTTGGTTTTCCACTAATAAATCATTCTTCACATCCGTTATGGTGTCCACTAATAAAAGAGATTATTTAGGTTAAGAGCCTTTTACACTGTCCAGTGATTGGTATTCATATCTTTGTGTACTTGTGCTTAGTATATTTGTTGTTGTCTTCTAGATTCTTTCGAAAATTATATCCTCCAACTATGAAATAAAATTCTATGAACTTACCATCTTCTTGTGTGGTCCCTTGAACCTGGGGTCGAACCTGCAAAATCTCGTAAGCGTTGCAAATTGGCCCCATCTTGGAGCTATTTGTTTTGATAAGTGTCAAATTTAGAACCCCGTTAGCTTTGAAGTTCATATCAACTCTTCTATAATTGGAACTAACATTTAAGATGTCAACCTCTTGTCGCTTCTCGTTGTTAATGTATATGTCGATCACTCGTTGCCCAGCTTGTACAGACTTGTTGTGCTCAAAAAAGTAAATGTAAAGATTGTAATTGTAATATCCCGTATCCAGGTTATTATGTAGGAATTCCAAGCGCTCTGGATGGGTTACAGCTGTTTGTAATACTTGGGTAGGAGGTAGTACTGTGCTAGTAGGGGTGATGACAATGTTGCGCACAGATGACAGTGTCACATCACTGGAATGGACATAATCCGGTTGTGGTCTCCAAATTCGATCATACGGATCATATGGATACCTGAAATTGTGTGATTAAATCGAAATTATGAGCTGTTGTGCGTGAGTTTTAATACTTTCTGTATGAACAAACATGTAGTGCAATCGTCCATACAGAAGGAATTTCACATTTTCTTGAGTGTAAGTTCACGTTTTGGTTTATATTACACAGCAGTTTAGTGCTAGATGATCTATGAACTTTATTTAATTTGGCCGTGTTAGCCTTAGGTGACTGGTGCCAATTTGCTGTACATTATAGTAACCTTTGGAGATATTTGATAATACATAGTATATTAGCCATTATATTTTTTTGTTTGGTAGTGTTTTCCATTAATATTGATTTTGTTTTTTATGGTGATTTGATAATGAGTAATGCTAGAGAACCAAAAAATATCCCCAAAATATATTCCAAAACGACGTGGCAGTAGTGACATGGCATAATGGAAATTTTTAATTCGTGTGTTAATGTGAATGCACGAGGGGTCCATTTAATTTATTATTTTAACAACCAATTAAGATTAAACAAGTGAATTTTGGGAACTTTTTTGGGAAATAATTTTGGGACTAGCATTTCTCTTTGATAATATAGCCAAGTACTGGTTTTAATGAATGAGAAATAAAAGCTTGTGCAGATGGTGCTTATGATGTTTGATGTAAAATAAATGCAGAACATTGATGGAGATGTCGTGTAGGCGTGTTGTGAGAAAGTAGAGTTGTGCTGGATTAGTATGATTTATGCCTACTCTGGTAACTTATTAGTTATTTAGTTGGGCCTATCATCTGCTTTCCATTATATGGCATCTTTTTCTCGCTTGCTGTTAGTTACAATCCAGATATTTGTTTCAATCTTAGTACACATACCTGATATCCGTTCCTGTATTTCCAACATCGATTCTATCTATAAGTTTGAGAACAGTCGAAGCTTTTTCTTTCAGATAATTTGACGTTAAAGGCCTCAGCTCAAGTTTTGACAGGTAAGGATCTCCATGTTCTTTCAATAAGCAAAAGTTCATATAGTCTGTAGTAGTTCTGAAAACTCCCTCCACTACAGCATCATTTGATGAGTTCACTTGAGCTATAGATGTTACATCAATTAGTACATCTAAGATAGTGCTCTGAGGTATTCTCTGCAGATCTCCAGCTGTGAATGTACCTCTTATCATATAGTCTTGATCCTTCCTAGTTGTCAAGTTATAACACCACTTGTTGGCAAAGCTCGAGTTAAAAACTCGGTTTTTAGCATAGAATGTGGTATTCCTAATCTGTTGAGTAATGCCTTGACAAGTCAGTTTATCTGGGTACCAGGGGTCATCTGTAACCCAACTTATGTTAGTACTTGACTCGGTAAAATTTGTATCTCCACAGCACTGTATACTCCTGAAACCTGCATGGGAGTACATTATGTTAAATGACAATTGTGGTGGCATTAATCAAGATGGATCTTTACATGTACATTTGACAGATTAATTATAATAATTTCTCTGTCTGATTCTTCTACTCTTTTTCTTTTGTCCCCCAAGAAGTGAGATCTGTCCTTCCCTCTTCTCTATTTTTTCATTATATCTATGACTCTAGTTGGTACAAGTTTAATATGGTGAAGGTAGTAGCGGATGTTAAACTTATATGATTAGTTTTAAGCACTATATGCAGAGCTTATTTATATGTCACCACTTACATTGTCAATAAATCGACTTTGCCTTTTCTTCTCCGATTGTTGACAAGAATTGCTCAATTAGGCCTTATAGTCATTATAAACTTCTTTAAAATTGATTATCAGATGTGATTGTACTAACCTAAAGTGTACAGAATGCTTTTATAGTATTTTATCGATCATGTCACACTGATTGGTTTGCTTATTAAGTTGATATTTTTTATTGTGTGATGATTTATGAAACAAATCTTACTTCAGAGATTTATGAGAAGATTTTCATATCCATACACGTATATAAATCATTAGAAGTGTACCTTCTTGGGCATAAGTTGTTTGAAGAACTAAAAGGATGCAAAGGGTAGAACAGGTAAGCACCTCCCTTGTCCAGTGATCTGAACTTCCCATCATCTCATTATAAGGAATACGATCCCCGTCTGATCTTCATTGGACAACTTTTTTGTTTACATCCCTAATAGACCTCAAACTTTGTATTTGACACCCATTTTTCGCCGATGATGGCCTTAATATTTTTTAGTTTTCGGGGGGGGGGGGGGGGGGGGTTGGTGAATTTTTGTTTTATGGAAGAAATTGAGGTGGAACCTTCCCAAGAAAACAGCACAGAGGTTAAGGAGGAGAGTTCTGGGGCAAAATTCAGTTTGACTTAAATTTTGCAATTGTAGAACTGGTAGGAAATGATGGATTGATGGGTTCAGAATACATACAGACTAATATTGTTATTATTATCCAATTATATTATTAAGCTAATACTAAGGTGTATGTTAGTTGTTGGGATGTATATTTATAATAGTAGTACAGTTTTTCTTTATAATAATAGGAAACGCAGGGGCAGCCTCTTGTCTTCGTCTCTCATTTTGTCTGTTGTCTTTGAAGTTTGAACAATGCGTCATGAAAATGAAATTTGCCTTCTGAGTTATAAAATACTAAACTGATGTTTGGTTGGCCATTATTTTGATTGATAACGTCGTTATAACAGTGGATGCAAGTTGATAGTATAAGACAATTAGCATGAGTTGGATATCTGATCAGCCTGGTAAGTACGTGGGAAAACCATGTATTTCAGGTTGCAGATTCCCCAGTGTGGAACCTGGTCAATCTTATGTGTTTTGAACTGTAACTTCTTGGCTTCAGTCTTGTAATAACTTAATATAGGTTTTTTCTACACCTGTGGAGTTATTCAGATAAAAAGAAACATCGAAGAGGTGTAGCACCTTAATAAAACATGCATTGCAACAAAATATTTCTCCATTTTCCTTTCATTTCTATTTGTCTGCTGATTAAATCTCTTCTCGGCTTTAACTATTTGAAATTTTCGATCACAGACGTACAGCATTTTAGATGAAATTGGATACTGTCAGAGTCCCTTGGAAAAGAAGAGAGTCTTAACTGGTGTATGAGGCTTGTAGGAGGGGACATAAGTAACTTACGCATAAAACTGCATTGATGCAGGAATGGGAAATGAATCGATGCACTGTACATAATCTTTATTGTTATTATTTTAAAGAAGGTAAATAAGGTTGGAACATAGAAGTCCCTCAAATGAAATAACATTTAGTAGATGTAGCTGTCCAATAATTTGGATAAAATATTGTAGTTTCTTTTTTATTATAATTTTGGTCAAGGCCGGGGTTTTCATGTTTGGTACTAACGTGCAATTCGGTTTGGTTTATGACTTGTTTCACATATTGATTATAGAACTAAGTTAATATAGGAAGTTCTTAGGAACAATCTTATACAGTTTTTAATGTCAACGACTACATATTCTAGTTGCTATTTCGATGTTTGCTATAATATTTTTGAAACTCTAATCGTATTTATCTCTCCCATAAAGATAGTAAATTCAACTAAAAATAAAAATTTTATAGGCAATGATTTTTTATAAGAAGGTATATATTTGAAAAATCAAATTTTATTTTAAAAAATAAGATTTTATAAAATTATATTTTATATACACATTTATACGTGTAAAAGGTTAAATGGATAACTAACTAGGGGGATGGACAAAGTATTAAATGAGAAATGGCCCTATATGTCACAAATTGGAGTCAAAATGTCTAAAATGGCACAACTCATAAAAATGGCCCAAAATGTCACTCCAAAACGCTACATAGTGTGGCGTGCTATAAAAGGGGTGAAAACGCTATTTCGTGTAGCGTTTTGCACTTTTTTTATTTTTTTTCGGGAAAAAACGCTACTTTATCTTGGGTTCTGGGCTAAAAACGCAACTTAAAGTAGCGTTTTTGAGAATTTTTTTTTTTTTTCAAAACGCTGCATGATATAGCGTTTTGGAGTGACATTTAGGGCCATTTTTCTGGAGTGTGCCATTTAGGGCATTTTCTCCCCAAAAAGTGACATATAGGGCCAACACCCGTATTAAATCCTGTTTGATATTGCAGACAGTAATAACAACTTTTTTTACTAAAAAAACACATAAAAATGTATTCCAGAGAGTTTAGAAAGTCATGAATAAAAATGTTATGACCGCCGGTTCAACTGAATATGTATATCGTCAGATAAGATTTGCAATTCAACGAGAACTTGCGGCGCAACTTGTTGCCCGTTTACCTCGTATACATGTATTTTAAAGTATTGATAATTATTAAAATAGAAATGAAAACAATTAAAAATGTATTTGGTAAAATTTAAAAATTCTTCTTAGTTTTTGTAGTAAATAATAATAGATTTTACTATTAAATTTGTTCAAAAATATTATTTTTTATATTATATCTTAAAAGTTTAAATATAATCAAATCAAAAAGTAATATCAAACAATCATCTCATTTTTCTGACAACACTTTTCTTATACCAATTTTTAACAATAGACATACTTTTGGTCTCTTAAATTCTCAGCAGTTTCGGTTCATATATATATATATATTTTGACAAAATATACTTACTCGTAGATAAATTATATCGAGATACAATCACCATGGAAGGGGTTTTTTCATTCAAAAATCTTATCATATAACCGAAAAGTTTATCATCTAATCGAATGACAAAAAAATGTCCCCAGAAATTTAGATAATAAGGTCTTAATGACTGAGAAAAGAACACCTTGAAAAAGGAGTATACGTGAGGATATCGTCTTGGTATTGCATCGCCCCCATACCTAAGCCTCACGCTGAAATTATTGTTTGGTCCATGTGTCGAGCATAAATAATGCCCTTGAAATAAGAAGAATTCATTAATCTCAACCATATTCATTGGGTTAAACTCTATCAACGCATATACTGTTTAAAATTAATATCATCACCATAATTATAATATCTGACCAAAGGGAAGTTCCTTTGGTTAGATACTGGATATTAGAATTCAACCAGGGGATGGCTATATACACTATCAAATAAGGAGGATCATCACACTCTAATCTGACTAAGTTATTGAATGTATTAAGATGATGAATGTTTTTTCACAGCATGCTACAACTCAATTATCTTTGAATTTTGCACACAAGCAAATTAGCATGAATATGAACCCTTGTATCTCTAATCTTCTTAGAATCAATGAAGCAATGAGTAGTCATTGCTATGTAACTACATCGCCCAAAATTAGTAATGAGATTCACCAGGTTCTCTTTTTTGCCGATGTTCCATGTTTATATGCAAAAGCAAACAATATTTTAAAATTTGGACTTTGTTTAGCACTATGAAAGGGGGTATACTCACCTTACTAGTTGGAACTATAATTAAGCTCTTTTTTAACTACGAAGTATTAGTACTGTTCCTACATAGTATGCAACCTATTTTTCCAAGCAACAACTCTTGTTAAAACTTCAATGGCAACAGTAAATTATCTTCCCAAAATCAGAGTTGTAATGGACACATCATCCAGGCAAGAATGAAATTAGCAGCCATCTTTTTTAGAGACCTAAATATTTTTAACATAATTTTAGGAAAAAATCAATAAACTTTTTAATACACTATGAATAAACCAAGTGCAATCTCATAAATTCCAAATGTATTCACATATATCCGAAATAGCCTACCGACTATATATTCGAATTCGTTCCTCTTGGACCTTGATACAGTATGATGTATTTTTCTTATTAGTATATGAACTTATTATTTGAAAAAATAATATATAAGTTAGGACATCCATTTCTTAACTTTTCTTGCTTTGCTTTTAATGTACCATCACAGATCAAAATACCTGTGAAGGAAGTCATGGCATGTCCTAAGGTTTCGTTCAACATAGTGTATGGAAAAAAGGTCTCAGCGTTCCTGTTAAGGTACACAAAAATGCACCAGTTAATAACTTTTTAATATCCAATATAACAACTTTCATTTTCATAATTTTTGAAATTGGAATCAAAAGAGCCTTTAGTTACGCTTAAGGAGCAATTGAAATGGAAAAAAAAATAAAGTATCATATAGTTGAATTCTAGTGAATTATGATTAACATGTGCTTAGCAAACACTTAATGATTGGTATTTCAGAGAGTTCAAAAAGTAATAAATAAAAATGTTATGACCGTTACTTCAGCTGAATATGTATGTATTTCATCAGATAAGATTTGCAATTCAATGAAGATTTGTGGCACAATTTGTTACTAATTTATCTTGTATACATGTATATTAAAATATTGATAATTATTAAGATAGAAATGAAAACAATTAAAAGGTATTTGGTAAAATTTAAAAATTCTTCTCAGTTTTTGTAATAAATAATAACAGATTTTACTATTAAATTTATTCAAAAATATTATTATCTATACTATATTATTAAAGCTGAAAGATTAAAAGTTTTGGTCGTCGGTATGGTACTGGGTGAACCATAGAAAAGATCTTGACCGTACAATTTTAAGTGAACCATATAAACAATCTTAACCGTTAAATTTTAATAAAATATAATTTTAAAAGAATATAATCATACATACAATTCTAACACCAGTAGTCCTCCTTTTATGCAAACAACTCATAAAAATTATAATTCTAAAGAATATAAACATTATTTTTATGTAAGAATATAATTCCGTTAATATGATAATATTATATTATATTTAAATTATATTTATGGTACTGGGTGAACCATAGAAAAGATCTTGACCGTCCAATTTTAAGTGAACAATAGAAACAATCTTAACCGTTGAATTTTAATAAAATATAATTTTAAAAGAATATAATCATACATACAATTCTAACACCAGTAGTCCTCCTTTTATGCAAACAACTCATAAATATTATAATTGTAAAGAATATAAACATTACTTTTATGTAAGAATATAATTCCGTTGATATGATAATATTATATTATATTTAAATTATATTCTATATTTTTTATTTTACGAATCACACTTATCCTATAATTTTAATTTAATATATCATTAAAATTTATGATAACATTGAAAGTTTGGTAGTCGGTCGAAATTTGGGCCGGATAATTGATTAATTATTGGGCCAAATTTTAAAATATTAATCTTCTAACTAAAATACAATCTCATATTAATCTTCTAACTAAAATATCTCACGTTAATCTCCTAAGTAAAATACATCTCTATACAAAACAAACAAAAATTATCATATTAAAATATAAATAAATTATATAAAAATATATACATATAATATTAAATAAATTTTAAATTTAAATTATACAAATACAAATAAATTCAAATCATTAAAAAATATTAAAATAAAAATATTAAAAAACTAAAAAAATTCATCCGTGCGGGATATAAGCTAATATATATTATATCTTAGAAGTTAAAATATAATCAAATCCATGTTTATATGCAAAAACAAACAATATTTTAAAATTTGGACTTTGTTTGGCACTATGAAAGGGGGTATACACACCTTACTAGTTGGAACTATAATTAAGCTCTTTTTTAACTACGAAGTATTAGTACTGTTCCTGCATAGTATGCAACCTATTTTTCCAAGCAACAACTCTTGTTAAAACTTCAATGGCAACAGTAAATTATCTTCCCAAAATCAGAATTGTAATGGACACATCATCCAGGCAAGAATGAAATTAGCAGCCATCTTTTTTAGAGACCTAAATATTTTTAACATAATTTTAGGAAAAAATCAATAAACTTTTTAATACACTATGAATAAACCAAGTGCAATCTCATAAATTCCAAATGTATTCACATATATCCGAAATAGCCTACCGACTATATATTCGAATTCGTTCCTCTTGGACCTTGATACAATATGATGTATTTTCCTTATTAGTATATGAACTTATTATTTGAAAAAATAATATATAAGTTAGGACATCCATTTCTTACAAAACTTTTCTTGCTTTGCTTTTAATGTACCATCACAGATCAAACCTAGTCTCTTAAATTTTCAGCGGTTTCGGTTCATATATTTATTTAAATTTAAATTAAGTTTTAGACCAAAGAAAGAACAATGGGGTTTTGAGTGGTTCTTGTAAACGACGTCGTATAATAGTGACCACTTCATCTCCGTCAGACCGTCATCCACAAATTTGCATACACAAGTTCTTTCACTCTGTTTTTCTAGCTAGTAAAAATGTCAAATCTTTTGGGTTTCAACACATCAGTCTCCACTTGTACCAACAACCCATCTAAGCCAAACACAATCTTATCAATCTTTAATGGAGATTTGGCCCCAACCATTCTTACAATACCAATCATGCCCTCTTCATCTCTCATCTTCTTCACCTCCAGACCTCCAAAATTCACCAAAAGTAAGCATTTTTATTCTTTTTTGTGGGCTTGTTTCTATGTTTATCTATTTTTTTTTTAACTTTAGTTAATTTTAGCTACTAAAATGGAAAAAAGTTTTTTTTTGTGCCAGAAATGTTTTCAAGAAAAGTGGGTTGTGTGCAAGTGGAGGAACAAGCTGCTGAGGTGGAAATAGCAGAGGGTTATACTATGACCAAATTTTGTGACAAGATTATTGATTTATTTTTGAATGAGAAGCCTAGGGTCAAAGATTGGAGAAAATATTTGGTATTTAGAGAAGATTGGAACAAGTACAGGGATAGCTTTTATGATCGTTGTCATACGCTTGGAATGTCGCAAACTGATTCTGTTATGAAGCAAAAACTTATAAGTTTGGGAAGAAAAGTAAAGAGGGTATGAAATCTCATTCTTGATCATTTTCTACAAGTTGTTTCTTTGTTTTGAAGATATTGCTTGTTAAATTGGTGCTTCGTAGCTTTGGAACTAAAAGGTGGTCCAAATTGCATTGTATATAATCGGACTCTGCTTTCCAAATCTGATTAGTTTAGCTAATATTGATGCTATTGCTATTGGATATTGATTATAATACATTTAATATATCTTACGGTATGAATAATTACATGTCTTAGTGGATGGATATTTGTCTTGGAGTTGCTAAACTGCAAATGTTAACACACTTTTTCTATAAAACTTGAGGTTTTTTCAACTCATTCATAATTTCAAATTTCTATGGAACTTAGCTTCTGAAATTGATGTTATATATTTTATTGCGAACTTTACAATCTGGCCAAGGTCCAAATTGGCATCCTATGCAACTGGATCCATTTTGAAATCGCATCAGTTTAGCAGATATATTTGTTATTGATACCGACAGTTAATTTTATTTTACAACTGTGTTTTCCCAGTAACACAACATATATATTCCTAACAAACTTGTATATTAAATATCAAAATACAGGGAAATTTATTTTGGAGTTGCTAAAGAGTGGATTAATAAGATGCAACTTTCCCATCAACTTGGTATATTACTCTATAAAATGGGTATATGTACTGGGATAGGAAAAAATTACCTGCATCTATATTTTAATAAAGTATTTGAGAATGAATTTAGAGTGCTGCACTTTTTTTTTCTTTTTCTTTTTGTAGATTTTCCATTTTGTGTTGACCTGGAATTAGTATTGCAGATTGATGATGAAATGGAGAGGCATGCAGAACTTCTTAAAGAGATAGAGGGTAGCCCTTTGGACATAAATGCAATAGTTTCCAAGCGTCGCAAAGATTTCACTGAGGAATTCTTCCGTCACCTCACTTTGCTTTCAGAAACATATGATGGCTTGGAGGATCGTGATGGTAATACATCTTATGCTACTGTACTTAGTGAATGGTTGATTATAACTTACCTGAACTTTTCAGTTTTTGACTTGAATGTGTATTTTTTATAATCAACAAATATATCAGGAAAAAAATATGGATATTGTAATAATATCAGATAACTTTTAACAACTAATCTCGCTCTGTTGTTGAGCAGCTGTGGCCAGACTTGGTGCTAGATGCTTAGCTGCAGTTGGTGCCTATGATAATACAATAGAGATAGTGGACACAATGGATTCTGCGCAGGCCAAATTTGATGATATTCTGAATTCTCCATCAGTTGAGGAGGCATGTGAGAAAATTAATAGCCTTGCAAAGGCAAAAGAACTTGACTCGTCGTTGATTCTCTTAATAAACAGTGCTTGGGCTACAGCAAAAGAGTCTACAACAATGAAAAATGAGGTATGGATGACAGTATATATTACCTAATTATTAATAATATTATTTATAAAAAAAAAGAATAAAAATTTATTAACAATATTTGACTCATTTTGATTTGCAAAATGTTGAAATATGGTATTCTTTTAATCACGATATGCAATATAATATAGGTTATTATCGTTGCTGTCTGATTCTGTAAGCTTATTAAAGTATTCTAAGATATGATATATACATAAGGATATGAAGTTCCCCAATCATGTAAACCATACATTAAGTTAACTTAGGCAAAAGCTCAAGCTAATATGTGGTCGCCTTAAATTATTTACTTTCATAGTCATTTTGACATCTATGTCTCTCACAATTGTATTCATATATTATCTGCTTCACTTCCGTGTTCATGGAGGTACAGCTGTTAAAAAGCAACATGTAAGATGTATAAGAGTGTGTGGAAATTGATCTACATACATGAAATCGAATAAAGGTTGAAATTTGACTCGTCAATGATGATGAAATAAGGCCCTAATTATGTGCCGAAGCAATATCTGGATTTATGCTCTGGCGCTATGTGTATGATAGAAACTATAAGATTTGCAATGCCACATGAATAATCACAAAATTTAAATGACATTCCAATTCATAATATTTCTAAGATATTTCATATAAATAATATAGAACTTATCCACGAAGAAAGATTTTTGCACACCAGTTTAGTTTAGTGATGTCTCTCTTTTTTTCTTATTTATTCCTTACTAATTACTCTCTTACCATTCCGTAATTGGTTATTGGTTCTGTCACAAAAAAACTCAGCACCAGTCTCCATCATAGATACTTTGTTTTCCAGCTACAATTGATAATTGGCCCAATTCCGGGTGCTTTTACACAATATCCTCTCCATGCTAGTAAGCTAGTTGCTCAATTGGCAATTGCCAGGTTCTGTATTTTGAATTCAATATTGATTGTAGGTTAAAGACATTATGTATCGATTGTACCGAGCCACAAAGAGTAGTCTAAAGAGCATTGAGCCGAAAGAAATTAAGCTGCTCAAGTATTTGCTGAATATCACAGATCCCGAGGAGCGATTCTCTGCATTGGCTACCGCTTTTTGCCCTGGAGATGACCATGAGGCAAGAGATTCGAAAGCTGTATACACGTATTGGAACTCACTCTATGCTGGTTATTATCTTTCATTTGCAACAATGACCTTCAAGTCATCTTTATAGACCTCCTCATTATATGTTTTTGTGCAACAGAACTCCCAAGGAGCTGCACAAGTGGATCAAGATTATGCTGGACGCACACCACCTTCATAAAGAAGATACTGAGATCAGGGAAGCCAAGCAAATGACCCCACCTATGGTTATTCAAAGGTTATATATCCTCAAAGAAACAATTGAAGAGGAATACTTTGAGCAAAATGTTAACAAAGAAAACAAAACAGAAAATTCGGAGGAATTGTTGTAGTTAATCAAGTGTAGGTTTTATCATCATCATGCCTTTATACCCTCTGGATTATCTGGTGATCTCTTCATTGTCGGCTTTGGCTTTTGCTTGCCTCCGTGAAGGTGAAGATTAGACCTCAATGCGTGTCAGGGTCATGATATCCTTGTTACTCTCTGGTAAGGTCTTTAGTGTTCCAAGTTTCCTACATTGGCACCTACCATTTTGTCTGCTTACAGTTTTATAAACTTGGTATTAGCAATATGTATATGTAGGCAATTCTAAATATTATTGCCGGCCTTTAAACAATTGTTTAAACGAAATGTAAGGTGTCATGCGACGGTAGTACTGCTTATTTACAGTGTCTTTCCGAGTTTGAGGAGTAACAAAGCTCTTTTGCTTACAAAATATTACTACTGATTACAATGACATAAGATTTGCAAATGCACCAAATTATCAAGTTTTCCTAACGATAGTATACGAAGGTAAATTGTGAAGAATCGTGCATGATAAAATCTTGGTCGGTATATAAATTATTTGATTTTTTTCCTTTTCACATTCAAATTCAAAGTAATATTGAATTTAGAATAATTTTAAAGTTAAGAAAATTGAACGTATATATAATTTTTATGTATATATAAATACTAAATGTTTGAAAAAATAAAACCTAAACATTATCATAGAAAAATAAAATTAAAACATTATCATAGATAAAAATAAGTTATATGTCCCTAAAATACTGGTAAAAAATTAAGGGTCTATTTTATGTAAATTTTTGTAAAAATTTCAAATATACAATTTATTTTACAGTTTAAATTCAATTTTATTATTTTTTTTTACTTGACAGAATGATAGTATATATAAAAAAACAGGATATCATGGATACCCGTTAATAATTGAATGGTATCATTGACAAAATTCAGGGGTGTCATATAGAATATCCCAAAATCAAATAATTAAGATTATATATTTTCTATGTACATCTGCATAAAATCTAGAAGCCAATGCTATTGTTTATTTTTTTTAATAAATTTTGTTTTAAAAAAGGTCTGACTTTGAGATTGAGAAACGGAAAAGAAAGAGAAAGTAAAATTTGGAAACGGGAATGGGCCCACTAACCAACCCCTTGCCCAAGCAAGCAAACCCCTAGAACCCTCACAGCCTCTCCCTTAAACCCTTCCGATACATTACATTTTTTTGTCCCCCCCTCCCCACCCCACACACACACAAACACCACAATTTTAGAGGAGGAGAAGGCATGGCCACGTCAATCCTCTTGCGATCTCTCAGGCGTCGAGAGCTTCATACCTGTTATACATCGGTAACTCTCTAAACAAATTCACATCTGTTTTTCAATTTTATTGTTAGATTCGTATACTTTTTATGAATATTGTTTTTTTTAATGAATCTTGTTTTTTTATATACCGGATCTCGCTGTTTTGTAGTGCGTAATTTATCGCTCAAACTTTTTGAATATTTAGTTATTTACTCGTTAATTTTAAGCTTCAGTAGTCCTTGTTTAACTCTTTTGATGCTCAGATTACTGGAACCGCCAAGTCACCTGTAGCCACTCGGCCTTTTGCTAATAAATTGACAAATTTTGCACGATACTTTAGGTAATTTAGTGGTTCTTTTACATCTTCTAGCTTTGAAACTTTTATTTGCTGCGTCAATTGTGTAGGTATGATTGTTTTTATAAATTTTGGCTTTTCAGCTCTAAACCACTTGGAAATGAGGTTATTGGTGTTGATCTGGGAACAACAAACTCGTGTGTTTCGATTATGGAAGGAAAGGTCAGTTTTTATATATGTTTTTTTTTAATTATTGTTAATTCTCAGTTAATATCGCGTCTCTTAAAAAAATTGTTGTAAATGTTTTGTGTTTTCTGTAGTCTCCTAAAGTGATTGAGAACTCGGAAGGAGCAAGAACCACACCTTCCATTGTGGCTTTCAATAACAGAGAGGAGCTATTGGTTGGCACTACTGCTAAGCGTCAGGCTGTGACTAATCCAACTAATACAATTTTTGGAACTAAACGATTGATAGGGAGACGTTTTGATGATCCTCAGACACAAAAGGAAATGAAGATGGTACCGTATAAAATTGTCAAAGCTCCAAATGGAGATGCCTGGGTTGAGATGAATGGAAAGCAGTATTCCCCAAGTCAGATCGGAGCATTTGTGCTTACTAAGATGAAGGAAACTGCAGAGGCTTATCTTAATAAGAGTGTGAGTAAGGCTGTAGTCACTGTTCCAGCCTATTTTAACGATGCACAAAGACAAGCAACTAAAGATGCTGGGAAAATAGCTGGCCTAGAGGTGCTAAGAATCATTAATGAACCAACTGCTGCAGCACTTTCATATGGGTTGGACAACAAAGAAGGTACCGTCGCAGTCTTTGATCTTGGAGGTGGAACTTTTGATGTTTCTATTCTAGAAATATCTGGAGGTGTATTTGAGGTACAGCTTTATTTACTTAACAGGGTTTTGATAATCTTTCTGAACTCTGAAGTAGCAATTAATAGTCAGCAATACATTTGACAGGTAAAAGCAACAAATGGGGACACATTTCTCGGTGGTGAGGATTTTGACAATACGCTACTAGATTTCTTGGTTAACGAGTTTAAGAGAACAGACAAGGTTGATCTATCGAAGGATAAGCTTGCTCTGCAAAGGCTTCGTGAAGCAGCCGAGAAGGCTAAAATTGAACTTTCATCAACATCACAAACTGAGATTAATCTTCCATTTATAACTGCTGATAGTTCTGGTGCAAAACATCTAACTATACAATTAACCAGATCAAAGTTTGAGACCTTGGTAGGTCACTTGATTGAGAGGACCCAAATCCCTTGTAAGAACTGTCTAAAGGATGCTGGCGTCTCAACAAAGGAGATTGATGAAGTCCTGCTTGTTGGAGGAATGACCAGGGTTCCAAAGGTTCAAGAAGTTGTTGCTCAAATATTTGGGAAGACTCCAAGCAGGGGTATTAATCCCGACGAGGCAGTTGCAATGGGGGCTGCTATTCAGGGTGGTATACTCCGAGGAGATGTGAAAGAGCTCCTTTTGTTGGATGTAACTCCACTATCACTTGGTCTTGAAACGCTTGGTGGCATCTTCACCAAATTGATCAACAGAAATACAACAATACCAACAAAGAAGTCTCAGGTCAGTTCGTTGCTTTTTAATATGTCATGCTAGGCAAATAATAGTTAACCAGAGGTGTGTACTCTGGGCTAAAAGATGTTTGCTTAGGTACTTTTCATGCTTTCAATTGTAGAAGATTATACCTAAATATGCATTATATATTACATATATACACAACAAAAAACTTGTCTATGCAATCATGGTATGCATATGGTTTGTTGGTTAAATGAAGCTGCTTTGCTATGTTATGGACTCATGACTTCTAGGTTGAGCTTTTGAGCATTGAACTGTTTCTTTGCTGGTTTAAGTTGTTTGTTACCTATGTACTTTAGAATAGAGAGCATTTTGATCACCCACACCTATATGGCGGGGATGTGACTCCCTATAAACTAAAAGATAGAACTTGGGTGGATGAACCGCAGAACACCCACCACCCCAAGGGTTTCCCAACTGTAGAAGCGATAAAAGTAATGGATCACAACCCATAAAAGAGACCCAAATCAATATTGATATCAAAATAACTTTATATTAATCAAGTTGTGGGGATTACAATACTTTATATTCTCAACTTGTTCAACCTCCTCGATTGAATCTTCTATATATGTGTCTTCAACATGCTCGATTTCCATTGTAATTCCATCCCCTTTGACTATTGTCGCATTCTCCAAATGTATAAGACGTTGAAGTTGAGATTTAAGAGCCTTGAAAATCCTCTCTTTTCTCTCCGATGGACGTTAATAACTTTCTTTGCTCAACAACTCAAATTTATACTTCTCTTTCAACCTTTCAAGTTCATCATATTGATTATCTAACTCCTTCAATGTAAGTTGATACTAAACAACTTGTGTGACAATAGCATTCATAAACTTCATAGTGTAACTAATTACATTCTTTGTCAAGAAAATAATTATTATTTTCCAAACTCTCATTTTGATGTTTAAGTACACAGACATGTCTTAAATCATGACACAAGTGCAAGTTTTCTGATGTTAAAAGTGACCAAACTGTCAAAAATCGAGAGATATAGGAGCTTATCTGACAAATTCTGGAAGTTGAAGGGTCTGAATTGTTTGAATTCAGAAGTTACAGGGCATGAACAGTGAAAACTCTGGAGTTTAGGGGCTGACCAGTGAAAATTCTGAATTTCGGGGACTGGTTTTAGTTTTTCTGGAAATCAAAGGACTGATTTATAGAAATTATAGTAACTGAGGTACCAAACTGTAGTCTTACAAAAATATGTAAAGATGAAGATTATGGTTACCCTTTGTTATAGCAGCCTCCGTTCCAGTCTTCAGTTTTCAAGCTTGTTCTTCTCTTCTTTTTTTCCTTCTCTTCTTCGGCCTCAGATTTGTCTTCGACTACTTTGTTATAGCAGCCTCCGTTTCGATTGTAAACAGTGACTTTTCCGGCAGTGGACATGAATAGTAATCCGGTTAAACCCGCTGAACAGTTTTTTTAAATTATTTTTATAACAAAATCCAAGATCTCCCAACAACAATCAAAATTGATGGAGAAACCTAAACTCTTGATACCATTTGATGCAAGACAGAACTCTAAAACAACGATTTATAAACACAAAAATAATAATAAGATATGCTTGGACATCACTGAGTCTAGTAGTCCTTAGATTTCCACTCAAGAATTAGTTGAGATATCATTTCCCTATATGCACTCATTGTATAGGTAGTTTGCTGCTCTTTGCTTTGAAATTTAGATGATAAATGCTGGATAATTCACTTACATTATTCCCCCGGTGCATGTATATACTAGGTCTTCTCTACAGCAGCTGACAACCAGACACAAGTTGGAATTAGAGTTCTCCAGGGTGAGCGTCAAATGGCTTCTGATAACAAGCTTCTTGGAGAATTTGAACTCTCGGATATAAGGCCTGCACCTAGGGGATTGCCACAAATTGAAGTGACATTTGACATTGATGCCAATGGTATTGTTACTGTTTCTGCAAAGGATAAGGCGACTGGAAAAGAGCAGCAGATTACTATAAAATCATCTGGAGGGCTTTCTGATGAAGAAATTCTGAATATGGTCAGGGAAGCAGATATACATGCTCAAAAAGATCAGGAGAGGAAAGAACTGATTGACCTCAGAAACAGTGCTGACACAAGTATATACAGCATTGAAAAGAGTTTAAGCGAGTACAAGGATAAGATTCCATCGGAGGTGGTTACAGAGATTGAGACTGCTGTGTCGAGCTTAAGGACAGCAATAGGAGGTGAAGATGCCGAGGAGATCAAGTCAAAGCTCGATGCTGCAAAAAAAGCCGTTTCAAAGATTGGAGAGCATATGAACAAAAGCTCCGGCGAGGATGCCTCTGGAGGGTCTCAGGGTGGAGAGCAGCCTCCTGAAGCAGAGTATGAGGAGGCAGCAAGGAAATAGAAGAGAATGAGATTGTTCATTTATTTTTAATGTTACAACATTGGTAATTCAAAGATGCTTATAATTTTTACGATTAATTGCTTGGGGAGATAGTCATTGAAATTTGAAGCTACTCTAAGCCTTCCCCAATTGTAACCGTTACTTTTCTCTAGTTACACTATTATCGTTCAATCTTGAATGCCTGTGTTAAGTTGACTTCACAATCACAATTACCAATAATAAATTTGTTCACTGATCTCTTCCAAGTTAACTGGTAGGCTTTAGCTTCAAATATATATGTATATGTAATCCAACAATATCTACATACGCTTTGGTCACCCCGAGTCCCACCACGTAGTGTACAATACGTACTGCACAAGAACTAGTACTTATTTCATGGGATGTATAGATAAGTTTCAACATTGAACTTGTACTGCCTTGGTAGTACAATAATATAGTTATCCTTTGATCAGTTAAACTATCTTATATTTTCTTGCACGCAAAAGCATTTGGTGTAATGTCCAATCTACCATCGCTTGCAACCAATATAAATAAAAATATTTCTATTAGTATTACAATTATTATATTATATTTACCAACGTCATAAATTAGTTACAGTATTAGGAAGGGGTATTTTTGTCATAAAAGTATAACTGTAGTACTACATTCCGTACAATACATACAAAATCCGTAAATACATTACAGTATTACACAGTATCTTGACTAGGAGAGACAGAGACTTCGCCATATAATTAATATACATACAATACATGAATACATAATTGTGTATAAAAACCAGCAAGAAGACGCAAGATTTTGATAGAGAAATCTAAAAATCAAACACCCAGAAGCCTATACAAACGATCAAGTCCACTCTGATGATCACCTGATCAGCTTCTTTTTGATCGCCTGAACTAATAATATTTTCTTGGTAAGAATCAAGATTCCTTTTTTTTTTTTAATCTAGTATTATTGTTTCAATTTCCACGTTGATAATATAAATTTTTTAACTAGTTTGTGCAAAGGGAAGGTTATTTATATAGGCAAGTGGTAGTGAAATATTGATATGGACAAGGAACAGGAGATAGAGTGGAGCAAAGCTCAGAAGATTGTTATTAGTGAAGATCTTGTGGCTACTGCTAAACACCAGCTTCAGTTTCTTGCATCTGTTGATCGTAATCGTTGGCTTTATAACAAGGGTCCTGCACTACAAAGATCCATATTTAGGTATTTATGTTTATTGTTTTTAATTGGTAAAGGTTGTTTCTACTTGTTGTTTTAAGGTACTAAATATGGCATGTATTGATTGAGTTGTTAGTTTCTGGTTTTAAGTTATAATGACCGTAAGCTCCTGTTGGTCGGAGAGAATGGAATGAATAATTGTGAATAAAATTTGAGGCAAAAGAAATTATGTAGGTAGTACAAATTTTGGATGACGAGGTCCATGAATTGTCAAATTCATGGGTTTGGGTTTGGGTTTGAGTTTGAGTGTGAGCTCTACTATGATTCGGTAGGAATGGAATGGAGGAAGGAATGAGAAATTGAGAAATTACTAATTTACTCTTTTTGTACTTTTTGAATCCCATCCTTTAAGTCAATTAATTGATAAATTAGAAGTTAACAAACCGAGGAAACAATTACCATAATTTATTTATAAGTCATAAGTTACTACTTTGGCTAAACAAACTCGTAAGACTACTGTTTGTGCTATGCATTTTTACCAGTGCTTGCCTTGCATGTAAACTTATTATAATTAAATTTCAGGTATAATGCGTGTTGGCTTCCACTGCTCGCTAAAAATTCAGAGTCCGGGTTCTCTAAAGGACCTTTGGTTGTTCCTCTTGATTGTGAATGGGTTTGGCACTGCCACAGGCTTAATCCAGTATGCTTCTACACTGTACATGGTTGTTCTTTGATTTAATTCAAACATATTATTTAGGGACTGAAAGATGTGATTCTTTGTTTCTTCTTCAGGTAAGGTATATATCTGATTGCAAAAAGTTTTATGGAAGGATTCTTGATAATTGCAATGTTGTGTCATCGATTGAAGGGATTTTGGGAAGAGAGACGGAGGAGATTTGGGAAAGGTTGTACCCAGATGAGCCCTATAGCTTTGACCCCAATACATCTTGCTGGGATGAAACATCAGAAAAAGCAGTCGATGCCGAAAAGCACACCACATATGATCTTGTTTCAGCTATTGAGAGACAGAGTCCATTCTTCTACCAGGTAATATAGAAAGTGATCGTGTTAATCTATATTCAATTTCACAGTGCAGGACACAGAAACTCTACATTGTTCATACAATTTTGACCTCCGCGCATCATGTATGTTTGCGAATTGTGTTCGACTCTGTTGCTATAGAATTGTATGCATTTTTGGGCTGTCTAGTTATTGCCTTCATGCCAGCAGTTCTAACAAAATCAAAGAAGTTCTAGAAATTTGATCAAATGCTCTGACAGATCCTTTACCAAATTATATTATATAGGAATAGCATTTTTCTTGCTTTCTATAATGATCAAGTGTAGTCCATGCAGAGCTTCTGTTCAGCTTCTTGGTTCTGTAATTTTAAGGATTCTGACAAGTCTGTTTTTCTTAAACTGAAGAACCTATCTTGGATTTTAGCATTTGAGTAACAGAGAGTCAGAGACTTCAATTTATTTTACATTGCAAATAGATGCTACTTAATATTAATTGTAGTTACTTCTTGAAGCTATTCTTTTAATTTGAACCAATTTTACTCATTTACATTTGAAGCCATTCTGATAGGAATCAACTTACTGAAACATTTCATGTGTATTGTACTCTATATCATCTTTCTAACTAGTATGTTTACTAGGTTTCCAGACCTCATATGAAGAATAATCTATTTCTTGAGGGAGCTGTGGCCAGATATAAAGGTTTTCTGCATTTAATTAAGAAAAACAGAGAGCATATGCTTAAACGCTTCTGTGTTCCTACCTACGACATTGACCTGATCTGGCATTCTCACCAGTTGCACCCAGTGTCTTACTGCAAAGACCTGGTTAAACTTATTGGGAAGGTTTTGGAACATGACGACACAGACTCAGACAGAACAAAAGGGCAAAAGCTGGATGTTGGTTTTTCTGAAACTACAAGCCAGTGGGAGCAGACATTTAGCTCTAGATATTGGAGAGCAGGCTCAATGTACAGAGGCGCTGCTCCATCTCCTCTAGTAACCATTCCATTTGTGTCAAAATCTGTGACCAATAAAATAATTTCTACCGATGAGCAGCAACAAATCATACGTCTTCCTGAGTTGGAGTCTGTAGAGGTAAACTCTTATCCAAATTCATACTTCCATGTGTGCTCTTTCTCTGGTATTCCGGTGATAGGAACTGAACCTTCTGATAAATATTTGCCATGCAGCTGCATATAAGGATTTGATAACATATTAACTAGATAGATACTCTCCAATCTCCATTTGCAAAAGAATGGCACTGGTAGAAAAAGTGTGTGGGATATACCACTATGCTTAAATTAGCAACATATTTAGCTTTGTCTTCTATATTTTTTTCAAGAATTCAGCTTCAGTGTTTCCAAAAATCATTTTCTAGGCTTAAGTCTCAACTTCCAATTGTTTTCTTGAGCTGAATTCATTTTTTCGTCAGTAACTTTACCAACCATAGTAGCTCTTTCAGAGAGCAGCAAAAAAAAATATGTCACAACCTGCATGCCCCCAATCCTGTTTTTAGTTTACTGGACAAACTTTCTAAATAATCATTTATTAAGACCACTTTTAGGGTTGGACATATTGAATTTGCAGAAGTAGAAATAGTAATAAGATTGACATGTTCTATAACTCATTATGGGCATGTTATTGGTGATTAGGGCACTCAAGAGCAGATCAAATGGCTTCGATCACCGTTTTTTTAATCTTTATATATACTATATATGAGAATGTTTCTAGTATCAGTATAATCTGTAACAAAACGAACTATAATTCTTATTATATCTGAAGGTCATGCTGGAGTTTGTCGAGATAAAAAACTTACCTGAGGGACTCAAGGGAAGCGTCTACGTCTCTTTTAGCAAGACACAGCCAGATGTAATATTTAACACGAAGAGGAAACTCAATATTTATTCTGAATATGGGGAGAAACAAGTTGCTTTATTCAATTGTCAACCAACAGGGAACTTGCTTTTTGAAGTTTTTGTTCACTCAAATTCCAACTTACCGAAATCAAAACCCAAAGCTTTAGGTTCCACTACTATCTCACTGGAAGATTATCTTGTTCCTGTTTCAAGTCTCTCAGTGGAAAAATGGTTGGAGGTGGTTCCTTTCTCTAACCCTGTCAATTCAAATCCAATCTGTATCAGAGCAGCCATATCATTTAATATTCCAAGCCCGGCAACACGTGAGCTTCACATGGTTCGTTCTCGTCCATTTTTGAAGGGATCTTGTTTTTCCCCTCTTCCAGAAGTTAAATTTGCTGAGAGTTGGACACACATCACCGATGAAACTGGCAATGAGCTCATTAGCCTTCAAATGAGGTATTCATATATTTATATTCCCTTTAATAAATATATGTGTTTCAAGTTTAATTTGATGAACTTCTGTGAACTACATTTACTATATTGTCATAACATAGATAGGTGCAAGTTTCGTATCACACAACCTTTAAGAAGTTAAGTTGTGAAACTTTACATATTATGGTAACCGTATTTTCTATATAACTTTGAGATTTTAGAAAAAATTAACCTTCTTGGAGGGATGATTCAGTTTATCATGTTGTTATTGCATTAGCAGTCCCCGAAAACTATTTGATTACCTGCATTATTCGCTGTTGTTACCGGTTAAGACTATGTAGAAGACAAACTACTCTTGATTTTTGGTCTCTCGTGCACTACAGGGACAATAGAAAGTTGAAGAAGCCAAATGATGAATTTCCTAAAAAAGAGGTGATTGGCATCACTGAGTCAGGCGAAATGCGCACTCTTGCAAAGTTGGTGGGAACAAAGTGGTCTTTCATAGACTCTTCATGGTCTGTTCGACTTCTTACTAATGCTGATATTAGTGTTCCCTTTTTTGAGCTTACAGGCCACCATACGGTAAGCATATCTTGTTTTTTCATGCGAGTCAACTAAATACATATTGTTATTCTCAATCGCACATAAGTTATTCTACTCCCTTGTTTTTGTAAAAAGATAGTTAAGGACTCTTGCTTATTTATGTTACCGTCCAGAACTTACTTGAAGGATTTTTCGGGTTGCTTATAAGCAGTCAAATCTACTTGATCAATTTTGAATAACAAAATATTTGGCAAACATGTTGAAACAGCTTGTAATTGGTTTTATGATATAGTTAGGAAGTTGGAGCCAAGATTTTTGTCATTATGGCTGTGTTTTGTTTCATGGTAGTACTAATCCCTGGACTTTCTGTTTATTTATTACATAGGGAGAGAGTGGGATCACATAGTTCCCAAAAATTAACTAGAAAGTGTTAGAAGATATTCAGTAAAATTTGTTTCCACATCTTGTCTTGGGGGATTATTTTAAAGTCCAAGTATATCATAAAGTGCTAATTGTAAATAGTCGAAGATTAGTCCTGGCAAGCAAAAATAAAATTTTAAGTAGCAGGGAAAAAAATCTTAAAATTTCTTTTCTACTGTATGAAGTACGTATCTTAATTTGTTTTCATAACCAAACAACAGTTCTTAGAACTCCATATAATCAGAAGTACTAATCATCACCAGGAATCTTTACTTGAAAACAATCATAATTGAGAGATCAGTAATTTAAATGCACCTTAAGTTAGTTGTCAACCATGATCATATACGCGAAGATATTTTGCTGCTACAAATATTATTATCTTATCTTGGAACAGGTGAGATATTTCCCTGGCAGAAAGCTGGAATATGAACCGAAGCACTGCGAGAAGAGTAGAAGTGACCAAGATTTTCTAACAGCAGTTGAATTCTCTGCAGAAGACCCATATGGGAGGGCAGTGGCGTTGTTTGACTTAAAATCTGGAATTTATAAGGTAAAAATCTCATATTTAAACTATACCCGAGAGCCGAGATTTTACCATATTCTGTTAGTTGTGACCAAATGAAAATTTTTTGTCTCTTATATGTTAGGTGCAAGAAGATTGGTTAGTGATCCCTGGTATTATACCGGGTTTCATATATTCTGAAACTCTGAGAAAGAAGGGGTATAGTGGCCTTGCTAATTTTGCTAGTGAAAATATTGAGGAAGGTGTTTTAATTCAAAGAGTCGATGAGTGCCATGAAAAAGAACAAAAAAAAGACTTCATCATTGAGGAAAAAGAAGTGGGGTTGAGCGCTGAAGATGCTAAAGATAATTCTGTGGTTCCTTTAACTGGAGGATGTGGAAGCTGTGGCGGTGAATGCGGTAATGTGACAAGGCCTGTGGATTCTGGTGGATGTGGTAGTGGTTGTGGAGGTGAATGTGGAAATATGGTAAAGAGTGGTGGCTGTGGAGGCTGTGGCGGCAGCGGTGGCTGTGGAGGTGAATGTGGAAATATGATAAAGAGTGGGGGTTGTGGAGGCTGTGGAGGTGAATGTGGAAATATGGTGAAGAGTGGTGGTTGCGGAGGTGGTTGTGGAAGTGGTTGCGGAGGTGGTTGTGGAGGTTGCGGTGGAGGTATGTTGAAGAGTGGCAGTTGTGGTGGCTGTGGTGGTGGTGGATGTGGAGATAAACTAGCAGCTGGCAGTGTCAATGGCAATGAAGCAGACATGCAGGAATGTGAAGCAATAACAGCATAATATGTTGTGTACTTTAAACAGCTTGCCAGGGGCATGCTATGTCTCTGAAGAGCTGCGATTGTGAAAAGTTGTTGATTCTTGGTGTGTCAATCTATACACCAAGGGAAATCCATGTCTAATAATGAATCAATGTGCTAGTCTGTGTTCAAGTCTACCGTTTACCATCTTTTGGTGTTGTATTATTCTTCTAATCTGCTCTATGTTGGAGAACATTTCCAATCTTTCACTGTTGCAAGTGTTTTTAAATAAATTGTTTTGCAACTTTCCATTGCAAGATGATCTCTTAAATATTATAATACTGGTTTCTGTTTATTTATTGCTTACAGATTATTCTCACATTTTTTATAGAAGTATTCAGGTAGATGGTAATTAATATAACTTCTCAGTTTTCATGCTGGTGTAAAAGGTAAAAATGTGTGTGAACTTGTAGCTTAAATTCAACCTCAATTCCAATATAATTCCATTTTGTTGTTTGGTTTTTTTATAAAAAAGAAAGAGATAGAGATAGCAGTTTGGAAGTGGTCCTATTGTCTTTGCATACCAGCAAAAGTGGGTTGATACATATCTCTGGAATCATCTCAGTGGTTCAAATTTGAACTGCTTTTTTGACTCATCTTCAGTCCATTCAATCTTCAGTGCTTGCATCATTATATATATAATATTCTCAATGCACATAAACATATTACATACATTGTTTATTTACCAATTCGGATCATCAAGAGATAAATTGAGAAAATTTAACTGCCATAGAAACCACATGGTAGATCCACTATGAATACTATCATATCTTAAGCTTCTGCAAATATTTAGGAAAATTCCAGCATGATTTTTCAGTGGGATCATTATATAATTTTTGTCTTCCAGTCCTGAATTTTTATTTTAAATTTTCAGCACCTTTTTATGCTATTGATAACCAAACTTTTTCGCCTCTTTCGATAAAATTGCCCAAACTTGTTAAACTATATGAATAATAGTAGTATGTAATTGTATATTTGGTTTGGAATCCCTTTTGCTTTTTATGCTGCTAAATTTTCTGATTTGATTCCGTGAATTAGATGCTTGATACAGTTTCTGTTTGATACCAATTCATCTCTTTAATCTGTGTGGATTTAGATGTCCTTTTCTCACTAATCATAATGTTAATCTCACATCACTGATGACAATCTGATTGCAGGAACATCAGTAAGTTTGTTTCTATCTTTCATCTCTCTGTGTCAAAACTTAAAAGATTTGTCTTGTGCCATCTCCTTGGCTAATAAGCTTGTGTGTGTGTGTGTGTGTGTGTGTGTGTGTGTGTATTTTTACTTCTTTAGTCAGGTTCTCAGATTTTATACTAGAAATCTTTCACACCCCAGGTCATCATATTCCATGGATCACTGACGGAAGCTTGACTATTCATCAGAAGTCCTGACAGGGATTTGGGTTGTTTCTGACATGATTATAAACGAAGGTAACTTTTTCGTCTTGTGTTCAATATCTAAATCCAGTGATTGCAATTGGACATGACTCTAATCTTGGATGCCAGATCAATTTTGTGGATCTATATGACTATATGAACAAGTTGTCTACCTTAGTAATCACATGTCATAATGTTTATTGAAATTTAAAGATGATGGATTAGTCAAGTCATGAATTGTATTAATACATTTGAAATATGCAAATTTTGTTACTAAAAGCTCTTTTTTGCCAGTGAAGAGTACAACAGATTAAGGGAGTCAGAGAGATGCTATCTCATCATGTTTACAGTATATGTCTTGTTTTGTGTTGCACACTGAATATTTGCATCCAGAATGTTAGAAGATGTATATAACATTAGATTTACATTGCATTAGGACTTCACTTGCACCTGTATTTTGTTCCCCTTTGGTATTCTTGTATGAATGAATTACATTGCATTAGTACTTCAATAGGACTTTGACTTGCACCTGTTATTTGTCCCCCTCCGGTAAATCTTGTACCGAGTTTGTTACCAGGGATGTCAAAATCTTATAATGTTAGTTGTATCTTGAACTATGGCAACCTATCACGATATGTGACACTTTTAACACGAGCCTTCATCTGTGTTTACATAGGAAATCTGTAATGCCACTACTAGTACTAGGTGAAGCCGTTAAGTGAATTGTTAAAATATTCTCTGTAGGAGGCCATCTTATGCCATTGATTTTTGTTCCAAATGGTATTTTGGTTGAAGCCTACACCCACAAGACCATATGCAATTCATATGGTTATCATCGTGACTGGGAGCTCAAATTTCTCTCAGCTTTTCTCACTCTTAAACCGGGCACGTACTTGTCTTATCTTCTCTTTAAACTTTCATTATTTCTGCAGTTAATTTTGAGATTTCCTTCCAAAGTCAAAACAAACAATAACAACAGCCATAGAGAGTGGGAATTAAAGAGTGCGAGTAGTCAAGTGCCACCAAGTATGAAAGACTTGATATATTTCATATTTCATTTGAATACTAGTAATACTCTGTACATCTTCTCTGCCATGCTATCCCTCGACCCACTATCCCTCGACCCACTAAGCAAAATCATGTATGATAATCATAATCATACAAGCAATCACTCCCAACACTTGCCCTTTACTACTATTAAGCCATGCCCCTCAACTACAATATCAATGTCTGCCTACCATGTTTCTCAGTTGTTCTACAGTTTACCTACCTACCACCTATCACTCTATCAACTACCAAATCTTTGTTCCTAGTCAGTTCTTTTTACACTAATTAACTTCAGATACCCAAAATCAACCATATGCCTTGAGGAGCTCCTATTCGCCGGGATGATAATTTCTTAGGTGGCTTCTTGTGACTGTACACTTTCCCCAGACTCACTCCCAGAAGAGCTATCAGAATCTGCTTCCACGCACAAACAAACATGATTTGCACATTACAACAAACCCCTCTTCTCAAGTACAAGAAACAACGGAGTTGCAAAACATATATCGATAAATTGCATTCCTTACCGCTTGAAGAGTCGGTCCCAGAACTTGAACTACTGGAATTGCTTGATCTGACATTGCTAGCAGGACTTGGAGCATCTCTTTCAATCTCTATTGGAGGGTAATCAATCATTGGTATCTCATCGCCAATGTCAATGTCCTCCTCTACCTTCAGCATTGTTGGAACTACTGCTGGTCCTTCCATCATCGCAATTGGGGACTGCTATATACAAAGTACATAAGCCAAACAATAATAACATAGGGTTTACATTATTTGAAATAGGCTACCGTTTACTGTCATGAGTTATAACCTTATCGTTGTCCAAGTTGGAAGCTAATTGATTCACTAGCTCTTCTTTCTTCATCCTATTTTGAGCAGCTTTTTTGTGAAGCCTCACAAATTTCTCCAAATCCCACATAGTCTCACTGTCAAGAACATGAACATTGAGCTCAATTTCCCCATCCCTACCCGGTGAAGCCAATTCAGAATTCCGCTTTGCCACAATCTGCAAAATCTCAGTTAAAAATTCCCCAGCCAAGTCCTGTAAGATAAGGCCCAACTTCTCCCTTTCCCTGTCACTCATTTCCCTTGTGCTTGGTGCATTAGGCTTCACATCAGGCACTGTCTTCTGCTGCACACTCAAAGACTTCTTAACAACATCTTTACAAACTTTCGTAGCCAATGCCTGGACTGGTGGCAAAGAATGCACTTGCACAGGCTTTTCCGTGTTCACCTCAGACGACACTATCTGTGCTTCTGCCAACTGAGGCAAAGGCTTACTATAATTATGTTGTGCAACAATAATTCGCTGCCTTTCAGCCTCAAACTTATGAAAAGCCGGAACAAACATTTCATCAAACAGATTAAGCAGAATACTCGCCATAGTATGGGCATCATCTCCTTTGGGATTATACGTCATAGCATTATCGAAAATCAATCTCACATCAGAAGCAAACTCAAGTGGCGTTTCATAAAAATTCTTACCAAGCCTGGTTTTCACCGTACCCAGATCCATTGGATGCTTAATTACTTGATGATAATTATGAAGCCCTAAAGCAACCACATCCACCGGCTTATTAAACACCCAACCATGCTTATGTTTCATCAATTTGGTCAGTATCTGACCACATTTCCTCATCATTGCTGTCTCAAGCTTCCGTGTGGCTGTCGAATTCAAAACCGCAGGCCTCTTAATTTCTCGGTTCGCAGACACCGGCATTGTTCTCTTTTGCCCTAACATCTTCCCACTCTTCTTCCCCGGACCGCCTTTCTTAGCAGGCGTAATAGAATTGTTGTTGCGGTTAGATCCCAACTCTGATTCGCGTGACTCAATTTCGTGAATGACACCCCTGACTCGTGCAAGATCCGAGACAAGCCGAGTCTTGAGCTCCTTCAACTCACTCCTCGAATACGAGTCCAGATGGAAGATTACGTGACCGTCACGTGACGACTCCTTCTCCACAATGCAACAATCCGACGAAACATCCACCGCCGGAACTGAGTATCGCGGCGGCGCCACGTCACTCTGCCGTACATAACCTCGATTACAAACATTTTGAACATACCTGCTAGGGCTAGGGTTAGGGTTTTGCTTAATAAGCCGGCCAATGCCGGCGGAGTTGTAAGTAGAGTTAGGGTTAGGGTTTATGGCATTGTAACTCGTGCTGTGATGTGTGTAATTCCTCCATTGCCCCTCGTGTACGCCTGGTAAAACTGCTGACGTCATCCGTCAGATTTTTTGAAGATCCAGCGAGTATTGATTGAAAACTCGCCGGCGGAGAAAATAAGAAATCGAAGAGATGAGGCGAGGGTTTCAGAGTTGTATTTATAACGTATATATATATATATATATACAACTCTTTTGGTGATGAATTTGTGATGGCAACACCGCCTTCTTAAAGAGAATCAGATCTGCCCGTATACGTTTCGGGCAATTTCTTATCCGCTGATTTGACTTTTCAACGGTTGAGATTCATTTATTGGGCTTCAGAGGTTACTGACCGGCAATCTGTAACGGACGGTGGGGATGTGGGCTTGGGGACACGTGGTTACTTTGATGGACGTAGATTAGGGATCAACGTTTTTTTATTTATTTTTTTGATCACCGGATAAACGTTTTTTTAGGGTATTAAAATTGTAGTCAAGTGAGGCTTTATTGTGTAGGATAAGAATTTTTGCGTAAATCCAACCCTGTATCGAATAGTACAAAATTGAAATTATTATATTGGTAATGATTTGGTGTTTGTATTTGACTTTGTTTATTTAGAGCATAACTGAGTAAATTTAAAAATTATTTATAATTTTAAGTTACTTAACAAAAAAGCCTCACTCAATTTTATAATTTAGAGCTCACTTTATTGTGTAGATTTTATATTAAATATTTATTTGGGTAATTTTATGATTATATATAATTTATGAATTATTAAAAGTAAATTTTATAAGCTATGTGAAATGGATGGATTTAATAGGTTTGATTTTTGTACCTTGTTCATCTTCATTTAATAGGTTTGATTTTATACCTCATAAATAAAAAAATATATTTTTACAAAAAAAATACGCTAAAAGATGACAGCAATCAAGGGCAAACCCATAGCCTAGGATATGGGTGTCGATGTACCCACTCAAATTTTTCATAAAATGAAATTATTACAAATTTTTAATAAAAATATAATAGAAAATAATATAAGGAATCCATCAATATTACAAATTTAATAGTTAAAAGCTTTAAAATTTTTAAAAATTTCAACATAAACAACTATATAAAATTTAATGTCTAAATTTTCATATAAATATAGAGTTAAATATATATTAAAAATCCGTATTATTTGAGAAATTAAGTATAAAATTTTAAAAAAAATGATTTGTATACATTTTAATTTTTTTAATTATTATAACATATATATATTTATTTAAATATTTATATAAGGAACTTACTCAATTTTATTTCTGAGTACGCCACTGACGCCAATCACAAGAGTGACAAGTATATATCACTATACGAGTGTATTGTGATTTGTGTTTAGTACAGTACTACATAAAAGTTATATACAGTGATGTGGCCCTAGAATTTTGATGACATGGGGGGTTTTGTGTCTGTGTTTGCTACCAAATTATTTCCCGCCGAAGCGAATGTTTCGCGCTCAGGGGATCGTCAATAATAAGGGCTTACAGAGTTACAGTATTTGGTTGTGTAAAACTTATGATTTGTAATTTAGAGCTAAAATTTACAGAATAATAGTTGTTACAATTAATCATATTAAACTAAATGTGTTATTACTTATTTAAATTCAAAATTAATTATTTGTAATTTTTGCTATTGTGATAGTTCAGAATTTTATTTTATCGTAAATAGATGTATTTCTGAATCCAATCATTCAACATAAACAATGTAATTCAATTTATATAATTCACAAACACTACCCTCTTTTTTTAATGTATCACAAACACTACTTATATCCTCGAAAAATTACTCTCGACTATTATTTCACCTTATAGAACTGATTCTATAAGTGTGTTGATGTGAGATCAGATCGGGGTATTAAATATATTTTTTTGTTATTTGTAGGGGGTGGTGTTTATGAGGCGGGAGGGTTTGAAATATTTTGTTAATCTAATTCAATTTTAAAATCAATTTTGAAAAAAAAGTTGCATTTTAGGTTGTATAAGTTGTAGATCATATTTTTTATAATAAAATTTAAAAATTATTTTTTAATAATATTTTTTAAAAATATTTTTTTTAATAATTATATGGAAATAGTATTTTTGGAAAAAAGCCCAAAAACAAACATTGTTTTATGAGTTTAGACATAATCACAAAGAACTGATAGAAACAAGGTGTTATAACAGTGAGCAAATATTCATTATTTTCGGTGATGAAATTTAAAATTTAAAATTTTATTATAATTTAAATTACTTTTATGTTTAAAATTTAACTGAAAACTAAAATTAAATTAGAATTATTTTTGTTATAAAATGTTTATTAACAAAAGTAGCGCAAACTTTTTTCTTTCTAGGCCATGCGTGTTTCGTTGTTTTGTCTAGGCTGTAACTGGCTGTTGATTGTCGGTTTGGTTCGGATTTATCAATTTTTCAAACCAGACCAATAATAACAGTTTTTAAAATTTAAAACCAATCCGAACCAATAAATTTTAAAAATCAAGTCAAACCAAACCACCTAAGAACGGTTTGGTTCGGTTTCGAACAACAGTTTGATTTTTAATTATTTTTTAAATTTAATTATCATATTTAAAAATTATGAATAATACTTTTAAGTCTTATGAAATCGTAGTTTCAAAAATTCTCTAATTATTTTAGAATCTTGAATGTTATATGGTAGATTGAAAGAAACTCATTGATTTTATTTTAAATTTTTCACTTTCATATTTTTATGAAAGACTTGCCTAAAATTCTAATATATTTAATTTTATACTTACAAATAGTAGCTTAAATATCACCGAATCATTTTCAAAATTTTGATAAAGTGGTGTCTTAAATTTTTATCATAAAAGAAAGTTATTATAGTTAGATGTAAAATAATTAATATTTAACTAATTATATTAATATATATTATTTATTTATTATATATAATATTTAAACGGTCTGGTCTGGATTAACCAACAAATATTTTTTACAAACCGCAACCAAATCATTTAAATCTATACGGTCCGGATAACTGAACAGTTAATAACGATTTTTTTTCTAAATTATGATTTAAATTATTTGAATTTTTTTGATCCGATTTAAAATCACGGTTTAACGGATTGGATGAACACCCCTTATTTTGTCGGTTCTTTTTTTAGAAAATGTTTTCGCATTTGATATGCATGTTTATTTGGTAATCCACCGCTTAACCCCGGCCGGCCTATTTATATAGTATAACAATATACTATCAAAAAGAGAAATTTATTTTTTAAGAACGAGATAAAATATAGTAAGGATATCTTTTTGGGCTCTGTCTTTCTTCTAAACCCTAACATTTATTAAAGATTTTTTAGGGCTTTTTATCGATTTTCACCGGTGAAAAATCTCAATCCCTTTATTTTTCGTTTTTTTATTTAAAATCTCGTTTTCTTTCAATAAGTTCCCAATATATTTGGGTTTTGTTAGTCTCTTCTTTTAAGAGTTTGATTTTTGTTTTGTTGTGTTTTGATATTCTCCATGACCCGAGGTTATAGATCAGCATTGATTTTCATAGATTTGATTGACGGATGAAAGTTAATATGGAATCACATTTATGGTCGATTGCTAGGGTGAAAACAAGTACATACATTCAAATCATTTTCGAATCGCTTGGATGTCGAAGGAAGAATTCAACAACGATATCTTTAAACGTCGGTCCAATTTCAATTGTATTTGTAGATGCTGAATGACTTTTGTTTAATAAATTGATTCCTTTTAAAAAAAGAACGAGATAAAATATTCTTAAAAAAAAAGAACGAGATAAAATATGTAAAAATGATTGAATTAACTTGAAAATTCCGGCCTACGTTATTCCCTCTTTGGGCACCAATAATAATCTATCTATCTATCTTCCATATATATACACTACTGTTTATATAATTTCTTATTTTAAGTATATTCATGCATCATCAACTTTTAAAATTAAAAATTTCTCATGTTCATCAAAACTTTAAGGTAAAATTCTTGTTTATCAGGAATAAATTGCTCGTAATTCATTGTCAATGTTTTATAATATTGCGATTTCCAGCCCTCTAGGCTCTGGGCCTCTGGTATCCTTTCTCACATCTGAAATAGCGGTCCGGGTAAAGCTACTACCCTACGTCCCTACCCTTACCTGGGGAGGCTAAGGTAGGGATGACAACGGGTCGGATTTGGTCGGGTTTAAGTGAAATTCAAATTCAAATATTTTCGGATTATTCAAATCCAAATTCAACGGGTTTCGGATCGGATTGGGGTTTTTTCGGGTATTCAAAACTTTATAAAAAAAATGTAATCAAGTTCAATATAATTGACACAAACAGATAACAATAATCACAGTTATAAAATTATAAATGATTAAATTTCAAAAAATAGTTAAATATAATATATTATACAAATTGTGATATTAATTTATTATTAATATATAATTAACAACTAGTTAATAGTTCAGATATTAATAAAAATGAAAAGTTTATATAATATAATACTAGTAAAATCTATTTATACTTTGATAAAATGGAGAACTAGTTCACTAAATAAGTATTAACTAATGATTAAAAATGAAATAATAAAATGAACATATATAAATTATTTATCTTATATCTATATATATATATATATATCGGGTTTTTATCGAATTTCGGGTTTGGATCGGGTTTTGGATTTCAGATCGGGTATCGGTTCGGTATACCTGAAATTCAAATCCAAAATTTTAAATTTAATAAAATTTAATCGGGTCGGAATGGATCGGGTATCATTATTTTGTCATCCCTAGACTACGGGGATACACTGATAGTGAAAAAGAGTACGGAAGCTAGAGCGGAGATATAGGCTAGTTAAATGCCCAAAATAACTCTGCAGATCACAAGAAGAAGCATACAAGAGCTCGATGAGCCAACTCAGTCAATTCATCTCTAGTTCAAAAAAAAAAACTCCCTTTAATATGCAGAATGCTGGGACCTGGCTGGAAAGAATAAAAAATACGTTTCTTTTTCTTGAATTATTAATTGAAAAATTTATAAATTAATTAAGAAACTCAGGCTTATCAAATACTCTCTCAAATCAACGATGGGGCCTGTTTGAACTTTCTACACTCCTTGCTTCTTAGTGACAGGAAACAATAATTAACTATCTGCTCACGGGATAATGATAAAATTTTGTGAGCACGTAATTTAATGAATGAATACGCAAAGGAGTTCGTGGCGAGAGCAAGCACGCGGTCAAGCGGTTTATGCTTTTCAATAGGGCATTAAAAAAATAAAAAAATTGGGAACATATTTTTTTTATAAAGGAATGAAAATAAAATTAAAAAATATATGTAAAAGTATAAAAAAAATTAGGGGCACTATATTTTTATAAAAGAACACCAATTTTTTTTAAAATATAATAACCAAATAATAATAATAATAATTAGAGCCAAAATAATTTCTTTTATATTTTTATTTATGTAAAGAAGCACAATAAAATTAAAGATATGTAAATATTAGATATCAATTTTCATATTTTGTAAAAACTAACGCTTCATCTTTTTATTATCATTGACTTCTAAATTCCTAATTACAGTGACATTTAGTTAGGATGAAAAAAGTTTTGATTTTTTATTTAGTGTGAAAAAGTTGAAGTCTGCAAGTGATGATAGTTTAAGAGCTTCATGCATTAATCTTGAAAATTTTCTGAAATATGATGATGTCTCTGATATTGACGCATAAATCTTGTTTCTTGATTTAAGAATTCTGAGAGAGTGTTTACCAATTGAAGTTAACAAACTATTGAGATGCTAAATTATTTGAAATTGATGGGAGAATGTTATCTGAATGCCACTATTGCTTATAGGATTCTGTTAACTATACCAGTTACAGTGGCTTCCGCGAAAAGAAATTTTTCGAAATTAAAGTTTGATCAAGTCTTATCTTATTTCGAGTGAGATTGAATGAATTGTTCATGATATTCATTGAGAATGATATGCTTTCAAATCTTGATTATGAAAGACTTATGAATGATTTTGCTAGCAAAACCGCTAGAAGAATATTTTTTCAAAAATAATTTTGTTTGTAAATAAATTTTTTTTTAGTGATTTGGACACAAAATTTTGATTCGCTTGAGATTTTGAATTTGTCATGGTGGTCACGTGACTCTACTGAATTACAACCACACTCATGCAACTACTCCATTACACTTTAGACTTGGAGATGAAGAAAAGAAATAATTCAAATTATATCAGCAGTTGAGGGGAAAGGGAATTGAATATGGTTAGATGGGAGAAAGTAAGTGAAAAATCTGGCAACAAGACTGCTTAATTTATAGTCAAACATATTTATACACACTAA
This sequence comes from Oenanthe sinensis, assembly GCA_028671895.1. Lineage (NCBI taxonomy): Eukaryota > Viridiplantae > Streptophyta > Magnoliopsida > Apiales > Apiaceae > Oenanthe > Oenanthe sinensis. The sequence goes on along the minus strand of CM053805.1, from coordinate 42,552,171 downwards.
TACGAATCCAGGTACATGAAATGTGTTTTTAGTTACTAGAGTTGGTCTAGTACTAGAGACCAGGAGGAGGAAGATGTAGGATGGATTATGTTGTAATCAGCCGATGAAGATAGAGAGATCACAGCACTCTTCGAAGAGGCAACAACAACACAGCTGCGAGACTGCAACACCACACAACAGAATATAAATCAACATAATTTAAAGACCATTGTGTGCATATATATATATATATATATATATAATTATTAAAATAAGTTGGTATCCTAATACCTTGATCTTTTAGGAGAACCGATAATTTAACGATAATGAAATGAAATAATTAATTTATAATTGGTGGACAAGATTAATTTCTGCCGAAAACACTTGGGGCGATTAACATCTTTGACACCAGTACTTTTGATATAGGCTTATGAAGTACTTACCATCCCTCAAGGAAACCTGCTTCCCTCTTGGGTGGTGGAGCTGCATAGTACTGTGGTGGTGCCATCACCGGAGGACCATAATAATTACCTGCACTAACTCATCATTGTCAGGACTCAGGTATATGCACCAGCTTAAATAGTCTTGATACTCACTCAATTTAACAGCAAAAACAAACGTATATATGAACGTCACGGTGGATCAATCATCAAACATACTAATATTTGTTTACCTTGAGCAGGGTATGGATAAGCATACTTTGGTGGTTCATTCATCTCTTCCTTCTCTCACACACTAGCACTTAGCTTCTCAAATAAATTTAATCAGACTAATTGCTTCGCTGCCTATAATTTCGGAATATGAAACAAAAAGCAGAAAAAGCAATGTCATAAAATGCGCTTTCACTCGGTCTCTTCTTGCATACTTATTCTACAAGGTGGGACCCCCCTACTACCCTACTTTTTCACTTTCAAGCTGGTGTAGACGTGTAGCGGTCATATACTGTCTGAAACAAACGGAGAGACAGATTTCGAGAGACAGCTAAATTCAGAGCAAATCCAATGCAATGGTATATTTGATTTTATTATTATATTATAACATCGTATATAAAAAAATCAAATTTCAAAAGAGATTTCATGTTTGGATGCACATGCATAAATTTATTATTGGTTTTAAATATAAAATCAAGGATGGATCCACTATAAATGAAGGATGAGAGTTAAACAATTATTGTATTGCATAACATGAAATATCAAAAATATATTAAAATAGGTAAAAATTAGTTAAATTTGAAAATAGTTATGAAATTAGCATTACAATGCAACTTTTATTGTAGTACTAAAAATATATTTTTTAATGCTATATCATAGCAATAGATATTGAACTTGCTCTTACAACGGTTAATGATGCTTAAATTTCCCCTGCTTAAGTTATGCGTGAATTATTAAATTTTGACTATTTTAAATTTATATAGACAAATTATATAAATATTAAATTTATATTTGGTAATAATCGAGTTGGTCTCAAAGTATAATAGCCCAAGTAAAATATATAGCTAAATCGAGCCTAATCACAATTTTATTTTTTATTGTATACCTTCTCTGATCCATTATATAAGTTGTTTATATTTTTATTTAGGATAAAGTTTTTACGTAACGGGAGAATGGAAGAATTTACCTAATGGAAGAACGGGAGTCCTAATTTAAGTAGGGCCGTAAACGAACCGAGCTCATCGTTAAACTCGACTTGACTCGTTTAATAATCGAGCTCGAACTCGAATCCGAAAAAAAACTCGTTAAATTTAATGAGTCGATCCGAGTTTTGTAAATGTCCGACTCGAACTCGACTCGTTAAGCAATATACATAAAAATTTGTAAAAATAATAAAATATACATGAACTATGCATTACTAGATTGTGTGTAATTATGTTAGTGTAACCGTAAGGCACTTGGGTTTAAGATTTTTTTTGTATTTGAGCCTCATTTGGTCCGTTAAAAAACAAGTCTAAATCAAAAAAAAAAAAATTAACTAACTCAAACTCGACTCGAGTTTGATCCGACTCGAAAAGTTTGTGAATAACTCGAACTCGACTCGGTTCTTAACGAACTCGAGTTCGAACAACAAAATCTGATCGTTAAGATAATTGAGTTCGGCTCGATTCGTTAAGAAAAAACTCGAACTCATAAAGAAAAAACTCAACTCGACTCGTTTACCGCTCTAAATTTAAGAGATGCCCTGATTATTGAACCAAAAACCTTAGTTGGGGCATTGAATTCTTATTCTTATTCTTTCATTACAATTCAATACTTACTGTCCACCGATATCAGCACTTTTTAATGGAGTATTTAATCTAATCCATTCTAAAACTAACAATTTAATCCTAGCAAAACTATGCATGACGTGAATGCTTGTGGGAATGGAGTGGTTGACAATTGCCAAAAGGTAATGGAGTAGTTGCTTTATTAGTGTTGATTGAAAGATTAGTCCAATTGCAACGTATCTTTTACATTTCTCATGTTACTGAAACTAGCTGATTACTTATTCTAGAACAACTTAGCTCAAGAATCTGAAACCCTTCTTTTGTTATAATCATAACCACCGTATTCTTTGACAAAATCCAATCTTGTTTGCCAATCAAAAATTCATCTCTACTTTCAGAAATATTTTGAAGAATATTTATTTGCGAGAATTCAGACACCATACACACACAATGCTTTAATGAGTATCCAAACGGGGTTATTTTGTCAACTATAGAGTATAATTTCATTTTGTTTAGCTGAAGAATCTGAAACTCTTTTTTACTATCATCATAAGCAGAATATTCTTTCTGCAGTATATTATTTCAATTACGTGGACAAGAATCATACAGTATTAAAATATAATATAAGATCCAATTGAACATTCCTCTATCACCGTAAGTTTTTAGATGAATTAGTTATTCAAAATGGTATCAGAGCTCGGTCGGCGGGGTCTCAAGTTCGACTCTTCTAACATATCTTAATTCATATTAACATGCTTCGGCCCAAAAAATTGTCGCCCGTGGACTCCAAAATGTCAAGATCAACCCTGGTTACTGAAGATGCTTTTAATATTAATGCCATCGAAAGCTCAAAGGTTAATCCTGTCTCTTTCGATTAGATATCGAAGGCAGAAAACTTTTTTCCTTGGCGAAAACTGCCCAAGTAACAACATAATCATGTAGAAGGAAAAGAGGAAAATAAAGAATGAGAATACTGCTGCTGTGAAAACATTTGAATTTTATCAAGCTTACAATATTGCACTCTTATAAATGTCACACATTCTTTTATTACCGGTAATGGCAATACCTTGCAAATATTCAAATTCAATCTAGTCTATCATATTTGTATTGAAACAATATGCTCTAGATCTTCTAGTAATAAAGTATGATCACCCAGAGGCAATATTCTTTTCCCATGCTCATTTGCAAAGCTGAAATGATTACAAGGATCTACTAAGATACTAGATTCAGTACTTCTGTAAGATGTAGTTTGTACACGATCAAACCCAATCAATTGTTTCCTTGGAGCACCTGAATGTTTGTTTGAAACACTGGAATATAACATGATGACGTGGCTTCCATCCATATCTCCTTCGTTCATTATAGAGATTTGCACATGAAATCTCAATGAGTCACAGTACTCAACCTCGTCAACATGTATGTAGTCCAGTTGATGACCTCCTCTTTGCAATTGTATTTTCCTCCTGGATTCTGGGTAGATAGATCCCGACAATGTTAGTCGCTTTGGTGCATAGAGGAGCTTGTAAGTGTAATTTGTGAAGCTGAGGCCATATCCAAATCCATATACAACATTGCCAGTGTAAAATCGGTAAGTTCTTCCCGGATAACCACGTGAGGCATCAGCTCTCATGTTCATATCATTCATTGGTACACTTGTGAATGCCTCTGGATACCAAGTCTGAGGTAGCCGTCCACCTATTTTCAGTTATAGAAGAGAAAAGTCGACAAAAAGTTAAATGGCTATGGAATTTTTGAGATTATACGTTTACTCGTTTATACTTTATAACAAATCTAAAGTATTAATGTACCTGGATTATAATCTCCAAAAATTATTTCTGCAAGCGCTTTGCCACCAGCTTCTCCTGGGTAACCAATCCACAGAATGCTTGCAATGCTTTCGTCTCCGTCAGCCATGGAGAGGTCAATAGGCCCACCACCGGTTATGACTAAAACCACTGGCTTTTTACTTATAGCTGCAATAGTGGTAATGAGATTGCTTTGAAAACCCGGTAAAAGGAGACTATATCTGTCATGATCTTCAGTTTCTTGTGACAAATCTAAACCAGCAACTATGACTACAATATCAGCATCTTTAGCAATAGAAATAGCTTCCTTGAACCCAGAAGTGGACTCACAAGGCACAGCTAGGCATCCTGGTGCGTAATTTACATTCTTTACATATGACTGGAGCCCCTCAAAAACACTTTTTGGACTACAAGGAATTCCTAAACAAAGTGAAAAAAGATAGATAAATTATAATAAATTTACAGATATGAAGTTAAAAATGTGGATTGGAACAATTTTAGGTTTTTAAGATCAACCAAAAAACATTAACCACGTAAATATGTAATCAACTACAATATACTGCATAAAACTCGAGATCTATATTCAAGGGAAATGAAAGGATGAAGATCGAAAGAAGCTCATGCTTATTCTGCGGAACATAGAGATAAAGGCTAGAGTCTAGACAGAGAATTATAAATTTTGTCAATTTTTTCGATAATTTAAATTATAAAGCATTGGATGGGAACATATTATTTCCCAAAAGTAGGCACTCAACTACCAAATACAATGCAATTGAATAAACTAGTTCTAAAATTCGTTAAAGCTTGTACCTGTATAACCACCACCCATTTTGCTTGTATCATTTGCCAGTGGACCAATAACAGCTATTGAAGAAACACTATTCTTATTCAGCGGTAAAAACTTGTTTCTGTTATTTAGAAGCACAATGCCCTGTCTTGCTGCTTCAAGTGCCAGTGTCTTGTGTTCTTCACTACAGACATCTTTTGGTCCTAATTTTCCATAAGGCCCTTTAACAGGATCTCCATCAAAAAGTCCAAGTCGGAGTTGAACCAGAAATAAATTAATCAGAGCCTTATCTATGTCCTTTTCTTGCACCTTTCCTTGTGCTATGGCAGAGTGAGTGTTTAGTAGCATATATGTTCCACAATTGATATCCGTTCCTGTCAACAACTCATTAAGTAGATATTAGGAGACAATCAACGCATCTCTATAAACGAAAAATATACAGAAGAAAGATTTTAAAACCTGATTTAAGAGCAATGGCAACTGCATCCTCAGGACTTTTTGTGTAATTCTGATATTCATATATTGTGGCCACGGCATCACAGTCAGAGGCGATATATCTGTAGTTAAGCCATTGTGTGGATGATATGTAAGTATTTATGATCAGTTCAGTTTGAGAAATTGCTATCTCTACTAGTGAAGAAATTAGTCATAATATATCACCCTTCAAAACCCCAATCATTTCGAGCCTTTTGTAATAATTCCTTATCCGCGCATGCAGGTATCCCGTTTACTTCATTATATGAACACATTAAGCAGCTTGCTTTCCCTTGTTGGATGCAGCTCCGAAATGGTGGTTGATATGTGTCCTGCATATCTTGCTCTGTGACCTAAAAATATATAGGTGCATTTGATGCCAAAATGTCAATCTTTGGCCCAGGTTAAAACAAGATTCTAATATTCTCTTTAGAACACTTGTACTATCACAAATTATTTTGTTTTCTTAAGTGTAGTAACTAACTGGTTGTTATAATTTTGTACAGAGATTACTGATCAGATATCTAAATCTCTAAATATGAGCCTGGGCGGCTGGGCTGTCATGACTGGATTATCACAACACGAGATCATTGCTGCTCTCATCATATTCTAACTGAGATCATTCCAGTTAAGAGTCAAGTACAAAACCTCTATAAAGCAGATATTGCTCTATTCAAATTAAAAAACGTGACAAATAATGAGCTCTATATTTATGACTCCACGGACTAATCTACAGTACTCCATCGTCTTCCAATACAAAGCAACTCAGTGTTGAGGGAAATGCCAGCAGAACTGGTAATTATTTGGCATCAAGTCCTAGTTCATTCCATTAGTAAACTACACTTTTATTCATCTACCAATCCAAACTCATTTTCCTTTGTTCTCTACCAACAAAGTAAGGGTGCCAAAAAGGGAATTCTCTAAATTGTCATTCCTTGACTGCATAAAATTTGAACATTGCAAATTCGCAAGCATGACAAATGAAATAAAATGAGCAAGAAACATATATAAAAGACCGAGAATGAAAATCTTACCACGGCATTGAAATTATATCTAGTAAAGTTGTACCATAGCTCCAAATCATAAGAAATCAAATGTTTGCAACAAGCAGACAACATCAACCCATTATTCCCATCATTATCACCATCACTCAAGCTTCTCTTCCCAACAATTCTCTTCACATTTCCACCACCAACATTCGAATTCTCCCTCTGAAAACCTCTCACAAATTCCACAGCAAAAGCGGACGCAACCATCGGATCCTCACCAGGAGTCTCCTGACCTCTACCCCATCTGGGGTCCCTAAAAATGTTAATATTAGGTGCCCAAAAAGTCAACCCAGCTTGACCCACATTGTACATTGCTCTAGCTTCCACCCCAATAGCCGCCCCGATCGCATACCACAAAGTCCTGTTAAAAGCAGAGGCTGTAACAATAACCTGTGGGAAGCTAGTAGCAGCTTGAATTGTCCCATTAAAAGTGATTCCAGGGCCATTAGTGGCAATCCCATGGAGTGACTCAGACCACCATTCATAAGCAGGGATGCCAAGTCTTGGGATTGCAGAGGCATTGTTACAAAGCTGTTGAATTTTCTCAGGGAGAGTTAGGTGAGATATTAAAGATTGAGCCCTGGTTGTGATTGGGAGAGAAATGTCACAGAATGGATAAGAATTATATGGAGGCTTACATGGGTATTCAAGATTTATGTTAATTGTTTGACAAGTTGTGAGGATAGGATTGAGATTGAAGAAAAAGAATGTAATGATTATGAAATTGGTGAGAAATCTCCAGTTCACTGGTGGAGACATTTGAAATGGAGTTGAGTTTGTTAGCAAGAATGTGTTTGTGTTTGGCAAGTAAAAAAAGTAGTCCACTTGCCATTTACTACTAGTAGTATAATAGAGATAGGATCATAAATATATATTGACTCAAAGAGTCAAGACTGATGAGAGGTTGGTGTTATTTAAGATTGGTTGTTGGTTGGTTTTATGCTCCATATTCCGTTTTTATACAGCATATATGCATGTGGATTTTTAATGACATTTATGCATATGATTCTAAGCATAATGTCAAAATAGCTTTTAACCAAACAGTCCCTTAATAGTCGTAACCGTTTCTGTTACAAGTTCTTTGTAGTCATACACTATAAATAGAGCTTACACTGTAAACATAATACAACTTGATTCAATAATAAACATTTCCTTTCTCTATCTCTCTCTCTAATATGTAATGAGCTTCATCTGACTGAGTTGATATGGCACAACACAATATGGTATCAGAGCAAACACTTGCTAATTTCGTCATTCCGCGATAATTCTACTACAATTACAGTTAATTTGTAAGTTTCCTTGGTTTTTTCTTCGTTACGAGTTGTTTTCTTGATAAATCTCGGCGAAATTATGATTAGTTTAGTCCGTATTTGATGAAGTTCATAGAGATCTTGTTGATTGCACTTTGATTACACGATTTGTGATAGAAATCATGACGTTTTCTCCGTAGATTCAGCGTTACTACTTAGTTTCTGTGTTCTACTATCTCGATTGCTTGATTTCAGTTAGTTCAGTACAGATCTTGTTTAATTGTCTCTTCATATCTGTGAAAATGATGAGTAAAACACGTACTGCGAATAAGAACACATATGCTAATGTTGTAATGAGTACGCATCAAGAAGGTACTAGTTCTGGTAATCTTGAAGACCTAATGGGTAATGAAGGTGCCACTAATGAAGGTGTTACTAGTCCTTCGGTTACATCGAATTTACATCCATTGTATCTGCAAAACATAGATCATCCTGGTTTGATCCTCATTGCCAAGAAGTTGACTGGTTCAGAGAATTTCGGACCTTGGAAAAGATCCCTTACCATTGCTTTATCAGCTAAAAATAAGCTAGGTATAGTAGATGGATCTGTTGCTAGGCCTGAAGAGTCCTCACCTTTACGGTCTCAATGGGATAGAGTTAATGACATGGTAATCAGTTGGATATTGAATACTGTCTCAGAGGAAATCAGTAATGGGATGGATTTTGTCAATTCTGCAAAGGATGTCTGGGATGAACTCACTGATCAATTCTCTAGTGTTAATGGTCATAGAGTATATCAAGTTCTCAAGGATATACATGCCTTAGAACAAGGGGAAATGTCTGTTGAACTTTACTATCACAAATTGAAGAATTTGTGGGATGAATACAGTGCCCTAGAGCCTACTTTTCACTGTAAATGCAATTGCACTTGCGAAGCACACAAACTCCAGGATGAGAGAGACCAAAGAAGAAGACTCCTCCAATTTCTTATGGGTCTTAATGACAGTTTTACATCAGCAAGGAGTCAAATACTGATGATGAATCCTTTGCCAAGTACTTCACAAGCTTTTTCCCTGGTTAAACAGGAGGAAAGACAAAGACAGAGTTATGGATTGACTTCTGGGTTCCTAGGCATTGCAAAGCATGGTTACAATACTAATAAGTTTCATAACCAACAAATTACTGCAGGTGGTGATAATGAAGGTTTCAAGAAGCAGAACAACTTGAAATGTACCTATTGTCATAAGGAGGGTCATCTCAAAGAAAATTGTTTCAAACTAATAGGTTATCCACAAAAAGGAAGGGGCAAAGGCAGATTTGGTCAGAACTCTAGCTTCAAGACACAGGCTATGCAGGTTGCGGTTACTCAGACACCCAAAGATGCTGGATCCTCATCTTCTGCTAATTCTTCAGGACCACAGCAAGCCACAATGGAACAGATTCAACATCAGGTCAACCAACTAATGATAATGATGTCTAAGGATCTGAACAAACCCTCTACACCTGAACATCATATTCACATAGCAGGTTTGGTTTATTCCATGCTATCTTACATTCCTCAACAATTACATACAGTATGGATTATAGATACTGGAGCATCTAGTCATATGTGTTGTGATGAGAAACTTATGACCAAAGTCTTTAATGCTGCTCAACCTTTCCATGTTGCTTTACCAAATGGTCAAATTATCTTGGTTAATCAATTAGGCACTGTTCATATATCACCTGATATTGTTCTGCAAAATGTTCTCCTGGTCCCAGAATTTAATTGCAATCTCTTGTCCATTAGTAAATTGTCACAAGATTCTCACTGTGTTGTTACTTTTACTCCTGACAAATGTCTGTTTCAGGACCAGAACCAGGTGAAAATACTGGCAGCTGGTACTGAACAAGGAGGTCTCTATTATCTTACTCAGTCTTCTCAATCACTTCCACAAAGTCATTCAGCTGAAGCAAGTTCTTTGAGTTCTTTGGTTCCTTCTGTCACTAGGAATAACAATCCTGTTTTAGTTTCCAATGTATCTGTTTCAGATATTTCTGTTGCCAAATTATGGCATTTGAGATTAGGGCATGTTCCCAATGCTGTCTTAGAACATATTTCTTGTATTGGAAAGCTATCTGTAAATAGCAACAATTGTCCTGTTTGTCCTTGTGCAAAACAATCAATGTTTCCTTTTCCTAAACACAGTGATTCTTATGCATCTGATATTTTTTCTTTATTGCACATGGATGTCTGGGGTCCATATCATATTGCAACTACTACTGGTTGTAAGTATTTTCTCACATTAGTAGATGATCATAGTAGGGCCACTTGGACTATGCTCATGACTACTAAACAAGAAGTGTTTCATCTTTTTAAAAATTTTGTAACATATGTTTCTAATCATTTTCACAAGACCATTCAAACTGTTAGATCTGATAATGGTAGTGAATTTGTCAATCACAACTTCAAAACTTTTCTTTCTCAAAATGGCATTCTCCATCAGACCTCATGCACTCATACCCCACAACAAAATGCAAGGGTAGAGAGAAAGCATAGGCATTTGCTTAATGTTGCTAGGGCCTTGAGATTTCAATCTGGCCTACCTGAGAAATACTGGGGTGAATGTTTGCTCACAGCAACTCATATCATCAACAAGTTGCCTTCATCTGTTCTACAGTACAAAACTCCACATGAGATCCTATATCATGTTCAGCCTGATTACTCTACTTTAAAAGTTTTTGGGTGTCTGGCTTATGCTTCTTTGCATTCCAATGACAAGTTTGCTGCTAGGGCAGTTCAATGTGTGTTTTTGGGTTATCCACATTTACAGAAGGGTTATAAACTACTGAGGTTGGACACTCATGTCATTTTTGTCAGTAGACATGTTAGGTTTGTAGAATCAGTTTTTCCTTATCATAAACTGCCTACACCAGTTCACAGTCCATCAGTTACCACAACATCTGGGAATTCACATCAGTTTCTTCAGTGGTTACAAGATCATGGTACTAATATTGTTGACAATCACCCTGCTGATGATGATTCTTCTTCCCCAATTTCTCCTGCTACATCAGATCATGGTCTTTCCTTCAACAATTTTTCTGAAGAACATCAGGAACTTCCAACTAATCATGATTCTGTCCCAGATACTGATTCTCATGTTTCACTTGAAGTTGTTCCATCATCAAGACAATCCACAAGAGTGAAAGAGAGACCAGTTTGGTGGACAGATTATCATGTTCCTTTAAAGGACCATTCTACACAATTGGCAAATATGGTTTCTTCACCTTCTCAACACATGGATTCTTTTGATCTGCAGCTGTCTCATTATATGTTTGATTCTTCACAACAAGCATTTATTGCTTATGCTCATTCTGCCTCAGAACCCAATTACTATCATCAAGCTATTAAGAATCCACTTTGGATTGAAGCTATGGATAAAGAACTTACAGCCTTAAACAAAAACAGCACCTGGTCTTTGTCTCCTCTACCAGCTGGTAAGAACACAATTGGTTGCAGGTGGGTATATAAAATCAAAACTTTACCTAATGGTCAGATTGACAAATATAAGGCACGGTTAGTGGCCAAGGGCTACACACAATCTGAAGGGATTGATTTCCATGACACTTTTGCACCTGTTGTTAAGATGGTAACTGTAAGGAGTTTATTAGCCATAGCTGCTGCTAAAAATTGGTATGTTGAGCAATTGGATGTCAATAATGCCTTTTTACATGGGGATCTAGATGAAGAAGTTTATATGCAATTGCCTCTAGGATTGCAAGTTTCTGATTCCAAGCTCGTTTGTAGACTCAAGAAATCAATTTATGGTTTGAGACAGGCATCTAGGCAATGGTTTGAAAAACTTTCTTCTTGTTTGGTTGCAGCTGGTTATCAACAGTCTTTACATGATCATTCTTTGTTCACATACAAGAAAGATATGATCTTCATAGCTGTGGTTGTTTATGTGGATGATATCTTAATTTCTGGTAATGATTTCCCTACTATTCAATCTCTCAAGCAACTTCTAAATGATAAGTTTACTATTAAAGATCTTGGTGCTATCAAATATTATTTGGGACTTGAGGTTCAGAGGAATCAACATGGGATTTTTCTTAGTCAGCCAAAATTCATCAAAGATCTCCTTGTGTCAGCTAAGATGATGGATTGTAAACCTTTATCTGTTCCTTTGAATCCTGCCATCAAACTATTTGATAATGAAAAATCTGGCAATCTTATCTCCAATCCTTCAGTCTATAGAACTTGGGTTGGCAAGCTTTTGTATTTGACATCCTCTAGACCTGACATCTCCTTTTCAGTACATTTACTCAGCCAATTTCTTCATGCACCCAGGGTCCAACATTTTGAGGCTGCAATGAGAGTTCTTCGATACCTCAAATGCACTATCCATCATGGTTTATTTTTCCCTGCAATGAATTCTTTACAATTACAAGGATACAGTGACAGTGATTGGGGAGGAGATCCAAATGATAGGAGGTCTGTTGGCGGCTATAGTTTTTTGCTAGGCCAAGTTGCCATATCTTGGAGGGCAAAAAAGCAGTCTGTCACCTCTAGAAGCACTGCAGAAGCTGAATACAGGGCTTTGGCTGATGCTTCTTGTGAAGTCATGTGGTTAAAGGGTTTACTACAAGACCTTGGCTTAGGCATTCATGGAGCAGTCAACTTGTTCTGTGACAACAAATCAGCTATTGATCTCACAGCTAATCCTGTTTACCATGCTAGGATCAAACACATTGAGTTAGATTGTCATTTTATTAGGGAAAAGATTCAAGCTGGTATAGTGACTGTCACTCAAATTGCCTCAAAAGATAACACAGCTGATATTTTGACAAAGGGATTGAGCAGACATCTTCATTGGTCCTGTTCTAACAAGATGGGACTTAAATTTGGTCCAAAGAAGATTCCTGGTGGGGAACACACAGGAGGTACAAAAGAGGACACTGAGACTCATGTATTGGCTAATGCAGTTATGTCTACTGGTAGTACATCTACTGGTAGTACATCAGTTTCAAGGGGGGCTAATGACATTTATGCATATGATTCTAAGCATAATGTCAAAATAGCTTTTAACCAAACAGTCCCTTAATAGTCGTAACCGTTTCTGTTACAAGTTCTTTGTAGTCATACACTATAAATAGAGCTTACACTGTAAACATAATACAACTTGATTCAATAATAAACATTTCCTTTCTCTATCTCTCTCTCTAATATGTAATGAGCTTCATCTGACTGAGTTGATATGGCACAACACAATAATTTTATTTTACATGGATCTTCCTCTTCTTCTTCCTTTAAAAAATAAAGAAAGGATTTTATATGGATTTTGTTAGGTAAAATAATAGTCGTGCAAAATATACTTATATTGTGTCCTTTGCTTTCCATTGTTGAAATATGAGATTTGTCTTTGATGAATATCATATTATCACCATTATTAAATTGAAATGATGTTCAAAATTAAGACCAAAAAATATGTTATTATTAGCTGTACTTTTGTAGCTATGTTGGTGTTTGGACTTTGAGATGCTTTTGTCCTAGCTAGCAGTTTAGCCTAACCACAACAAAGAGAATATAATTGTAATGCGGTAATTAAATCCTATATAATAATTGGAATAATGGGATTAATGTGTTCGTCGTGTCGGAGTCGTCATTGTAAAAATTAGGAATTTTTTTAAAGTATATATATACATATAAAAAAATTATTATAAATTAAAATATTATATTTAGACATAGGAAAGTATTATACAAACATTATTTATAATATATATATAAAAGAATTTATTGTATTAATATTTCAATAAGTAAATAGTAAATATTAAAATAATTATATTTTAGTTAATCTATGTGGTTAATAATAAAATATTATTTTCACACTTAATATTATATAAATTAAAATTATTCAAAAATAAATTAAGAATTATGTTATATGAAATAAATTATTATAAAATTATAATACATTTATATTTTAAATATTTAAAAAATGATCCGTGCAATGCACTTGGATTTAAGTTAGTTCAATAATAATGTTCTGAATACTATCACCATTCAGATACCACCTTGAGTGAGCGAGGTGAACGATCTTAGAGCCAGTTTGGCTTAACTTTTTTTTCTGGAAATAAGTGCTTATTTCCAGAAAAAGTTAGTATGTATGTACTTTTTCTGAAAATAAGTAACTTATTTTCAGTTTTGGAAATCATATTTGGTTTTAAAATTCTAAAATAGATATGTATCAAAAAAATTTTTTTGAAAATATGTAAAAAAAATTTAAAATAAGTTACTTATTTTAAATTTAAACTACCCCAAACGCCCCCTATATATGTTCTGATTATTTGTTTGTCGAATATAATCTTCTCGGCATTATTTTTTATATTTAATTATTTAAAATAGCATACTAAAAACTAGTCATTGTCAGATAATATTTTCAAAATAAGAAATTCTTAAGTTATCATCTCCTTGATACACAATAAAATTACCGTTTGCCTCTTCTTATAAGTTACAAGTTAGAATTTACATATATTTTTCAATTATTTATAATATAAGGCAAACGGGCAAAATTAAACTAGAATCAAGTTACCAGTGATTAGGATTTAGCAATCTTATCATCTCCTTGATAGCAATAAAATTCAAATAGAACTAAGTTAACAATGACTAGGATTTAGTGCGTTTTGATTAAATATATTTTCTAAAAATAAGTATTTATTTTTAAAAATATGTAAAAGTGTACCTTTTTTATAAATAAATGTTTATTTCTTAAAAATAAGTTTAGTTCTTAGTTTATTTTTCAAAAATTAGAAATTATTTCCAGAAAAAATATAAATAATAGAAAATAAGCCTAGTCAATATGGGATTTTTATAGAAAATTAGGTCTACAAAATAGAATCAATATTGTGCGTGGATTGGAAATTATGAAGAAAAAAAATATTTAGGCCGTATTCATTTTCAGAGGCAAAAGATCCCTTAAAAGACTATCGTTATCCTATAAAATAATAATTAACTTTTTTTGGTTCATTTTATAAGATTTTAATAATTTATTTTTCTAATTATTTATAATCACTAGATATCATTTTCCTCGTGAGAATAATTGAAAATACTAAAATTTTATTTTTTGGAAAATAGTCCATTAAGTCTAGAACAATGAAGAAAAGATAAACAAACACTGGGGCAGTTAATTTTAGAGAAATTATCAAAAATACTACTTTTTAAGGTGTTTTTTGCAATTTTATGATTTTTTAATTTTTTTACAAAAATACGGTTTGCAACCAAAAACAATCAGATGCAACTTATTTTTCTATTTGTCAAAAAAATAATTGAAGTAACTTTTGGTTGCATTTAAGGCTGCTTGAAGTTGTTTTTTTTATTGCATTTTAATTTTAATCGTGCAACTTGTTAAGCAACGTATTATTATGCAACCAAAAAATAATTATTTTGACTAAATTTTAAAGTTACATTTGTGGTTGATTTCAGCTACAAATATGGTTGCAAAACCGTATTTTTGCAATTTTAAAAAAAATCGTATTTTTGCAATTTTTTTTAAAAAGTCAATATTTTTGCATGCAAAGTTGCAAAACCGTATTTTTGTAATTTTTTTGAAAAATCGTATTTTTGCAAAATATTTTTTAAAAAGTCAATATTTTTGCATGCAAAGTTGCAAAACCGTATATTTTTTTTTTGAAAAATCGTATTTTTGCGATTTATTAAAAAAAATCGTATTTTTACAAAATATTTTTAAAAAAATCAATATTTTTTCAAAAAAAAGGTTTACCCTTAGGTATTTTTCAAAAAACCCCTTAATTTTATCATATAAGCCGTTAATGTAAATTAAAATATTATATATTTTTCACTTTATAAATTAATTATTAAAATAAATCAAATGAACGTCGGAATGGTGTTGGGCCTATATCCATACTTAATGAAAAAGAAGGATTCAAAGATAACTTCACTCATTCAGTAGTAAACAAATGGCCACTTAATAAACAATTTTGGTCTTGGGCCTTAGCATTTGCAAAATAACAACAGTTGATTGATAATAAAAGGAAGAATTCAAAGTTTGTCCCCCCCCCCCCCCCCCGTAAAAGAGTTCAAGGCTAGTTAACTTTGTCTATAACAAACTAACAATACACGAGTATATCTAATAAGGGTTGTGAGCGTGATGAGATAGGACGAGGTAAGGGCTTATCTCTTCGACGTTGGATTTGATTTTCGTTAGAACATATATTAATTTGTCATATAAGTCTAATTAGTCAAAAAATAATAATAATAAAGGTTGTCAAAGTCTATATGCTATAATATTATTAATTATTTATCTAAAATAGTTAAAGCATATATTAAAATTTTAAATTATATCATTTTATTTATTTTAATATTTTTTCATTTTCATATATTATTATTATGGGACTACATTGATAAATTTTGAGAATCGCTAGCTATTGAAGCAAATTTTATATAAAAATTATCAATGATAATAAAAATGAGAAAAAATACAAAAAAATAATATATCCGATGATTTATTTATCTTGACAACCTTTCATCTGGAGTGCTCTAAAAAATGCTATATAACACATTATGTCTAAGCATACTAGAGATACCGGTATAATAATCTAAAATAATTAAAAAAGCAACGTCATGCACATAATACTATCAACTGGCCTTAACTGTTATGGATGAAAATGTAGCAGACTAGCAATGGTGTTTTAGCGTGTACTGCACTTGACTGGAATTTTCATGACGTCCTTTTGATTTTGTTTCCGTTGCTGCATGAATCATACAAAGTAAGCACAATACATGTGACATCCGTAATAGTAGTGATAAAAGAATCATAATTATTGTTGTATTTTTTTTATCGACACAAGTGTATTGTCATTTTTGTGTGCGAAAATTAATGAGAGACAAATTAATTTTAATTTCTCATTACTTTACACGTATTGTTCCCGATTAACATTAATTCAAAACCTGATTTTTTATAAATTTTATTTGAGTAAATTATAAAACAGTGACTGAACTTAATTAATCTAATTTAACATTTTAATGATTGAAATTTTAGAATTATAATTTGACGATCATATATGAATTTTATATTTCAAAAAAGTGACTAGACGTCAAAATAAATTTTGGTTAGAATTCACTTTAATTTTTAGTATAATAACCGTTAATCACTTTTTTAAACGATAAAAATAAATTTTACTCATGAAATCATTGAAAATTTAACTAATACTATGTTATAGCAGATAAATTAATCCCAGCACCATTCTAGATTTTATTTTTATGTGATTGTACATGCGAGTTCCTTGATTTAATTTGTTGAAGCATTTGCTGGGTAAAAAGAAAACATCTGCTTCCCTTAAAATATAAGTAAAAAAAAAAGTATCAAACTTTATAGGAAACTTGTACTATACATTCTACTTGGTTTTCTGTACCCGTTTGTATGGTTCAGCAGTTGGTGCATCTTTTTCTTTTTCACCAGTCTCCCTCTTGTGTGATCAAATATGAGCTTCCAGCTCTCGACTGATAGAGATTGACAATAACCCCGAGTTGTTGCAAAAACCTTTTCCATTTTTAGCAGCGAAATGAGTGAAATGACTATACACAGGAACACCTGGTTCCATCCCCGCCTAACTTTTTAAATTTCAAGGAAGTTCAGAAAATAATGCACTAGGTAAAAACGCATTTTTCGATGTTTGCTTATAACAGTTACAAACTTATAACCGTGTGAAACGGATAACTAATATTTAAATAAATTAATTTTTTATTTATATTTAATATAAAATTTTATAATATTAAGAATTTATATGTTCTCTTCTTTTACATAAATTTATTCTATTTAATATAAATATATTATAATTTGGACTTGTGTTATAATAAATATATAATTGGGTCTTGAAAATAAAATTTTAGTTAATATAAATATGTATATAGTTAGGGCTGTATTATAATAAGTAAAATTATATTATATTTTTTAGGTCGGTGGCCCAGTGTAGACCGACCAAAATTTTTAATCTTTCCGCAATAATAATATAATATAGTATAGATAGTATAGATATATTTTTATATAAAAGTAATATCTGTACAATAGATTTTCATATTACAATTTTTTATTTCTATTTATTTTCATATATAAAAATGTTGTTATATTTTTAATTTTACTGATTATTTACTTGTATTTTTGTTTTAATGATTATTTACTTGTATTTTTGTTTTAAAAAAAGTTCTCTGGTTATTATAATATAATATAGATTGGTACCGCTCAAATCCAATACGTAACATCTTATAAATATTTAAAACATATATTTATTTATATTATTATATTATTATATTTTATATTTTTATTTCATATTTTAATAATTTTAATATTATTTGATATTAAGTATTAAAATATTATTATATTTTTAACTGCAATTATTATTTACTTATATAATGATTGTAATATACATTACATATTTATAAAAAATTAAAATACCGATAAAATAAAACATCTTTTAATTATTTTAATATTTAATATTTAATATTATATATTATATAAAAGTAATATCTGTACAATAGATTTCCATAGTACAATTTTTTATTTCTATTTCTTTTCATGTATAAATATGTTGTTATATTTTTAATTTTACTGATTATTTACTTGTATTTTTGTTTTAAAATACGTACATACATATCAAAACATTATATTATTATTATTTTATAATTATTTTAATATATATTCCATATTTTAAAAATTATTAAAATAATATAATATAAAATTTATTTTATTTATTTTTTATTTTATATTATATTATATAGAAGTAATGTTTGTATAATAGATTTTCATATTATAATTCTTTATTCATATTTATTTTCATGTATAAATATATTATTATATTTTTAATTGTACTAACTATTTACTTATATATTTATTTTAAAATATGTACATATAAATAAAAATATTATAATATTATTATTAAACATCTCTTTACACTTATATTGAATCAATAAAATTAATTAAATTTGTTTTAATTTATAACATTCTTTTAATATATTTTTCGTAATTTTTAACCAGACAAACAAATCATGTGAAGTTGTGACCGACCTTAATTTAATTATATTATATATAGAATACATAATAATTTGTAGATTGAAGGCAATTTCCCCCAACATTATTTGATAATGCTAAACTGCATGCAAATCTATTTAATTATAACTAGGCAAATAATTAAATAAATAAATAGTGATGTACATACAGTGTGATCGTGGATTATATGAACATCTTCTATAGAAAAAGCCAGCGAATACTTCAGATTTGAACTTTATCTCTCCTGTGATAAAAAAAATTGCTGTAATATAATATTTTTTATACATAGCGGATATGTGTTGTTAATAAAGAACTTTCTAATGCTACCGACTGTAACATAGGTATTATGAATTTGCTTGTGAAATATCTGCCTCTTGTAAAGATTCGAGAAATTCAAATTCACGGTTAAAGGACAAGTGTCCGCCAATGTGCCCTCTAGATGTCCACATTCTTGAGATGTGTGATTGAATGAGATTTCTAGTTTCCTATTGTTCTTTCCTGTGTAACGTGAAAGAATGTTTTGGTGTTGTAAAAGATTATGTTTAAAATCACTAGCTCGCAGCTTAACAAAACAAATGTACACGATAGACCAAACATACTCGACGCACAACACAAAGGATGAAAGTATGAAACATGCTGAAAATATATGTAAATATTTTTGAAAACAAGCAATTAATGAGTGTATATTAGACTTCGCACTTGTTCTACAACCTTTGTACTAAAAACCTAAAAGAATCGACCTCCGTAAAGATACACACACATGAGGAGCAATCTGGAATCTAATTGTCACAGTAAACAAAGCTAATGGACAGAGCTAGTTTATGCTTATAAAATTGTATATACAGAGACTTGAATAAAAAACCAAAAGACCTCAGAACTTGGGACATTGAGATTTTAGAAAAGAGTGGCCATGAAATATTATTTATACATCCGCAAAGAATCTGACAGTCTCTTTTTCTGTAGGCTAGGTGACAGGTCTTTTGGAGTTAGCTCTATCTTTATCTGTTAACGCATAATTGTGGGTCAAACCTTTCCAGGATATGGGGTTCAAATATATATCTCCAGACTGTCTGATTGAAGACTTAGGTGCACAACAATACTAGTAAAAAAATTAAACAAAGAGAAAGAAAAGTAGATTCCAGAATCCAGATCAATCATGTGCCTCTTGCCTCATATTGACATAATAATACATACATTCTATAATGTTTTACATAGTACATTATTAGTACTACTATATTTTAGGTAAGAGATGGCAGTCTATTTTTATACTAAAAAAACATGGCTTAATATATTCCCTTGAACATCATCATGTTGTCAAGCCTTCACCTTCAGTCTATGAAGTTTGGTAAGAGTGAGGGAGATCTAAAGATGGAAAGTAGTCAACATGCTTTATTCGAAGAATACTTATCTGCACCACCCCCTACTGGAGCCAATGAACAACAGTTTTTTCCCAATTACTTGAGCTGTGAAACTCTCTATGAGAGTTTAGATTTGGCTACATCAAATATCTCATTCTCAGAACTCATCACTTCATCCCAACAAGAATTTCCTAACTTGGCATTTCCTTACAATGAATTTTGTTCTTTCACTGATGGCTATCCGGGGCCAGAGGATGTTATTGATTCATCCTACTTGATCAAGAATGATCAACCTCCATTCCCAGTCTTACAAGATCATGAATATCTCTCAAATGATCTTCGCGATAATCTGCAGGAAAGGAATGATGATAGCTCACCAAAGGATCAAACTTGTGTCGAAAATGTACCCGTTTTCAATGTGGGATCATCTGATCAAGACAGGAAGAGAAAAGCTACAAAGGTTGAAGGGCAGCCCTCAAAGAATTTGATGGCAGAGAGAAGGCGAAGGAAGCGACTAAATGACCGTCTTTCCATGCTCAGATCGATTGTTCCTAAAATTAGCAAGGTTACCACTCTCTCTCTCTCCCTCACTTTCTCATTCCCTAGCTAGTTGTGTATTGTGTATGTTCAATACATGACACTGCCTTGAAGAGTACACTCAAAACTAACCATATTCTTACTTATTTTATTTGTGTTAATCATATTTGTGTCAATGATTAACGAAAGAATAATGTGCGAATAAAAAGATGGACAGGACATCTATAGTTGGAGACACCATAGATTATGTGAAGGATCTCCAGGAAAAGATCCACAAGTTAAAAGGGGAACTACAATCAGACTCAGCAAACAATGAAATGGACTTGGTGGGGTCCTTGAACGAGAACATAAATGAAGTCATTCCTAAAAGCCCGTCCAAGGTATAACTGACATTAACAATCTATAATATAGGTTCTTATATAATTACGAATTATGAATTAAGGTTAGTAAAAGCTCTAAAATACCAAATTTCTGTATTAGTTTGACGTTGAAAGGAGGGATGACGAAAGTACAAGGATTGAGATCTGCTGTGCAGCAAAGCCCGGATTACTGTTATCAACTGTGGATACGATTGAATCATTAGGCCTCGATATCCAGCAATGTGTTATTAGCTGTTTTAGTGATTTTTCTCTGCAAGCTTCTTGTTCAGAGGTATATTAATTCAGAAATTATACAACATTTTATTTGATTGCACATATGATACATGTTACAAGAATCACAAGATGTGTAATGTTTCTAAAATTATAGGGAATGGACAACAGGAAATTTATAGGATGTGAAGATATCAAACAAGAGTTGTACAGGAATGCAGGCTATGGTGGGAAATGTTTTTAGAAGAAATCCACGACCAGAAACATGTCGAGAAGCTGAAGCAAGTGGGATGTTGTTATCTTATTCCATATTAGCTGTAACGGTGTTATCGTTTTCTTATTTCCGGTGTTTCAATCACTAGATTGATGTTTAAAATGTTATATAAATCTTTTATTTATGATGATTCTTTTTAGTACATGACAAGGGGGAGAAAAATGAAGGATCGTAGTGTCTATATCCAGGCATAAATAAAATTGTTAAATTGAACAATAGGGGTATGTATGTTATGATTAAAAAATAATGTAGGTGGTTGAAGATTTAAAATTAGATGTGGCCCCCAGAGCAACAGATGTTGGAGAATGTTGTTAAAATTTAGCATATTTACATGTGAGAAATGGAGGGGACATAATATTTTGTGTTTGCTCTAGGCTTTTTAATTTGAAGCAAACAAAGTAGAAGTCGCTATTGTATAGCTATGTAAGTCCTAAAAGCACTTCAATCGGAAGGTAGGTTTATAGTAAGAGATTTAGACATTTTGGCGCTTTCTTATCATCACAACTCCCATTATTGATCAACATTTAAACAGCTTGCTTTTAAATACTGTGTTTCTACTGTTATTTTCACAGTTGCTAAGTTTATTTGTTTATATTACCTTGCAATCATATTCAAACTATTTTTTTCACCCATCAATCTAACCCTACATAGATTAATTAATATACAAAACCAAGCTATTATACTTGTACACTAGGAATACCAGGGTTTCTAAGGTACCAACGTGGTTAACTTATCTACCTTTCTAACTAGAACGAAACTTCTTCAATATATATAGAGGTGCAGACACTATGCAGTACAACTATATATGTAATACACACATCTCCTTCAAGCATAACATGTCCCACATAAAAAAACAGTACCAACTTGAAATCCCATCACATAATATGTAGAATTGTAGATGTCACTTATCAGTTGTCTCTCAATGTCTCACTCTTGCCAACTTGCATTGCATGCACCTAATTGCTGATATGAAGTTTAGAAAATCAAATTCGATAGTTTGATGGTCAAATAATGCAAAGTATAATAGGTCAAGTTTACGATATAAAATATGAGTACAAAAAAATTATTAGGGTAATTGTATGCGTGTCTTGGCTGATATATTTGAACATCTAATCCCCATTGCTGCAATATCATTGTCAAGAGAAAGTAACAATGACAGGTTTCAGTACAGCCACAGATATGATCATCAAACATACATACAACTACTTGTGAAAAAAATTGCGATTATGTTTTCACACTAGCACTAATCTGAAATGATTATTTTTGCTCAAAAAAAGACCCCAACTGAATATTTTTAGTATAGGCTATCTAAATTATTTAAAATTTTCAGAAAAATGGAATGTAGATAAGCTTTCTCCATTTAGAAGATAACTCTAAGAATCCAAAGCTTTACTCAAACTCCAAGTCAATTTGATGCACTTTTAACATCAATATAGTTCTTCCCACAAAGAGTAAGACTATTATGGTTTACACAATGACACAAGGTCTCGCTTCCATTGTGCAAAATGAACAAAGTCAAAGTTGAATGTATTGAGGGTTATTCATTTTTATTTTAACTTTGTGGGGATAGGGGAGAAAGAGCTCTATAAACTAAGTTCAACATTCCAAATGTCAATCTATCCTGATGCTTGGATTCATCACCCGACTGAAATTGAATACAAACAGATGTCGTTTCAACTGTCAACTAGGGCTAGTAACATGACTAACCCTCAGGCACTGGTAGCGATTATCAAAGAAAGGGCTATATTCTATCCTCGCCTTCACTTACATCCTCGTCGCTGTAGAGCACATCATCATCATCATCGGGAAAGCTGCTCAGGTCATTGGCCTGCACATGTTGGAACTGATTTATAGCATCTCTTGCATCAAGTAACAATGCGTTTTTTGCAGATTCAACAGCATTTTTCTGAACACGACACTCCTTTTTTCCATTTAGAACCTGAAGACTGGATTTTGCAGCCCTTGCAGACGCTGCCTTTCTCTTGGCTTCCCTAGCATGTAGCTGGTCAAGATATTTTTCATGCAATGCTTTGTTCTTAATCGGCTTTAGAACTGGTGGGCTTGCAAGACTCGCCTCATTCATGCTATTAAATCGGGAACACTGCATTCTGTTGGCCAAAGAAGAAGTCTCCTGGCATCTTCTAAGCGGTATAGGTTTCTCCTGTTTTGGGGTAGAACAGTTTACGCCCTGCCGTGATGCATTGGGAGATGGACTTAATTTGGGCTCAAGTATAGAGAATAGGTCCGCATTTTGATCTCTGTTAACCTGACACTGTTTTTGCAGCAACTGTCTCATAGTTTTCTGCACAAGGTGAGGCTTTCGTCTGGTGTATCCAGGCCTTTTACTCTTTGGTCTTATAGAATCAAGCAATTTTGAAGCAGAGTATGAAAGGGGTGATGAGTTTAGTAATCTTGCTCTTGACCGAGGTTGAGCTTGACGGGGAGTCAGATAGTCGGCATGTATTCTATCAAAACAATCTTGTGCAGATTTACCAGGCACCTACAAGAGAGTTCGTCAGAACTTGGTAGAATCGTAGCTACAAGGGTAAGTATACAGAGAAATAAAATGTTCCACAATATAGATGATAATCATAATTTATAGCTTTATACGTGATCATATGTTAACATAATCAAACAGTGAACTATGCTAAAAATATATTAGAGTATGGTTCAACTCTAAGTAAATAACCAGACACTGGTACAGTTAATATAATTTGGAAACTGCAACAGTCAAGAATAAGCTGCACATAATTTACACCGACAATGGTCTTACAAAAAGAATAACTAAGGTAGATAATAGCAAGGACTTGAGGATATCACACACGAATAATGGATGCATTGTTTGGGGGGGGGGATCTTGCAACACAAATTGCTTGAAAACTATCAACAAATTCTGACTAGTAGAAGAAGAAACAGAAACTGTAACTAATCACCAAAGAAATTATATTGTTTATGGAAATAACATGTTAATTATCCCTTTTAGCAACAACCACGTGCGCATTGCGCAATAACTATGGCATTCTATTTGCTATGTTCTATACTCTTATCTATTTTTTACTTTGCTGGATCGGGGGCCAAGATTGCCTCTAAAAGAAAAAAGAATAAATGCATCTACAATTCACTTGAAGCACCCAATAAAGGATTGTGGCAAAAGTGCGGAACTGCGGAACATCTCTACCAGATCAATACACTTTCACGAGGCATGTCTACTATTTAGCACTAAGTAACTTAAGATTTAACTGATTTAGTGAGGTTCCATCTCCATATGTATTGAGTTCTGTGTGCCTTTATTATTCTGCCTTCTCTTCTTTTAAAATCATGCTTGAAGTTCTTTATGAAAGCTCCAAATAAAATAGTTAGACCCGATAAATGCAAAACACTTCGTACTAGGTAATCCTGTAATTCTCTTCCTCCTTTTCCATTGAAATAGGTACTCTACCCAGTTGTGCGGGAACAAGGGGATCTTGCAACACAAATTGCTTGAAAACTATCAACAAATTCTGACGAGTAGAAGAAATAGAAAGTGCAACTAACCACCAGAGAAATTAAATTGTTTATGGAAATAACATGTTAATTATCCCTTTTAGCAAAAATCATGCACGCATTGCGCTCATAGTTGCAACATATGGATAACTGTGGCATTCTATTTGCTATTGTTCTATACTCTTATCTATTTTTTATTTTTCTGGATTCGGGGGCCAAAATTACCTCTAAAAGAAAAAGAATAAACACATCTACAATTCACTTGAAGCACCCAATAAAGATTGTGGCAACAGAACAGTGCGGAACATCTCTACCAGATCAATACACTTTTATGAGGCATATTTACTATTTAGCACAAAGTAACTTAGGATTTAACTGATTTATTGTGGTTCCATCTCCATATGTATTGAGTTTTGGGGGCCTATATTAGTCTGCCTTCTCTTCTTTTTAAAATCATACTTTAAGTTCTTTATGAAATCTCCAAACTAAATAGTTAGATTAAATAAATGCGAAACAGTTCATACTAGATTACTAGGTAATCCTATAACTCACTTCCTCTTTTTCCATTGAAACAGGTATTCTACCCAGTTGCAGGCACAGAACTTAAAATGAGGGCAAAAATATTTTCAAAATTTAAACCATTAGAAAATGATTGGGAAAACGCAAAAAAAAAAAAAGAAGTTCAATGGACAACCAAGTAATAAGTATTTATGAAAGGTAATTAGTCAAGAAAGTTGTTCCAGCATGGTGGTTACAATAGGGGGTGTTTGTTGCTAGTACTCGAAAAAAAGTACTTTTCTTGTCACACCCCATTTCGGAGGCGCAACCACAATGCTGATAATCAAATCTAAAATAGAAGTGGGGAAGCTATATGATGATTTAAGAGAACCAACTCATTCAAGACAAGCATTTTAATAAGCCATGGGCACGACTTATCTCAATGGAGTCATTCAAGAGTAGCACTTTATTAAGGCGTGGACACGCCTTAAAAATGTGCAACACTTTAATTATAAAAACACACTTGTCTAAAATAGGAATCAAATACATTTGGGTCTACTCTTATTTTGGTTTTTAGCCTAGTTTTTATGGTTTTTGAAACTATATTATTTCCGGACATTGATTTTATTAGGTAAATAAAATCCATTTCAGATATTTTTTCTAAAAGCAGGTGTTTTTGCTTAAAAAATATGCCCAACAAAACACCTTATACAAGTATGTTAGGAGTTACTTGGATATACAATGTAAGTTCAATTCCTACTGACTACCTTTTATTTCATCGGATTTGATTAAATCCATATTCATATCCATTTAATTTTATTGGATCGTTGTCGGATTTTTGACATATGACCCATATCCGACTCGTTAGAATTTGAATTATCGGATTGGACCTCCGGATCCATTTAATTTAACATATGATGAAATAATACACTAAAAGTAAGAAAAAAACCTGTATCATAGAAAAAAAATCCCGAAAATATAATATTTTGGAGTTTAACAATAAGTTTTAAATATGAAATTCAAGTATATATAATCTCTTTGTGTGTATGTGTGTGTATAATTACTTACAGAAATAAAATTATATAACAAGAGAAAAATAAATATGAAGAATCATTATATATCATACTTGAAAATTTATGAGAAATTTCAAATTTCATAATCAAAAATAGAAATGTGGTGAACTGTGAAAAAAAAAATGTTCACTTACGTATATGTGAAAATGTTTCAACACACGAAACTCAATCGTTTTTATCTAATGAAATAATGGTGTGCGCGGAAAAGAAGAATTTATGTAATAACAGTGTGCGTGAAAGAGAGATGACAAAACAACTTTAAAAAAAATAGAACCCATCATGTATAATTAAATTTATTTGTTGGAACATATAGTATTATATGTTTTTCAGATCGAATGAGCCAAATCCATATCCACTTCTTAACATATTGGATCCATATCCACTCAGATTATTAGAGAGCAATTTTTTTTCGTACAATCCATATCCACTTATTAAAACTCGGATCGGATCTCCAGTCCATTGACAAGCCAAGTCACAAACCTCCATCAATTTCTTAATAAATCACACAAGATGAACTGAGCTAGCCAATAGATCTGTGAAGCAGCAACATTATAAGCTCATAATATTTTCAGGGAGGACCCAAACCGACCCTTACCCATGGGTAGGTCCGCCACTGGTTGCTCATAATTCTTGCAGACAAAAGGGCAATTTAAGTGTGGAGAACACTGCTGTGAAATCTTCTGTATTAGATTATCGATGAGTGCAATAAAAGGTTATCTAGAATGGGAAACAATCCGGCTTGTATTAGAAGCGTACTATCTTTTATTCTTTTTAAGCTTGAATTTTAATGAGCACAAGTTTCATTGATATTTAGTCTACTTTTTGTTGCTAACTGATCTTCGATACTTTTGATTCCGTCTTTGTAATAATATTGTAATTTCTGAATTCATATACATATTAATATTTTGTTTGTAAATAGTTAACTTTTCTTGCTGAATTTCGCTTGAACAAAGTTGCCTAATTGATGAAATCTCAGATTAGAAATTCCAAGGATCACAAAGCTTGGTGCATTTTAGAAGATACTTACTTTTATGATATCATAACTATGTTTTGTAGCCTCTACAATTATGGACAATGTACACGTGAGATAAAATAAAGACTATGAAATCTGAAAATGTAGCGCACAATACAAGACTATGAAATCCGAAAATGTAGCGCACAATACATAATTACATATAAAAGGAGACAGAATAAGAATTACCATTCTAGCAACTTTTTTCCAAAATCGAGGAGTGGGATTGGCAGCAAAATAAGCTTTCTGCAGAGCTTCATCTTGTTCCTTGGTCCACCCAGAAAATGTTCCCTGATTTTCACCACCGTCTTCCACTTGATTCCTCTTCCTCTTAGCTCCAATACTTTTCTCTTTTTTCACAACAGCCCTTGCCTCGCTTTTTAATTTGCCCTTCCCAGGAGCTTTACCAGGAGCTCCCACTGTTTCCTGGTCAGATGGCCCTAAATCTGATTTAGGGATTCTTTCAACACTCAAAGAAGCACCTTTATCCAAAAGTTCAGCTTTTGAATCCTCCGCAAATCTATCAATTCTATTCCTGATAAACTTCTTAGCAAGTTTCTGTGCATTTCCCTGTTTTGAATTGCCTTTCTTCTTCGTCTCACCTATAGATTCTACAGGTAAACCAGTCACCACTATTTCACTTTGTTGATCGGATAAACCGCCTTTACCCAACAAATTAGCTGAATTACAATCAGTCACCGCAAGAGGTTTACCATCATAACCTTTTTCATTGCAACCCTTTATAACGGGATTACGTGTAACCCGCATATCCTTTTTACCCAAATCTCTATTTTCTTTCATGAACTCATCGAAGTTCAATCGCCAATTGATATTTTCTTTACCAGATAACCTCGCAGATCTTCTTACACAGCTTACACCTTCACCCCCAGCCTTCAATTGATCACATTTTCTTGAACCCTTATTCTCTTCCCCAGACCCTTCTTTACCAAAATTCGATTCTTTTAACACGTCTCGAGCCACTGAAATTTTAAGTTTAGATGCTTTCAGACACTCCTTTGGGGTCGAGATACAAGAACTTGTTTCTAAAAAAGACACCATTGCTCCCTTCTTTTCAGGGCTCGGGGTTTTCAGATCCTTCGATTCGTCTCGATTGTTAGCAAGAAACCTTGGAGATCTTCTTAAAATGGAAGTGGGTTCGGCTTGAATCTTTGAATTGTTGCCAAGAAACCTCGGAGATCTTCTGAGAGTGGCGGCATGGTGATCTTGCTTTTTCGAATTTCGTTGCGGCATTTCCACAAACACCTCGAGTGCGTCTACGATATGCTTTGATGGAAAAGAGGGGGAAATCTTTTCTTCAACCATTCAAATCAATTTTCAGGTGTGCGCACGTGAACGGAGACATTACCTGAGTCTGACCTATGGCCCCATATTACAGTTTTATACTAGTGCGAGGCCCATTTTGAGTTACCATATGTCTCGTGAATTCTGACTTATTAAGCCCACTTCAATTCAAATCAAATCAAATCTTAAAAAAAAAAATTGGGTTTTTTTCCCCAATATGTCTCGTTTTAAAAACTGAATTACTAATATATCTCATTTATAATTGTATTTATAAATATATTTTAAATTCAAAATTTTACCAATTTTAAAATAATCATGATTAATTACATTACTTTATTATTTTTAAATGACATATATAATCTTTCTACCCAACAAATGAATAAAGTAAATTAATTTTTGATATATTATAAGTTACACAAATTATTTTCATATATCATGTCAACAAATATACATAGCAGACATATATATTTTTGATATTTATGTTATATACATACATATAAGTAGTAGAAGTATCATTGTTTACATCCTTGAATAGCGGACATGTATATTTTTGATATTTACATCCTTGAATAGTCTTTCTAGTCTTCATGTTACTTTATGAACTCATCATTGAATTTCTTGAAACCGGACATGATACCGGAAAAACAAGAAGGCATGTCTTATTCAGTTGGCAAGATAGCGGTCCTTGGATGAAACACTATATTATTTGCCGCATGTATATTTTTCATATGTTTTTTATTTAAATTAGTTTTGATTTTTCATCTCTTACATTTTCTCCATGTTGAGAGGAGCCGGACGTAATGGGCGGGAGTTCACACACGTAACGGAGATATTTGACGTCGATATTTGACGTCAAAATTTTACATAATCTCTTAAAACCTAGTTATGTATGGCATTATGGGTATTCTAGTCGTATTTAATAGACAAATATTAATTATTTATAATTTAATTATATTTATATAAGTTAAACATGAGTTAAAAGTTAACTATGAAATATATTCATAATTATTAAATAAAAAAGGACATATTCATAAAATACCCCATTAATTTGAGTCATATTATACAAATTCCCTTTTTTGTATAAAAAAAAACTAATTCCATTCTTTTTTCAAATTCTAATATTTTGTTAGGAAAATTCAAACTCGGTAAGAAATTTACGGTGCGAGTTCAAAAGATCAATATAATATTACTCCATCTGTTTTTTGTATTTGTCGTTTAACTTTTATGCACATAATTTAAAGTATTTTGATTTTATAGTTAAAATAATTATTTTTAAAAAATTCTTTTTTTTGAATTTTAGTATAAGCTATATATTTCATTCAGAATTTAATTTTCTTAAACATAATTATTTTCAACATAGGGTCAAAATACTTTAAGACGTGTGTCAAATATAAAAAAAATAGGGGGAGTACTAGTTTAATATCACATTAAATTCATCGCATATATGTATCTAGCATCTATTAAATTACGTCTTAACACGTGTTAAAAGAGGGGTTTTTTTAAAAAAATTTGAATAATTGTTTTTTATTGATTATATCAAAAAATTATACTTTTTCATATATTTTAGTATTTCAATATATATATTGTGTAGCCTGTATAAAAATATTAATCTTAAAACAACAACACACATCAATTATAAAAAAAAAACATCACGTTTTGGTGCTTATATATATTCGGACTCTACATTTTTCTATTTATTGTGTTGTCAGTCTTAAATTGGTTCATTTTAATTCAACTAAATTTTCTTATGCAAAAAGTAAAAAAAAAATAAGAGCTAGCTGTTCCAATGACAATAAAATTCTCTATGTATATTCAAAATAAATTTAAATATTTAAATATAAATTGGTAATATAGATAAGAGATTTTTTTGAAAAATATCAAACTTTTTATTTTAATTTTTTACAAAAATACTTTTTTTGTTTAATATTTTGCAAAAATACGATCTTTAAACTTTTTTCACAAAAATACGGTTTTGCAACCAATACAACTAAAATCGACCAAAAATACAACCAAGAGTAACTTCAATTTTTTTAAAAAAAAATTACATCAAGTTGCATTTGATTACAAATTGTAGATAAAAAAAAGTTATATTTGGTTATTTTTACTTGCAGACCGTGTTTTTATAAAAAAAATAAAAAAATAGTAAACTTGTAAAAAAATTTAGAAAATAATATTTTTGATAAATGCCCTATAAATAATTAATAAATTAATAGAGATATGGAACATTTGCTAAATCCTAAAATTTCAAATTCCACTCAATTTCAAACATAAGGTGACTTTGAACCTGGCACAGGCCCGCCGCTCGCATCATCTATCTATCTAGGCTACAAGCTTCTTGTTGTTTTGATATATACCTAATATTTCTGTGTACATCCACTATAACATCTTTTGAAGGGTGGTTTGGTTCGGGATTTTGAAATGAGATATGAGTTTAGAATGGATAAAACTTATACGTAGTGTTTTAATTTTTTTAAATCTCAACCTCATATCTCAAATCAACAAGGTATGTAATATTATTATTTTATTGATGATAATTAACATTATTAATAGTCAAATAATAATAATATATACAATCAAACATTATTAACAATAAAAAATTATATTTATACTTTTTTATATAATAAACTAAATTAATTTAACTATTAATTCAATAATACTTTAAACTAAATAATTTCATTGCAGAACTAAACCAAACACATGATATCAATAATAAATTTTAATCACCATATCACTCTTAACCTATTTCTAATAACAAATTTATACCGCCTCGTGAACCAAACTGATTCCAAAAGTATTGTTTTCTGATCCCTACTTGAGGGTTGCATCAGCCATTAATTATCTTTTAGCTTAGTACTGTGGACAATATTCCTGGCCTCTTCAACTATTGGGTTTCAAATTAATATTATATTTTACTCACCCATTTTGTCCACTAGTTCTTACTTCTTACTATGATACGATCATACGAGTAGTTAACTATTAAAATATATGGTTAAATCTCAAAGTGTTAACTGAAGTGATGATCATGTATTAAATTAGTCACTCAAGTTATCGGGGTATCGTTTGTACCACTCTAGTAACGAGTAATGACAAAACTGTTAAATAGGTTAATTGACTTGACGGAAACGTCTTTGACTTTGACGGAACTTGCAGGTGGTAAGACATAACAACATACGTAGAGTCCAACTAAACCCTTTAATATATAATACACATACAAAACATATATTTACATATAAAATCCAGTAGATATGCAGATTATGGGTTGTATTTGTCTTTCAATATTCCATTTGAGAACAAATATATTGGTGTAAGCTACACGTGGAGAGTCATAAAAGCAGTAACTAAGGTCTAAGGGGCTCAGCAAGGTAGTGTGTAATCACTTATCCTTAGTCAGGTCTGGGTGGACATTTTGGTTGAGATGCCCCTCAACTTTAACATATAATCCTGGTCTTTAATTTAATATGTGACATTTAGCAGTAACTGATGTTGATGGGCTTATGCAATTGTTTTAACTTGTATTTATTTTAATCTTATATACACCATGTCAGTCAGACTTTCATAATCTGAATGCAGATAATTGGGAGCCTGGATACAGTAAGGAAAGCTTTTTTATCTGTCTCTCTAAAACTTATGGAACTTTCTGCTCGGGTTGATGAATCTGCCATCAACACCAGCGGGCTGTCTTCTCATTCTTCTGGTCATCATCTTCAGAGGCCAGAAGCGTACCCAGTACGAAACTATCATTTTCCTTCTCAAGGGCCCTCTTTTGGTGGGCATCGTGATGGTGAAAATGGTATCCCAGGCCGCATGAATCCTTCACAAAATATTCTGACATTTCGATGCTTGAGAGTACAAATCCATCTACTCGAGTGTTAAGCAATCCAACTAATATGTATAACTCATATATACATATAAATGATATAATAGTTAATATTGTACATCTATCTTTCCACCCTATACAAGTTGACTACCACGTATTTCTCTCGTTAAATCAATTAGCCCAATTAACGGTTTTGTCATTACTCGTTACTATAGAGGTACAAACGAGACACCGATAACTAGAGTCACATATTTGACATATGCCCTTTACTTCAGTGAACACTTTGAGATTTAACCCTTAAAATATACATCTATCTATACTGTGTTATTATAAACGAACATAAGTTTATTTGATAGTTTGATTAGTTCAACAGTCTTTCCAAAAAATTACAAGTGATTTAAAAAAAAGTTAAACATGTATAATTTATTTCATTTATAATATAATAACATAATAATTTAGATTGAACACAATTATAATAAATATAATTAACTTACTCATGTCAATTCCATCATTGTTTAAACTCTTTGAACTCTATTAAAATTATATATTATTATTTATTATAGAATCCTATTAAAAAAACAAAAAAGTTAAATAAATATGATTTTATTTTATTTATAATATAATAGTATATTAGTATAGATCTAACACAATTATAATATATCTCAATTTCAATATTACTCAAACTCTTTAAACTCTATTAAAATTATAATATATTACTAATAATTTAATCCCAAAAAAGTGTAATCATAATAGATGTAAATTATTTAAGTCAATTTTATAATATAAACTAATAAAATATAATAATAAAATAATAATAAAATAATATTTAAATTAAAACCACTTTAGAACAAATTCAAAAAAATATTTTTCCCTAAACATATTTAAATTTATCATATTTTGATAACATTTCAACTCTTTTTTGAGTTCAATATACATTTACTACATTTTCATCTAGTAAAAGGTACACATTTCTTAATTCTCGAAATTCACTAAAAATTTATGTTCATTTATAATTTATAATCTTGACTGCATAAAATATTTTATTAATTTTTGAATTATTATATTCATATATGTAATCTTGTGTGTGAGTAGTGTCTGTATGTGTATATATATCACTCATTATGTTTTGTCATGCACTAAGTCGGGGTTTTCACGGAAACAATCTATCTACTCTTTTAGAATAAGGGCATGGTTTGCGTATATCTTACTTTCACCAAACCCCGCTCTGTGCTGGATATACGGAATATATTTGGTTTACTAAAACTATGAAATATTAATAATAATATAAATCATTTTTTTAACAATATCACTAATTTGAATATTCATATTAGAAATTTAACATAAATTAGTGAAATATTATAAAATATTAAAAATGTTTATGTGTGTATTGCATAAGTTATAAGCTGGTATTATATAATACACGCAAACGCATTCAATCATATTTCAAACACTTTTACATTCGAGATGTATATAGTGATGATATACAACATAAATAAAACGGATCTACTGCACAAATCACCTAGGTCCGGGAAGGATTATATATTACTCCTATAATTTATGTGCGATCTTAAATATAAATTAATATATTAATAATTAAAAATACGATGTTGGATATCGTAAGAGTTCCAATTTCACAATAAAAGATTGGTCATAATTTGGGGCATCTCTTTCTCCAATTTTAGTTAATATAACTAATTTTTTTGAATATTAGGTTACATGTGACATTTATGTGAAGGTAAATTGTGATGATAGGGTTAGTGTAGTTTGGATTGTTCGGGAAATTATTGTAATCCTTTTCAATTCAAATAATTTTATTTTGTATGTTAAGTTATCTGAAAATAAAGCGGCTATTTGTTTAGAAATTAGGTTGTATTGTCAGTTCGGGGTTTTTGCATTCGAGTGTTTTAATGAATGCATTAAATTTTGTTTATAAAAAAACATTATATTTATATATTGTATTTATATATAATTTTATAGAAATGTGTATATTTATATGAATATATAATTATATATAAGAATAAATATATTTTTATATCATATTGTGTTTTCAAGAATAAATACAACTATTAAATTGATTAACATAAAATATATGTTGAAAGAACCGATTAACATACATCTAAATACAATATTAAAATAATTGGATATTTTGAATCTAAAAGTTGTTGATATTTATAATATGAGAAAGCTGTACAATAAATTGACAAATTCTTTTTTTTACCATATGCAAACTCGTAGATAAATTGCATAAAGATACAATATTTATGGAATGGAAGGAATTTTTTTTATTCAAAAAATTTATCATTTAACCAAATGACATGAAAATGTCCTGAAAATCTAGATGATAAGGAATTTTAATGTATGAGAAAGCTGCACATTAAATTGACAAATTCTACTTCAACAACATTAACCAGTTTTTTAGGTTGTGAAATATTATAATTCAAGCGGACTTGAAGTTCCGGGGTTTGTCCCGACTAGATTTCAATGTTTTAATGAAATTTTCGTTTTATGTCAAAAAAAAATTCAAACATAATAATTGTGATTATTTTAGGCTCAGATATTTTAGATATATTAGACCAACAAACTTCTTTAAATATTTGTTTAAATGTCATTCATTCATAATAATTGATTCATAATAATATTGCAACTGGTGGCACAGTAACGTGTTGTTGACATCGTTATAATACATACTCCGTAATATTTTATGTGACATGACAATAGATAAGTAACTCGTAACTTATATTATTCAAATGAAATTTTATATGAAAATGAATCCGACTTGAACTTGTGTAAAGCGCAAATGAATAATGTTTAAAATGAACCTAAGAGGAAAAACGACTGTCTTTTGTACTAATTTTTAAAATTAATTTCATTCATATATTTTATATTTTATATTAAGTAAATATACTATCACTTCAAAAAAGAAGAAGTAAATATACTATTAGTAGCGGCCTTGTTTGTTTTCGTGTTTAATACTCACGTTTTTTTAAAATGAATCGTTAGTATTTAGCATATTACTTTGTAACTAACATAATATTATTAATTTTCTGTAAAAAAAACGTAATATTATTAATTTTGATAAATTAAATTATATAAATATTAAAATATTATATAATTTGTGGTGATCATGAATAGTTAGGCAACTACAACTACCTACAAACTTAATGCTTATTATGTAATTAGAATTTAATGATCTAAATATTAAAACTTATTTAAATTTCACGTAATTTACATTGATATAGCTGAGTTATAACAAAAGAAAAACGAAAACTAAACTAGAACAAATTTTTTACAGTAAACCGACAATACACCCCTGTAATATGTTAGATCTCTCAAGACATTAAATGCATATAATTTTTTCTACCGGTTCCTCTCGTGCAACAAACACACGAGTCATGACCCTGTTTAATTTTTCAAACAAGAATTTATTTTGGAATCACTGAGGTTCATAACTGCTACTCCTACTATATATAAAATTTGAGCATTACAGGATCTGGGACAAGCATGGGCACAACATTGAGATGGAAGGAACAAACAGATAGACCCAAAACAGTAGCACGTATATTACATCATCATCAGCTGTTAAGATAAGAATATATATATATATATCCAAATGATAACTCCACTATCTATTGTCGTCTAAAGTCCCTTTATCCCGCATGTGAATTTGGTGAACATTTGGCCCTACTCATATCATCCGTACATGTCATACAACCTTCCCAGTCATTCCCAGCTGCATCTAATCTACCGTTTGTAAAATAATTATCCTCACATTTTTTAACTTAAGCAGTAGTGATCTACATATTGTACGTACTTAGATGTATCAATATTAACAAATTAAGGCACATCAGACTTTTGTCACAATTTCTGCGCTTATTATTCGCATGTCGTAAATAATTTGCTGCAACATACGTTTGTCGGAACCCATGTAAACGTGTGTTGAGGATAATTATGTGCAGAACAGGAAAATGGAGTGAGTAACATAAGATAGATGAAATGGTCCATATACGAATCTCAAGGAACTAAAATTATTTGAAGCGAGATGTCATTCTTATTTGGCTTTACTAGCTACCTTTATGATGGTTACTAGTTAGTGACCTGTTGAAAGAGAATCGTTCCGTAACCAAATAATCTACTATTCTGGATAATGATAATCTGTTGCTATCTTTATTTCAACTCTACCAAGAAAAAAAACAAAATTTTCTACAACAAGGTAAAAGCAAAATTGAATTTTAAAACTATAGTTTTCCATGTGCTTCGGCTTCACCATATATATATAAATATAAGTAGTGAAAATTAGGAAAAAGAAATAAGGGAGTGAGAAGCAAGTGGAAAAGTAGATTATTACTGGAAGCACGAACAAATCATCACGGACGAGTACAAAAGTAATAATCCTATAAATCCAATGTGGGATATTGGTAGGGCTGGGTGGAAGGAAGTATATATCATTTTCAATCTACAGTGTAATTAGGTCAGGAGTATAATTGTAATTAGCAGTACCAGTTGTATAATTAAAGTTATCGGTGTAGATTAGTCTTCATGGACAATCATGTTTTGCTCCCACTTTATAGTGTTTTTGTTTACTGTATAATAATCTGTGTGAATATCTATCACTCTTGTAGCCAATAGATTTCTTTTCCAATGGTAGTGCATCTGCAACATAAATTCTTTGTGACATCCCCAGCATAGACCTCACAAGTAACGCCCAAGAGCATCCGACAGAATTAATAAATATTTTTACGTTATAATTGTTGTAACTGCTATTATCATTGGCATAACCATTTAAACATTTGTAACAGTCATGTATAGTTATGCTCAAAATATACAGCACGGTCTAAGAATAAGTTGATTTCCCTATCTTTCACATACCAAAACGAGTGTAACATGGAGGAAAATTCATGTGAATATTATATTGTTTGTCAAGTTAAAAAATGACGAGCATGATGTCGAGCCCAGGAGTCTGGAAGATTTTGTTTGATTCGAATGCAATCAGAGATTGTACTGAAAATTAAGGCGAAACGCTAAGTAACCATTGCACTTGCGAACCCACATTATTCTCACGGTATCTCTGTGCGCAATGCAACATATATCTATTTCAAACTTGTCCCTGTTCTGTTTTGGTATGCACTTCCAAAGTGGCACAAGATACATGTGGTGATCCGATTTTAATTTTCAGTTGTTAGCTAGTAGTTGCCCAACCACCTTCACCCTGAATTTGTGTATTTTATTATTACAAACGATGATTATTTGTAATAGAGGTCCTAATATTTGTTTTCCTCTTTTGAAAAAGAAATAAAAATTGGGATGAGCAAAACAGCAGTATAAAGAAAACGAAGAAGATATTTGATGTCTTGTTCAGATTTTATATGTTGTTGATTTCTCTA
Organism: Oenanthe sinensis; assembly: GCA_028671895.1. Taxonomy (NCBI): domain Eukaryota; kingdom Viridiplantae; phylum Streptophyta; class Magnoliopsida; order Apiales; family Apiaceae; genus Oenanthe; species Oenanthe sinensis. Next base: position 42,514,263 of record CM053805.1, on the reverse strand, counting down.
TATAGCTTGGATGATTCATTGTCACTAGTTAAAAATTAGTTGAAAGTTTGACGATTTATCAATGCATATGAAAAGTGCAGGGGAAGGTAATTTGTTTTGAATCTCAAGTAATAATTTATAAAATATTAGTAATATTTACATTTGGTATCAATCAACTGCTGTATGTTGTGGCTTAAGTGGCTTCTGCACCTCCACAATAATCTTCTGGGCTCGCAAAGGCTCACATGGACAAGGCATAGCTATGAACTTGGCAATTCGATCTCCAGGCATTAGTACAGGCAAACTCTCATTCTGTTTTTGCTTTAGATCCTGCAAATATCAAACAAAACATTGTTCAACTTGATAACCATGCACGAGTCCAGTACTAACACTAATAAATTTGTTGGGGCCGGGTTTATAGAGATACTAATAAATTGAAAATTTATAATATTTAGTTACATACCATGTGGTTGGATTTGGGTTTGGATGGTGATTCATCATAGTTGCCTGCCTCAGGATCATCGTTGAAAGAGCGGCGCAGGGATCGAATCTTGTCCCAGTGGTAGCAGCAGGAGAAGATGCCGCTGAGGCTGAAAATGACTATCAAAAGAAGAGCAGTGCCTAAAGGAAATCCCAGAGAGGGACGAGAGGAATCCAAGTGTGGGGGTGCATAAGGGCTCTCCATCATATATTTGATAACAACGGCGAGATTTGATATTACTCGAGTTTTCTCCTCCTCTCATGAGGGGTGGAACAACACAGTTCTTGGTGATTTTTTTTTGTGATTGTTAAAATACTGGGAATGCAATGTGAGTATGACAAGGGGGAATGTGAGAATTTATAAATAAGAAAGTTGGATACGTGTAAAGGTACGTTTTGATGAATGGGCCATATGAGGTACGGAAGTGGTCAAGTGGGACCTTTTTTTTGTGCCCTCCACCAACGGTGAATAAAAAACCGAAATCGATATGAAACCGATAAAAACCGAACCGAAGAAAACCGAAATCGAAAAAAATCGATCCGAAACCGAAAAATAAAAAACCGAACACATTGATCGATTCTGGTTCCGGTTATAGGTTAAAACCGAACCGAAAAAAATCAAACTGAACCGATAATTAAAATAAATAAATTTATTATATATAATATATATATATATACACGGTAAAAGATATATACCGTTATCTTTAAAAAAAATTCTAAAATTAATTATATAAAACTACATCATTTAGATTCTATCAGAAAATTTTAAAATTAATTTTGAGTTATATTTATATACAAGAGTTGTCTCTCTTATAAATGAAACAATATAAATCACAATATATATCCATGATTCATTGTTTAAAGTAAAATATTCTGTTGAAAATCCTCTGATTAGTGTATATAATACCGATTGACTTCACAATTAAAAATGTGATAGTTTAATAGAGTTGCATATTTGAATATTTGTATGAGAAGACATGATTCTGATGATATAAAATTTATATAAATTCATTAAAGTTTCTTTACATGTTATAGTAAGTTTAACTTGTTACAGTTTCTTATCTTTTTTTTTTGTAGTGTTATTATGCGGAATGTGATTCAAATATTTGAATATAAATATATAATAATTTAAATTATATACTTTTCCATTTTTCTTTATCCGGTTTTTAACCGAAACCGAACCGGTCTTTTTAAAACCAAAACCGAAACCGATGGTTCGGTTGCGGTTGCAGTTTTTAATTTTTAAAACCGAAGATATACGATTCCGGTTTTAGATAAAAACCGAACCGAACCGAACCGCGCTGTCCCCAACCCTCCACTGTGAAAATGCACACAGGCCCAACCAGTACTTGCACTGTCTATATTTTGGTGCTCTGCTAACCTAACTACTAGTGCATTTTAGCTGTGACTTGTGAGCATTGATGGCTCAGTTGAGTTGTTCTCAGAAAGAACCAATTTTATTGTCTTCTTTTCTATCGGTTGCCCGATAATCACACACACGCTTTCACTGCTCAAATGCTTAATCAAGAGAGAGGTATGTATATCCGCGAGGCTAGCAAAAATCAAATTTGTTGTCGAACGCAAATATTACATATGACAAGATGTATTCTAATGTTTATGACAAAATCAACTGAAATAGTAAACATAGTCCGACCTTAGAAATTTACTTGGAAGATAAGGTGGTCATCATTTTTTCGTCTAATTTATGGTACTCCATGAGCAACAGTTGACGGCTGCAGTGTCTGGACCTCACTAAATGCAGCAAAATCGAATCAGTCTTACTCTTTTTGTCAGTTTGTATGAAGAGTACTGTCAAAACTTCAAAACAACGAGATTTTCAAAGTAGATCCTTGGTATCAACATAAGCAAGTATAATTAATGACAAGTTGACATCCACTGGACCACTACACCTCACAGTAAAGATAAACAGGAGACTATGTACATATGAAAGCAAAACAGTTTTCTTTTAAAAACACAAGAGGAAATAAAACACACTTTAGCTGGCATATAAATATCTAATGCCACCTATCATTTCCCTCTCCTTCACTGTTATTTCTATTTTTATACAAGTGCAGGATATTTTATAAAAGCAGCCTTCACTTCAAACGAATATCAGATGCTCTTTTTAAAAAAATAATTAACATAGAAAACACAGTATAACATAAAAACGGAACATATTTAGCAACAGTAATTAGTTGTAATTATGTACTATATTTAACGTAACGATAAAACATTGATCAATTACAAAAATCTTTATATTCATATACACAGGGCTATACTTAAATTTGAAATTTTGAATTCTTGTTATCAAAGTACAGCACAACAAAATGCCAAGATATTCATCCTTTTCGTGACATTGCAAATTGCAAATGGAGAAAAATATGATAGGAGTGGGGACGATAACTCATTGTTAAGATGTAGAAATTTCAGTTGTTGAACTCTCTCTTTCTCATCTCATAAATGGTGGTAGTCTAGTAAGAGTAATATTAATTATTTAATTTCTTAATCTTGAGATGTTGATATCCACCAAGTGTTAACGTATCATAATCATCTTGCTCCCTGAATGTGGTTTACAATTTACAATACAACATATGGAGGGTTTTTGATGGGTTTTGGTATGCCTAATCTCAACTTAATTTACCGTTAATTGGCCTAATTCCCGTATTAGTGGAGATACAGAAAATTAAGTTTACAAAATGCCCTCTAAGATTGTATAGAACTGAAGAGATGCTGAAAATTAATTAAGTTAACTAAATGCATAACAAGAATAGGAACAAAATCAGTGATTTAAAATAATACTAGGGGGATTAAATTGGTTCCCAAAATATTTATTAAATGTCAATTGACAGATTCTGATTTATTATAGAAATTTTTTACTTGCAAAACATATATAATCTCTCATTTAAAAGTGCTTCCTATTTAACTTTCCTTTATATTATAAATTTACATTTATTTATCTTCTATCATAAATTTTTAATATTTAAATTATTGATCAGATTTAATTTTATGTTTCAAGAATTATAACTTGAAATTAAATAAAAAAGACTGGTCCGATCCTTCATTAATTGTCGTTGCTACTCCTCCCGTTCTTGAAAGATCTATTTGTCTTTCTGGCCCACACTGCAAGTTGTAACAAGTAACAACGCAGAGAAGAAAAGAATAACAAATCAAACACAGAACCGGCATCAATTGCGCAATTAATTCTAGCCTAATCTTAAGTTTTATCAAGATAAAACCAAATTGCCCCACCCCCCACAACCTCAGTCAAATTGCTCATAGCAAGGATAGATATTCTAATTCTACAGACATCAATTAATAAAACATTTAACTTGCCACCAGGTCCACCAACAAACTTGAACGGATAATGTTAGTTTACAATTTTGAGAGAGAAAGATGCATGAAATTCTACACATTTTGAGCAGAGAGAGATGCAAGGAAATTCTATATACATTAAGGTATACTACAACGCAGCAACTTACCACCGGGTTCCCCAACAGACTAAAAACAATAAATAAACAATACAGAAACTGGAAGTTCATAAATTCTGAGAGAGGGTACTTTGGCAACAGCAGGACATTAGAAATGCAGCTGTCTACACTGAGCTACTTCAACCTCAGACGGGCAGTAAGGGCACTTGAATGGCCTGTTGTTCTTTGACAGCTTTGTAATAGACTGCTTGCATAGCACATGTCCGCATGATAACAGCATTGGCGGGTTCTCTTCACTGGCCTGGTCCCGGCTTACTGGACATACAAAAATGGAATGAAATTGAAGCTCCTTGCCAAGATCCACTGGCACAGGCAAGTGCTTCATAGATTGCCATTCCTGCTTCCTACCTGTCATCACATTCATCAGCTTCAGGAGAGTTGGCAGACCTTGAACTCCAGCTGCTATAGTAGTACTCAATGGGCTCTCGTATGATTCTCCCAAAAGCTTGCAGTACTGTTGAGCCAGCTCTTCTGCTAATTTTTCCGCATGGTGAGGTGAGAAAAGATCATAGTATGGGGAGGATTCAAGCCTGCCAGCCCATAACAGACATGCCATTAGCTTTTGGATATCTGGCATACAGAGATGTGCGCATGGTGTCATATATTTTCTGCAGTATTTCAAAGCTTCATCCCTGCCTTTCTTCTGCAGAATATCAATAAACTGCAAGCGACGAAGCTGTAATTCAATGTTTGATCCGTTTTGATTAAGTTTTTCGCGGTTGATCGCAGCCCATTCTAAAGCAGGTTCCAATTCTCCAGATCTCATTGCTTTAAGTATCCTATACAATTCTAGGAAAGGAGATTTCTTATCAGCATATTCTGGCTCCTGTGCTTCCTCGATGAAGCAATCACCTATATCAAATAGGCCTTCCCTATAGAAATGGCTGGCTAATATCTGATTGACTGTGTGAACATCAAAATCAACATTTCTATATGCCTTTGAAATATCAGGATTGAAGGATTTCTCAAGGATCTTAGGGTATTTGTTTAGAGCAACGCTTAGTTCTTTCTGTGGGTTGTCCAGCTGACTTAGTGGAGACATTTCTTTCAGTTTCGTTTTAACTTCAGCAAGAACTACTTTATGATCAGGTTGGGACATTGTGCCAACTACCGATTGCATTCTTGACAATGCATGTTCGATTTCTTGGCTCACTTGCTCAATCATATCTTGAGATTTAGAAGAAGAGAGTTTTTGCTTCTTCACAACACGATCAAATGCATCTTTGATGGTATTCAGTTCCATACTACAGTGGATTAACTTCTTCTCGTTGTCACCTGAATTGAGAAAAGGTGAAACAAATATAAGCAATGATAGTCTCACAAATGTCTACTTGACTTTTGGTAACTTTCATCATTACACAATCAACTATGAGACACCTATCAAGCATTTTATATGTAAAACAACATGATCATAGTGCATAGCTAAATACAAAAACCAGAAATCAAGTTTACTTGTTCAAAAGAAGAGAAACTGATCTCCTTAAAGGGATCAAATGATTCCAATTTCTAATATGTTTTGTTTATATTCTGGGATACTGGCAATCAGATAACCAACCATTCTAGAGTTCTCAATCCAGACCAAGTATGAAAGAAGCTATCAGCATGATAACAGAATGGCCGAGAACATGTATGCTGATGCCTGATGGTAACCAATATATAGACAATGTTAAGAACATACAACGTAATGAGAAATGTTCATAAGAACATACCTGAAGAAACCATAGCTAAACAATAGTACCCTAGCATGATATTATATGTCAATAACTGAGTGTGTAAATAACTAAATATATGAAGTCTGTAAGGTGAACCATATTACACGTATACTTCTTAATATATTTCCTATATATAAAAAGAGTTTACAGCATTGCATCAAGTTAATATGAATAAGTTTGACAATTGTATATCATATAACTTGCATAGTGCACCAGTGCTTATGTATTAGAGCAACTTTTAACTACAGAGTCTTAAAGTTTACAATGATTAGGATGACTATGCTCTATCTCTGTACTTCCATTTGTTCATAGAGATAGAATATAAGATATAATTTTATATAGAAAAAGTATAATGTTAGTGTGATATTGTTATAAAACATAAACTAATTTGGAAATATTTAGATTGCGGTGATTCTCTAATATTTATAAAGCACGTCTACTAATAATATTCCACGTATTACATAAAAATTAATCAGGCTATTTAACGATATACAAAATAATACATATAGCTTTTAAAATCGGACTTAGATATAATAGACGCAAATATCAATGTTCATAATTGTTTTAGATCAGAGGGAGAATCTTTCCTTCAGTCGTCAAATATATATTCAACATATATTGGGTTCCCTCTGCACCCTTAATTAGATTAATTACTCCTCACTTGATTGATTATTAATATATTCATCGATGTTACAAACAAGATATAGTTTCATGTCGCATATTGTCCAACAAGTTGGCCCAATGGTTTAGGTGCCAAACTCAAAACCGAAAGGTCATGGGTTCGACTCTTGTATCCCATATGCTGGGGGCATTTTCTGTAAACAGTTTCTCTACTCTCTTGATTAGGAGCAAGGATGTGTACATAGTGAGAAAAGTAACAAGGCCGTGTACATATTACCCTCCCAGTTTTACACAATTCGTGTCATCCTATGGAACGATGAACCCCGAATCGCGTTTCCATGTTGGTTCGATTCACCAATACATCAAGAGACCCACAAAACTTAAAGAAAAAATTAAGAACAAGAGCGTAGAGAGAAAGCCTCTCTTTGTCTAATTTATAAATTAAAATTTTAATGGGGCTCTCTCGGTTCTTTTCTTAAAAGAGTTCTCTCTTGATCCTTGGCTGCCAAATTCTAACTAAATTTTGTCCAACGATGTGGATGGTGGCAGGCCACATGTATGACAATGATATGTACCAACTGTCTAGTTTTACGGTAATTAATAAAATAATTATATAAATGACGATTATGTTAATAAGGGGATGTGAATGTAATTATATAATTTTAAGACAAGTCAATACTGTTCATTTGTTATCAATCCCAAGGTAGCATATATGAGGAATATATTTGGTAAAATGCAATGACATGAATGCAAACAAGTAATAGACGAGATTTTTAATATTTTTTTCCAATTACTCCACAAAACATACATAGAAGTGGAAAATCTCGACTAAAAATCACATATATTTGGAAGCCCACACACATGAGACCCTAACAGGGGGAAAAGAGGGTGATTAAAAAAAAGGGTTTTATATCAAACTGACCACCCATCTCACAAAAAAATATCAAGTAGCTACCCAATCACTACGACGACTCATTTAAGTCACTAAAGTGTCAAAATTTATCACTTCATTATTTTTTTAAAAAAAATTAACGATTAAGGTTAAAATTGTGATGAAGTGTCAAGTATTTATATCAAACTTGTATTATACTTGAATGAAGCCGCAACCGACTGAACTAGAAATAATGAAGCCGCAACCGACTGAACTAGAATCGGTTAACAAAAATGGATTTACGCAACCATAAATAACACACAATTCAGTTCAAAAAACATAGATACAGAATAAACCTGATCTAGAAACAAAAAAAAGTGCATAACAGAAAGTCAAATCACGGGTAATTCCCAAGAGAATAACATAATTTAGATCTCACATAAACTACAAAGCAAGTAAAGAAACAGTTACATGCTTATACGTATCATAAAAACTCATATATATTATTTATATGATATGATAAGATATGATTAAATTCACACTCACGCATCCATTGGCATAAAAGTAAAAATAAAAAAAGTTCTGATCTTTATCAAAACAACAGTATATCAATTCATGAATTTTCATCAGAAAATAGATAATTAAAAGGATATAGATCGAAGCAGATAAGATTGCATCATAACCACTAAAATAAAAAATAACCGTCAGTAATGAATTTATCGAGAGAGAGAGAGACCTTGTATTGGCAGAAGATGATCTAGGCCAGGGGGGGGGGGGCAAATAGTGCGAGCGAAACTCTGATGAGAAGTTTAAGAATAGGAGAGGGCGATATGAATGTGTATATGCAACTTCATTTTTACATTTTGTATGTATATATATCGCGAAATAACCGGTGGCTTCGCTGACACCAATAATTGCGCTATTTTCACAAGTAAGGTTGCATTAACACAGCTTTTCTTAATTACTTATTTATTTACTCTTAATAATAATTATTTATCAGTAAAAAAACATATTTATTCATTTTGTAATATATAATTTCGTATATTTTTATTACTCCATTGTACTTTGTTTTCATCTTGAGAATAAGTCCTCTTTGTTTCAAATATGAAAATTCTTTTAGCTATGGATACAATTTATTTTAACTCGTACATTTGATTTTATAAATTAATCAATTTGCCACTTTTTTGTTTTTATTATAAATAATGTTATATTTAATTTATAGTAAATATAAAGTATATACGCTAATTCAAATGGCTTGAACAAATGTTTAAAAACAAGTCTCCTGACGAATGACTGATCGGGTATTAAAACTTATGTGCAAGTGAAACTAACAATATATTCATCCTTCGAATTCAAACAGAAAAAGAATACATAATGAAGTTATCACATATTGTCTTAAGTAGCAAGTATGCAACAACAATATCCCAAGTTCTGTTGATGTAATAGTAGACGCCTCTCCCATCAGGTTGTGGGCAACGGGCTGCAGTAAAAACAAATAAAATTTAAAGCTCTCCCAGTAGATAGCAATATAATTGTAGTTGTAAGATATATTCAAGTTGAAAATTAAGACAAATGAGTCTTAATCTCAAGACATATTAAGATAAATAAGGTTTGCACATGACTCTTGACCTTGATACAAGTTAATCTGCGTTGTGTCCAAAGTCGAATGGATTTCCTCCGTGTCATCTATTTCTGCAGAACAAACGGCTTTCAGTGACACATTCATAGTACTTCTCTTCACCATAATGTCTCCTGGAAAAATAAGATAAGCATGGTTATCCCCGGACTGAAATGCCAACTAAAGAGAAGATGCTAATGCAGCACAGCAACCACATAAATTGAGTAAGCAGATGGCAGAAGAGTGAGAGACAATAAAACTAAAATAATAAATATCAAATTTTTTACTTTTTATAGTCATCTAAATCACTAGGAATTCTCCTCCAGAGGCAAGTAGCAACACAAAAACCATTCCAAAACCATTATATACAACAATAGTAGCGTCTTAATGATAACTACATCATTAGTCAGTGAGGCTCACAAACTTGAATCTACTTGGAAATTAATACGAGTGCCAGGTAGCAACTTGCTAGATTTAAATTCAAATCTCAAACAAAAGGGATGCAATAATATGCATTCGTATTTGATTTGGGGAGTCCAACCCACCAACCATAATCCATGGGCTTAGCCATTAAGCCAACCATAAGAGATAAACAAACTTCCAAATTAATTGCAAAAATCTTGATGATTCCCAACCCTTCTTTGTACAAGTTAACAAAAAGTGATAGCCATAAGGAGGCAGAAATTAGTGCTAGAGTACTCCCAAGTCCCAAGTATATATAGACATACTGGCATACTGCCAAAGGGAGTAGAACCCTCATCTTATATACCCTCCACCCAGCTATCATAACTTAGCAGACAATTAAATATACAAGTAATACATTCAAATATTGTGGAGCAACATGGATTGAAAAAGAAAAATAGCAGGGTCCTTCAGGGAAGACATAATAGTTCCTCAATTATCTCACTCAACCATGGAACTTCTGCTAATATACGATAGATATAAAGGCATTTCATGAAATGTTAGGGTAGGCCGCACCTCTCAGTACTCAATGGCTACAATTCTTCAACCGCCAATATAGTAGTCTTTTAGGAGAAATATGCTTACTTGCAAACTCATTAAATACTCGTTCAAGGTCCAAATAAAGGACAAGCAAGTTAATCAAAGTACAAAAGGTTGGAAAATATAAGTAAAACTTACGCTATGCCAGCATGAGTTTCCGACTTGATCACAGCCATTCCCTCCGGGAGTCCAAGAGATGCATGACATGCTATCATCTCCTTTAGTGTATGTTTTGTGCTCCTAATGTCGTTATCCCATAAGATGCACTATACAGAAGGAAGATAAATACTTTATTGATAATATCCATGATTTGAAAAAAAATTCTATTACTTAAATCATGAAGGTCACATCTACTAAGCTATAAAACTTGGAACGGAAGCTGTCTTTGCTTTTTACTCTTTTTATGAGCAAGTAAAAAGAGTACACAAAAATGAACAGCAGTTAGCAAAAAAAATTAAAAAATGAAGGACAACACAAATCAATTGCAAATTTTTGTTTCTTTATTTGAAAGGGGTGAACACAGTTCAAAACAAGGTCCAGTATACATACTCCCTGAGAGTAGCAGCATTATATACCTTTCTAACATACTGTCTTTTCACGTCCTCCCTGGGTAATTTGCCTTTAGGAGAAAATACTGAAGCATTCCAAAGAGCCCCTCTAGCAACCATAACAGATGAAGCCCCTGCAGATTTAAGCTTATTAGAAGAGAAAGAACACAATAATATCTCAACAAGACGGCATCAACATTATGTAAATGATGTTTACAAAACAGGAGTAAAATGACAAGTGCTTTACTGCAAAAATATCAGTTCTGAATTGAGATCTTAGCTGATATTAAAAGCAACAGTATGGCATAAAGCCAATGTAGTATATCAGATCAATAGACCACAACATCAACACCCGTATGTTTTGCTTTTCACACTAAAGTAGTACTTCTGTTGTCATGTTTTGTCATCAACTTTCTTTTGGATATATGCCGCATTGCCACATAAAGAATCAAATCAGTTCTAGGGCCTCGACAGATTGAAATGAACCACTAGAAGAAATTATGGCAGAACTTCCATGTTCAGAGGTTCTTGGTATCTTCATTTTCCTTGCATTAAGCCTTTACAAAAGAACAATGGACAACACACGCAAACTGAATTAAGGCCAGCAACCTTATAACCTATATTTAAACAACTAATCCAATTCCAAAAAATATAGGGCTGACAACAAGATGGATTCTGAAAAATGCTGTTTTACAAATTAAGGCAGCCCAAAACACGCTATTGCCCCATAAAGGAGGGTGAATCATATATGAGGTTAATGTTATGCAAAAAGAAATTTACATGAGACAAGGTGAGTGGCGTAACTGTAAAGGCTCTTGTCATTCATTCAGATAGATAAAAATAACAGATCAACTTGGTGTAAGGAATCAAAACCCTAAGAATACTGACGGGTCACATCAACTTAGGCAAGGCAATAAAAGACCAAACTGGCAAATTTTACTATACCATCTATTACTAGAATAGACATCAATTTCTAGAAAATTCTATCTAGCATGATTAAAAAAACAAAAAATCAGAGCACTGAATAGCAAAACAATAATAATCAATGATGCTTCCGTACCCTTGCAATGTTCCGCATTAAATAGATAGAGACAGTGATTTGAATAATAATGGATACAAGTATACATTGACAAGATCAACATCAATTATAATTTTGACTCGGTAACATTTGAAATGGTTTATTCTGCGATAGAAATATGTTAAAGCTACATAAATTATACATGACAGGAAAATATCACTTGCAACTCAGAACTCATCAACAGAAAGTGCAGAATCTTCAAATGAATTGTTACAAATGAGTACAAAGACAAATTGTAAGAACCCAACAATAAGAATCCGAAAGTAAATAAATATGTTGATGTGTAACCTGTCGTGTCTTTAATTCGCTGAAAATCTTCATACTCAAAGACATCGCCATTTGCTATAACAGGAATTGATAACGCGGCCACAACGTTTGCAATTTCATTCCAGTTGGCAGGATCTCTTGGCCTATCAGCAACTCTTCTGCAATTCACTAAATAAATGTAATATGCAGCCATCTCCCAGCTGATAAAATCAACAGGTAGCCACCCTAATAATAACAATAATAGCATCAATGGTAGTGGTATCAGGTCTCAGTTTTCACTGTCATTTCATTATGCAATAACAACTACAACAGTGAGAGTGCAAGTTAAACTGTACTCGTGAATGAATTACTAGTTCCAATTTAGTAACAGCCAACAATGAGACCGCAAATTAATTATTACTAGTGAGAATAATCTCATTCAAACTCCCTAGATCTTTGTTAAGATTTCTTAATTACTATGGAAGGCTTGGAAGCCAACTAATAGATCAAACGATTCATAATTTCTTAATTTGTAATCAATCTAGTTTGAAAAGAAAAATGCTTGTCAGAAAATAATCTAGAGTATGTTGTAGCATTTTTTTATGGTATGATCAGTATTTTGGTTAGAGAAATTTTTAAAGACTCACTTTTGAAATGCACTGCAGCTAATGGTTTAAGAGAGTGATGATGACATGTTATTAGTCTGTTGGGTAAGTGGAGATGAATTAACATAGATATATACAGCAGCTAGGTTTAATAAACATTAACATTAAAAAACATTCTATCACTTTAAATCATTAGAAAACCAGTCTATCATTTACAACCTCAAATCACTACAGCTTATGTATAACGAATGACAGTGCTAAGATTATCTGTCATTATGTTAAAAGTATTAGTACCTCCCATGAACAGCAAGGGCAGAAACCCCAGTTTTTTCAATAATCCGTGCCAATTCTACTGTATCCTTGGACGACTTTAGTAGTCGAATCTTGCATGTAATTGGTATGTCTAAATTTCTCTTTAATGTAGTCAAGATCTGCATCAAAAAACAATTTAAAAAGGGGGGGGGATCAACTACAATTATTAATCAGAGAGGATGAAGGAACTCCAAATAGAACATATATGCGCACATCGTGAATGAGCTCTGGTTTAGTCAAAAGTGCAGCACCCATTCCTCCGCTGATGGAGAATGACTTGGGACAACCCATATTGATATCTACAGCTGCAACATCTTTACACCTGAAAAAGAAAACATTACTGGTCCAGACAAATAAAGGTCTTTCTTCTTACTTCTAATGTCCAAGCACCTTCCATACTTAAAGTTGACTCTAGTTAAACTGTTACAGTTTATTCACGTCCAAAAAGCACCGACTGGAAAAAATCAGAAATGCGAGTTAATTTCGATAAGACTAACACTTCGAATTGATGTTTGTTAAACTTTATATCCCCTCTTCATTCCTGCCTCCGTTTACGTTTGTAAAATGCTACTTAAAACAACTTCTACCAAAATAAAATATTTGTGTAGAATCGCCCTTCCAAGTGTCCTTAATTATAAATTGCTGCACCAAGTCCATCAACATATGCCTCTACCATATTAGGCACGACCTGTCAGACCAGAACATCACTCCATAACGATTTTTAGCTCATCAGAACAACAAGAATAGCCCGCGACATTAAGACCATACAAGGACATACTAGAAAGTAGAAACTAGGAGTTCAACCATATGCACACTCCCCTAAAACTCTAAAAAAATGATGGTAGAAACTTACACTATCTGAGCGGCAGTTAAAGCCCTCACAGCATCAGACGTCCCCATTTGAAAAACAACCCGACTTTTTTCTTCATCACAGGTTCTAAAAACAACAGCCTCCGTTCCCTTTTCAACAACGTCAATCGACCCAAGGACATCTATGTAAAGGAAACAAGAGGATAAACTTCGTGTATATGAGCTGAAATATGTAGGAGAACTAAAAGAAAGGTGATTATTGATCTTCTTTATTTACAACTATATTCACAATAAATGGTAGCATCAGAAACCTCTTAACAATCACTCCAATACGGGTATGGATAATGATAACATGTATTAACTAATTGCTTGATATAATCAAATTTTACTAGCCAGCTTATTAAGTCTGTAAATAATCTATTAATCTAAACTGTATTTTCCAAAGTATAATTTCAACTTTTAACCTAGGTCCTATACCACTGTCCACTGTTATTTTTGTCTAATTATGCGCAATTGTGTGTCACTACAACTCCAATCTACCGGGACTCAGATTTCAAAAAAATCAAAGCTACATACATATACAACTATTTATACATAACAAACACATCAACAAGAATAATACAAAGAAAAATACCATTCACACGACGCTCGCATTTAATTAGTTTATGATCAATAATCTCCTCCCCATATGTAATATCCGCACCATATTCAGCAGATAATAACCTAAACGGCAACGTACCCTGATACAATTACCAAAATCAAAACCATTCAACTCAAAAAAATAAATAAAATAGTGATATCATTTGTGGCCCAACTTTAACATATGCATAAACACTCAACACATACAAATATAAATACATGAAATTAGTATTATTAAATTCTACAAAATTAAGTAAACAACTTACAACTCGGACCATGGGAGCCAGGACATGCTTGTTCCTGTAATCCATCTTTTCCCTCCCACAATTGCACGCTGGCTGGACTACAAATCGGAGCTCCAACTCGCTATCCAGTATCTATTGGGCTACCGTAAATAACATTATAGAGGCCCATTAATAAATGGGCTGAAGTTATTCAAAAGTCAAAACCCAATATTTAATCTAAACGTCTACATCAGAATTCGAATAGAATTCCATTAACAAATCGTAAATTTAAACGGTATTACCGCAGCTGTCAAGATCCTAATCCTAGTCATACTCGCTCTAATATATCTATATATACACGATCATATTCTCTTCTTATACCATTAAGTATTCATCAGAAACTTATTCATTGTTAACCAATAGAAAGATGAATACTTTATCTTCTAAAAATTCTCGTGTTATCATCCGTGAAGTGTGGAATTATAACATTGATAGTGAATTTTCTATATTACAGAATATTATAGAAAAGTATCCTTATGTCTCCATCGATACTCAATATCCGGGTGTTATTTATCAACCTATTGTCAACAACAATTGTCATGTTACTCGTATTTCTCCGTACCAAAGTTATTTTCTAATGAAAGCTAATGTGGATGCGCTCAAAATTATTCAGCTTGGGATAACATTATCGGATGAGAATGGAAATCTTCCTCATTTGGGTACGAATTCATGTTATGTTTGGCAATTTAACTTTCGAGAATTCGATGTAGATAAAGATATTGCGAACCCTGTTTCGATTGAGTTGCTTAAGCAGCAAGAAATTGATTTTTTGAAGAATAAGCAACAAGGAATAAGTGCAGTTAAATTTTCGAACTTATTTTTTGGGTGTTTTGGACCTGGACGTTTATTTTATAATCCGAATTTGAATATCACTTGGGTGACATATCACGGCACATATGATTTTGCTTACTTGTTGACATTGATTACGCAAAATAAGTTGCCAAACGATCTAGACAATTTCGTTAACCTCTTACACCACAACTTCGGAGCTTCAGTTTTTGACCTAAAAGTGATTTTAAAGTTTCAAGGATTACATGGCGGTTTAAAGAGGATGGCTGAGATTCTTGGTGTTGATCGTGTTACAGGAAAGCATCACCAGGCTGGATCAGATAGCTTATTGACACTTCAAATGTTCATGAAGGCGAAGGACAAATATTTCAGTGACAAAAATTTTAACAAGTTAAAACACTTTACATATATGTTGTTTGGGTTGAATCTCGAACCCATGAACAGGATTTATGTTCCACCCGCACCGTATATATCAAGGATCATTCCTGAACAATATTATCAGCTTAATTAGTCGAAATAGTCATGAGGCATGATTCTGTAACATTAGCCACGAGTTTAGATGGAACAGTGTTAGTTATCAAATAGTAGGTTGATTTCTATATTTTTAATGTGTAATTCAAACTACCGCCCCTCCCTAACTAAAGTAATCGCTTCCTCTATACTTCATCTTCCACTTTTTTATGTCTGTGTAATTTCTTTTTGATGTATATATAAAATAGCAGCAACCGGAGAAGCTGTGCACAAGCTAGTTACTAAAATTTCAAAGATAGCCCTCGTTATTGGACACAAATATCGTACAATGTGCAAGCAAAAACAACTGAGGGCTCTTGACAGATGAGCTTAATAAAAACATTGGGCTTATATGCAGAGATACAAAAAATTTAAAAATCACGTTGCCTTCAATCGAGACCTGATTTAGACTTCAATCACAGTTACAAGAACAATAATAATCCGACCTTTTTTACATGTTTTTAATAATAAAAATTCTCATTTAAATTTTATATAAAAATTACTAAAGAAGATTAATTTATAAAAATATTTTTTTATTCCTCTTAAAACATATGAAAATGTTTAAAATATATGTAAAAGAGGCAGAGATATACATAGTAGATAATAACTTTTAGGAAAATAATACGTGAATATGTGATTTCGTTAGTCGTATATAAATAAGTATCTAAAATTATATATACTATATATCTTTTATTTTATAAATTTTTTTCTTCGTACACTATCATTTTCGTTTCTAATTTTATATTTTCCATGTTCTTATGAAACTTTAAAAACACTTTATATATACCTAGTAAAAAAAATTATTCTCTCCGTTTTTAGATAATTGTCCCTTTAACTTTTGACACATATTTTATATTGTAAAAATATAATTAAATTTGATATAAAATTTAACTTTTTATATTATATAAAAACTTAGAATTTTAATATTAATTTAATACAAAAAAATAAAATTTAATAATTAATATAACCATATTTTTTGAGATAATTAACTAGCAACCGGAGTGAGGGCCCTGTACTGTTTCTTTGATCCATATGGAAAACTTTAAGGGATTGTTTGGTTTACGTTGAGGAAAGAGAATGAGGTTTAGAAAAGGAATTAAAGAGAAAAGAATGATTTTCAATTTCTTTCATTGTTTAGTTTTAATCCGGAAATAAAATAAATAATTATTTTTAATAAATTATTTTAAGTAAATTATTATTTTTGGTATTGATATAAAATATGATATGAGAGTTGGAAGTGGATATGTGTATAAAAGAGAAAAAATGATAAAGAAAAGGAAAATAAAATATCTTGGAAAAGATGGGGAATGAGAGTGAAGGATGTTGGTAAACCAAATTAGGTGCAATGCAGTAGCAGTAAGCCATAATAATGGCAAAAACTTGTACGTGCAGTTCTTACCCGGTGGAGGTAATACCACAAGGCTTTATAATGTGTTCAAAAAATGAAGGACAAAGAGGTAATGGAAATAAATAGTTATTATAATTAAAATACTGCACGCGTTAAATTTAAGTTAGATTAGTCACACATCAAGCAAATCAAATGTAACGTAATTTTGGTAATATTTTTGACAAACATGTATTTCATATTGTAATACTTGTTAGTTTAGATTTTGGAAGCATGTTTTTCATCATTTTGATTGATTATAAAATTAATAAATGAAATGATTTTTCCATTTACATTCATTAAAAGTTTTCGTTCTATATAATATTGTCACATCATTCAGAAATATTTTTGAAACATGTAATAGTACTTGTTTTTTATTTCTTTTGATTTTTTTTTATTATTAATAGTCAATCGCCTCCAAAATGATAGAGTATGAATTAATATGTTATTTTAAATTCTCAAATTTATTATAATATTTAAATGTCCTGAATGAATACATACTTATAAATATTATAATATTGTTATCACATTCTTTTATTTAAATATTTTTTATTTTAATATATATTAAATAAAAGTAAAATATATACAATATAGTAGTTCGTGGATATCCCATATCCCTAATTTTATACATGCCTAACATATTTTTGATAACTATTTTTATGTTATTTAAAAAACTTATTTGTTGGTTTGTTGAAACCATATTTACGTTTTTCCAATAGGCTAGGCTAGTGAGTGAGTTGGTTGCTAGCCACATCCCCCGCCGTTATCGACATTTGAAGTGATAGTTGATAAAGATCAAAATTCGAATATGGTTGCCAGTTTAATGAAATTATATCTCGATCTTGTCCAAATTTATTTTTTTTTTTGTTAAGTCTGTCCAAAATTATAGAGGAGAAACAGTAAAGCAATGGTGTGATCAGCCAACTGTTGTATGTGCTCAGTTTATCACATGGGGGTTAACTTGTATCCTCCAGGCTCCATATTATTCTTATCTATTTATGCCCTTCAAACAATTCAATACTTCTAATTTAATTTTTTCATTGCATTTAAGTAACATCGCGACTCTTTTGGTCTCGCGTCATTGTCCATTATCTTCCCTTTTTTTCTTATTCTCTTCTCTTATTTCAATTCATTGATTAGTCGTTGCTCAAAGCCTCAAATAGTTGAAAGTATTGAACCAATTGCAAGATTTAAGCCCCACCGTTTACAATATTGGATTCTCTGTCCTTTTCTGCCACCTGAACACAACTGGGTATATATTTATTTATTATTTTTCTTTTATAGTCCCAGCACCATAGCATTGCATTGTTTTTTCTTGTAAAAAAATTGCCAATTACATAATTCCTGCTACTTTCCTCGATTCTAATTCTTACGACTTTACTACTCATACAAAATTTTGCACTATTTTATATTACGATAAAAAAATTATATATGATAATATTTTAATAAATTCAAACAAATTGGAACGAATTTTATTTTATTTTTTAAAATATAAATTGGAACGAATTGACTAGCTAATCAGTTGAGTTTGAAACTTTATCCCAACAGGAAAATTAAGGAGGTAACATCTTGCCCAATGCACCGTTCAAGCCTCTATCCTAGATTCCTAGTATCCTCATATATATTGCAGAGGAGAATAAAATCTTCTTATTTTGGTGAATATATACCACAAAATCATAAATAATCTTTATCCATGAAAAAAGGATATTAAACCGATTTGGGATTAAAACAAATCCCTAATCCCAATATGGAAACAGCCCTGTTAATTATGTACATGCATAATGATTAATGACTGATTACCAGACAATCGAATCTCTATCTCATCAATATTTTCCATTTAATATGTGGGGAGCGACCTATTGAGTACTGATAGACGCAAGGATGCAACTATACAATACAAGTCGAGTACATGTATGCTCTGGCCTCTGGGATGAGTTGATGGTTGTAATGTACATTGTACAGTAGTATGTGCTTATTTTGAAATTTTGAAATATTTTATTTTAAGTATTAATGGACCCTGAATTCATATAAAATAAAAATAAATAGTGAATCTCCCTTGTGCTTGGAACTCCGCACCATTCAACCATTTATTGCCTCAAGAAAAGCCAGGACAGTAGGCACCTTCCCCTCAACAAGCCAAAATTTAGGCCATATCTCTTTATTTTCATCTCCATGCAAAATCCAACCCCTAACTTTGACACATCAGTGTCACGCTCGTAACAATTTATATATTATTTATACGATTTTTCCGTATAAATTAAACTATTTACACACTGCTTTTGCACCGCCACCATATATGACCTTCCCTGTTATGTTCTCTCCTTTACACGCATATTTTACGTATGAAGTATGAAGAATTGTATACTATACCTTATCTGGTTCACATAACCATGCCCCCCTTCATAATGGAAGTTACTTTTCTGAAATTCACAGATCAATTTAAAATCTGACCTCACTCACTGCACGTTCAGCAATTTTATTCCCTGAAATTGGACCTTACAACTTTACAAGTTGCTGTAACTTAATTTAATCATCCATGCACCGTTTAGTAATTGTACAACATACATACACGGGCCGAATTCGAAAACATTTATCGTCATAATAGTCACATTCCATTGCATATTTTTTTGACAAAATTTTCTGTACATAGCTAGGCTATATCTGATCACCGCCTCACTGCATTGAATTGTACTGCGTTAACGAGCGCCAATGTTTTGGAATCCAATACTCATGTTCGGCATCATTGGCTCATCGCTAAACAAACTTGCTTATCAACATCATGTATCTACTTTAGCCTACAACTTAGATAAATCACTTCGCAGAGGTTATATAGAAGACGTATTTGGTATTTGGATATTTTTTGTATCAACGATTTGGCCAGTCATGAATTGGATGATTCGTTAGGAAATCATGTAAATGTAAATTGTCACTAACAATATAAGTAATGAAGATGAAAAATGAAGAGATAACAAAAAAAGTCATTTTTTTTTTTCTGAAATGTTGATGTAGGATGTAGTAAGGGTTAAATCAACCGAGTATTCAACTTTTTTAAAGTTCTAAGTAAGAAGCCGGGTTTTAAATGTATACATAGGGAAAGCCGTGTGCAATGAAAAATGCTCTCTCCCGCATTCAAGGAGATTTTAGGGTCAATTTGACTAAATTTTGACCGAAATTATAGATTGGGCTTATTTGACTTCTCTTATAAGAAATCACAAATGATACCATTATTTTTTTAGAATTTTTAAAAATTAAAAGTTATATTTTAAAGTAGATTAAATATATTTTATGATAATATACTTTTTTAATTATAATTAGATCATATATGTAATTTTTTGTTAAAACTTAATCAAATTGATCTCAAAAAATCAAATAAAATACTTGAATTGGGACCGAGAAAGTAAATCAATAAATTAACAATTGACAGTAAATTAATATGTTTTATATATTTTTTATTTTCAAATAATGTATATTTACCTCAATAAATTAATAAAATTTAGCGATTGTGAGGTTATTAATTATAGACGTTTAAATTTTTACTTTTTGTTATATAAAGAAAAAGGATAATTCTACTTCCGGAATGTGAATGTTTAGATTTCTGCCTGTTTCACAATGGCAAACATTTGCAGAAAGATTCCAAAGGATGTCTAAATGAGCCCGAATTGACGTATAATATATTAACAATGGCTGTCAAATTTAGAGTTTGAATTTGTAATAAAATTACATTCCGATTCAAAATTAACGTTTTGGGCAGAGCAGAACACACAATAAGGGATTGATTGTGTGGTTATAAGAAAAAGATATATGTTTAGAATTATTTAATGACTAATATAGTTATACGGTAATAGAATTTTATTTTATTATAAATAAAAATAAACATTATAAAAAAATGTCATAGCAATTATTAATGCATGTAGTTAACGAATCATAAAATAGAATTATATTTGGATTATAGTTGAGTGATTTTTCACTTATATGTTAAAATCGTTAAAATTAATTCACACAAATAATACAATAGTTTATATTTTAAGTATTTATTTAGGTAAAGGGTGTAAAATTCATTTAATTTAAATCAAATAACTCATGATTAAAAGTAATAAAAGGGCTCAATAAAATCTCTTTTTCTTCTATTATATATATAAATGATTACGTAAATTTAACAATTTTTTCGAAAAATAAACAATTATTTTTCATAAATAATGAAAATCAAACACCTCGTAATCTCGTAACATTAAACATTAACATACATAATAATTAAATTTTGATATAAACTGTATTATATATATACTAGCTTAGCTCATAACTCGTGTAAAGCACAAACTACATTAATAAATTATATATTAATTATTTTATATGATTTAAATATTAAATTTAATATATTAATTTGTTTTATTATAAATTTTTTATATGTCATTTATATATTATTATGATATATTTATTTTAATATTCATGGAATATGATTAATAGGTTATAATTTTAAATAAATTAAAAAGCGATGATGAAATTGAGTTAAATGTTAAGACAATTATATTAGATAAAAATTATATTATAATATTATTCCTAAAATAGAAATTATATTCTATAATTTAAATATAAAATAATATTACTTGTGACAGTTGTATAAAAAAAGAATTGCACCGTTGATATAATTGTATGTATGATATATATTATAGATAAATTATTTTTTTATAATTTAAATATATACTCTAATATGGTGATTTATTTATTTTATTATTAAGAAGGATGACTGTAACATTATTTTTAATAAAAAATATATATATGCTATAATTTAAATATAATATAATATTATGCGTGAGCAGTTGTATAAAAAGAGCGCTACACCGATGATAGAGTTGTATGTATAATATATATATATATAGCATAAAATAATTATTTTATTTGTTTTAAATATTTAATTTAATTTGATAATTTAATTCATTTTATTATTAAGCAATCGAACTCCACTGTGATAAAGTTGTATGTATAATATATCTGTTTGATAGAGTATATTCTAATTAAAATTTAATTAAGAATGTGTGTTTAAAGTTGAGTAGGAGAAATATATTATAGATATTATTTTAATATTCAAAAAAATTAATTATAAAATATAATTTTAAATAAATTAAAGTGTTTGAATGATGATTAAATTGAAACATGTTAATTAGTAGATTATGAGTATAACTCTATATTTTAATTAAAAATGTGTATTTAGAATTGAGTGACTATACCAGACGAACGACTGACTGGCCAAATATTTGTCATTACAGTTTTAATAATAATAATAATAATAATAATAATAATAATAATAATAATAATAATAATAATAATAATATATAGTTGGTTTTAGTGGAAACCCAAAAAAATGGAGATCGTGGAGACTCATATCCACATCATACTATCTATTTTCATCTAACGTCTACAATTAAAGAATTAAAAAAGATAATGTTCTACAGTCTAAACAAAATTACGTTTATTACTTATCATTTATCGGTAATCAGATTAACCAATCACACTAATACATAATCAACACAAAAATATCATTGTAGGACATACGTAGTTTTGTTTAGACTGCAGAACACTGTCCTTATACCATTAGTATGAGAAAGTGATGTATGTTGTAACTGTATATCATTGCAATACATAAATATATCATTGCAGGACACTTATAATATGAGTGAAAGTATCATTGCGTAACACAAAAATATAATTGCAGGACATATGTAGTTTTGTTTAGACTGCAGAACATTGTTCTTACACCATCAGTATCAGAAAGTATTATATGGTTTAACTGTATATTATTGCAATACACAAATATATCGTTGTAGGACACTTGTTGATGGAGAAATCTGGTAATCAACAAAGATCGAGGTTCTTTGCCGGAAAAAGATCTGACGAGGCTGAGATGCGGTGGAGCGTGGTGGTTTGTATGAGATTGGGGGCTGAGATTGCTAGGTTTCAGAATAACTAGAGTTTTGTGTTCTCTGGCGGCTATGAGCTCTAATAATCCCGACCCCCAACAATGTGCCTACGTACCTCTATTTATAGGTAAAATAGAGGATCAAGCCCACGTAGTTCTTGGCAAAGCAGAGGCCCGTTAGGAAACCTGAGTTTCCTTCTTCGAATCGAATGCAGAAAAGGCAAGTGGAACCTTCCTGGAAGAGGACTCTACATTCGGGCTTGTTCGGATAGGTCAAAGCCCAGTATAAGATTCAAGGACTTCATGGATCCGACATTGACCCGGAAACCGTGGGCTCTAACCGGTCCACTACAGCTATTTCCAAGGATACCTTGACTGGAGGCCAGCACTAGATCCACCACAAATCGTAGGTCACGTCCTAAGCCCCCAGACGAGGGCAACCCGCCTGAGTACAGGGAAAGGATCTTCCAAGATAAGGCCAAATATGCCTCCATAACTCCCCTACGAGGGTAACCCGAGTAATGTGGAGCTATGTCCTTCGATTATTATTACAAGTAAGTGAATGCAGGGAGACATGCCGACTTTCCCAGCAACGGACGGAGGAGGGCGCGCCCTCTACCATCAAGAACCAAGGCGCGCCTCCTTATTGGACCACTTCTAAATTAAAGAGCATTCTATAAGCTTCGCGTGGACTGTAAGATCGTCCAATTCTGACTTCTAGAACTTGAGATATGACCCAAACAGTGTCTGCAGTGCAAGATCAGGGCGCACCCTCTTTCTCAGGGAGAGCCCACTTCAAGGGGAGCCCTCATCCTCTTTCTCCTCACTAGGGCGAGCCAACCTCAGGGAGAGTCTTCGTCTCCCTCTTCCTCAAGGTGAGCCAACTTATTCAGGGAGAGTCGTCGTCATCTCCCTCTTCCTCATCTTCATACCAGGGTGCGCCCTCTTCCTAACTAGGGAGAGCCTACTTCAGGGAGAGTCATCGTCGTCATCTCCCTCTTCCTCATCTTCATACCAGGGCGCGCCCTCTTCTTCAGGGAGAGCCCTCATCTCCCTCTTCCTAACTAGGGAGAGCCTTCTTCAGGGAGAGTCGTCGTCGTCATCTCCCTCTTCATCATCTTCATACCAGGGCGCGCCCTCTTCTTCAGGGAGAGCCCTCATCTCCCTCTTCCTAACTAGGGAGAGCCTTCTTCAGGGAGAGTCGTCGTCGTCATCTCCCTCTTCCTCATCTTCATACCAGGGAGGCTGATTCCAAGAGAAGCCCGATATCAGGAGGAGGCCGATTCCAGGAGAATCCCGATATAAGGAGGATGCCGATTTCAGGAGAAGCCCGATATCATGAAGATGCCCGACACTAGGAGGAGGCCGATTCCAGGAGAAGCCCAACTCCAAGGAGAAACCCAACTTCAGGCGAAGCTCAACTTCAGGCAAAATATGGGCATAACAACACTGATAATATGAATGAAGGTATCATTGCGTAACACAAATATATGGTACATATATTGTGTAACTGTACACGATTGTATAATATACACAAATATATCATTGCAATACACAGATATATGAGTGAATGTATAATTACTACAATTACGGTATATGGTTTATTTGTTATTACGTTATATCATACACGTTTGTATTAGATTGAAATAGACGGTCATAATTCGATCTTCAAGCTCTCCACCAAAACGATGGTCTCTATTTAATTTCACTTAATATATATATATATATATATATATATATATATATATATATATATATAATTAAACTCATTAGTGGAACGGAAATTGGTTCTGATCCAATCAAAGGGCTAATGGATCGAATATGATGTACATTTAAAAAATTGATTTAATAATGACCTGATTCATAAGTTTTTTTTTAAACATACGTTATATAAAAGAGTGCATGTACATACATGCTTAGACTTTTAAGACTTTTTTGATTTAATTGTTTTTTTGGCCTTAGAGCGTATGTTCACTATATTATATAGTGTACATTTTTTTAAAAAAAATTTAATAATATCCACGTGACCACGGTAAAGACATAAAAAACAAAAAAAAATTAAAAAAACACGCTCTATAATGTAGTGTATATGCTACATTATAGAGCGCAAGTCTTTCTTTTTTATATTTAAAATCTTAGCCGTTTTTTTAGTTTTTTAATGGTAGGAGGATGTGTTGGCTTGATTAACGATAATATCCCACTGTAGTCGTATAAGAAACCCCTATATATATTATCTATAATATAAATATAAATCGACATATTTATATTATACTGTAAATTTAAATATATGTATAATATTATATGATTTTTTGACATAAATGGACCGGACTTTAATTCGAAAATCCAAAATCCTAATTAATCGGATAATAGATCGTATTGTGGAAAATTCTATCATGATTCAATTCAATTATGATCTGATACAAAAAAATTGAATATAAATTTTATCTAATTTAATATGAACTCGATTTATTCACGGGCCTAATTGAACTTTTTGATGAACGATTTATATGCATTTCATCGTTCTAAAATTTAATAAAATAAAATATTTAATTACTTTTTTTGAGAGAAAAATATTTAATTACCTATTATTTGTGTTAGTTAAGGACGGCGATCCATTAGTCGTCCATTATATTAGAGATAAAATAAATAATAATAGTTGTGCTGGACATTAACCATACATTACGTTAACTTGTGAGACTTCGTAATTTTATTTAATGTATGTTGTTTGAACAATCCCACTTTATTCGAACGGGACGCATCGGTTTGATTTTCATGCCGCAAGTAGTTAGTCAAGTTGTGTACACGTTGAAGATGGCTAAAATCTATACTCACCTGCGGGTAGGTGATTCCTTTTGAAAAGCAAGGCAGAGAAGCAGATTCTTCACCAACTTTTACCTTTTCTCGTATTAGGGTGGCGTTTGGTTCTGTACTTCTATTGTAAATAACTTATAAATTTTAAAATTATGTATATACTTTTTAATTTAAATTATTAAATTTAGTCAAACAAACATATCACTTGCATTATCACTTTCTACCTTTTTATGTAAAATGTCGGTTGAATCAAATGGTCAAATTGTTACGACTTAAAAAGTATAGGTTAAGGGATTATATACAATTTAGATTTAGATTTTAAAATATTTTAATAAATTAATAATGATTTATAAATTTTTAAAAATTATAATTGATTTTAATTTTAAATATATTCTCACGAAGTTGATATAAAATCTAATAAATTTAGAATGCATCAAAATCTCATTAATTTTAAATAAATTTGAAAAATGATGTAAAACATATATAATTCATAAAAATCCACTATTTTATAAAATCAAACAAAATCCATCTTGAATACCATCATATTTTTATTAATATTTTAAATCTTAATCGATTATCATCACATGTTAAGAGATTTTTAAAATTTTATATTTAATGTCCCAAAATTTTAATGAATAGTTTAAAATCTTTAGTTATAATACCCTCATATTTAAAAGGGTTGATTATCAAATCAAACACTATATAATTATAAAAATTTCTAATTTATGACCGATGAATTTGGGATACTTTTGAAGCCAAATGTATTGATGTTGCCCAATTCAAAGAATTTTTAATTTCCGAGTAATTGTGTAGCTATAATTGATTACTTTGATATAAAGTTTTAATAAAGGAAGGAATCAATTTGAAATAATAGATAAAAGAAGTCTTTGTGTATAATAAAACTCAGAATTTTAAAAATTCAAGAAAGGGGTCAATTGGTGAATTTAAATTTTATAGTATTAAATTTGAAATCCCAAGTTTATTAGTAATAGATTTGAAATTTTGTTAATTAATTTGATTATCAATTCTATTTTAATATATTTTTAAAATGAATATATTAAAATTTTAAAATTTTAAAAAGGCAAAAAAATTTAAATTGAATACACTCCTAACCTTTTAAAATATTATGACAGTTTTATAAACAGTAGTCTATGAAGCGCGGTCAAACAACTCTAAAAATAGGTTTATTGATAATAAAAAAATATTCTTCTGGTCATAATAAAAATCATTTTTAAATAATATAATGTTAGTGATGTGATCCATACGTCAAGTTCTAATTAATTATTTATATGAATAGGGGGATATTACATTTAATAAATTTATAATCAATTAAAATATGTTAAGTAAGATTTTCAATCCAATTTGAAATCTTCAATATTTCTTACTGATAGTTTTTTTTGCGACAATATAAACTAATAGCTTTTAGTTATATAATTAAATTTATTTTTTCAAAGAAGAAAAAGCTTTTAAGTTTGTTATTAAATTATTACATATTACATTTTGACTAATACTCCATGGAATGTGTAAACTAAAGGTAATATTACTCATTTTGTTTTAGAAAAAACATGTCCTCATTTTTTTTATAAAAAAATGTTTTTCAACTTTTGTGGTAATTGGATATGAGTTTCACAACCTAATATTTTCAAAAACATTTTTTATATATAATATATTAAAATATACACACATCAAATAATACTAAACAATTATTTTATTTTTGTAACAATTTTTTTCATAGCATACAATAAAAATAATATAAACAGAACTCAAACATAGCCTTATTGTATGAGTGGAATAAATCAAATATATAAAATGATTTAGTTAGACGGTATTTTAATATAATTGAGTATCGAATTTTTGATAATATAATACAAGTGATAAGTTTAAATTTATTTTTAACAATATTATTAACACAGAAGTAATTCGAATGCGAGTTTAAACCCTACATCTCTTTTTTAAGCCGCCGCCCCTAATATTTTTTAGGAACTTTCATAGGTTTTCACTGGTGGAAAACTCACATTCTTTATGTCCGAAATTATAGATCTGCAGGATTTTCATGATCTTGATTATTGATAAAGGTTTTTATGATATCGCATAGACGTTCGATTATTTAAAATTCGATTATTCAAAACAGTTGAATTACAACAAATACATATATTCACAACATCTTAAAAAAATCATTTTATTTTTTCTCCAAGAGTTTGTTTAATTTTAATTGTATTTATAAATACCGTGTGCTTTTTTCATTATTGAGTTGATTCCCCTTTCCAAACAAAAAAATTCTAATGCGAGTTGATTGCATTCTTCTTACTCAAATAAAGAGAGGTTAACGGCAATTGCATTAGCAAATAAACAAACGAGCGTGCTATTGTACTATTATTTCTGAAGTCTCGATCTTGATTGACTTTTAAATCTCTTCTATTTCTATTTGATGATAACTTTACAAATATGTAATAAATTTTGAAATGAGTAAAAGTCGA
Source organism: Oenanthe sinensis (assembly GCA_028671895.1). NCBI lineage: Eukaryota > Viridiplantae > Streptophyta > Magnoliopsida > Apiales > Apiaceae > Oenanthe > Oenanthe sinensis. The sequence continues at coordinate 42,486,085 of CM053805.1, read as the reverse complement.
ATTCAAAACCTGAGACGGAGGATAAAAACCCTCACATGAATTATTCAACCGCCCTCTATTTGATGATCAGTTACTAAAGTAAGTCGTGTTAATTTGATTGATAACTTATTATTTAAATTTAAGTTCTAAAATTATATGATTGTAAGAAAATATCCTGAAAATTGTTTACAATGAGTGAATATGGTTCAAATCGAACTTGAATAATTTTAATTTGGTTCGAAATTGGTTATTAAAAAAATAAAATAACTCATATTCAAGTAATAAATAAATGGATATAAATTCATTTCATATTCGTACAAGTATCAAGTCATATTTTAACACTCTAATATTCAATTATATTTAAATAATTTGAAAATATACAAGTACATAATTATTATATATATATTTTATTTGAATTCATCAATAAAATCCATTAGTATGCAAGAGATATAGCACATATAAAATGAACACTTTACGAAATGTCTAAATTTTAGTTTTTAATTAGCAATCATGTGAGTATTCTCAAATAAAGAAAATACTCCGTGGAAGTTTGAACAGGGATGTGCAGTTTAAAATTTATTCGAATAGAATTGATCACACACAATTTTTGATAATCGAGCCCGAATCAAATTTAAGTTTGGATCCAATTTAAATTAATCATCACCAATTTGAGACAAATTCAATTAAAATTTATTTACTCGGTTTCATCGAATAAAGCCCCTACTGCCCTAATCATATAAATATTAAATCATATCGTAAATATAGAAACAGAATTACAATTTCGAACTTCCCTAATGTCGCTAATCAGTTGTTATCCCTTTCTAGTACTCCAATTCTCATTGTTATTAGAAGATGTCTGATTTCAAAATGATGCTACCAAACTAAATAGTAAATAGAATTAACACTCGTGTTTATTATTAATGTCAAACAAAGTCGATGTTGAGGGACAGTAGTGAACAATTCGCTGATAGTTAGCAATGTGTCGATTAATTTCATGGGCGTCTTTTTTGCTACTGTGGATTGAATAGGTCATAGACCCATGAGGGCTGGGGGATGGTGAATGTTGATCCTCTGACTATTTTTTCAATCTACCAGGCATTTGCTTATTTAGCTCATAGCTCAGCAAGCCTTATCTAAAAACTTTTTTTATATATAATTTATAATATCATAATGCTCGCGACGCAATCTGATAAATCATCCAGACATACAGCTATCAGTATTATAGTTGGGTGTCCTAATTTCACTTTTCAATTACGTATTACGTGTTATCTTAAATTTGAGACACCTCGGTTAGAAATACATTTCTTAAAAATATTTTTTAAAAATTTTAGGTATTTATCAAAAATACTATTTTTTAATTTTTTTTACGATTTTATCATTTTTTTTTATTTTTTTGTAAAAATACAGTTTGTAATCAAAAGCAACCAGATGCAATTTAAAAAATAAATTATTTTTACTAAATTTTAAAATTGCATTTATGGTTGCAAAACTGCAAAACCGTATTTTTACAAAAATAAATTTTAAAGATTATATTTTTGTAAAATATTTTTAAAAAAGTCAGTATTTTTACCAAAAAAATTATCCTCAATTATTTTTCAAAAAACCTTTAAATTTTTTATTTCTAAGTATGCATTTTCAAAAGATGTGTTATATAAATTGGGCATTCTTATTGATAAATACGTATTATAATTATTAAAATATATGTATATCTGAAAATTATAATATTTATTAATGAAATTTAAGAATATATTATTTTTCTCATTATTTCTCACTTACAACCGCCTTTTGTCACGCTCATGCTATCCTTTTTGGGTCGTTTGATTAGGGAATTTAGAATTAGGAATTGAACAGCCGTGATATGAATTAAAAATAATTAATAATTTCACATATTTAATTTAATGTTAAAATAAATATATTTTTATTTAAATATTTTACGATTAATGATTTAAAAAAATTATAAAGATATGGATGAGTTTATATAATACGGAGTAATTTTTGGAATAAGAAACCTAAATATATATTTAATTTTGAAAATAAATATTAAAAAGTTAAACAAATATAATTACTGATCGGATTTCTCCCGAGATGTTAGTCATACCCACCCCGGGGTTAAACCTAATAAACTTGGGTGATAATATCAAACCCTTTTAGCTTTCGAAAATTCATATTGAAATTAAATTAATTTTTTAATTAAATAAAAAATTGAAAAATTAAATATCCAGATATTTAAATATTTATATGCTCGTCCTAGAATTAAGCCGACATCTGTAAATCTGTAATTAGGCGACATCGGCAGAAGAATCTTTATTTTTAGACTTGTATAGTACAGATTATATTTAGAAGCAGAACGGAATCTACGGATTAGTTTGAATTTTTCAGTTGATATTAATGGAGATAAACATAGCACGTCATAGATACGTTGACATGCAATTTTATACTACTATCGGTTTATTTCAATTAAAAAATCGTATACAAATTTTATACCATAAATTAATCAATATGTAAAATTTATTAGAGTAACTCCAATAAAAGTAAATAAAACGATTATAAAACTTATGTGACATGACAACTTTAATTACTTATACTTATTAGAATTGGGAAGTTATTAAGAGTTTATCTATTAAAATTGTCAAAAGTTGGTAATTTTCTAAATTAATAAAAAGTTATATAAAATATTTAAAAGTGTTTATTATTTTACTCTGAATTAAATATAAAATTAAAACTGATATAAAGGAATCACATGAGCAACCATTATTTTTTTTTGATAATATTTTGATATATGTAATATTTTATAATATAAAATTATTTTATTCTATATTTCATGAAAGTTAGTTGAGATATATCTTAGATTTATATTTCTTTTTTGAGATAAGAATTAGGAATTGAGATATATTTCAAGTAATTTTCCAATAATGAGAATAAAAATCTGAGATATATCTCAAGTAATTTTTTTACTTGTGAAATATTAAATAAAATAATCATGTTTTGATAAATACAGTAATTTAATATATACATTTTTTAACATAAATATATACATTTTTTAAAATAATATTTTGTTCTTCATGATCTTTTATAATATGAAATAATTTTATTGAATATCTCACAAAAGTTATCTGAAATATTTCTTATTCTTTTGTGAGATGAGAATTATGAATATGAGATATATTTCAACTAATCTTCCGGCGATGAAAATACAAATTTGAGATATATTTTATGTTATTTTTCTAAGACATTAAATAAAGCAATCGTATTTTGATAGATACGTTATTTTTAAAGACAATTATTTTGTTATTCACAATCTTTTATAATATGAAATAATTTTATTAAATATCTTACGAAGTTAGCTGAGATGTATCTCATATTGCTCATTCTTTTTTGAGATAAGAATTAAGAATCTGACATATATTTTAAATAATTTTGCAGAGATGAGAATAAAAGTTTCAAGACATATTTCAAATAATTTTAATGAGATATTGAATAAAATATTTTTATTATGATAGAAAAGGTATAAATTTGTCTTAAGTATAAAATTTATTAAATCGAAAGACTCAACAAAATGTTTATAATGATTTTCAGAATTTGAACCAGGGTTTGTAGTCTAACCATGGTGTGCATATTTCTAACCATGGTTAGAAGGACCCCTTTAAATTGAAGGCCCGGGACGTTCATTTCTCTCATCACTTTTATCTTCTTACGTTACTACTCCATACTATTGTTTGATGATCACAACCTCCGTCTAAATTTTCCTTTCGTTGTCTGTTCTTTAGAAGCTATCCTCATTTCCGTTACAATCTCGCAACCTCCGGTAAGTTTCGGTTAAATAACAGCGGTATGTTCTATATATGCACAATTTGTTGAATGTGAGGAGATAAATAATAAACGTTTGTGCAGGTAAGATCGAGAAGAAATGGCAGCAAATGGGAATGGAAACGCAATGGGAAGGAACGGGCTTCCCACGATACAAACAAGGCCTAACGGGATATGCCATGATGATAGTTCAGCACCGGTGAAGGCCAATACCATAGACGAGCTTCATTCTCTTCAGAAAAAGAAATCAGCACCTACCACTCCCCTTAACGGGGTCGATGGCGCTGCTTTCTCTTTTTTTACTGAAGAAGAACGCCAGCAGCAACAGCTCCAGTCCATCAGGTACTCCTGAGTCTTGACTCTTTATATATTTATGTAGATGTAGACAAGACGAGAATAAATAAATTCAGGAACAGTTGTTACCAGAACAGTAACTATCGGAACCCTGGAAGAAGGATCTGTACATAACATTGAGGAACTTTGGAACTAAAACAGGACAGACAGGACTTGTATATTTTCCCGGAACATGTTATGAGAACAGAGCAAGAAGCTGCTCAAACGCTGCTGAGATTTGTTACCATATAATTAATTAATTAATATTAGTATTAAATTAAATTAAATAGAAATCCAAATATAAAATACTCACCGTATCTTAGTCGAAAAGGTCCGAAAAAGGTGGAGATGTATTATGTATACAAAGTTTACCGTAATCCATAAATATCAGTTGTTTAATTAATTTAAAATATTGAATAAATTTATTCACCAGGAATCAGCTATCGTATACTAATATATTGTGTAATAATAATACTCTATTGGGTTTGTGCATCGTATGTTGCAGTAACTCATTGGCATCACTGACGAGGGAAACAGGACCCAAGGTGGTGAAAGGAGACCCAGCCAAGAGGACAGGAGAGACACCAAAGGTCAGCCATCACCACCACTTCACCGTCACACCAACCATCAGTGTCAGTGACAGCTCTCTCAAATTTACCCATGTCCTCTACAATCTCTCCCCCGCTGGTAATTTTTATTTTCAACCTTTTTTTTACTCTGCCTCTTCGAAATTTTCTCGCTCTAAATTATTCTTGTCAACGTGCAGAGCTGTATGAGCAGGCTATTAAGTATGAGAAAGGGTCGTTCATCACGTCAAGTGGCGCGTTGGCCACACTCTCTGGTGCTAAAACAGGGCGATCCCCCAAGGATAAGCGTGTCGTTAGGGATGAATCTACTGAGGATGATCTTTGGTGGGGGAAGTAGGTCCTCTCTCTCTTGCTTATTACCCTTCTAACCTTATCGTTTTTCTTTATTTTTTTTTAATACAAAGTAAGTGGTAACGATTTATCCTCTGTTTGTTAGACTGTTTAATAATACTAATATTTATAATTATATTGTACAGGGGTTCACCAAATATAGAAATGGATGAGCATACCTTCTTGGTCAACAGAGAAAGAGCTGTTGATTATCTCAATTCCTTGGACAAGGTATCTAATTTATGTGCTTCTTTATTGTTTTTTTGCTTGATAAATATGTGTATCAAGTATTATTACGTAGACACAAATGTTAGACTGCATAAATTTTAATATTCACATACTCATTCAAACAACCCTCCACCTCTTGTATGTTGTTATTTGTCAACTTGTTACATAAAAAGAGGGGTATTTAAATAACTACCATGCTAGCAATTCGATATTATTTTTTGTCACTCAAGTTTTTTATTGACATCATTTTTTCCATTAAATTAAAGCAAAAGGGTCAAGGGGTCAAGGATATATACAGGAATACACTAATACAGTAGTACCCACCTAACCATATCATCAATCTGATAAGGCCTGATTAAAATTTCCAATTTTACCTGTTCAGTTTGTGATAATGTCATCTTTTTCAAGGAAAAGGCTAATTTTAATGATATCTATTTTTGTCCATTTCCTGAACTCCATACCTTGCCCTTGGATCCATTACAAGGTGGCTGCAATTTCGTTATTTTCGTATGGTCAGCGATATTTCATTTTCTGATATATGTTGTCATGTAACATTAACAATATATTACCATATCACTTGATCTTAATCTTGGCAAATTAGTACGTAACTACATATACCACAACTGCGGCGGTAACAACTGTTACAATAATTTGTGGAGTTACCATTGTGAATTTGTGAGATGAGGAACAAGTATGGTAAATGATGTTTTCACGCGTGTTTATATAAGGTGAATTATGCACATAACTAAACATTTGTTTATCAAATTTGATTCCTAAGAAGTTCACATATATTAAATAAAGCTATAATGATGCAGTGAAACATATTCTTGCAATTTTCTGATCACTGTTGCTGTCTTGCTGATAGTGATAACTGAACTCTTACTGCAATAACTTACTTAGTTCCGTGAAAGCTGATTTTTCTGCTTTGCTGTTGAATTTAGAGTAATAATCAACCTGTCTCTTTATCAATAATTTTTTAGGTATTCGTCAATGATCAGTTTTTGAACTGGGATCCAGAGCACCGAATCAAAGTTCGGATAGTGTCTGCCAGAGCTTATCATTCCCTGTTTATGCATAACATGTAAGTAGACTGAACAAATTGTTGGGTTTTTAAACATGTAAAGCTTGTTTTTTATAGGCTTATAGCCTTGCCCCCAAGATCTATGGTTCTATGCCCGCCAGATAAGTATTTTCAACGTTGACATTGTTTTAATTGTCAATCTCGAGTATCATAAATTTGTTGAACCCACTAACTAAGCCATAATTAAGTCATAAAAAGCTAAGCCTTATGATGGTTTGTAAGTTCAATGTGCAATACGATAACTGAGTGGGTGGCAGGTGTATCCGACCTACACCCGAAGAGCTGGAGAATTTTGGTACTCCGGACTTCACTATATATAATGCTGGGCAGTTCCCGTGTAACCGTTACACACATTACATGACATCTTCTACTAGCATAGATTTAAACCTTGGTAGAAGAGAAATGGTCATCCTCGGCACACAGTACGCCGGGGAAATGAAGAAAGGTCTTTTCAGTGTAATGCATTATCTCATGCCTAAGCGTCAAATACTCTCTCTTCACTCTGGCTGCAATATGGGCAAAAGTGGAGATGTTGCCCTCTTCTTTGGATTGTCAGGTAAAGTACCATCGGATTGTTGTTCCGATGCGGCTCTAACCCTGTCCAAATGATATATCTCTTTAACCCTATATGTGTTGTTTGTTTGGGGGTAGACTATTATGTGGCTTCTGATGTTAGTGCAATGTTATTGATGAGTCTTAATTGTTAATTAGGTACTGGTAAAACAACTCTTTCTACTGATCACAATCGGTTTCTGATTGGGGATGATGAACACTGTTGGAGTGATAATGGCGTATCAAACATAGAAGGTGGTTGTTATGCCAAGTGCATCGATCTTTCTCGGGAGAAGGAGCCTGATATTTGGAATGCTATCAAGTTTGGAACAGGTACGTTTCTAGTCATCTTGACCCATAGCATATCATTCTAAGAAAATACTGATATCTTTATAGTCTATACAAACATTCAGAATTTCAAGCTCAATATATTGTTTAAACTAATTGTATTGAAGTTCCTGTACTGCGACACCTTTATTGATTTTGTGTCTCTTCGTGCAGTGTTGGAAAATGTTGTGTTTGATGAACACACAAGAGAAGTAGAATTTGAAGAGAAATCTGTTACAGGTAGTGCTTTTTACCAGTGTTTCAATTACATATAATATAATAATATTGGCTAAAAGGAACATAATCCTTTTGAAATGAGAATGCTGATGACATTATTATATAGCAGTTCTAATCTCAATGCTGTCTGTGTTGCATGTTTTATTCCAACATAATAATGTCTAATAGATATGTTATCAATATATAAATTTGAGTAAGAAATACTCAGTTTTAGTGAACAGATATATGGTGTCAAGTGGAGTAGTGTTACAATAAGATGATGTATTTAACCTTGTTTCTCTCTTTTTTCCCCCTTCTTCTCTCTCTCTCTCCTCAGTACAAATCATGTATTAAATGTTGCTTCTCCATCTTATATATTGTTGCAGAGAACACTCGCGCTGCATATCCTATTGAGTACATCCCGAATGCTAAGATCCCATGTGTTGGTCCACACCCTAATAATGTCATACTTTTAGCTTGTGATGCATTTGGTGTTCTTCCACCAGTGAGCAAGCTAAACATGGCTCAGACCATGTACCATTTCATCAGTGGCTACACCGCTCTGGTTCGTATTTTACCTTGGGAACTACAAAACTTTGGCTTTCAATGATTATGCAAATCATTCTTCGTATTATTACAAAGAGTACTCAAATCCTAATTTTTTGAATAGCATATAATCAAGTTCTGTTTGAACTATGTATAGGTGGCTGGTACTGTGGAAGGCGTGAAAGAGCCGCAGGCAACATTCTCAGCATGCTATGGTGCAGCTTTTATTATGTTACACCCTACCAAGTACGCTGCAATGCTAGCCACAAAAATGGAGAAACATGGAGCAACAGGATGGCTCGTCAACACTGGATGGTCAGGTGGAAGGTATGAAGAGTAAATAGCGAATTTTATGCTGCACCAAACACAAATTTGCTGCTTAAATTATTTTCATTGTGCAGCTATGGATTGGGGAAGCGTATGAAGTTGGCATACACCAGAAAAATCATTGATGCTATACATTCTGGTAGCCTTTTGGATGCTACTTACAAGAAAACTGACGTTTTTGGATTGGATATCCCAACCGAAGTTGAGGGCGTTCCATCAGAAATCCTGGATCCTGTGAACACTGTTAGTTGCCTGATCCTTTGAGTGTCTCTGATACTTAGTCTCATTGTATGCTGTATGCTGCATTACTACATCTATTGTAACACTGTGAAATAATTTTTGAATGCAGTGGTCAGATAAGAAGGCCTACAAGGAAACACTTTTAAAGTTGGCTGGTCTGTTCAAGAAGAACTTTGAGGTGTTTACCAACCACAAGATTGGCAAGGACAACAAGCTCACAGAGGAGATCCTTGCTGCTGGTCCTGCATTCTGAATTTTTGCAGAGGAAGATGAAAGAAAGAACTGAACTGAAGCAGCAGTGTGAAATTAAATTGCATAAAATAAGTTATGGTTAGGTGTGGTGGTAATATTTGTATTGTTCAATTAAAACTCTTTTAGTTGCTAATATTTCTGTTGCCTCTCCAGGCACCTTAGAATATGTGAAATTTTCTAAGCAGGGGATGTATGACAAATTGGTTCCTGTTCTGTTTGCTGTTATTTTAAAGATTAACCAAAAAAACAAATAAATATTTGTTCTGATTACAGGTCAATGGTTTCATTTGATTAAAGTACTGTCGACCCGATCATCTTAAAAATAAGCATGTAAAAACTTGTGGGATATCTACCCCTAGTATGCCACCGTTTCATCCAATTATACGACCTTCCCGTTCTTTTTTTCCTGCTATTTGTCTACTCTTTGCCTTGTCTTCACTTCATCGCTCTGTCTCTCTCCCTCTTGTCTTTATCATCCCTCTTTCATTTTCTTCTCTTAATCATGTAACATTTTTTGAACACTTACTCATATTATAGTTCAAATTTTATTTCATTCAACCCAACCAAATGCAAGCACTAGATGGTGGTTTCCATTTCACTCCAGGATGAGGATGAGTTTTCCTATCAATGACATTTGCTGCATGACTATCACAAAAGGAATACATTAAAATAATAATAATAATAACTAAATTGGAGAAATTTTGAATGTTTCTAGTTATGTTTTACGAAAATTCTTAATATCCTATCATATATAAATTTAATTTACGATTACGATTTAAATTATTGCCAATATAAGTCATAAAATTTGCCATTACAAAAAAATTATTTTCAAAAAAAAATTTGCCATTACATTTTTTTGGAAGTAATCTGGCTTGTCTCAACGAAATAATATATTACGGAAATATAATAATATATGATAATGTTAGAGGTATTGAAAAAATATATTTAATATTTTCAAAATAATACTTGTGATTGATTCCATTCATAGTAAAAATGGTAGACTTTTTTATATGTATACAACCACTTCAATTAAAATAATACGCCTACTTTTTTGAATTTTTTTATTACTTCTAATATTACTTTATAATATATATTTTAGTACCTATGAATCTATGATCATAAATTCTATTGATCCTCAATAAAAAATATACATTATTACATTTTTTTTTACTGTGGGCCATGTCTAATTTATCAGTAATCATATGAATGAAAAAGGTAATCTTTTAATAAAACTCTTCCAATACTTTAAAACATTCTGTGAATTATTTTATTCAAGACAAAATATAAAATATAATATATTTTTGACTAATTTACACTTTTTATCTCTTTGGTTTTGAAGAATTGCATTTTGAGTCTTATAATTTTTAAATCATCACTTTGCATTCCAAAACTTTTAAACTCGTCTCACTTTACATCACTTAAACTAAATTATATCAATTATTAACGTTAATTTCATATTCTGGAGGATTAGTATGGGTTTTTAATATTTAAAAATTATTCCAATATTAATATTTCTTAGATTTTATGTTGAATTCATTCCAAATATCTCATTTACATGGTAGAAATGTGTTATTAGTAAATTATATATAAGTATGTTTTTTTACTCTTCAAATTACATATTAAAAAGTCAAATATCAGTTAAAATGAGATAGATATAACTACTAATAACACATTTCAACAATATAAATGAGATATTTATAATAAATTGAATACAAAATCTAAAGAATATGAATATTGAAATAACTGTTTAAATATTAAATATCCATATTAACCCTCCAAAATATGAAATTAATGTTGATAATTGACGGAAATTAGTTAAAAGGGTGCAAAGTGAGACAATTTTAAAAATTTTGGGATGTAAACTGTTAATTTAAAAATTATAAGATTGAAAGTACAATTTTTCAGAACCAAAGAGACGTAAAATGTAAATTAATCTATATTTTTTTGGACGAGAATTTTGTTTAGAGGAGATCTCACTCACAACTCAGTTGGGTAAAGGCTGTGACACGGTTAAAACATGATAAAACCATATAAAAACACGCAAATCTACAAATAATAATAGCCCCTCCATTCTTTACTCCCTCCCATACAAAAGCCAGAGAGAGAACTAAGAAGAGTTGAAAAATACGCACACACAAAAGAAAAAGAAAAAGAAAAAATACACACAATTTTTTAATAATAATAACAAGATGCATCATCATCAGCTGTGTGGTTCAAACCCACGGCTCATAAAAATCGAACCATGGTTAACCCACATAACCGAGCCACCCTCAATATATACATTACACCCCGCGCACGTTAGCACTTCTCACTTGTTTCTCTCTCTCTGGGTGCTCCCGTTTCTTCTATACGCCTTGCCCTATATCTATACTTACACCTATACATACATAATTGCCCCCTTTTATATCCACACAATCCCTATCTATTTTCTTCAGATCTCGTCCCGCCTTTCCATTTTTCATCTATCTCACCGTCTTTTTCGCCCTCTCGCCGTTCAAATTCGCTCCGATCGATCCGATTTTCTCGCCGTCGCGATTCAATCAGGTAATTTCTTCTGTTTTTATCGATTTTTCGGTTGATTTTCTTGTTTTTCTACGATTTGCAATTGAATCGGTGGATTTGTGATTGATTTTGATTTATTTGCGTGTATGCATTCGATTTTTTATGTTTTTCTTTGTGCAGATTGGGTTTGTAAGTATTAGGGGTTTTTTTGTATGTATCGATTGCGGTATACGAAACTGATTTTCGATCTGTTCGCTATCGTTATACGAAAAATCTTGTTTTTGTTTTACAGATTTTTTTAATTGCCTGTTATAAAGGTTTGATTTTTTTTATGTATTATTAGGGTTTGTAAATCTCCTTTGATTGAAAGTCAGGAACTTGATTGAATTAAATGATTGTTAGCTTGTTTTGTATAAGAATATATGTTTTTGTGGTATATCTCAAATTTGCAGGCATGCTTTTTTCTTGATTTGATTTTTCAATTTTTGCCCTGAAAATGTATTGATTGGTCGGATTACAATAAAAGATTTCATGATTGTCGGTTTGGTGGTGAATTGCTCTGTCTATAGGATTTCTGGATTTGTTTTTTTGGGGTTATATTTTCTGGATCCGGTGGATTGAATGTATATTTCCCCCCCGAATATATCAAGTTTAATTAGCTTGTTATAGAATGACCAAGAGAAACAAAGATATTAGTTTTTTGCTAAACTTGATTTTTCTGTACTTGAATATGTAGGCACATTATATGGAATTGTGCTTTCAGTGGTGGTGTTTTGAATTTAATGTTTTTTAAAACAGATTACTGAAGAATCTTAGGTCAGAGTTTGAAGATGGCTATGCGGGATAGAGATGTAAGCACCTTTGGATTTGATATATTTTTGAGCATTTTCTATTTATATAGGCCTCTACATAAAACTTGTGTTGTTGCAGGAATATGAGGATCTGGATGAATATGAAGAGGAGTATGAAGATGAAGAAGGCCAAGAGGAAGTTGAGGAGGAGTATGAAGAAGTTCACCAGCCAACAGAGCAAGAATTGGAATACCTTGAGTTGAGGCAAAAATTAAAAGAATCTATAAGGAAACAAATGAAGAAGGAGTCTGGTTCTTCACTTGCCAATTCTCGTGAGAAGAAGAATTCTTTGCCATATAGCAAGTGAGCTTTTTTATATATGCCCAATGAACTTTAGTGTGATGCATTTTCCTGTTTGGTTTGACGATAATTGAAAATTTTGTCCTCTTTTCTTCTATTGTTTATCTTATGCAGTTTTGGATCTTTCTTTGGGCCTTCACAGCCTGTCATAGCACAAAGAGTAATTGAAGAAAGCAAGTCGTTATTGGAGAATCCACATCTGGCACAGAGGGTTTCTAAACCTAAACATAGTGTAAGAATCAAAAGCCTTTGATGCCCATGATTTTCTAATGAAGTTGACCTGAGCGTGAGCTTTTGGTTTTCTTGTTTGCTACTTTGCTGTAACACCTATACAATGCCTTTTGCTTTAAATTTGTAGTTTATTATTGTCAGTTAGTATGTGTTCTCTATTGACTATTGTACTGTTACTCCTGCAATATCAAAAGGTCTAACAAATATGAGGGTTTGTTCAGTGTGGAATGATGTGTATGCATGTATACCTAAACAAAAAATTTCTTTATTGTGCTATATGTTGTGCTAAATGGTACTATGGAACTGTTGCTTATTTGTTCAAAAGATATTGCTTTATTGTTTAATATTCTATAATTTTTGCAGAACAATAAGGTCCATGCTTCCACCCCTGCAGGGTCCAGTTCTTGGTTGAATGGCCATACTCCTAAATCAACTAATGCGGTATTGTTTTCTATTAAAGTATTTCTAAATTATATACTATATGTTTGTTACAATTGATGGATTGATAAAGTAGGTTCTCTTGAATGGTTTTGCAGATACGGACTCAATCCAAAGTCCAGATTCTAAAAAATACCAGGGACTACTCGTTTCTATTGTCTGATGATGCAGAACTTCCGGTGCCCAAGAAGGAGCCGCCTCCCCGAAATGCCTCTCTTTCAAGACCTGGTGTGTTGCTGCTTGCATATTTAATCTGTCTTTTTCTATTGAGACCCGAATATGATATTTTCATTGAGGAAACTTATACAGGTTTTTTGGTGATATTGAAGAGTCAAGATCAGCTCAACAGCCACTCAAGAGAAAAGAATTATCAAGTAACAATGGCAAAAGGGTGTTCAATTCCCATCAGGAATCTAGGGTTGTGCCTTCGGACAAGCAGATGAAACCTAGAGGGCCTCAAAATTTGTCTTCTGTGAGCAAGCCAACAACATCGATGGATTATCGTAAGCAAAATGGTAACAATGGGACAGGGCCGGGGCGGCCTCAAATGTCGAGGCCTCAAATGCCAAAAAGTTTACCTCATAAGACCCATAATAATAGTTCTTCAGAGAAAAGACCTATTCTGCATAGCGCCAAGAGCTCTGTGCCTGTTATGCACAAACCACAGCCTTCGAAATCACAGCAATCTACCCCAAAACAAACCTTGGACCGAAGGAGGGAGTTTCAAGAATCTCTCAAGGGAAAACCGATGTCAAGGCAACCGGTGTCCAAACCTCAGGCATGTCATCATTTCTGTTGTCACAATTTTAATCATTCTCATGGGTTGATATATACTTGCTTTTTTGTTGGCATATTTATTCCGTTTTTGCATAGTATTGAGTTCGATCTTTTCTCTGTATCATTAAAATTTTGTGGAGGTGTATGTAAATTAATTGCAGTGTTTCCACAGATTAAACAGCCACCAGCAAAAGGTCCATCTCGCGTCAGTTCACAGCATGACAACCGAAAAAAGCAACCTGCAAGAAATTTTCCCGATGAAGAGGATGAAGATGTTGAAGCTATCAGTATGATTAGAAAAATGTTTGGGTAATTATGATGTTCTGTCAGCTTTTGTGTATATGCCTTTTTGACTGTTTGCAGTATTATTTTAAAGCTTAGGTTAAATTTACCAATGTAGAGTCATATAAAGTTAATTATTGCATCTTTGTCCCTACTGAGACTGCCTTGATTTATGAACCTACACCTGCCCCTCTTTGTTGAACTGCAAGACTTTTTTAAGTGAAGAGATTGGTACCTTCACTTGAAACAAGTTGCTATGCAGCATAGCTGTTTAAAGAGTACTTCAACTGTATTATTAACCTATTCCGCACTAAAGCCCACAATGTTTTAGGAAAATTGATGAGGGGTTTGTCATTTGTGAATGCCATTTGAGTTGTGCACAACCATTATGAGTTAACATCCCCGAGAACTGAAGATTTGAAATTACAGTATGTTGGCTCATGACTCTGTTTCTTACCCGAATGTCTTTAGATAATGGTAAAAAAAAAGCAATTTTTTTCCTCGATTTCCATTTTCGGTTCGTCCATTCATGGAAGAGGGATGACGTGTTCTATTCGAAGTGTGTCTGTTTAATAGAAAGACCTTATCCTGAATCTGAAAAGATATCAATAATAACAATTACTTGCTTCTGTCGATACTTTTAGTGTTCACTAATTGAAACTTCTCCAAGAGATTCAATGATGCAACTTGTAGTGATTTTCGTTGGTGTAAATAACTTTTTTCTGGGTTTATCTTATAACTGATTGTCGAGTGTTCTTTGCAGATATAATCCCAAGAAATATGCTGATGACGATGATGTCAGTGACATGGAGGCTAATTTTGATGACATATTGAAGGAAGAGAGACTCAGGTTAGTATATATATATACTATACTGGCACTATACACCATGTTAGTACTTACTATGTTGTAATGTGTGTGTGTTTAGTTTTTTGTTTATGTAGAAATAGAACTATGAGGCTATGAGCGTATGAAGCACTTTTATACTAACATCATACAATTTGAGCTCTAGTCAATTCTTGTTGCACATCTTTGATAAAAAAAAAAAACATTTTACTTGGCAAAAGAAAATTGTTCTGCCAATTTTCAGTTTTAGTTTGTCCATTACGTCATTCAACGCATCTTGTCCTATACACTGTACTCTATACAACCTTTTAATTAGAGTTAAAGAAAAAAGTCAAAGTGTTTTCTGCGTTAGGTTCTTTTTTATTGAATTATTGGCTGTGGAGAAGCACCCCATTGAGTTTTCTGCCACTACTGTTGCGAAGTTTTAGACTTTCAAACAAGCACATTCCACATTTTCTTAATTGACTGGAGCCTGAGTAGAAGGGAAGATAACTGTATTTTCCCTTGCAAATGATTTGCATCAGTGGTAGAGATAAGATACCATTAGTTCATCTTTTAATTGCTGCACACCTTAAATATTGTATTAACACTATCCATTGCTAACCGGATAAGTATGTGGTTCTCCAGTGCCAAGATTGCAGCACAAGAAGACGAGGAAGAACTGCGCAAGATTGAGGAAGAAGAGAGGAGACTGAGGATGAGAAAACAAGCAAAGAAGCGTAAGCTTAGCGGATGATTGTCCTATTAGCTATTTATCATAGAAAACTGCCGACTGAAATGGGAGATGTTGTGGGTGTTCCAACTAACCTTAGACACTAACCTTAGAGTCATGCACTTATTCCCCAGTTTTTTTAATGTGATTACTTTTTGGTTTTACTTGGTTAAAAGTATACAATCGCATACCTTTTCTTGTTGCAGATTCTTTTTCTAAATTAGTCTTTTCCATTTCAGGGGTCAATACAAATGTGATTTGCTGTTGATTTTTTTTAATTTTTATATTGGTTTTATATAAAATAGTTCTTTAGAGTATATGAGAGGGGAGTGGATGAACGATTTATTAATTTTTTTTTTTTGGGGGGGGGGGGGTGGAGGGGATTGTTAACCAGGATTAATGAAATCTTGGTTTTGTCGAATATTTTTTATCTAATTTGTTATATGAACAGTGTCATATTCAAATTATGATGACATGTAGCAATTCTACGGAATTTCCTGATTCAGTTCTTGATGAATCTTTGCTCTGTTGAATTAATGGTCGATACTGTTGGAGGCTGGGTGATGGAGCTATGTGATTATTGCGGGTATGGTAAAAATCTGCATGATGCTATGCTATATTTATCGGATAATATGGTTCGAATGGGTTGCACTTCCAATTTAGCAAGATATTTACAGGTGATCAACAAAACAAGTAGGTCAATATAATACAGACAATTAAAATCTTTTATACCCTGCTCCCGAGTTTTAAAAAGGGAGGAAAACAATTGAAAGGTAAGTAAAGTACTGTCATCTCAATCTTAGAATGAAAGTATGTTTAATTTATATTCACTTTCATTTACATTATTTCCTATTAAAAATTCAGGAACACAAATATGAGTGAAAATGAAATTATTTTACTAACCTTTCACTTGTTTTCCTTCTTTTTTAGAACTCAGGAGCGAGGAAGTATGTAATTACATAGCGTCAAAAATTCTAAAAGTAGTAGTTTTCACTTACTCAGATATAATAGAGAAAACGATAACTTTTTCTTAACATATTTCCAACCTGATTTTAAGTTTTGATTTTCTCTATTATAGGTTCTCATAAGCTATTTTTGTTACCAAAATTGATCCCATGTTTGTTTTCAAATACAGTACTTTTGATTGTTAGTTGACATGCGAGTGCAGTAGTTTGCATTTGTTAGTGTTGTAGCCAATTAAGAAGTCATGACAAATTGACATCTGGGAGACTGGGAATCATTTTGGCACCACTAGAATTTTTGGGGGAAGCATTGCTGCTTATTGCAGTATGTTTCTACTTTCTAATATGCTGACTTTTCCGGTAGTGATTACTCCTTTGGACGATTATTATGTTAGTGCCTTCACGGAATGACGCATATGTTATAAGGTTCTATTTTTGCATGTTTATTTAAAATTCCGAGTAAAGAAAGTTATAGAAGTGGTCACGGCAAAATATTTTATTTTATGTTTTTCTTCCATCTTATGTGCTGGCGACTTTGCGAGTACGTAGGTGCCCTAAGGCCTTTAACTAATATTCCATCCATCCTTTACAATTTTTTATATATATTTTATTTGTTTAAATTTTTCGAGAGTACTTATTTATATGTCTGTACCCTTTTCAGCTGGTGGGATTTTTCTTTAACACCAAATTATAAGAACTCTTGGATCTTGCCCATGCCCTTTTCAACCAGTGAGAATGTTCTTAACAATAAATTATGCCTATAAAGTATAAACACAATCGTAATAAAGGATTCTGATCATAACCATGATATCCTTCATAGGCATGGTTTTTTCCTTCTAGTTGGAAGCAAGCAGCCAAGCAATACAAATTTTTTTCACGGTTGTGATGAGGAATGAATGAAATGATAATAGAAAAATAATTGACAAGAAGAGATCACAACATAAAATAAAAACAAGGGAAAAGAAAATATTATAATAAAATTTAAAAGAAAAATGAAAAAAGAAATTTAAATCAAAATTTTTCCACTTTCCAAATAATAGACATCCTTTAAAGAGTAGAAATATAATTCAATCATCTTTCCTAATTTTACGTTATCCAAGTAAATATCTGAATATACGATTTAGCATTTTGTGAAAATGATTCGTATACAACAACGGAACCATCAACTCTTTGTGGACTAGTATATTTTATACAGTACTAGTATAAATTTGATTAATTCAAAGGGACGTTCAGACGCAATAAATCGACTATGATGATTATGACAGTCCTGTAAATCTATTTGATGATGTTATATGTGCATATTCTAAACCTGAAAAAGAATAGTTAACAACTTAAAATACTTGGGTGAAAAGTGAAATTTTAGATTTTAAATTAATAACTACTCCGGTCCCAAATTAACTTTTATGTATAATTTTTTAGGAGTTAAATCGATTAAAATTTGACTGAAAATGACAAATAATATATAATTGAAAAAGGTTATGAATAATATATCATTGAAAAATATATTTAATTTATTTTAAAATATATTTTTCAATTTTTTAAAATTATAAAAAAATAATTTTTAGTCAAAGGTGAGTCAAATTAACCACAAAATAGTCAAATAAGACAGTTAATTTGGGACAGATGAAGTATTTAAATAATTTTATAGTTATGTATGATTTATATATTATGAAAAAAAATAAAAATAAAAATTATAACTTATATAGATAATGATTTTAACTTTTATGAAATAAAATAATACGAGTAAAATATAAACACACTTTTGACTGTTTGCAACTTGGTTGTCATTCTGGCCTAAGAGTATTAGATTCACGAATTTACTTGATTGCAATTTCGTCCGTTTGGAATAAACTTAAAAAAGTTGATGATTTAAAGGTATTTGTAAATAGATTTAAAAAATAAAAATTTTAAATTGGTATTTATTTGAATAAATTTATTATTTTATTAAATTTAAAAATTATAAAAATAAAAATAAAATTTATAAATTGGACATATAAATATTGATATTAACTTTTATTAGATAAAGTTATAGAAAAAAGGTAAGTTATTTGTAAAGTATATCCTATCAATTTATGACTTTACTTTTTTTTAATCTTAAACTATTTTCCAATTTATTAATAAAATTTTAAATTAAATTAAAACAATCCTTTTTTTAGTCCAGCACTCTCATAGCTAGTCCTCAAGCCTTGGTTGTACTGATTTGAAGATTTTCTTGTTTTATCTTTTTCTCTTTGACTAAAATCTTCGATATATTTATTCTAAATCAAACCAGCTCAGCTACATGTTCAATCAGAGATTCAGAGACGTTCTAGAATGCTAATAGTAACATTTTATACATGAAGTTTATCTCTGTTTCATATATAATAAATAAATGATAATGATCCTACATTAAAAAAATGTATTTTTAGAATCGCGTTTATTTTTTCTCCAGCTTTTTATTCTTGTACTTGTATAACTATATTATCATAACGCCCGACTTTTCGAACTATTATCATTAGTCAAATATTCAAATAAAACAGTATTTCAAAAATAAAATCTCAAAATCTCGTAGGAACTCTTGAAATTCAAGAACAAAGTCAAATAATTTCAATCCAATATAACGTTAAATTCACGGAGGCACAACTCCTCACATTTAAAATAGCTAAAATCCGTAACATTATTAATAAAATGGTCAAACTCTAATCCAATCCAATGAAAGTCAATTCGCTAAATACTTGAAAATTTATAAGTAATGAGTTACACAGTCCAGCAAGAAAATAATTCGAACTAACTAGTGGATCAAATAAGTGTACAAAATTTCATAATTTTCAGAGTTCAAAAATCATAATTTCGTAATTCAAATTTCAGTACGTATAAATTAATTCCACAGTTCGCTAAGGTCACAAATATCCGGTGACACATTATCATAAGTTTATAGGTGTCAATAATGCGTCCCTTTCCAATGTATCATAAAGTGTGCACTCGAATGTATCATAAAAAGCACACCCTAGTAAAGTATCATAAACTAGTTCCGGAACTATACACAATTACTAACTGGTTCAAAAGACAGAGTTAGCTGATAATTTTCTTACTTCTAAAATAATATTCTTGATCCAAATTTTATAATAAAATATTATAAATATACAACATTTAAAATAATCAAGAAAGTACGAAAAGTAAACTTAATTCAGTTGCACAGTCACCTAATACTTGATATGTATTCAACCTAAAGAATAAAATATCAACACCACCACGTAATTAAGTAAACTTATCTATGAATGCACATTTACCAGGTTCACCAGTCAACTAGTTACTATAAATATAAAAATATAAATACTACACAATCAAGATATAAATCATGTAATCGACTAACCACTTTAAATGATTAGTCCTATTTCAATTTTTCTTTTTTTTAATCAGAGAACTTTGTTGAGGTTTAACATAAAGGAAAAAAAACAGCAAGACATATAATAATATATTAATAACTCGTCAAGAAAACATTTACCAAAAATTACATACAAACCATTTATAAAATTATCATAAAATCATAACCAAATATTATAATTAATTTAATAAAAAACTTTATTATAATTTCAGATATTAAAATAGAACTACGCACTACAAATACGTCACTAAATTATAAAAATTCTATTTAATCAATATACAATTAACATTTAAAGACATGCTCACATGCACATATAAGTCTTTTATAAAATATAAATTTACCCAACACATATCATACACATTCGTTTCATCGGCAAGAATACAAAACATGCTAACGCCATCCATCAATCAACGTATACATGAGTATTAGTCATACCGTGCAATTCTTTTATATTCTAACTTCTACTGGTCCTCAAAGCTTTACCCTCTTTCTTCTATTTTATTGCTCTCGTTATACATCAAATATATATATATATATATATATATATATATATATATATATATATAAACTAACAAAGTTACGTAATTGAAGTAATGTTAATCTAATTAAAACCATACATATAAATTAGAACTCCACCTTTTAAGCAAATTCTAAATTTAAATATTTACAAACCTTAAATAATATTTCCTTCTATATAAAAAAAATATGAAAAGCTTTACATTAGTAAAATAATACATATATATTTATTTATTTATAATTTTATAAAAATATTGGGTATTACAATTATTATATAATTAGTTTACCTACCACGTAGCATCTCCGATACTTTCACTTTTATTTTTGAAAATCATATATACACCTCTCCGTAGACTAATATACTCATTCCCTCCTTATTTAGATGTTTAATATGACTTTTTAAAGTCAAATTGATTAATATTTAATTGAAAATTAAAAAATGTTCTTTTATAATTTTAAAAAAGAAAAAAATACGTTTTAAAGTAGATTATATATACTTTTAACAATATAAAATATTAATTTTTTAATTATATATTATTTTTAAATTAGATGAGTCAATTTGACTGCAGTGAAAACAAAGTGGACATCTAAATATGGATGGAGGAGTATAATTTACAGCATTAAATGGTGAACTTCCCAGATTTCAATACGCAACTAAGGATTGTTTGAGATTTCTTATAAATTACTTATAAGGTAGGGTAAACAAACGGATCCTAAGTATATTCTCTTACTAGTACATGAATTATTCATTTTATATCCAATATAGTTATTTTAAAAAGCAGGTTAATCTAACAGAGCCGTCTTGTTGTTCCAAGTATTTAAAGTAACTTAGTTACAATTCAGAAGTGTATGTGTCGCCGGATGTACTCATGTACCAGCTGTGCAATAAATTCATATATATCATATCCTGCTAGCTAGCTAGGTTGATGGAGGAACAGACAAAACTAAAATTGTTGATTGCTCAAAGCCAATATTGGTATAATGCATGGGTCAATTCATCAGATACATATAAATATATTAAAATTTCAAGATCGAATTGATGCATGTATTATAATATAAATCAATATAGATATATACTCCGATAATAAAAGATTTTCAAGATCTGATACCATCAAGTTTTTTTTATTACAACTTTAATTTAGAGAAGCAAGATTTAGGTTGAAAATTTCAGACCTGACTCGTTAAATGTTAGCTAGCTGCCTAGATATATAGCTAGGAAGAAAGAATAGTTGTACAAGCAAATAAAAGCAGACAATTTATACACACACAAAAATATTATACACCCACACTTTGTTGTACATTATCTACAACTATATAGTATATGAATTAAGGCGTAGAAGGTGGAGACTATTTTATTTTCAAATATTAGTTCTCTGCCCTACCCTCTCCATTAATTAAATATTCCGGGTAACCCTAATTAACTTCCATGCCATACATGCTACTAAATATATTGTTATCTGGGTAGTGTTTTATATGGACTGATTATCGATCTAATACTCTGTCTGTACATATATCGATCGTTAATTTAATCGACTAATTAATTTAGTCGTCGGTGCAACAGCTTGATCATCTTCAAATTGTGATGAATATTTTGTTTCAGGGTACTAACAAGCTCAAAAATTTCTGATCCTGCAGAAGATAGATGGAAATAATGGAAATGTCAACCTATGCCAGATGTTTTTCTGAATTGGTAAATAAATGCATTCATCTTCATATATATATACATCATAAATCTCTAGAAGTGATTTATAAATACACAATTTAATTTTTCCTGATTTCATATAATCATGTGGGAGATTAATTCAAACTGTAGGGAATGGACGATTGTAACAACTTTATTCATCTCATGCAAAATGATGATCAATATCATACCAATGCTACAACCAACAATACTAGTCAGCAACTAAGCTCTTTCTATACTGATGAAATCAGTCAAAGTAGGATGCATGCAACTACCAAACACCCCCAAAGTTACTAGTATGTTACGAACTAACAAATTCTCCTTTAAACTTTTTTCTTTCGCTAAATAAATTTCCCTTTATATTAATTCATCGAGAATATATTTAGAAATGCTAACATTATATTTTCTGCACGTACTTCCCAGGCACGAATACAGGTAGTCTATCTCAACCAGGTTCTCATCAGATTGAGTGGGCTTTGAAGGCGAAGGATGAAGAGATAGTGTATTATAATGAGCTAATGTTGAGCTTCCCCTCCAGCTGTAATTGGAAGAGTACCGGTACTAGTAGTACATTAACTAGTCACAAAAGAAACCAGCATCTCTTCAAATCTGCTCCTCTAACTGCTAAAGATCACATCCTAGCCGAGAGAAAACATTAGCCAGCGCTTGATAGCAGTCTCAGCTATTATCCCTGGCCTCAAGAAGGTACTCAATATATACCTTATGACGAATACATCATGATTTTACCAAGTATCAGTTCCCATTAATGGATGATATTAAACTCTCGTATGTTATCTTAATATTACTGTAATATTTTTAATTACACAGTTGTATAAAGATGGACAAAGCTTCAGTATTAGAGAGTTCAACCAAGTACGTGAAACATCTTGAAGAAGAAGTCTCTGGAATGAGTTGTGCTTGTAAGGAAGTCACAAATTTGGGCTAGTGAAGACGAAGATCGCAACTCCCTTGAGCTGTCCGCTGGTACTGATCACGAGGGACTTCCAGAGATTGAAATAAGAAAATCAGATAAGAATGTTCTCATCAAGATCTTCTGCGACAAGTATAATAATTTCACCTTCCCATTATCAATACCATTGCTCTGCCTTTTGGCAGCTATGCTATGGATAGCACTATCTCTGCTCAGGTATATATATAAATCTCTCTCCATGTTTTTTGGCAATTAAATGTAAAGTTCCAGCTTTTACATAGAAATTATTTCATACAGTATCATTTTATGCATGATGGAGAACATGCTATATATATATATATATATATATATATATATATATATATATATATATATATATATATATATATATATATATATATATATATATATATATATATATAATCATTTATCACTATATATAAGAAGGCCTGGATGATAATTAAAATGATCAAAGCTAGAAAAACAGTAATTAAAATGAACAGCATCATCTATCACTATATATATACTTATTAATCACTCGTCTAATAATATATCGACCTTACAAAAATTCTACGTTCGACTTTCAACGAGTTTATGGAACATGCATCACAAGCTCATATGACTAGCTAGCTAGCGTCCTCGATCAAGTTAACTATCCTTGTGTACATGTCATGTATAGGTATTTGATTTCCAGCTTTACTTTTATTACTCTTGTGGTCTTTATCATGCATGTGTATCCACTTTGAATGTATTTAGTTTCGCCAGGTTAACCGATCGAACTTAATGCTACATATCTAATAATACTTTTCTTTTACCTCTTGGCCAGTCTCGATTAATCACTACTAGAATTTCCGTTGAATTTCACCAACACAGTCGGCCAGCTTTTGTTAATCAATTATTTCTCACATGCATATCTTTTGTTAATGTAATTATTTAGCTAGCTATTCCGGTTTGTGTTTTAATCGGTGTGGTTGATATAAATACAAATAACGTGAATATATCTCATTTATTGTGAAAATATGTAATATTTGAAAAAAGTTTAGGAATCAGTTCAGAGGTTATCGCATTTGCATGTCTCTAATTACATTTCAACTTCTCTATCTTACTCTCACAAAACAGTTGTCTATCTGGTACTCTATTTAACAGAGTCGTCGAGATATAGTTTACTTATTTAGACCAGGACTCGCGGTAGAGATTTGAGATTTCTTGACGAATTTTTGAAATGATATCTTTATTTTTTCAAGGTTTAAAATATATATATATATATATATATATATATATATATATATATATATATATATATATATATATTCAAAGCGTAACATTCATACAAGTAAAAAAAATACATTTTATATTTATATACATATTCATAAATCTATATCATATATTATATATATGTAAATTTTTCAGCGTCCCTTGTTGTCGTGCTCTAGACGGTGGTTGATTGGTCGTCTTACCAAACACCAACCCTCATTCAGACCTCCACACAACTGGGCACACATAAGTCAAAAAATTGAAATGAAATGAAATAATATAGAAGTGACTTGGAACGTGATCCTGTCTCCCAAGTGCTTACTTTAACCCTTTATCCTTAATTTTTTTTTTAAATTCGTTTTCGCTCTTTTTTGTAAGAAATGCATAACGAGAGACCTGATAATACATACACACTTGAAACTTCATTTCATATGTAATCTAATATCTTGCGACTTGCGTATCTCATTTAGTTAGGTGCGCGCGGGCACACATACATGATTCGACAACTCGGATAAAATCTAGAATTTCTCAGCAGGGACAACGTGAGGTTCACTAAATGGTGCGAACCCGATTTGCGAGCTGGCAGCTCCATGCAGTATACAAGTAGTGATCAAGTACACTACTACATGTATACACATAAACATAACAGCAATGGATTTTTGATTTACATGTATATTGATGAAATCTTTTGAGATCAGAAAATTGATGTAAGGGATTCGTCATTCCTGATTGCATAATTGTGTCACGAGTAAAAGTCAAATAAAAAAGACATGCAAGGAGTAAAAAAGCACATTAATCTGAACTATTGTGAGTTGATAAGATTAAGACAAACCAAAATGGGATAATTAGGGAAGCTGGAGCTGTCAATAATGGAAACGCTAGAATGATATGATATAGACAAATATCAAAATTCAAGAACTTGATCATGTAGAATATATAATTTGATTAAAATCGGAATATCATAAAATAATGTTTTTATAGAATGAAAAACACAAATATATATTTAAAGACGCAATTAGTAGATGAATTCTTATCTAAAGTTAAATAAATAGATATGAAAGGGAAAAAAATATCACACTAAATATAATTAGTGGTGGTTTGATGGGTAATATATATCACGTATGAACGTATGAGTGTTCAGTTCAAAATCATATTTGTTGGTTGATTGAAAATTTTAAATCTTATTTATCTCAAATTCATAAAGTATAATTTTTTTATACAATAAGAAGTGAATATGATTTACTATTTTGTATTTATTTTTAGTATCAAACTGCCAGTACATATATATATGTATATATTATCATATAGGTAGCGCATTTTAAAGACAAGATTGCTTAGCGTCAGCAGTTTTAACGTACTGGCTTATTTTAAAAAAGTGGCATGTGAATAATGTGAATGATGTGTTTCAAGTAATAATGTTCCTTGTGAAGAAGACCGTATGTAGCTCCTCCATACCTGATGACTAATATAATTGATTGTTGCTATCACAATTCGCAACGCGGGAGGAACCTTGTTTGACGAATATATAATTATATATTGTATATTATAAAGTGTATGTTGGACGAATAAGATGAACATTTTCACACGTGCTATTTAGGCCATTTATATTTTAATCCTGCTTAATTGTACAGCTAGGTGTTAATATACTCCATAAGTTGAGAAAATATATAGATCACTGATTGATAACATATATAGATATAGATATAGATCTGACGACTAAATTTCAGAATCAGAAAGGCCTAGCTACCCAGCGATTTTTCTCGGAGGTAATGCACTAGATCCACTCAACTTTGAGTTTATGTAATCTTTATATAAACCCTAGATATATTGTATGAGCCATCATAAGTTTTTTGTGCCCTTTGGTACGTTTTTACTTGATATATACATGAGATAAATTAAGCATTCTGATTTGAATTTTAAGTTCCTCTAAGATCGATGCAACATAACAGCGATCTTATGTTCTGATTAAACTGTTATGTGTATGTATATATATATATATATATATATATATATATATATATATATATATCCGGGCACTTCTGCTTAATTTTTCGAACATATATTGCCAAGTAGCTGTACTTGCAAGAATATGGATATGTCATCAGCATTATGGCTATCAGAGCTGGTAAGTGTACATAGACTTGCATGACTGCATCTTCTTCATATGTGATCTAATATAACACTAGGATGTACAAACTACAAAGTAAAGAGATTGATTTTTATTTATTTTTTCAATTATTTGTATGAATAGGAAATGGATGATCCCATTGGCAGTCATCAACAAAGCCTAATGAATGCTTTTGATTATGAGATTGCGACTTTTAATTCATCATTTTCTTCAGAAAGCTGCTCAGCTTACGATAATCAATCTGTGATCAGCAATCCAATGGAAACTCCTGTCAACTCATTTAATTCTGAGATGGATGTGATCATGAAGTCGGCCAAAATGCCTAAAACCCACAATGCCAACTCTTCCACCCCAAAGAGTACAGTTCCAAAGGGACCTGGCTCAGGTTCGTCTTCAGCAATTATATCTTTTGAGAAGGCGGACTTGACGCCAATTCATTGGGATGATAATAAGTTGACCAAGCCTACTAAGAAAGAAAACTTGAATACAAATTTTGGAGACTTCTCCTATTCACATAATTCTAATGGATCCTTATACCATGGATTAGAGCTTTCTCAAGTAAATAATACATCAGTCAAGAGGACCCCGTTACAGGCTCAAGATCATGTTTTGGCTGAGCGAAGACGTCGAGAGAGACAAACTCAGCGCTTTATTGCCCTTTCTTCCCTTGTTCCTGGTCTAAAGAAGGTATGCACTTGAGTAAGTTCCGGCCTTTCCTAAAATGATCGTAGTTCGGTTGATGTGTAGTGAATTGATCCAAATCAGAAACATATCTATAATTTTTGTGAATCTAACAAAATCAACTTGCAGATGGACAAGGCATCTGTGCTTGTAGAAGCAACTAAATATATAAAACATCTACAAGGACGAGTCAAGGCACTGGAAGAAAAGACTGTGACAAGTACTTGTATTAAAAATCAAGCTATTGGGCCCCTAAAGAGGTCTAGGATGTATTTCGAGGAAGAATCTTCTTCATCTAATGAGGACTCTGATGTCTGTCTCCGCGAGTCTTTACCAGAAATTGAAGTACGAATGTCGGAAGGAAATGTTCTGTTTAGGGTTCAAAGCTGCAAGAACATACCAGGACTTGCAGTGAAGCTGTTTAGCAAGATCGAGAAGCTGCATATGACAATAACTAGTAGTAGTGTCATGCCATTTTCCAACTCTTTTCTTCTGATCACTATCATTTCTCAGGTATTTCAACTCATTAATTTTCCCTGTTTGTTCCGAATACCATTTTAATTACGTACGTACGTAGTTAAAAATGTAGCTTATTAGTTTCATTTCAGCTAAAATATGTTGACATTTTTATGTACAGATGGATGCAGAATTTCGCATGAGCGCCAATGATCTAATGAAAACCTTGCAGCTAACTATTCTGGAGCTAAAATCAATCTAAGTACAAGTTCCCTTTCTACGTACAAGAATACGTACACACCTAATTATATTAGACCTGCGTACTTATTTTGCATCACTGTGCATGTGTTTAAAGATTCAAATAATCTTAGTAACAAGTATCTCCTTCCCATATCTGGAGTTCGAAGCATCCATTTTAGTGCGCGCCATGGGTTTTAACTTGCAACTAATTTTTGCGTGGGTGACCAGGTTCAAGTTTAAACATTTCATTTATGTTGGCCGAGGCCGGTGGTTTGTCGTCGAGCCTCGTTTTTACCTGTGATGTTTCAATGTAACTGCTCGTACTCGATTGTTTGCACAATTTAACATTTAATTCTCTTTACGTTATACTAATTGTTAAAAGAGTTTCTATGTTCTACTTGGCAAATATCAGACATGATGCTACTAATTAATTAAAAGAAAAACAATTGTCCATTTGTGGGAGGACCTCACATGCTAAATGAAAATAAAAGATTAACATACTAATTCTTGGGTAGGAGTGAGGTGTAATCCACATGCGAGTATATATACTAATACAAAATATAGATTGAATGGGGAGATATGTGCCTCACATGCCGTGTTTAATTATGTTAATAGAACAAAGCGCGCAGTTACAAACTTAATTTGTAGGTAAGTCTAAATTTTCCCTTACTTTTGGGACCAAGTTAAAATTATAATTGACCCTATTAAAGTACGAGTAAATCTTTTATTTTTTATTTTCTGCTAAAATTAAACCTGGAAGCATTGTAAAGCCTAATAAAAGCATCATCTTAATTACTCCTACGTTATTATACAAATATACAGATCATATGTACTGCTAGATGTGAAATCCTTTAAAGAAACCACAGATGTGAAAAGTAAAATCTCATTTCAAATGTTCATGTTTCGAACTATGACTCGAAGAAAAGAACGAAACAGATGTGAAGAAGTTGGCTGATGGCAGACCAGTAGTTTCCGGAGGAAGAATATATATAAGAATAGATTATATGATTTTAGGTCATCTATCGAAAGAAACATCCACTTTCCTTTAATAAAAAGCAACTTCTACTACTATATATCATTATTTTCATAGTTTAACCTCTGTTCAGGTGCTTTGGCTTTAGGGCCTGCAGGACTCCTGGAGACTAGTTTGCTTTCGAATATATAAAAAAATTATTTGTTCATTTTAATCCTTAATTGTTTCTAATTAAAGTTATTATAGTTTAGAGACTATTTTCGAGACTTGATTAAAATTCCATCATATATGCAGTATATTATCTGTTTTGGGTAGAAACGGCTAAAAGTTGTACAAGGTAAGTATAGGTGACTGAGATATATATATAATATATACTACTACTATGATGCTGGTGAAGCAACCGACAGCAACCTATGCCGAATGGCTAGCAATGTTATACGGAGTAATATTTCTGGAAATAATAGGGAAAGCTTAAATTAGAGTTGGAAGGATAGTAAACGGTTGTTAGAACAAAAGGAAGTGACGGAAATAGATACAAGATTATACAGTATATATCAGTAAAAAGGAATAGTGTGGATTGGAGTATCAGATCTTAATGAAAAGCGTGATTACACTTGAAGAAGTGGACGGGCTTTATGAGCACTACTTGACTCGCTGTTTTTAGAATTCGAACTATAATGCAATTAGCAAGTTGGCACTTAAATACAGCCTCAAGAACGCCATGTACTAAGTATCTATGAAAAATTTACCAGCGTGTAAAAGATGCTAATTGGGAATCAACGTTCCCTCAGAAAATGCGACTGTGGAGCGTTAATTTTATTGAGGCACCGGAGCTGGTGCTGTATGGCCTGCAAGGTCACAATCCCATAATCCAGATTTTTCATGGTTGCTGCTAGTTAACTCTTACGAGTATTTGATACAACGCGGTCAATCTCAAACATACAACAGAAACAGTAATTTTGTTTACATGATCAGTTATTTTTTTAATACCATATTCTAACCCTTTAATTGTCCTAATTAATTGCATATGTTTTGGTTTTACAACAATACACCAAAAAATTCCTATGTTCTGCAAATACGTCTATGAAAAGAAAATGTTCCATTTGCACTAACATATATTATTGTTAAAGGCGGATCCAAAACACAAAATTGAACCTCGTTTGAACTTGGTGCAACGAGATAATGTCAGAGTGGTCTCCTTTGGGGTGCAAATGATGTGCAATATTAGTACTTGTCACAGACTCACAATTAACAAGTAACGCAACAAACTAGCTACTTGACAAATCTTAACATCGAACGTACTTAAACATGCAGAGAGTACGTAAATATGATCATTACAAGCATGAAACCAAACATGCATGTGAGCTTTGTACATAAATTGTTACAAGCTGATATTGTTGGTGCTGAATAGTTTAGGCCGGGGAAACCAACGGAATTCATCAGTGTTAGCCCCGGGAACTTAAAGTTGTAGCATATATCAATATCTCTCTGCAAGGCATAGTCGTTGTCGCTGCTTTAATTGTTGTATCATCATTCATCAACCAAAACAATACATATATACATATGAAGACAGACAGCTCCATAACAGACAAGTTGAAAAGGACTAGAGCTGCAAAGAAAAAAACATACGTTCTGATAAGTATGTCAATGTCTTATCACGTACAAAAATACATTGAATTTTTTTGATCTTTTGGTTTTGGGTATGGATCTTTTATATTTGAGGTTTTGTTGAGATATGTAAAATATTTACCGCGCTTTTAATTGTAATATTTGTCCGAAAAAGGCGGACTATTAGAACAGTAAATAAAAAGACGCGCTTTGTAAAATGCAAACATTTCACCCCCTTGTGTGTAGCGTTACTTATTCCAGAACGTCTGTGTATAATGGGGGATGAAATGATTTGGATCTATTTGACAGGTTCTCTATAGTGAAGTTGATGGAACAATAGCCATTTGCAAGCCCATGCGTATCAAACCAGATAATTAGATAAAAATATTAATTAGGGTTGGTCCCCCATCACCTTCCTACAATCTCCCTAATTTTTTGCCAACTGCAGTTGGGCTTGAGCCACCAGTACTTGGATCACCCGTTTCATTTCTGATTTTGGATGCAAGCCATAATTTGTAAATCATCAGCAGCAAGTCATGGTCCAACCTAAGTGGACTATATAACTACTAAATACTTCTAAAATTTAGGAGTATAATTTTAGAAATCTTAAGAAAAAATTAAAAAAATTGTCATCTTCTACAAAATATAAATTAGGGTTTCTCGGAGCATGTTTAACATGGTTATGTAAAAGTTGGATCCTTATATGACTCAAGTTTTATAAAAGTTATAAATTAAGTTCAATAATAAGTTATTTAAAAAGGAATGTATACAGGACCATTTTGTTTGCCAATTATAAAATATTTGTAGCAATTTAAAACAAAATTTCGAGTTATTCAACTTGCTAACAATTAGTGTACATGTTTCTAGATAAGTGATTCTTTCTTTTAAATCCTTACTATATATGCATATTAAAGAACTAGCTTCTTACCTCAAAGCAAAGCCATGATCCAGAAGATAAGGAATCTAATGACTAAATGTACGTATAAGCTTCGATGTCTGAAAAAACATATCAAGTTTACCAAATACTCCTATGAAAGAGTTCGAGTTAATAATAATAATAATAATGTAGTAAATAAACTGAAAGAAGATAATGACGCAAGTTTTAAGAACATGACTTGTTTTTTGTCCAAGTGAGAGTTACCATACTATCAGATTCTAGAGCGCCATGACGCTCATTCGCAATGGCATTCACAAAAAAGATTAATTATATATGTATTATTCTTCTGTTTTAACTTTATTAAAACAAACAAATCGAACATGACAAATTTACATACCGAGGCAATTGAAAAATAGTACCATATGAAAGAAGAGCTATGGACAAAATCATTGCATAATGTAATACTCCACTAGTAAACATGTAGTGTTTTATAAAGCTCAAGCTTAATAAAGTATAGTGTAGGGAAGCTACAGATTACATATCATCATTTATAATTGTTACGAATATGATACACTTAGAGTATAATATATATACAATTTTTTCTTATAATCAAAGTACAAATTTTCTGCTTCATTTAAAATATCTTACATTGTTGAGTTGGGAGATGGTCCCGATTAACCTGCAGTTATAATACAGAAAGAAACACCCTGTTCTAAAATAAAAACTGCTTAATTTATGAATAAATAATTACGCATAAGTTGGGTCATCTTCACACTAGATCAAAGTTGAAAATGCTAGGAGACAAAGTGAACAGTCATCGAGGTTTTTTATATACAGATAAAATATCTTTCATAAAGATAAGAAAGATGTAGTAATAAAAAATGGAGGTAATTGATAACAACGACGTGTTTTATGGGATGAAAGTGCATTGGGCTGGGGAATTATAAGTTTAAACTTGACCCAAAGTTTCTTAATCTACGGGAAAGTGTTAGTACTCTTAGTGGAGTAGTATTAATTATAACTACCACCAGCGAATCTCTCTTGGACTCTACACCACCCAAAGCTAGCCACTATGACTCCCTCCTTCCTGCTGCATTATTTAAATTTTTTTACTAGTAGTTTATGAAATTTTAGCACAAGCCAAGGAAAAGAGTAAAAACTCGAATTTTCACTAAACATTTATTTATATTCAGCTTAAATTCGAATTAACATTCTTTAGTGCAAGACTGCAAGCTATTGGTAATTTGATTTTGATAAAAATGTACGTATATGCATTCGGTGAATATACCGAAATTTCATGTTTATAGTTTTGAATAGGAATAGATCCATTGTGTAGAATCGTTTAAAGATTTTTCTTAAAATCTAATAAGATCTAAAGAGACATGGGCTGTTGTGAGGTGGATGGGCGGGAGGCAGTTTAGTTTGGCATTGAATTGAGAAAGCAATGTTGCCTTGCCCTCCTCCTTTCTCATATATGGATCGGGGGACCCTTGAGATTCTGTGTCGTATTTATTACCGGCGAGCAATAAGAATTGAATTTATAAAATGCCAAATTGTGTAACTTCATTTTGGTCTCTAGTCAAAATCCAACCGCATAGCCACTAAATGGAGCCAACAACTGTATTACTTACTCTCAGTCTGTACGTGAATGTAAATATTTATGTTTCTCCTGTACAATAATGGAGGAGTACATACAAGTTAAATTACAGAGAATTACATGTCGGTATTAAATTCTGTAATATATAATACAAAACATATATGTTGTCCAATTAATATTCTACATAGATTTAATAGAATTTTTGTCGGTTAAAATTAACACACTTTTAATATATTTTAAATTAATTGCTGAGTTGGACACATTACGAACAACATAAAATAGATAAAATATAAAAACACGACACTATTATGTGGTCTATTTGCGAGGCATCATAGACAACGAAGCAGCTGCTAGCACAAAACCACAAGAATAGTGACGCAAGGCGGGGAGAGGGGGTGAAGGAGGAGGTGGTGGATTGGAATGCGAGGGTTGGGAGGAGGTTAGGAAATTCAAACAAGGTGTTCCCTGATGTTTTCAGATTTTTAGTCCACAGTCACCCAGTCACACTCTGTGTATGGGACCTGGTTAGTTAGCTAATACTACAAGAGCAACAACCAACATGAATGGGCCATGGGGTCTCTCAACTTTTTTCTTTTTTCTTTTTATTGTTTCACTCGTTCAATCAACGTGGTGTTTCCGTTAAAGCAATAACCTTCGCTTTTCCTTACATTTCAACTTTAATCATGTATGCTTATGCCCTTGGTAATCATTCTTCACAAGCTTAACACCCATCTACCTTTTTTAGAAAAGCATCCAATCTTTATTCCTTACTTTCTTTCTGTTTTCAAGCAACTAGTTATCTAATCTGGTTTAAGATTGTAACACATCCGCAACTAAAATATTCTGAATTTATGATATTTTACTTATCAAACTTCTCTTCTTCCTTCTTTCATTCTGTGATGAGAAGTTTGAAATAATTTCTGGATAATTAGTTATGTTCTTTAACTTCTTTTTTTTTGTAAAATGTTTAAAAAAAAATCCTTCTTAAAACTATTTTGTTAATTAATAAATTTGATTTATTCACTGTTTAAAGTCAAAATAATGAAAGTCACATCTATATATATATGGCAAAGATCATGTAATTTCTAATTTTTGCGAGTTGAATTACAATTTTAATTTAAGTTGCATAGATGGTATCATTTCAACGTTTAAAATCAACATATAAGTAAATATTTTTTAAAAAATTGGCATCTGTTAAATAACTTAATACAGGCTTGAATTTGTAAATTAATTCCAATTCACAGAAACTAATTTGCAATATGGCCTTGTACTATTACTTAAATAAATATTGAAGTACCCGCTCACTCTCGGAAAGATATCAAAACAGTGAAAATAGAGTACTCTGTAGTCTGTAGCGCCTGTACTACTGAGTAACTGGTCCAAAATATAAATTATTATAGTATATCCAGATAACTTTACAGTTCACATTTTTTTGTTCCGACTCGAAGCTTTTCTGTTTTCTATTCTCTTTCAATATCAGTATTACCCTTTTCAACTTCATGAATGACAAAATCTACACAGTGATGCATTCAACAGCAAGTTCAACCAGATATACAATTGTTATATAAAAAATATTAATCAGCATTCAGAATGATAAAAAAAATTAGACTAATTATTCTAATTATTTTCATTAGGAATATTTTTATTCTTGTTTTGGTTTTAAAATGCAAGTGAAATATAACGTAACAATACTCGTACGGTGAAAGTTCTGCGACACCTTTTATTGTAAAAATATAAAACAAATTTTTATTAAAAGATATGAACATTACATACAATCTTAAATTATACTTGTGCAATGTGCCACAATATGATTCGTTTAAAATGGATCGGGAAAAAAATGTAAACTTAATCTCATTATCTAAAGGTCGAATACATTTTGGGGTGTTTGATAATCAGTAATTAACTATTAGCTAAATCATATTGAATCAACTGTTTTGATTAACTGATTAGAAGAGTTGTTTTGACTAATCGATTGAATTAATTATTTTGAATGAAACTGTTTGATAGCTAATTATTTAAATCAATTATTTGTATTTTAACTAGAA
Source organism: Oenanthe sinensis (assembly GCA_028671895.1). NCBI lineage: Eukaryota > Viridiplantae > Streptophyta > Magnoliopsida > Apiales > Apiaceae > Oenanthe > Oenanthe sinensis. The sequence goes on along the minus strand of CM053805.1, from coordinate 42,451,030 downwards.
CAATCATTTAATTTAAAAAACTCATAAAACTGACTTTTTTAAAATTAGCACATTGAGTGCAAACCGCTGTTCAAAACAGTTAACTATCAAATAATAATAATTAGGATCGTTTGGCTCGGGACTTTTAGGTATTAGTTATGTGTTTCGTTCATTCCAAATTCATACTGGCTGTTAGGTTTAATTTTTTTAATTTTAAAACACATACCTCAAAATCATAAGATATGAGTTTCTGATATCTTGAGAGTGAGTATGAGTAATCAAATTAAAATCTTACTACTTTTATTTTTATTTATAAAATTACATGCTAATTTTTAAAATAAAATTTTTATAATAATGTTGTTTAATATTTAATAAATAATAGTGATTAATTTTTCATATTAACTGCACTTATTTTTTTATTTATTAAAAAATATATTAAATTAATAAATGCATTCCATAATTCAACCAAGTACGTGATATCGTGATATCAGGAATGATACTTCATTCGCATATCACTTTAACCTTAACCTGATTCCTCATTTCAATCTCATATCATTCTACGAACCAAACGTAATCTATTAAAACTCTTAACTTGCCCCCAATCTCTTAAAACTCTAACTTGCCCCAAACATTTCATTTGACCATCAACCTCTAACTTCTAGACGCACGGCTTTATACTGATGAGGTTTTAATCCTTTGTCCGTAATGTATCATATCGAATTTCAAAGAAAAGAAATTGCATGTGTGCATCATGTGGGGAGCGAGCTGCTATGTATTAGTACTCCCTCGGTCTGTATTAAGGAGTATTTAATGTCATAGTAATAACTAGATAAGAATACAACTCATACAACCAATTTCTTGTAATTTGATGCATGAAGTGTAAGTAATCTCATTAATTAAATGTTTGAGTTTACTGGAGTATATTTTTATGTGGAACAAAAAGGTTTTTATACACAATAAATGAGTGCTCTTATTTAGTGTTGCTCGATTTCTTTATACATGTTTAATTTAGACAATATTGAAAATATAAAAGTAAGAGTATTTTAAAGAAATACTTTAAATATTTGCATGTGATAAATAACAAGGCACATAAAATAAGATTTTTTTCCTCTTAAAATAGACACATAATATGAGATGGAGGAAGTATTAAATTTATTGTGAAATGTGTAGGCTAACAGACTTTTAATTACATGAAATTGAAAATTAATGATCATCTTATTGAAGTTAATTTTTACTAATGTGCTAGAATTATATAATTAATATTTATTTTTTATTGCGTGCCCTTGAACAGACATTAAAAAACCCGGTGTTAAATTATACATTAGTATCATAAATGTTTCCATCAAATTTATTGTTGAACATGAGGTACTGTTTTCATAATTACTGAACTGTTTCACCTGTAATTGAAAGAATATATTATAAAATTAATTGGGAAGCTGAGATGTTGAGAAATATCAAAAAAGAAAATCGTAACTACGAGTAAAAATTGAAATACCACAAAAGCGTCATTCTGTCAATGGATCAAGCGTAAAAGTGGAATAAACATACAAAAAAATATACGGTGCGTAAATACCAATACAGGAGTAGAAGAAGTGTGAATAAACTATAGTCTATAAACCCTATAAACATACAAAAACGGAGACATAACCGGGGAGACTGTCCACCCCACCACCCAGCCACCATGCCATACTTTCTCCTCTTTTTCTTCCTCCTCCACTCAGTCACCGGAAAAGCAGTGCCGGAATACAAAGCCCTTCTCTCTCTAAAATCATCCATTTCAGACGACCCACAAGCCTCTCTCTCGTCATGGAACATCTCCACTTCTCACTGCACTTGGTCAGGTGTCACTTGTGACTCCCGTCGCCACGTCATCTCTCTAGACATTTCTAACCTTAATCTAACAGGAACTCTCTCCCCAAACATAGCTTACCTTAAAAACCTTGTCAATCTCACCGTCGCCGCAAACCAACTCTCCGGTCCCATTCCGACAAACATTTCACTTCTCACTAATCTTAAACTGCTTAATCTCTCCAACAACATTTTCAACGGCACATTTCCCACGCAACTATGCAAGACTCTTGAGTTCCTCGAAATACTCGACTTGTATAACAACAACTTAACCGGAGATCTTCCTGTTGAAGTTTACTTAATGTCTAATCTCCGTCATCTCCATCTCGGTGGAAACTTCTTTTCCGGCACAATCCCGCCGGATTACGGCCAGTTTCCGTCTCTCGAATACTTAGCTGTCTCGGGAAACGAGCTCACCGGAACTATCCCGCCGGAAATCGGAAACATTTCTACACTCCAGCATCTATACATTGGGTACTACAATAACTATTCCGGCGGGATTCCGGCGGAGATCGGAAACATGTCGAAACTCATCAGGTTCGATGCAGCGAACTGTGGACTTTCCGGTGAGGTGCCACCGGAGATTGGAAAGCTTCAGAACTTAGACACATTGTTTCTCCAAGTTAACGAGCTTTCGGGTGGTTTAACAGCTGAGCTTGGTGGCCTTAAAAATCTCAAATCCATGGATCTATCGAATAATATGTTTACGGGTGAAATACCAGGCACATTTGCGAATTTAAAGAACTTGACGCTGTTGAATTTGTTTCGAAACAAGCTTCACGGTTCGATACCTGATTTTATAGGGGAGTTACCGGAACTAGAAGTGTTACAGCTGTGGGAGAATAATTTTACTGGGAGTATACCGCAGAGTTTGGGGAAGAATTCGAGGCTTCAGATACTCGATTTGTCTTCGAATAAATTGACTGGAACACTTCCACCCTTGATGTGTTCGGGGAATAAGTTGGAGACTTTGATTACTCTTGGTAACTTTTTGTTTGGTCCTATTCCTGAATCACTTGGGGAATGTGAATCGTTGAGTCGGATTCGAATGGGGGAGAATTACCTCAATGGTTCTATTCCCAAAGGGCTTTTGAGTTTGCCTCAGCTTTCCCAAGTTGAGCTTCAGGATAATCTTTTGTCTGGTGGATTTCCGGAGACTAATTCCATTTCGGCTAGTCTTGGACAGATTAGCTTGTCCAATAATCATCTCACTGGATCTTTACCGGCTAGCATTGGTAACTTTTCCGGTGTTCAGAAGCTTTTGTTGGATGGTAACAGGTTTTCGGGTCGGATTCCTGCTGAGATTGGGAAGCTGCAGCAGTTGTCTAAGATTGATTTGAGTCATAATACTTTCTCGGGAGAGATTGCAAAGGAAATCAGTCAATGTGGTTTATTGACATTTGTTGATCTTAGTAGGAACGAGCTTTCGGGGCAGATTCCGACTGAGATTACAGGTATGAGGATACTTAACTACTTAAATTTATCGAGAAATCACTTGGTAGGAAATATTCCAGCACCTATAGCTACAATGCAGAGCTTAACATCAGTTGATTTTTCGTATAATAATCTCTCTGGTTTAGTTCCGGGTACTGGTCAGTTTAGCTACTTTAATTACACTTCGTTTCTGGGTAATCCTAAACTTTGTGGTCCTTATTTGGGACCTTGCAAAGATATAGCCGCTAATGGTACACATCAGCCTCATTTCAAGGGGCCACTCTCGGCTTCTATGAAGCTTTTGCTTGTTATTGGTCTGCTTGTTTGCTCTATTGCATTCGCAGTTGCTGCTATCATTAAGGCTAGATCATTAAAGAAAGCAAGTGATGCTCGTGCGTGGAAGCTTACTGCTTTCCAGCGCTTGGACTTCACTTGTGATGATGTTCTTGATAGCTTGAAGGAGGATAATATCATAGGGAAAGGAGGTGCTGGTATTGTTTACAAGGGGGTTATGCCGAACAATGAACCTGTTGCGGTGAAAAGGTTGCCTGTGATGACTCGTGGATCTTCCCATGATCATGGTTTTAATGCTGAGATAAAAACTCTTGGGAGGATTAGGCACAGGCACATTGTTAGGTTGTTGGGTTTCTGTTCAAACCATGAGACTAATCTATTGGTTTACGAGTATATGCCTAATGGCAGTTTGGGGGAAATGCTCCATGGCAAGAAAGGGGGGCATCTACATTGGGATAATCGGTATAAGATTGCAATAGAAGCTGCAAAGGGCCTGTGCTATCTTCATCATGACTGCTCACCGCTAATTCTACATCGTGATGTGAAATCAAACAACATCCTTTTGGACTCAAACTTTGAAGCTCATGTGGCTGATTTTGGGCTTGCTAAATTTTTGCAAGATTCCGGCACCTCGGAGTGCATGTCTGCTATTGCTGGTTCATATGGATATATTGCGCCAGGTATAATTCAGCTGTGTGTTGCTATTGAAATTTGCCAAATACAATGCATCTTAAGTTGATAACTATATCTGCATGAATTTTGTTTACCTTGTCATCATGTTTTTTTAGGGTCTTTGTTTGTTAATTGTCAAATGTCAAAGATTATCAGCTAACCATACCAAATTTGCTTCTACTAGTAGCATTAGCTTGAATTTGAATGGATGAATTTTTCTTTATAATTTGGATGGATAAAGGAGCATAATTCAAAGCTACTGAAAACTTTAACACTGTCATACTAGCTTTACTATGTTTGGCATGGCTAGTCTTTTCAATAGGTTTAGTTAGTATGGCATAATTTCTTGCTATGTTGATACTAATATTTAACAATGAACTAAATTTGTATATATAAATATGACCTTCGATTGAAGATGACAACTTACAACCTATGTTCTGTTTTAGGGGCTGTTTATGTTACTGTAACTAAATTATCAAGATTCTTTTCTTAATAATTTTAGTGGATCGGTTTACTGATATTTAGTATTTGCACATACGTGAACTTGTAAACTAATTTTCAAATTGTTTGAATTCGATAATTACAGAATATGCCTACACGCTGAAAGTTGATGAGAAGAGTGATGTGTACAGCTTTGGTGTGGTTCTCTTAGAACTTGTTAGTGGCAAAAAACCAGTTGGGGAGTTTGGAGATGGTGTTGACATTGTCCAATGGGTTAGAATGATGACCAACGGAAACAAGGAAGGAGTACTTGAGATCCTAGATAAGAGACTTCCCACAGTCCCCATTCATGAAGTGATGCATGTATTTTATGTGGCAATGCTGTGTGTGGAAGAGCAGGCTGTGGAACGTCCAACCATGCGTGAAGTTGTTCAAATTCTAACAGAGCTCCCAAAGCCTCCCAACACAAAACAGGGAGATGCAAACATTACCGACTCCCCCCTTCCAGCAGCTGCCTTGGAGTCTCCAGCCATGGCTTCTAAAGACACCAAAGAACAACCTCAGCCACCACCACAATCGCCACCGTCTGACCTTCTCGGCATATGAAGAAATGTACTGTTAGGGTGGGGTATTTTCCTTTAGTTTTAAGTCTGTGTTTGTTAACTAGTAATTCAATATTGTAATTTTCTTCTTTTTTGGGGGGTGTTCAATTGGGAGGAAGGGTTACTACTTACTAGCTTTGTTAAGGTATTGTTAGTGTTTAATGGAAGTGTTACTTGGTGTACAGTAGGGGTTTGTTGGGGGACTTTAATTATATGAAATATATGTTTTTGCAATAGCCATGTGGTGTTGCTGTGTTGTTAATATGGCACTAAGATAGCCCTCCTTACCAGGGAAACTATTAATAGTGTCAACCAAGATAGTAGCAGCAATAACTACTAAGTGCTCTCATATGGAGAGTTAGATATATAGATATGTGTACATAAATGAGAAGAGGAGTAGAGACACTAGCACTAACGGGGAAGAAGATTACTGCTCTGTTCTTATCAAACAGAACGAGTTAGTGAAGTTGTAGTGGCTTTCAATTACCGAGGCTTGTGGGGTTTAGTGTGATCGTGATAGAACACAGATATTGAAATCTCACTTTCCCTTCTGACTCATCCACCACAACTATTTAACACAGCGGCATTTCTGGTGAATTTTGGTGATGCTGAGTCGCTGATATAAATGTGACATTGCCGTTTGTTTTTTTGTTTTCTTTTTTGTAAAATGGGTTGCGTAACATTTTACAAGACCATGCTGATGCATGAGATTATTACGCACAATCACTGTTTTTATCCGGTACTTGCACAAATGTGTTGAAGGCTCGAACTATCAATTTTTTTGTTAGAGAAAATCAGAGGATTGCTATGACTACAATGATGAGGATTTTGAGAAGGTTTACTGTGTAACAAGCCTGCATTTGAATTCACATAGTTTTGCCCTCAAAATTTTAACTCTTGTGGCTCTGTTATTTTTTGGCTTATATTGATGTCTTTTAATTACTACATTAGAATCGAAGGACATGGGAAATTGACACTGGGATGTGAGATCCATTAGTCTGATTTGCATGATTTTCAATAAAACAAACACAGGTTTATGGGGGGGGGGGGGGGGGGGGGGGGGTTGTCAAGTACTAGTAGCAAGTGAGATTGCCTAATGGCTTGTTCAACTTTTGACCAAATCACTTGAAATACTTTTCATTTTTTTTGAAATTTTGGGTAAAATATATATTTGCAGTTGGTTGATTGGATGGGTACCTGTTTAATAATTTGCCAATTTTGTACATATTTGCAATCAGTTTTATACTTTTCTAAAATTCCAGGACCTACCTAGCAATATACAGAGGGTGAATGAACATTTCTCTTTGTAATTAACATGCAAAAAAGTTTTTTTTTTAAGTAAACGTTCTGCCAAAATTCAGAGTTAGTACTTGTTTTTATTCGATTTCTACTGACTACATATCTGAAGATTTATTTTTTTTTGAAAAACATATCTGAAGATTTAAAACAATGGAAAGTATACTTTAAATACGAACTATATTTATGGACGAGCATAATATATTATGAAAATTTAGCAAGTTTATGCTTCCAATTGGCACAACATAAAATCTATCGATCAAGTGACTAACATCATTTAGATACTATCCAACCAGGGGCGGCCGCTTAGGCTCGAAAATTTAGCAAGTTTATGCTTCCAATTGGCACAACATAAAATCTATCGATCAAGTGACTAACATCATTTAGATACTATCCAACCAGGGGCGGCCGCTTAGGCTCGAGCCTAAGCGGCCGCCCCCCTGAACTTTGACCAACAATTGCTACAGTATGTATATGATATAGTATGTAGCATGTTTTAGTTCAGCTGGATTACCAATTTATGCTGATATGGAGAGCTATGTTATGTGGTTTCAAAAGCTGTTAGATCATAGTAACAGGGAGATTGTTGAGCTCTCTATTATGGTCTGTTGGGTGGTTTGGAAAGCTCGAAATGAGAGGTGTTGGAATCATCATAGTCAGTCGGTCCTGGAAGTGGTGGTGTCTGCTAAACAAAGTCTCGAACAATGGAAAAATGATCAAGAAAAGGAGGGTTGCTTGATTACTGATTCATATTCAAGAAATTACGACCACGAGCAAATATTATATATTTATTAAAATATATTATAATATAATAAAATATAAATATTAAAATTAATTAATTTTAGCCTCCCCTCGATTTTGTTTCTGGCTCCGCCACTGTATCCAACCATCAATCTATTGAATGTTGGACGAGTAAGAAGATGATAACCGATGAGTTACATCCCACAATTGGACACTCTATATCAAAAAGTGAATTTAATCTAACTAAACACTTTGAATAATTTTTTATATAATCATGTTTTGTGAAAAATTTCTTGGCGCATTTCTAAATTAAATCTTGTTCCTGTAAATGAGCCAAAGAGAAAACTTATCCAACTATAAATGGTTCATGTTTTAGTCATCAAGTCGGAAAAAGAAAGAAGGCATTTGTTTTATATTGAAACACTTATTTGCATGCAAGATGTACTGAAAAGACAAGGACCAAGGCCTAGCTACCTATAAATTACAGTAATAACCAATAATGTTGTGAATATTCATGTTTGCAAGTGACAGAGGATGGGATTTGACAATTGTTAATACAGTTTTTTCTGGCTGAGTTGTTACATTTGACACAGTAGACTAGTCCGCATAAACACATTTACAGATGGACTCTGCTGATTCAGAAAACAACGAATAACAAGGTACAAGTTTTTACCTTCTATTCAAAATGAATGAATGTTTAGGCTTCCTTGTATAGTATTTAAATACTAGTGTGCCTGAGACATAATAATACGTAAAATTACTGAATAATGGAAATAAATTTATTCTCATACATGATTTCGCTGAATCATACCAGTAACAAGCTGTGGCAGCATTGCCTCTTCTCACACACATAGGGGATTAAATTAATACAAAATAATCATCAAGCAAGATTAAATTTATTATTTTATTGTAAAAGAAAGGGTTGCATGATTGATAAAAGCAAATATCAATTCAGGAGGCAGCATGCTCTTATACAGCAACTGCAATTCGTAAAGGCAAATTATGCAGCTTATTCACATTAAATTTCACAAAAAGAAAGAAAAGGCACTATAGCAATTCAAATACTCCTACATTTTAACTCTAAGTGTACAAAAGTTTAAAGGTGAGGAGGAGGAACAGGTATGTATGGCTGTATGTCATGTCACCATCCATGACTCGCCAGTCATCGTGATTAAAATGCTTTAGAACCGGAAGGGATGTTTGATCGGAAATTGTATTCTTATTATGGAAATAAATAGCACGTAAAAATTAAAAAGGACCTGTTTGGCTAGTACGTACCTACTACTGTAATTGAATTGCATAAATACCGAAACTGGGAGGAGAATATTTTGTTGATTTCAAATTCAATGCATTTCATTTCGTGACATTGCTTATGCTCAGACTCACTCAGATGAGTCAGTACTGCATGCACTGCTGCGTCCTTTCAGTAATACTGTATTTAATTTACGTAAGAATGGATGGATACAAACGTCTGTGGTTTTAATCAGTTGCCGATGTAACACACACTCTTTTATCCGCTGTGCAATTGCATGTAAGTGTATTATATTTATCCAAGCTTAACTGTATTTAAATTGATCGGGATCGTTCACAATCTCACCTGTTTTTCACAATCATCACCATCCGTCGACAGGGGTGGACCCATAGCTTGACTTATGGGTCCTCTTAAAATAAAATTGTAATATATTTTTTAACAAGAATTTATTAAAAAATAATATAAGGAACCCACTGAAATTAGGAATTTATAAATAAAAGCCTATAAAATACTAAAAAAATGAAAATTATAATATAAATAATTAAAAATATATTAGTACATGAATTTTTATACAAATATTAAGTTAATTATATGTTTAAAAATCCGTATATTACGCAAAACAACTAGATAATGTAAAATATTTTTTTATGTATATAATTTTATTAATTTTTAATTATTATTGGGCTCGGGTCAAGGTATATCGTCACCTTGTTGGTCGTTTTATCTATCTCACCATTACTCAACCTGATCTCAGCTATCCAGTCCATGTCTTGGCTCAATTTTTACCTAATCCTCTTGATAATCATCTAATCGCTACTTACAAGGTTGTTCGGTATCTCAAGGCAACTCATGGCCAAGGGTTGTTCTTACCCACCAAGAATAAGCTCGAATTGCATGCGTTTTATGACTTTAATTGGAGTGGGTGTTCGTTAACAAAGTCATTTCTGACTGGTTATTGTATCACTCTGGATTCCTGCCTCATATTCTGGAAGTGTAAGAAACATATCACTGTATCACGTTCCTCGAGTGAGGCTGAGTACAGAGTCTTAGCAAATACTTGTTGTGAGCTAGTATGATTCATGTCTTTATTAAAGTCTATTGGATTTCATGTTCCTACCCAGTTTCATTGCTTAGTGATGGCAAATAACTCCTTCATTTAGTTGTTAACCCTGTGTTTCATGAGCGCACTAAATATATTACTTCTAATAAAAACCCGACTGATCTTCTCACTAATGCACTTCCTTCTTATCAATTAAAGTATCTTCTATCCAAGATGGGCGTTGTGAATCTCTTTTCCACTTCCAACTTCAAGGGATGTTACACTGCATCAAATTATATACACTATAGGTCAACACACATCTACACACTTGTCTATAATTTATTGTTTCCTGACGATTATTAATACATCAGAATGAGGCAAGCAATGAAGATAAAATATACTCCCTTCGTCCCCAATTACTTGTCCCTATTATTTTTTGTGCAATTAAATTAACTAATTTTTTACTGTAATTTAAAAATAATATATAATTCAAAAAAATTAAAATTTATATTATTAGAATCTATACATAATCTATTTTTAAATATATTTTTAATTATTTTTTAAATTATAAAAAAATAATTTCTAATTTGTAATCAAAAACTAATAAATTTGATTTTAAAAAATTAAAAAAAGACAGATAAAACGGGACGTTGAAACATGTAACCAGGGGATGCTGGTAAGAGCTAGAAGTACGTAGGGGTAAATTGAAAGAAGCTTTTCATTTTTTGTTTTTTTATATATATATAAAATGTATTAGTAGAATACTAGTAGCCGTGTGCACACTGTGTTTTTCATTTTTTACTACTATCTTCTGTTTTCTCTGTGACTGTGTGTATGCGTCTTCCATTATCTTACCTTTATTTTATTTATTCCGGACATCACAATATCAACTTCTTTCCCCCTTCTAAAAAAAAAGAGACGAGAGGAGGCAGAATATGTTATTTGGTTTTATCCAACATTATTTCTTTATTCTGCAATATAGATGTTTTTCGCCAGTTTGTTATTAAAATAATGGGTTTTTTTTTCTGGCAGTTACTGTATCACAGTAGTAGCTAATTTCCTTTGTTTCCACCTTGAGTTATCTTTGATTATTACAGTAATTATCGATTCATCATTTATTACTGTTTGGTAATTACTGAAAGTAAGTTACTGTATACTCCCTCTGTCCCCAATTAACTGTCTTATTTGACTTTTTTATAGTCAAATTTACCAAAATTTGACTGAAAATTACATATAATATAATAATTCGAAAATATTATAAAAAATATATCATCAAAAAGTATATCTAATCTATTTTAAAATGTACTTGAAATTATAAAAAAATAATTTTTAATTTTCAGTCAAAATTAAGTTAAATTGACTATAAAAAAATCAAATAAGACAGTTAATTTGGGACGAATGAAATATATAAAAACAAAAAAAATGGGCGGAACCATTTTTTATGGACAGGTAAGGGCCCATTAGGAAATGGTACAGTGATTTATCATAGGGTGTGAAGAGAAAATTTGAGTAGAAAGATCTGAAAAGGATAGTGGGCCGGGCTGGTGTTTTGTCGAGCATATTGCAAATCAATCTGTTGTTGACATTGAGTTGATATGGAAAAGCCATAAAGTAAACGTTGGGGCTATGGATGAATGTGCTCAAGTTTAAAGCTTTCGAAAATTTCAAATCTGCAAAAAAAAATAAAAAATAGTAGGCCATGGATAGATAAGATGGAGAATAGTGGTAAAGAGCTCTAAATGATTCAAGACTTTTCCACTAACTCGAAGAATCACTACTTACTAGTGCTACTAATTAGCAGACTGAAACATGTACATTGCCTTGTGGGGACTTGGCCAGTTCCATGATATCGGCATGCATTGGGGGTTCCAGGTTGTATAATAATTATATCGCATCGTAGACCAAGTATTCACATGACATTCCTGCTTTCTACTATATCGTATACATATAGTGTACTGCATACTCGAGATCTTCTAGTCCATCGTAAAAGATTTATTGATTATACTGTATTTCTGAAATATCCAAATCAATTCTACGTGTATTGCGCATCCAGATTCTTATGCATTGTTTCATCATTGTAACTTTCTTAAAGAAAGATTGTTCGGATTGGGATACATTTGGTTATTTAATTAGGAGAATAAAAGTCCAGTGAGGAGGAGGAGGAGGAGCAAGATTAATGATGTCCTGCTTGCATATTATAATCTTTAATCATGTTAAGGTTCTCTATCAGTATCATTCTTTCACCATTGAAGTATATAGAAATACAACTCACAGCCAGTAATTTAAAAAGAAACACGCACGTTATATAGTAGAGTACATAAAAGTGAAACACTCGATTATGGTTTAAAGCTTATCAATAGTACAACAGACACGATTGCATGTCCTGTTTTGGTGTTGTCCGTATGATTTTAAGCGTGCAAAATACCAGAATATCTACAATTGAGTACACACGCGTGTTAGGGAATCCAAGACAAGTTGTAAATACTGACACAACTTGGAAGAGTTTACTCCACACGGAAGTTCGGGATGGACTCGAAAAACTAGTATTTCACCAGGTAAAATTTAATAGTTACATATTTCAACCCCGGCCTTTTGGTACATGATGATACCTGGATAAAATTTGGGTTTGCCATATCATATATTTTTTTTAATTAAAAAAGTGGATCGGTTAATTTTTCTTAATTAAAAAATTCATGGGTTTATTTATACTTCAACTTCGTGGGAAAAATATAAGTATAAGTTACGGAGGGGGCGAGTAACTTGTGAAAATTTAAACTTCCAAAAAGAGTTTCATTTTTTGTGCTAATCAAACAAGTTCAAAAATGTCCCTTGCTAGGAATTTGATTTGATTATATATATATATATATATATATATATATATATATATAGACGTAAACCAAACACCTACTACTACTGGCTGGCTTCATTCATTCTTGTTTGCTAGACGAGTATGATCAGAAGTCGCAGATAATGGATTAACAAAATACAGGCCCAATTGCAAAACGAGGTTAGTCCAGCCATTCGGATTGCATGGAACCCAATAACATTTTTCCTCTCAGCGTCATTTGTATCCAAGGACATGATCCAGGAACAGAGTACCAACAGTCCAACACTACAGTTGCAAATTGATATAAAAATTGGGCCAATAAAAATGTTTCAGGCCCCGAAAGGCTGTAAGTATTGCAGTAAGCCCATACCTTTCTTATATTTTCGCAAATTGATATAAAAATTGGGCCAATAAATCACTATTTTCGCAAAAACAATAAAAAATTAAATCACTATAAAAATTCAGATTATAATTGGGTTTTATATCAAAGTGTTCGCTCATCTTACAAAAAAATTTAATTAGCTATCCTATCTCCATAATTACTCATTTAAGCCATTAAACTGTTAAGATATATCATTCCGCTATTTTTTATAAAAATAATAGCGATTAACATGGAAAATGTGATAACGTGTCAATTGTCTACTCAGGTAGCATATAACGACTAGTTGTATATAATTATTTAATTACTCATTTATATATCATTATATACATATATAATAAAGAGAATCATGTACTTGAGGATGACGTTAGGGTACTACCTAAGATTATAACAATTTCATATATAAATATATAATAGTAGATTTGTAAATTCAGAATAAATTTTTAGTATTTACAAAAATGCCATTAAATTTGTATGGGAGGAACTTATAACATCAGGGAAGTTACCTGAGGTCATCCTCAGGCCCATTTTTCTCTATAATAAAAATGTCATAAATCCGCTGTCTTATAGATTTCGTCAATTAAATGGAAGCGTACTGGTATGAATGTTTGTTTACGGACATCATGAACGTCAAAAAATACCAATTTATAATGCATTTATTTTACCATAACAAAGTTTTTTTTACTATTTATTTAATTAATGATGCGTTATTTATTTATTTTTTTATTGTTTCTCCCTTTATACATAGTATGTCTAATCAGCATATTAACAGTCAATCCACGATCTTAACATTGATTGTCAAATTTTAACACATGATTTATTTTGACACTTTAGTGGTGTAAATGAGTCGCGATGGAGATTGAGTAGTTAGTTGATTTTTTTAAAGATGGGTGAGTAGTTTGATATAAAATCCGATTATAATTTCATAGATATTTATAGAATATAAATATTATTTATATATATATAGTGAAATTCAGTGAAGACTATCATTTTTTGTGGAAACTCTGGATACCGAATCAAGACCGTTCATTTCAATCTAATACATACGTGCATGATATAATGTAATAACAGTTATACCATATACCGTAATTTCAACAATGATATCTTCACTCATATATTTGTGTAATGCAATGATATATTTGTATAGACTATACAATTGTGTACTACAATGATATACACTTACACTATACACGTATCATATATTTGTGTTACGCAATGATACCTTCATTCATATTATCAATGTCATGCAACGATATATTTGTGTATTACAATGATATACAGTTACACTATACACTACTTTTGGATACTAATGGTATAAAGACAGTGTTCTGCAGTCTAAACAAAAGTACGTACGACTTATAATGATATTTTTGTCCTTTACTCGTATTATTAGTGTCCTGCAATGATATATTTGTGTATTGCAATAATATATAATTACGCCATATACCACTTTTGAATACTAATGGTGTAAGGACATTTTTCTGCCGGGTAAACAAAACTATTTATGTACTTTTGTATTGATCATCTATTAATGTGATTAATTAATCTAATTACTGATAACTGATAAATAATATACGTAATTTTAATTAAATAGTAAAAAACTATATTTTTTAATTTTTAATCGTAATCGTTAAATGAAAATACATCATATGAATATAGGTCAGTGTTCACTTTCTTTTTTAATCCACCGAACCCAACCATATATCTATAGAGTAATACAGGCCTCTTTAGAAAGCAGTTTTAGATAGGCAGTCAAATTAAGACGAGAACAAAAAAAAAAAACAAGAAATGGCGTCGGCGATGGTGAGATCTGGGGTGTTGAGAGCTCTGCGGCGCGCTCCTAAAACACCTCCAAAGAGGACTTTTTCTTCATCTGCTGGCCACGATGATGCTTGTATGTCCCCCTGGACCCCCCTTTATATACGTGTCTATGTCCACACATGTGTATCTATTTTTTGTGTTTGTGTATCTCTGATTTATTTTGCGTGTGAATTGGATCTTGATTTAGGTTAAGTTGATTGAACCTGGTTAGAAATGATTTGTAGAGGACTTGATTCTAGGGTTTTCGATTGTTGGAATTTCTCCAATTATATGTGTGTGTGTGTGTATATATAGTATTATTACCTGAATTAATTTTCTTGGTTGGATTTATACGATTGCAGACGAGACAGCAAAGTGGGAGAAAATTACCTATGCGGGCATTGTGGGTTGTACTATTTTAGCCGTTGTTAATCTTTCCAAGGGTCATCCCCACAGTGAAGAACCACCTGTAAGCTAATCTTTCTTATTTTATTATTACTGTTAACATAATATCTGAATGCCGAATTGGATTATTATTTGTTGGCAAACTTACTTTAAAAGCTTTTGTTAGATGGTTGTATTTGGACAGCGTTTGTGTGAAATTCATGCCAGTACTAATGCAAATGTGCTGTCAATTGTGTTTGCAGGCTTACCCATACTTGCACATCCGCAACAAGGAGTTTCCGTGGGGTATGTCATGAAAATACTAGAACTGTGCTAATAACCCCCCCCCCCCCCCCCCCCCCCCCCCCCTTTTGGATAAAAAATCAACCTTTAGTGTTTCATGTTGTGAACTAGACTGGTTTTTTTTTTTGATGTATGTTATTTGTTATACCATTAATGGGAGGGCGGGAGTAAACTAACTTGGACTTGCCTTCTGTAAAAAAACTATAAATAACACGGCCATGAGAGTTTTTTGTGTGTTGCAGCTAAATTATATATTCCAGAACAGCTGTTGGGTAACATATAGTTACAAGGAGTGTTTTGATTTTAATGGATTCTTGTAAAGATGTTGAGCTGGGATAACACCTTTTTGACTATTTTAGACTTTTAGTTTATTACAATTGCTTGTAGAGATTCATTTACTACAGACTGCATGTAGCCGAGTGTTGGTCATCTACCATATATTATTTCAAGGGATTCCACCAAAAGTTAGGGTGTTACATTTTTTGCATCTCGTCTTGCTGCACGAGTAGACTTGTTCCAAAGTTTCATTGCGCGTAATGTTTGACATCTGAATGTGGATAAAAATTATAGAACTGTTGCATTTTTTTTTGGTGTGTGTGTTTGCGAGGACAATCACCTAGCTGAAAATAAGTGGTTGATACATGGTACAAGCATGCTGCTTTTGTGCATGACGTGCAACATGTGAAATGATTTCTGGTTTAGTATATTAATGTTTTATTTTACATCAGTAGGTATCACAATGGAAGGTAATAAAATGTAATATCTTCTGGTCTTCTAAACCTTCCCTAACCTATACACTAGTATCGTGTGCTTTTACCAATTGTGTAGCCATCTTCCATATATGAAGATATTTCCTTCCTTCCTCTGTTATTTTTTAAGAAGTAATCCAGCCACTTCCTTTGTAAATTACCTTATCATTGTGAAATTAAAGAACATTTTTATCAGGGAAAAAAATATAGGTACGTAATAATAGACCTAACCGGTCTTCCAGTCTGTGGAGTCTAGCTGATGAGGCCTAGGTAGAGTGTATATGGCGAAGTCGCAAACGACCATATTTGAAGTTTGGTGTTTAAGCAATTTAATGGAAGTGAACATTGAATTTATTTCAGTTATTTGACCTTTTTTGAGCACTTGTTTAGTTACTGAAATGAATTTTTTTGTTCAGCTATGCAGTTGAAAGTTTGCATTTAGTTTATTGATAAAAAGTTCTTTTCCTTGTTGTTATTGTCATTCCCTCCTTCCCAATTTTATGCGGCTCAACATACAAAATTAGTAATTTGGGATGAAGGGAGTGTATTTTTGTGCTATAATTTCCGTCTCATTTATCACTAATTTACATGTGGTCAAAATGTTCTTGGCATGCAGGTCCCGATGGCCTTTTTGAGATTAAGCATCATTGATATTTGAGCATCCATACGGAGCTGCAGTAATTGATTGTTGGTTCAATACTTCCAATTTCTTCAGATTTGTCCTGTTTTAAATGCTATGAAGATTGCATGACTTTACCACAAACTAGCTTTTATAATTTTTCAGTACTGGCATTGTCATTGCAGGTTCCCAAACCTTGTCATGATGTCGTATTGTCTTTGTTTTTAATAATGTGCTGGGAGGAAAGACCCATGCTAAAATATTTGATTTGCAGTCATATTTTGGTTTTGAAGCTTCTAATGAATTTACTTGTGTGGAAAGCGTGAGTGTGATAATGTGATGTTATATATGCTTGTTGTAGAAGCATTTATGAGACATCATCGGAATCAATTTTTTTTTTATCACCAACAAAAAGAAACATCAAAGCGATTACAGAATACATGTATCATTATAGACAACTCCTTCTAGAGTGAATTCATCAATAAACATACGACTTTGATTCTCCCGCACAGGCAGTTAGTTCGTGCGCCACTTTATTACCTTCTCGATGAATAAAAGACCATTCACATGAGCTAGTGAAGCTTACTGCTCTTCTTATAGTACCCAACACATTTGTAATGGGAAGAATACACTTGTTCTCTGCTAATGCTTTTGCCAGACAAAGGGAATCCATCTCTATTATACACCTCTCAAAACCCCTCTCTATAGCTGTTTCGATTGCAAATAGAACACTTCTAGCTTCTGCTTCCAAAACTGAAGTAACCATTGACATGGGTTTTGCACCTGCGATCAAAATCTTCCCTTCTGCGTCCCGACACATAACTCTAAAACCAGTAGTTAGATTAGTACCTAGTAGTTAGATTAGTACCTAGCCATAAAGCATCAGAATTTACTTTAATTATGCCATTGGGAGGAGGTTTCCATCTAATGACTGGGTCTGAATTACTATTACTCTCACTATGCTCAAGAACGTTAGCTTGCTGGAAATCATATAATAGAAGCTTCGATTGACGGATGATTCCCTCAGGCTGTATCACTTCATTTTCATGAAATTTTTTATTTCTCTCATTCCATAAACCCTAGCATAACATTAGAAACTGCAACTGTCATAGTTAGAAAAATGTTATTGACCTCATCATCGACACGAAACGTTATGCTCCATCCTTTCAAAACTTCATGCCATACATGTTGGATATCTTCAGTTAACCATCCACACTGAACACATCCGTTTTTGTTTAAAACAAACCCTCGTTTCGTGAAGTTTGTACCGGTTGGTAGACAATTAGAGAGTGCTCGATAGGCAAAGATTTTTACCTTAGAAGGAATGTGTGTGTGCCAGATGGCCTTCCATACTGTTGAACTTACAACACTAGCTCCATGAGGCGGATGCACAAGATCTTCGATTGCAAGATGATAAGCTGACTTGACAGAGAATTCCCCATTTGTTGTCCCCTCCGAGAATAAAATATCTTCTTCCCTTTCATAGCAGAACATTCCCAGAATTTTCTCTGATGTTGGATTGTCAAATATACTGCGAATAAGCTCCTCATTCCATCCATGTTTATCTATTGCCATTAGGTCCCGAACTAAATTAACTTCACATGTATCAGGCCTAGGTAATTTTTCATTTTGACCAGCCATCCACAAGTCATCCCAGATTTTTACCTTCGAGCCATTACCAATATTCCATCGAGCACCTTTTGCAATTAGTTCTTTGCTAGCCATGAGGCTTCGCCATACAAAGCTCAGCCTGTGACCAATGTTTACATCCAGAAAAGACTTTCTTGGATAATATCGGGACTTGAGAACACGAGTAGCCAATGAATTAGGACGGTTTAACAAATGTCATCCTTGTTTTGCTAGAATGGATTTATTAAACACACCCGGATGTCGAAAGCTCACTCCACACCAGCGAATCGAATTTTGTTTCTTTCCATTCCCCCCTGGGCATTTCTTCAATTAGTGACTCCGGTAGTAAAAAAATATTCATGATGTACATAGGAATAACTTGAGCGCATGCTTTTATGAGGACCTCTTTTCCACCTTTTGAAAGAGTTTTTTCTTTCCACCCTTTTAACTTTGTCTTCATTCTTTCTGCAATTACCTGAAATATTTTTTTCTTTGATCGACCAACAGCAGAAGGTAATCCCAAATATTTAGTATCTTGCAATCCTTCACGCACTCCTAATATTTTCATCATTCCTCGTCTGACCTTTTGTGTAGTGTTTGAGTTGAAACAAATTTCTGATTTATCAAAATTAACAAGTTGGCCAGAAGCTTTGCAGTACTCATCAATAATTGCTTTCATTCGCACACCTTCCCTATGCTGCCCTAACAAAGAAAATACTGTCATCTGCAAAAAAATAGATGACTAATCTCTGAACCATTCTTTGCCACTTTAATACCATGAAGTTGTCGTACTGATACAGATCTCCTAATTGATGCTGATAACGCTTCTGCACACATAATAAATAGGTATGGTGATATGGGGTCCCCTTTGGCGGAGCCCCTCGATGAGACAATGAGTCCTTCTGGATACCCATTTAAATTGATCGAAAAGGATACATATGTCAAACAAGATAACACCAGTTTGATAAAGTGACTTGGAAAACCATATAGAGCAAGGACAGCCGTTACAAAAGACCACTCAATCCTGTCATAAGCTTTACTCATATCAAGTTTGAGGGCAAAAAGACCCTCGGTTGCCACCTCTCTTATTTTTGAGCCAGTGAAAAACTTCAAATGCCACAATAGCATTATCTGTAATCATTCTTTCATGTACAAATGTTGATTGAGTCTCATGGATAATACTGGGTTGGGCAGTACCAATTTCATGGGATTTGTCTACACTTTATCAATTATTTTATACATCACATTACACAAATTTATAGGCCTAAACTCTCTTACCATCTCTGGATGAGCCGTTTTAGGAAGAAGGGTAATATTTGTATGATTTAAATCCCTCGGCATTTGACCGGTTCTAAAAAAATCTTGAACAACACGAATCATCGTTGGACCAACAGACCAGTATTTTTGGAAAAAGAGTGCAGGCATACTGTCGGGGCCAGGAGCTTTTGAACGAGCCATTTGCATCAGAGCTCGATGAAATGAATTTCTTCAGGCAAGATATTAGCTGTCATTAATTGCGCATCAGCTTCTGTTATTTGAACCTCAATGTTATTAACTACATTGTCTATGTCAGCCACCAATAGACATGAACTACAAAACAAGGAGGAAAAGTAGTAGGAGATTAACCCTCGAAGGCCTGCTAAATTTTCAACCCAATTCCCCTCATCATCTTTCAACTGCGAGATCTGGTTTCTTCGTCTTCTATTACTAGCCCGTGTCACGTGTGTGAAAGAACTTAGTATTCTTATCGCCCTCCTTAAGCCATGCAACTCTGCTTCTTGCTTCCACATTACCTCTTCCCGAAGCAACAACTCCTGAACTTCTTTCCTAAGGTGCTTTTGATCCTCCGAACCTCGCTGACCTTCACTGTTTTGTAAATCTTCAAGGCTTTTTGTTTTTTCTCGGAGTTATTTTTGAATGTGACCAAATTGATGATAGTTCCAATTTGCTAATTTATTGGTAACCCCTTTAATCAAAGCAACAGGATCTTGTTCAAGCCCCCTCATAATCTCATCAGTCCATGCATCATTCACTACAGAGTTGAAATTAGTATCCTGCAACCACATACATTCAAAGCGAAATAGTTTCTTGCGACGCTCTTTTTTCTGAAACTCCTGAACAATGGAGCACAAAATAGGTGAATCAAATTTAGAAGTGATCTGTTGGTTGTGTGTTAAGTTTAACTTTTTTATTAGAACTGTAACTTTTATATAGATATCTAACTATCAAAAAATAGAGGATTATACAAGATGCTTTTAAACAAAGTGGTACATTATACGACACAATTCAGAACATGTCAAATCAAACGAGGCAAATATATATTAGGTAAAATTGTTTATGGGTGGCCCTCCTGAGCTCAATTCCTCATGCATAACCTATACAGGACATATACAGCTCTAAAGTTTTTTTTGTTTGTTTATAATTACTAGATATGCAATTGATTTTGATACAAATTCAAATTATCGGTGCTATCGTTATTGTGAGGTAAAAGTTTTGTTAGCCATCAAAGACTATAAGTTGATAGCTTACGTCTACACTTCAATGCATCCCATTCTTGGCCCTTATTGTCCACGTACTTGGTTAAAGGGTCTACAAAAGTAAATTGAATTGTCATTGTTCATACGGCGTTCTCTTGCAAAATAAACACCAACGGTTTGTTAAACATTACACACTTGGTTCATTGAGAATAAAAACAAACACCTTCATTCTTGTAAAAATAAAACAGACGGCGGGAGCTACTTCGTGTAGTGTACACTTCCTTCTCATAACAAATGTACTACCAAAAACTGATCTTTTTTCGCAGCTTCTTTTTACTTAGGTGTTGAGCATAAGTAAAAGCCACTTCGTGTCTACGTTTTTTGTAAGTTTAACAAATGGTCGGATACAAACTGATTTTTACAGTTGCTCTTTTTGTCACAAATGTAAAACTGAAGGCCGGACAAGCTGCACTCAGATATATTTAGCATGATAGCTGCTGATCACACACGGTGATTTCTTTTTTCTTTTTTTGGTTTAGTAATGATATAGATTAATACTCTGTCTCCGACATGCTAATCAAAAAAATTGTGAGAACCAACAAAATTCATTACTCAGTATCTTAAGGTGCGTCTTTATCTAATAGTTTGAAGTTAAATGTAACAAATGTTCATACATGACAAATCACTGTGGCAACCAATAAAACAGATTGAACTTTTTTTTTTTTGGATAAAAAAGTTGAGAATTTAACAACTATAAAATTAAAGGCAATCTGACAGTGAATATCACTTTTCAGCTGCAACTTTATCATTGTTTCCTTCCATTGCACTATCTGATAGAGTGTTCGTATCTGTCTCAGCCTGTTTCTCAGCTTGGGGGATTGTATTAACTTCATCTTGGCTGTGAACATCAGAACCGTCATCTGTATTTGATGAGACTTCTTTCTCTGTTGTGAACGTAGGAGTTGAGGGATCACTTGTATTATTTTCTACTGGAACTTCATTGGCATTCTCTTCTGATGATCCGTGTTGTTCTTCAATTTCTTTTACAATATCAGATTTTTGGTTCTGGACTGTAACATTTTGTTCATTCCCTGTTGAATTTTCAGAGCTGTCTTCTGTGTTGTTAGTTGTACTAGAGTTGGCACTCTCTCTATCCACAACAGATTCAATATTGTTCCTTGACTTCATAAATTCTCCATTCACAGGGTTTTGATTCTCAGTTGTTAGAGGAGGAGATAAGTTCGACCCTGTACTTTCACCATTAGTTGTTTCTTCAGGTTCTCCATTGTTTTTTAAAATTGATTGTGTGCTGTCCTCAAAGGGAATAATGTTTTCAACTGTTTTATTTTGATTTTGGCTATTGCCAGAAATTGGACGTGACTCTGAGTTGCCTCCGGGAGAACCTTCAGACTTTCCATTGAATTCATCAGATTGTGTTGCTTTTGTTTTCTGATTGGACTCATCCACCATCTCCAGCAGACTGGTACTAATATTTCCTTCGCCTACAAGCAAAATAGCAGAATCATTCTTTGCAAATACTGCACTTTCTGTCATATTCACGTCTGGACCATTCTGATTTCCACTGGTTGCCTCAGTGTTGTCCTTCCCTTTCTCTTCAAGCTCCTTCCTTTCGTTGTTCTCTGTCTGCTCTCCTGAGACGGAGTACTTATTTTCTTCCTGAGTTTCAGAAACATCTGGAGTCTTCTGTTCACTAGATACATTCTTCCCTCCCTCGTGATTTTCCTCTCTTGCAGCCTCACCCTCAATTCCATTTGACACCTGATTCTCTGATGCACCTGTGTCCCCAAGTGTGGTTTCTTTCTCCTCCTTAGCTTCAGTACTCTTTTCATCATTGTTAGTCTCTCCATGTTCCTCACTTGTTGATTTGCTCTCGACCAACTTCTCATTTCTAAATTTCTTTTCTTTACTCCCCTTACTTTCACCTTCCTCTTTCTGGTTATCGTTGCGCTCCCCATTTCCTGAAACATCATTCCCTTCATTGTTCTTATCATGGGTCTCCTCACTTTCATTCTCTTTGCCATCACTATTTTCTGCACTGTCAGTTTGTTCACTGCTCTTTTGTTTGGTCTCCGCACTTTCATTCTCTTTGCCATCTCTAGTTTCTGCAGTGTCAGTTTGTTCACTGCTCTTTTGTTCAGTCTCCTCACTTCCATTCTCTTTGCTATCTCCATTTCCTGTCACGTCATTTTCTTCATTGCTCTTTATTAGGATATTTTCATTTTCTCCATTGCTCTTTTCTTGGGTCTCTTCACTTCCATTCTCTCTGCTATCTTCATTACTTGTACTAACATTTTCTCCATTGCTCTTTTCTTGGGTCTCTTCACTTCCATTCTCTTTGCTATCTTCATTATTTGTACTAACATTTTCTCCATTGTTCTTTTCTTGGGTCTCTTCACTTCCGTTCTCTTTGCTATCTTCATTTCCCGTGGTGTCATTTTCTTCACTGCTTTGTTCATGCTTCTCTTCACTTTCACTCTCTTTGTTATCTTCATTATTTGTGGCATCACTTTCTCTATCAATCTTTTCTAGAGTCTCTTCACTTGCATTCTTTTTGCTATCTCCATTTCCTGTGGTGTCACTATCTTCATTGCTCTTTTCCTGGATGTCTTCACTTTCATTTTCCTTGTTCTCTGCTTCTTCGCTATATCCCGTCTCATCATTTCTCTCAACTTTTTCCTTTTCATTAGCATTACTCTCATGAGTCTCATCTGCACTCTCCTTAATTTCATCTCCAGCCTCTTTGTTTTCCTGTTCTCTGTCTTCTTCCATATCCTCTTCTTTTACATCTGTATCTTTGCTCTCATCATTCTCCACTTTCTGTTCTTCAGTTTCACCATCTTCCTCTTCTCTCTCTTGATCAACTTCATGCTCGTCAGTCTTGCTCTCTACATCTTGATCTTCCTTTTGCTTCTCAGCCTCAATTACCGATCCCTTGAATTGGGGTTGGAGATCTTTTCTCCCCAACTTCAATTTATCATTCCCATAACCTAATCTTTCAGAGATTTTTGTGCTATCTCCGATTGCAGCTTTCTTATTTCGTGAGTGCTGGAATTGATAGAGCAACCAGATCGAAACAGCTAGAAATAAGCAAATTTGGAGAGCATGTTTGACTTTAAAACCTTTGTTTCTCTGGTTCCTTCGAGGTGATTGCCTAAACATGATGGTTTACTTAAGTCCTCAAGACCCTTAACACGAGACTGAACTGACTAAGTAATAGTTCCGACCGCCGTAAGCCTTGAAGTCCTAAATTTACAAATTAAGAAAGAATAGAAGTTGGTTAAATTCAAACTAAGAAACTATTTCTTGAACACTTAAGAAAATTGAATTTCAAGTAGATAGTATCAAATTCAAAGCATCAATCGATACACTTCCTGGCAACAGGTAGAGATCTATTTACTCAATTATAATCAGAGTGACCACCGCCCCCAAAAATTTTCAAATTTTTTCCTCATATGATGGACCATCAATTTTTTTTAAAAAACTGTTAGCTCCCACCCCCCAGCCCAACAGCCCTCTAAGGAGCATCCACCCAGCCTGGCAAAAGTTACATGCAGCTAACTATTTTTTCTCAAAATAACGGTACTTATTTTATGTACTGAATCACTTAACTCTTAGAAGTTTCCCACAAACTCATCTTAACAATGTATTCCTCTATTGTATGCAACTTACCTTGAGCCCGCCATTATTAAAACAAAACAAACCCAAAAAAGGCTAATCTGCATTGTCACTGGGGAATTTAATAGCATCAAAAAGGTAAATGTAGAAATGGATCTATGATACTATCTAAAGCTGTAAACTTAAAATTCCGAAAGTTCTCTCTTTTATACGCAAAAATCCCATCTTTTCAACAGCTTGAAGCTAACCCACTATTGTAACAACATAATTCATGAACATTCAAAACAGTTCAGCATTTGATTGGAGAAAAAATTGCAAATTGACACACACACACACACACAGTGGCAATATATATCCAAGCTAAAATTTTACTTTACTAAGCCCATCTAAAAAGAATTTAAGAACTTACCAGGAACAAAATTGACACCCCTTTGTGGCTCAGGCTAACAAATTTCAAGAACTCACAATGGGGCTTTAGAATGAGGAAGCAATAGTTGAAGCTAAAGCTAGTGTATCATATAATATATATATTTATGTGAGTGTGATTGAGAAGCTTAGATGTTCAACAAAGGTTGAAACGAGCTAATCAAGAAAGGTAAGGCCTTCTTTTTCATAGAATAGATCTACAAAGTAATTAAAATATATGTCTCCCCATGTGTAACTTCATATAATGTAGTACACACTACTATTGGCCTTGTATGTATATATGTCAACGTGTATGTATATAAAAACCCCACCTTTCTTCCAATTTCAGTGACTGAAGATTGAATCCCACCGACCCTTCACCCCTTCTTCACTCTCCTTTTTTTCGCGTGTTGTTATAATTCAAAGCCTATACGACGTCGCACCCTTTGTAGAACAGAACATCTTTTTTTATGAAAAAGGTTGCATTTTTGTTATTATTTTGTTTTATTAACTGGGAAAAAAATGGAAAAGAAAAAGGCCCAATATAATTAAATCGAAGAAAATGGCCGCAGTGCAACTAGCCACTCTGCTCCGGCGAAGTCACCGTAAAAGAAACCATTTTTTTACTTCGGGCGCCATAAAATCTCTGTTAAAGGTACTAATTGTTTTTATAATGATAAAAAGAATTATGCAAGTACAAGTTATAAATTTCATAAATGTGTTCTTGATTCTTGCCAAGCTTACAATAAAAGGGTTTTGATGGGTTGTTAGATTTAAATTAGGGGAGTGATTCAATATATGAATGAAGTAGGACTGATTTGTAAGGGTTTTTTTAAAAAAAGATTCCTTTTTTATAAATGCTGTGCAGGGGTTGGGGAAGATTCCAGTTGATGTGGAGAAATGGAATGTTGGTGTGATGTTGTTGAGTGGGCATATGATTTATGGGCCGAAGGGAAAGGGTGCATGTAGGAATTTTGGTATTCCTGGATTAATTAGGAGCGAAATGTTTTAACTCTGCTAGTAGTTGGAATATGATGAGAAGAGGATTTGCATGTTGAAGGAGAGTTGCTTGATGGAATTAGGGCGAAGGGTGAAACATGATGGGGGTGGTTGTGAATTGTAGTGAGGATAAGTGGTGTGTTGAGAATATGAATTTTTCTTCTGCTTATGTTTGGGGAGGGGGCGCAGGGGTCTCTGGGTGGGGTTGAAGGAGGTAGCTGTGTCGGTGAGAATGTGTATATGAGTGAAAGTTTTGAGACATGGCATGTATTGAGGGATTCGGAGGTAGATAAAAAAATGGCTCATACTTTGATTCGGTTTCGGGGAAGATTGATAGAGCTGTTGAGCTCATTGCGAACTGCGAAGCAGGTTGAGAAGTTGAGGGAGACGAGTCCTCTTGCAGGTTAGCAAACCAGGTTTGCACTATGATTAGCCTTAGCATGATATTTGAATTGTACAAGTTTCCTGATATGAAATTTGTGAGTAGAATCAATGTAAGTTAAGAGTTATAATAGTTAGTGTTGATATTTTCTTGTAGGTTTTAAGCTAAAAAATTTAAAAGCCTATCTCAATATTCTGATTTGCTGCTGCGGAACAAAGATTGTGACACTAAACAATCTCAATGTAGGCATTTATATTTTCTGGTAAATTTTAATGCAAAACACACATGGATTAAAGTATTAAACAGTTGAAGCCATGACCTTTGTCATAGGGGAGAGTTTCCCTACTATTAGGCTAATCCTCAACCTCATTTTGCACTGGTTCTAATGTTTAGAAAAGTAGCTCAGTGATTTTCTTTCAAGTATGCTTGTGGACCATTTTACTGCTAGGAGACTAATAGAGTGCACTTTGTATTACCATTTGGCACTAGGTTTTTGGGAAGAAATGCTTAAATACATGATTGTTTAAGTCGGTTCGAGTCAACAGTCTCCAACAGAGCAACTAGTCGACGAGTTTACTGAGTAGTCAGTTCTAGTTGATGTCATAAATTATAGTAGAATATAATGAAAAACACTTGATTAAATAAAATTAATGAAAGACTCAAATCCCCTGCATAAGGATAAGGCGCTGAAGTTATATACTAGTGACTATTATGATTAATCATTATACAGTATAATAATTTTAAGTTATATAAAGTATTAATTATTAACCAATAATTTATAGCTCTATCTATATAAACATTAAATGAGCTACAACTATTACAATAATCAATTCATTTGATCACTATTTTTTTTTCCAAAAGCAATTTCGTGTAATCTGCTTTTATAAAGCTCTTTCTAAAACACTTTGCAACTTCAATTCATTCATTTGAAAACAGGCATTTACAACACTCAGCCTTACTTCTGGACTCTTGCAATGACTCCTGCCAAAGTTAATTTTTATTATAGATAAAGATTTTTTTTTTAGTATTGTTTCTTTCTCCGTCAAGTCGATTGCAATATATCGACTTGCGGATTAGTAGGCGATGCTTAATAGTTGAAGTTATGTTGAGTTGACAGAGGTTTTGTTGTCTGTGTCTAGTAACTTGGTTGTATATAGCTCTGAATAGTGTGGGCACAAGTTTATAACTGCTAGTCTAATCTTGTTTATGTCTACTAGAGTCAAATTGTTCATTCAATAACAGCAGTGATTTGTGGTTGTATATTAGCACCAACAAGGATATGGATACTGCTGTCATGCTGTGTATTTCTAAAAGACAGGGCATTCAAACTTCTAAGATCTTTTTTGGAAGAAGATTGGTTGGGCAGGGCTTTTAAACTAGGAACTACAGTATGGTATAAGTTGCCTACTGTTTTTTATGTGACCACTTGTATGTGTGAGACAGACCGTGATTTGAGCATCTTCTCAAACTTAGTGATGCTTCTGCCTGTCCATTATAGAAGACCACTAGAAACTTAAAGATGGACTCTTGGGAATGACCAGCATTGAATTCCTTTCCTCATAAGATGTCCATCTTGGATGATAAAAGGGTTGTGGGCAGTGGGCACTGAGCTAGGAGCCCATGATGGATACACCACATGTATGCTGGATTGTTTGACTCTAAAGACTTATAATTTTTTATTTAATTACTAATTTTCAAGGAACATAAATTGATAATCATTAGTTTCTTTTTTTTCCCTCCGTGAAAAAAAATTGGTCTTGAAACAGACACATGTAACATTGCAAAGTCTGAAGGGTTTTAAGGAAGGGCTGCAGTGATTCTGTCTTACTGTTTTTTCATGTTTGTTAGGCTTGTAATTGTGTAATAATCTATTTATTTGTAATTGGGTTATATTTCAGGTTACTGCTCCAGAGTATCAAACTTGTGATTCTAGAAAGTAGGACCAATTTTTTTTTTTTTGCTAGTTAATGGATGGCTAAAATAAATAAAGAGG
Organism: Oenanthe sinensis; assembly: GCA_028671895.1. NCBI lineage: Eukaryota > Viridiplantae > Streptophyta > Magnoliopsida > Apiales > Apiaceae > Oenanthe > Oenanthe sinensis. Next base: position 42,422,850 of record CM053805.1, on the reverse strand, counting down.
CAAAGCCACTTTTCATGCCTAAGCACAAGAAATTCATAGTAGATCCCCGCTAGATCATGAGAAAGTATTCGAAACTCAAATTTCTTGGGTGCAATTTAAACTCAGATTCTTTAGAGAAATCTGTTTCTGTAGTAGCATGGGAAGTTTTAGACGTGGTGCAGTTATTAACACTTGGCAAGATTTGTTCTTTATTTATATATATTTTTTGGGAAAAAGTAAAATGATTTTAAGCTTGAAAGAAGGCTTATTTGTTGGGTTGATTTTCAATTTTCTTACCTTACAGCGTATGCTTTGACTTTGCTTTCAGGAAGGTATGAAGGTGTTCAGAATATTAAGATTCACCATGTGGGGTTGGTTTGAGGTTAGTGTTTACAATAGTTTATACTCCTTTAATTAACAAAATCGAGCCTCATAGTTTTATTTAAGCATAACTGAAGGAGATGTAATGATTTAAACCCGTAAGACATTGATGCCAGATTAAACCTGTATCCTGGAATGAGCAATATTTTACATGTTAAAGGGGGTGTTTGGCTTAGCTTATAAGTAATAAGTTACTTTTTAAAAAAAAGTATTTTCATGATTTTTTTTTAAAATTAATATTTATTTTAGAAATTTAAGACCAAATCTTATTTCCAAATTTGAAAATAAGTTACTTATTTTCAGAAAAAGTACATATATACCAACTTTTTCAGCTTATAAGCTGCTTATAATGGTAGCCAAACGGGGCCAAAGTCTTAACAGCTTATGCAAATTCTATTGGATTTTGGTTGATGTAATTAGTATGGACTGTAAGATTTGTTTAAACAAAAAAACAAGAAAAGAAAAGCAAGGCTTAAATAAGAAATTGAACTGCAACTTGATATTACTGAAGCCTGAGATGATATTACAGTGAAGGATATGGTATGAGATTCCCCATTTCCCCTCCCCTGGTCTAATCAAGTACGAGGGTGTGTTGAAGTACTGATAAGCAACTTAAACTGGAATCATTACCAGTAGTAGTGTTTTTGACCTCAACAGTTGAGAGGTAAGTACTGATGAGATGTTTCATTATCACTGGTTTCCATAATGTTAACTTATACCTTCTTCCAACTGTTTGATGGATAATAAGACTTCTCTCTGTGGTCTTATCACTTGTTATACATCTCCTTTCCCATTTAAACAATCTGTTCTCCACTGTTTCTTCTTCTCTTTAACAGCACCACCACCACAACATCATGCAAGAGTCTGATAGAGTAATTATTTTACAAGCCTTTGTTGCATACAATTACAATGTTTTGTGTTATTACCAAAATCTGTACTTGAAAAAGTAAATGCTAGTAGTAGCATTGCTTTGTACTTAATGTAGGTGTGTGTTTGTGTGTGTGTGTGTGTGTTTGAGAACTAAGGAAGCTTTAAATATGTTACTAGCATGGAAATAAAGAAAGAAAAGCTGCAAAAATAGAAACGGAAAATTAGGAGAGTGGGCAATGGTTATGACTCCAATGCAGACTCAGCTAGTTGGTAGCTGTATCATGTATGAGTAATTGAGTAAAGTCTCCTGTTTATTACAGTATCATTCAATGTGTATATAAGTTTAGTACGTCACTGCACTGCTTTAGCCAGTTGGTGCAACTTTCTTTGTACGACTGTAACGCCCGAATATTGTTGGATATTGTACTACAGTATTTCCTATTTTTCAATCCATCCTATATATATTTTATTTTTGTTTCAAATTAATTATAATAGAAAGGATTAATTGTCGGATGTTATTAATGTGGACTTTTGTTGTGAATCGTAAAACTAATGAAACTAGTAGAACTGAATATCAAATTTAACTTGGTTATTCTTACCTTTTACAGAAAATATTAAGATTGCGATTGTATAGAACATTTTAAAGCTCAACGCCTCTGCATTTTCTGCTCGCAGAATCAGTAAGCCAGCCACTGCCAATTTTTAATAACTGAAATAAATGAAGTACCTGCAGAAGTTTCAGCACTCAATTGAATAACTCAATAGTAGTATCACTACTTTACTTTGTTATTGAATAAGCATTTTGTTGCCATATCTAGCTTCAAACATAAACATATAATTATAGTCAAAATTATATATAATTATATGTTTTTTTACTACCGGACGATATAAGATCAGACCAACTTGAACAATAGATCATACATTTGTGTTATGAGTTAACACAGGGAGGACATGTATGAATACTGTGAATGTGGCTGCTTTTGACATGTAGTATTACTATCTATCCAAATACAGCTATTTGATACTACAGCTAGTCGAGCAGATTCCTTTCGTATTCAAGACTAAAGAGTATCAAACAAGGATATCAAATATCTGTTGGACATATATGTGAGAGTCACACAATATATTACAGTGACAATTACATGCTCTAATTAAGGATGCTACAGTATTTCCAGATAAAGTAGCTGGAGAATAGTGACTGTTTATGAAGCAACGAGGAGATGAAATGCATCAAAAAAATAAACAATTTACTTCCGGTTTACTTCTTTATAAATCTCGACAGTAACCTGTTGAGTAACCAGCTCGCTCATCTAAAATCTTAAGGTGTTAGAGAGAGACTTAAATTGATCTTATACTATTCTTTAATATTCCCCCTCACTCGAAATCTCATTTTTGGGTTGAAGAGTAGATCACGGACACCCATTTTTTGGCATAGTTTTTGTCTTCTATTCTTTAATATAATCTCATTCATATACAAAAATTATGATCAATTTTATAATACGAATCCATCACTTAACTAGTTGAAATTTAGAAATACTGTAATGATGATGATATTTGATCAGTCAGGGGTTGAAGATGATGTTGCCACATTTGCACTTCCAACTCATTGGCTTATAGTTGGAATTGTCTTCACCTCTTGAATATGGTATTTTGTAAACTGTTGTTGAGTTTTTGCTTCCTGCTTTTATTTGAGGGTTGGTTGGGACTTGAATGGCTTCGCAATGCCCACAAGTTCCACACCTTCTCTCGCATCGCGGTGGCCTCGAACCAATCTGCCCATTCAAAATTGACTTTGCTTCCTGCATTTAATCATCCACAAGCACAACCATTGTTAGTTTTCAAAGTTATCATGGAAGAAAGCACAGATGAGATCGAGTGTCTGTAAATTTGTTTTTCACCTGAGAACGAGCTAGTGGTGGATTCCCCAATATTCTGCCTGCATGAATGTAAATCAATTTTTTGGGCTACATTAGTATACACACACTTTTAGTACAAACAAAGTAGTATATTATGCTAAGATTCGAATCGATGCAAACTTAAAATTATTTACCAGCAGCAGTGTGACTGTGCTGAGATGAAACTAAAAGAAAGAGTAAAGAAATGGTAAAACGGAAAAGTTTGCGATGGGCATGAATCATGAGATTTTGATTGCAGCCCATTTTGTAAAATATAAAACCAGAGGAGATGAAGGATTATAAGAGAAATGTTTAAGCTAGAAAAATGCCAAGTGAATGAGGAGGAGAAGAGAACAAAGCAGACACAAGGTCTTGATAAGTAAGAAGAAGAGTATGGTGGTGATTGAAATGAGAGTTGAAAGGGTGCAAAAGGGTTAGTTTTGAGTGACCCTAGGCTGGCTTAACCTCGTTCCCTGAGCCACCAAAAAATTGAAAAGATGTTGAGTTGGAGTACAAGAGAAGAAAACGGAGCACAAGTTAATTAGTACTACTGTTGTGTAACTTGGGTTAACAGTAAAGATATGAGATATAAATAAATTACTCATACGTATGTGTTTAACAAGAGAAAACTCAGTTGCAAGTTTTTACTCCAGAGAAACAACCCCTAAATAGCTAAAGACGGCACTCCACCCAATCTCCCAGCCACCAGTGACTATGTGTGTGTGTGTTTATATATATGGTTGAAAATTGAGATTGTGTGTGAGAAAGGGGTGATTCGTGATTGTCTCTCACTAACAGACACCTGAAAACACAGCTGTGATGATTATGGGGTTTCGTTACATTATTACATAATAGTAAATAGTACTAGTATTCTATTTATTTGTGTATATATGATGTTTGTGTATGTGTAATATGGGTGTTTCTTGCACCAGTTGGTTTTGTGGCAGCACCACCAACGGATCACGCCAAGTATCCACAAAGTCACACTCTCTCCCTATCTCTTGCTCTGATTCCTAAGTACTCATAATATAGCTCTATGTATATCAGTATGGGTTGTCTTGTATGTAGAAGAAGCATGGGCGGGGTGGTTCGTACGGAGCACACGTGTCAAATCATCTCAATCATGAGAGTCAATCAATGAAGGCGATCACATGAACTAGTATTGTCGTTTTCACTCAATTGACTACTGATACTATTAGCCACTGTTGTAATATCTCACATTGATCCCAAAGTTTTACATCCTTTGTTCTTTACTATGTTCTGCTACAATAATAATGTTAATGACGACTCTCTCAAACAATGTTACATGATCACTTCAAAATATATCACAACTTTGCCACAAATTTAATATAGAGAAACTGCCCTGCTTCTCTAATGTTTTATAATCCGTGCTTGCCTCCCAGGGTCGCATGAACCTGATGTCTAGACTGAGAAGAAAAAAACATTTGTTTATAGTCCCACATCTCGCTGAAATGGTTCGAGGTGTTCAAGTCTCGCTATAACTAAAAATTACCAAAATTTGGAATGTGCAACTGGCTTGGGAACATAGAAATAGAAGGCAGGCTATTTCATTGCAGTATGTTACTCCAACAAACAATAGCATTGACTCCGGCCCTGACAAACAATAACTAATGTGTGCGCTTCATTACTTTTAGATTTAATATAGTTTCAATAGTTTGCTTCCAGTTCTGAAACAAAACATTTACTAGCAATTGATTTTTAGGCAAGGCATCATTTCCGTAACAACTTTGTTACTACAAATGCTTAAAGCTTACGCTCTAGTTATAGTGGTAGTAGTATCTGACCATCTGGAATGATTTATTAATGTTGGTATGTGAAAGAAAGGCAGGGTAGCTAAATGTTGTATTGGGAAATTTATGAAGCCTGGGATTCCACCGGTACTCTTTCTCTTGGCTCAACCAGGAATTGTGTGTAATGAGAAACAGAGTAAGTGCTTATATAGAACATAATAACATATCAAAGACAAGTTGCAATGTGTTGTTCGTTCTTTGTCCGCAGCCTTATCCGTATATGTACCACAAGGTAAAAAATTGTATTTCAGTTTCTTCATTATACAAATGTAATATACTAATATTACTGCAAGACTGCAAGTAAGTGGTCCATTCTTCTGTTGGGATTTACGAATGAGAACTAATTGTGTAATTTGTGTTAACAGAGTGAACAGGTTAGTAGATAAATCTCGTTGCAACATCAGTGGCCTCTCTCTCTCTCTCTCTCTCTCTCTCTCTCTCTGTTGGTTGATATAAGGTTTGTTGCAGTTGTGTATTTTGCAGTGAGATTGTAGTGGGGGACTTACTCCGATGTAAATGAGTTTCATTGCTTGTACAGTTGTAGTATGTTCATTCTTCAAACCGTTGTTTAAATCCTGTACTGTGAATTAACACTGCTACAACTTCCCACTTGAAACAAAACATGCCACATGAATTAATTGATTTGTGGACCAAATTTATTCACATCAATCGGTTTGGTAAGCAGATAATTGGATAAGTAGGATAGAAGAAGAGCTCTCTCTGTCTCGGTAATGAATTTAACAGAAACGCTATTCACAATATTTTTCTTTATTTTTTAATTTTTGAAATCTTGACATAATAATTAAAAATACAGTATATATATTCTTGGTACTTTTCACGAGACATTCATTCAATATATATTTCATGTCGAGAAATACATTAGTATTATTCAACATATATATCCATGTTTAGAAAAAGCTGAAAGGCCTGGTGGGTGCCTCTATAAAAATCCATATGAATCTTGGCTCGTATCGGTTGATGGTGTGCTTTCCAATCGTGCTGAAAATCCATATCACTGGACCACGGTGAGTACTTGGTACATATCCATTTTATGCACATCATTTACAGCTGACTGGCAGATTGTTGAGATCTCTTAAAAGTGCCAAATCTGTACCATATATATAGCAGTTGAGAATTGATATTACATATTAACTCATCCTCATCATCATTTCGTTTCCATTCGGCAACATTATTTGTCGAAACTAAGCTCTTGCTTTTGTTTAGCCTTGCGATATAAATATTGTTTAGAGAAAAGGTCTAATATAACACTATTTTTAACTTCTCAAAATGACATTATTTGGGAAGATTACTCAAAATGATACGCGTTATATAGAGGAGAGTTTTGTTATTTTTACGCTACACGTTATATTTTAGTATTTTTTTAGCCCGTGTAGCGTTACATCATATAGTGTTTATGATTTAACTTTTTTTGTTTTACTCCTAATAAAATAATAATAATAATAACATAACCTCAAAATCAAACACACCTAATTTAACCGTTTTTAATATTTTAGGGTTTATCAATTTCCTAATTGGGTTTTAGAAATATTAAACTTAAATTAAAAATTAAGTATTTGAATTTATAAGTTTGTAATAAAATGTTTAACGATTTAGGATTTAGGGTTTAAGTAGGCCATAAACCCTAATTAAAATTAGGGTTTCGGGCCACTTTTCAACCATGTACCACTTTGAAAATTTTGTACAGAAATTGTGTCACGCCAACACCCTAGTGTTTAAGACTATACGTGTGATTCTATACGAGTGACATAATACTCAACATAGTAAATTATGTATTAATAAAAAAAAATATCCTGATAAGTAATAAACAAAAAATACTTGGATTATCTAATGTATCATTGTACTGGATAGTCGATGATTTTTTTTTCTTTTTTTCCCACCACTATTACTTGTAACTGGGGTTAAGTAATCATTTTTAAAATATAATAATAATATTAATGATAATGATAAAGTATCGATGTCTACATGAATATAATTTCAAACTTTTATCCCTAGATTGTATATAATAATATCTAATATAAGACTATATAGAACTATTAGTGTTTTTAATAATAATATCCTTCATAAGCTAATATACATAATTTTAAATATATTTTCTACATCTAAAAATCTAAATCTTCATACAATCATTTGTCAGATTCATATATTTGACATTGCACAATCATATTATTAATTTTTAACTTAGTACATCCAATTAATCTCCATCTAACCAATTAATTGTCATAACGCTTAAATTTGGTTTAAAAGTGAGCATGATCCTTCTGCTGATTAATCAGCTAGGTTAAAATTAATTAAATGTATTTAAATACTATTTTTTATATAAAAATATCTTTTATACGAGTAATATATGTATTTCAATTTTGTTACTAAATACAATAGACAAATATACCCATTTTAGGTATAAGTTTTATTCTGTAACTAAATAAAATATTATATTTTTATCTTTAATTTGATAATTTTTTTAGAAAAAGTTGACCGGTTAGTCTGAGCTAAACAAATTTAAATATGCCTAGACTCGTAGTCAAAATCTGATTAATATCCAATATTTTTCAAAAGAATGTTCACTGCTCCTTTCTAGCGTATTTATTTGATAGCACCAATAGTATATATATGTCCACTTGGGAATGATAATGAGGTGGTATTGCTGTTAGGGCGACAAAATACAAGAAAAATATCAAGTGGGGTATACAAACGAGTCCAATGTGGGATCTGATGCCCGCATGGCATCTATTCATTGGTAGAATTGTATTGGTTCACCGTTCATGGTCTATCGTTTTCTCTAGTCAGGATACACTTGTCGGCAATAACGTCTTTCTTTCTATCCAGTAACCTAACCTTTAATGGGTTTGATTAATATATTTAATTTTCTATTTCAGAAAGGATTTGCTATCTTTTACATTATAATCTGTTGTTAACCTTCTTGTATATATATACCAATTAACTCCAGAAAAGCAGTATATATCTTACAATTGACAAATTGCACATGCACCGGATCAGTTACACTTTTGCCTTACTTGTGCAATATAAAAACTAAAAGCACAACCTATTTAGAAATTTCAATCTTCCATGGTTGATATGAACCTTGGGTATAGGTATATCAAGAGAGTTTAAGGGCCACACTGGTCCATGTCCTAGAGGTGATAGTGATAATATATATATATTTGTGATGGTAAAGAGTACGCCTCAACATATCAATTTCAGCTCTCTGCCTCAATGGCTGTGGACAGCTAGCCTTTTATTATTCCCTAAATATTCAACTAATCTTTTTTTGACCTACTGCTGTGGCTAGCATATTGTATTTTGTTTTTATTAACAAATTATAGACGGCTCGACTCTAACTAGAGACCAATTTGAATGAATTTTGTAATCTATTAGGTTGTAATCACTTGGATGGAATGGAATGAGTGGAGACTGAAATGCAATTTATACTCGTATTTGGATGATATTAGGAAAAATGTTTATAATTTTCATTCCATTCCAAACTATTTGAAGTAAAATTTTAACCCACGTATTTTGAAAGGAATGTTTCATTCCATTTTCCACCATTTTTCGTACAATCATCATCATAACAAATTTAAACTCACTCATGTTTATTCGAAATTTCACTCATACATTTTTCTTTCTTCATAAAATTTGTTTATAATTTTTCATTTAATTTCCTTTTCATTCAATTCTCACCAAGTAAACACAACCTTAGTGTAATAAAAAAAGTTATCATGTACTGACTTGTCCAAATTAGAAACAATCTTAATAACAATTAACTATATAGTAAAATATTAAGCCCCAATATATTTATGATTTAAAAAACTTATAACTTTTTTTTATAAATTGATACTTCTTTTGCAAAAATGATTCTCTGCGCTACATTAGTCGATGTTTCTAATTTTTTTTGCAGCAGTCTGAAAAAAGTAGGGTCATTCTAAGAAACATATATGTTCCTTAAAAATATACCCATTTTAGGGTTTTCTTATAGATACATTTTTCTTCTCCTTAAAATATCTCTTACTCTACTCTTGCTAGCTACTTGTACATAATACATGTGTGTTTAGCTTACTTTTTAAATTTTAAGTTAACTCGTAGGATATGATGGAATACGGTAAAGATTAATTAAGAAGGGGTTAAGAATCATAAATGAAAGAATTGATAGTTAGAACTAGTTAAATACCAATAATGGAGTTGATAGAGAAATATGGGAGGTCCAGTTGACGGCTTAATATTAGCTGTACATAAAGCAAATTAAAACCTTTCACTTAATTGTACTAGTCACCAATCACCATCATCCTTAGCATCAATACTTTTCTCTAACCTCCAAATTAATCTCACCTTTATCCTCTACTATATAAGAGGTCCATAAGTGGTACCTTTTTCATCATCATACTATTATTTACAATTGTATGTGTAGCACACGATCGAGTATGGCCACATTAAGAAACGCTAAAGTACTCCATCTGTTGTTATGTGTAATTGTTTCGTGCTCTATCGATACAGTATGGGGTCGACCTGCTACTTTTTTGCAAGATTTTATGGTTACATGGTCCGATAACCATATCAGGCAACTCGAAGGAGGGAGGGCCATTCAGCTTGTTCTTGATCAAAGCTCAGGTATATTATATATCCAACCCTTTGCTTGTTAATTTGTTTCCATGCATGCACGGGGGGGTCCAATATCTTCGAATGATTAAATACTTGCATGTGGTATAATATCTCACTTAGTTTTTCTTATTATATTTAGGGTGTGGATTTGCTTCCAAAAGCAAATATTTGTTTGGACGTGTTAGCATGAAGATCAAGCTCGTTCCTGGTGACTCTGCTGGCACTGTCACTGCCTTCTACGTACGGCACTAACACTTGGGATTTTACTATAAATTGTAAATTCTCTACTTACATTGACAAGATCGATTATTTTGTATTTGAATAGATGAATTCGGACACGGACACTATTCGCGATGAGCTGGATTTTGAGTTCTTGGGGAACCGTACGGGGCAGCCTTACACAGTCCAAACGAATGTGTACGCTCATGGAAAGGGAGATAGAGAACAAAGAGTTAATCTTTGGTTTGATCCAGCCGCGGATTTCCACACTTATACCATCATGTGGAACCATGGTCAAGTTGTGTACGTTGATTTTTGTCCCTATTCTTCCTTTTTCCAACTAGTTGTTAATTCCCAAACAGCCCTTTATTAATACTCGAATTGATATTTTTGCATCGACTAAACTACTATGCTATTGCTAGAGAGATATTCTTTATTAATAATCAAGTTCAAGGCCACAAATAAAATATTGTTGTTGCATATATATAATAGGTTTTCTGTGGACGATGTACCAATCAGAGTGTACAAGAACCATGAAGCAAAAGGCATTCCATTCCCAAAAACACAACCAATGGGAGTGTTTTCTACTTTATGGGAAGCTGATGATTGGGCCACGAGAGGGGGTCTAGAAAAAATAAATTGGAGCAAAGCCCCATTTTATGCATACTACAAGGACTTTGATATAGAAGGGTGCCCTGTTCCTGGACCAAGCGCCTGTGCTACTAACGCAGCTAATTGGTGGGAGGGTGCATCATACAAACAACTCAATGCCGAGCAGGCTAAGAGATACAGCTGGGTTCGCATGAACCACATGATCTACGATTATTGCACCGATAAATCGCGATACCCCGTTACCCCACCCGAGTGCGTTGCAGGAATTTAATCTCCAGTCTATCCATCCAACCAACCATATATATACATATCTATTGTCAAGTTATTGTTTGTTGCACATACATACATTTGCACATGTATATATAGTTGGAATGTAAGGCTATACATAATATATGTATGTATATGCACCCCCTAGGCATATTTTGTGGCTGTAAACAAAAGGGTACAGGGGGTTTAAATATTATTGTAATTGCTGTATTGCTACTGCTATGTAATTGCTCAACACTGTGTGAGACAAAATTAAGCCATTATTGCACTTGTATGATTGTGAAAACGATATACTCCATAATTTATAATTACCACTTGTTGTTTCGTTTTGAAAATATATTCAACTGTATTTGAACTTGCTCCTTTACTGAAACACGTAACTACATATTTTTAAGGAAGGGTGCATGCATAAGTACTGCTTCACATGCATTACATGGCCTCAGAAAGTGCATAACGCAGAAAACACAAAATAAAAATGAACCTAAATTTCGTTTAAATTTAAATCCATACCAAAATTTGTATGATGTAATTATTGGCAAGCTAGATCTCTCAATTATTGAAACTACTGTTTGGCATCCATCAAATGCTGTATTGCTGTTTAGCTGCAATCATCTTTCTTGTAAACTTTAATCTCCAATGTACAACGTCTTTTCAACAAGCTTATCAATGAGAAATTTGAACTAACTTTCTCTAAACACGAGTATTAGATGAAATAGGATCCCAATTAACTGAAAAGACCTTGCTATTATGCCCTATATTAGCAACAACTAGATTTTTTATATTTACTTGTATTGTATTGATCATCTACATCAGTACATGTGAGTAAAAGACCTTGCTATTACTTTTTGCATTTGCATTTGCATGAATCATAAACTTTCTTGCAAGCGAGAAATATGTAAGTGGTCTATTACTAAACTTTGCTGGTGTAGTCCCAACTCCCAATCAAGTTTTGACATAGTGCAAAAAATGTGAGGATTGTTGCCGACAAGTATAGAAAGATATGACTTTACAATATGTTTATCAGATGTGGCCCACAACCTCAAAACTAAAAAGATAGTAAAAAGTGTGCGGGGGATAATAATAAATACCATATACGATCAAATCTTTACAAAATAATTTTAAGATGGGGCAAACATAGTTCAATGAATTCCCAAAAAGAAAAAAAACTGCGGATCTATGTTTATTTTTATTACAAAACTTTAAATTTAATTATTATACTAATTAAATTAAAGAAGTTTTGGTGATTAAAACCCAACTCATCCTCTTGAATATGTTACTTTAGTTATTCTAGTTTTTTCACAAAATGACATTCAACCTTAGTTATACTAATATTTGAACTAATGTTTTAATTATACTGTTGTCGATATCCTGAAAGTGACCTTTTCCATCTTTTCAAATTATGATATACTGTATGTAAATATAAGCACTTGATCTTGAGGAACCAAAGATTATAGTATTATACCCTTCTTCTATAACAACGAGATCATTAATTAAATTTCATCTTTAACAATTATATGTTATTTGATGTTTCACCTATTGTTGGTATTTGTTGATGGATAATAGTTCATAGTAACTCATCTTTCTCAAGGTTCATTCAACAGTTAATATTAATTTGTGGTATAGGTGTTGTAGATAGATCTTGATCTTATAAGTCATAAGTAATATCGATTTCTTGTTGGAGATTGATCTTCGTAAGTCTAATTTTGCAACTCTGCTCGGATGATATTAATTAAAATTAATCAAACAAAATTTTATTTTAAAATAAAATTATACATAAAAAATGTAAAATTCATAGCATTTTCACTAATATATACAAGTTAACAGTTAATCAAATAATAAGTGTGTAAAGAAAAGTTCAAATATATACATAATTAATTGAACAATTAGTGTGCAAAGAGGAATGAAATAAGTTGAATGTAAAAAAAAGTTGGTATCAACACGTTTTTTCACTTAAACCATTTGAGTATGGCTTAATAGCAGCCCAAACGGGCTCTTTATCCAATTGCCCTGTCTATCTGCCCATTTCCTATATAAACATGCCCAAAATATCATTATGCCTTGTCCGAGAACATAAATTTTATGTGAATTTGATCAAATAGTATATTTAGACGATCAAAAATTTTGAATTTAAATTTCATTTGAATTTTAAGAAATTCATATACTATGATAAATTTGAGAATTTGAAATGATAATTCAAATTCTATCATTTGAAATCCATCATTTGAAATGATCGAAAATTCATGTTATCAAACACAATTTTATCGAGAAATCGTGACCCTTTATACCCTGCAAACACGCATTACCACGCAATATTTCAATAATATTTATTTGTTGAGATTTAATTACACTTGTATTTTGTTGGAAAAATCAATGAGTTTAGGTGCAAAAGGTAAACTTCGATCAAATCAACCAAATGGAGCATCTCTATCTCATTTCCATTAATCGATTTAACATTTTATGATCAAAACAACTACAAAACTATATTTAAGTAGAAAAATATAATTATTGTTGTATATTATGGGTCATAATTCTTGACAAATGATTATTACAATCATTTATTCGTTATATTTTTGTGAATAGGTTTAATATTGAAAAATTTTATGAATGTAAGGGTCAAATAACCTATCTGCACTTCATACATTGCATACAGAAATTTTAGAATTTTTATCTAGTTATGAAAAAAAATTAACAAATAAATGATTATAATCATTTGCTAGAAACCGTTCCCGTTTATTATTAGTCAAAATATGCACTCTCCTTACATACCGGAACCAGGATTCTGTGCCACGGGCGGGATTTATTTGGACTATACGAACTAATGATAGTAGACCTACGTTCATGGATTCATTTCATTGAATTTTATTTTGGACGATAAATACAGATACTCCACAAACATGTTAGTGACTCTTAAAAGATTTGTTTTACTTGGTAGTCGGTAATAGTACTTCACAATATCATCGTAACATTTTGCTACAAATTTTTTAACGTGAGAACCGTGAAAATTTTTACTAAATTTTACAGAATCATAATAAAAAATAAAAAAAATAGTGTCCTCACGCTAAAAAAATTCACCTTAATGTTACTAAAATACATTATTGGCTATATAGAGATATGCACCTTCACCTCCATAAATGATTATGCTTTCATTTACAATAATGTGATGTTATGCATAGACCGCCACTACACAGGATGATATGGCTTCACAATTAGAAGAACGTAATATACCACGCACCATATCATCGTGGAGACCAACCAGGTGAATTTCTGCTCGAGAAAAAAAACTCTCCAACATAAATTCCAAAAATCAACTCCACACTGGATACACGATCTCTCATCTTGTTTGTGACATGTTTCATTTATTCACAAATAAGTTATAATATGCAGGACCGTTACTGAAATTTAGAAAGTTATCTGAAAATATAAAAAACTTGGATCGGTAATAAAATAAATATAAAAAAAGTGATACGGTATAAAATTAATTATAATTATAATAAATTAGAAATTGCTTAGCTAATTTTTTAAACTGCAAACTCATGTGAGTAGAGATCAGAAAACTGGGATCAGTAGAGGTTTTGGGTTTGTTTGCAGAGCCTTCTGTTGCTTCCACTATTCTCGAAGATAAGCACAAGATTGATTTGAAAATGGTTAAGATTTAGAGACCCCTTCCCAAAGATGATAGAATGACAGTGGGCTTGGGCGATGGGCTAAGGAGCATTGTTAATGCGTATGCTGACATGAATGAGATGGACTTTCAGTTGGAAGCAAAGGCCGGTGATTGTGGTGTTGCCTCTGCCGATGGTGATGTTGTATGTAGACCTTTGATAGGATTGTCTTGATGGCATTTCCTTGTTTCTTAGTTTCTAATATGGATTTGTTAATGGTTGTAAGTTACTGGGTGATGGCCCTTCTAATTATCACATTTTCGGGTGAAATTGCCCAAAATATCACAATTAAAAAAATGACTCTTTTTATCACTCAAAAACACAACTTTATCTTAAATTTTTTAAAAACGAAATTTTATGTTACGTTTTTATAATAATTTTAAAAAAGTAAAATAAAAAATTGAAAACGCAAGTTGAACCTGCGTTAGTGAAAATAAAAAAATTGAAAACGCATCCTAACTATGCGTTAATAATGCCTATACACACTTAATCAACACATGCACGGCCCATGAAAACACATGTACACAGCCCATGAAAACACATCTACGCACATGCCCAATAACATATACGTTGTGCCAGGATTTTATAAACGTAATTTTAAGTTACGTTTATATGTGACATGAAGGGTCAGTTTATTATATTGTGATAATTTGATCATTTTAACATCAAATCGTGATTTAAAGGATCATTTCTCTAAATTACTTTTGTTGGTTTGCTTCATTGAAACTTTGGTTAGGTCGCTTAAGTATTGATCTTTGTGTGGACATATCCTACATTTTTATGTGACATTATTCCCAAGTTGAGATGACTTTTTAATCATTCTCTCTATTAATGAGTATAACCAAATTAGCTATAAAAAATACACAGATTTGGATTTTATAACTGAAAAACCTTTACAGACCCATCCAATTTAACTTGGTTTTGTCGTGAAAACAAAGAATATATAATATAATTAAGTCCTTAATTATTCAGTTTAAAACATGAGTATTTAATCTGTTTAAGAGGAATTAAAATGAAAATTAAATTTCAATATGCACCAAATACGGGTTCAATAATAATTATTTACTTCGAATCCCAGTACTGGTGGAGACCGAAAGTGTTGAAAGAAAATATGTGATTCAATCATTTCATTATATATCCTAATTAAATAATTATGAATTTTTAAAAGAATCCTTAACTCAACCGATAGGATATTAGATTATTATTTTTTGTACTCCTCTCATTTTAAATTATTAGTTCATTTAAACTTTTTTTATGTATTTTAATGAAAAATAAGTTTCATCAATTATTTTCAAATTTTCTTCTTTTAAATATAAATTTTTAAAATAATTTTTGAAATACATTTTAAAATATGTGTAAATATCAAAGAGGATTAATAATTTAAAACAAATGAAATATCCAACATATATTCTACTCTATATCTACAATTGTTTCCGAAACAAAAATCCTTGCAATAATTATATTACAATGTTTCGTTGTTCAAAGCAACGCACTGGTCATCATCATATCTTTGTTTAGAGGTACATAAGGTGTGAGTTATTAATTAACTATCATATTTAGACTTCCTTGAGAAAATGATTTTTTTTTTACTTGAAAATAATTCAATAGTCTTCTTGAATTATTTCGTAACAGTGATTTCTTCCCGTCTATAAGATTCTCAAGATATAAAAAAAAAATTAGCTAGGCCAGGATATCAATTTGCCTTTAATTACTAGGTTATTACTTGGAACTTGCAAGTCACTAAAAAATGTGTTATATTCATATTAAAACAATATAAGCATGTACGTTTTATACATCAAATCTCATACAAGTGTTTTATTGTATTATCGAATTTATACATGTTTTGAAGAACAGTAGGCGCGGATCAAGTAGGACCGAAAAAGCGAATGACAAGTTCCTCTCGTACTTTTACGGAATGTAATCGAAACGAGAAAATGTAATGAAATTTATGATGATGATTTAGAATGATTGGATAGAAATATTTATAATTTTAATTTTCTTCTTCGTTACCTTTTTTTAACAATCATCAATATCTATATTATACTATATTATTATAATCAAAAGATTAAAATTTTTTGTTCAATATAAACTATAAAAAAGATCTTAACCGTCCAATTTTAGATAAACCATATAAACGATCTTAACCATTAAATTTAATAAAATCTAATTTTAAATAGAATATATATTATACATACAACTCTAACTCTGGTAATCTTCCTTTTATACAAATTCTCACGAATAATATTATTTATATTTAAATTATATTCTATATTTTCTATTTCCTACTTATCCTATAATTTTTATTTAATATATCATTAAAATTTATGAATATTAATATATAAATATTATTATATAATAATATACAACTCTAATCACCGATAGTTTTCCTTTATACAACTCCTCACAGATAATATTATATTATATAAACATAAATTCTCAACGTTATAAAATTTTATAGTAAATATTAATAAAATATTATATAAAAAATAAATTCTCAACGTTATAAAATTTTATAGTAAATATTAATAAAATATTATATAAAAAATAACATAAATATTAGACATTCATCATGTGCTTCGCACGTGTTATAAGCTTGTATATATATATAAAGGAGAAGACGGAGATGGTTAGGTGGTGCTCCCAAATCATCTAAATGTATTTTTCTAAATTTCTCGAATTTTTAAATTAGTAAGTATTAAAAATTATAAAAAAAAATAAATTATTTTATATTCTCCTAAATTTCCTCCAAATTATAAAAAAAATCTAAGTTATTTTATATTCTCCTAAACTTTCTCCTCAAATCAAGTTATCATCATAAATATTTCTTAAAGTTTCCCTTCAAACTAAACTACTATCTTAATATTCTCCTATAAAAAAATTCAAATCAAAATTACCATTTTAATATGCTCCTACACTTTCTATTTAAATTATAGAATTTTAATTTTAAAAGAATTTTAAACTACTATTTTTTTAATCTAATTATCATACTATTATTCTCTTAAAACATAATTTATAAATTAAAAATAATAACAAAATAGTATTAATTAAATTAATTTTAAATTTTGTAGATGATATAATTTGTTTATGTTTAGTAGATTCATTCTGAGATGCCTATTATTTGTAAAATTTGAGAATGAATCAAGTTCAACGAGAGACGGCTCGTTACCCGCCACGAAGCGCGTGTAATTTATTTAGTGGATTAGTTCTGAAACGTGTTATTTATAAAAATTTCTTTAATAGATTCATTCTAATAAGCGTGTTATTTGTAAAATTTGATAATAACAAGAGACATGTCAATGGAGAGAAATAAATTCAATGAGAGACGATTCAATGGCCGCCACGAAGCGAGTGTAATTTGTTTAGTGGATTAGTTGGGAGAAACGTGTTATTTGTAAAATTTGAGAATAATGAGAGACGACTCAATGAAGATAAACAAGTTCAATGAGAGACGTTTTAACGGTCATCGTGAAACGTGTATTAATTGTTTAGCAATTTCATTTATTATAATAAGTGTGTTATTTACTTATTTGTAGAATTTGAAAACCACGGGAGACTGTTTAATAGAGAGAAATAGGTTTTATGAGAGACGGGTCAATAGCCGCAGCGAAGCACAACTTAATAAACTAGTTTAAACCAAAAGTTTAATTCATAAAATTTGGAAACCGGCAAATAATGTTCATTCTCTTTTCTTCATATTCATGCAATTTTCATCATTTACATTTTTCTTTTTCCAGAAATTTGATTCCTAATTTATATTTTCGTTCCATATTCATTTAATTATCTTCAAACGAATACAATCCAATATCTATTTTAGGTGTACAAGGCGTTTAATAATTGAATCCTTGACTATGGTTAAGAATTTTCATGTGTCCATTGCTGAATCATGCCTCGACAAAAACTAATTGTCCATATACTATAATAGAGTTCATTACAATTTCAATTATGTAATTATGTTTCCTCGTTAAGTCGGTTTTCTTTGGTTTTGTGTAGGGTTCTTCATTTTACAACGGATGACTGGCCTTTCATAATTGTATGTGTCCCATTTTTCAAATTAAGCACAGACTCTCAATCTCACGATTAAAATGCAGAGATCGAGATGTCTCTGACACTAAAAAAAAAGCTGGTTTACATGGTTAAGTCGGAACCGTTGTATAAGAATCTTTCATCATCAAAATACGAGCGAATTAAAATATCCACAATTTTATTTTTATATTAAACCGATCAATAATTTCAAAAGTAATTTAACTTAGAGAAGCCATCCTCAATCAAGATATATCAAAGGTTACAATAAAAGCCGTTATTATATATAAAGCAGAATAGTAAGTAGTAACATACTGACATGCAAGTATGTAACTTATTCATACATTCTTACAAAGAAAAGAAATAACACGAGTTGCCTTCCGACATAATTGGGAAAGCTACTGCAACTTGTAAGTATATGAGGCATCACTGACCCGATAAATCTACGTCTAAAGTTGTATATAAACTGGGATAACGTTATGTACGTATAAAAATAGGAATAGACAAGCCGACAATTTGGCCGACGCGAGACGTGTGTCGTTTCAACGTATTTTAATAAATTATTTTTCCCTTAAACGTTCTGTTACGTGTATGCCCTTGGATAATACAAACAAAGTTTGCCTAATAACTTAGTTTAGTTGAACTTTCCGTTTTGGTATTGAAAACTCAGATATAAATACCATGCATTATTGCATTCCCGTGTTTGCTAACAAAAGGATAAAACAACCAAAAAATATCTAATTCTATCTCTTTCATTCCTAAATAATAATTGAACCATATATTTATTCGGAATTTTACGTGTATAATTGTATTTAATTTAACAGTGGTCTTCATACTTTAGGGTTATCGACATTAAATATGTGGGGGGAAACAGAGCATGCTATATGTTTATTATATGACGTTGAAACTTGGGTAGTAACTTCCGAGAACGTTCCTTCCAGGGATTCTGTTGGCCCACAGGATCCTATATAGACTTTCATACCAGTTTGTTAAAAGTTTTCGATAATATTATTACCAAGTTTTGAGAAATATTTATAATTGAATTTCGTTGTTACACAGTTTGAACTTTGAATTTTGATAATTACAGCTATTATTTTAGATCTCAAGTTGGTTAATAAAGTATTAATCGATAAAAACTGAAAAGCTATTATTAAGATTGATAAATTAGATAATATATAGTGAGATACTTTATTTTAATATGAGGGAGGAAAAAGTATATAATGTTGAATTGTTAGCTCATAGCTGCCTCCAATCATGACGCAGACATAAATTGATGAATGAAATGGATAAAAGTTACACCTCCACCTCCTCGCATAGTCAGCTGTTTGTATTGGTCGTCTTTTTCATTCACGTACTTTCATTTGATGCTTGTAATCCCTGTTTAACCTAAATACTCTACTAATTAATTTATTACAACAATTCACCTACATTTTCTAGTGGACTATTGGAGTGTATATTGTATATTTGGACCAAGTAACTAATATATCTCGATTATATTAAAGTTAAACGTGTATTCTACGGCTAAAGTAAAATGTTTATATCAATATATACGGGAGTAGCTCAGTCAAAAACCAACAACAATGAAACCTAACAAAATTTTAATATAATTCAATGAATAATCACACATAAATAAAGTGTTCGGGGCGAATGCAAGAATTTTTTTTTTAAGAAGGATATCAGATTGTTTTTAAGAATACATTCTTAAAAGTTTTAATTTTAATGGGAGCATTTCGATATTTTCATAAAATTTTAGAGAGATACGTAACTCACATGCCCCTTACTATATGCTCGTAGGTCAGTGTACGTAAAGGTCTGGTAAGGGGTTATTGATTTTAAACTGTTTATGTAAAGAGATAAATTTTATTTAAACCTTAATTTCAGAATCATCCATGGCAATTATTGTGAGAAAATATATTATAAAACGTGAATACAGAAATCGATATATTCTTACCCAAAGGAAGGAAATAATGCAATATCGTGTCATGGACACATCATCTTCATGTTCCATGTATATATATCGATTGTTAAAGTTAGCTTTGAATGGCAAAAAAGTGGAGAAAGGTATTGGAATGAAATAGCAAGAAGAGTGGAATGTATGTATGTATGTATGTTAAAGTGGAGGTGAAAGAAGCGGGGACATTGTTTGAACATGTCAAGTGCAGGTGGGGCTTAATTGAGGTTGCATTGGTGAGCAAGTATTACATATGCCTCCACGCTTCCCATGCCACCTACACTCGCTCATCAATGTATAATATATATTAGTATTAAAATAAAAATGTAGATAGGAAAACACTTCTAGTAAAACTTACGTATACATGCAACAACAGTATCCAGTAGTATTATTTCTTACTCCAATGATGAGAATAATAGAAAAGCCAAGTGGAGAGGCCATGCACATATGAACATCACGTGCATTGTGACTTGCGCTCCCCTAAAACCTCACGCGCCCATCAATATCCATGCTAGCCTCACTGGTCCCTCCATCCCTCTTTTCTAGAGTATATATAAAATATTATACCAGTATTTCATTATTATTTATAAAAATTATTATTATTATAAAACACATCACACATGTTGTAATAATAAAATTTTAGTGCTATCATTCATCTTTACTTGCACGTCTCTCACCCAATCCGGTAGTTTCTCTACCGCTCTCATTAAAACAGACAGACGATGAGCCCTACAGACAATGCCACGTGACTCAACCGCCCCCTAATTAATCTATAAATTACTCAATCTTGTTATTCATGTCTTTACTTGATGATTATACATGTGACAAAGTGCTCAATGCTAATTACCTGTGAACCAATCGTACATGTGCAGTGTTGTCCGGCTGCTTGGTTGCATACACACGCGAGAATAGTATAAGATCTATCCGAGTCTCTCTCTAATATCTTAAGTTTTAGATGAGCTGGTTACTCAACATATAAGAGATCAGATTGGCAGGGGTCACAAGTTCGACTTCCTGCCTCCCTCAATATTCTCAAAATTTACGAGGAACACGAATGTAAAAACTATGCCAAAAAATGGGTGCCTGTGATCCACTTTTCAACCCAAAAAATGGGATTTCGAGTGAGGGATAATGTTAAAGAATAACATAAGATTCATTTAGAGCTCTCTAACATCTCTAAGGTTACTCAACAACATGTAGAGTATGTGTGACTACCTAGCTAGACTGTTTATGATAGTAGACATACAAAACGGAATTCAAACATGCACGCACAATCTGGGGAGAAAACTTAAAATATACTTTTATATGATCAACGATAGATATAATATCTTGAAAGCTGTGGTTACAAAGAAAGTAAGAAATAGAAACTGATATTTACTAATTATAGCTAGCTATACATAATTTTGTACATACTAGCAAGTATCTATATACCGTCCATAATTCTCCGGAGCTACAATCCCCCCTTGACTAAAAACGACAGGGGTTGTGGACAGACATAGATCATATGATGAGATGAGTACTTTTCAAATACATGTATAGAGATATATCTACTTGATTAATAAGTTAACACGCAGCAGATGAATTAGTGAAAGGATTATACAAGTGAGGCTTTGGACCAAAGGGACATGAGCTTGGACTCTTTGAAGAAGTGTCGGTGGTACCTCCGCCGGTGCCGACTCTTTCGCACGACGGACACATGGTCAGAGTAGCCGCCGGCAACTGCATGTACAAAGGCTGAGCTACTTTGAGTGCTTTCAGTTCTTGAACTTCCTTTTGCAGTCTCCTGTTTTCATCTGTTAGTGTCTCGCAGCATTTCTTCAAGTACTCACAGTCCACCTCTGTTTGCTTCAGTTTTGTTCTATCACACATAATATTTCATCAAATTTTAATTACTATATTTAATCATTTTTCACATACTTAAAAAACCAAATCTATATATATGTACCTGGCTCTCCTGTTCTGAAACCAGACCTCGACCTGTCGAGGCCTCAGCTTCAGCTCCCTCGCTAATTCTTGCTTTTGCTTCTGCTAGTAATTCAGCACAAATCATAATTAGTTTTAGTTGTTTATATTTACATATAAAGTTTTGTTAAAAAAAGAGGTAAATAGAGATTTACAGGATTGAGAGTGCTGTGATGCTTAAAGCTTTCCTCAAGAAGAGCTGACTGGGCTTTGGTGAGTCTGAGTTTCTTCCTACCATTACCTCCATCATCATCTTCATCACTAATAACTCTGGAAGAAACAACTTGTTTATTCGTCTCCGCTTCTTCGAAGCTTCCAATCTCCCTCTCTCGCTTGAGACTTAAATTAGAGAAAGAAGAACCGCCACTATCTGCACCAACACCACCTGACGCCTGCTTATTTACTACATCAACAAACTTTACGTAAGGAGTACCAGAAATAAGACCCAAAGTCAGGTTAGGCTCAAAACTAATATCCACCGGCATCTGTGGCCTAATATTATCAGTACCGGCCTTTGCCGGACTAGTATTTTCCGATGAGAAGCCTAGCCCCAGCACAAGACCCGTGTTGCAAACATTATCAAAACCCATTCTATGCATATGTTATGTTTCTAGTGCTGTATGAGAATTTTAAAAAAATAAATAAATTGTGTGTGTATTGTTGAGAAATTGAAATATAGAGAGAGAATGTTGGAGGAGGGTGTTGAATGAAAGAGTATGGAGATGGAAAAAATGGAGGATTAATAAGGAAGTGTAAGGGGTAAAGGGTGGGTAGTGGGTGGTTGATGACTAGCAATGAGGAGGATATATAATGATTAATATGACTCTAATAATAAATAGTCGTCCTATACCCTTGTAATAATCAAACGAATGATTAAGTTGAGGAATGGATTTGGTGTGATAGGAATTTCATTATGGTAACTGGAAACTAGTATTGTAATGTAATTGTATACCTCTCTATTCTCCTACATAGGTTGACCATATGAACACTACCCTTACCTGTTTATCTCAACTATATTAACAAACAAACCACGAAACTACCCTCCCCTTCTCTTTTTCTATCTATAATACACACATTATATATTTGCATACATCTCTATCCTTCCTATAGTTCGTACATTCACAATAGCAATTATATACAACAACAAATTTAACAATATATATATAGAGAGAGAGAGAGTATACAACAAGCCATGAAGCCAACGATTCTTCCCACCTTTGCTGTCTACCTGCACCAAATGTACGATGCGGGTAAAAGTTAATTAATAAAAATTTATTTTTAATTTATTTGAAAATGAATTACATGCCTTCAATATTTTCATTTTAAAAACCATGTAATCAATTAAATTTTTTTATATATTAACAAGTTTTAACATTTAAAGTTATTTATTTCTTAATAAAAAATTTAAGTGAAAATTTAAATTTTGAACAATGAAGAACAGGCTGGTTGAAAATGACCTATATATATCATTTGTTAAATATATGTGTACGAATGCATTAACAAAATCAATTAGCAAATAATTAAGGAAAGGATTGATTTATGAAATTGAGCACCCTAACTAACTATCCTCCTACTAGGCTACTACTACAACCACAAAGCTTATCTCTATGACCAATTCACCAACTTTGTTTATGATTGTTTTGGTATTGTCCTTGCTTTTAAAGTATAATACGAGTGTACGTATACATGCATGCACCCAATTATTCGCCAAATTTAAGTCGATTAACATCATATCATATATGTATGTATTATAACTGCTGTGTATATATATATCGTCACAATCACAGCAAACCTGAGACAATTATTAGGAACATAAGTATTTCTTTCTTTTTAGCCAAACCTAACGTACTTTTCCTTATTTTTTTTCAACGATAGCATTATAAAGCTGATAGCCCGTCATTTTCATTCAGGGATGAAATTGGTCGTTATGTGATGAACTGATGATGTATGTATGGTTGGGAATAAAATGGCCCCTTTTCCACTCATATTTATCATCGGATAACGGGGTTTCCATAAATAAATTCAATTATTTCATTTCTTGTTTTTATGACAGCCCACATGAATTGCCTCTCCCTTTGCATTTAGTTTTACTACTATAACTGGCTATAGTTTTGCACCTTGCCAGTTCATGCACCGCCACCTCTCATATTAATTAGGCCGGTGCTCGTCCAAGTCTTTTCATTCCTATACAAGTATGGGTTATTATGGTATATATTGATTATAATTTTATTCAATTGGAAATTATGCCCAAAATAAGAATCAAATATATTAAAAGCTATATGTATAATATCATTTTGTGAATGAGGGAGGATAACAATTTATAAACCAAAGACTTCTTATTTTTAAATTAACTTTGTTTAAAATAGAATGGACGCGTTGATGTGTGTAATTATGATAATTTATAACAAATTTGATTATGTGTGACTTTTTAGTTTTTATTTGAAATCGATCTGATGAATTCGGTAAGGAGGTATAAATTAGATGCTTTGAATTAAATCACTTATTAATAAATATTTTTAAAAACTAAGTGAAACAGACATTTGAATTATTGCAAGATTTGTCACTGTGATGCAGAGTATTTTTGCAAATTTCTCTTGAGATAGAGAAGTTGTTGCAGAACTCCCTACTCGAGGAATTAATTACGGCACTAGTTCAAAAAGGATTTATAATCCCATAAACTTTTCTATGTAATCCCACTTGTTTGGAGCTCCAGATTCCAGATCAGTAAGAACGAACTCTGGGGCAACCCGGCCGACCCAAATAGTACTATCAAGTACGAATTCAACCAAAAAGTTTGGAACCAAACTTGTATTCCAAAAGTAATATACATTATATATTTTTAATATAATGAAAAATTTGATTACACTCTCGAGTGGAAAAAAGTTAAAATTTTACTTCATGCACATTCAAAAATCAAATTAGATTGATTTTTTTAGGTCCAAACGTGATTTGTGTTTTTCGTTGACCCTTTTGTTCTAGGGTTAAGAAACATATATATTCATTTTTGTTCTTATGTGTATTATTGAATTTTAATATTGAGACGTTTGTTTTCCTTATTTGATATTATCCTTCAATTAACAAAACTTAAATAAATACATATAGATATTATATATTACCAACAATATTTATTTTTCTAATATTATTTTTAATAGATTATTTATGAATGCTAATATTTTAATATTACAGGAAAACGATGAAATACCGATATTTCTCTTTATTATTAATCTAACTTCTGCAACGTTGCATGGTCCGAGACTCCGCTTTATAAACCAGCTATAGTTTGGAATATTCGGAGCAAGTCCAACACCTTTGAGTTTGCTTATAAAATATTATGTTATAATGATTTAAGATATTATTCTTTTATATGCACTCCAACAACATTTTTCATCCTCCTCATTTATTATTAAAATAATAATATATTTGAATTATAAAAAAAGAGGGAAATGAAAAAGAGTGTGGAAAAGGAGAGAAAATAATTTTTTATTAATAAAAGTAAACTGAGAACTTGTTAGGGCATTCTTGAAAATATGGAATGAAAGAGATGTTTTAGCATTTTAAATAATCACTGATAGCTACTGGAGCAACTTCTTTAATTACATTCCTTATATTTTAAGTAGAACATGATTTTGGGAAGTTTTTAGACTTACTCATAGACTAGTTGAGCAGCTAATCCGGACCCACTAAACCTGTATAAAACAATAGTTAGTGTCGGCGATTGATGATAAGAAGTTAGGCCACCTTTAATCATCGTATAATCCAATCGGGTAATTCTAATTAAAGCCAATCCTAATATCATGTCTTCTATTCAGCAAGTATTGTTAAGACTGTTAGATAGGGATAGGCCTAGGGTCTTTTCCACCGTTAGTTTGCTCAACCTCTTTCTCTCTCGTCAAGTAAAGAAATATTTATTAATTGTATAGTAATATGTAATGATTAATTTATGTACGAATAAATAATAAACATAGATAAAAACAAAATGAATTATGTAGTTAGAAAAAATCAAAGTAGAATTTTGAATTTTTTTTTAAAAAAACGAACTTCTACCTAAAATTTACGACAGTTGGTGTCAAATGTGAATGCACTCTTTTAAGTAATTCAATCGCAACTGAGAACTTAAGCTACTCTCATTTAATCATTTTCGTATTTAAAAATAAATGCGCCAAACATGGAAAAGCACCGCTGTTTTACTTTATTAATTGAACTAGATATTAATCCACCCAACCAGACCAAATAGATATTGTATTTCTAGGCAGGCGGTAGATGAAAAATTGGAAAAATAACAATTCCTGAAGAAAAAAATAGAGGCAAAGAAGAAACCAAATTGATTCTCTTGATTTTCGCATACCCACCATCGTTTAGTTGAGGATCCCTCCACGTAGTGGACACGTGGATGTGGCTTAATTTAATCATGACTAACCTATATTCCCGTCAATCAAATTCATTAGATTTAATAGTTGCTCTTAGATTGTGTGATTAGGTTCAATTTCAGGGTATGAAAATGCATTACTAGCTATCATGATTGATTCTCTTGATAATTGTTGTTATGCGTGGAAAATATAATATCGATTATTTTTTAGTGTGTGTCCATGAATATACACTAATTTTTGTGATGAGTTGTCAAATTTTTATTAATTACCTTTTTACTAATAATAATTTCACACAAAATTCCTCACCAAACAATATTTAACAACTAATCAAAAGGTAATTGTTACTGTATATTTATGGGCACATATCAGAAACACCCGTGTAATATATGTAAGAATAATTTGTCGCCCAATGATGTTCTAAGACCGGCACGCGTGGCAGTAAGAAGATAAACATTGACTTTGTCATACAACAATAGAAATTATGATAACCTCAATCCTCCAGAATTAATCAAAATATACGATTAAATAAACAATTCCCCATGTCATGTAGTAAATTAATATTATTAGGAATACTAAGCTAATTGTTTGGTACTCCCTTCTTTTTTTTACGAGTCATTTTGTCTTTTAACACACATGTTTAGTTATTTTGACCGCATAATAAAAGTAATTATTTTTAAAATTTTCTAATTTTGAATTAAAATATATAATCAATATTTTAGTTAGGAAAAGAAAATTTTAAAAATAATTATTTTTATTATACGATCAAAACATCTAAACATATGTGCTAAAAGTCAAAACAATTTATAAAAAAAACGGAGGGAGTATAAATTATAAACAACAGAGTAGCAGTCCGTTTACGTGACTGCGTCTACTCTTGCAGACCTAAGAGTATTCCTCGTTTACAATACGAAAATTGAGTACTCCCTCCGTCCCCGTATGTTTAATTTGATTTTTTTAGAGTTAAATTAATTAATATTTGACTGAAAATTAAAATTTGTTTTTTTATATTTTAAAAAAAGTAAAAAATATATTTTAAAGTAGATTATATATATTTTTTAATAATATAAAATATTATTTTTTTTAATTATATATTATTTTTAAATTACAGTCAAAGATAAATCAATTTAATTATACTAAAATTAAAGTGTACATCTAAATAGGGACCAGGGGAGGGAGTATATAATTACCTTTATCCATTACTCACTGAATTCAAATTTAATGTGAGTATCTTTTATGGCATTAATACACTTTTGAAAAGGTAGATATTGGGCTTGTTTGGGTGAATGTAATTTATGGAAATAAGGGCTTATTTCCGGAAAAAAGTAGGGATGTATGTACTTTTCAGAAATAAGCCCTTATTTCCAGAAAAAAGTAAGTTCATATTTGGTTTTAAAATCTAAAACAAATATTTATCTTTAAAAAAAATATGAAAATATGTAAAAAAAAATTAAAAATAAGCTACTTATTTTAAGTTTATGGAACCCCAAACACCCACATTGTAAATCTGACCATGCATACAAACACGCATTGGATAATCACTGTCCTAGGATAGCTGCACTGTTCAAATTTCTTTTAACGTAATTATTTTTGTATTAAATTTCTTTTTATGATTTTATATTTGATTTTATTATAATTTTTATCTAATGTTATTACTTTTAGTTACTAAAATAAATATTAAATTAACTATGTTGTTGTAGCATAAAAAGATTTCAGGACTTTGTTAATTTTCTTATAACTAATAATATTAATATTAGATTTAATATCACGAACTTTAAAATTGTACTCATATGTTTAAAATAATAAATATTATATTTATATATACATACTTTTAATGAATGTAAATACTAATAACTTTTACTCAACGAATTCTTGTGGCGCTATTTGTTATCTATTTAATTCGTATATATGTAATTTCAATACGGTTAGAATAATTTAAATAAATATAATTTAAATAAAATTACTTTTATATTTATTACTGACACACCATCTCGAAATAATGATCTCAATTTAACTTTTGTTAATATTTTGAATATTTAACTTTTGTTAGTTAAATTGATTAAATATTGATGAAAATTATTAATATCATACAATTATAAAAATTTAAAAATATATTTAATATAATTTAAAATATAAAAAGAAAAAAAATAATTTAATCAATTTGTCCCTTTAAAAAGTAAATAATAATTGCCCTGAAGTTATCCTCAAGTTTTGAGATTGAGAGAACATATTTTAAATGGGTCACGATCCCTCGTAAGTGATTGATGCAAATATTTATTCACTTTCATTTTTTCTTATAAGAGGTGAGTTGTGAATTTTTATACAAATTTAGAAATTATGTCACTCTATCCACATTTATGGAGAATTTTTAATTATATATATATATATATACACACACACTAAAAAACGTGTACAAATATTTGCTAACAATTATTTTTCAGGACTGCCATTTTAAGGGCCCGTTTGGAATTTTATAAAATGATAAACAAGTTATTACTATCTTATATTCCGTGCGATGCACGAATCGAATTATTATAATATTTTTATTTTTATAATAATAATTTAAATTTCATTTAAAGTTATATGTAGATATTTTATTTGTATTTTTCATATATTTTATTTGTATTTAATAAGATAATGTTTGAGTGTTTTGTTTATAGATGTGTTTTATTTAAGAGATTAATGTGAGATATATTTTATTTAGTAGATTAGTGTTTAAAAATTAGACTCAATAACAACTATACAGTCTAAATACAGATCAAGGACCATTGACTACCAAATTTTTAATATTTCGGTTTTAATAATACTAGTTTATAACTCGTGCAAAACATGAATGATATTAATAAATTATATATTAATTATTTTATATAATTTAAATATTTAATTTAATTTAATAATTTATTTTATTATTACTTTTTTTTTACATTTTCTATATAATATTGTTTATATATTAATATTCATAAAATTTAATTATAAGTTATAATTTTAAATAAATAAAAGAGTTTGAATGATGATGAAATTGAGTTGAAGGTGAATACAATTATATTAAATAAATTTTTTAGAATAAGTAGGATTCTTAAAATAGAAAATAAAAAATATAATTTACATATAATATAATATTATCCGTGAGCATTTGTATAAAAGAAGAATTATCCGTGATAAAGTTGTACGTATGATATATCTTTTCTAAAATAAGATTTTATTAAAATTGGATGATAATTTTTTCTATGGTAAACTTAAAATTGAACTGTTATGATTTTATATATATTTCCCCTAGGTATGGTGAAAAAAAGGTTGTATTGTTTGATTATAATAATATAGTATAAATAGTATAGATATCAAGAATGTTTTTTTTAAGATAAATATTTATTTTAAAAATTTAAGATCAAATATTATGTTTAAAACCAAAAGTAAGTTATTTATTTTTAAAAAAATACACATATATACTTTTTTTAAAAATAAATTAC
Organism: Oenanthe sinensis; assembly: GCA_028671895.1. NCBI lineage: Eukaryota > Viridiplantae > Streptophyta > Magnoliopsida > Apiales > Apiaceae > Oenanthe > Oenanthe sinensis. Next base: position 42,392,779 of record CM053805.1, on the reverse strand, counting down.
TTATAAAAAAAGAAGATAATCGGGCACTAAATTTGATCCAGCGGAATGGTCTTCTACACTTATTTTTTAGCTAAACTAAGGGGCTGTTTGGCAACAGCATTTTTTCAGAAATAAGCCTTATTTCCGGAAAAAAATAGGAATGTATGTATTTTTTTTGAAAATAAGTAAATTATTTTTTATTTTAAAAATAACATTTGGTTTTAAAATTCTAAAATAAATATTTATCTTTAAAAAATATATGAAAATATGTAAAAAATAAAAATAAAATAAAATAAAATATTTATTTTAAGTTTAAGGAACCCAAACGACCACTAAATTTGATCCAGCGGAATGGTTTTCTACACTTATTTTTTAGCTAAATGCCTAAATTGCCTTGAGTAGTTGAGTCTATGTTGTCGGTGAGTATTTATATTTGTTTGGTTTGACCCCAAGTGCCCAGGTGAATAACGATTGTATAACTGTTAGATAACTTTATTTTATATTTAAAGTTTGTAAGATATATACTATTAATTTAATATAATTTAAATACTAAATCATAATTAATATTTTAAGAATTAGAAATTAAAATACATTACTAGTGTTGAAAATGTAACCAGACCTTTCAAGGACGAGAGATATAGGGTTAAAGAAAGAGTTCAAAAATGATTTTTTTGTATATAATTTTAACGAATTTTGAATAATATCTTGGTTGTTATTAAATATAAGATATAGTATGCCAATTAAGCATGTTAATTGTTTAATATTTTTAATTAGCGTAAAGTTTAATTCAGTAAAATACTTAAATATACGTGTTATTCAAATATAGATTTCAACCACTTCTAAATAAAAAAGATAAAGTCAAAACGTGTGAAGGAAGTCAAGGTATCCAGGCTCCACTTATGATGATTATTGTTCAAAAAGGTTAGTAGGACATTTGTTGTAAACAAAAGATTTTTCAGAATTTCCTAGACTAATTATAAATTTCGTTCTAAATTTGTGTGTATATTTAAAAGTTTTTGAGTTATAATATAAAAAATAATAATTTTTTAAAATTTTGATAATGAATCGTATAGTTGATTTCTACAAGTATGTAATTATGAAAAGTATTTTTTTGAAAAAATAATTAAATGAAAAAACTTTTTTGAAAAAACTAATCTCTTTAATTTTATCTAATAACATTTATTATTACTATCTGTAATATTAAACGGGCTAAAGTAATGTTAAGTATGTGATAGTATTATAATTTTTCAAATTTTTTATCCAGTATTCATTTTATAAAATTTCATTGATAATTAGTCCAGGATTATATTACAAATTTGAATTTACAAATTTAAAATAAAAACTCAATTCAAACAAGTACATAAGTAAACTACAAAATTCAAATAGAAAAATCGACAGAAGGGAGAGAAAGAACAGGCGGGACCCGCAAACGGGTGAGATGATAAGGCAAGTGATTCGTGGGGTCTTACAGTTTTGGCAGTTGATGGGGGAGGGGCCGCAAAGACATTTAACGATTCCTTTGTTTTTCTCGAAATCATGTTCAATATTGTGCTAAAATAGATAGAGTTATTGTTATAATTTAGCATCAAAAAGTGATTTCTTTTTTTTTTTCTTTCATTTTTAGGTAAGTTATTAATTATAACTTAATCTATTTTTTATTATATATATAAAAATAATTATAGCATTGTACTATTTTAACATAATGTTTAACACACATTGGAGTGGATAATTTTAATTTTTGTTTTATAATATAAATAAATAAGATATATCACACTATTGGACTTGCCCGGATGAATACGCTCAAGTCTCAACTATATGAAAAAGTATATTCAACAAAGTAATCGCAAAAAAAAGGACAAAAAATTATATAAACTTTAAATTTTTTGTTAATTAAAACTCAATATATATATATATTCAAGATACTATATACAACAAAAGGTCTTTGTAAATAAATTTAATTTTACTTTAAACATTTTTTAACAAAACATTTAAGTAAGAACCTAAATATTATTATTCTTATTGATTGTTTTGTTCCAATGTATTGTATTAAATAAATTATTTGATGACGAAAGACATGTTTCCAATATGTTAACTAATGGCTTGTTTTTTTGTGACAATTAATTTATAAGTTAAAGTCTTATATAAATTTATTATTTAATTGTTTTTATGATGTTTAAAAATAATCTACAAGTAGTATATACATTTAATACTGAAAAATATAAAAAAAAGTTACTTTTTTTATACAATTCAGTCTCATAAAACCAATGTAATTTATAGGTAATTTTTACTACATTTACGTTCTAATTATTTTTATATGTAATAAATTATTTACCACGAATTAAATTGTTCTAGTTAATAGTAATTTAAAGCAAAAGATTATTTTATTAAAGTAAGAGAAATTTGCCGGCAGTGTCGGTTAAAGTTAACAAATTTGGTGTATGAGATTGGCCAGAAGGCCCCAGAACTGGCGAGGAGAAATAAAATCAATAATAAATAGCCTGTTTTGAATTACGCGTAAAATATTGTTGTGGGCTTGCGCAATTTATTCGTGGGACAAACTTATGGCATATAGGGTCCAAATGAGACGTAGCCAAACTTACGCTTGATAAAGAGAATTTTTATTAAAATAACTCAAGGTTACAAGAGATTACAGGGAAGAAACAGAAGATACAAGCTATGACTTCAAAGATAAAACTCTAAAATGTCTTCCCCTACTTATAACTACTATTCCCGCGTCTTGTTCTAACTACTAACTGAATATCCTTCTATCAACTACCACAAGGACAAAATCCATACCTTCAGATTTTGGTAATTGTTCCACAAAGTCCATGGATATATCTGTCCAAGGTTGCGTAGGAATCTCCAATGGTTGTAGAAGGCCAAGATATTGAACATGTTCCCCTTTACTCCTCTCACACACCTCACAAGCCTTAATTGCTTCCTCCACATCGCTTTCATCTTAGGCCAAAAGAATGCCAACTTAATTCTATGTAAACAAGCATTCTGCCCTAAATGTCCTCCCAAAGCTAAATAATGTAATGCTGATATAATTTGTTTTCTTACCCCTCCATTTTCCCCACATATACTCTGTCATCCTTCTTTATTAACCTTTGAACATACTGAAATCCAGTGTTCCCTTGAGGATCAACCTACTTTAATGATTTTCCGACACTCTTCATCATCTTCATAACTCATAGTCACCTGTTGAATCCACAAAGGTTGTACTACAGATATTGCTGCTAAAATCCCAGATTTCTCTCCTTGTTGTTCATTATTTCCCAAACACCTGGATAAAGCATGAGCTGCTATATTTTCACACCCCTTTTTATACTGGATTTCATAATCCATTCCTAACAGTCTTGACATCCATTTGTATTGCAGTGATGTTGTTCCAACAAATATTTTAATGCTCGGTGATATGTCTTAATAATGAAATGATTTCTCATCAAATAATGTTTCCATTTACTAACAACCATTACCAAAGCCAACAATTCATTTTCATATACAGAAAAACCCAAATTTTTGTTGTTAAAAGCTTTACTCAAATAGGCAATAGGTCTCCCATTCTGCATCAATACTGCCCCCATTCCCTTAGAACAAGCATCAGTTTCTAATACAAATGGTTTAGAAAAATCTGGAATGGCTAAGACTGGTGTTGTACATAAGGTTGTTTTCAAATTAGTAAAAGCTACTTCAGTTTCCTCATTCCATATAAACCCATCCTTCTTTAGTAAATTTGTTAAAGGTCTGGTAATCATCCCATGCTCTTTAATAAACCTTCTATAGTACCCAGAAAGACCCAAAAAATCCTTAATATCTTTTACACATGTTGGTGTTGGCCAAGATCTGACCCTTCTACTTTAGCATAATTCATACTCACCCCCGTCCCATATACTACATGGCCCAGATACTCTACTGATGCAGTAATAAAAGAACATTTTGATATTTTGGCATATAACTGGTGTTCTTGCAAAACTGCTAGGACTAATTTTAAATGCTCAGCATGAGATTTTACATCAGAACTGTATATGAGAATATCATTGAAGAAAATCAATACAAATTTCCCTAAAAATGGCTAAAAAATCTGATTCATTAAAGACTCAAAGGTGGCTGAAGCATTTGTTAAGCCAAAAGGCATAACAATGAATTCAAAATGACCATGGTGAGTCTGAAAAGCTGTCTTTGCAGTATTTGTAGGTTTGACCAATATCTGGTGATACCCAGACTTAAGATCCAACTTAGAAATCACCTTAGATCTAAACAATTCATCTAATACTTCATCTATATTAGGTATAGGAAACCTATATGGTTTAAGCTTAAATGATTTTACAATAGGCATTAAAGGAATCTCATGATCTATTTTTCTAGTAGGTGGTAGCCCTTGAGGTACAACAAACACCTTAGAATATTTTTGCAATAAAGAGTTGATGATACATGGTATTTCTTCTGAAATCTTCAAGTCTGGTACCAACTCTGTTGTTGAATTCATGACTTCTTTTTTGATTACCTTCTTAATGAGATCCTGATTGAAATCATTTAACTTCTTTTCCCTTATTAGCCCGATGAAGGTTGTTTCCTTCACTTCTCCCTGCAGTACCATCTGCTCATCTTTGTTGATGTCAACTTTTAACTTTAAGTACAATTTCTTGAAGTCAAACATGATTGTACTGTATTGTTCCATCCAATCCACTCCTGCAATCATATCCCACCCACCTATGTTCAAAACGCTGACATTACAACAAAACTTGTACTGTTGGATTTGCCATTTGTACTTGGGTATGATTACCCCACTTGTAACTATAATGCCATCTGCCATTTTAACTTTAATAGGATCTATTTCCACTTTTTCAACATCTATGCCCTCCAAGAACTTAGAATCCACTACTTTTAATGAACTTTCTGTATCCACCAAAATTCTTATGGGTTTATGTTCATGAAACCCCTCTAAAGTTATAGTCTTTATGGACATATTATTGGAAAGGGCATTAAGAGATACCTCAGTTATTGTCCCCTCCATCTCCTCCTCCTCCTCTTCTTCCAACAACCTTGATATTTCTTTCTCTTTAGAATCATCCACCAACATATAAGTGTACTGCTAATTCTTACAGACATTCCCCTGACCATACTTCTCACCACACTTATAACACAAGTGGTTATTCTTTCTATACTGAAATTCTTCTGGGGATATTTTCTTGAAATAATTTGCAACTATCCCTTTCTTTTCAACTCCCACATCTTTCTTGTTGTCTCATCCACTATTGTTCTTATTCCAATTACTAGTGACTTTTTTGTTGTCATGTTTCTTGACCATGACATCTATGATTTGTTCTTGAAACTAGGTTATCTCTATAGCATCTAGTAGAGATTGTGGCTTAATCAATCTCATCATAGGTTTAAGTTCATTCATAAGCCCAGAAATGAAACTCGAAACGAAATATCCCTCCCCCAGATTACCATTTCTATACAGTACCAAAGATCTCAATTCTTCAAACCTCTCTACATACTCCATTAAAGACTCAGTTTGTACCAGTTTATTAAATTCTTCTTGAATATCTATACCTGCATTTTTATTGAATCTTTTCATCACAACATCACAAAATTCATCCCAAGTAACTATACCATGAATCATCTTATAACTTTGATACCATACATCTGTTTTTCCATCTAAATTCATTTCAATGAGATCTAGTTTGAGATTTTCACTTACTTGATACGGTATAAAGAACTTATTACATTTCCTCACCCAAGAACTTGGGCCATCTCCATTGAAGTTGGGAATCTCCAATCTGGGTTGATGTGTAAACCCTAATTTCATTGTTCGTTCCTTGCTGTTGTTGACTTCTTCTACATTCTTGCTCTTGATATTTGCAGAGTTGGTAGGGGTATGTTTAATGGGTGAACGATCCACCCAAATTTGACCATCCCTTCCAACCGTCTTCTCCATATTACTTTGCTTCAACATCCCTACAACTTTGTTCTTGATCTTGTCGTCCAAGGTTGCATTACAAGCCTCAATTTTGGCATCACAATTAGAAACCAGATTCGTTAATTGATCCATCTTTTCAAGGATCTTCGTCTCGTGATTGAATTACTCTCTGCTATTTTCTTGTGACAAGAGTTACCAACTTCTTGTATCCGGATTTCTAGCTCTCGCCATTGATCTTCTGCTACACGTCCTCTTGTGGTATTCACCATCTCCCGTTTTCTAAGAATCGTAGTGCTTTGATACCAATTGTCAAGCTTACACTTGATAAAGAGAATTTTTATTAAAAGAACTCAAGGTTACAAGAGATTATAGGAGAAGAAATAAAACATACAAGCTATGACTTCAAACATAAAACTCTAAGATGTCTTCCCCATTACTTATAACTACTATTTCCGCGTCTTGTTCTAACTACTAACTGAATATCCTTCTAGAAGCCGGGTCGGAATGTAACTAATAGACCTGATTCATGACATAATTTTATCATCTAATATAGATAAACCAATAAATAGAGGGCCAAAACCCAGCTATCTCAGGTTAAAATAGTACGATTAGGCAGTAACCCCAATAATAGGTACCCAGCATGTATGAATGAATATATCAAGTACTCCCTCCATCCGTCCCACCCATTTGTTTACGTTTTAGAGAGAGGGTCTGTTACACATTTTAAGGTGCATAGAAAGTAAAGTTTCGTAACTTATTTTTACAATTTTTTATTTTTGAATAAAAATTGAATGTTTAAATTTTTATTCAGGAATTTTTTTTTGAAAAATAAGTTATGAAACTATACTTTATATGCATCTTAAAATACGTGTCAGACCTTTCTCAGAAACTTAAACAAATGGGCGGGACTGAAAGAGTAACTAGCTGAGTTTGAGTTACTGCCAGCAATTTGCCAGGTATGCCGCGCAAGTCCAGCAACGAGAGAGATTATTTTATTCAAATAAAATTTATTTGATTAATTGAGTAAAAATGTATAAATAAAATTCATAAATAGCGGAGTATATATTTTCACGTACATCTCGACGAGATAATCGAATTCACCACTCTTATGTAATTAAATGAGTAATGATGTATAAGCATGACTTGTTTTAATTTATGGGCATATAAGTATGCACAAATTATCAATTACACACATATGACAATTCAATATTTGAGACAATTTTTGAAAACCTAACATTTTTCTTATTAATTTTTTTTGTTTGACAAATTTAAAACAAAAAATAGCATTATTGTTTTTCCCCAATCTTCTCAAAAACTAGGGCTGATAATTAGGGGGTTTTGCTTTTATTTTTGAAAAAAATACCATAATTTAGTTTGTAAGAGCATCTCTAATAGAGACACTCTCATGGAGTGTCAAAAATTATCAATTCATTATAAATAATAATATTTTATTTTCTCTTCACTCCATGTCAAACATGGTAAGTTGGTAACCTTTTAGTGCAATAGTTGACATCCCATATATGTTCCGTTTGGCCACCATTTATTTTCTGAAAATACGGGTTTATTTTCAGAAAAAGTAGGTATTCATGTATTTTTTTCTGAAAATAATTAACTTATTTTTTATTTTAAAAATAATATTTGGTTTTAAAATTCTAAAATCAATATTTATCTTTAAAAAAATATAAAAATATGTAAGAAAAATATGAAATAAATAGTTTATTTTAAATTTAAGGAACCCAAACGGCCACATAAGGGGTTCAAATGGTCTTTACATCAACTACTAACTTAACTAATAAATAAAATATAATAAAAAATTTTTGTTTTTTAATCCATTTTGAGGAGATGCCAACCTTTTTTGACACCCTCCTGACACTAACACCAACACTAACAAGGTGACAATCAAGAGTGATATGACATATAGATGTTGTGATAACTAAAATTTTTGAAAAATCTTGGAGAAATTAGTTAAAAGTGAAAATAATTTGAATAAATTTGAGTGATTTGACCGCCTACAGGCCAATCCACAAAACGCAATTACGGCGTCGTATTATAGGCGCTGGCAGAGTCTGCTTCTATACTCCCACGCACTATCTGTATCATCCAATAAAAAAATAAAGCTAGAGAGAGAGAGAGAGAAGAAACAAAAAATTGTACAACAAGAGAGTAAAGGTAAAGCACAACCAGCGGAGGGAGAGAGAGAGAGTAAAGAGGCCAAACTCTATCTCTCTTATAAACAGCAAGCAAGCAAGCAATTTCGATTCTAGGGTTTATCGATAATCGTGATGGCGAGTCCCGTGATTGAATCGGAGAAAACAAGAGTGAATTCATCATCTAGGGTTTTGCGAAGTGGTGATGATGATATATGGAAGCGTCTTCAAGAAGCTGGCTTTGACGAAGACTCAATTAAACGCAGAGACAAAGCTTCTCTCATTGCTTACATCTCCAAGCTCGAAACTGAGGTTTTTTTTAATATCTTTAACCCCTTTATTAATTGTTTTTAGTATTATGCCTGTGATTAATTGTACTATGGTTTTTTTTAAATATATACACACACATTACTTGTTTGATTATTTGCGTTAATGTGAATTAAGATGAATTGAAGAGATTATTAATTAGTTTAGTCAATTTTTTAACATGTTTGTTGTTAATACTTTTATTTAATCATTGTGTTTGTTGATTAATGATTGTTTATGTAGATTTATGATCATCAATATCAAATGGGATTACTCATTATGGAAAGAAAAGAATGGTTTTCCAAGTTTGAGCAAACTGAAGCTGCTTTGAAATCTGCTGAGTTAATGCGTAAACATGACAAGACTTTGCATCAAGAAGCGTTGGCAGATGCAAAGAGACGGGAAGAAAATTTCAAGAAAGCTATTGAAATTGAGAGAGAATGTGTTGTGAATGTATGCTTTATTTTTGTATTTCGCCGTTATTGTAATCACTATTTTTTTTGGGGCTAATATAATTTTTGTGTATGTAGCTTGAGAAATCTTTACATGAGCTGCGTGCTGAATATGCTGAAACGAAGGTTTCAGCGGACAGCAAACTGGTGGAAGCGAGGAGTATGATGGAGGATGCTTCGAAGAAGTTAATTGAGGCTGATGCTAAAATGCAGGCAGCGGAGTCTCTGGAAGAAGAAGCTAATCGATATCATCGTGCTGCAGAAAGAAAGTTTCATGAAGTTGAAGCACGGGAAGATGATCTAAGGAGGCGTCTAACATCTTTCAAAACTGAGTATGTCATCACATTGTCTGCAAATCTTATAACATGGTCATCATGATATATACGTTGTAGTTATCCTATATTCCTATTGCAGTAGTTTTGTTTACTAATTAACATATGAAGGACATTCAAGATTTATGTTCGTTAAAAAAACCCAACTGTGTAGCATATGCAAAATGTAAAATTTAGTATGGAAGGTAAATTAAGAGAAACATAATTGGAGGCCTAACTTATTCTGAAACTTGATTTACGGCTTCATCTTTTCTTTCCTTTGCAAGGACCTAGGTAACTTGGTAAGCCAATTAGCTTTTCAGTATAGTTCAATACTTTAATGTCATCCTCTTTGAATTTACTGGACAAAAACCTGCAATACTATTAATAGTCGGTATATGGTTGACAATACGGTAAAAACTAAATATATGGACATAGCGTCTATATCAATTTTTTCTGTACATCTAAACGAGACAATATTCAATCCACCAGACAGCTAGTTAGAATCCAGCAGAGATTGTAGGTTCTGCATGTATTCGCCTGCTCTATCTTGAGAGCAAGGTCTAAACTATAAATTGTTAGAGCACGTCCAGTGCAATGCTATATACGAAACTATATCTATAATTTGGCACCAAAGTGAAAATACACCAATCCATTGCAATGCTAAACATGGATGCAACATAGCAAAATGCTATACTTGGTGCTAAATATAAAGGCAGATGTTGCTATATGTAAGGAACTCAAGGTCCTGAGAGTGTTTTTTTGTATATTTTGGCGTTTTTCTGTATTTGTAAGATAATTAATGCAACAGTGGATAAAACAGGGAGATACGGTAGAGAGAGAGAGATTGAGAGAGAATCAGAGAGAGAACAGAGATCAGACAGTGATACAGAGTTGAGAGAGATATAAATCAGATAGAGATAGAATTGAGAGACATTAGGGCAGAAATCTAGAGAGAGAACGTATGGATTACAGAACAGGATAGAGTGAGAGAGAGAGAGAGAGAGAGAGAGAGTATTGGAACAAAGTTCCATTTTCATATATTCCAATCATAACTGAAAATACATTCACCAAAGCTATTTGTAGTACTTTTGACATTTAACTAACTCTGAAAAGACTAGAATACACTTAATATTACTTAATAGTTCAATTAGTAAATTTACTAGCCATACACATTTATACTAATAAGCACTTGAGGTGCGATTCCTTACACTACACTTGCCACATAGGCATGCATGTGGGAAAACGAAGAAAAATGTAAAACTAAAGCAATGGTGACAAATATAATTGTGCATGTAAAAGTAAGATGATTGAGAAGTTGGTGAAATTTAGATATATTGGGTGCCAATTGCCATTTTAGAATTTTGCATTGGACAACAGTTGTATTCTTGCTCAATTTAGCATTTGTTCCTCTCTAACTCAAATGGAACTTGTAGTCAGCCTAGTTTGGACCACCTATTGTTCACATGGGCATTGTAGATTAGATACGGTTATATGGCTTTTAGAACTAGCAATTCTATTTTTTCCGTTTTTTCTTTGCCTATTAGGTGTGATACTAAAGAGGAGGAATTTCTCAATGAGAGGCAATCATTAAGTGAAAGACAGAAAATTCTGCAGCAATCGCAACAAAGATTAGTTGATGGACAAGATTTGCTTAATAAGCGGGAGAGTCACATCTTTGAGAGGACTCAGGAATTGAATCGCAAGGAAAAGGAATTAGAGGCGTCAAAATTTAAACTGGAGAAGGAGCTTCAAGCCTTAGCTGAGGAACAAGCAAATCTCAAGATAAAGGCATCTTCCTTGTTACTAAGAGAGGAGGTTTGTAAATGTTCTCTTTCAAATTTCAAGTTTAATATATACACACACATATGGATGTCTGTCGCTATAATCTTATAAATGTCTTTTGTTGATGGCTATCAGGTTGTTACTAAAAGGGAATGTGAGCTTAACAAGAGAGCGGAAGAGCTACTTGTTTTACAGGAGAGATTTGAGAAGAAAGAATCTGTGAGCTAATACTGTTCATTCTGGGTGACTAGTTTTTGAATTCTGATCACTTGAAATTAACCTCACCATACTTTTAAATGAATGCAGGAGAGGATTCAACAGTTATTGGAAAATTATGAAGCTTCTCTGAGTAACAAAAAATCTGAATTTGAAGCGGAATTGGAAGTGAAGCGTAAATTGGTTCACGATGATATAGAAAACAAGAGAAGAGATTGGGAGTTGAGGGAGGTGGACCTTCATCACAGAGAGGAGCTTATCTCAGAAAAAGAACATGAGTTGGAGATGAAGTCTAGAGCAGTGGTTGATAAAGAGAGGGATTTAACAGAGAGGTTAAGTCTATTGGAGGAGAAAGAGAATAGTCTACATGCTGTGAAAAAAGAAATCGAGTCAAAGGAAGCCCTTCTACAAAAAGAAAATGAGGAGATCAATAGGAGTAAGCTTGATCTTCAGAGGTCTTTAGATGCACTCGAGAATGAAAAGCAACAATTTTATCTTGCAGAAGAGAAAATGAGGGCGATGAGAAGTGAAACAAATGAACTGTTTGTTCTTGAATCAAAACTTAAAGAAGAAATTGAAACAATTAGAGCCCAAAAACAAGAACTTGAGGTAGAAGCTGATGAGATGAAAGAGCTTAAGCTAAAATTTGAAATCGAGTGGCAATCAATAGATGAGAAACGGAAAGAACTGCAAAAGGAAGCAGAATACATTAATGAACAGAGAGAAGCTCTAACCATGATGTTAAAGGATGAGCGTGATAGCCTAAAATCAGAGAAGGATGCCATGCGGGATCAGTACACACGTAACAATGAATTACTTTCTCGGGATCGGGAAGAATTTTTGAGTAAGATGGAGCATGAGCGTTCAGAGTGGTTCAGTAAGATTCAGAAAGAACGTTCTGATTTTTTGCTGGCTTTAGATGTGCGGAACAAGGACCTAGAAGATCGTCTTGCTAAGAGGCGTGAAGAAATTGAAAGTTATCTTACGGAAAGAGAGAGTGCTTTTGAGGAAGAGAAGAGGAAAGAATTAATGCGTATGGATTCATTAAGGGAAACGCTGGCTAGGGAAACTGAGCAAGTTAATCTAGAATTGAATAGACTTAATACTGAAAGGAGAGAAATAAATTTGGACCGTGAAAGAAGAGACAGGGAATGGGCAGAGTTAAATAATTCAATCGAAGAACTCAAGGCGCAGAGGCAGAAATTGGAGGAGCAAAGGGAACTAATGCGGGCTGATAAAGAAGAGATTCTTGTTCAGATTGAGCACCTAAAACAATTGGAGGATGTGAAAGTCGTTCCAGATCGTATTGCATTAACTGATATTCAGCAGTCTGATATACAGCCTAGCAAAATGGTTTCAGCTAAAAGATCTCTGAAGCAGCAAAGTGGACTAGATTCAGGTTGCAGAGCTGAGAATAATGGTAATGCATCCTCTGGAAAAGGACCAGTCATTATCTCTCCTCCACTTTCTACTCCTTTTTCATGGCTCAAACGGTGTGCTAGCAGCCTGCTAGAACAAAAAGTGAGTAATAAGAAAATGAGGCATTCAGAGGAAGTAGTTATCCCCAGGTATTAAAATATTTTTTAATTGCAATTTTATGTATTTTGTTGAGTTATTTATGAATTTCATTCTTTTCTCTAATCCAATTGTTTTTACTAAACTGTCTGTCAACTTCCAATATAATCTAGTACAATATCTGCACGACTTGATGCACCGGATGATGAGCACGCAGTCACTTCAGTCAACCTAACTCCTGTACATGCCAAGGAGACAACTGTATACATAGATAAGATCATAACTATCAGAGAAGTGACTTCTTTCAATGGTGGCAGAGTTAACGGGAACATTCAGGTAGTTATTTATGGACCATATCCCTGGAATATATTTAATATATGTATCTTTCATTCAACTTTGAATTTGGCTGTGTTTATGTATCAGCTGTATCACATATTGCACACATGATGGGTTTAAATTATTTAGTCTGGTAATGTAATAAAGTTATGTACAAATATTCTATCTTTGAAAGTTTCGTTGGCGAAGGTTAAATGCCTGTATCGTTCCTCTTACTACATAATTCTCATTGATAACAAAATACTGGTCAGCAGTAAAATTTTGAATTCATACTAATGTGAAAGTTCTACAAGCTCAACCCTATGCAAACCTTATGGTATAGTGCCTGTTATTACATGATACCCTTACGTTATATTCAGCTTATGTGATTTTTATTTTTTTGGATGCCTCGAGGTAATCAGTATTTCTGTACCATTGTTGATGAACAGTAATGACTGCTTTGTCGCTCCTGTAGGTGATTCTGGCGTGTTTATTTTCTGCATGATTTTATATTTTGGTTTAATCTTGAGTTTTGCTTGTTATAAGTTAATATTGTCATTTAATTTCATGAAATCTCATTTGCTTGCAGAATCCGGAAGAAGCATTGTCCCAGAGGGTTGATGAGAAGCTTGAAGATATTGATGACATTGAATCAGACAAGCCCCAAAAAAACGGGGAAGTAGAGCAGAAAATTATGCAAGAAAGTTTGACGGAGTAGTAACAACTTGATTTATAGTATTTTTAAGCTTTTTAGACTAGGTAGCCAAGTGGATGAACTTGACGGTATTGGTTAGTTTATTACCTTAGAGGGGTTGTATGTGAGTGCTTTGTCGTGTGTATATGATTGGTTGTTTATGTGACTGAATCACCTGTTATAGGTCAGAAAATGGTTAGTCTTTGTGCTGGAAGTTTTATGCGTGTTGTTATATTATATTACAGTATTATTCTTGAAAATTACATGTACTGCTTAACTAAATTTGATGAAATGCTGGTTAAGATATTTTAAGTATTAGGGCAGGTAAGATGACAATCGAACTTTGTGTTCTTTTAACGCTATAAAAAAATAATATACTAATGTTCCTAATTTTTATTTTTTCCCTTTGTTCTGTTAACTGGCTACAAGCCTCCAAGCACACGGCGCTTCTCACTTCTCATCAGAGAAATAAGGCGATTTGGAGGACCAAAAATCCAATTATTTGCGGGGGAATTTATCACGCCTTTGAATTGCTAATCCAATCGGCAAAAAACACTTTTACATGGCCGAGGTTGGCTGTTAAACTTAACAGCCAAGCGATAAATAACTTTTCCCTTGTAAAGATCCACATAAACCATTTATCTATACACTTATTTTTTTAGTTTCTTATATCACTTTGCTATCAAGCAATCTATGTGGTCTGTCATAAAAATACTAAAACTCCGTAAAAAAAGGCCGTTATTTGATGTATATCTTCAGTCTAATACGTAACGGCTCGTTTCATCCAGCGTGATTGTCATGGACTGATGGTCTATTCGCTATCTAATTTATTGCTGAAAAATGAAGGATAAGTACGTAAGATTTGACCCATAAATTATTTACGGTATAATTTAAATTATTTTTTGAAGGACAAATGGGAGCAAGACCATCTACCTAATTTCTGGTTAATGTGTATGTGACAATAAAAAGACATGTACAGTACTAGTACTAATTTAGTTGAGTTGGCCGGTTTTTTTAACGGAGTAAACAACATGGACAATTTTTGTTTTAAATTTAAAAATGTATAATAGGAATTTGGAATCTATACCCTTTATTAATAAACAAAACACCCTTTTGTGATTAAATTTGGCACTCCAAAATTTGGTTTTACCCCTACAATACTATTTTCATTTAAATTCTATTTATTCGCATTCTACTATTATATCTATTTATTTCCAATTCCTTCTCTAATTTTAATTCTATTTGGTTTCACCCCTACAATCCTATTTTTATTTAAATTCTATTTATTCGCATTCTACTATTATATCTCTATTTATTTTTTTTATTTATTTTCACCCTGCAATTTTATTTCTATTTAAATTCTTTCTCTAATCTTACTTCTATTTAAATTCTATTTATTCACATTTTACTATTATATCACTATCTAAAATTTTCTTTTATTTTCATCATACAGTTTTATCTCTACTTAAATTCTATCTAATTTCATTTTTTTTATATTATCTCATCACTTTTTAAATTTAATTTTTAATAAATTAAAATTTACCACACAAACACAGACTCTATTTCCACTGAATTATTAATTTCAATATTATCTGTCCGTTATAGTTAACAATATCCCTATTTATAGTAATTTTTATGGATCAAATTTGGTTTCACCAATCTAATCCTTTTTTAAAAAAATTCTTTTTATTCACATTCTAATATTATATTCCTATTTAAATTTTTCTATTTATTTTCACATTACAGTTTTATCTCTATTTAAATTTTATTTGATTTTAATATTTTAATATTATTTTAATATCCTTTAGATCTATTATTAGGTAAGATAATTGTTGCAGAAGGGGGGTTGAATGCAATTTGATTAATTATATCTAATTCTTGTTAACAACAAACAAGAATAACAATTAACAAGTTTTATGATGCAAACAATAAAAACAAATAAGCAAGACAATATTTTTAAACTTCAAAAATAATTTTATTATTTTTGTTTTACTATAACTGACTGGAAATGAGTTCCAGTTTCGATAGATACAATAACAAATTCTATACTTGAGAGAAAATCTAACTCAGTTGCATAAGAGAAAGTATTTGTGAGATGTGTGTATTTATACTGAAACACATATCCCACTTACAAGTGTACTTTCCCTTGATCCTAAAACAAAACTTGAAATAGAAACTGTGATTTTCTCGTTCAACTTTGTCTTCATTCCATTTGTAGATAAAGTAGCTCTGAGATATGCAGAAATCTTTGACTCCTTGAGCACGCTTTAACTTTTGTTTGTCTTCTCCCAAATTGTAGTAGTAGACTTGATAGACTAGATATACATGTCCAAATCATTCATTGTAATTTCACTATCTTAATCTGCTACTTGGAACAGACTGTCAGTTTTACTAAAAGTTTACTGTCAACTTTTAACTCCTCTATGATGACAGTATCTTCGGCTCCACATATTTTGCTGTCAAGTTTTGATAGTTATTAAAACATATTGTCTCCAAAACTGCTGTCAATTATCTCCACCAAAGTTACTGTCATTACTGTCTTCAATTTTTCATTCTCCGCCAAGTATAGTGTCAAGGGAATAGTTGTTATCGTCTGTTCCAATTGTGATGTCATTTGTAATGTACTGTCATAGGCTTGAGTACTTGAAATGTTGTTGTCTGAGTTTTGAATCATGTTGTGCATGAACAGTTACTGAACTTCTACTTCATGACTCATTTTTATTCTTTTATACAAGACAGTAACTTTCAAATGTATTGTTACCTAATTGTTACTTTTTAAATGTAGTGTCTACAAGTGACTACTGACAATACTGTCAATATACATATAACAATATGTTTGACTTAACTTAATTAAACTTAAAATTAAGTACATTAATTAATTACACCACAATCCTTAACATTTATTTTTTAATAAAATTAAAATTTACCACACAAACACAGACTCTATTTTCACTAAATTATTAATTTCAGTGCTCTTTTTGACTTGTTAGTTATAGTTAACAATCTCCTTAAAAGTAAAATGACAATAGTTACGTGAAGTAAGTCCCTTGGAGCAAGTAAGCTTTTACTAATAAGAGACCATATATGTCTTGCATCATATTTTGCTTATAATATATTGTTTAAAATATAGTGTACGACATATAATTCTCCAATTAGTACTTTATTTAAAGATACTCTACTTAATAAAACCCAGATTAAACTATATTTATGAATAAGTTAACGTTATCGGTAGTTCTAATTTTTATTTAAATTCAATATTTATTATTTTATTATTATTTTATAGCAACATTCTTTAAATCTATTTTTTTAATAAAATTAAAATTTAGCTATCAATTATTTTTATATAAACCTACATGTACAAAAACCGACTAATTACAATCCAACTATTACACTTATATAATAATAATAATAATAATAATAAAATTTTATTATATTTGAAACTCTTTTTAATGGTACTCAGTAATACAAAATTACCAATTTTTTGTACTAACATATTTTTATTATTTATAATTTATAATTTTATCCTATGATTCTATCTATGTTTAAATTTTAAACGGATTCATTCCCCTGTTCAAGCAAACAAAATACTCGAGTTTGATATTATCTTAACCCATTTTTTCAATCCGATACCAATAATAAGTGAACCCCTTAACAAAATCATATAGATTTACCCTACAGATATAGATTAATTAGAATTTAATAATCATACTAATTTACACTATTTATTTACTTAAATAATTGTAAATTTAATATAAATTATTTAAGCTTATATTATGAGATTATATATGTTATACCATCTAAATTTTATTATTTATTATTTTTAAATTATTTAATCATATTAATTAATTTAATATTTTTAATTACTTACACTTTTATGTATATATATATTTTTTCAATAGAAAAAATATAAATACACTAATTTATACTATTTATTAATAGACAAAACTTTTTTAATTAGATGTAGTAGTCCCAAATTTAATATAAAATTTAATTATTTTTGAACTTTGCCAATTTATTTTAAATGATGTGTAAATTACAATTAACATATACAATTTTACTAATCATTATAAAATTGATCGTAATATATATGATCAATATTAACCATACACGTATTATAACTGATGTTTTAAGATATCAAAAAATAATTTGTATTGAAACCCTTTAGATTTTGATGATCACACTGTTAGCAAGCTGAAAGCTTGTATATGATATAAAATAGCAAGCTGTTATACATGTACTAACTTGATTTTGCAGGTAATAGCTTACTGATATGGTTATCAGTACAATATATATTTAAGTACATTGTTAGCAAGCTGAAAGTAGGAAAACAAAGTGTTTCAGCAAGCTGACAGCATGGTAACAGGTTGTATCAGCAAGCTGGCACTGGAACGCAGAAACTGTTTGGATAAGCAAGGAAGTCCGAATTTCATGGAGAAGTTATAGGATCTTTACTTGTACGAGTCTATCTAATATATATATGGTTATATATTATATTAGAGCTCAGTTTTAATTAATTCAAACATATTTTAATATATAAATTATCTTTCCTACTTAATAGGAGTTGAAGTTTGACTAAAACTTATCTTCTAAAAACCAACTCTTATCTATACTATATTGAGGCTGATTTCAAACGATTCTATCATCTTATTTATCCTCAATATACGTACTTTTAAATATATATACGTACCTTATCTTAACTAATTCAAACGTTGTAATTTCAACGTTAGTTTTGGTTTGATAAAATCGAATATATATATACAAGTGTGTATAGTTTTTCTCGAACAAAAAAAAAAGTGAAGCTAAACTGATTTGAAACATATATACACACTTCTTCTCAAACTTAAAACGTTCTTAGCAAATATCTTTGAGCTCTAGTATTATATATACTTATATATATACGTTAGAGAGCTTATAGTTTGAATTGTATCTTTATTCAATTGTATTGTTCAAGGTGTAATTGGTTGTGGCTGGATATTGAGCTTGTGAAACAGGGTTTGGGAACTAGAGAGCTAGAGAAGGCTGTACTAGGGTAGTATAGTGCTTAAAGAGCTAGAGAGTTCGATAGAACAGGGTTTCAGCAAGCTAGTATCAGTTGCAAGGGAATATGGGAGGAATATTATTGTAATCTTGTAATCGTGGTTGGTTTTGATTAATAATATTCTCTCTTACCAGTTGGTAGGGGACCAGGACGTAGACCATAGGAGATTAGGGGTCGAACCTGGCTAAAAGATCTGGTGTTATTTACTTTTTCTGTACTGCATTGCATATAGCAGCTAGCTGACAGTGTCTGTTAATCAATCTTAGCTAGCTGACAGGCTTAATAACTCGGTAAAATTAAAATTGGTCTTTGTTAGCCATAACACCTATTCACCCCCCCTCTAGGTGTGCATTTTCATTTGGTATCAGAGCAGGCTATACTAATATCTTCTGTAACAGGAAAGTATAGAACAGATGGCTGACAAATATCCAATGGGAAGTTCAGGCTCGAGGGCACCTCTTCTACTTGGCACAGAAAACTACAACTGGTGGAAAGGTAGAATGAAGCAGCACCTGGCCAGAGAACCCATGGAGTGGAGAGTTACAGAAAAAGGTCCTTTCAAGTTTCTCACTACAGATGGTAAAGAAAAGGATATAGATGAACTCACTGCTGATGAGCTGATCAAGCTTGCTTACAACAACCGCGCTATCAACACTATCATGACTGGCTTATGTCCTGAAGAAAGTGACAAAGTTTCTTCATGTACTTCTGCAAATGAGATGTGGGACACTCTTGAATTGTGTCATGAAGGTTCAAAATCCTTAAAGAAGGTTAAACTCAGCAAGCTGATGAATGATTATGGTAATTTCAAGCTCAATGAAGGTGAATCTATTAAGGATGCTCAAGCAAGGTTCCAAGTCACTATGAATGGTCTCACTTTACTTGGCAAGAAAATTCCACAAGAAGAGATCAACATGAAAATCATTAGTGCTGTTCCATGGATCTATGAACCTAAGGTCACTGCCTTAGAATCTTCTCCAACAATTGATACAATGGACACTCTAAGTGTTTTTGCTGAATTGGAGCAGTTTGAAGGCAAGATAAATGCTAGCCATGCAAATTCTACTTCTGATCTCACATCAAAGATGAAGAATTTGGCACTTCATGGTGATGACAGCAAGCTGAAATCTGATGATGAATCAGATGAGGAAATAGCACTCATGTCCAGAAAAATCAGAAAGATGATTGAACAGAAAAACAAGATGAAAAGAGATAGAAGGAGTTCAGATTTCTCTAAAACCAAAAAGTTCTCCAAAGATTCCAAAGGAGATTCAACATGTTTTGAATGTGGCAAAACTGGCCATTTCAAGAAGGACTGTTACAAGCTAAAAGGAAAACAGCAAGCTGGATACAAAGACAAGAAGAAATTTAAAGCTTTGCTAACCTGGAGTGATGATGAAGAAGACATCTCACCAAGTGACAGTGACAACAATGATGATATGGTCAACCTTGCACTAGTTGGAATGGATGATGATATTGTTCGAGGCTTAACTGAGGAGATCATTGTTGAAAGTGATTCTGAGGATGATACGAGTGAGGTAAATTCATTTAAATTTGACATTTCTTCTGATAATATTATTCTAGATGAACTAACCATGCAGGATCAAGATAGTTTTCCATTAGAGGAATATAACTCAGTAAGGACAGAAAACAGCAAGCTGTCAGAGAAGAATTCATATCTTAGAC
Organism: Oenanthe sinensis; assembly: GCA_028671895.1. Classification (NCBI taxonomy): domain Eukaryota; kingdom Viridiplantae; phylum Streptophyta; class Magnoliopsida; order Apiales; family Apiaceae; genus Oenanthe; species Oenanthe sinensis. Next base: position 42,372,409 of record CM053805.1, on the reverse strand, counting down.
AGATGGTTCAAGATTTAATGGCAAAGGTGGAATCACTAATTGAAAGCAAGGAACCTGTCCAAGCAACAAATGAAGTCAAAATCAAAGAGCTTGAATCAAAAATTGAAGATCTAGAAGGTTTCAACAAGATTCTGTTAAAAAGGAACAATGCTCTAGCTGATGAGATTTCTGATCTAAAGGCTGACATAGAGGCAAGAGATGCATGTCTTGAAACATTTAAACTCAGAGAATCTTCCAAGAAAGAATCATCTCAGCCTGATGAAACATCATCTCAGCCTGCTGAAACATCATCTCAGCCTGCTGACAGTACATCTCAGCCTGCTGCCACTTCATCAAAGCAAGCAGAAAGAATTATTTCCTTGGAAAAAGAAGTCATTAAGCTCAGAAAAGGCATGGGTACTTTTGTTCAAGGAGAAGAAGGTCTCAAATCAATGATGAAAAGCATCAAGGTACCTTTGGACAAGGAAGGAGTTGGTTTGAACTTCAACAAGAGGGCTACTGCACTAAAATATGAAGGCAGACAAGGAAAGCCATACAAATATGCTATGCCCTGGACAAGCTGCAAGAAATGTGGTGGTAAAGGTCATCTAGCTCAAAATTACATATCTCAGCGAGCTACCAGAATTTACCAGGAAGAAGCTGACAGGAAGCCAGCTTGCTGGAACAAACAGTCAGCTAGCCGAAATGGTTCTGGCAGGAAGAAAAGAACAAAGAATTCCTTTCCCAAAGTGGTTCAAATGTGGATCAAGAAATCTGAATTAAATGTTCTTTATATACTTGCTACTAACCAATCAGGACCCAAACCAATATGGGTACCAAAAGGTTAAGTGTTGTTTTTGTGTGTTTTGTAGATATGTCTTGCTGCTAAGATCAAATCGAAATCATGGATCATCGATAGTGGATGTACAAGACATATGTGTGGAGACAAAGCTCAATTTATTAATCTCAAATTTAAGAAAGGTGGAGGTGTCACAATTGGTGATAGTAAGACTCTTCCTATTCTAGGTAAAGGTAAAGTAGGTAATGACACAACTTTTATTGATAATGTTCGTTATGTTAAAGGCTTAAAATATAATTTGCTTAGTGTAAGTCAGTTGCATGATGATGGTCATTCAGTTGTTTTTGATAAAGATAAATGTGTTATTACTGTTGCTACTAACCAGATTCCTCTAGTTGCTAGAAGGGAAGGCAATGTGTATGTGTTAGACTTTGAATTGCAGGAAACAGCTTGCTGCTTAGCTGCTATTGACAATGATCCAACAATCTGGCATAGAAGATTGGGTCATGCTCACATGGACTTGCTCAACAGACTATCTAGCAAGAAGTTAGTGAGGGGTTTGCCAAAATTGAAGTATGTCAAGACACAAGTTTGTGATGCATGTCAATTGGGCAAACAGATTCAAAGTTCTCACAAGGCCAAAAAGGTTGTATCTACTACAAAATCCTTAGAATTATTACATCTAGATTTGTTTGGTCCAGAATGTTATAAAAGTATTGGAGGTAAACAATATGGTTTTGTTATTGTTGATGATTATACACGTTTTACTTGGGTTTTATTTCTTCGTACTAAAGATTCTGCTTTTGAAGAATTTGAGAAGCTAATTAAGGTTCTTGAGAACAAGCTGGACACAAGACTTGTAGGTATAAGAAGTGATCGAGGTGGTGAATTCAAGAAAGATTTTGTCACTTACTGTGAAGCAAGGGGCATCACTCATGAATTCTCTGCACCTAGAACTCCACAACAGAATGGAGTAGTGGAAAGAAAGAACAGGTCTTTGGAGGAAACTGCTAGAACTTTATTGCAGGAAAGCAAGCTGCCAAGGAGCTTTTGGGCAGAAGCAGTGAACACAGCCTGCTATGTTCTTAACAGAGTGGTGATCAGACCTATTCTTGAGAAAACTCCCTATGAGCTGTTGAGGAACAAAAGGCCTAACATCAGTTACTTTAAAGTGTTTGGTTCAAAGTGTTTTGTCCTCAAGAAAATCGACAGGGATGGTAAATTCGATGCTAAATCTTATGAGGCAATATTTCTTGGTTATTCTTTAACTAGTAGAGCATATAGAGTCTTTAATTTAAAGAAACGCATTGTTGAGGAGTCTATTGATGTTATATTTCATGAACCTAACAATGATCTGTCAAGAGATGAGGAAGATGATGCAGGTGATGAAGCTGGAAACAATAAAGCTACTGCAACGTCAGGTAGTCAGCAAGCTGATAAGACAAAGGAGCAAGCTGCTACAACATCTACTGCTCAACAGTCAGACAGTCAGCAAGCTGGAATAGCCAATCAGCCAGCTGACACTGCAATCTCAGTAGATGATACTATTGAACAGTTGTCTAAACTCAATCTAAGAGGGTCACAAACTCCTATAGCAAGGACTACAACTTCGGTTAGAACTGTTCATGAAGAGATATCCCAACATTCTCTCCCCAAAGCTACAAGAACTGTGAAGAATCATCCACCAACACAAATTATTGGTGATGCTTCTGAGGGTGTCAAGACAAGAAGAGGGAAAGCAAACTTCTGTGCTTTTGCAGCTTTCCTAGCTCAAGAGGAACCCAAAAATGTTCAAGAGGCTTTAGAAGATGAAAATTGGATCATGGCAATGCAAGAGGAGCTGAATCAATTCAAAAGATGTGATGTGTGGGAACTTGTGGAAAAGCCTAAAGATGTTTCAGTCATTGGTACTAAATGGGTCTTCAAGAACAAAGCTGATGAATTTGGTACAGTTACAAGGAACAAGGCACGGCTAGTTGCACAAGGCTACAATCAACAAGAAGGAATTGATTTTGATCAAACTTATGCACCTGTTGCAAGGCTGGAGTCTATAAGAATGCTACTTTCATTTGCATGTTACAAGAAATTCAAGCTTCATCAAATGGATGTCAAAAGTGCATTTCTTAATGGCTATCTCAAAGAAGAAGTTTATGTCAAGCAACCTCCGGGCTTCGAGCATGAAAAGTTTCCAAATCATGTCTACAAACTAAAGAAGGCATTGTATGGACTAAGGCAAGCTCCTAGGTCTTGGTATGAACGATTAAGTGAATTTCTACTTAAAAATGGCTTTATTCGAGGTAAAATTGATCCAACCTTATTTCTTAAATTTGATGGTAAGGATATTCTTGTTGTTCAAATTTATGTGGATGATATTGTTTTTGGATCAACTAATGATGCCATGTGTGAGTGGTTTTCAAAGTGTATGCACAGTGAGTTTGACATGAGCATGATGGGTGAACTCAATTATTTTTTGGGTCTTCAAGTCAAACAAACAAAAGATGGAATCTTTGTGCATCAATCCAAATACATCAAGAATCTACTCAAGAGATTTGGATTTGAAACTGTCAAGGCAAAATCAACACCAATGAGTCAAGCTATCAAGCTGACAACAGATGAAAAAGGTGTAGATGTTGATATTCGTAAGTATAGAGGTATGATTGGTAGTTTACTGTATCTTACTGCTTCTAGACCTGATATTATGTATGCAGTTTGTGTATGTGCTAGATTTCAATGCAAGCCTAAAGAGTCTCATTATAATGCTGTTAAGAGAATCTTTAAGTATTTAAGTGGTACTATCAATTTGGCTTTATTTTATCCTATCACAAATGCATTTGATCTTGTTGGGTATAGTGATGCAGATTATGCAGGTTGTCACACTGATCGAAAGAGTACAAGTGGTGTTTGTGCATTTTTAGGCCAGAGTTTGGTCACTTGGCAATGCAAGAAACAGAACTCTGTTGCTTTATCAACAGCTGAGGGGGAGTATTTGGCAGCTGGCAGCTGTTGCTCTCAAATGTTGTGGATGATACAAACACTAAGGGATTTTGGAATCAAATGTGGAAGGATTCCAATATATTGTGACAATACAAGCGCTATTAACATTTCAGAAAATCCTGTCAATCACTCAAGAACAAAACATATTGATGTGAGACATCATTTCTTGAGAGACAATGTGGCAAAAGGGAAGATCAAGCTGATTTTTGTGCCCACAGAGTATCAGCTAGCTGACATCTTTACAAAGCCACTGGCAGAAGAGCGATTTTCTATTATTAGAAGGGAACTTGGCATGTGTAACATCTAGTCAGCAAGCTGACACCAGGTTTTTCTAAATCTCAGCTTACTGATTGAATAAGTACATATATAATTTTATTGTCAATCATTTTTAATTGTTATGTGTTCCATGGTAAGTTTGGCAGATTCCACTATCTTGTTATCTGTGTATGACTATTCGGTTTTCTAGGCTAAGTAATTAGTGTAACTTTCAAATTTTAAACTAATTGCTATTTCATGATATATAATGATTATCTGTTAACATGATTAATTATCTGTTTAATCATTGTGGAGTTTTTTTTATAAAATGTTTAGTATTTTAAAGGGTGGGATAATTTCTAGTATTTCTCCGAAAAATACTCCTTTTAAATCAATTAAAATAGGATTAGTTGAGCTTATTCACTCAAGACTCTTTGGCTCCCTATATTATCGGCCAAATCTGCGGATACGAGCTCTAGGGTTTCTTTTTAACAAATACACTATATCTCTTGCTTTATCAATCTCAATCGTCAAAGTCATGCGGCAGACAAGGAAAATGAAGGCATCTGCAAGTGTTAAAGAGAACAAATTGAAGCGCAAGCTTATCGATGAGGATGATGATTTTATTGAACCACTGAACATTGATAGTGGAGATGATGTGTCCGAAGTTAATCGATCAGATCGTGAGGGTTCAGAATCGAAGAAAGTTAAGCGAAGTTTGCAGTTCGTCTCGGCTGATTTGGAAGCAAGGTCATTGTCTCTTGATTTGCTCAATCGTAAAGTTATTTTCGGCCGCCCTATTGCTGGTAAGGTTTTCTTTACTTGTGGCGCAGTAAAGTATTTCACTGATTTAGGTTTTGAGTCGTTTTTGGTTGACATGCCTAAGGATTGTTATGTGGATTATGTTCAAGAGTTTTATGCAAATTTGGTGCCTGATCAGTTTGGTAACTTTATATCTATGGTTAGAGACACCAAAATTACTCTGAACAATGCTGTTTTGAACTCTGTCTTGAGGATTGAAAACCCATCTAAAATATCTGTGTTCACTAAAAAGGGTCCTGTGTTATTGGATGATTTTAGCCCTTTAGTTCAACTGAATACAGTTAGGGGTTTGCATGGTATTTTGGAGTTCAATTGCCCTACTACATCGAATGTTACTCCAATGGCTCATGTTCTGTTTAAGATTTGTTTGGCAAATATCTGTCCTAGGGTTGGAAGTAGGTCAAATTTTAACTGTCAAGATGTGTGTGTTGTTGGTATGTTACTAGCTGGTAAGAAGTTTGATTTAGCTGATTTGATTTTGAAGAACATGTTGGCTGTTTTTGAGGGAAACCAGAGTACAGGGTTACCATATGGTTGTTTATTGACTAGAATTTTTGATTGGTATGGTGTCAAACTGAGGGATGTTGACAAATCTGTGGCTAAGGAGTTCTTGGACAACAAAAGCTTAGCTCAGTCTCATCTCAAAGTGGACAAGGATGGGAGTTTGGTACAAGTTGAAGTTCAAACTCCAAGTACCGCTGTTGGTGAACAATCTACTGGATATTTTGAGAAAAAGTTTGAAGTTCTTGCTAAAGAGTTGAAAAATGATAATGCCACTATGACTCTTGACATTGCTCACTTGGCTTCAAAAATTGAAAGTTTAACTGATGAGGTTAAGTCTTTTAGAGAAGTTGTGGTAAGTAAGTTGTTGACAGCTTATAAAAAGGAGCTCAAAATATCAGATGATGACAATGCTACAGAGTGTAACTTGGCTGGTCTGGCAAATGCTGCAGTAAGTAGTGCTGAGAAAAGTGGAAAAGCTGGTGGATTAACTACTCCAGATGACAAAGTGCTAGAGACAGATGCTGAAGATGACAAGTTTGCAGATCCAGAGGATGCTGTGAGCCCAGAATATTCTTGAATATTCCTTTTTAATGATTAAGGGGGAGTATTTTAGGAGAATTAGGCTGGGTTGGGGTCAGTAGTTTTTAAGTTTTAATTTCAAGCATGATAGACTTGTTAATTTTTGCTGGTATTTGTGGTACTTGAATATTTGCTGGTTTTTGGTACTTGGTTATTTTGGATAATTTTCGCTGGTTGCATGCTAGTATGCATGTATTAGCATGATATGCTATGGATTTGGTTTTAAATCTTATCTGTTAAATGCCTAGTGTATTTTATTTGCAATTTTATATCTGTGTTTACAAGATTGCAGGTATTTAGGGGGATTAATTATTCTCCTAAATTATTTTGGTGTTAATCATCAAAAAGGGGGAGATTGAAACCCTTTAGATTTTGATGATCACACTGTTAGCAAGCTGAAAGCTTGTATATGATATAAAATAGCAAGCTGTTATACATGTACTAACTTGATTTGCAGGTAATAGCTTACTGATATGGTTATCAGTACAATATATATTTAAGTACATTGTTAGCAAGTTGAAAGTAGGAAAACAAAGTGTTTCAGCAAGCTGACAGCATGGTAACAGGTTGTATCAGCAAGCTGGCACTGGAACGCAGAAACTGTTTGGATAAGCAAGGAAGTCCGAATTTCATGGAGAAGTTATAGGATCTTTACTTGTACGAGTCTATCTAATATATATATGGTTATATATTATATTAGAGCTCAGTTTTAATTAATTCAAACATATTTTAATATATAAATTATCTTTCCTACTTAATAGGAGTTGAAGTTTGACTAAAACTTATCTTCTAAAAACCAACTCTTATCTATACTATATTGAGGCTGATTTCAAACGATTCTATCATCTTATTTATCCTCAATATACGTACTTTTAAATATATATACGTACCTTATCTTAACTAATTCAAACGTTGTAATTTCAACGTTAGTTTTGGTTTGATAAAATCGAATATATATATACAAGTGTGTATAGTTTTTCTCGAACAAAAAAAAAAGTGAAGCTAAACTGATTTGAAACATATATACACACTTCTTCTCAAACTTAAAACGTTCTTAGCAAATATCTTTGAGCTCTAGTATTATATATACTTATATATATACGTTAGAGAGCTTATAGTTTGAATTGTATCTTTATTCAATTGTATTGTTCAAGGTGTAATTGGTTGTGGCTGGATATTGAGCTTGTGAAACAGGGTTTGGGAACTAGAGAGCTAGAGAAGGCTGTACTAGGGTAGTATAGTGCTTAGAGAGCTAGAGAGTTCGATAGAACAGGGTTTCAGCAAGCTAGTATCAGTTGCAAGGGAATATGGGAGGAATATTATTGTAATCTTGTAATCGTGGTTGGTTTTGATTAATAATATTCTCTCTTACCAGTTGGTAGGGGACCAGGACGTAGACCATAGGAGATTAGGGGTCGAACCTGGCTAAAAGATCTGGTGTTATTTACTTTTTCTGTACTGCATTGCATATAGCAGCTAGCTGACAGTGTCTGTTAATCAATCTTAGCTAGCTGACAGGCTTAATAACTCGGTAAAATTAAAATTGGTCTTTGTTAGCCATAACACCTATTCACCCCCCTCTAGGTGTGCATTTTCATGTATATCTATATATCTGTCTAATATATTAACATGTTTGTTTCAGTCATTTAAATTTATCTTTTATATATTAACTGTGTGGGTTCATTACGTTACTACTATGTTAAAAATATAAATAAGTAACTAATATATATTTTATTTATTTATTAAAATAATAAAATATAATAGAAATTTATTTTTATTGAACAATTTTAACAAAACCCGTGCTTCACACGGGTCATGTGCTAGTTTATTATTTAAAAACTGCAAACAATTAATTAATTTCGAATTTTATTTAAACTAAATAAAATACCAAACCTAGTTATGCAAACCTTGACCACATTCCTATACAGTAAATTTATGTTTTATTTTGTCCCCGAAAGGTCTATTTTGGCGTCTGACAAACGAAGAGGGACATCTATAAATTGTCCTTCTGGCTTCTCTGCTTTGTGTCAGAGAATTTATGCTGCTTGATTCAAGGAGAATTGGGTGCGGCGGCGTATTGTTAACACCCCATCACGTAACTCTAAAACCCCTTTTGTGCCCTTTTCATTTTAATTCATAAGGTAACATATTACTTTTCCCACACGCCTTTCTTTTTTTCTTTAGTTATCCTGTAATTTTATATAACAAATTGATTTATTAATTGCCCTTTCAATATTGATATATGATAGTGCTAGCAACTCCACAGACAACCTCATTTTACTTCTGTAAAAACTTCTGCTGTTCAAATGTCTTCTACCGTCAGGTACTTTCAAGAATTCTTCAAAGTTGAAAGTTGTTGAATGCATTGAAAATTATATATGATACTTGTTTCATATCTGGTGATCATTGTTTTGTTCATGTACTAAATAATTTAGCTGTATTTATTTACTTGTCGAAAATCTGGTTTCTTATATTGACTAGTAATACTGTATCACAGCGATGGTCCATCAGCATTAGCTGAAATTGATTGGGACAACCTTGGATTCACGTTCTTGCCTACTGATTACATGTATGTGATGAAATGTACTCGAGGGGAAAATTTTACCAAGGGCGAATTGCAACGCTATGGGAACATTGAGTTGAGCCCTTGTGCTGGAGTCCTGAATTATGGGCAAGTTAGTTCTTTAACTGTTGTTAATTATGGTGATTGCATGTTGCAAGTATAGGGCTTAGTGATATATTATTGATTTTTTATATATCTTTAGTATCAACTTTGTTATATTTCTTAAAGTCTATTCTTTCATGTATTAGTGGGTTATTAGCAATGCTTTTAGTACACAGTCATCAACCCAGGCAGATTCCGTTTCTCATTTTGGTCTTGCTTACTAGATTTATTTCATATTTTGGAGAAGTTACCTTTCTGCACCTTACAGTGCAACAAGGAGATTCTTGTTAACTGTCTGTCTGTCTCTCGCCTTTTATATAATTGTATGCTGTTCTTATGCTTGTGTTTAAAGTCTGTTATCACTGTCAAAGTCAGGGGTCTTTTACCAAAACAACCTCTTTACTCCTAGTAGTAGAGGTAGGTAGGTCTGCGAACATCTTGTTCGACCGAGACCCGGCTCTTTGAATGATATATACTATAATACTAGGTATGTTTGGTTTAGTTTTTATTTCAGTTGCACGTCTTAACAACATTAATATGATACATAGGGATTACTTGAGGGTTTAAAAGCTTACAGGACTGAAGATGGAAACATTTTACTGTTTCGTCCAGAGGAGAATGGCATGCGCCTGCATTTGGGTGCAAAGCGTATGTGCATGACTGCGCCAAGTGTTGACCAATTTGTGGAAGCTGTAAAGGACACTGTTTTAGCAAACGAAAGATGGGTAATCCAACTTTATCTCTCTGATCACCTAATTTCTGCTTGAAGAGTTGTAATTTTTTTTTTAATTTTATAAATCCTTCTTTCAGATACCTCCTCCTGGAAAAGGTTCATTATATATAAGGCCATTGCTCATGGGGAGTGGTTCTGTTCTAAGCCTTGCACCAGCTCCTGAATTCACCTTTCTGATTTATGTCTCTCCTGTTGGTAACTATTTCAAGGTATAATATTTATCCCAAGGAGTGTTTCCATTTCTTTAAAGTCTGCCCTCATAGATGAAGCTATGTACTTCTCTTATGTCTTAGATTTGTGTTTTAAAAGATACATTGATCTCAATCCTTTTTTTCCTCATCTTTTACATTATGTCAGGATGGCTTGTCTCCAATTGATTTGATCGTAGAAACTGAAACACACCGAGCAACCCCTGGTGGTACTGGATGTGTGAAAACAATAGGAAACTATGCTGCAGTAAGCCTGCTTATCATATCTTGCTGGTTTATGATATGATGTTGTGTGCCTTCTACCTATATATTGAATTAATTTTGGACTTATGTAGATGTGCTAAATGTTGAACTGCACATGCTATTCGGTGTGCTTACCTTAACTTCTCTTACTTCTAATTAATGATCATCTTAGTTTTTACTTGGCTTCTTTCTTTTCTTTTTGGCTAAATTACTTGTATTACATTTGTGGTCGATTATCTAGAGTTTTTCTGTAAGGAAGCTCTTTGGTTCAAACTATTGTATGCACAAATTTGTCTTATTTCATCTTTGTTCGTGCGGTGAATTATTTCTTGTTAATTTGTTTCTTGACATCTCACGATGTTAAAAATACTGAGACGTTGAACTTGAGGCCTCAAAAATGATAACAGAGAAAGTGAGAAACCTTAATTACTGACTCAGTCTCTGTTATTAAGAATTATAACTGAGAAAGTGAAATGTTGAACTTTTCCCAAACACGCTTAGAGTAACAAGTAACTCTTTTTAAGGTAAGCAAGCCTCTAATATCCTCACGCCTTCTGACTTCAAGACAATACCTAAATTTAAAATTTAAAAAACATGACAATTATCTGTCAAGATTTATTGCATAATTTGTTGCTGAGTATTTAATATTGTCATGATTTTGATTATGAATATAGGTTCTGAAAGCACAAAGTGCTGCAAAAGCCAAAGGCTATTCTGATGTTCTGTACCTGGATAGTATTCACAAGAAGTATCTAGAAGAGGTTTCATCTTGCAACCTTTTTATCGTAAAGGTACCTCCTTTTTTTGCTAATTATAAAGGTACAATCTTTTCGAATTTTGTGAAAGAATTTTCAAACTAAAGCACTAAATTTTCGTGTTGTGTACAAATTTTCTGGGTCACATGGCACTTGTGCTTGCAGTTAACAGTTGACATTCTTAATTATATGGAACTGAGTAATATCCATGTAAAAGGCTTTGACATAAATGACTCTTGACAACTGGTACTCCTTGGTTGACTTGCAGTTTAATTATATGTATTGATAAATAAGGACCTAGTCCAAGCCCGGCATAAACACAGAGGTTTTACACAATATATATACTCACCAGAGAATGGCATAATTCATGGTTTAAGGAAACGATGTTAACAGATTTCAAACCAAACAATTTAGCAACAAATGTTCATATGAAACTAAGTAAACTAAGTTTAAACAAAGGAGGATAGCAAGAGTCCTCTGCATTAATTCTTCCTATTGGATTGCAACCTGCTTGCTGGGCCATACTCTAGATCTCCAACTTGTCACCCTTAGGATCATCATGTATTTATAGTCAAGATCCATGATTTTTCTCCCAAGATATTTAAGTTGTGAGTTTGTTACTGAAGTAGCTGCTTAGTATCTAGAAATTTGTTTCAGACCCTCCACTAGAGAACATAAGATTTATCTCTTGTAAGTGCTTTCTTGATTTAGGAATCCTGAATCCATTACTTATTACCATGAGATATTAACTACCTAGGAGTCTTCTCCGCTATTATGGTTTGTGAGATATCTGATTGCACTTTAGGGCGAGGCTTCCTGACATAGTCATCACCAATTGACATTTAAAGACCTTTTTGATAATTACACCGACTTTAAAGGCATCAAAGAAGATCTATTTCATATATTATAGCATTTGACAAAAATGTTACAGTTTTCAGTCAACTGAATTTGGATTGCAAAATTTTTATATTAACATTCTATATTTGAGAAGAAACTTCAACTTTTACTTTATACAAAAAAAATTATTGCGACAATGGCAATTCAAAGTTTTTATTTGTGTGTTTACTGTTTTGCAACATTTGGCATATGGCTAACTTACAGATATATAGAAATTCTTCTGCATGAACCTTGTTACCATCATGACAATGTATTTCTTTCCTTCTCTTACATCATGTGGCTGAATATATATGAAGCGATTTATTGATAGATTTAATACTTATTTTTTCACTCTGCTCTTTCTAGGGTAATTGTATATCAACTCCTGCAACCGAAGGAACAATACTTCCTGGAATTACAAGGAAAAGTATTATTGATGTTGCTCGTAGCCTAAAATTTCAGGTATTCACTCTGTTGTGAGCATACCTTTATTTTACCTTTACAGCATCTCCTCAGCAGGCCGTTATAAGGTGTAATAGTGTAATAAAATTTGAGCGTGTCTATAAGCTGTAAACATCAGTTCCAATGAATGGTAGAAGTCACATGCATGTCCTTATCCCTTTATTCTTCATCATATGATGATTTTGGTAAGCATATCTACCAGTTAGTAGCCCTCGTGTACATGTCACAGTTGATGTATGCTGATTGATATATTATTTATGTAGGTTGAGGAGCAAAGGTTAACTGTGGATGAGTTGCTTGATGCTGATGAAGTTTTTGTTACTGGAACAGCTGTTGTTTTATCACCTGTCGGCAGCGTAACTTACTTTGATAAAAGGTAAACTTTACAGTATGCTTTTGTAATAAAGTAGTTTGTACCTTCAGAGGTTTAGATCTCTTAGCAGTATCCTGGTGGCTTGATGCTATTTGTATATTTTTAATGCACTTTTAAATCATCCAGAAACTTTGTATGCAGCGCCATAGCCTTAGGAAGCGACAATTTCTGGGTCAGTTTGTTTAATAAGTTGTAAGAGGCAGTTTTAATAATCAGTATTAGCTACTTTTGTATTTTTAGGTGTTCATAAAACTGAATGAACTGGAATTTTGTAAATTCTTAAGCTTGAAGGGAGGAGGAAAGCAAATTCTTTATGTAGTTTTGAGTCGATCAAGCAAATATAGAGGGAAAAAATGAGATTCTGACCAATTAGGGGTAACTTTTACTCTTGACAAAAAGTAATCATTTGTATCAATATGGTGACACTTCTCTTAGCTCATACAGTAGCCTAGTTAGTTGATCATGCGCTGAAAAATTATCTTTTCCCTATTCGGATTTGAGTATGAAGGGTCCACCAACTAAAATTATCCTAATATTTGAAGTTCCTATGTTTTGTTTTTCATGGGCATCGTCACGCGGCTTAACCCCGTCTCCGGCCCTAAACAAAATTGCGCACTGTACAGTGTTTTTTGTTGGAAACAATACTTGCCTTATTATTGGTCCTTTTAACTTTTATTTGGATGATTGTGCACGAGCAAGCAACATTATTTCGAGTTGGCCATATCACATATGATGTAACTGAACCCGATTACTAGGAAAAAGTGAAGAAGACATAACACTCAACTTCAATAATATTAGTAAATAGCAGAAAATTGGATTGAACAGTAAATGTAAATACAGTTTTTAAATGGAGGAGCTTTACTTCCAGAGAAATTTCAGTAAACAAAAATACTTGTCAAGTAATCATCTGTATTTATATTCTGCAGGATATCTTACGGAAGCTCTGGGGTAGGCATCGTGACACAACAACTCTATACTGCACTAACCAGACTACAAATGGGCCTTGCAGAGGACGGTATGAATTGGATTGTCAAGCTTAAGTAGTATCTTATATAACTGAATCATGTAATAAACTCTCCTTTCTATTAGATATTGTGCCGAGTCCTTGGGTGTTCAGTCATATGAAACTTTACTATGTGATGTTTTCACAGTTATAATGTTGCTTATTAACGTGTTGATTAATGCTGGAGATTGGTTTTTTGAATTTTGTTTCTTTGAAAAAGTTTTAGATGTGGCTGACTTGATATTTTCACATGGAAATAGGGATTTAGAAAGTTTTAGTCAGGAGTGAGTATATTGAGCACTCAGAATTTACATGTACAAGTGAATTACAGAAATTCATGGAGTGTCCCTCACCAATCATGTTTCCTTTGTCTGCGCTAAATTTGTCAATTGTTTACCCACTCTTAATTCTCACCTAAAAAGCCAAGAGGGATTATAATTAACTACAGATTTATCATAATACGTGTACGTAATACTACTTGCATCAACCAACTTAGTCGTATGGAAGTTTGAAATCACGCCTGTTTTGACTTATGTAGAATCAAGTTTGAAAGCTTGACATGCATTCATTTTGTTTGCTGAAAACTTCAAACAGAGTATTATACTCCCTCTGCACAAGACAAAAGAGCTACATATGTACTGTATTTGGCTTATTCAAAAGTTACGTAGGGATTCTTTTCTTTTCAACCAACTCCAAATTACTAGTCTATGCAGGCATTACATTTTAGTCAAACACTACAATACATGATGCAGCCAATGACAACAATCATCATCATTTTGGATATAATTAATGAAATAAAATCACTCGTAATAGTTGGTCGAAATTGAAAGAGAAAATTACAAGAAATTATTAAGTTGGAGAACACATGAGTTTACTGATTGAGATCGAGCTAGCTAATCTCTGGGATAAATAAACATAGAACTGAGCTATCGAAGCAGCAGTAGCACGGAAGAATTGGACAACAAACTTCCAGAAATTGTTTACAAGTAGAGTGGAATTGAAGAAGAAAGTCGCCTTGGTTGACCTACATACTGTATATGCATCATATAATTGTGTGTCAATAATGCATGCCTAGCTTTCTACTTGTCAATTGTCTTCTCTTCAAACTTCTTCTAAAGTAGAGTATTAAACTAATTATACTAATATTTAATCCAATTCTGCTTCGCTTTTTCATACTTTCCACGACCTATTGCTCCAAACAAACCAATCCACTTCAATTTTTTCACTGTTTTAATATAAGATATCAAGAATATAATATTAGTATTATTAATGCATCCGTATGAAACCGTTGTATGTATGACATACAGTATGAACATTGTATATACCTCAAGTTTTAGTTGCTCTTTATACACGAATATTATACATTACGGAGTGCGGCTGAGCATCATGCCAAGATTATCTTTGAAAAAATGCCATCCTTTTGGGTCTGTTTTAATATATAAATTAGGAAGAAAATGTGACATAAAAAAATAGTCAGACAAGTTTATCAAAACCACCAGACTCTATTACCATTTACCACAATAATATCATTAATTTGACCAATTTACTAATATCACAAACATAAACACGTCCTACATATTATAATAAAAAGGAGCTCAAATCTTTAATTTTCTATACGAAAAATTGTTGGTGCTGTTACGTTTATAAGAAAGCTGGAGTTCCAAACACCGTGATGGCCGAACTGATACCAAGTACACACTTAATCATTTGCGAAATATGATACTTTGTAAATTCGATTTTGACCCCTAGGCCCTAGGATAATATTTAGTGTGTTGATATTAAGTGAGATTCATTCCTGAAAATGATTGTCATCATGTGGGACTATGGTTTTTCTCAATTTACTGTTCCGTCCAAGCTAGCTAGGACCTTTTCATGCCCATCAGTGAAATAAAGGCAAAGGAGTACCCAACTTTACAAAGACGAGTGCAATTTATGCAAGCCTTGACAGTAAAGTTTGGTGAGCTGTGGGTAGGCTCTCGAACAACGAAAATTTAAGACGCTTTCAAAAGTAGGTCCACATATTGGCGACTCTTCTAAAATAGTAAAATATCTTGCGGAACTGCTCAGGGTAATTGGTTGAATCTGAAGATTAATATATATGAAACTATAATTATAAATAAATTTATTTTAATTTAATTGTGTATGAAAAAAGTTAAATATATAATTCCAACATTAATGCAAATTTGATGTCAATTATTTTTTTGTAAAACTGTAAATATAACTTTGACAATATTTTAATATCAAATTAATATTTCATAACATAACAAAAATATGTGAAAATAGTAATTCTCACCAGATTTCAGGTGGTTCCTGGTCTGAATCAAAAGTAATAAGTAATTCTCTTAAAGTTTTAAGATTCCAAGCAATTCTCTTCGAGTTTTAATAAATATCTTCATAAATTTGATGAGTTAATCGCAGCAAAAACAAAATGGGCAACATACACGCTGCAGATAGTAGAGAAAAAAGAAAACTAAAAGTAAATTGAGCAGCCGAAAATTCTCCAAAGGCGTATGAACAACAAAAGAAAATTGTGCAAGACTGACTTGGGCTCGGTAGAAAGGTCAAAAGGTGATTTAATAAGCATATATTTTACTTTTAACATATATGGGTGTTGAATTTTTCTACGTTAATCTGTTCCATAATATTATAAGGTTTACTAATCATAAAGTTGATTGACAAATAACAGAAGCCAGCTTTTTTCAACATTTGCCAGTTTTCATGGAAGGTCCACCACACTAGTAAATAGTAGAATTATTTCTTTATATTTTATAAATATTAGTATTACACTATGATCTGATAATAGGATCACAATTAGCTAGGTACCTATATATCCATGTATAAATTATTATTTTTCTAAAATTAACTTAAAACTATGGGAGAGTCGTTGGTTGATCATGGAATTAAGAGCCAGTTCCATTGATATCATAATTTACAAGAATTTTTGAAAATTAATATATATGCAGTCACTTGACCATGTATCTTTTGTTACTAACTAGCTAGTAGTACAATTCGTCGGTTGGGAAGAAGCCAAATACAAACCTAAAAGTTTGTCCACTGGGTATGTATTATGGAGAACATATATATATGGCTTGATTTTAGTTATCCTGATCATGAAACTTTATCAAATGTTACCAAGTCTACTATATATACACTTTATATTAGCATGAAAGAGATATCTTTACATAAAGCAACAAGTATATGACATGCATGAATTACCTTGTGAAAGATCCTCCACTAGAAATAAATCTGCTACCCAATACTTAATATTTTGTGAAGCTTCCTAATATTTAATTAATTTCATGGCTCACGAGAAAGTTGTTCCTCTCGTTCTTTTAGAAATTGGTACACGCACTCCACTCCTTGTTTAAGATATTACACATCTCTTTAACGGAGGAATTTGTATATATATATATAATGGGATATAAACTAAAATGCGTAGGCAAGCACGCAATTTACCAGAGCGATCAAGAAAAGAGTGGATTTACATCTTAATTATGCGTTATATATGCACTTCGTTTAACTATGGTGTACATTTCACACACACACGTGCACATAGGTTTAGTTTTGAGCTGAAAAATGAATAAAACGCATCGGTGCGTACCTTATGCATTTTCTTGCTATCTACTAATTAAGTTGAGAATTATTTTCGACTTTAACTCGATCTGCAAATTTTTCTGGACAACTGAATAACTGGTCATGGAATGCAATCAGATGTTGTACTACTTTGCTGGATATATATATATGTACATGTATATATATGTCTTGCAATTAATTAGTTACTAAACTATAATTAAACCCTAGTTGGTTCATATTTCTTGTCCATCATATGCAATTTAAGGGTTAAGAAGTACTCATCACTTATGTATGGAGTTAAAATTTCTTGTCTATCATATGCATTTAATTTAAAGGGTCAGAAATATGTCCAGCATAATCGAGCTTAATTTAACCAAATAAATGTAGACGGTGTTGATCGAACTCAATCTGATCGAGGAAACAAATTTATGTCCGATCTTAAATAAAGCAAAAAATATCATATTAACGTAGAATTAGAGGAAGTTCGGATTCCCAACAAATTCTTATCCCATCATATATCTCAATCTGTCTGTGTGTGTATATATATATAGAGAATTAAAAGTTCCATACATCAGTAGAGATTACTCATTAATTAGTTTATGAATTAGATTTAATTTAATCGACATTGTGTAAGCATATATAAAACGTTGATAACAAATGTTGTGTTCACCTACATGCAACAAAACTATTTAAATGTGCACTAATACAATCACGTTCATGACCACATTCGACCTGGCAAATATATGACAATTAATTAATATAATATCTATGCGCGGACACACGACTCTTATTTAACGAGTAACTCTCACGGAAAGGAAAAGGAAACAGAGAGAGATGAATATGATGGAGTATAATGAAGTAATAATAAAAGGAAATGTAGCTAGACAGAGATTCTAGATCAATAAGAGAGAGACAGTGAGAAACAATTGGTCTACTGTTCTGGCATTCCATTTATTCATATTATTCTATGCATAAAGTTGTTTCTTTTTTTCTATACCCACTTTTTGAAATCCGGAGGAGTTCAATATTTCAATCCCCATGTCTCTCTTTCTCTGGCCATTATAGACTCTTTCCTCCATATACATATGTTAATATATAAATACATGTATACCCTAGCTTACTAGTGCTACTTCAAATTAATTCATCATTACAAACAAGCCTCGAGAATCGATAAAACAAAACAAAAAAAAACTGTACAAGAAGAAGAAAAAATGGGGAGAGCTCCTTGTTGTGACAAGGCTAATGTAAAGAGAGGACCATGGTCATCTGATGAAGATGCTATACTCAAGTCTTACATCCAAGACAATGGCATAGGAGGAAACTGGATCGCCCTACCACAGAAAATAGGTACGTATATATCTATTAATTACATCTAATTCTCGGTAATTGTTTATATATGTGTTCTTAGATCTTATTTAATCGACAAGTAATTATTTAGATTTTTCTGTTTGATTGATCACTAATAATTAATTATTTATTAATGCTCCGATTAAAGGACTCAAGAGATGCGGGAAGAGTTGTAGGCTTAGATGGTTGAATTATCTCCGCCCAAACATCAAGCATGGAGGGTTTTCAAATGAAGAAGATGATATTATTTGTGCACTTTATATGGCTATTGGGAGCAGGTATCCTTATTACTTAACCATTACTTCAACAAGCTCGATCTTATTTCTTGATCCCATTCGAATTGGCTATCAATACTCCATGTTATATATAACACGTACAGTAAAGTTATGATATTCATTACTATAAAATCACTATAGTACTAAATGCATGAATTGAGCTGATAGGCCGTTTCTTGTTCCAATTGGACTAGGTGGTCTATTATAGCTGCACAATTACCCGGGCGAACTGATAATGATATAAAGAACTACTGGAACACAAAGCTGAAGAAAAAACTGCTTAGCAAACAACGTAGACAAGTACAAGAAGCTGCTCAACGATCTAACACTACTACTTATGCCAACAATATAATGATCAAGAGTGAAAATTACCTGATCCCCGAACACACCACTCATCAATACTCCTACTGGCCACAGCAACAGCTGCCAATGGATCCCCAAGTACCGACGACTGATCAACTACAAAGCAATCTCATGAATACTACCACTTCAGGTCTTCGAATTCATGATACTATACCGACTAATCCTTTTGGAGAGCAATTGTATGACGATTCTGATTACACGAATATTACATCTCATGTCAATAATTACATGACTTGCTTTCAGTCACCAAACCTTGATGATTTTCAAGCTGTTAACAATTTATTTACCAATGAGAATCACGAAACAAGTGTGTATGATCCTATCGTGAATACGTTGCCTTATGGAGTGGACAAAGGTAATGGTACAACTACTTCTGCAGAAAGTACAATCAGTTGGGGAGGAGAAATGAACACCTTTGTATGCTCCCCAGTAGGTTCCATAATCAGTTACGATGTTGATTATGCTCCACGAGGGATGTGTGCATATGATGAAGATCAGCAGCCGTATCTTGGATTTCACTATTAACTATATATATATATATATATATATATATTTAGCATTCGGCATTTTGAATTTTGAGTAGATGACATATTTGTGTATACAATATTGTTTTTCGTTTCTGATAAGTAGGAACTTTAATCTATTGTTATTACTGCCCAATCAATTTTATTGAACTGGGATATTTGTTTCTTTTATTCTATATGTATCATTAATTGTAAGTCCAATCCCGCATTTTGTGTATGTGTTTATATATGTCGTTGCTTCATTGTGATTGATTCCGTTTTAGATTATTAGATTATTCTGCTATCACTTTTAAATTGAGGGATCTCATCTATTGGTTGATGATCAGTTAAATACAGGCACTTTAATTGGTAGCCTGAAAGTATAATACCATACTGCAACTTAAACACCAGTGACGACACTGGCCAGCATCTATGGTGATTGTTTGTTAAATTCCCCAATCACGTGAAAATCTATTAAACAATTAAATAGAAGCATAATTAAGAGACCATCGGTTATTGACAACAGTACTCTGTGGCAACAACAAGCTAAAAGCTTCTCAGCTGGTCAAAATTTAGTTTACGCACCAAAAGATTTTTCAAACAGTTGGTCTTCAGTATAACCTAACTAAATGTCAAAGTTGCTAGAGCTTTATACATTACTGATTTTGTGGACTCAAAATTAATGATTAAAGTGTTGAGTTGCTGAAGCTTACCAGCTAATTACAAGGTGCATGCTCACCTGGCCTGATTCATGCCTGGACATGCTAACTAATTATAAGGCCTTTTTATCAACAAAAAAAGAGGAAAAAAACACCATCTCTAGCTATCTGCCAAATGTGAGTGTGCAGTACTTACACACATTTGATGTTTTTGATAAAATCATGTGTCTCTATTATTAAATTAAAGCTGACGAGACTAGTATATAAATTTGAGATCTCTGTCAGTCTGATCCTAATGGAAAAGGCAAGCGCCAAGGCAGTGGTAGCAAAAATAAAAATGGAAAGATACCCTGTGGTTTTGGCAGCAACTTGCTCGGCCCTAGCATGTAGGGCATCAAAAATGGCTGTATTCTCCTATTCTTTTCCTTCATATTTCTAATGCAAAATTAACATACAGAACCATGACATCTGAAACCAGCACTAAAGATGCATCACTAGATGTTTTCAGTCTATCTCGTGCCACTATTTCAGATTAAAATACACAAACTGGATCCATTTTTGTGCTGCTTTATTGGAATTTCAATTTCATGACAACTACTAAATTATGTTTCTTACTACTAATATATTAGTCGTTTGTGGAACTACAGGTGGCCACAGGATGGGCTGCTAGCTGATCCGGGCATTTGGAAATATTATACATTATTCTTTATTTACAAATTCATATATACACAAGTACATGTTGCAAACGATTAAAACATATTTTATCAAGCTGATTAAACTGAGTGATTCATTGAAACACTCCAATACAGTTGGGACAAACCCCGAACTAACAATACAATCTGATTGGAAAATAAATAAACGAGTTAAACAAATAGCCGTTTTATTTTTAAATCACTTAACATACATAATAAAATTCTTTAAATTAAAAAGGATTACAATAGCTTCCCGAACAATCCAAATTACACCAACTCTCAAGCTAGTAGCATCACAATTGACCTTCACATAAATGCCACCTGTAGCCCAATATTCAAAAATTTTAGTTACATCAACTAAAATTGGGGAAATAGATACCCCAAACTAATGAACAATCTTTTGTTGTGAAATGTGAGCTCTTGTGATATCCACCACGGTCCCAACTTCGATGTAAGAATTTCACATTTCCCAAAAAATCATATAAATCATCTCCAACAAAACCAATACCAAAACACACTAAGTACTTCAAATAAAATATACTAACACCCAAAAAGATGGGTAACCAATTAACAGTCTTGATAACAAGATACTAACAAGATCTCATCCAAAAAAGATGTTTTTATTTTTGAGCAAAATCTCGAATTTATTGGGGGGGAAACTGAAAAATAGAAGAGATGATAAAAGAGGAAAGGGGCTTAATCGGTGAAGGAGATTGTAGATATGAGAAATGGAGAATGGAAGACGCGGTTAGAACCCTAAACATGAAAATGAGGATCGACTCTCATTAAATAGAAGTAGTATTTTAGAAACATGTAATTGCAACATTGTATTTTGTATACAATCTTAAGTATTCTATCGAGTTTTTCCACCTATTATCTTATAACGTTAAATTACTTTAATTTAATTATATATACTGCATGCACATCATAAAAATATTCACAATTAAATAAAATATCAAATTTCAAAGGCGGATTGATCTCCGTGGGCTAGATATGAACTAATGGATCAATCAAATCTATCAAACGTGGAAGGGCCATTTGAATAATAATAATAATAATAATGTCAATGCAAATATAGATGACCGCACCATGTAGGTAATCCGAATTACTGTACCACTTACATTTTTGCTAAAAGCTGACCAAAGCTTTATAAGTGAGGAAGTGGCTGCATATAATTTTCCACGGTCTTAAAAATGACCGAAGTCTTCCCGTCATTTTTAACAAAAACGACCGTTTCCCGTCATTAACAGAATAAAAATAATTGGATTATTGCGATCACTTTTAACTATTTTTCTTGTAGTGTAATTAACAAGCCGGGACACAAGGAGACTCTAGTTTTAGAAGAAATGACAAATAAGACTTTAACCATCACCTTGATGTTTCGCTTTATCGTATAATGTTAGAAATTTCTTCATAATAATTTACTCAAGATCGAATTCTGGACAAAGGCATCAATTTTCGATCAGCTCATTTCGTTTGAAAACAGCTGAGGTAAATGCTCCGATAATGTTAGAATGTTCAAGGTTTTATAAATTCTTATTTAATATTTAATTTAATAAAGGTTAAACACGAGGATATTTTCCTCGTATTTTTGCACGTTCCAAATTCTGGTGTCAGATCTTCACTTCATATTAGTAGTGTTGTGCAAATTGCTTGGCACTCGACGGACAATTTTTTATATATAATCTATCTTGGTCAAGGACCAGCCCAGACCCCAGTATCTGCAATCACAAGTCCGTTATAGTATTCTCAATTTTTGTTCACTAGCTTGCGTTTGCGTTCCTTTGATTCAAAATATCTTGTTTTTAAAATGTACAATTTTTTTAAAGTGTTTTTGAACATATGAAAGAAAAAGTGTTGTGTGGGACAATATATATGTTATTTTATGAGAGGATCTAAAATTCCAAAATTTCTAAAAATTCCTCGAGCTTTACTGTTTGAATGTTTTATCACACAGTCTTGAACACTTTTGTTACTTTGGATAACCATTTTTTTATGTCTAGTTAACAGTACTAGTTTCTTCTTGTATTACAAAAGTAATATAAACTTTCCTAAATTATAATTTCTTTTTTTTTTGCTAATCTAAATTATAGGAGTAATTTCATTGTATACTGTAATTAACATAATTCTATCTATTCGTTTGTGTTTGTTTTGGACAAAGGGGTTATAGATTCTACACTACAAATTTACACGGTTAATCCCCGTCCTATGTACGTTTCGTAAATAACATGTGATAGACTCAACTAATTATAAGCATCAAAACGGTAAAGTTGATCGAATTCAAAAGATAGTATACTACAACTTCTGGACTTTTCGAGATGCCAGTCTCTCCTTTACTTTGTAAAAAAGAAAATACTATTCTCCCCCCCTCATCTCATCTCCGCTGTACTATTTTATTACATAGTTTCCCCTGCAAAGACTTTTCTACCCTTCCTTTTATGTTATAGTTGTGTGACTTTGATTACTTGTGTTGGCCCAGTGAATTCTTTTGTTTCTGCACACGCCTAGCATATGTGATCAGCTTAGTTGGACTGGGCCTCATAGTGGGCTGCATTACATAACATGAGCACGTGGCGTCGGTCGATTGCTAGTATATCTTGTTGGTTAGACTTCGGCTTATCTTAACACTGATTAACTATCCATATCTGTAGTACTCTTTTTTACATATACTCGTTGTTTAAATTTTTTGCACATATTTAAAATTTTAAAATGTATATTTATAATTGAAAACTGTTCACCAGCCACATTTTGAATATCTTTTGATATTCAATCAACTCATCTCCTACCGTTAAAAAATAAATCAAAATTAAAAAAAATGCTCGTACATTCTATTATAGAGCGTACGTACGCTCTATTACAGAGCGTATGAACATATTTTTTTAATTCTCATTTTATCCTTTTAAAAATACGCTCTATTATATGTCTCCCGAGAATACACACTCTTATTTCCCAGAAACACATTTGTTCTTTTATCATGCCATTTTTTAGAAATTTCTATGAGCTCTCTAAAACTCATTTCAACTTTGCCAATTTTATAACCCAATATACTTTGAGCTATCTAATACCCATTTTTTTTATAAATTTTGAATTTGGAAAAAGATTTAATTTCTTGAAGATTTCAAAAATTGAGCTTGGGAGGAGAAGATTCAATTTCTTGAAGATTTCAAAAATTAAGTTTGGGAGAAAATTCGATTTCAAAGTTGAAGTTGTATTATGGTTTTAAGTTGTTTATGGTATTTTGAGGTTAGTATTTGTATTGATCTTGATTTTTGGTTGTATTTTGGAGTTGAATTAGTTATAAAAGAGCGTATGTACAGACATGTTTATGCTTTCAAGGCTTTTTTGACTTAGTTTTTTTTGTCATATATATACGCTATATAATATAGCGTACGTACGCTATATACAAGTTTTTTTAAAATGTGAGTTATATAAAAGAGCGAATGTACATACATGTTTAGACTTTCAAAACTTTTTTGACTTAATTATTTTTAGTCATGTATGTACGTTATATAATATAGCGTACATACGGTATATAATATAGCGTACATACGCTATATTATATAGCATACAAATTTTTTTAATATAATAATAACCACGTGGTCATAGTAAGGACATAAAAAGCAAAAAAAAAATTAACGGCATACGCTCTATAATGTAGCGTCTACATTATAGAGCGTAAATCTTTTTTTTTTTAAATTTTAAATCCTAGACGTTTATTTAGTTTTTTAATGGTAGAAGATGGGTTGACTTGATTAACGATAATATCCAACTGTGGTTGTACAAGGAACCCTTTTATAATTTATTTTTTTTGAAAAATGAATAATCATTTTATTGATAAATAGTATTTGATAATACATTAGAAAGTTAATAAAAGCTTATCATATAAGCAAAAGGTATGTTTAACCAATCCATGGGTCGAACGACCCATAAGAAAGAGATTTCCCCTGATGTTTCGATAATAAAAACCTTTATATCCGACAAAACGAGTCTTGTTAAAACCCCATAAGAGTAAAATCCTAAGGGAAAAAAACCTCAAAAGGGAAAAAGAGTGCCCTAAAATAATTATAAAAAATAATATGCATAGTGGCTCCTAACACAAAGACCGGAATTTCTTGAAGCTTTTTTAGCCTCCAATGCTAAAAAAACTAGTCACGTTTTGCTGATTCCGCCATTAAATCCAAGTTCTCATCTCCATCCACCTTCTCTTTACCTTTCTTTTAATCCAAGTGAGCATCAAAATCCGACTTCTATTCATCTTTTATCTACACGCAATAACACATCCAATTAAATCTGAAAAATAAAAAACAAACTAACAAAGACAAATAAGTCGATGAATGTGTAACAAAATATATAGTATAAAATTATAGCGTAAAACTTTCAATTAATAATAAAAGTCATCTAATATGACATATAATCGTCATAAACGCAACCACCAACCACAGATATGGTCAAAACGCCTTCAAAAATAGTCATGCCCCATAGGTACAAAAAGTCATCACATATGATACTAAAATCGTTAAAAAATCAGATCTGAAAAATGTGAAAACAGATAATCAAATTTGAATGAATCGAAAATAGATCTGAAGAATTAGAAGGATAAAATTTTCAGATTTGAAAAAAAGAATATATGTATTATATAATGAATTATGATTTAAACCAAAATATTGATATAGAAATAAATAGTGTAATTAAAACTAGGGTTTAAAGAAAAGAAAGATAGAATGAGAGAAGGAGAGAGAGGATGATTTTTTTTTGGAGAGATGACATTGAGGCCCCGTTTGGTATTGCTATTATAGACAGCTACAACAGTTTTTTGCTGAAAAACTGTCAGAAAGACGTTTGATAAATTATAAAAACTGTGCAGGAAGTAGCTATCAGTTCCATCATCAAACTTTCCCAAAAATATTATTTTTATATATTATATCGCAAAATATGCATAAATCAAAAAAATTACCAAACAGTCATCTGATTTTCCTGACAGTACTTTTTCCACCGGCACTTTTTCTCACAGCACAACAGATTTCAACAGCACTCCCAAACGAAGCCTTAAAACTTGATATCTCTTTTCTGATTTTTATTTTGATTTTTTAACTATGTAAAAACTTGCAAGTGAATAATTATTATTTAAAAGAATTGTTATATTATATATATATATAACTTATATTTTTATTTACAGTATAAAATTATAAAAATAAAAATTATAAATATAATCAAATTAATGACGAAGATTAAAAAATAAAGAATACATTATATAGTTAGTCGGTTGTATGTAGGGTTGAGCATGGTTCAGTTTAGGCTTTTTTGGAGGTCTAAATCAAACGAAACATAAATTTTCGGTTTTGAAAATTTAAAAATCAAACACAAATTGAATGCTATAAAAATCAATCTAAACCGAACCGATTGTTAATGGATTGGTTTGGTTCGGTTTCAGTTTAATACCAAAATATTTAAAAATATTATGTTTTCTTACTAAACTAAAATAAATAATTTTAGATGTTAATTTTATTTGTCTCTTAACAAAACACTTAGATAAAAAATAAAGATGATATTTGTATAACTCTCTAATATAAATTATTCAAGGTGTTACCATGTTTGTTGTTATAAAAAAATAACTCATTTAATTTTCAAAAAAGAAAGAAATTATTTATTAAAAAGAAAAAAAACTATTAATTATTAACTAGTAATAATAAATAAGGATGAAGATAAAAATGGAGAATGATTTTTAAACGGAGAAACAACTATAATAATGGTCAACATTTAAATTAAATTATAAAAATATTATTTATAAAATATATGTATTAATGGTTCGGTTCGGTTCAATTATTTCCGTCAGTTTAAAAGTGAAAACCAAACCCAAACAAAAAAAATTCGGTTTTCTAATTTTTAAAACCAAACTAAACCAAACCAAATCATTAAAAAAATTGAAAATTTCGGTTTGAACCGTTTGAATCGACTGGATTAAATCAGTTTCGGATAATTATGATCGACCTCAATTGTATACCTACAATGATACCGCGTCAACATAAAGTGTTCAAGTTCTACAAGTCACTTGGCGATTCAAAGATCTTCCTACATCTTTACTAAACTTTACTAGCCAGCTGCGCGCGTTCTACTCATTCGAGTGCATAAATGGAACTAATTAATTATGCAGTACAGTATATCTGAAATTATTAATTAGATTTATGTTTCTGATCATCTCAACCCAAAAGTTCAGGCACACAGTTTTGAAATCTTAATTATATAGCGCGTACACATCTCTTTTGACTTGTTTAATTATGATTAAAGCAAAATTATGAGTCTATATAGTTCTTGCGAGTCGGTTTGGAATCATGTTGTTATATATAGGGAAACGCGGCAGCGTCGGCAATAGGCATCATGGACCACCTACCTAACCGCTAAACCCGCCGAGTTTAGTAAGTAATGTAATTTTTACAATTTCACCCGACGGAAAAGTTACATCAACGTAGATAAAAATGTTATTGATAACTTGGGAAAAAATCATCAATAACATAACACGGTAACAACGTGGACAATTAGTGTTGGGCCTAGAATATAGAAGCCCTTTAGTCCTTGTATATTGAGCCTAGAAGGCGAAAGCCTTTTAGGACCTTTGTAAATACTACAACAAATATAATGCAAGCCTAGTAGGGCCAAAAAAGTCTATTTGAAGAGTAAGTTAGTTTATTCCCTATGAATAGATTCACTCTCTCAAGAGAAGGGGTTGGCAAAATTAATAAATTGTGGAGTTGTAACATTCGTTGTACTCAATAAATATTATCAATAAAAATATCTTTCGATACTTATTTGGTACCTGAATTAGTCAATTTGACTAACAAAACTAAAAAAAAGACAATTATTTTGAGATAAATGGAGTATAAAATGAATTGAAATGCCACTTCGAATCTACATGGATTGAGTGTATTCTACACGAATAAATTACTCCCTCCGTCTCAAATTAGTTCTCCACTTTGACAATTACACGTAGTTTAAGGTGCATTAATCACATAGTTATATAATTTTTTTAAAAATTTTATTTTTGTGAATAAAAATTCAAATATTAAACTTTCATTCACAAAAAGAAAATTTTAAAATAATTTATATAATTATGCGGTCAATGTACCTTAAATTACGTATAAAAGTTAAAGTGGACAAGTAATTTGGGACGGAGAGAGTAAAGTCTAATTAATGTGCCTTGATTGCAGCACTAAACGATTAAACGTTGATAATAAGGAAGAAGGATTCTGTAAATTAATGTCCCATAAAACTACCGGTCATTTGCCTCGTGGCCTTTAGACGATAGTCGAAAAACCCACTTGGTGAGTGAGTTTCTTCTAGAACTGTGATGATGATGGTCGGTGGGCGCGGTAGTAGATTCGACAAATGACTTGATACGTTTCATGGCTACGCCTAGAGTTTCTTCGGACATGTTAGCAAAGCACACACGGAACCATCCTGGTTCAATGCAATGACAAGACGATCCAGGAGAGATGTTCAATCCGACTTTGTAAACAATCTTCTTCCAAAGCTCCATCTCCGCATCAAAACTCTTAGAACTCAAGAGGTGTCTCATGTCAACCCAACAAAACAAACTAGCATTGCTCTCAAGGCAACTAATGCCTGCATTCTCAAGCCCGGAGACTAACATTTCATAACGCTTCTTAAGCCTCTTCTGATTTTCGTTAATGTAATTTTTAGTAAACTCTTTATCGGATAGCATAGACGAGAGAAGATACTGTGTTTGAGAAGAAACCAATCCAAAGCTCGACATTTTGGTAGCTGCAGCTACAACCATGTCATCATTGGAATAAATTGCTCCAACTCGAAAACCCGGAAGACCGAGATCCTTGGAAAGGCTGTACACAATGTGAACTCTATCCCAAACATCAGAATTCATCAGCTTTCTGTCCAAAAGGACCTCTGTAATACTTATGAAGCTAGGTGACCTAAAAGTCGTGCCTGAATAAATTTCATCGCTTATCAAATGAATTTCCTTGGCCTCGATAAAGTTGACTAGGAGATTAAGCTCATTTAGGCTTAATGTTGTGCCTAGTGGATTTGAAGGATTAGTGACCAGGACACCTTTGACTTTGAGATTGAGCTCATGAGCTTGCTTATATGCCTCTTCTAGCGCCGATTCCGTGATTCTGAAGCCATTCGAGCTAGTACAGTGTATGGGTACAATCTCAACTCCAGTTCTCCACTTGAGATCTCTATCAAATCTGTGAAAGATTTAGAAGAATAATAAGTTAATAAGGTCATGCTTGGAACTTAAGCAACAAATTTATATACGTAATTAAATAAATAAATAAATATATATATATATATATATATATATATATGTGGTGCATAACAGTTTTTGAACGAAACTCAAACATGCACTTTATTCTTTAAAACTTAGTTTTCGTGTCTAACTAAATTATTAGAACCTTTTCTAAATACTAACAATTACGTGTTTGTAAAATGTGCAGCAAGATGTTGTTACGTATGATATTGATTGTAATAAAAAAATAATTTTCAGAAAGAAAACATAAAGAAGAGGAGCTAGGATGGTAAATTACACATACCCAGGATAGTAAGGAGTAGGAAGGAGAAAAGCGTCCCCTGGCTCAGCAAGGCAGAACATGAGTGTCTCATTGGCTGAAGTTGCACCAGCTGTGAGGACTAAATTATCTGGATTAAATCTAACTTTATTTCCTCTTATTTCGGACATAAAATCTAACAATGCCTGCATGCAATTAAGAACAAATCATGAATTAATAATAGATTAAATCAACATTAAGCTTGGTACTGCTAAAACGCGTCTCAGTAACAATGTTCAATTAACTGCATGCGGTAGCTTAGTCATAGTGCATTGACAAAATTAATTAAAGAAAATAATGTTTACGTACATTCTTGAAAGCAGGAAGGCCATGATAGTCCTGAAATAGAGCAAGCTCCCTGAAAATGGAGTCGCCTCCATCTTTCTTTAACCCGGCTGCATCAGGATTGTTCTCGAGCCAAGACTCAAGAAGATCAAAGGAGAGCTGATTCTCAGCGAGACCCATTTGAATGATTCCATTCGGATTTCGAACCTCATCATACGGATTCTTCTCATACTCTTGCCATCCAAGAAAATAAGAAGAATCCTGTCCATGTGAATTGCAAGCAGCTTTTGTTGACAGCATCGAACTCTTCATCTGTTACAATGTTGATCCTTCTGATACAACAAAACTGAAGTGTCTTATAACAAATTTGAAACAGAAATAACAGCAAGAGAAGTCTTCTTTTTAGTAGTTGGGAAATCGTTTTGATTATAATTATGTATTGGTGGGAATAGCAGCATGTATTTATAGTCAATTTTCAAAATGCTACATCAGCATGAACATGTTTATCTGAATATACAAAATTTCTTTATTTATTGGCTTAATTATATTATTAGGCTCCGTTTACTTTGCAGGAATGTAATGGATTTTGATACAATGGAATGACTATTTCAGTCAGAATGAATATTTAGGTTATTCACTTGAACTAAGGAATGAAATCAATCATTCCCTCTCTCATTCCATTCCATCATAATTGTTCAATTTCATTCCATCAGAAACATGTGGGATAGACTCATTCCTAAGCATTACATATTTTTTATAAAAAATTTCAGGAAAACTTTTCGTGAAATTTTTTTCAGAAACTTTTTTTCGAGAAATTTTTTCAAGGTAGTTTTTTCGAGAAAATTTTTCAAAAATTTTTGTAGAGAAATTTTTTCCGGGACTTTTTTTTTGAGAAATTTTTTCCGAGAACCTTTTTCAGAAAAAAATTTCCAGGAATGTTTTTCAAAAAAAAATTTTCGAAAATTTTTTTCCGAGAATTTTATTCGAGATATTTTTTTTGAGATATTTTTTCCGGGAGGTTTTTTTCGAGAAATTTCCTGTGATAACTTTTTTTGAGAGAATTTTTTCCTAGTAGTTTTTTGAGAATTTATTTCCTAGTAGTTTTTTATAGAATTTTTTTCGGAAATTTTTTTCGAGAAAATATTTTCGAAAATTATTTCCGGAAGTTTTTTTTAAAAAAAAATTCCCGAGAACTTTTTTCGAGAAAATTTTTTCCGGGACCTTTTTTTCGAGAAAATTTTTCCAGGACCTTTTTTTCGAGAAATTTTTCCCGAGAAGTTTTTTTCGTGAAATTTTTTGTTGGAAATTTTTTCCCGGGAATTCTTTTTTGTAGAAAATTATTTTCTAGAATTTTTTCACGATAAAATTTTGTATATAATTAATGTTCATTTTCAATGAAGGTTAAAATAGATAATCAAACAATGTAATAATTCATTTCATTATATTCTGTTCTAAAAAAAATTGGTAAGTGAACGAAGGAATGGAATAATTATTCCTTTCATTTGCTATTTCATTACTTTACTCCTTTCATTCTTACTGCATTTCATTCCAGCCTCATTTCACTCATGCGAAGTGAAAGCAAGCCTAGTGCATCTACAGTAACTAATGAATACTCGCTACATCTTTTTTATATGTCTCTTTTGACGATCCTACTTGATTGTACTAAGTTTTTATTATGTTAGTTGAGAAATCTTCGTATTAACGATTTTTTTTAATTAGTGGTTAAGATTAGAAGATATTATTTGTTGTATCAAATGAATAAACTAACTCTTACACCCGTGCAACTTGCACGGACAATCTCTAAAATTTGAATTTTATTTTGTATTCTTTTTTCTTTGAATAATTTTTTATTTTATATTCTATTTGAATGTATTAAATTATTAGTGTATTATTTTTTAATATAATGAGGTATATAATGTGATGATTTATAATATATATTCAATAGTTATGTTAATTTTTAAAGAATATGTGACATTAAAATTTCATAAAATTTATCACTGATGAGTTACATAATTTTATTGAATTTAAGAGATATAATAGTAATTATACTGAA
Source organism: Oenanthe sinensis (assembly GCA_028671895.1). NCBI lineage: Eukaryota > Viridiplantae > Streptophyta > Magnoliopsida > Apiales > Apiaceae > Oenanthe > Oenanthe sinensis. The sequence goes on along the minus strand of CM053805.1, from coordinate 42,340,829 downwards.
TAAAATGTTTTCATGAAAATTAATGTTTTTGTATTATATGATACTAGCTCTTACACCCGTGTAATTTATGACTGATCTTACGTGACAGATGATGTGAAATAAAATCACTGTTTAAAAAAGTTTTGTAGTATTGTATAATAAAAATTTAATATGATAATAGTTTGTAATTTATGACTCATCTTACGTAACCGATGGCTTAAAATAAAATCACGGTTTAAAATAATATGTTGTGATATTATATATAAAGGTTCATACACCCGTGCACGACATATGATATCTTTAAAAGTTAAATTATATTTATACGTTATTTTAACATATCATTTTTTTAATTTTATAAAATATGATTTGATAATATAACCTCCTGTTTGATACCGGATAAAGCAAATCTTGGTTTTCGTTTTCCTTATGATGGGCCTGGAGCTAATAGCCCGTCGTGCGAGTCTCTCATCGGGGCCATAAATCCTTGAAAAAAAAAGGATGAATTGAAATATAGCTGCTACACCAAAAAATCTTGTGTTAGGACCTACGGGTCAAGGGACAAACTAACTTTCTGCTTGTGGATAGAAAAGAAGAATTACTCATTAATGTTCTCAAAAAAAATTATTTATTGATTATAAAATGATATATTCGTAATAATAATAATAAATTGAGATGAAGAGTCGGAGAGCATGTAGAATTATATTAGAGTTTGTATGTATCCATAGTTGTTATATATATAATAATAAAATTAATATTATAACTGTAGTAATTAATGAATCTTAAATGATTAAAATAATAAATTACATATTTAATATAAGGGTATAATAATAATTATACTGAATAAAATATTTTCACAAAACTTGATGTTATAGTATCATATAATAGGTAGATGAGTATATAATTTATCTTTCCAAAGTCCAAATCTAGTTATCTAATATGTGGACACGTTTATCCCTATCTTAATCAAGATATCATGGAGATCTTCAAAGTGCAAACTAAAAAAGAGAAAAGAAAATTTGTTACCATCCTAATACAAATTTAAATAGATATTTTTTGTAAAATTTACCCGTTTCATTAACAGGCTTAATTTTTGATCCATCTTAAACACCATTTTTATATTTGTTTCACTATTTTCACTTGTAGTAATTTTATCTCATTTATGTTGCGATCCAAAGGATATTTATGTAGTTTAGGTTGTTCACAATATAATATTTCCTCCGTCTCAAATTTACTGTTTTATTTCATTTTTTGTAGTCAAAATAATTAAATTTTGACGGTAAATTATAGATTTTATTTTATAATTTTAAAATATTGAAAATTATATATATATATATATATATATATATATATATATATATGTACACACATATACTTTGTAATGATATAGTTTATACAATTTTTAATTATATAATAAATATAATTTTCAGTCAAAATTTAATTAATTTAACAGATAAATTATAACGGAAGGTGCACGAATTAATATGGGAAACTCTGCAAGAGAGTAGTACAAGGAAAATAATATCTGTCTGAAAGAAGATGAAATGGTCCTTAGCCGACACCATATCTTGAACAAAACGGCACAAGAACTTGTAACGTCTCCCCGGACTTGGACACATGAACCTGCTTATATTTTCATGTCCCAAACTCAAATAGCTGGGTCCCGGTATCATATACGGAGTACTACTCTATTTTAGTTATATACTCATGAATTCATATATTTAATATTGTTCCGAAGGGTTTTCAAGTTGGGGACAGATGGATTATGCCCACTTAAAATCATGTAGCAGTGGCACTAGTGTATACAAGTCTCATCCGATACATCCATATACAATAGACATGCATAAGTTAACTGTTACTCTGCTAGCACGTAAAGTAAGTTTGAGTAGATTGCTAAGTATAAATGTTTTTAAAGTACTGTAAATGTCGAATATTGTAATTTGTAAATTAAAATACGTGACCCATCTGGTAATATTTTCTCCCGGAGATATGTACGTGATTCCAAATTACCGTATACTGTATTTAAGTAGAATATAGATTGATACTGCCAAATGTGTAACAAATTTTTTTCCCAATAGTTTAACATGATGTAAACGTGCATTTGCAGATTACTATTAATTTGAGACTAGATCGAACAATTAATTTGGATTAGTTCACAATGCAGTACCGGTGAATGCTTTTCTACTTTTCTAAAGATATACAAAGAAAAATTTTAAACTATATATTATGTGTGTGTGTGTGAGAGAGAGTACAGTTTCCACCACCGTAAATATTTGATAAAAATGGAGAATTGAATCTCAATGTTCGAAGTGCGTTCCATTTACGATAAGATTCGTTCTCTCTTCTGATTTTTAGAATGGCAAGCTCATCTTTGTAGGGAGTTAAAAATAATGACAATCTTTTACATGCAGACAACTTACGCTTCAGAAATTAGCATTGGTATGTATGTTATATAGTTGGCTAAACAATTTAGTTATACTCCTTTAGTTTTTCCCCCTAATTTTCACACTTATTAGATAAATATAATTTATTATATAATTTTCAAAGGAGTAATTTGAAAAAAGTATTTAAAAATAAAAATAGACAAATATTTTTACTTTAAAAGACACTATTATTGTAGAAGGGAGGGACTAGATATTTAATTCTAGACAATAAATTGATTCGGAGTGTATTAAATTATATACATAAAAATAGGTGTATTTAAGTAATTATTATGATAACGGTTTTTATATTACTTTTTTTTTGCGAAAGGTTTTTATTTACTTGTGAAGCTATGAAATGAGGAAAAGATTATTATCTGAATTTGTAGGTAAAATTACATATTTCTAAAAAGTAAGTAGTCATTGTCGCTGTGGTTGTGGCTGCTAGTTACTTGCCTTGAACAATTGTCGCCATTAGAATTAGCCACTTGACTGGGAATTTCACACCTTGGGTTAATTGAAGAGCTTATATCATAAATACTAAAATACACATGGGAAAAAAAAAGACAAAGCCAAATAAATCAAATTTAGTAAATAGCTTTTTCATATAAAAAGCTTATATCATAAATTCATACTTATTTTTTTTATGGAAAATAAAAAAGATGAAGCCAAATAGTAGTAATTAAGTTACTGTACATACTAAGAGGTTTAGTTGAAATGGCTGCGCTTTCTGATTTGGAAGCCTACTTTTTCTTTATTGCTACTCCCTTCGTCCCACGATGTCTTCTTTTATTTTTATGCGATAAAATTGTTCTAACTTTGATCGTAAATTAAAATTTATTTTTTTATATTTTTCAAAAATTAAAAAATATATTTTAAATTTTATTAAATATATTTTTAAATTATATAATTTTTAATTTTTTCTTAATTATATATTATGTGTAATATTCAATCAAAAATCTGTCAATCTAACTAATAAAAATAGAAAAAAAGACAATTATTTTAAAAAGGAGGGAGTACTATTGGAATACAAATAGACTTCATTTGCTATAAATAATTATTAATAAGTACTCCATCTAGTCATTGCACGTAATTCTAAGTCTTAATAAAATGAGTTTTACTTAATATTTTTTAATTATTCTTTTTTTGAATAAAAATATTTTTAAAATTCTTTTATTCAAAAAAAGAATTATTAAAAAATAATATGTAAAACTCTTTTCATTTAGATCTTGAATTGCGTGCAGTGTCCTATAAGAAGAATAAGAGGGAGTAACGAGTTTCGGGAGATAATTGATGGAGAAATTGATTATATTTGCACTTGGTTGCTGGTGTAACTAGCTTGATGAGGACATTAGGACGTTGTTTTACTTTCCGTGGATTTCAGGGTTCACTTGGTTAATTACTATTCAGTATTATTTCGTCTTTTAATGGAAATAAAATTTGGATTATTAAAAGGATGTCTTTTTCTGGTCCATAAAAATATGTTTGAAAATTTCTTGGTTGATTATATTTGATATAGAATATCTATATACATATTATATAAGAAAATTTTACCATTTTTTAATTAAAAATTTGGAGAAATTTGAGGATAATATGTGTTGCATAATAATGTGTTTTGTAATATTTTGTCAAAGTATATATATAATTTTCGAGTTTTTTAATTAAATAATGATTTTCGTAAAATTTAGCTCTATATATACTGTGTATTTTACAAGAAAAAATTGAACACTCTTTCATATTACATTGTCACAATGGAATTGTTTTGGCTCACCGGATTAAGTTCAGACTTACTATTAAAAAACTTAACAAAAAAGAAATTTCAAACAAAATTTTTGGTTTCAGTTGTTTCGCTTCCGCAATTTTGATTTTGCATCACCCTCTTTCAGCGGGAACCATTCAATAATATAAGCCTGTTCTCTTTATCAAATTGAATCAGTAAAAAGTAACACAAATCAGGATCCTGAGCTGACCAGAAAAAAAAAAAGAGAGAGAGAGAGAGATTGCACTTAGTTTTGGGGGTTATAATTCCGATTAAGTGGGCCGTAGAAGGGGATTCAGAAAATATTTTTAGGATACCAGATTATGTTTCAGAAAATATCCTTATAAAATTTAATTTTACGGGGATATTCCTATATTTTTCTAAAACTTTTAATTGTAAAATTTTGCAATTTTTTTTTTGGGGGGAGATGTGCACCCGGTACCTCTTACTAATCCACACCTGGACCGTACTGTAAGATTTGATAATTTATGTAAAAGATAGACACTTTTTCATTTTATTTTATGTTTGGGTTGCATTGTTGCAGTATATGGACCCGTCTATCCTTAAATGTCAATATGCGTACCAACAGACCATAAAATGAGTCTCCCATCCCATGCACTATTTCTCAACCTTTACAGAGGATCTCATTTGGCTCTGTGGGCGGCTCACAGGTTCATTTAAGACGAGGCATTCATGTTATTTTGGTCGGCTGCAAAATTTGTTATACATACAGTTTACAAATATGTATACAGGGCAGCCTTTACTATAAACATTTTAGTTTATAAATTTACGATTCTTCGAAATTTCCCTTATAACTTTTTTTTGAACAAAAAAATTCCCTTATAACTTATAAATTTTATAAAATATTTTTAAAATAAGACAAATTTATAATATAATATTCATAATACAAATATATAATCATCAAAATTGAATATTCCTATTTGAGTTGTGCTCTATGGAGAACTAGTTCTCATTTGAGTTTAGCCCTATATCTTTATAATATATATATAATTCACTAACAAAAATAATATTTTTAATTTTTCATATTCATAAATGTTATGAATGTTATATATATATATATATATATATATATATATATATCATAAAAAAAAATATGTACATGACAATCAGACAGAATGTTACAATATATGACACCTTCTATTTGAGCAATTTTGCGGTTAAAGAATTAATTAATGACGTTATTAGTGATCCTCCTCCACCTATAAACTGAAAAAAAGGAAGTGTGAATGTGACTTGAGTTCCACTTGAGCAAATAATGGAACTTAATTAACTATATTAAGTGTCGGGATTAGCAGCTAGAAGTAGGTAGAGACAAGTGTATTATGCAGGATAGAACGTGGTTTGTTTTCGTGGGAGGGTGAACACTGAACAGGGCATGTATACGGGCTTTTGCAAACTTAAATGGTTCTATGTACCAATTTTACACCCTCAAAACTACACATATTATATGTGTCGTTTGTATATGTCTGTGGTCAGGCTAACCCTGACTTAAATAGGGACCATGTGTATTTTATTTTTTCTAAAAGAGGTAGGAATACTGTAGGTAACCATATTTGAATGAAAACACCAAGTATATCTCTGAGGTGACAACTAACATGGCACCCAGATTACTTGGTCTATTATCTCACGAATCCCCAGGAGAAATGGATATTGCTTCCACATTTTCTTCCTTCTGCAGTTTCGACCGTCCTTCCTTTCAATATATTTGTTATATCTTTGCACATTTTTTCGGTGTTACAGTTCCCTCTGTCCCACTTCAAGTGTATTTTTTAACAGTCAAATTTAATTAAGTTTGACCCAAAATTAAAAATATATGTATTTATAATTTTTAAAATCTGAAAAGTATATTTTAAAGAAAATTATATAAACTTTTCAATGATATATATTTTATAATTTTTGTATTTATATAATATTTGTAATATTTGGTCAAATTTTAAAAAAATTGATTATTAAAAATTCAAATCAGTCTTGAAGTGGGATGGAGGTAGTAGGAATGATGATCAATACAATGGCAAACTTTTGTAATAGAATCTCCTTATTAAAAAATTATTAATCTCACCATTTTTAAAATTTGATAAATTAAAAACCACGAATTAGTATCTTATTTTTCTAAATTTGAAGAATTGACATCACACTAAAATAGATTTTAACCATTTTTTTATTCATTCTATGAAATTGTAATACCATCTTTTACAAAATATTATAATTTCATGAAAATGAACTAAAAAGATAATTAAAATATTGATTCATGGCTTAATAATATTTTAAATTTGAAATTAATTAATTAATAATCTGGGGATTAACAAACATGACCTGAGAGTAATATTTTTACTTGTTCTAGGTACCTTAGAAATAATCGTTTTTAGTCTTTAAAATGTAGCAATTACTTAATTTTCCAAAATTAACTCCGCGCATTCTCCCCACTTTACTTTAATCCACTTTACATGATTTTTCGGTTCGGACAGTATAAAACCCCCCCAAAAAAATATTATATACAACAAATAAAGATTCCTATAAATCATGAAGGGAGTACTCACGATATTATATATTGTATGTATGATCTCTATGTTTTTTTGTGGATAAAAAACATATGTGTATTACTTGGGAAAAGAAAAAAGAAACGAATGTGTATGATATAGGATACTAATATATATGCACATAGCATTTTCGGTGGAGAGTTCGGAAAAAGATAGAAATACTTAAAATTTTAGTTTGAAAGTCTTGTCCTTTTTATTAATTTTCACTTCAAAACTCTGTTCTTTAATTAACAAAAATCACATGTAGGTTCTAACTTGATTTTAGTCGCAAGTTAATAAAGTCGCATATCCCACAATTTCGAACAAGACTGAGCTAAGAACAGATAGCTGAACTAAGAGCAGCTTCTGAATAGATTGCTGATTGTTGCAGGTGCACAAGAAATATTCTGATACAGCGTAGTAGCTAAATTTCTGCAACATACTTTCTGTCTTCTTGAACAAAATGATTGCCAAAGATAATGAGAGAGGGAGGCAAATACCATTTTTTTTAAGTTTTGGGACGGAGGGAGGGAGGGAATTGGTGTTGGTGTTGGTTGGTTGGGCAAGAGCGTTTTAATTTAGCAAGAAGATAAAAATATATTGTGGTTTAAATTTATGCGAAGTATCTGCCCGATGTTCCGCAATTTCATGCTCACTTAATAAAAGAGAGTTTATCATGACTGCTTCATTATACTCGAGATCAAAATACAACAGTATCAACTGCAGTACCATAAATTACTCATATTTCTGTAGCTCAAACTGGTAATAGATGCTACACTGAAAATTGATACACCATATGAATGGAAATAACTAATTGTATAAATATGGAAATACCTTCCGATCCAACTTGATTGAAAAGGTAATGTGACATCTCTTACCGAATTGTATATTCTACAAACACAGGGAGATTTGCACTTGAGCGAGAGAAGATTGTACTCCATGCTCAAGAATTCAATTAAAAAATTGGATAAGGTAGTGCTATAAGGAATCATGTTCATGTTCATGTCAATGGTACGAGTTGAGGTGAAAAATTTGGCACCCTGGCTTATATGAATCCCGGATTGAAGCCTGCTCGAACTTCTTAATGGCCACTTCATTCTCTTCTAAGCTGGTCTGAACAAAAAAGCGTATCCACCAAGACGGGCTTCGCTTTTTAGCCTTCAGATGTGAACAAGCATTACATCAGTTTAAACAAGGCAATGATTGACAAAAAGCAATAGAAACAGCAAAGTAAACAAAGACATAATTGAGCTGAACCTTGGAGGGCATTTTGTCTATGTTTCACAAAACGTCAAAAGTTAACCTTATCAATAATCAGTGAAATCTTTATAATATCCTAAGTAATATATAGAGATAATGCAAAGACACCGACAAAAAAAAGAGACAATTCATGGTAAGTGGTAACTAATATAGTATATGGAATTAAATCAATTTGGGCTTGTAAACTTGTACTCTTAGTCAGCAAACACAATATATTTCAGTACTCTGATATATCACATAATTTAATATTTTAGGATTAAATTGATCCAAGTTCTCAGAGACATTTCTGTATAGATAAAAAAGTTACAATAATTCATTACGATTATTATTTCAATGTCAATTATTTTTCTGAGAAAATCTGCTAGACTGTTGACCTTTCGCTTCACTTGAGTCACTATGTACCTTAGGCTGGCTCAGAAGGAATGTGGTGGCGAGGAACCCAAACAGTACTTTCGAGTTCTGACGTTTCAGAGCTAGCAACAACCCTCGTACCGGATAACATGTGCAATATCCTTTAAAGATGTTATATTCTCCAAGGCCTATTTAATTTTACTGTATAGTAGCAATAATTCCCTTCTCTTTGTATTTCGGAATTCTGAATCTGACATGATCCTAACTAGTAAACCAGTTTTTTAATAAGGCGACATTAAAACCAAACCACTAAGAAGTCTGACAATAGTAGATACTCGACACTCACATACATTGCCCAAGAATATATACTAGTGATTGGGGATAGTAAATAATTGTATCATCCATTTGCCAGTTGATTGAGTAATCATTTACTAGTAATTCATTAACAACCCAACCTGTACATTATTACAAGTTATCATATTATCTTAACTTCCTCTAGTCCAAGTACCAGTTATTAGCCCAAGTTTTCAATTTACTTTCACTATATTCACTTTCAATCTTTTAGAACAAATTTGAGCAGACAGGACTGTTAATTAGTATCAGTTCACAAATATAAAAAACATTCTTTCTGACATTAATGACAAGGATATTTAAGTTGAGTCCATATAATATTTGATAACATGAGATTGATAAGCAGTGATAAACAACTTACCGGGCGCCCATATTTTGGTGGATCAATAGCTTTAGCTTTGGAGTGATCTGGATAACCTACGATGCAATGCAAATTAGTATCATTACCTTCATCCAAATGATAAAATGGTGCCCTAAAGTTTGCCTGTTAGCAATTTAACCATCATTGGTTATCAAAAAATTTGGAATATTTTACACAACAAAGCATGATACCATTATGCATTACCATCCGCTAAATATGCGGAAACAATATTGGACATGTCACAGGTTAAGCACAATACTGGATTTATATGTTGACCTATTCATATGCATGCATCTATATAGCATTATAAAATCTCGGTATGTCTACTTCATCCAGAAAATATCATTTTCCTCGACAAAGTTACGTTGTCAATCTCATTCTACATTTTTGTTTTTTGACCAACCATCAGGAGAAGCAAATACAACAAGTACACCAATTAATAAGATTGATGTACCATCAGTTTGTCTTTAATCATCAAAAAGACCAGAGGACAACAATGAAAAAGGTATTGTATTCTTTATAAACTTGAGGGACTAAATCCGCTTAACTGTCTAATGAATAGAGGCTAGAGCTACCAGCATAACAGATGACATATTAAATAAGCACATGCATACCTGTAAATATAATTACACCATCAGAAGATACCCTGGCCAATTCTGGAAGAGTCTTGTTCAAGTATTTCGGGGACAGGTAATCAAGTGCATCTGACACAATAACAAGAGAAAATGTTTTCGCTCTGTATGGCAATGGGAACTTAATATCAGCCACACGTACATTTCCTCTGTGCACAAGTCTTTTGCAGTTTCTATCGGCATCTTCTATGTCATATGGCTCCACGCCCCATGCTTCAGTTTCCTCTTCTCTTAACAATTTAGACACTACTGAACAAGTATCAGGACCAACATGCAAAACTCTATGCATGCTGTCACCGTATGTTTTCTTTAGAATAGGTATTGCTCTTTGAACTTCAAATGTGCATGTGTAATCACCTAAACACGTTGAATAACTTATCAGTAGTTGATAGAACTTTATTTAATGACAACGAAAACATACAGAGCAAATATTCTCTATATAAGGTCGTTATTATAACAGTTAAATTTAATGGACTGCGTTAAATGTTAAAATTCCATAAAAATGATTATGACTCGTATTTATAAATTAATTAGAAAATGTGCACTGAATCTTAAAATACTAATTTTAAAACAGAATTTTAAGTTTAATATCTTCAAACTGCATTTCATAGAACTCAGTAGAGAATTTGTTTGTACTTTGTACTGTAGGTGTGGAATGTTTAAATATGGTACATCAAGACTCTCACCTCACACCTCTAAAGATGAGGTGCATGCCTCGTCCAAAGGGGCTTAAGCTGGGATACCATGGAGATGGGATTGGCATTTTCCTAGGTGCACCATTAACAACTAAGGTCCACATGTTTATAAGCATGCTGTAAAAGTTGAGGGGTATGCTTTTCTTCATCTGGTAATATATATGGGAAGGCTTACCATCTTTACTGCCTCAGAGGCATCAGGCCACTTAATGTTACCAGTATATCTACAAGAAAAGAATTCCAATTACTTTTTCAATTCACCAGTTTAAGCCAAACATGTTATGATATAACTATCTGCCATCTACAGCAAAAGAGACATTGATCTCAATCACTCTTGACGCCGTAAACTAAAGTGGCCTACCAAGCGAAAGAAACCAAAAAAGTTAACAGTGAATTTATTAGTCCAGGATGAATGAAGTAACCTCGTTCGCGGTACTGTCAACCGTAAGACACAAGATCAACATGATGGATAAATAGATCAGCTTAAACTGAGACTAATGAAACAAATTGACAACCTCAAGGCGTAAGGCTTATCCAAACTACAAAATGTCAGAAATCTACTATTTTCATTTTCATAGTGGTGAAATGTAAGTGGACTTTATGCAAACGTGAAATTGAAAGGAACAACGTTTCTCAGTGTTTTAAGGCTATGAATAAAGTAAAAGTGTAAAACATTTCTAGTACCAACTAATTCATTAAAGCGCTCAGACAGCTAAATCACATTTCTCAACAGTCTCTAAGATGTTGATATAGGAATCTATTTGGAAGCATTTCGCAACTCAAAAAACTTGAATATAACTCGTGAAGAAAAAATTAATGGGACTAGTAATATGTATTCAAAAAGATAAAAGACTTAAATTTAAGAAAAGACTAGTTAACTTTACCTTCTACTTTACTAAAACCTCCTCCAATACCCCCAGAAACACCTGAAGCACAAATATAACACAGTAAATACATGTACAGATGATGCAAAAATTAATAACTACCAAGCCTGACCTCTTACTTGCATTAGAAAAGGATCAACTAATATTTTTATATAAAAGGCACAGAGATTTCTCAGGAGTGAACTATCACCATTATACACCAATTATGACATATAATGAGGGCTGACCTATAAAATCAAAGACCTTGGGTATTAACTTATTATGTATCTGTTTAGAGTGTTAACCCAACTCACACACAACATACCTGAGCCCCAAAAAATATATCCAATGAGAACAATTGCAGCCTGATTGTGAAAATTGAAATGGAAAATCAGCATTCAATATAATATATTTGCAGATCCTGTTTACAATTTTACATGTTAAAAAGAAGACCTGTGACGGTCACAAGTAATATTAGAAAGTACAAACCGTACCACAAACACGAGAATGGTGGGTATAGGATAACGTGATTTTGAATGAGAAAGCCCCCTTGTAAACCTTCGTGCACTGATTGCTTGACTTCTTGCCATGACAACTCAATAAATATTGTGTGTAAAAGACCTCAGGCTGTTGCAAACAAATCAAAAGAACAAAATAAGAAGTCTAGGCAAATATAGTTGTCTCAAAGGTATTAACAAACTTATTAGGCAATTTAATATACAACGACAAGGAAAGCATTTTTAAAGCAGGACAAAATAATGACAAAATAATGACAAATTAATATAAATTAAAAGAGACAGCTAAATACAAAAGAAAAGGTACAGGAATATATCAACTTCGTTTCATGCTTAAACACTTTTTTGAATTCAAAAATATCTAATAAACCGGGAAAAAGGTGAAAAACGACTTGTAACATAGATACCCATATAACTTACATATTGCCGATAAGTTCTTACTGGACGGTTAACAATGAATGTCATTCAAGATCTGAACTTTATCTGAATGAATTTATTAGTAAACAGAACCCAGAACAACCAAATATTGGGGAGAGGGGGCATTTAGATCCGGTTAATGGCAATGGCCAATGGGAATGAGACTCTAATACATTTTTGTATCGAAATCTCATTCCCATAACGAGTTAATTTGAAATCCTAAGATCAAAACGGCCCCCATATTTGGAAGCTATAGGTAATGTGAATCAACACAATTAACTCATAAGAACTAGGAACCAAACTCATCAACATTGTATCCACAGCAAAACAAATAAAGTTCGAAACTTTATAAAAATTAATCAAGAAAAAGATAGATTCTAGTTGAAATCAAACAAAGAAATGAAAAGGGCAACTAAATATACAGATGTAAAATGAATATTGACCATAAACTAGCAAAAATATACATGGATCTAATAAGGGAAGCATAAAATTTGTACCGATATGAAAGAGGAGCATAAAAAGAGTAAAAATAATTAATAGGAGAGCAAGGCTAATAAATAGAGAAATGGGTTTGGTACCTGAAATCAAGAAACTTTAAAATGACAACATTGGCCGCCGATCTAATGCCTGGATCCGGAGCCGGTAGAGGTGGTCTGGGTTGGCCGCCTGTTTGTGAGTTGTGGGTCAGTTGTGCGAAGAAATTATAAAAATAGTAAAATACCCATTTTTTAGCTTAAAATAATAAAAATAAAATTTTTTTAATTGTTTTTAACTAATGGAATACTCAACTGCTCCACGGGTAAACGAGTATCCAAAAAAATAAAAATAATTGAGATACCCAATTATAAATACGTATTTTATATAAAATTAGATATTCAATTTAGTAAATAGGTATAAAAAAATAAAAATATTTAACTCATAAATGCGTATTTTATATAAAATGAGATACTTAATTAACAGTTAATTAGGTATTTTATGTGTTATAAATCATCAATTATTTTTAAAATTGTTATTTTCACACAAATTTTAAAATATGGATATTTTTAGCCAAAATAAAAAGAGATTTGTACCCCATTATTTACTCTGGACAAGTTAATCCTATTCCTAGCCAGCCCACAAGTTGCTATATTAATGTTAAGATTCACACTTATGCAGTTCTACTTGTGTCGGCGGTCACTTCTTTTTCTTTTAGGGGAGTTTTTGTTTTTATTTCGTTGATTATAATTTTTTTAAATAATTTTTGTTAAAAATATTTTATGAAAAAAGTTTTAAATAAAATTATCACAAATGAATTCAAGTTTTCACGATATTATGTTATTAAAACTATGGAGGGGGTAGTAGATTAAATAAATTATGATATCTTTTAATTATATCATATAATTAATTTATTGATTAAAATTATTTAATTTAATTTTCACAAATGAATTCAAGCTTTCACGATATTATGTTATTAAAATTATGGAGGGAGTAGTAGATTAAAAAAATTATGATATCTTTTAATTATATCATATAATTAATTTATTGATTAAAATTATTTAATTTAATTTTTGAATATTAAAATTATGGGACGGATCTATTCTTTATTTAATATTTTAATATTTATTTTTAGTGTGTGCGACCTAGTATACTAACTATACGTCATAAATCATATATTTTATTTATTTTTTTGAAAATCCAATTGTACATATGAAATATTTATACCAAAATAATAATATATACAAATTTTCATTAAATTTAAAACAGTGGAGTATGACTTTTATAATAATATTATTTCTTTATATATATTCAACTTATTGTTATAAATTTATAATTCCAAGTTAATATATTACATAAAAATTTGTATATTGATTTATTTTGATATGAAATTAACATCGATATGTTTAAATAATAATTTATTTATTTAATTTTAAACCGCGAGAACTTATCTATTGTTTATTTTAGATGCTCTTTTCTCATTATTAATAGGATATATTGAATTATTTGCGTATTCTTTTACCTGCAATCCAGCATAGAATAGGAAAGAAAAGGATATAAAAAGGCAAAGTGAAGTTAAAATATTAAATACCTGTTGATCATAAATTTAATCAGATTAGTGATGAGGCTTTAAACGCAAGAGCTTTCTCTCTGTTTCTGACTCGGTCAGACTTTGACATGGCAGCATATTCGAGCAATATTTATACTATACATATACTCATTCCTTTATAACAAGTTATGGGGGTGTTTGGCTTAACTTATAATTAATAAGTTTTTTTTTTAAAGTATTTTCATTTCTTTTTTGAAAATTAATATTTATTTTAGAAATTTAAGACCAAATCTTATTTTCAAATTTGAAAATAAGTTACTTATTTTCAGAAAAAGTACATATATACCAACTTTTTCAGTTTAACTGTTTATAAATTCAGACAAACCCCCCTATATTCTACGTACATCTGCCGAATAGCCCAATTCCACAATTCTCATTATCCCGTACGTGTGAAAATACTTGTATATAATATATATGATTCTTCAGCGGACTTAAATATATTTCTCATGGTTATACATTAATTGTTAACAAATCAGTTGAAAATTAAGAAAATATAGCTATGCTGATGTATGTATTATCTGTGAATGTGCGTCTGTAGTTCCCCACTAATATCGTATCGTATAATAAAAAAAATATTGATTTCTTAAAATTGTATTGCCTTAATCGACCTGAAAAGAATAAATCATGTTGTATGCACGAGGGACTAAGAATTTGTGTCGGGGACAAGAACAATGTGAGGGACACTGGAAGTTTTTATTCAATTGAACAGAAATATCTTCAAAAACCCAAACACTATATCTAGGGCCTGTAAGAATGTTATGGAAGAGAACAATAATATAAGCCATAAATGGGTAAAGTGCTACAAGTTCTAGTTCAACTGGATTACTTTCCCTCAGTTTGAAGTCAGATGTTGCATATTTTCCACCAAGGTAAAATTAACCTTTTGAGCAATCCTAAATTTAAGGTTACATCTAGGTCCGGATATATAGATAGAATTTTACGTATCTGCTCTAAACAATTAAGTATGTTAGCTGTGCTGGTGCTATTACTTGGTTAAGGAATTTTTTGTGAGAAGTTAATCTTTTTGCATCTCTAGCAAAGATTTTGCCTGTTAAGAGAAAGCATCTGCTACTTTGTACACTTCTGATCGCGTTTACTGCTGCAATGGAGGTAGAACACAAAGAGGATTTTACCCATTTCATGATACATAACCATACAATTAATCTTTTGTTAACAACAATCTGCTTATTTCAGGCACTTGCTCTCCTACTCAAGAATCTCCTACCGGAGTATGGTGCTATCCTTATATCAGTCACATTGATACTTTTGTTTGGTGAGGTCAGTTCCCCAACTAGATTAACGTATTTAAATATTCCTGGACACTAAAGGCTTGAGCTTTTGCTAATTTGGCTGAGCATTCTTTATCCTTAGTTCCTTACTATCATTCAAAAGAAAAACAAAGACAAAGCATACACTGCAAAACTGAAGCCAAATTCTATAACCATTGTAAGATCAGAACTGACAGTCCATCTGCATACAGATCATACCGCACTCTATCTTTTGTCGGTACAGTTTGAAAATTGGTGCAGCACTAGCACCTTTGGTGCATGTTCTTCTTTGGAGTTTATTTCCTGTGGCATATCCAATAAGCAAGGTACTAAGTTTCGTCACAATTAAGATCTTTTGCTGCTGATAGCTATTTTCGCATTTCTAAATAGTGCCTTGAAGGTGGACTATATTAGCATTTTTTTTCAGATTATCAAATCCTTGGTTATACTTGTTTATTTTGTCAGCTATTGGACTTTATGTTGGGGAAAGGACGTTCAGCTCTCTTTCGTCGAGCTGAACTGAAAACTTTAGTTTCTTTGCATGGAAACGAGGTATGTATTAAACTTTAGTTTCTTTGCACGGAAATGAGGTTTGTAGACAATATTCGATAAAACCTATTGAAGGACTCGTTTATTCATTTCTGATATCTAGTGCTTCTAATATTGTTATTGTGTGGTGCATTTCTTGATGTCTCCGTTTTCTATCTTGTTTTTTATTGTTGTTGTTCAAGTGGTATATCTATTACGCCTGCTGACGCATCTTCTTAATTTCTCTTTGGTAAGCAGGCAGGGAAAGGAGGAGAATTGTCAGGTAAAGAGACATCTATCATCTCAGGAGCACTAGAGCTGACTGAGAAAACAGCAAGAGATGCCATGACTCCAGTGTCAGAAGTATTTGCTGTGGATATTAATGCCAAACTTGACATGCATGATGCATCTTTGTTGGGCAAAAGTAAACCAGTTTTTATTGTTGCTTCATTTTATTCATTACGTTGCCATACACGTACAGGGCTCTGTTACATTTAATATTGGAGAATGGGCATGGCAGAATTCCAATATACCATGAGCAGCCAAGAAACATCATTGGACTCGTGCTGGTAGCTGTTAATCGACTTATTCTAGCAGATTTTAATGTTTTTACAATTATTCATGTTAGTGATATTTCTGATTCAACCAAGACAAAATGTCAAAATGTATCTAGACACACTGTTATCCTGTCCATATATATAAATTTCCTCCCTTACCTACTTTATAACGGGCACGTCAATTTACAAAAATGGAGACATCTTCTATGACAGAGATAAGCAGTTCTTCTAAAATGACATCTGAATTTACCTGCATATCCTTGTGTGCTTTAAAAGTGGTTCAGCACTTCAGCCTAACATTCTTGTCTACTCTTGTTAAGCAGGGCACTGGCATACATGAACAACATACTTGTCCCTTGCCTATTAAAAGACCATCATTAGATAATCATGTGTTTCTTTTAGTAGCTCATAACAATTTCAACTTAAATTTTACGTTCAAATTGCAGGTAAAAAGTTTATTGACCATAAATCCTGCAAACGAGGCACCAATAAAGAATATCACTATTCGTCGTATTCCAAGGTATGCTTAAGAGGTATTTCAAAGTCACTTTAAAACTACAGAATCAAGTATGGAACCTGCTGTTTTGCTTATATGCTCGACTTAGTAAACATTCGATAATATTTCTTATTTGACCTATCTTACCTTCTGGCTATAAAGCTCTTAGATTTTAAACTCTTTTCATAAAAGCACACAAGTTTTCTGAGCAAGCACTGCTTCCCAAACACAAGTAGATGATGGTTCTCCTATGTAAATATTACTAAACTTCCTACTAAATATAGGTTTATATCGTTAAACTTGAGTAGCTGAAATTATATGATTAAACAAATCTCTCTCCCCCTCCCTCTCCCCCCGACAGACTTTCTGAAAGCAACACCCAATGATTTAATGATATAGTGTTAGATCATTGTCAGCTCAAGAGCAAAAAATTTCCAGCTGAAAGCATTCAAGTTCTTTTTATTGCATTGTTTTACCATTTTACTTTAGTTATCATTTTAATGAACATGTGCAAAGATATATATATCATCTATATGGACTGATAGTATATTTCTGTCAATAGAATCTCAGAGAAGATGCCTTTATATGACATACTAAATGAGTTTTAGGAAGGCCTCAGCCATATAGCACTTGTACTAAGACATAGAAGCGAAATGGCAGAGCATTCAACTAACTGTAAGCATGCTTCAGTTGGTAGATTGACTTCTTCAGTGTTTCCGGTAAAACATATTCTTGATAGACGTATCACGCTAGTTCTTTCTTTAACCTATTTTCTCTTTAATTATTGGGCTTATTACCTTACATGAAACTGAATTCAGCAAGAGAAGTACGACTGAACATTTATGGTGAAGGTCATCACCAAAATTTAGGGTTGAGGGGCAGAAGGTCGCTTAGGAATTTAAAGGGTTTTCCTAGAAGTGCAAGTATTTCACGAAGGGAAACCTCAAAAAGCAAGAGATGGTCAGAAACTATTGACTCTAATATCCTGCATATTGATGAGGCTCCACTTCCAAGCTTCAATAAAGAAAAAGAAGTTATTGGCATCGTAACAATGGAAGATGTCATTGAGCAGCTGCTAAAAGTATGGGAACATTTTATGCTCTTCAATAAAAAAAGAAGTTTATTTGATGTTCGACTAGAATATTTATGCTTTTTATTATTGCACTACCATGTAGGATGAGATCTTTGATGAGATGGACCATAATGGTGAATACTCTGGCATCAGCAGTTCTGCCATCAAGGTACACCGGATTTTGGAAGGCTATACTGAACATTAGCAGAAATAACTCAATCTTTTAATGACATGAACTGAAGTCATCAAGTAGGAGCGGACTATTGGAAAGTATGTGGACTTCATATATTAAAATTACGAATAGTATATTCGTGATCTAAGAGAATATAAAAAGTAGATATTCATCTGTTTCTGCCTTGTTGCCTTGGGTTTCTTTGTTATGAGAAAATTGTACATGAGCACGAATACATTTTACAAGTAATCAGTTTTTACCCTGTTATGTGAGGTTTGACCGGCAGTCCATTTTGAAGGAAATAAGTATGAAAATGGATCAAGCATTCGCACGATTTCTGTTAACTTCTTCAAGAATCTATTATATATCAAACGTGTTTTATATTGACTATTAATCTCGCCAGATTAATTGTTGTGCATTACAAGGGTATAGTGAAGACACAAACAAAAAGACAGGTGTACGAGCAAAATTATGTATTAAAACTCATGAAACAATTTAAGATATACAAAATATCATGGTAGCATGTTTCCAATAACCTTCACTATACTTCTCTCACTTTGACGAGGAATGCAGAAGATTACCTTCACAGGCTATCAAGAACAATCTCCGATGCAGTACAAGTCTCATCGTACCTCTGAAAGTGGTAATTCATGATGTCATCTGGAAAAGAATCACAACTGAATTTGGAAAATTGTCTTTTAACATTCTCCTTTTGAAATGTATCTAAACACAACAATTAGGAATTTGATGATTTAGTAGAGGAAGAAGAAATTTAATAGATTAGTCTGGGGGGGGGGGGGGAATATGAGCACACCTCCATATTTGACTTTTCCGCCATAATGTTAAAAAGAATACATGTGAGCATGCATATTCTATAAATAATCTGAATGATAAAGAGATAGACTTGACAAG
The DNA here is from genome assembly GCA_028671895.1 of Oenanthe sinensis. Classification (NCBI taxonomy): domain Eukaryota; kingdom Viridiplantae; phylum Streptophyta; class Magnoliopsida; order Apiales; family Apiaceae; genus Oenanthe; species Oenanthe sinensis. The sequence goes on along the minus strand of CM053805.1, from coordinate 42,321,604 downwards.
TTATACAACGATCTCATATCATCATATGGAATTCTAGATCTAGCTGTTGTGGAAAAAAACATACTAATACGTAGAGAAGGAGTTTTCCTTGTAAGCTAATAAATCAATTGGTGATGAAGCTGGACCCCAGATTGAACACATTGTTTCCTTCATACATTAGCATATGAGTCGTGAGACGTTATAATAATACACTATAATTAGTAGTGTGACAGTAAGTAACTATTCATCCAAAGTCCAAGAGGAATCTGAGCAAAAGCCTGGAAAGATATGGTGCACAATAGTCTCGTCGTAAAGAAACCACGGTTTGAGACATTACCTTAATGTTTTACTGGATTCCCTCTATGATCTTTATGAGATACTGCCTCTACTTCGGTTGGTGCCCCATTGGCGTCTACGGGACCTTCTCTTCCTCCCCTCTTTTTTCTCTTTTGCTTTCTCTTTCAAGTCCCTTTCACCACGACGCTTATACATCTTGAATGTCATCTGCCTTTCTTCAGCCATCTTTCTCACCTTCTCTGTAATTTCAGCTGCAATTTGCCGGTTGTACAACTTTTTCAGACCCCTCATCAGCTTGGCAAAAGTATCTGGCTGAGGCATGAGACCAGCATCCATCATCTCTAAACAGTATGAACAAGCCTCCTTTACATGACCCTTTGCAAAGAGTGCTTGAATCCAAATAGTCCAGGCAAATACATTAAGCTCGCATCCTTTCATCATAATGCAATTCCAGACATCTTTACACATTTCAAGCTTATCTGCTCTTAATAAAGAATTTAAAAGATCTTTGAAGACCCCATACTGTGGAGCAGATAGAAGACCTTTTTCCACCATTTCTTTAAAGTATTCACAAGCTTCAATCAAGCACTCTTGCTCAAGAAGTCCATGAATCATAATTATGTAGGAGTCTATCCCCGGACTGAGTTGGTTTGCTTCCATTTCATGCCAGACTCGCACCCCTTCTTTAACCTCCCCCAACTTGAATGATAATCGGATTACTGTATTATAAATGTTGATATCAGGATTGCAGCCAATCTTTTGCATTTCTTTCACAAGTTCTATACACTCCTCCAATTCTTCCTTTTTCTCATGAGCCAGGATTATATTTAAATAAGTAGTCTGATTTGGGGTATATCCTAATTGTATCATACTGTCCAAAAGCTCATAACCTTTCTCAATCTTACCCCACTTGCAAAACCCACTTATCAGAGTAGTGTAAGTCACAACATCTGCGTCACATTCACTTCTCTGCATATCCATAAAGACCCGCATTGCCTCTTCCATTTTCTCCTGAGAACATAGCGCCTGAATCAAAATCGTGAAAGATGTTGCATTTGGATTACAACCCTTCCGCCTCATTTCTTGCAAAAGATCAAATGCATCTGCCATTTTCCTTGCTACAGCATACCCATTAAGTAAATTATTATAAACAACAATGTCAGGCTCAAAACCTGATTTCCTCATCTGCACCAAAACAAATTTAGCTTCCATAAGCTTTCCTTCTTTACACCAACCATACAACAATGAAGTAAAATGCTTTATCGTCGGTGTAAATCGTACTCTCATATCCTCAAACAACGAAGCAGCTTCTTTTACACTACCATTTTTCGACAAAGCATCCAACAAACAACCAAATACATACTCATCCGGTTCACAACCATACTTGGGCATTTCATCCAACACTTCAACCGCTTTCTTAACCATTCTAGCTGATGCAAATCGTCTCATCAATACAATAAACACCTCCGGTGTAATAAGCTGAGGATTTTCCCTCCTCATTTCCTCAATTAAAGCCCAAACAGCTCCAAATTGCCTCATTTTCCCAAGAATCTTGATCATTGACTTGTACACGTCATAACTATGCCTATAACCTGGTTGCTTAGATGCCCACACAAAAAAACTATATCCCAAGTTGCCCGCATCACCACATCGATTCAACACCCGTTCGGTTAAACCCGAACGGACAACAACACCAGATTCTTTCAAAGCAAGTTCCAATTTTGGAGCCCTAGAATGAAACTTTCTCAAAATTCTGTAAATCTTTTCAACATCAACAGCAAATTCATCATAGCTACCACCATTTTCAAAGATTTCTGATTTCTTTTCGAGACGTACGGGTTCAAATATTGTAAAGGGGTTGGATTTAAGAGGGTTTTGGGGTGAACCCGTTTGAGAATTAGCATGAAATGGGTTAGATGAGAATGACTCAATAGAATTCAATCCATATAATGTGTTTATATTAGAGAATGTAATCAAGAGATTGTATTTGTTGCTCAGACCTTTAATTTCCTTTCGGAGCAAATTCATAATAAGTTTCCAGGTCGGTCAGTTTTTTTAATTAGTGTGTGTGTAAAATATATTTATGGGTGTGTGTATATATTGAAATCTTTGAGAGGTAGTACCTGATATTTAAAAGAAGCGACTCAAATGAGAACGATAGAGTGAGTAGAGAGTCTTTGTGAAGGTTGTAAAAATGGAAACTTTGGCTTTTTCTTGATTTTATAATACTCTGTTTTTTACTTGTTGAACATTGTCTTGGTGACTTTCTATCAAACACTAGTTACCATTTGTTATGCTCAAAACAGAGGCCTATGAATTGAATAGATTCCAAGTGCAGGGCTTACAAGTATTTGCGGAATTGTGGGAATGTACAAATGCCTTTGGTTTCAAGATAGCTTTTAGCATATGTGCCAGCATTGCCAAGCAAATTTATTCAACAAACAACTCTAGTAAACACTCTCGTTACATTGTATGCAAAGTATGGGGATTTGGATAATTGGATCAGTCTGCGAAAGTGTTCAACACAATCACAATGTCACAATGTATGAGAGACATTTCTCGTAAAATTTCATGATCTCAGCCTATGCACAGACCTGCGAGGAATAGAAGCTGCTTGCTACTTCCAGGTGATGCAAGAATCAGTCAGGATCATCAACCACAAGGCATTGTCTTGGTATGGAGCAATGGACAGCAGCACCTGACGGAAAAATCAAGATTATTTCTAACTGTTAATTCCACTACTTATGAAAACCAGCAACGATATGGATGGAATCAGTTGTGTTGTAGGCGAAAACATAGAATGTCTTTTGCAGGGTCGCACATTGCCAGTATCAACTCCCTTGCTAATTGCTAGCTAAAGAACCCAGAATCAAAAACAAAGGGTTGTCTGATTGTCATAATTAAATTTGAGTCGAGTTTTCAACTCATGCTAAACAGAGAGACTTCATTATTAGCTCAATTATATCAGATTGCCAAGTATTTGTGTTTCTTTTTTATTTTACAATCTGCAAATTCACTAGTTCACCGTGCCTAGAGTTGCTGGTTTAGAAGTAGACTGTATGTTTGGCACACAATTCTTCAAGTGCAATCTTATCTCTGTGTACAAATGATTATTTATTAGTTAAATTGTTGTGCTAGCTATTGCCTTTGAAAACAGTCTAAAGTAATGTAATTAGTTTTTTTAAATAATAATAACTCATTATTTAAACATGTTTTCTAAACTAAATGTTTACATTGCAAGTTTTTCTATTTGATTTGGCAACTTAAAGTTATATATTATCTGTTCAAGGCGTCTACACGCATGATCTTAATCTTCACAACCTAAACTATAGTCGACAAGAGCAATAGATGAACCAAGTCAAAGATATAAAATTCATATAATCTATAAACACAACACAGGTATGAGAAATGTGAATGTGATGAAGTGAATTATAAAAAGCAGGGGTGAGCAAGGCAAGGTGATTAAAGTAGAAGGCAAACAGTGAGCCAGGAAGCATGCTCCTGCCATTCTGACGGTCGACTGGTCCAGAATTACATACAACCACTACTTTTTCTCCCCCAAGCCAAAAATTTACCACAAGAGTACTATGAATACAAATTGTAAACGCAAGCACTCATATAACGCACAAAGTGTTCCCTATGCGTAATAATTTACATTCATCAATTTTTTAGTTGTCCATTTGGGCTTTGTACAATACATATGAATGTTTGTGTACATGCCATTCTTAGAGTTGCCATAACCATTGATGATTTGAGTCAAAAGAAAACTTTGACCGTATTCAGAGTTTCGGTGCTAGTGAACTTGTTTCACGGTTATTATTTTGCTCTTTCCCCCTAGCCACCTACAAGTAGTGGGAAGGAGGGGGGGAAAACAGGGGAGGGAAGGACAAATGTGATGTACACAAATTGTACTAGTTGCATACATATATGCACAGTAACACTCTGGAATATGAAATGATCATATATTTTGCGCCTTTTCGGTGGGTGTTGTTATCCTTATATATATGTGAATCCAATTATCCAAAACTGAAGGTGTTACGGGCATATTCAGTTTGACAACAGAATTTACAAGTACTTGAGTCTGTTGAATAACATCAAAATGTACTAATAACATCTCACCAAATAAACATTTCACAGAATTAAAACCATCAAGTCCATAAACCACTACTCCCTGAAATAGTAAAAACTGTAAATCAGCAAGCATCAGACAAATTGTCTGTGTCAAAATAATTAATGATAAGAATTAAACAGTGATACGAGTACTATGTATTGACAGTTGCATTTAGGATGATATAGAGTAGTTGGAACTTGGAAGAAATTGTTGGCCACTGTCAGTCCCAGTTACATATACATTCATGATTCATACATTCAAGTATGCAACTAGTCTACTTAGCAAAAAAAAAAAAAAAAAAAAAAAAGTATGCAACTAGTCCACAAATATATGACTTTTTACTAGTACTAGTGCAAGTGCATACACATGATATGGGTAACTTGGGTAAGAGTAGCAAGTAGTATATAATTGAGGCATGTGGATCTTCGATAACCGAGTCCACTCTCCAGCCTTGCAGCGACTTGTATGTAATTTATCCTACCACTGGACAAAATACCTCAGTTTAGTACATTCAACAAGCATTTACTTTTTTATTCATAACTCCACTCCAAAATTTCAAAAATACTACTCCACTTGGTAAAATCAGTCAACATTTATAAGCAAATAAATAACTGAGAAATGGACTAAATATGTATCACCCACGAGTTGTTCATATATATACACATTGTTAATGGTTTACAAAAAATATGGACAATACAACACAACAAAGTAAAAGCAAAAAAAAGGGGGGGTAGTTAAACAACGAGAAAAATACCCAGATCAGTAAAAAGACAATACAACTGATCAAGAAACCTCAAAACCCCCCATCAAATCACTAATATTTTTAAAATAATAAAAATAAAAACTAGGCCACTAACATTGTTATAGTACTTCTTTTTATATAGATGTATTGAAATTACAACACACACAGACCTGAGTAATTAATTGAATAGAATTTGAGTTTAATAATCTGGCATGAGCTGGGTAATTTTGCCTTGTTGTTCAGACGACGCCGTTTTACGATCCGCAACTCTCAACCAAATACACACAGCTGTAAAACTGAGGACCAAACTCAAAAGCCCACTTGCCAGCCCAATCCCGACAATGGCTAGTATGGAAAGCCCTTTATTCTTCATGGGAGGCAAAGGGTAGCCATAAAGATCCCTATTTCCCTCATACGACGTGGCATTGAATCTGGGTAAGTTCCCGGTTCGGTTGCCGAGATTAGCCGGGATGGGACCGGACAGTTTATTATTGGAAAGATCAAGAAGCGATAGTCTGACTAAAAGACCGAGTTGCTGCGGAAGGGGACCGGTTAAGAGATTATCATGAAGATCGATGACGTTTAAATAAGCACACATGGCAATTTGGGGGGGGATAGAACCGGAGAGATGATTAGCCGAGAGATTAAGAAGCGCTAGATTAAGGAGGAATTGAAGATCGGTAGGAATAGAACCGGAGAGAGAGTTGGAAGACAAGTCGAGTGCTTGGAGATTGGTGCAGTTAGCTATGTAAGGAGAGATAGAGCCTTTAAGAGAGAGATTAGAGAGGGAGAGTTTGTAAATACGACCGTTATTACAAGTGGCACCTTGGAGGTAAGAAGTGAAGCCAGTACATGGGTTAGAGAAAGTGGATTTGGTCCAGTTGTGGAGGTTGTGGTTTGGGTCTTCGAGTGATTGGCTTAAATGGGTTAAACATGATTCATCTTTTGGATCTGGTTTTGCTGGTGGAACGAGTTGTACTAGTGTGGCGGTGAGTAATAACAACACCACTCTCCATTTGCCACCCATTCTCAACAGCTTTGCTTGTTGGGTTTAATGAATGATCGAGAGTTTGCTTTTGGTTTGGTGTGCAAATCAAAACCAAACTAGTTTACTAGTCTTCTACTGTAACTGTTTCTTTTTATATTTTCACTTTTATTTTAATACCCTCTCCCCCCTCATTTTTGTATTTTAAGTTATACACTTATACTCTATAAAATAATTCATTTATTATTTTTTTTCAATTAATTAATATATGAACTAGTCAATAAATCACTTTAATATACTCTCGTCGTCTAAGCTTGATGTTTTTTAAATTCTAAATTTTATGTCCTTTAAGAGTAAAAAAAGAAGTCTCTCTATGTATACACACAAAATATAAATATTATTTTTTTCTGAAAAAAATAAGTGCCAAAAACCGGGACCTATGAATTATTAATTTACGATGATAACCTATTTCGATACTCATATAGTCATATATAATCACTAGATATGTGTATATTTTATGCTGTATTTATTTAGCACGCAAATGTAAAGAGGTGATAGACTGACAGGGAAAGCGCTCACCCGGCTGCAAGGAGAGTGACTTCACATACTCCCCCACTTTTCATTACTCCGTATATTGTATGGGGTGAGGACTGAGGGCTAGCTCTCCAGTTTAAAAATTCTCCACTTAGTTGATTAATTTTTTATAAATATGTATTATTATTTTAATTTTTAAGATTTTATTAAATATTATAAATTTTATTGATTGATATATTTTATAATAAATTATTAAATTTAAAATTATATTATTAAGTGAAATGAATATTCAGTAACCAACTCCATACATAATAGTTGTATTCTCAATTTTTTTGGTTATGACTTTTAATACATATGAGGTGTTTTTATTGCATAAAAAAAATGTTGTTTTCAATTAAATAATTTTATAAATTAAATTTTTGATTATATATTTTTATTAAAAATTGAAACTAATAATTGTAATTAAACGATTAAAACTCTTAAAAATATATATTATAAAAACAAACGTCAAATAGTAAAGAACCGTAAATATTTCCTACACTGGAAATGGAGTATCATAAAGTGGAAAGTACCAGAGATTCATAGAGCGTCAGAAAAGCTTCCTTGATCAATTGGATATAAAATTATTAATTGATGGGCTCGAGGTCGAAAACATTGTCAGGGCCAGCATATTCTAGTGCCACATTGCATAGCTTGATTTCTATCTATATTAAAGTTCTAAGTTCTAACGGTACGAGTAGATGCATTGACGGTGCTATTGAATATTCTAATACATACGAGCTGACTCAAGATTTTGTTAGAGTGGTGTTTAAGCCTCAAGGGATTAAAATGGATCTCGAAATTATTTCTGAATTAGGGTTGGTTTATTTTATTGATAATGTTCATATTAATACATGCAGAGTAATATTAATATTATTCAAATTTATTAATAACATTTTATGTATAGTGTTTTTAGATATTTCAAAAGATTAAATTTTATCCAGATTTTATACAAATTTGATCCCCATTTTTATTATTCGAATCTTTTTTCAATCTAAACTTAAATTTCAAACTGAATTGAAGTTGATTAAGAAAAAAGCATTTAAGTCTCATGAATCAGGCCAAATTATACTGTTTTTTTTTTGCAAATTGAAATTTTCAATTTTTTTTAAAAAAATCAGATCGGATAGGATTTTAGGATTGGAATTTTGTAAACATCTCTGCTCACGCGAGGGCAATTACAGATGTAGTAAGCTGGGCAATTATGGAACGCAATGTGACTATGTGAGTGGGGTTTGACCGAATAATGAGTCTAAATTTACAAAGCGGGACTTTCATCATTTCACCTTTTTCTTTTTTCCTATATAATCAGTTTAATTTTTGACATTTTTCACCATCTTCCGAGGCGGATTCACAATATTGGGAATTGGCGGAGGAGGCCCTGCTGAATTTTCATAAAAAATATATATATTTTATATTTCTATATAGATAAATATAAATTCAGTTCATGCAAATCTGAGAAACACATACATGATACATGTGCTATTGTGTGTATACATAGTCATAGAGATCCAATTTGATGGTGGTGAAGGACAAATGAGTACATGGTGAGGTTGTGAATGAGAAATGGACCACCTTGGGAGGTGGCTGGTCCCTGGACGGACAACAAAAATATCCAATCTGACTAGTAAGCTTTTATTAGTCAATTGCAATACTTTGTCAATTCATCACATTATGTGGGTATATGCTCGACATTTTGTATTTTTTTAATATCATTCCTATCCCCCTATGTTTTTCTCCCCTCCCTTGTTCCCATCTGGCTGTATTATGCACTTGTGCAATTGTGCTTGTGAGTTTGATGATTGTGACGTGTTTTAACAAGTTTAATGCTGCCCCTTGCCTCTTGTTCTTTTTCATACCCTCTCAAGTCATATCCACCCTTCTATTCTCATGCTCCATATATATTCTTTTACAAATTTATTTTGTAGCTAAATTTTGCTGTAATTCTCTACACATTGTCAACATTTAGGTTTTTTAGCCCTCAGTTACAAAGTTTATTCTCACGGGACTTTCAGTGGAAGCAAGTGAGAGCAGTGGTGTGGTGGCAATCAGCACAGGCTACAAGTTGTATCCACAAGACAGTTTAGTGTCAGCAAGTAACATGAATAGGACTTCGAATGAATTTAAAGTAAATAATGGACAAAAAATTATATAGGGACTGTTTGGATGGACATTGACCTGCAATTGTAGCTGAGACACATTTAACAACTTTTTTTACAGCATAAAAGTTACCCAACTGAAGTTGCCAGAAAGGATGAGGATGATAATAACTATATGCTGGTAGGGATTTGTCATTGAAAACATTCATGAGCAACCCTCTTTATCCATCCCATTAATCACGGAACTGAAGACTAGTGTTCTGTATACGAGATCTAAATTCAAGAACTGTTACAAATAACCCTATATACAAGAATGTTCACAGATATGACATTATAAACAATTACATATACAAAACACTTCAGTTTATATGGTTATTACACAAGGTTCGATATTTCATAATTCTAACATTTTTTTTAAAAAAATCAAAATTTAAAGGATTTGATGCCTCAGTTACATAGATGAGGTTAAAATGTTTTACATTACAAACATTCAGGGACGTAACTATAATAAGTTCAGTCAAGTTATTGTACCTCGGTTTTATTTTGTTTTGAAATGTCAGATGCGTTTTTAAGAATGAAATCAAAAACATTTTTCTCAATTTAAATTATATAAAATGTATAAACACCTTTATTACAAATGAAGTGTGCAAAAATTTCAAACAAAGAACCAAATACTAAATTGGTAGCCGGAAGGCCGATTTGAGTCATGGGCTTGATATATTTTAGCATCTCAGTTCTTTATTCTACTCCTCTATTCGGAAGACGGATAAGCTAGTCCAGCGACAATAGAGCTAGACAGCTAGTGGAGGATTATTCTTTTGACTCTGATGGGCCAATAAGTCCGAAATCCTTATTCTTTGGCCCCGGATGGATACCTGTATTACGGGTTTCTTCGTCGTGCCCAACGTTTTTCCATTATTTTTCAGGAAATAATAACACTATAGAATCCACCATTTAAAAAAAAAAAAAAAATTATTTACAATACAAACCAACGCATTTAATAAGATACCCAATATTTGTATAGATAATAAAGTTATAATTTACTAATATAATTTTTTCTTTTAATTTTCAAAATATTATTTGTATTAGTGGTGCATCTCATTTTTTCAAAAATGTATAATTATGTTGTTGCGGTTACTGAATATTGAATTTTAAAAAAATTTAACCATGTAATGAACATATATTAATCATTATTTTTGTAAAGAAACATAAATCAGTCTTACAAATAAAACAAGAACCTGTAACAAACCAATTTCATACAACAAACTTAGAGTTGGTGATGCGAGTCATGTCAGCTTCAGCTAGCTTAATATCTACTGCTAAAACACTCTAACCTCGTTATTATCTGATTGCTGTTTCAACAAACTTTTGTCTGTTCCCTTCCCTTGCATGTTCAACGCGTGGCCCTCTTAGAGCATCTCCACGGAGGTGTGAGGTGTCAATAAAAATATCAAATCTATCTATTATGATATTTTAGATGCTGCCCAATACTGCACTTCACGCTCTACTTCATTTTTCTAAATATAATTTTAACTGTCGTTATGTTTTTCAACGGCCCTTGAAATTTTCTAAAATGTAGCTTAACCAATCAAAATACAGTAATAAAATGTAGCTTAATCAATCAAAATAATGATCTTATACCGAATGTTAGAGGTTTAAAAAAAAACATTTTTTCCCAAATATTTACGTGACTTTTCTTTTTTGCTAATTCATGTAACAATGTTTTTGATGGACTCGATTCCGTTAAAAATAATGAACTCTCGTATATGCACATAATTAAAATTAATTATGTAACGCCCCAAATTCGGGGTCAGGGATTTGATCGTCACGTGAAACTTCTCAATATAAAATTATCTGTTTAATAATAATTTAAATCACAAGTAGTCATTCAATATCTGAAATTTACAAGTACAATCCCAATTACCAAGATCTTTAGGGTTATAGTTTTAGAAACAACAATCCAAAGTCCAAACAACAATTATTATAAACCTCAATAAATCATATCAAATCACGCTTGTGATCCCATTCATAAAATTCCTCATATATCTATAGTCTTAGAACCATTTCTCAATATATCACAATTGATTTCAATAACCGATTTACATCAATCTTACACTAGTATACTTCAATAAGAATTATGCCAGCGGCTAGGACGGGTCTATACCAAGCAATATATATAATATACTGATATATAAATAAAACTTACTCTAAATACAGACTTTCTGAATCGAAAACGTTTTCGCAAGTACATCTTACTTTTTCTTATTTCGAGCTATGTGGATAAATCTCATCGGTCTATTTTTTTCTGAAAAACTAATATTTTCTCATCTTGTCTGGAAAAGTGTATGATGAAAAAGCAATAGTGAGCCAAAGAAATGCCCAACAAGTATATATAAAGCAAATGAAATAAAGGCGGGATATAAAAATTAGAATAAAGTACGACAATGTGAGTTTCAGTACAGAAATCATAACAATAAAATTTTACCAGAACTATATCAATAACTGTGGCACATAAATGAAAGTTGTACAAAAAATATAATACATTTTATATCAAAACTGAAACAATGTAGTATGTCATCAAAATTAATCAACTGCTCGATCACAATTTATAATATCCAAACTAGCATGATGGATTGGATACTAAACACATAACACTATTACCCCCGATCAGGTTCAAAAGCAATAGGACTAGTTATGTCACACCACATAATCTAGATTACAGTTAAGTGTTATAGACAAGTAATATTAGCCTATAAGAAGATGAAATAGTTACCATATCATCTTTTAAATATGTTGGACCCCATATATCGGGCCTCATACGCTGTAGTCCAATCCGTAATAGAGCAACCAGAATCATAGGTATGCTTAGTTTTAAATACAAACCATATCCTCGTTATTTACTACAATAATTCGCTGGATATGATGAGTTTATTATAATCAACTTTTAATATTTAGAGTACGAACAAGTAACTCTAATGCACAAAACAATATAGGAATCATAAATAGGTTTGAAAAATAATTATTTATCATGATATGAATAATCGAAACAGTAAAACAAAAGTGTTTAGGATGATTAAGGAGAAAAATAATTGTCTTTGGGTTTTACCAATTACGTATGGTCGAAATAACACAACTATTTTCTTCTTCCACCTCACGGTATCACTATTTAATAATTATTCGATCCGACGCTCGTGCGGTTACTACGAGTCTAAACTATTGAGATCAAATCTGCGCGTCTACATATATAGTCAAATATAATACGGTACTTTAATTCTTGAAGTACATTGCTATATTTTACAAGAGTTTATAACTTAACTATACTTACACACTTACCCTAGACAGATTCCTATCGAAAAGAAAACTGGAAATATCCCCTACGAAAATGGGCGTTTCCCAGTGTTAAAATACCTCACAATTAAACCAAACAACCCGACCAAACCAATAAATAAAATATAAACCCAATTATCAACTAATTTTCAAACAACCAATTAACCCTCGAGACTTGAATATAAAATGACAATTAATTCTCGAGACTCAAATATAAATAAACAATTCACCCTCGAGACTCGATTATAAAACAACAATTAATCCTCGAGACAAACAATTAATCCTCGAATAAAAAGGAATAAAAACTAACAATTCTAATTCATACTTTAAAACTTATAATATTTACCCTCGATGACGTTATCAAATAAACAATTAAGCATAACATTAAACATTTTAAAAATATTTTTAGGATCGAGTCGGATCACTAAAAGTCTTGTAAAATAGTTAATCCAGATTCGTAAAGAAATTTAGAATTTAACACTATTTTTATAACATCCGGATTATTTTTCAGATTACAGAAATATTTGTTTCATTTAAAATGGATCAACAAATCAATTAATATTTAAGTAATAAGAATAAATCAATTAATAATTAAATCAATTGATTATTCAAATCAATTAATTATTATTTATTTTTAAATAAATTATTTTTCAAAATAATTAACAAATTAATATTTTTAATCAAATAAAAATTGAAAATGGAAATAAATGTTTTATTACAAGAAATTTTTTCGAAATAATGTCTTTGTAAAAGGAACTTTTTCCGGGATCACAGCCCGTCAAAATCAATCCCAGAAAATACAATCCAACTTTACTAAAATAGAGTAAACAAATTTAACCCATAAAATAAATTATACTTATACACATAAAATTATCAGAAACAGAGAACACGATCACCTAAACCCAAAAATCTGATCAGCATGGAACTTTGGAACTTTACGGAGTATTAAAATAATCTCTAAAAATTATGAAATTAATATATATGAACTAACATGACCGAATATTTACAAGCGTCAAGTCAAGATTTAAAAAATCTTACCATAAGATCAATTACGGACATCCAACGAGTTTTTTCTTATGACCGAAAAATATTATCACAAAAATCTGAAATTAATCCCCATGCATAAACACATGTTATATTGCCTAACCTGCCTAGAAAATATTATTCTCAAAACTTATCCAAATTTATACTCATACATAGGTCTTAAACGTCATATATATATATATAGATATCGAATATTGAATATATAGTTTGTAAATAATAAATTTTAAAATAATATATAAACGTACTGCAAAAGAGACCGTACAGGAGACCAGCGAGGAGGTGCGTGTGTCGAAGAAAAGGAGAAGGGGTGATTGGCCGGTGGTAATCACGAGAGAGGGAGGGCGTTGCAGTTTGGGGGAGAAAAACATGGAAAAACAAGGGAAGAAAAACATGGAAAAACAAGGGGTAGCCGAGTTTGGGCGAGTGGGATTGGGGGTACGCAGGGTAGAATAGGATATATATATATATATATTATTTTTTTTGTAAAAATCTTTTATAAATTATAAATATATTTTAAAAATTATTTTAATATCAAGTTTAATTCCTAAATAATTTTAAATATTCCCAAGAATTTATAAAAATATTTTAGGGCGAAATATAATTTTTATTATTTTTAAATCAAATTAAAAATAATAACTTTTCAAAATATTTAAATATTTCAAATATTCAAATACTTTACTTAAAATACCAATTCGAGATACTAACACGATCAGTAGAATAATATAAAATTTTAAACCGAACTCAACCTCAGTAAACCGAAAATAATTTCTAAAATAAAAATAAAAATATATAAATGCATCCAACTGGAATAAAATATAAAATTTTTATTTATCCTCTTTTGAGATAACCAATAAAATATTTAAATAATAAAAATATATTTTGAAAAATATCCGGGTTATCATAAATTATATATTTTTAATTTTTTTTGGAACACCTAATATTCCATTTTTTAACAGGACAAAGTGAAAACTTTATTTTTAAATAAATTAGAGATTTCAAAATAATTTATAAATAACATGTAATACATTTCAGTTAATCAATTTTTTGTGAAATTTAATTAATAATATTTATATGCATATATTTAGGTCCATTTCATGTTGATCGTCCATGACCACAAATAAAATAGCTAATATCACATAATTAACTAAATTATAATATAGCTAAATGAAGAAAGATAATTATATTATTACTCTGCAAGTCTGGTATACGGAACAAGAGATGAATTTAAGTGGGCTTGAATTTGGGACATATATTTTGACTTTGTTTATATCCCGACAAGGTAACAAGTCCAGTTTTGATTTACCAACCTTAACAGATTGTATATGTAATTAAAATTAATATCAAATATAATCACGTTTTTAATTCTTTTTTAAAATAATTCTTTTTAAATATATTTGTAGTATTTTTGATAATTACCTTTTATTATAGCATACGGAGTAATAAATTATTTAAAATATATAATATAATACTGTAGCTAAATATATTAAAATTGAATACATTTGTTAGATAAAAAATGATTAAAATAATACGTATAAGAGAAAAAACTAAAATAATATCATAGCCGAGATGATTTCAATTATTACAATTTTTTATAATTTTTTTCACAGAACTCGATGCTTTATAAACTCTCTCAGCTTCTCTCAGCTTGAGCTCCCCTCTTTAGTTTCCTTACTTTGAAACAAAGACACAAATACTTTCATTACAAAGAACATAAATATAGATCAATGTTGTAAGTATGTTGTATATAAACTGATGCTGTGTATAGATATATGTAATGGATCTTGGGTTAATGAGCTTCAATGCATTTGAAGATGATAATGCCCCATCTTCTCGATCTGTACTACAGAGATCTGCTCATTCTTTGCTTGCTGATGACACTTCCCCTGCTTCATTTAGCATCTCTTTCACCACCCCACCTTCAAATGTTGCTACTTATCAAGAATTTTCAAGACAAGGTATATACACATGTGCGCGCGCGCGCGCGTGTGTTTGTCTTGTATTGGTTGCTATATCATGTGTGTGTATCTTGTTATATGTAAAGATTGGATCTTTTTGGTTTTTGATTTGACCAGAGTAAAGATATTGATGGGTTATGAATAGAAAGGAATGATATTTCATAAAAATGACTAGTACTAGGAAGGGAACTTTTGATTTGTGATTTATTATTGTTTCAAGTTTCTACTGTTATTTTTGTCTGCTGTTTCATTTCTGATCTTTATGTTGAAACGTTGATTTTTTTACATCATAGGCCCATGGCTATCAGAGTCTCAGTTGTTGCTCCTACACTACACTTCTTGTTCTTATGAGTTATTGCACTTTTATTATTGTTAACAAGTCAAATCTCGAGTCTAGATTGAAAATTCGTTATTAAGCCTAATCTAAGATAAACCCGATTCATGGCTCAAACTTCTGAACAGATTGCCGCACATGTTTTGATGTGGAACTGAGAGAGGATGTTATATGAAGAGTAT
This sequence comes from Oenanthe sinensis, assembly GCA_028671895.1. Classification (NCBI taxonomy): domain Eukaryota; kingdom Viridiplantae; phylum Streptophyta; class Magnoliopsida; order Apiales; family Apiaceae; genus Oenanthe; species Oenanthe sinensis. The sequence continues at coordinate 42,305,976 of CM053805.1, read as the reverse complement.
TATATGCCTTACTTGACACTTGAATTCGGGGTTTTACTTTTCTTGTTTCCTTTCTTATCTTTTCGAAATTGATCTTGAACTTGTCTACTATTTTTTCAGGGTATGGTTGTGGAGGGTCCACTGGTGTAATGGATGGTCCTTTTACTAGGTGCAGAGAGCCATTTACCCCATCCCAGTGGCTAGATCTTGAACTTCAGGCTTTAATATACAAATACATAGTAGCAAATGTTCCTGTTCCGTCGCATTTGCTATTTCAAATCCGGAAATCTCTTAACCCATTTTTATATGCTGGGTCTCTTACTGGATCATATGCCCCTAAATCATGTAAGTGCAAATATTCAGAATATGTTTTTCAGTTTTTTTAACATCTTGTTTATTATTTCTTCCTAATATATAGGCACTTTAGTAACTAAAAAGTGAATGTAATTTCTATATTGTTAAGGAATCTTTAATATGTCATTCAGTGTTTAGACAATGGAGCATTTATGTGGTCTCATTTTTCTGATGGCATCTATACTGTGGAATTTTGGGACTTCCCTTGTGTATTTTATATAGATTTAGTTCACCTACCAAGCCTCAGTCCGTTTCCTTATCTAGTTGATTTATCTGAAATATTGCAAGCACACATAAATTAAAAATTATCTTAAGTTCCTAAAGTTCACAACATTAGGAAATCAATTCAATCTAGTAATGAACTGGAAATCAATAATAAGTTTAAAACTAATTCATTCCTTTATTTCCTGAACTTCCATGAAGGTAGTAAATAAAAATTTATGTTAATTCCTAATTTATGTTTGTTTGGTTTTTACAAATTTTGGACATGCAGTTGGATGGGGCACTTTCCATCTAGGTTTATCTGGCAGCAATGATCGTGAGCCTGGTAGATGTCGTCGAACAGATGGAAAGAAATGGCGGTGTGCAAGAGAAGCTGTTCCAGATCAGAAGTACTGTGAACGGCATATAAATAGAGGCCGCCATCGTTCAAGAAAGCCTGTGGAAAGCCGAAAAGGCCAAGTTGTTTCTGGAACTACTAATATAACAGAAGTGGCGGTCAATTCATCCCCATCAGAAACTGTAATGCCCGGCAATGGCACATCAAAAAGCTTGAGTTTGCTGCAACACCAATCCAAGAGTTTGCAGTCCACTGCTGAAAATCCTTATGCTAGCGTTGTTCTTAACAGGTGATTATCAAGTGATTGGTTCATTTTACTCGTATATAGTTACCCCGCTTGTTTCTCATCATCTATTGTCAATTTCTTTTTATTTGAAAATTCTAGCATTAGGATGACAGTGTGTAAAATTTTTGCATTTTTCTTTTTGCTACGGGTAGACCCAAATTTTAAATCTTGGATGTTGCGTAGACCCCATTATGTCATCTTTCTTTTATTTTTTTTGGGGTGAAAGTGACCAGTCTTGAGTATAAAACTTTGAGATTCCTTCTCTATATGGTTTTCATTATTGTTTCTGTTTCAATTGTTTTGTCCTTACTGTAAGAAACATAAGTATTTTCACATTTATTTTTCTGGTCCCAACTCTCTTTCATTTGCCTTTTCCTCCTTTCTCACTTCATGTCAATGTTGTTATTTTGGATACATAAATATGTACATGCATTTTGTGCTTATAAATCTGAAAGTAGATTAAATCACGTGACAGAGTTCAAGAATCGCAAGGTCAGTCTATAATATCTCCCTCTGTAAACTTGAAGTCGAAAGATACTCTACTATCTATCCGACAACAGCATGTTCACACAGAAGGGTCTTCTCTACAAGAGTTTGGCCTTGCTTCGTCAAACTCCCTGCTCTATTCTTCAGATAAGGGTTCCTACAATGATCCTAGAAATGGTGATGTATTCCTGAGTTTCAATGAACAAGAAACACAAAACCAACAACCACTTCACCGTTTCATGGATGACTGGCCTAAGAATCATTCTGATCATCTCACTGTCGGTTGGCCTGATGATTTTAAATCACATTGGACTCAGCTCTCAATGTCAATTCCAAAGAATTCCTCTACCTTCTCATCGTGTTCAAATTCTCCACGTGAAAAATTCACCCTCGCGCCTCCGAGCATACCTTGCGAGCATGACACTGTCAATATGAGTTTAGCTTTGAGAAACGACCTGTCTGAGAAGCAAACAAGCTGGAATCCAGTTACCTGGGAAAATTCAATGGGAGGGCCTCTAGGAGAAGCCCTTAATAGCACGTCCAACTCAGTGGAAGCCAGCAGGAGCTCATTGATGCTCAGTCTCAGAAATAGTGAAGTGTGGGATGGTCACTCTCAGTTGGGATCATCCCCTACAGGGGTCTTACAAAAGACGACGTTTGTCTCCGTCTCAAACAGCAGTGCAGGAAGCAGTCCAAGAACAGGCAATAAGTTCGGCAGCAGTAGCCTTCCTGATGACGTTACCTGTTCTATTCCATCTTCGTAAATGCTTGCTTCAGCCCCATCAATTTTTTTCAAGGGCAAAAATAATTCCACTTTCGAGTCATTGTATTATGTTTCTCTAGTAACATTGCTTGTATCTGGGCTGATGACTTCGGGTCTTTCTTTATTTCCTTGTTCCTTTCCATTTCTCCTCAGCTAAACTGGGTTTGCTGAGTTATGTATCTTTTAAAACTACTGCCAAGTGCAATTTAATATTGTATATTGCTTGCTTGAGTTCAATTTTATTCCAAAGATAAATTTGAGTTCAATATCTCTCGTTTTTTTACAGGGATGTGTTTATTATTACGAATAGAGTTGCGCACTTGGTCGAATATTGAGGGGATGGTCAGTTTGCAATGACATACCAGCATAGGGAACTCTGATCATATAACTCAATCATAATATCTATAACGAGAATTGATGTTTTAACTTTGGTGGAGCAGATGGGAGGGGTCTCAATTGAACTTTTAAAGGGAGCGTGTCTGCGTATTATTGAAGTAGCACTAGTGTAAAAAGTACAATAATGACTGGATTCAGAATGTTTGGAACCAGCTGTTCGAAATAAAAATCGTCACAAGATTGGTATGAATGTGACTGAGGACTACAAACAATTTTATTATTTTTTTGACAAACAAAATTTAAAGCATTCATTAAAACATTGAAATCCAGCTTGGACAAACCTCCGAATTGTCAACTACAACCTGATTGTGAAACAAAAAATGAGCTAAACAAATAGTCGTTATTTTCATATTGCTTAACACATAAAATATCTAAATTCTTTAATCTAAAAAGTATTATAATAACATCTTGAGCAATCCAACCTACACAAGTTTGTGTGAAACTAGTAGCATGACAATTGACCTTCACATAAGTGTCATCTGATATAAACATTTTTTTTTTGTGAAAGGTGAGCTATTACAATATCCACCACCTCCAGATTCGATGCAAATAACATATAAATCCTTTTTAGAAAAACTATCAAAACCCGTAACAAGACATACAATAACATCAAAACATAACACACTAACATCCCAAAAAGATGGGCACGACTAACAACCTTGATAATAAGATACCCAACAAGATCTCATCCAAAAAAGATTGGATCTCGATTTTATCGAAAAAATTGATAAATAAGAGAGCGAAAGAGGCTTAATCGATGAGGGGATGAAGCTCTGGAAAATAGAGAAGTGACTCAAACCCTAGATATGAGAGTCGACTCTGAAAACCCTGTATTGAATCAGGAACACGAGTTATATGAACGAAAATGAATTGGTTGATTTTCTCCTAAAATGAAATTAGTTGTTATAATCAGGGCTAAACAATATTATTAGTTCCATATAGTTTTATATATCTATACACCTGTGGACCAATCATCAACGAACCCCGAATACAAGCTTTGATATCCTGTTCGGCGGTGGTTGTGTATATTAAAAATATCTTGTAACCTTGTCAGGGGTACTGATACATGGGTCAGATGATTGTTAGGTGTATATTAAAAATAGGGTGGTGATATATGGATACCCTTATTTTGTTTTAGACTAAATTAACCTCTTTTCTCAACCATTTTTCTGTTACCTTTCCTTCATAGTCATCGAATTTCTAATTCTGTATGCTTGTGCTGATTTTTATACTCGTGGACTAATATTTTAATGCAAAATTTTTTAATATAAATAATTGACATATTAATGTGAAAGATATATATTTAATTAAATGATTTAAATTATTATTTTTCTTCTTCATAATTATAATTTCTCTTCAAGGAAATAATATTAAATATCTTTAAAGTAGAATAATATTTAAAGATTAGTTTCTATTTTTTTTTGAAAATTTTATAACATAATTTTCTAAGATAATAAATTAGTTAGATAAAAATTTAATTCTATAATAATAACCAAACATTTTAAAAATAATAATAACATACATAAAATATAAAATTAATTAATAAGTAATAATAATAGCCATCCGAACTCGGTCATTAATGAACTTGAATTCGAGCATAAGAAATTGATCGATAAACAATTGATTTTGGCTCGAATTTATAAATAAGTTGTTTTTAAGGAGTTAGTGTGCTAATATAATCTTTAAAAAAATATATTGAGAAGAAATATTAAATATAATGAATAAAATTTTATGTTGTCCCAAAATAAAACTAGAAAAAAGTTATAAGAATATTAAATTTATATTATAAATTCAGGTATAAATAATCGATTATCAGGTTTAACACAATTGATTGATTACACGAACAAAATAAAAATTGATGGAATATTGATAAAGAAATAAGATAAGGGTAATTTAGTTCAAAACAAAATAAGGGTGTTCATGAATAATTTTGGGGTGTGCATATATTACTATCCTAAAAATATCTTGTAACCTTGGTGGGAGTACTGGTATATGTGTCAGATAATTGTAGATTATACTTTTTACTCATAAAATTACTACCGTAAAATTTTGTATGGATTTTCATTTTAGTTGATAATAAATGATTATCTAGTAATTGTAGATGAAAAATTAAACCTTATATGTTGGGTCTGAAATGAGCATATATTTACGTAAGAAATCATACACTAAGCTATTAGTCTGGACTTGTTGAATTTTTTGCTATAAATATGGGTTGAGTATGGCAGTGAACATCACTGAAGAACAAATATTAATATATTATGGAGCTGGGGGGCAAAGAAAGTGAAGAGTGGGTTTGGAGTGACTGTGAACGTGGGACTTTTGTACACATGAAATGAATTTGACATTAATAATGATTTTTGAAGAGACTACATCACAGAAAGCAACATATGATAGGGCATTAAAATCAGCCTAACCAGTAACCAGCTTGCTGTTGTACCTAAAACTTGGTCAATATTATTGGTCTGAAGCATGAGAATCATTTGATGTCTCGGACAAAGATGTTGCATTTATACTCCGTTGAGATTATATTTTCAATCAAGTAAGAAATCGCTAGAATCTCCTGTGTAGGGACTTAAACAGAATTTTTTAAAAAATATTTTCATTCATTATGGAAAAATTCAGATTTTTTTATCTATTTGCCTTTTAAAAAGAACGAAGACATCAATCCGACAAAAGCAAACCACAAAGATATGAATCCAGATAATATGTTCTTACTAGAAGTTGATCTAATAATATGAAGCCCTATATTTTTGGGTTTTGTTTTTGCCTTAAAATTTTTAAGTAGATAATAACTGCATCTCCAGATCGTAGTTATAAAATTTACACCACATTACATGTACGGTTGGCCTTCGAACTAAAATAAAATTGACATGGAGTAGATTATTAGAAAAAGTTAAAATAAATAAATAATCTCGCCAAATAATCCCGATGCGATTCAGTTCGGCTGGGGCAAAAGAACTGGAGTGGTCAGAAGGATTAATATAATGCTCAAACGTTTTACTTGTTTGCACAAAATAATAATAATAATATCTTCCCCGCAGCTTGTCCTTGTCTGCTGTCTCCAGTACTAGAACCAAAATGACAAAAGTATACTACTCCCTCCGTCCCGGCCAAATGTTTATATTTGGTCCGGGCACGGAGACCAAGGATAGTGGGTGTAATAGTGATTTTATTGTTAAAATAAATGAAGTAGTGGATGTAATAGTGTAAAGTGTTGAAAAAGTGGAGTGAAGTAGTGGATGTAATAATATATTTATTGTTAAAAGTTACTATTTTTAGTAATGTAAAGAATTGGATGGGACGTCCAAAAAGAAAAGTGTAAAGAATTGGTTGGGACGGAGGGAGTACATTACTACCTACTTCCAAACATCATAATTTTAGGTTTTGTTTTTGTTTTCAGATTTTAAAGTTTAGCTAAAGGGAGCAATAACTCAATTCACGGGCCTTTTTATGGTGATGCAGCTTAGATGTTTTCATTTCATACCCAGGCCCATCTGTTTTTATTCCATAGTGGAATACTGTGTTCCTATATTCATAAAAAACTATAAAGTAGTAGTACAGTAGTAAATAATTAGAGCTTATTAAAATATTTGTATAAAAAAAATGTATAGGGTTAAGTGTTAACCTAATCCGCATAAACCCTGACCAATTGTTGTTTCACCTTTTGTAATCACTAAAATCATAGCAACAAGCAGAGGATGATTTCTGTAAAACAAGATTATGGGTTGCTAAACTACTTTAATTTAGTTGATTATCGGAATATGAGCAGCTATTTTAACATGGGCAAGTGTCATGTTTCATTACCGATCACAACTCCAAGAACCTCTTCAAACTCTTTGGCGGCTTTAAGTTCCGGCAACCTAAATTCTTGTTTCTCCGTTCAGCCATACCACACTCTTTCGGTGAGATATATTTCGTTTAAAATATATCTATAGAATTCCATTGAATAATCGATTCTTTTCCCTTCATAGTATTTATTTATATTTTTTACATCGTTATATGTCTTTGTTTCTGTAAAATATTTTTGGTCATATGAACTTGTCTGTCATAATATATGGAATAAGAAAATAAATGTCTTTATTAATGAAAAATCTGTTGTACCATTTTTTGAATGGGAAAACGAGAGAACAGGAAGTAATTGTGGACATAAGAATTGCAAGAAATTATATTTGTACCATGGTTGCGTGATTTGAATGTATTCTGCTTGACCATCTGGAAACTGCTGGAAAATCTAAATTTCGTTTCCTAACTAGATCATCAATCTGATTTAAACTTTGTGTTGTTCGTTAAAATTTTATATCCATACCTACAACCAAGCTAAGATAAAATCGACAATTCATAAACTCAATGGAAGCAAGTAAAGAGATCAACGAGAATTAAGGATAGCCCGGCCCTTCCCGTGACCAGGTCATTGGAATCCTCATTCCCACATCTCCTCTACCAAAAAAAAATCTAATAATAATAATATTATCAACAATAGAGAACTTAGTTTCATCTATAAATTATAATGTTGTGTTTGATTTAGACGAATGAAATTGGCAGGAAATGAAATGAAATTTGTACTCTTAATTGTAGGTTAGTGTTTGTTCATTTATTCCTCCACTGTCAATCTGAACTAGAGTTAAAACCTACCACTTCCTACTCATTTTACTCACAAATTTCATACAGAAATTTTTTGCGCTCCCTTATTTTTGCTCACTCTTCCCTCTTATATAATCTTTCCTTTTGAATATCTCTGTTGCATGTCTTGCTTTTCAATGCTTGGACTAGGAGCTTTAGTTCAGTGACATGTTAACTTTTATACGGAGCTTTTAAATGTTTTCATATGGATGATCGTCTGTTATGTAATAACAGCTGTGCTGTTCCTGACATTGTTATGTAATAACAACTGTGGTGTTCCTAATGCCTCGATACATACTCTCTTACACTACATTCTTCTGGGATTGAAAAACTCATTTACTGATACTAATCATTTTATATGATCACCATTCCATGAGCAGTAGTGATGCATAGATATATAGAGTGTTGATTGCTTCTAGCTTAGCCACCATTTTTTCTACTGTATTATCTTGATTGCTTGATTGAGTAAGGAAAGGAAAAAGTGGTTGTGGGGTGGGGATAAAATAATATATTCACGGAATACATTATGGTTCTTTAAAATCAGAATACATGAAAAACTAGTAACTGATACAAACTGATTTATATTCCTTTTTTAATCATTTTTTTCTGGTTATAATTATAATTTTAATATATTCACTTTTGAATTTTTCTTGGATTATTATAATTTTGTCCTTTTGGTGTTTTAAGGATCATAAATCCCTGAAGAAACATAACCTCTCCTTTCCAGCAAGAACTCGATGCATTGAAAGGGATTCAACCCTCTCAGTCTGTGCAGATATAGCAAAAACTTCCGTAAGTGCCATAGAACAAATTGCAGAGTCCTCGAAGGCTGCTAGATCAGTGAAATGTGGTGCAGCCACCCTGAAAAGGGATCCGAAGGAGATTGGAGCCTCAACTATGAATGACAAGCAAAAGAAAACAAATAAAAAATATTCCGTAATTCCTTTTATTGTTGCTCCTCTAAAGAACTCACTTGATCAGTATCAGGTACTCATGTATCCCCTTGTTACTGAATCTGCGATGAAGAACATGATAGAAAACAATACATTGGTGTTTCTGGTGGACGTACGTTCAGACAAAGCAAATATAAAGGATGCTTTTGAATTGATTTGCAAAATTAGGACCATAAAAGTTAATACATTAACCACTTTTCGTGGTACCAAGAAGGCTTTTATAAAATTAGGGCCAGATTATAATGCACTTGATGTGGCAAAGAAGTTTAAGTTTATCTAATGCAAGAGGACATGGTACTCGGGAATTCAGGTATGTTGTTTATCCTTTTTGCATACTTTAACCATATTCTGGGATACTGATTGATATGTAAATTCCCCATTGACAAAGGGGTCCTTCTGTAGAAGATACAGAATATTTATCGCTGCAAGAAGGGAGTGTAATCCTTATTCAGACCTATCATTGTAATTGCTCATTGCCTTAATTTGACCAGGTCTGTTTTTTAGACAAAACATGAAAATTTTGTACTGTGTTGTGTATCAGTGTATGCATGTTACTATGTCAGCCAGAGGAATGCAGCACATAGATGCTGCATCTACTGAACTAAGCCAAATTGTCATCAGTAAATAATTTTTTTTTCTTTTTAAAAAAATAGATTAATTTTGCAGAAGATTATAGTGAGTATAATGAATAATGATAAGAGAAGATGGATTGTGTTTGAGGCTTCCTTGGACCTCATTAGTCTAAAAGCCACAAGGAGATGCCTCTATATATGTGGCTAGCCATTAAAGATCATTCTTTCACTACTTTAGAGCGTGTCCTGGCATTTTCTTTAAAAATAATATATAGTTCATCTATTGGACTTGCTTTTATTTGCATCACTGGATTGTCTTAGAGCATGTCCAATAGCTTAGCTATATGGACTCCTTAGCTCAAATTTAAGGAATTTGGTACAAAATAGTGCTTGGATAGTGTTATATTGATTCCTTAAAAAGTTATGATACACCTCTTGTTTCTTATGTATAAAGAACCTAGAGCCATTCCTTATAATGTTTTTATTAATAGAATATTTATTTCCCTCTATTTCTCCAATTCAAATACATAGTTGGAGTTTAAATATAATTAAAATAATATATTGTTTATATTATTTTTAAGGAATATACTTGGACTCTATTGGACTTGCTCTTAGATGGAAAGCTAAATTAATCTTTTGTATATGGATTAGTGTTATCAGTAGATTGCTTATGAGTGAAATATATTGGGGATGTTTAATTTTATTTGGTACATATTATTCGGTATGAAGTGTAGATTATCTAAATTTATATCTGGGGTAGAAAACCTAACAAATGACTATTAAGTTGTGCTTAGTTAAGATTTATGGGCAAATGTTTGTAACTTTGTGTTCTTTCTTCATTCTAATCCTAACAATTTAAAATACAGTCATCAGTTCAAAGTGTTCAAACCTACCAATTTGAGAATACATTTTTTATTCTCTATAGTTCTTTTCCTCAACCTATTGGTCGTTCTTTTACTTATATTCTAAATAAATCTCATTATGAAAATTTTGCATTTTTTCACTCCATCCTCCTACCTCCATTATGGGCCTTTGCATTTAACATTTTTATTGATTTACCCCCACAATATTTCGTTTCTTTCCATTATATTTAATGGAACATAAAGTTGGACGTTACTGTATTGCGGGTTCATAGTTCGTAGCACTTCCTTCCGTCTGCTTATAGATTATGCGATGTTTCATAGAATATTTTTAGCCACTTTTATTATACCATCCTATGATTCTCGAGAAATGGCCCTTTTAATCACAATAATTTGAGGATAAAATGCCCAAAATATCACTAATCAAGAAGATGGCCCCCTCTATCACAAAGTAACGTGACTTAAAGTCAAGTCACGTTATTGAGGGGGCGTTTGGGGTAGCTTAAATTTAAAATAAGTAACTTATTTTAATTTTTTTTTTACATATTTTCAAATTTTTTTTTTTGATACATATCTATTTTAGAATTTTAAAACCAAATATGATTTCCAAAACTGAAAATAAGTTACTTATTTTCAGGAAAAGTACATACATACTAACTTTTTCTGGAAATAAGCACTTATTTCCAGAAAATAATGGGGGCCAAACACCCCCTGAATTTTGATACACGACTCTGTACTACTAATGGGCTAAGGGCAGTGGGCTTAGAAGTTGTACTGCTTGTGATTTTTGACAGTAACACGTATTAGGTATACGTGTTTCAATTAGTATTTTTAGTCACGCAACTTCATCTTGCGTTTTCAAGAATTTTCTATATTTTTAAAATTTTTAATAAAAACACATTTTAAAATTGCGTTTCTGAAAAATCCAGGTTTAAGTTGCGTTTTTGAGTGATAAAAAGGCCATTATTCTGAATTGTGATATTTAAGATCATTTTTCTCCAAATTGTGATACAAATGGCCATTACCCATGATTCTCGACATATTTCAGCAGCCTGAATTAACATATGTTAAGTGACCGGCTGCAATCTTAAAGGTAGATAGCTGTCAGATGTCCCTGACATGCTGTAACATGTATTTACTTTATTATTTCTTTCTTTTACAAAAGCACTTGATATAATAAAGAATAATGTAAGTATTAATTCGATAAACATGTCATGATATCAATATCAATGCCTTGCATTTTATGCTAGGTTCCTGTGAAATAAAAGGTAACAGAACGCTACTTTTTCTATTTCTCTACCCCTCTTCTATTTAAAGTATAAGCTGTTAAACACGTTTTAGCAAAACTTGTTATGAAACCTGTTCCAAAAGGATGGGGTACTTTGAGAATTGATTTTCTCTTTCTTTTTCATTTCTGATTTAAATTATGCACATGTTTGTTTTAGGCTTTTAGCTAATATACTTTTTATTATTAAATGAAAAAGATAATTATAGCAAGTGAAACTGTCGAAATTATATTATTTCATTATCTGGATCACTCGAGACATAGATAATGGTTAATGTCCATTTCTTTATTGTTCCTTTCTGTCCATTATCTCCAACATGCTTTTCAATTTAACCAAGTTCCCTTTAATTTCCGTAGCCTGATCTGAAAATTCCGAGTATCCGGTCTTTGAAACTTACAGGTGAAGAAAGGAAGTAAGAGTAGGTCTTGTCAGTGTGTGACATGCATTCTCGATCATTCACCTGGCTACCCTTTCCTTATCCTCAAAATCATACTAAAAATAATAATTTTTTTAAATTTTATTTTTCTTTTAAAGTTTCATACATCTCATTCCTGATTTCTATCCTTATATTCTTTTTTATTATTTTTCTCTCTAACTCTCTTTACAATAACAACTAATTAGTGGAGTATTATTTTCTTATTTCTCACTCCTTTTTTTATATATGGAAATTATATATAAAATAAAATAAAGGATGAATAGAAAGTTTTCAAATTCAAATGTAGAGTATTTTTTTATAGCTAAAATTCATAATTTTCTCAAAATAAATGGTGGGGAAGGGATGAGAGTTGAGAGTACTCTTTGCCAATGCATCTATGAGCCCGTTTAACTTAACTTATAACTAATTTATAATTTGAAAAATGTGTGTAATTTTTGACTTATAAGTAAATTATATGATTCGCCAACAGGGCCTATCTTTTGTGGCATATCAAAACAGGATGTCTTGATTCTCCCTTTCTTACCCTCTGTCTTTGTCGCACCATGTTGTTATGCGAGTGCGGGAAACAGATGCTTCATTTGGGGAGAAGGAATAGAATTAGGTTTAAATTAAAAAATAATAATAATGTAAACGAAACTCGCATGGAGTGATGAAAAGAAGTATAATAAGAAAACATATATAAAATGTAAATTTGCCAGTAGTATAAAAAAGGATAATGAAGTATTTTCTTAAAAAGAAATAGGTAAATATGAGTTTTAATATAAATTTATGAAAATAAAATAGATGAATTAATAATAAATTGTAAATATTAATAAAATTGCAGATAATATTTATGTTCACTGCTGTAGTTTCGTTTCACCAATTGGTGAAAAAACCAAACGTAACGCTTTGAAGAAAGAAAACATATAACCTTGGGTTTCGATTTATTGGTTATTTTTTTCTCATTCTTTAAATAAAGCACGTTCTTGAGGTTATTCCTAGTTCAATTTTACTACTGTATTAAATAGCATGTACAGTATGTACTAATATGCGTTATATATTATAAAAGTAGGTTTTTTTGAAAGCTTACTTTTCCTTATTATATATCCGACCACATTTACTCATTTAGTGTGCGTTCGGTAATATGAGGAATTGATGTCCGCAAATATCAACTTCAAATATTATATTTTACGAGCGCACTATAAATAATCAAAATAATATTTAGGGGTTTGATCATTGTTAGGTGTGAATGATGTATGTGTCGCTTTAAATGTTTATTATTAAAGCCTTGATTGGATTACGTCTTTCGGACTGTTTGAATTTTTTCCTTCTAAATGTTACTTATAATTACACAAGTATTATGTTTAAAATCTGCACAAATCGTAGACCTGAATATTAAAAATATAGTATATTTATTATTGTTCTTATAAATTAATAGAATATCTACTAAAATATGGAGTATCAATTTAAAAACGTCTCAAAGTTATACTCCGTATAATATATAATTGTATAACTGTATAATATGATGTACATAATTAAATATTTATAAATATAATATAGTGTGTGTGTGTGTATATATTCTGGTCGAGGGCGGGGAGATATTTTTCGCAAAATTTATATAAATTTCATATCCCTCCCGTATTATTATGTAAAATATTAATTTTCTATTTTTCAATTTATCGGAACAATTTTGTCCAATTCGAAACAGATTTGGATCGAATATTATTTCAAAAAAAAAAGATTTGGATCGAATATCATTTTTCTAACCCTGTTTATAAGCCTATACAAAGTCATATTTTTTCCAGACTATTCTAGATTATAATAAATCAAACCTCCCATCTTCTTTGTGCTTAATTCCAAAAACCAATCAATATCACCATAGTCAAAAAGTGAATGTGAATATTTTGATAACGCATGTTGCTTTTACAACTGTGTTTATTTTATTTACTCTTTGATTGAAAAAATTGGTTTGTCTATAATTTTGTTGAACCAGTGCACTTACGTCTAAATTTGAAAAATCAATAGTTAAGACACTGATCAGTGATAATTGATATAGGGGGTGTTTGACTTAGCTTATAAGTAATAAGTTACTTTTTTTTAAAAGTATTTTCATTTTTTTTTGAAAATTAATATTTATTTTAGAAATTTAAGACCAAATCTTATTTCCAAATTTGAAAATAAGTTACTTATTTTCAGAAAAAGTACATATATACTAACTTTTTCAGCTTATAAGCTGACTTATAAATTGCCCCAAACGGGGCCATAATCAAGTCAACTAAAAATAAATTACGTAATATCATAGTTTTTCAGCTGATTATTAGTTTAATAATGCAAGTAGCATCACTTCTTTGTCCGGTTTAGTCAATGTCACTATACTTGAGCTTCAGTTGGGATGATTCATTCAATATTCTTTTATTTACTTGAATGAATTATTCAAAATCGACATCACCAAAATAATTATATTAGATCATTTCTCTATAGTTTTCTCCGACTTTTGAAGACTGAAGTGAAGAGTAATGTATATACGACATTTAATTTGTTACATGATAAATATAAGAATACGTATATTTGTAGATTGTAAAGAAGCCACAAGTTGATAAATAATTTAATTATTCACATATAAGTAATAATTCTGGTTTTGCGGAAAACAACAATTTCTCAAAACTCCCACTTATTGTTCATATAATATACACACACACTACCAGTAGACCTATATGGATAATTAAACTCTGGTTGCAATCTTAGAGACGATCATATATATTTATATACAGGTCTTTGCTTGTTAGATTAAATGATCAGTGATTTGTTTGATATTTATTTATTTATGGATGGAAGGTAACGTTATTACAGGGCCATGCAGGGGAAGATAATTGTTGTTGTTGTTGTAGTTGGCGAGCGTGCAAAATTTGACGCATGTCCCGCAACTTGTGTTGTAGCATCACTGATTCCACTTGGAGTCTTTCGTTTTCCAACCGAACCATCTGGCTATGTTTTATCATTGCATGTAACCGGTTCATCATGTCCCGGTTCCCTACTTTGAACCGCTTCACTTGATTCCTTAGATTCTCCAAGTGTTTCTGTTTTCGCATGCGGGACCGCCTAGCAGATTCTCTATTTGATATCATGCGTCTCTGCTTTCGCTCGTCAATCTCTGTGGGGTCATCTGAACCGGATTCCGAACTTTTCCTTTTCCGGTTCCCTTCACATTGGTTTATATTCTTTTGCGTTGCATTTAACTCAACCCGGACCGAACCGGGGTTGGAAGAGACCGGTTCTTGAGTTGGGTTGGGACTAAAAAGTGGTTCATGTTGTTGTTGAAGTAAAAAGGGGAATAATTCCTGGCAGTCCCGAGGTGGAAAACCACCTTCAAAAATAACCGGTAGCTGGGAACCGAATATTCCATCGGAATTAGCCGGGAAAGCGGACAACATCGCCGGAAAATTGGTAAGCAAGTATAAGAGGTGAAGGAGAATTGGAGAAAAGGGAGTGTAGGAGTGGGAGGAGCTCGATATTTAAAGCCAAATGTGGGAGGGGGTATGGGTCCCACACGAGGGTAGTTTGGTCAATAAAATGTAGTCGGAGGCATTGAGCTCTCTAGCTTTTAAAAAATCAAAAGAAAATTATTGATTTCGTATAAAAGAAAATAACACAACAAAATCATAATCCGAAACTAAAAAGAAACCCACCAAAATCATAATCGTAAATTAAAAAGGAACCCACCAAAATCACAATCATAAATTAAAAAAGAATTTATAGAAAATCTATAAATACATAATGAGAGGGGTAGGGTTACATGAAGATCTCAAATTTCTCTCTTCTTCCTTTGTGCTTTAAACTCAATCAAATATATATAAAATCATGAAGTCGATAGTGATGAAAGGACACGAAAGACCATTGACTTATCTAAAGTACAACAAAGAGGGTGACATACTTTTCTCCTGCGCCATAGACACAACCCCCGCCGTTTGGTATGCTGACACTGGAGAGCTCTTAGGCACTTATCGTGGTCACACTGGTGCTGTTTGGGGTTGCGATATTTCAAGTAAATTTTCTTCCTTCTTAATTCTCTATAATATAATTACTACATGCATAATGTATTGATCAAATTACGTTATAATTATTACATGACCGAGGGCTGGGCTGGGCTGGTTCGCATCTCTTTTTTCTCTCTCAAAATTCACCGTTAATATACTAGTTTAAATCACAGGTGTTCGGGAGCCTTTGCAGTTGTTAATGTTGCCTTTTTCTGCTGCTGCTGTTGTTGTTTTTATATGTACACGATTTCTTCTTTTATACGCTATTATTCAGTTTTTTTTATAGTAACATTATATTACTAGTGAAACTCATAGTCATATCTGACCCAAGATTCGTCCCGTCGCTTTTGCTAGCCTAGCTCTATGGAGTCCATTTTTCCTTCCCCGACTACATTCATAATGTTTTTTTTTGTAAGTTGCATAATGTATTTTACGTTCATTTGATCAAATTGTGTCTTAATTAGGGGATTCAAAAGTTTTGATAACTGCAAGTGCGGATCAAACAACAAAGCTATGGGATGTTCAAACTGGGGCTCAGCTGTTTACGTTTCAATTTAAATCCACTGCGAAATCAGTGGAATTTAGCGTTGGAGACAAGCTTGCTGTCATTGCGACAGACTCTTTTAGTAAAAAATTGCCTTCTGCTATTCTTGTCAAACGCATTGCTAGCGATCATACTGAACAGTGCGGTGATTCTGTGGTTGAATTCTCACCTGGCGGAAGAAGTAATAGAGCTGTCTGGGGACCTTTAAATAGGACCATAATAAGTGGTGGTGAAGATGGTATTGTTCGTGTCTGGGACGTTGAGACAGTGACAATGATTCACGAGTCAGATAAGGAAACAGGTCATCGAAAGGCTGTTACATCACTTACAAAATCAGTCGACGGTTCACAATTACTTACTGGTTCCATCGACAAATCAGCTAAGCTTTGGGACATCAGATCAATGACACTTGTCAAGACATATAAGAGTGAAAGCCCGGTTAATGCAGTCTCACTCTCTCCACTACTTGATCATGTCGTGCTCGGAGGTGGTCAGGATGCATCGATTGTTACAAATGATCCTCGTGCTGGGGATTTTGAGGCTAAATTTTATCACAAGATCCTTGAAGAAGAAATTGGAACTGTGAAAGGACACTTTGGTCCGATTAATGCATTGGCATTCAACCCTGATGGCAAAAGTTTCTCAAGTGGAGGTGAAGATGGGTATGTACGAGTAAATCACTTCGATCAAGACTACTTCAACATTGCAATTTGAATTTAATTACTTAGTTAGGTTCCTACCTGTTTTTTCTTTCCAGTTTCAGTTAAGTTATTTTCTGATCTATATGTTGATGTTATGTTCTTTTTATAAATAAAAGTGCGGTTCAATTTTAATACTATTTACCTAAGTTTTCATCTTTTCATAAAGTAAATGTTACGAGATCCCTGAATATATTATGAATGTTAAACTATTTACAAAATGCTATGAGAAAGTTGTGTTTATAACAATTTTTAGGCTATTTCCATCTTTGCTTATAAGTTTCTGAGTCACTAACTTCGATAAAATTAAAGTTTATTCGGATGATGGAGGTTACGCATTTCATACAACTTTCTCATATTTTAATGTGGTTCATATTGTTGTTGAATTGATGATATTCCAACAATTTGGAGGAATAAATGGAATTAGTTTTTATGCGAGTCAGACCTTTGTAGAATCTGGTAAGGAGGAGTTTTTTCAAGTTCTCTGAAGTACTGTCACTGAATCTCATATGGCGATCCTTTTTATTAGAGGTAAATTTGGTATGGGCAAGCATTACTGGCAATATTGGAACACTAGGTGATGTTGGATTGGCTAGGCTTGTCCCTCCATCAGTTGCAGATACTGTTACCCAGTATCCCGTGACATCCACAGCTGAAACATTTTGCTATATTGATCCAGAGTATCAGCAAACAGGCATGCTCGGTGTAAAGTCTGACATATACTCTTTAGGAATCATGTATTTGCAGCTGATAACTGCCAAGTCACCGATGGGATTAACACATCATGTTGAAAGGGCTATCGAAATGGAACTTTTTATGAGATTCTAGATCAATCAGCTTCGCCAAGATATCTCTTTAGTGTGCTGAGCTACGGAGAAAAGATAGACCAGATCTTGGCACAGTTATCCTGCCAGAGCTTCAGCGATTAAGATAACTTGCTGAACTTGCTGAATACAACATGACGGATGCAATGTTGTACGGGACAGGTCCCTCGCCCACCCAAAGTCAAGTTTCCATGTCTCAAGTAAGTGACACTGTACATATTCAAACTACAATTCTTACGGCCAACTAGTCAGTATTGTGAGGTAAAGTTAATATTATAAGATAGAATGTAAATGTGATAATCGACACTGATCGTAATAATTCTTACAAAAATGTTAAGGTAATTATATAATTACATAGAGGTGCTAACTTGAATATTAGGAGATTAAATTCTGGTGGTAACTAAATTACCAAAATGAAGATTAGCTACCACAAACTTGAGAGAGAATTGTAATTATTTGTACCATGGGACAGACATAATAAATCCCTATGATTGCTTATGTCATGCCAAAAAAACAGAAAAATAATAATGAATAAATACTGTGAGTATCAAGTTGATCAGAAATGGAAGCACAAGTCAAATTTTTTTATCCTAGAAGGATGTTGGAAGCATTAACTAGTATTTATATTGTAATATTATAGAGTATTAGCCAATACTGTGGATATTTCATTTCAACTATTTGATATTGTGCAACTTAATAGTGAACTCCCCAGACATAATTTCAGAACATTATTTCAAATAAAAAAGGAGATCTTTGTTGAGTTGGTTTTGGAGAACCAGGTCATAAGTATTGATTTGTATAATTTGCATATATTGTCTCAAGTATGCATAAAACAACTAAGAATATCATGAGGATTCTGATATTAACTTCTTACGGGGCCTAACAACTTTCTAACTGAATCATGAAGGCTAGTTATCCGCAATCTGGCTATACATCCGATAGTAGAACAATCACGGGTCTTTGATAGAACAATCTGGCTAGTGAAGGAACATATAAAAAAGTTGAAACAAGAAAGATATCAAACATCATGTGTAGGTTTCATCAAGTAACAGATTATCATTGCTCCGCTTTAGAAAATGAACCTCTCAGAATATTTCGCTACAAGGCACCGCTCACTTCGACTTTTCCAGTTCTCAACTGGTGCCATTGTAACATCTCTCTGTACAGTTGGATTAGAAAGCATGAAAATTATCTCAGTGAACATTCTGTATCTATTATTATGGTTTCTTTCATCCTGTTAATGGGTGTACCGTTTTATTCATAGTCAATGTCTTGTGGCCTGTGGGCACACTATCTATTTTGTTGCTGATCATGTTTTATCAATGAAGTTAGGCTGGTTGATTTTGTGCCCTTGCTGTTGCTTTTATCCAGGCTTATCTTTTGTCGATTGCCTTTGTTCTCAATTTTTGCAATATAAATTTGTGGCATTTACCATGGATTAATGGGTGCACTTTGTAAATTTAAGATTCTTATATCAGTCTCCTGTTTGAATTTTTTTGATTTTAGTTATATCATCGGTAAAAGGATCCCTTTATTAGGGGCTTGCTTGTATTCGGGTAAAATTTGAGATTATTTGGTAGTTTGTTTTGCCAACTTGAATTGGGGATATTCAGCGAAATTAGATGGTCAGCTTCTTTTATTGAATTTGAGTTTTATTTCCAAAGAAATCATGAAAATTGTACTTTTTGTTATGATCGTAGTAACCCTCTTTTTTTTTTTTTTACAATTTGTAATACGAAGCAACTACTAATTCAAATGAGGTTTTGATTTTTCATTCTGTGTAGCATCATTTCGAGCACTGTTTTAATCCGCTTTTGGTGTTTCTTCTTGGGATAATATAATTGAGGTCAACATCAAAAGCGGATATTGTGTAATTCACGTTTAAGAGAGATAATACATATCTAACTTCAGAAATCTGTTAGTCCAAGTAGAACTTCATACTGTGTTTCCGGCATTCCCGATCAACTCAGCAACTTGCTCAGACCCCCATCAAGGCCATGTTCATCCAGCATCACAACCTGCACATGATATCATACTTAAAAATCAATATTTTGGTTACAAAAGAACTTTTTACTGTCAGCTACTAGCAATAGTTGTGAAGGCATCCTTTTGAGAAATGAAACAAAACGTAATAAAATATAAATATTGATATTCAAATGCTCGATTTTGAATTACAGTATTGAATGTGGTGTCTTAACTAAAGTACGAGTACACGAAATGCACTTTACTCCATTAAAATCAGTAGAAATCTCAATTTCATTAATCATCTGCAAATTCGTAGTTAATAAAATATAACATATAATTTCTTCAAAATTGTTAGAAAGCACATTAAACCTAACAATACATTTATATTCAAAATACAAATAACGACATACAAAAAATAGATAAAATATAATTAATTATCAAAATAAACGATAAAGGCCAAAATAATATACAAGATCAATAACGGTAAAATAAAGAGAAAAATAAAAATTTAACCTATTGCTCTAACATAATAAAATAATCAGCTAAATCGCTAATCCTTTAAAAAACTTGATTGTTCTTAAGATATTGTCACCCCGTCTATCTATGCTGAAATGTCGTGATATTACTTTGAGGATAAAATAATTCTGTGCAATTTTGTCACAACTCGATAAAGTAAAATGACGATCACCCCTCAATTCGCTTAAAAACCATGAATATATGGTATGTCTATGATTTTGTGGGAGAAAAAACTCGTAAGGAGTTGACTGCTACTAGGATTAATCTTCTTATCTCATATATATATATATATATATATATATATATATATATATATATATATATATATAAACTTATAATAAAAAGATGTAGGGTTATAAAAACACAATATTTTTTCCTTACAAATTTAAAATGGGACAAATCCACGTATTCATTTCAAATAAATAATTTTGTCTTCGTTTATCTATAAATTCCACTAATTTTTTTAAAACAAACATACATGAAAGTTTACGTCCTCAAATAATAAGGAACAATTTTTAACCATTAATTTTGTGAAATTATATCATAAGCTTAAAATATAAGGTCTTAAATTTTCCAATTTTTCTAATAGATAAAAGTCTCTACGACATAAAACGAACATTATTTCTTGAGAAAACTCTGATTCGTATCATTTTGCCCTGATTTTTAAAAAAAAGTTTGGCCCAATTACAAGAAAATTAGATTTTTAAAATCCAGACTCGCCAACCTTTTTATTTATTTTTACGTCAAATTATTCTCGAACATATATTCACGTCAAAACATATCAAGTACATAAACATTGTCCAGACCGTCAAATGTTCAAATAGACACGGATTTCGAGGTGTCACCCGGCCTTAAACCATTGACCCATAAATAGTATAAAAAAAAAGAATTTGATCATATTATTTTGAAGTTAAGGTTGTGTTGCACTGTGGCTAACAAGTGGTATGAAAATCGAAGGCTAGGAAGTTGATGATGAAATTACGAGCTGTATTTGAAATGATGTGGGATGTTAAATATGAATTATAATTGGAATTTTTTTTTACGCTTGTTGAAAGTCTCCCTGATACAATGACAGTAATGATGACGACGCTTCCGGTAAAAAGAGCTATAGAATAGCAGCAAGGTAAGGGTCATAAAATTAGTGATTTTTGGATTAAAAGGAGATTGTAGAGGAGAGTTTAGACCAAGCACATAACAAATAGATAAAAAAAAGATTTATCCTAAATATAAACAAGACAAACAACTTCATTGGTACGAGACCTTTTAGAATGTGTCCAATAACAAATTTGTGCGATTTGGACTCTCGATTTAAATCAGATAATATTATAGCAATGTAGAGTTAATGGTGCGATGAGCGGACCAACATTTCCGTCCCATATTCTTTTTTGCTTTATTTACTTTTTTGGTCATATTTATCGAACTTTGAATACATTTTCGCATTATTTTCTTATAAGTTTAAATTTAAAAAAAATATATATCTTAAAATAGATTAAATATATTTTCTAATAAAATATTTTTATAATTTTATTCAACTATATGATATATTTAATTTTAATTAAAATTCGATAAACTAAACTATAAAAAGAAGTAAAACAAAAATTTTAAATAAAAGGAGTAATTAGTAATAATACAATACAATTATATAAAAAATTAATAGCTAATTTACAATTATATAATTCTGAAAAACGTGGAGTTACCTAATGAGTGATACTATAATTTAACACTCAATTAGTAGTAATTCACTCGATTGATTTGAATTACAAAAATAATTTCTTTACAAACGCATCTCTCACCAAATACAAAATGACAAAATGAGTTTTGAGCACAGTTGCACATATTATATGAACCATTATTCTTCTTTACCGAGTCAAAATTCAATATTTCCATGCAATTGCAATAATTTAACAAGTACTAATCAAGTCGTTTACCAAACTGAATAGAAATTAGTAAAATAAAAATAAGAATAAAAATATATTAAATCAAACCACTCCATGATACGTTTAAATAGATAACTTTTTTTTGTCCAACTTTTTCCATGAATCTGCACCAGTATATTTTCTATTTTCTGGACTATTGAACAATCGCATCAACATGACATGTAGAATATTGTTATTTGTTATACTATAAGAGTACATTACTACTAGGAAAAACTTTTGAGTACAAAATCTGATTTCATAGAGGGAACGTGTAAAAACGTGAGCGACTAAGGTGGCGTGCCTTTATGCACTGCATAACCCCTCGTTCCGCCCGCAACGGCCAATCTCCTCCGCCATGTTAGTTGTTAGAGCATGTTTAATAGTTGTACTAAAAAATAAATGAAGCAATTCTTATGATTTAAATTCAAAAAAATAGTTTTTGTGTAAAATAACACTATATCTTCAATGCGTTGTTGATATTTTTAAATCTTATTTTAAATTGATAAAATTGAATATAAAATTGATAAAAGTGGTATTAAATATATTATGTAGAAAATTGATGTCTCTCATTTATTCATTTTTCTTCCTCTTTTCCACTTTCTGATAAGATGTCAATTATAACTCCATCTATTTTTTGTTCTATATGTTCTAAAAAATTATAACATTGTGCTATTTTAACACAATTTTTAGCACACCATTAAAATGAATAATTTTAATTTTTGTTCTATAATATAGATATATGACAAGATATAACATATCATTGGGGATATTGGAGTTGCTCTTAACTATATTGCTATACACAAACAAACTTCATATTTTCCATCATTTCCAACTTTAATAGTAATTTTTAACTTAAATGTAATTTATATAATACTCATATCCAAAATTATATATAAAATTATGACATAATTACCTTTAATGAGAGGAATGATCAATCAATAAGAAGACAAAAAAGAGAGTTTTCAAAATTAGGATCGATTTTAGAGATTCAAGTGTCTTTTGAAATGGTGTCATTTTCATATATAATTATGAAATTTTATTTTATTCATATTCGAATATCAACATTCATGTTAAAAAATAAATTTAAATATAATAAATGTAAAACAATTATATATATATATATATATATATATTAGGCATTTGATCTAGTACAAAGTAAACTTTAAATAGAAAATAAAAAGTAGCTTGAAAATTTATATTATTTTTATTCTATTTTTAAAATCTTACATTATGTCTCCTCTAATTTACATAATTTACATTTTAGTTCCTATCACGTCATCACGAGTCCCCACTATCACGTGGCACTAGAACCCACTGTCACGTCACCACCTGATGACGTGGCACTGTCATGTGGCATTGGGGATCTCACTGCCACGTCACAACCTAATGACGTGGCACTGTTACGTGACAGTGGGGCCTACTGTCACATTATCACTTGTTGACATGGTAGTGCCACATCACCACTTGTTGACATGGCAGTGGGATCCACTACCATGTCATCAAAAATTAATATTAACAGTTGCTACTCAATCGAAATACAATTACTAATTTATATTAGATAAATTAATATTTTATACTATAACAATCACAAATTTGTATTATAAGAATCATCAAAGTCACCAGTTTTATTAAATAAATATATAAGGAGATTATCAAAAAAATGAAAGTCGTCGAAGCACATATGGTATGGAAACTAATCGTTGTGAGATGGAGAAAAATATGGTAAAATTAGATTTTGAAAAAAGTTTATCGATTAGCGAGAAAAATTAAATTAAAAACGGAGGAAATTAAATGGGATTGTATATGTGAGAGTGTGTTTGATTAGTGTGAGGGTGTATTGGGTTGAACCTTTATTTGACCTACTTTTTATTTTTTATTCTAATTTACTTTCTATTAAAATTGGATTATACATATATATCGCCTTAAATAAAAGACGGTCCAGTTCAAAATTCAAGAAATCTCAAAATTTACGATATTTAATTTTAATAATATATTTACCTCATTTTATTTTAGAGAAATTATTAATCTTTTTTAATCTTTTTTTACAATTTTACGATTTTCTGAATTTTTTTGCAAAAATACTGTTTGCAACCAAAAGCAACCAAATGCAACATATTTTTCTATTTTTCAAAAGAATAATCGAAGTTGCTTTTGGTTGTATTTAATATTATTTAAAATTGATTTTGATTGCATTTATGGTTGCGTTTTAATTTTAATGTGAAACTTGTTAAATAACGTATTATGCAATCAAAAATTAATTATTTTGACTAAATTTCAAATTAGCATTTGTGATTGATTTCAGTTGCAAATATTGTTGCAAAGTTACAATACCGTATTTTTGTAATTTTTTTTGAAAAATCGTATTTTTGCAATTTAAAAAAAATCACATTTTTGCAAAATATTATTTAAAAAGTCAATATTTTGGGGGGGGAAAGTTCGCCCTTAGGTATTTAAAAAAAACCCCTTTATTTTACATGTCACTGTTTATATATATTAAAAAGTATTAATTAAATAATTTATTTTTTATTTACTCTCAATAATTATATTATATTATATTATTTATATATTGAAACTAATCGAACATTAAGAATAACTATTAAAAGAATCTTCAAAATTTTGTTTTGAAAAAAAGGGACAAGTATTTTGATAGTAACAATAATAATAAATTATAATATACATTATGTAAATATTATTTTCCCAGTAAACATAAATATACCATACTTATATAGATTTAAAAATATTTTGTCATTAATTTTGTTTTGTGTTGGTGGTGCATGTACATGCACATATTTCATCTGAGAGTGAGCGCATACACACAAACAAATATCATAACGTCAGTTGACCAGTTCCATATATATATTTTCCGGGCTCCTCATAAAAATACTCTATATAGATAGTATATACTCCATACAAAAAATAAAAAATAAAAAAATGATCCTACTATCTATAAATCTCTAGATCCTACCACAACATTAAAGTAGTCTGCAGATTTGAGTAGCCACAGTCCTTATCAGCTTCCACTCTCCTTCCCCACCGCCTCATTCCCCGTCGTACACTGCAGGTAAAACCATGTATGCATCCATTTTTATTCCTATTTAACCTTTTAATACATACCCCGTTTTATTAATTTGTGTATTACTTACTTACTTGATCGTTTCTCCTCATCGGCCAACGTCTGCATGTGTTGTTCTTCATTACATGAATTCATGTATAATTTATGCACATATATCAACTAGTTTAATGACTAGTTGCATTTCTCAAATTGCAGGGTCTCGATCAATAAAAGCTCAAACCCATCAGCTGGATCATAAATATTGTGCTTTCTCCGATGGACACCATTTTTCGGAGCCATTATTACCACCCGGAGTTTGAATTACTGCTTGAAAGGCTACATCCTCCAAGGTACCAAAATTCGTCACAAGAAATAATCGACTCCTTATCATCCAATCTATGATATAGTGTTCTTATTTTGCAGGGTCTGTATTGACAATGATACCTGCCAAGACTGCACTCTTGTCAAGGTAATACTAATGATCAATTGAAATTTGTTAAAGATTATTAGTAACGTACATAGTTCTACGAAATGTACTTCATACTTATGTGTGTTCCTCTCTTTTGGTTGAAAAGGTTGATAGTACGAACAAGAATGGGATACTACTTGAGATGGTTCAGGTTCTTACAGATCTTGACCTTGTTATCTCTAAAGGTTACATCTCTTCTGATGGTGTTTGGTTTATGGATGGTTAGTTCTATTTCAATTGACAGCATTATTTCATGCCCCGATATGTAGCAGTTTCTACAGTACTTGTGTCTATTTACAGTTCAGACTTCATATTATTTTTACTGAAATTCACAATTATTATTATATATATATATATAATGTATACTTTTTGAGCTTATTACTACTTCCTGAACAATGAGATTTGTTTATTTGGCTATAGATACTCATTTAGGCTTGTACATTTTTTGACCAGTGTTTCATGTGACCGACCAGCTTGGGAACAAAGTTACCGATGAAGGCCTCATAGATTACATAGAGCAGGTCAGTCACACTCACACATCCACACAGATTACCCACTTTCTGTTCCTGTATATATTTATAACTTACACTTATGTTATATGTGTGTGTAACTTAACAGGCAATGTGTCCAAGTAGATGGGGGGAAACGGAAGTCCAAACAAGTATTGGCAGAGATGTGAGACCATGGCATGTGTCAACTGATCAGCCAGCCATTGAAATAACAGGGAGGGATAGACCAGGTTTAATGTCTGAAATATCAGCTGCTCTAGCTGAACTGGAGTGCAACATTTCTGCTGCAGTGGCATGGACACATAACACCCGATTAGCATGCATCCTTTATGTGGAAGACGGATCAAGCAGCATTCCCGTCACAGATCGCTGCAGACTGTCTCGTATACAGTCTCAGATAGAAAATGTGGTGAGAGCCCACCACTGTGAAGGAGAGCGACGAAGTGTGAGTTTCACTGTCCCCACACCTACCCTAACACACACAGAGCGGAGGCTTCATCAGCTAATGGCAGCTGATATAGATTATGAAATGCTCTTTCCATGTGATGGCACAAAATATTGGGGCGGAAGCAGAAGGGACAAGTACGAGGAAACCAAAGTAACGATAGAGAACTGCAATGAAAAGGGATACTCTACGGTCACAGTGAGTAGCAGAGACCGGCCAAAGCTACTGTTTGACACAGTGTGCGCCCTCACAGACATGCAATATGTGGTGTTTCATGCAGCCGTGAGTTCTCACAGCTCCACAGCTATTCAGGTAATTTAGTATGCATATAGCGAGCTTCCCTGGTTATAGCATTTTTGGGCAACTTCTGGAAATCAAGCTTTTATCACGACTTGTATGATATATTACTGATTATTAAGATGAAATTTATAGGAGTACTACATTCGGCATAAGGATGGCTGCACTCTGAACATGGATGCCGAAAGGCATGTAGTAACCAAACATTTGATTGCAGCAGTTGAAAGGAGAGCTTCACATGTTAGTCTCTTCACTTGTGCCAAAGTAATATGGAATTATTAGTGCCCCTTAAAAATGTTTGTTCACTTATTTGATATTTCTACAGGGACTGAGACTTGACATCAGCAGCAAGAACAGGTTGGGTGTGCTTTCAGATGTTACCAGAGTTTTTAGGGAGAATGGACTGTCTATACTGAGGGCTGAGATTGGAACACAAAGCGATAGAGCAGCTGGGATCTTCTATGTTGCAGATACCTCCGGGATTGATGTTAGCTTAGATACAGTGGAGGCCATCAGAAATGAAATTGGGGGTGATATTAAAATTGTTAATGAATCCTTTACAAGTGCTCCTCGAACTTCAGCAAGCACAAGTGCAGATATAAGCACCCAAACTAGCACCACTGGGAGCGGAGCGAGTGATGTAGAAGATGGCTCAAGATTCTCGCTACTTTACTTATTGCGGTCACAGTATGAGCGACTCTCAAGCAATTTCAGAGCAATTATGTCGTAAATCCTACAGTCTCTACTCTCTATACTTTATGCATTTACTAGTTTGTATTGTATGTACATTATGAGTTTATGTTTCCTGTACATTTTGTTGAAAGAAAAAACTTACTTCCTGTTGTGACTGCAATAGTTTGTGTAAAGGAACTCTGTTTACATCTACCTCTTGTGAACAAAACCCTTCCCCTTCGTCCGGGAATAAACTGCATGCTGGTTTTTATCCTATTGTCTTTTTAAATGCTTAATCTATAGTTTTAATTCCCCATGGGCCCATATATTTTTGGGCCAATTCATTCGAGTTATATAACGGTCACTCTACACACCTGAGCAGAAACTCAGAAAGAGGCGAGGGACCCAAGTGCTTGGAATCTTTTTCTGATACTTGCATCTCCTTGAGATGGACCACACAATGGGGGTGTTTGGCTTAGCTTATAAGTAATAAGTTATTTTTTTTAAAAGTATTTTCATATTTTTTTTTGAAAATTAATATTTTTTTTAGAAATTTAAGACCAAATCTTATTTTCAAATTTGAAAATAAGTTACTTATTTTCAGAAAAAGTACATATATACCAATTTTTTCAGCTTATAAGCAGCTTATAAGTACAGCCAAACGGGGCAAATATAAAATGTCTTGCATGTCCTTCGTGCTTCATTCACAGTGCACGCAAGAGCCCAGTGGCGAATTATAATATTTTGTAGGGGGAACACAATAACATTTTAGTAGGTAACCAATACATTATATTTTTAACAGGGAATCCCTTGGTAGATTACAAAGCGAGGCAAAAAATGACATGAATTGTAAGTTCTGAAAAGATTACTATAATGATTCACATTCTCTGTCTGATCTTTATGTAAATTCGGTTTCTAAAGCCTTCTAGCAGATACAAGAAACTATGACCAGAGTATTCATATTAGGAGCATAAAAAAGAACATAAAACAGATCTTCAAAGTTTTGCCTCCAAATTATGCCACATCAATTTCATGAATGTCGAGCCACTTGTGATACTTTATTCCCTGGGTTACGAGTAATTGCCTGCTTGGATCCAGCATGCTCAATACTGACCAGATTGATATCTTTAGCTGACTCGGCAGAGTTAATACTTAAGTTCCCCCCAATCTCAAGTTTTCTCCCGAAGAATCAGAGTTACAAGTCACTAACTTGCCGCAACATCTCCCTCATCCTCTTCAAGATCACTGAATGATACATCTTCATCGTTATCAATGGGGATTGTGGTTCCCTTTGAACCGCCTATTCCTGAGCTTTCTTCCTTTAACCAATCATCAGCATCATCTTCATCATTATTTTCAATAATATTAGAGGCAGAAGCTGAATGCAAGTTTTGATCTTTCTTCTGCTTAACATTCTCCTCTTCAATGACAGACTTGTCAACAATTTGAATTTCACTGCTTGTGATGGGGTGTTTCTCAGTCTCAGGAACAGCTGCTTCAGGAAAATCGACTTGTTCACAAGCAGATGTCTCAATAGACACAGATTCTAATTCAGCAGTGGATAACACAGTAAGATGTTCTTCATTCTGTGAGCTAGTGGAATCTTTCATATAAGAAGCCCCCCTGCCATACCAGTCTTGCTCTGGATTTGCATCTGCAGGCTTCTTAATATTGCGTGTCAACAAGGCTCTGGCTTCCAGAATCTGTATACAAGCATTTTATGGATATAGAGGATACTTGCAAGACTAACCCGGTTAACTAATGTTATTATGTTATCTACAAGATCGTTTATAAAATTTTGCAGAAAATTATAGATGTGGAAAAAGATATTCAAAACAAAAAAATTGTCTGAAAGAAACTTTTCCATCTAGCAAATCAATTATCTTTGCCTCAAAGTCATATCTTTCTCACATTCAACTTTTGGACATGAACAATGACACACATAGGGGAAAAATTAATCTATGTCAATGATGAATGTTGGTATATATCAATTAGTTTTAATACTTCTAGAACTGTTATAGAGGACAGGAGAATTCAAACCCATACTAAAGTTGGGATGCTTGTCAAAAATCCCTCCATGCAGCTTTGTGCTGGATAATAGATCCTATTAATCACATTAGATGTACCAACTCTTAACAGCTATAAGATGTAGTAAGGTTTGAGTATCATCATTGTGGCAAGCACAATTTTCTGCAGCCATTAACTTCTAGAATATGAGGATATACTGCCAAAAAACAGAATGGGAAGAACTCCAGAAAAATATATTATTAAATATTTACATGCTGTGTAAGTGTAACCAATTTACCTGGGGTGTTGATAAAACTTCAGCATCACGTATGTCAAGTCTGGGATGCAGAAGAATAAAATATATCGTCCAGAACCAAGCCTCACTCATGTAACCAGGGCAAAGTTCCATCCTAAGAGCAGCCAATCTTGGCACAAGGCGTTCAACAGCCAATGCATGCTCTTGCTGAGCATCAGACATGTCAAAATCTGGCGTCCAAAGGAAAAAAAAATCAATGCTGCAAGTCAGCATTGCTTGCTTATGTACAATTTTAACATTAGAATTTGGAAGAGGAATAGCAACCCAAAAAATCTGCTTTAGTAAGCATGTAATTGGATCCAGGAATATGTGGAGGGTGGTGACACTCAAGGGCATATTTCTTAATAATTTTATTATCTCAAGCAGCAAAATAGTAAAATTGTGACGCAGAAGACTATGTTTCACTTCTTCTGATGGTCCATAGTTGTGTGTATAAAGAGTTTTTCACTAATTATGGCGTATAATGGATGAACTAGTGATAATTAGAAGAGACATAGATCTTGGTAAATGAAAAGGAGAGACATAAGCTTAGAAAATGACGGGGAAGGGGGGGGGGGGGATAACAAGTAGTATCAACACCAAATGGAGGGGGACTGCACTATTGTTCATTCGCGAGAAGCTGAAGAAGCAGATAGTATAGGCTTCTAGCTTAGGAACAGAGCAATTTATTAACTTCAAAAGCTCTGAAAAATATTAGCATAGCTTCTGCTTTTGGAAAGAGACTCGCATGAAAGAATAAACGCGTCAAGGAGTTGAGGTGATCATAATTTCATAGATAGTGATTGTCTTATGGTTTAAATAATATGCAATCATTTTGTTATGTTTTAAATAATATGCAATCTACTGTTCATTTTTTCTACATACCAATTAGAGTAGCAAACAGATGCCATAGTTCAAATCTCAGCAGAAAAGTAAACAAAAGACCCAGTACTGAGAGTCTGACAGTATTGAAGCACAAATTTCCATCATACGAACGTTAAATTTAGCACCTTTATTACTTTGTGGTTTTAGTTATAAACTAAAACATACTACTGAAAACCCCCAAATCTATTCAGGTTTAGTAGTATCCGATAACAGACAGCTTGGCTCACTAACATTCTTCTACAAAGATAAGTTCAAATAACAAATGGAAATCAAGCAGCATTACGAAATCAAGTACCAATAAGAAACTCAGCTTCAAAAACCTAAAAGCAAACACATTTCCAATCAAAATCGAATCTTTCACATGTAAACTACTTTAACAAATAGAATTACCAAGAAAATGACCTTGATCGCCTTGGTGATCAGGTAAAGGAAAATCCAACCAAGTATCGGGATGCATCGTAATATCTTCAACAAAATCCATAACAACATCCGTAACACCAACACCACCATCATAATCTTGCTGTCTGTCCTCCTCTTCATCAGAACCTAACTGAAGAAAATTCGAAGCCATTTTCGATGTCATCTCCGAAACAGAAGCCATATTATCAGACAACTTGGAAATCCCACTTCTAAACCTCCCTCCAATCTCCGCAAAGTCAGTCCGTATCCCGGGTATCATTTCGGATCCTTCCGGGTCATCAGTCGGAGGATCCGAATTAGAGGTGGCGGGTGGGGCAAGAAAGGACGCGACGCCCCAGAATTGGCGGGTCACGGTCTTGGTAAGCTCCGAGAGATCTTCTTTGACGCCGCGATTGGGTGTATTGTCGTCGGATTGAGGTCCTTTAACGACGTCGTTTTGGTGTTCATCATCCTGACTGTCTGGTTGGTCGAGATCTAGAGTGCTGGAGATGGTTCGAGCAAACCAAGACGACATTTTTATTTATTAGGATGTGTGTATTGAACAGGGCAGTTGATAATGTGAGATCGCCGGTGACGACTTTATTGTTAACGTGGCCGGGATTTAAATCAACCGCCGGAAGTTTGTTTCTTAAGGAATTGATTACTCACTTCTTATGAAATTTAAATTTACCTTTTTCGATTATATTTTATTAAATTTAAATTCAAAATTTTGTTAACAAATGTAAGTATGAAGTGTTTGGAAATGTATGTATTTCATTTGAGTTTATAAAATAATATATTTAAATATTTTGAATTTGAATTTCAAATAAAATCCGAATCATTCTAATATTAGAATAAATCGAAAAATATCTGTGATTTGAAATTCATAATTTTAAATGAAATTCAAATTTCTAAAAACAATCTTATAAAATTGAAAATAAATTAAAATTAAAATTATATCCGTATCACAACACTACAAACTAATTTACATCAAATATATATAATTAATTTAAATTAATCGGTACTTAACCTATCAAATTTTATGTATAACAAAAAAAAAAAACGAATCATAATCGAACCTAAAAATATTTGATCGGATAGTCCACTCACTAGTACTTACTGCTTGAGAGTTGAATTGAAATGAAATTGTTTGAATCTCGAAAAGCAAAACAATGCTATCTGCAGGAGCTCGTATTCGCCTCTCATGTCTCCACCTCTCCGCACCACCTTCCTCACCATTTCTAAACACCCTGTCTCCTCCACCACTCAGAACAACCCTAATCCCCGTTGTTCCCACCACGTCTCCGCCACTCCAAAACCCCACACTCTCCAACAACCCCAAAACCAAAATCCAAACCCTCCTGTTTATTCCACCTGGGGTCCACCCAGATGAGGTCACTGACCAGATGATACTTCCTGGTTCTAAGAGCAATTACAATGGAAAGAGTCCATTTTTTACTTTTTTAGGATCCATTAATATGCCAAATAAGCAAAACTGGGTTTCATATAAACTTGGTTGATATGCTCCAGTGCAGTGTCTATGAAAAAATTATAAAAATATAAAAAAGAGACCAATGTTACATACAACAGCAGAGAAAAAGAAGAAAAAAGTGGGTGGGTGGTGAAAGATTAGACAAATTAAAATTAAAATATTAAAAACAAGAAACCGGTATTTGGCCACCAAAGTGGGCACTGCCCACTTTCTAACTACTTATCCAATGCAAAAATGGGAAATTGCCATTGCCCAAATTATTTTTACGTGTCCCAATACAGCAAATGGGCATGCATTGTAGTTGCTCTAAGAGCAACTACAATGGAAAGAGCTCATTTTTCATTTTTTTGGGACCCATTAATATGCCAAATAAGTAAAAACTGGGCTTCATATAAACTTGGTTGATATGCTCCAGTGCAGTGTCCGTGAAAAAATTATAAAAATATAAAAAAGAGACCAATGTTACATACAACAGCAGAGAAAAAGAAGAAAAAAGTGGGTGGGTGGTGAAGGATTAGACAAATTAAGATTAAAATATTAAAAACAAGAAACCGGCCTTTGGCCACCAAAGTGGGCGCTGCCCACCTTCTAACTACTCATCCAATGCAAAAATGGGAAATGACCATTGCCCAAATCATTTTTACGTGTCCCAATATAGCAAACTGGCATGAATTGTAGTTGCTCTAAGAGCAACTACAATGGAAAAAACCCATTTTTCACTTTTTTGAGACCCATTAATATGCCAAATAAGCAAAAACTGGGCTTCATATAAACTTGGTTGATATGCTCCAGTGCAGTGTCCGTGAAAAAATTATAAAAATATAAAAATGAGACCAATATTACATACAACAGCAGAGAAAAAGAAGAAAAAAATGGGTGGTTGGTGAAAGATTAAACAAATTAAGATTAAAATATTAAAAACAAGAAACCGGCCTTTGACTACCAAAGTGGGCACTGCCCACTTTCTAACTACTCATCCAATGCAAAAATGGGAATAACCATTGTCCAAATCATTTTTACGTGTTCCAATACAGCAAATGGACATGCATTGCAGTTGCTCTAACATTTTGGTGGGTCCCTATGCTGGTGACTCCAAGATTAAACAAGTTGACTTTATGGGGAGTAGTGCCCGTCCTAAGGACTGTCCTAAAGATGACCGTCCTGAGTTTGCTATGCTTGGTCGTTCTAATGTTGGCAAGTCTTCTCTTATTAATACTCTTGTTAGAAAAAAGGAAGTTGCTCTTACTTCTAAGAACCCAGGTTTCTGTCTTCTCTAAACATTTCATCTTTTTTTTTAAAATATATTTATGTTATGGATTTATTTATTTTTGAAATTTGTGTTTTTTTAGGGAAGACTCAGCTTATTAATCATTTCTTGGTGAATAAGAGTTGGTATCTTGTGGATTTGCCTGGTTACGGGTGGGTCACAGCTTTCCTTTTTCTTTGATCATCTCG
The DNA here is from genome assembly GCA_028671895.1 of Oenanthe sinensis. Taxonomy (NCBI): domain Eukaryota; kingdom Viridiplantae; phylum Streptophyta; class Magnoliopsida; order Apiales; family Apiaceae; genus Oenanthe; species Oenanthe sinensis. The sequence continues at coordinate 42,271,973 of CM053805.1, read as the reverse complement.
TTTCTATGTTGTTTTAAGTCCTGTTTTGTTGGTTTAATGCCTGATTATTGTAAGTGTAAAATGTTTCAATTTTAGGATAAGGTGCTGAGTTTTCTGACGTTATTCTGTGATATTGTTATCATTTTCTTTAGGGAACCTTATATGGATTTAAGAAGTAACCACCATTGAGTTTTTGCTTACTATGCTGCTTAAAGCTTTAAAAAAAGTCATCTTGCAGCTGCATTTACATCCATATATGTGAATGCAGGCATACATATATGTTAACCTCATAATTCCGTTGCCAATAGTGTGACCCTGGACTCTATTATTTGATTACATATGGCTATTTCTTAAGTTCATAGGGACTTGAGATTTACACGCTTCAGGACTTTGTACGTTTTGTTCTCTTGTTCCACCTGGGTTTCCTTGTCCTTGTACCTTTTATCCCTCGTTCATAACTCCCTCTCTTTTTATAACATTTGTATGTTTCATATTCTATGAAGTCTGGAATCTTAGTTAATAAGTGATCTTTTACAAAGGATTATATGTTGTATAAGTGAGGTGTACTGTCAGAATCTTGACCTTTGTTAGAGTATCCGTGAATGCCAGAAGAAAATCTTTGCTGATGAGATAGCTTTCAGTTGAGGGTGTAATCTCGTTTATTTAAAAGCTATTTGCTACATCTGCATCAAATCGTTGTCAGTACCAGTAATACTAGAATTTTATTTTAAATGATGGATCTGGTCCAAGAGACATGTTTAGGATTTCAAAATAATATTGATTTGGATTTGGTTCAGGTCCATGAAATTCAAATATAAGCTCAGTTTTGAGAATTTGAATTGATAACACAATTCATGTTATTTATAATCCGTAAGTTAAGATGAATTTTATCGTTTCAAACACAATCTTAGAAAATTCAGTGGTTATGCATCTCTGAGCACTAACTTTTATAAATTTACCATGTTAACAGTTTTGCTAATGCACCAGAGTCTGCTAGAATGGACTGGTCTTCATTCACCAAAGGTTACTTTTTGAATAGAGAAACTTTGGTTGCGGTTCTACTACTAGTAGATGCTAGTGTTCCACCGCAAAAGATTGACCTTGACTGTGCTAATTGGCTTGGACGAAACAATGTATGCTACTTACCATTTCTTAAAAATACCAGCAGTTGGTAATCATTATACTTTTAAAGGCGTGGGTTCCGACTGTTCATGGTTTGTTGCATTTCTGCCCTAATTTTCAGATAGCAATGACACTGGTCTTCACGAAATGTGACAAAATGAAGGGTGGAAAAGGAAAAAGACCTGATGAGAACATCAAGAGTTTTCAGGAGCTGATCAGACAGAATTACAAAATACATCCTCCATGGATCATGACCAGCAGTGCCACTGGTTTGGGTAGGGATGATCTTCTTCTGCAAATGTCACAGCTAAGAAACTACTGGGATAACTAGAAGCCTTAACATCATCTCCCACAAATTAAGGTTAGTCCACAATTTGGATGTCGATCTATATGTCATTTAGAGGTTTGCCATGGGTATGTCTAAAAAGTCATTTTAGCACAATGCAGTCGCATGTTAACAGACATACTCAAGATTGTAAATTTATTAGATGAATTTGAATTCTGTATTATAGGTATATGCCTCTATATTGTACATTGTTAAATCCTGATGCAAATTTGGCACAATATGCTTGGCATAACAAATGAGAAAAGGTTAAATACCAATTTGACATCTGCATCACATTCTAATAAAAAACTTTGATTTTCAACCTTGTTGCCATGGAATGTTTAACCGATCCATTCCGGATCGACTGAATTGGTACAGAAGTTGTAACATGGGAAAAGAAGGAAAGGTTGAACTTCACTGTGTGTGCCGGACCTGCAGAAAGAGCGTTAATTTTCAGTCTTGTATTGTTAAACTCTAGATGCAGAGTTGAAAGACAATAATGTTATTGAGGTGGCATTTCACATAGGTAGCATGAAAGTTATGTCTCTAATTTTTATTTGTTTTATATACATTCCTACTATGAGCTTCAAACATGTCTTTTCGACCAAATGGTGAGATGCATTTTAGATTTGGAAATGAGATCTGTAATTCAAGGATTGCATGTGCCTGCTGTTCCAGATACAAGTTAATTTGATGATGTTCTCACCTTATCTTCAAGTCCATCTAGATTATCCGTTGCACATTTTTCCTTCTAGGTTATGTTTCTGTGTGTTTAAAATGCTTAGTTTTGAATTTGTGATGCTTCTGATGTGCATGCACAAGTTTATACTTTATAGATTTTTACCCGATGAGTTTACGCGTATAACTTGTATAAAGAGATTATATTAAAGTAATTTTAACAAAATTTTGAACAGTAATCTATCTGTTTCAATATATTAGCCGATTTAGAAATACAATTTCTTACAATGTATTATGATTAGGGTGTAGGTGGTGTGATAAGTTCAATGTAGTTCTGATTTTCATTTCTTTTGTTAATAGGAAGAGAAGTGTTAAGCTGAAGAGGAGGAAGTTATCTATGGCTAGGAGTCCATGGCCAATTGATATTAAGAAAAAATTAACTAAATTTGATCAGGATTTTAAAATTATGTGGCAAATATTACAGAAGTGAAAAAATTCAATTAAATATAATATATATATATATATATGTTTTGTTCGTGAACTGGGGGAGGAAGGCGGAAATGGAGAAGAGGATTTCTGCATGAAATAATATCTAAAAAAATTTCAATACTAAACAACAATTAATATCTGATGGCTATTTGTTGGTACTACTGTACTAACGACCATAAATCAACAAGTTGTAGGCTTCCAGTATTCATAAAATCTTCACGAGTTCTCTTCGTTTCACAAGGCTATTGCAGATATAGATTAGGCTGGATGCCTGGACCAAGTCGTGTTGCAAGTTTATTTTAGAGTCCGTTGCATTTGGTGGTTATACATAAGAACCGAATTATAGAATCATGGCTTTAATTTCATTCTGGCAATTCCGTGACTAAACATTCATTTTATACCGCATAATTATCAATTTGTAAACTAAAGTTTTCATCTTTTTCTTCTTGATCAGATGGCCCAGGTTCATTCATGTCAGTCATCCTCTCAATCCTCAACACACACACACACACACACACATTCATATATTGTAACATTTATGTTTATATGCATTATTCCAAGCCATGAGTCATGACCTTCCGCTGGAACATGCTAATTAACTACTTGTCTTTTTTACGCCTTAAATTATCATATTTTCCACCAAAATTTTAGTCTTTCTGCCCAAGATTTGTTAGATATGCGGTTTCATTTATGTTACTACTAGTGTTAGTGACTTATTAGTGTTCTTCAATCCCATTAGATTTGGAGTTCTAATGTAGTAGTAGTAAAACAATGTAGATGCGTTTGTGAATAAATGAGTCTGGAACAGCCTGGTCAGAGGACTAAATGGACTTGCGGGATTAATAGTTTTAACGTGTCTTGTATTTCTTGTAACTGCAGTTCCTTTGGCAGTGGCTGGATGTAGACACTTTGCGCCATCAACTATTTTTGTCCGGTCAGATCAAGCTGCTTGCTTTGCCCTGAACTTTCTCCACAAATATAGTTACCCTGAAATCCTGCAAATTATTTTCGTAAGGGCATTATTATTGCTAGGAAAATATAATTTGCAAGTTGTCATACTATTCCATTAGTAATTAGTAATTTGTGCTTACTAGTCCAGTAACAGTGACAGTGCCGTATATATGAAAAGTAAAAGCTCAGCATTCTGGAGCATAGTTTAAAGTGTAAAGTAGTTCATCTTCCATCTTATATATTCGTCCAAACTGTCGAAAAACCTTTCACTCGTGATTAAAAGAATGTTTATAAGAAAAATTAAAGAAGCTGATGAATGTTTATCATCAATTTTCGGGAATTATCTTGAATTTCAATGGAGGAAAAAGATATTTTATATACCTACTGAAGGTATGGGAGAACTTTATCCAACAACAATAGTTAAAATTAAAACTAAAAATTCTACGAGTACTCTCTGCCTCTCTTGTCCGGATCAACCGTGTCTACCTTTGGAAATAGTGGCTAAATTCTTCAAAATGGTACTCCAGCTACCATTTCGTGACTGGGTATCATGATCTGGCCATCAAGATAACAACGAGATCTTTATTTTATTTTCCTTTTTTGTTTTTGCTGAATTATTTTTTTTCATTCCATCGATGCCTAATCAGTGATGATAATTGCCTAATTGGTACCAGAGCATTGACTCAGTCACTTGTCGAACAGAAGGGTACACGTGGATCTAAATTCAGTGATCTGTCATGTTTGGATCAAATCTTGAAACTGAGGAAAGTTTTAATAAATAAACAGATGTAATACTTAGATTAAGGGCAAGTCGTTAATGTTATTCTTATTTCTCTAAAATATTAACTGGTAACATAAGAATTTATTCGAAGAATGTCAACGAAAATTAAGAAATTTCGATAATAATAATAGTGATAGGGCCAATATAGGCATATTAGCTGACAATGAACTACATAATGAAGTATTCTGACTTGTGAGTTTGTGCATGATACTGAGAGGCGGAAACTAAAAGAGCAGATGAAAAAAATGTGTTGGGAGTTGCAGTTTGCCAAGAGTTTTGATTTTTGCAGGTAAAGGATGGTGGTAAAAAAATATAGTGAAATGCAAATAACAAGAAAGTGAGACATGCAAAGTACGATTTACTCGTTAAATTACTGATACAAGACATAAGTGATGCTGAATCCTGGCAATATTTTGATACTATCAAAGTACAGGGCCAAAGTGATCCCTTGTTGGACCATAAAGTTGGCCAATTCCAAAACGCTTTTGCTAAATAAATTGGTTCACATGCGGAATGTAAAGTAACAAGCCAAGAATATCCACAGTACCATATATTCTACTTGAATTCATGGGCACTACTGTGCAGTCTGAATGCTCATCTTTACGACTCCTTTAATCCTCTTTTAGCTTTACTAAATTTCTAAATAAATAAGACTTGGGTAATGCAGCATCAGAAATATGTTAATTGCGTACACCACATTTAAATTTCAACATTTCAACTAAATTAGACTAGAAATTATCATAAATCAATAATGTTGTTTTACAAATGGAACTGTCTGGAAGTAGATACCCCATCAAATTGTTCTCTTACCATGTTATTGTACAGAAACATAGATTATTGTTTGTTGCATAGTCACGGGTAGGGTTGAGCTGTTGAGTTATCAGATGACAGTCTGCTTCTGTTTACACTACTGTATGTTGAGTAACAGCAACTTTCTTCTCTTTCATTTCACATCACCAGTGACTTGAGGGAGAGTTAACAGGAGTTCCTGTTCTTATCTCCACCTAAACACAGACTAAAACATACGTACCCAACGTACATTCAGTGTCAATGGTCAGTCCAGAAAACACAGATCGCTGTTTCTACACGTTACAAATGGCAAAAATATTTAGGATTCTAATATTAATTATTAAATTGTGCAAAACATTCATTCAAATTGGATATGAAATTACATTAAAAATGAAACATTGGTTACATGTGAGAATTGAGTATCGAATGCATAAACCTTGTTCATCTCTTGAAACTAAGCTCTGATACACAGAACAAAATTACCCACATGGCTACAAAGGTTATAAAGAAATTGAAGTACGCCTGCAACCCCATTTACAGTTGAATACTGCATGCTTATGGTTCAATGCAGGCTTCAACAATTTATATTTGCCCTGAAATTCTGGTTGCTAGATCACCCATCCAAACAAATGGCCATAAACCGCAGCAACATGACCTGCAGTATTCTAATATCATCAAAACCTTTATGAAAGTAAATTACAACCCCGTCTCGCTGGCAACCCTGGGGTTTATTTTTCAACTTTTGGAGGAGTTACCGGCTAGAAGGGGAACTGGACTTCTATCAACTAGAATCAAAAGTGTTGTGGTCTAATCAGGCAAAACTGTGAATCGAGTCGAACTAGAAGTAACTGAATATATACATGAGAAGACCATGTTTTTACCTCATAAAATAAATCCCTAATGCTTATATATTGATCCAAGCTCTGAATTTGAATTTCCAATTATGAAGGTTCTGAAATTGCATATCAGTGCATTCAGTTCTTGCAGCATTACGTAAAGAACCAAAACAAATTATGTGTCATTGAGTTGTCCTGGTAAGCTTGCACTTGGAAATGAAGATAGTATCTGAACAATTTAGACTGCAGAGCTTCAAGAGTTCTGCTGATTTCTGTTTTAATACCGGATTGCAGCCACTTTGAATCACAAGGAGGAGCTTTGCTGCAAGACCAGCATCCACAGCAATTGATGAGCATTCCTCCGGAGATAGTTTGCAAACAGCTGATAACACTGACAACGCATATTGCATAGAGCTTTCGGAAACCTTCATTAGAAGTCTCACCAAATTCGGTATGGTTTTTGAACAATTTTTCAAGGCAATGCTACCTTCCGGAGAAGAGGACAGAGTGTCCAATATAATAAGCACTATTTCCAAGCAATCAGAATTTAGATTAGGCAGCATTTCTACCAATTGTGGTACAGCCCCGACAGCTACGATCAAGTTCCGGACTTCTGCATGCAGGCATATCATTTTCAGCAGACTTAGGCCAGGAAAAATTCCGCTTGGGTTTCTCCTATCTCGCACCAGCCTCATCAATGCAACTAATAATCTGTGGCTCGAAATAACTTCTGCTTGAAAATCTTTCTCATCCATCAATGTTTTTAACAATTCTGTGCAATTGATTTTGGTACCTATTGAACCTTCATTCAACATATCCACCATTAATGAAACCTTTGCAGGCTCTATCAACTTTGCTTTTGATTCTTTGTCGAGATGTAAATTCACAAGAATGGCAATAACTTCAGAACCAACAGCATGTGATGTGAAAGGACCAAGCAATGATGATAAAAGAGCCACCCCGCCTTCATTAGCTACCCTGTTCCCAGCATTTGCATGTGCTGCCACAACTTGTTTTAGCTCCTTGAGAACTTGAACCCTAGCCTGACCCTTCACCTTCTTCAAGGTTGCCAAATACTCCGATGCCCTTTCTTGAACATCTTCGGATTTTTTCTTCATTTGCAAATACCTCTGGGAAAACCAGGCATGAATTAACTGATAAAGTGTTGTATTAGAGGTAATAGTATCATCCCAAAGCTCTTGCATAGTAGTAGGGCAAGTGTAATGCCCTAAACTAAACCATTTCATTATATTAGACCTCTCATAAGTCTGTCCAGTACAAAGAGTTACCGGGTCTTGCATTGGTTCAAGAGAAATGGGGCAAATGAAAACATCGGGAACTTCAGGCAAATTAAGCTCTTCAACCATCTTACACAGATCCATTTTCTTCCCAGCCACACCACAGAAACCCACATTAGCAACACCACCAAGAACACCATCTTTGACAGCAGTGTCCAGATCCAATACTAGACTATCAGAACCACCATCACACCCAAGAATCCCATCCCTCTTTGAATGTTTATACATAGGCATTTTAGAAATCTAAAAAAAACTAATTATATCCCACTAAACCAACCAAAGAAACCCTTAAATTTTCCCCAAATGCACAAGCTTTCTCCCAACTATTACATCAATAATTGGAGTAATGAGAGAGAGAAAAAGACTTGAAAACTAGCCAAAGCATCTATCTTTCAATAGCAATCACAAGCAACAAGACCCTCTTTCTCTTACAAGACCTTTTTCACTTTATATTGTTCACTAGCACTACTTTTTTCCCTGGTCAAAACACTCATTACTAGGTATACAAACATGTAATCAAGCACACTTCCCTGAAAACAAAGTTCACTTCCTCCTAAAGCTTAAAAAGGCCTAAATCATTAATCCAATGAGCACTAATAGCACCCAAAAAAACCCAACAATAAGTAATTAATTATACCCCAAACCAAGAAAAAACAATCAAAATATAGTAAAATGGTAATGACCCGGATGGGAAAAACACACAACAAGAAAGATTGAAAAGAGATATCAATTCATACCAGACTCTCCGAAGAAAGTTAGAGAGAGAGAGAGGGAGAGAGAGATGACCATCTCCTGCAAAGGCTCCCTCTTCTGATCTAAGCACCTTTTGTTTTATTTTTTTTAGAGGTGTTTTTTTTTGGAGGGGTACTAATGTACTATCTCCTACAGAGTCTTTGCTCAACAAGATTGTCAAGATCCTTATTTTTATTTTCTTGAAAAGCGAAAGAATACTAATAATGGATTTTATTACATCTACTTGTGATAATAAAGGTGGTGTTAGGATATTCTTGTGTTTGTAGTAAGATTTTAACATTTGACTGCAAGTATGGGTTACCGGAAACAAAGGGGTTGTGAACACCTCGACCAGCGAACCACACGTGCACTTATATTTTCTGTCCCCTCTGACCTCTTTGCTGTATTATATACTCTATTTTCTAAGCTTTACATTTTCTTTATAATGTACTATCTCATTAATCATTACTCTATATTGTATTATATTACATAGTTTTCCCATCTAATTGTAGATTTCGAATAGTTCATTCTTACATCTTTCATGCAATGTATGGGTCGTGTGATCAATGGCATTGCAACTTACAAGTCCGAGCGATACAACGGATGCAAATTCCCTTTATAGATCTTGATAACAAGTTATTGAAGTTCTTTTATTCAATTGTTAATTAAATTTTAGAAAGTGAAAATATTGGTTAATATACTGATAATAAAATAAATGTACAAAAATCGTATGTGATTTTGGCGGGATTATTTTTAACTAAACGATAAGTAAATGAGAACGAGATAAAAGAGAAATAGTCCGTACTCTATATTATAAGTACCGATAAAATAATAAATGCAAAACATGATAGGTGTAATATGATACTCCCTCCGTCCCGGCCAAATGTTTACATTTGGTCCGGGCACGGAGACCAAGGATAGTGGGTGTAATAGTGATTTTATTGTTAAAATAAATGAAATAGTGGGTGTAATAGTGTAAAGTGTTGAAAAAGTGGAGTGAAGTAGTGGATGTAATAATATATTTATTGTTAAAAGTTACTATTTTTAGTAATGTAAAGAATTGGGTGGGACGTCCCAAAAAGGAAAGTGTAAAGAATTGGTTAGGACGGAGGGAGTATCATTTTAATATGAATTTTTTTTGCTAACTAATTTTAATATAAATTTAATTTTGTTAAGTTAAAATTGTTATTTTCAGAATATCTTTGATAATTCTCTTTTGGGATAATTATACAACAATTGTATGTATAAAAAATAATTATATCATAACTAATATAATTATTGTTTCAGCTTAGGCGTTTAGCACAAAAGAAAAAGAAAAAGATAATTTTGTTATGAATATAGTGATAACTGATAAGTATTGACTTATTATATTTTAATATAATTCAATTTCATTTTGAAATTAGCGTATTCCAAAAATGAACGAGGGGTATATATCAAGTCGGAACTCCTCTGCTATGGATTTTAGGTTGTGAAATTTATGAAATATATAAATAAAATTATTCTTTATAGAATTAAAATCCTCGACTCAACTATGGTACAGCTTATATAGATTTTAAAAGGTACAGAAATCAATTTTCCTCATCGATGATATATGTTTTTGGAAAAAATGGGGTGAGCGTTTGTGAAATTGTTCGTGTGTATTCTAGTAAATTGACTCCGCTTATAATATTTTATTTGTATTGATTTAGTTATTCATAGTTCATTCTTGCCGGTGAACTTCTTTTCTATTTAATAAATGTTAGTTAATCTAATTGACCATCTATTTTATAAAAATTAAATAACTTTTTATCTGGCTTAAAAATTTATTTCGATAACTATTCGACTCTCGAAAAAGCTAATACTCAAATTGATGAGCTTTTTATAGGGGGGAGAAAAGGTGCGGTAATAATAAAAGACAGCAAGGGAAAAAAACGAATATCCGAGCATGAGTAATATAAAATGGAAACTGGGCACGGGCCGTGGAGGTTGCACCCAGACAATTTATCTCGAAATAACCAAAATATCGAATTTCCAGGTTTATTTTAGATAAATACGGAGTAAATTTTATTTGAATAGTACTAGTAGTATATAATAATATCATGTAGTATTATGTCACAGCAGGTCCCAGGAAGTAAAAATATTATAATATAAAACTCTTAAAACAGAGTAAAGAAAGCAACCGAGTCACATGAGCATGACAGTTTAGCTTTGACTGTACTTGTTCTACCCTAATCTGCTCTTTAGCTTTGACCACTCTCCTCTTTTTAAATTTAGCAAAACAACCTTCTGATTTAGACGTAGGAGTCGATAAATTCATGTGATTTAATAAGGTTCAAACAATTCTTTTAAATTAAAATTAATGGTTCAATATAGCTCTCTAGTTAATTTTTCTTAATTATGGTTAGAAAATTACTATATTTATTTATATTGTAACATTAATATTTTAAAAATATATCAAAATATTCTAATTTTAATATTATGATGTTAATATTCATGTATATCGTAACAATATTTTTACACGAAAAAGTATATCAAAAAAATTGTATTTTAATTAAAATTTATCTTTAAATTAAATATATAAATTTTATCTCTTTTAAACACGAACACATATAAAATATGTGAAAAAATATATAAAAGTATTTCTACACAAGATTATAAATAAATTAAAATCATAGATATAAAAATAAAAATAAATTCTAATAATATCAATAAAATATTAAAGTAAAAATAATAAATATTAAAAACAAATTCGTACATTATACGAAATGTAAGAAATTGTGCATATTTGTCTATATATATCTATATATGTATGTAAGTAAGTGCGTGTGTTTGTATTATAATTTAATATTAAAATGTCACTCATATTTAGTTAATTATTAAAAAAATATAAATATAAATATTCGTCGAGTAAGTAGAATTTAAAAAGTAAGATACAAACTAACGTGTAAATGTTTAAAAGTTAAAAATTAATAGTTAAGTAATAAAAAAAATATACATACATTAATATTGGTTAACAACTTATTTATTATTTTATAGAATTATTTAATAAAAATATATTATATAAAAAATATATTAATTTATAAATAATAATGTTATTAATAAAAAAAATATAAGATATATATGCATGTATATATATTTATATTAATGTAATTAGATATTTAATAATATTTCTAACCATAATTAATAAAAACTAACTAAAATGACTATATTGAACCATTAATTTTAATTTAAAAGACTTATTTGAGTCTTATTAAATCAAAAGGACTTAACCGCTCATACACTTTAATCACGGGAATTTTTTTAGCCTTTAAATTTTGAAGATGGATAATGGATTCCCCAACCACCCCGGGGGTGTCTCTGTTACTTCTGCACGCACACTGCTTTATTATTTTCTTTTCACCTTGTCGTTTATATATATTTATTATTATAAATTGGAGTATTATATAAGAAAAAATTTAGATTATAATTTGGCTGTGTAAAATAACATTGATCGAGAGATTCAACAATTTCTATCCAGAATCCAAGATAGTTAATTTCATAATAAATAGGAATGTCAGATATATATTTTTCTCGTGCTTATCAAGTCCAAGAAGAAAATATGCACTCATCTTCAACATAATTTGTAATTTTTTAAATCTTCTCTTCTGTTTATAATGGCCCAACATAAAAGTTTAATAATGAAATATTACCTAAGAACTAAACCAACATAATTTGTGCAATAAGACTGGGCAATATGAATATCTGATCACATGCAACATCAGTAAAATAATATCACAGTAGTATAGCATGACACTGAAATAGGCCGCTCAATTAACTTAACAAGATTCTGTAAAAAGGAATATCATTTTTCTTCCATCCCAAAACGTTCAATGCCAAACTCTTTAATATCCTACTTGGAACATGATATTCAAAGAAAGATATAGCAGCTAAAAGCTGTACAACACAATCACACACAAGGTAGAGTGCCATTCATTCATGAAAGAATGCAAGATTGGCGATCAACCACACTCCATTCAGTAGGTAAAAACTAAAACCATGACATACTCTGACCACAAAGAAGAATAGTTCATTATGCATGAAAGAATGCTTCAGGACATGGACGACAACAGTCGCCTCTAGGAAACCATCAACAACAGTACTTTGGTGCCATTTAAGCGTCAATATAGGCCGGAAAAGAAGGAAATACTCTGGAAAAAACTGTGAACCTAAGCATATTTACCACCTCACTGTCATATAACAACCTGCAAGAGAAACATAACTCAAAGAAAGGCAATTAAAGTAATACTGAATATAATGAAGCAGAGCCAAATAAACATGCATAGAAGATAGGGAAGAAATGCGTTGTGAAGAATTAGAAACCAGTCCCTAGCATGTCACCCCATCCCCCAAACTTGGTAGAACAGAAACAACTACAGAAATATCAGTTAACAGTTGGTAAGAAGGCATGACAAAAAGCCACCCAGAGCTGCAATAAAACAGGCTGGCGTATTGGTAATTACTAATTAAAAATAGAGCAAACTAAGAACATTGGCAAAAGTCAAAACCACCGTGTTTCTGACTTCCTGCCAAGAACCAAATATAGCAAACTTGCTGGAACATGTCAAAATTCTTCTCCAATTTGGGATGTACTATTTACGACAAATTATCATAAATAAATTAGCTCAGGTTCTCACAGATGACTGCAGCATCACACATCTCACCCATGATATAATCAAATTGAGTATGAGACAACCTAGAGTTCTTACAACTATAGTTCTTACTACAGCTTATCATTAAATCCATGTTCAAAATGAAAATACAACTAATAAGACAATAACTTCTAGCTCTGTCAAGGTGTTTTAGGTGGACGGTAATTATTGAAGATTAGGAATTAGCAACTACTCTCTTTCTTGCTTTTTTTGCTAATTGCAACCACGTACTCTCTTTACCAGCACCAATATATAGAAGCCAATAAGCAGCAATTTTCTACAGGAACATAGCTATAGTCCGAATCCAGATGACATAAAAAAAATACTTCTAGAGTCAATTACGTGTTAACTCAGAAGACAAGAAAACCAATATGTTGATTTGCAGAATATGATAGTTGGCATTGTTTTAGACGGAGCAAGGGAAAGGGGAGAACTCATTAACAATAAAAAAACTTTAAAAGCTAGTGCTACCTTTGGATAAAGAGAATTATACCTATGCTTCATAATATTCATGTTGAAAAATGTGGGTAGAAGTGTCACATTGTCAAGTCATTTTGAGCCTAAGTTTGAATGCTCCTTGGGTGCGTGCGCGTAATAAGTTATGGTTGGAGTACGTTCTTCTTCGAAAGAGCTTTTCAATGCATATTTAAATATTCAAAATGATCAAGGGATGGATGAGATATGATTATCCAAAGTTCGATCCTTGAAAGTGAAAAATTAAGAATGAGAATTTGAATTTCACATTGAATTGGAAAACGGGTTTCCATGACTTTATATAGTAGAACACTTATGTAGTGTTTAAGTTGTGTTACTGTGGTGTTGCTCCACTATGCCCGTGAAACTGCCGCCTGGCTGGAAAGAATTCAAGAACCATCAATCTCATCCTCATTTTCATCACTCAAAAAATCATCTTCACCCTCATATCATCTTCCTCCAACACATCATTTATTACTTGCATCTTTCTTTCTTAATAATACTCGGAAAGCCCGGGTCACTATCTTGCATAAAAATCCCACGGGACAAACAACATCAAAGTTGTCATCTTCATCCCTACCAAACCCTACCCTCACTAATAAGAGGTTTCCAATCCCTGCCAAAGTTGTCATCTTCATCCCTACCCTCACTAACCCTCGTTAATAAGAGGCTTCCAATAAGTGAGTCTTTCCAAGTTGCTGTGATTGAAAAACTGACTCCTGACCGGAAAGAATTCAAGAACCATCAATCTCATCCTCATTTTCATCACTCAAAAAATCATCCTCACCCTCGTATCATCTTCCTCCAACACATCATATCATCTTCCTCCGACACATCATTTATTACGTCCATCTTTCTTTCTTGATAATACCCGAAAAGCCCGTTCCACTATCTTGCATAAAAATTCCATAGTTGGGACAAACAACATCAAAGTTGTCATCAACATCCCTACCCTCACCGATAAGAGGTTTCCAAGAACCTTTTCTTGAAGATTTATCTTGAATATTTTCATTAATTATCTGGATTGTTTGTTGGCTACACTGTATTGATAAAGAAACATAAATATCATTGTTTTTTTATTTCGTCTTTCATCCGTTGGTCCTATAATAATATATATATATATTAAAATGGAGAAAGTAACGTACACTTTAGAGTTTTTACATACACTTTAATTATTTGGGAAATTTATCAAATCTTGATAACTTTCATACAAACTCTCAACTCCAATAAATAGTGATTACTTTCATTGGCAACATCTCCGATAGGTAGACAACCAAGATTGTCATGTCATATAAGTTTGCCGACCTTCCTAATAATCCCTATTAGAGATACTTTAGAGCGTAATGTATAAATTCTAACGTATAAGAACATCTTTAACGACAATATCTAAAATTGTTACTTAAAGTGGTTTTCTATAATAATTATGTAAAATTTTAGCTAATAGGAAGTATATATACTCCAATGGAGTTATATATAATTTTAATTAGATAAAATTATACATGAGAGATTTTTGTATTCAACAAATCCAAAAGATCAGATATAATTATCTAAATTTTTTGCTAATGAAAAAGAAGGTTGAATTAGCTATTTTTTAGATATCTTCTAAATGATGTCAGTTATATGCCACATAGATAATTTAGCTAAGAGGTCTCTTATTTTGGAGATGCTCTGAGCTTTGAAAAATACGGGTTGTCGACTAATTTATTTCTGAAAGATAAGAGTTTATTTTCAAGAGAAAGTACGGTTATGTAATTTTTTTTAAAAAAATAAGTATTTATTTAAATTAACTTAAGAATTAACTTTATTTTTAAAAAATAAGTACTGAAAAAGTATATATATATATATTAAATAAATATTTATTTCTTAAAAATAATTTAATCTATTTTTCAATTTATAAAACAAATCAAATGACCACACTAGAACAATTGAATAACCTCCTACTTATCAAGTAAATTGTATTTTATTTTATAAGTATAATTAATTAAATACTATATGATATCTATAAAAATAATTAGAATTTAACAAATACATTATATAAATCAAATCAATAATTTTTTGATAAAACTACTATTGTTATGTTGCTTATGCATCGTAGAACATTCCACATTCAGTAAGATATGTAGTGTTTTTGGGGAGATAAACTAATGATATGTTATAACCATGAAAAGTATGTACACATAATTTATTTAAAAATTCGATTATAAGTGCAATTCTATATAAACTCTTAACAACAATTTTTTTTATTGATTCAAAAAAACAAATTATTTTTATAAAATTCAGATCTATGATCTTGAAAATTAAAATTTACTAAAATTGAAAATAAAATCCAAAGATTTAATTTAAAAATATAATAAATCCTCATGACCCAATAAATAAATACTAAAAGCTCTAAAATATTGAGATTTATTTAAATAAATAAAATATTAAATGAGGGCCAAGATTTTGAAAATTGTTAATTTAATCCTTTACTAATATAAAATAGGCATTCAAGGCCTTGCCCTAAATATTTTCATGCTCCAAAACTCCCATCTTTGTACTTGCATCTTAAATTTTACCCATCCCGGGAAAATGAACCAAGGAAGAGAAACGAAGAAAATTCCATGAGTCTCTCCTTAAAATGCTCTATCCACCTCCTCCACCACCACCTGACTCCTTAAAATGCTCTATCCTCCTCCTCCACCACCACCTTCCCCTCAGGAAGAAACACCTCTTAATATTTGGCGGGAGGGCTTTAGTGATGATTTAGTGGATGACGAAGATAATTCATCATCTTCATCAAGCCATGGTGGACAAGAAAAGCTGACAAGGGCTCCACGAAAGAGGCGTGAAGCTAAGCCAAGCAGCTTCTCAACGCCGCTAAATTATCGGACCCATGTCACCTACACCTCCTACTGATCATGCCCCTGTTTTAGATGAAACTCAACCTGTTCCACATAATGCTGCTGAGGTGTCCGTTTGCGGTTTTCGCAACTTTGGTCAGTCACACAACATTTTATTTCTTACTGAATCAGTTACAATGTTAGTTACATTTTATGGCATTTCCATTCTGCCATTCAGAATCTTCGTTAATTAGAATATAATAAAGTATAAGTTCGTCCAATTAGTGTACCAACATATTATAATTTTGTTTCTTGCGTGTGTTGCTTGTGCAGAATTTTTTGCATTCCATCATATTAATTTTTCCATGTCTCAAATAGTCTCACCGTGCATTTCAATGTAGCACAAAAGAGGCAATTTAAAATTCAGATTTCGTTTTTACAAACCTATTATGTTGGTTGTGGAGTCTAATTCTTTATATATAACTCCAAGTTGATTGAAATTATGTCGTTGTCTAGAAGAGAAAGGTGCGAGCAGCAATCAGAACAAATTAAAACAGAGAAGGATGGCTAAAAAACTCACAAGGGACATTCAGGAGGAGAAGGACTCTCTAGTCACAGGGGCCTGTAAAATTGATGTCCAGCCTTGTACAAAATAGAGTCGTCAGTTAAGTAACGTGTGAGGTTGATTTCATTTTACAAAGAGATCATTTGTGTCACTGCCATTGCAGCCGAATCGATCAACAGTTGGGTTTATACTCATGTACACAGATTGTATACTAAATCTTTTGGGTGTGTATTCTGCTCATCAACTATAGATAACCAAATGCTGCACTGATTTATTGCATTTTTCAACTTGTTGATTTATTTTTTAGAATCCATTTATGTTGTGGAGAGAACAATGTCAACTACTTATTATATATATGTCTTTCGTGTCATTTTATATGCTAGATGATATGTTGGATGACGAAGAGAGTTTTTTTTTTTGATCAAGTGATGGTAAATACTAAATACTTCCGACAACAAAAGCTGGCTAGGGCTTTGATGAGAATGAAGCTTCAGAAGAAGCAGCTACGCCGTTTCTCTTTGCATTTCAGTTATAGGAGGATCCTTTTACCTTCTCCGTTCCAACCAGCAACACATATTTTGATATGGTGGTGCCAAGAAATTTGTTATCGCTAATTGCGAGGATATAGTATTTTTAGTTAGTCTTTTCTACGTATATTAGCATTTAAAAAAATAATATTTATATATAAATTTTTGAATTTTTTTTAAATAAAAATTTGAATTGAAATGTTCGTATCAAAATAAAAAAATTTAAATTATTAAATGTAAATATATCTCTAATATATTTTAAAATTTATGAAATAATCAATTATGATGAGTAAAAATTATGGGAAAAAATAATATATACTCGAATGAGTTTTATTTAATAGAATATTTTTATATGAAGTATTAATTAAAGATTTATATGTTGCAAAATATAATACATGACATATAAATCTTCAATTAATACTGTATTTAATATTTTTATAATTTTTACCATATTAGTGATATCCAAAGTCTTGTTGTACCTAATGATAATAAGTGTTCAAGAGGGAAGAGAAATTAAGAGTCCAATTAATACTTTATCTAACAGTATTTTATATAATTTTTATCATATTAGTGATATCCAAGTCTATTATACACAATGCAATGATAAGTGTTCAAAAAAGAGACAGAAACTAAGAGAAACGAATAATTTTTTCCTTTTCCATCATTTTTAAAATGGAAAGAAATGTGGTAGAAAGTGTCAAAATTTCGGTTCCTTATTATTTTCTTAAAAAAACAAGGAAGTTCTAAAATATTTTATTTATCTTTTCTTTTCTCTCAACAACTTGTGGGTCGATAAATAGTTTGGAAGATGATTTTATTCTATCCAATATAAATCGAAACATATTTATTTTTCAAATCACACAAAATATGGGGAAACAGTTGTTAGGCAAAAGAGTGAGAATAGTTGCATAAATATTTTTTTTTAAATTTTTAATTCAAACAACTAAAAGATACTATAAGCTTTATTTATGGCAATTTTAGAAAAAACGGGTTGAGAAATTATAACTAGACAGACAAAAGAAAATCCCAAATCAGTGAAACCCTAGATCCCCCTTAAACCCTCTCTTGTTCTTGTTCTTGGACGATGGCGGAGCTTAAACTATCAGAGTCACGTGACCTAACCCGAATTGAACGCATTGGCGCTCACTCCCACATCCGCGGCCTTGGCCTAGACCTCGCCCTCGAGCCACGCGGCGTCTCCGAAGGCATGGTCGGCCAAACCTCAGCCCGTAAAGCCGCCGGTGTCATTGTCCAGATGGTCAAAGACGGTAAAATCGCCGGCCGGGCTGTTCTCCTCGCCGGCCAACCTGGCACCGGCAAAACCGCCATCGCCATGGGCATGGCCAAGTCAATTGGTCAAGAAACTCCTTTCGCTATGCTGGCGGGAAGTGAGCTCTTCTCTCTCGAAATGTCCAAGACGGAAGCGCTTATGCAAGCGTTTCGCAAAGCTATTGGTGTGAGAATTAAGGAGGATTCCGAGGTTATTGAAGGGGAGGTTGTCGAGATTCAGATTGATAGGCCTGCGGTTGCTGGTGTGGCTTCCAAAACAGGGAAAATGACGTTGAAGACTACCGAGATGGAGACGGTTTATGATTTGGGAGCCAAGATGATTGAGGCCTTGTCCAAGGACAAGGTTCAGAGTGGGGATGTTATTGCTATTGATAAGGCCTCTGGGAAGATTACTAAGTTAGGGAGGTCTTTTTCCAGGTCCAGAGATTATGATGCTATGGGACCGCAGACTAAGTTTGTGCAATGTCCTGATGGAGAGTTGCAGAAGCGCAAGGAGATTGTGCATTGTGTTACTCTTCATGAGATTGATGTTATCAACAGCAGGTATTATTTCTTTACCTATTAACTGTTTCTTGTAAACCCATCATGCGAAACTAAGTAAGCTTCTCCAAGTATAACAAAATGATTCTCGTATATGCTAGCGTGCTAGGAAATAATTTAAATTATGCTAATTTTGTTTAAGCAAAGTGAGCTAGAATAGAATGCAATGGCTGTTCAGTGTTGAGATACAGCATTATATATAGCTTGTATATAGATTTAGTTAAGGTATCGAACCTAATTGTTCAGTGTTGACATTATTTTGTTCATACTTCATAGAGATGCGTGGTAGAATAATATATAATGTATACATATTTAGACTGTAAAATTGAGGAAAGACTCATTACTAATCCAACACGAGGGTAGTTGAAGAAGATTAATCCGAAATAATATTGATTTCTACAAGTATGAATAATACAAAGTAAAGTTTATTCGAATATTCTTGGTTGTATGTAAAAGTAAAACTAATAATGTATATTAATTCATATTGTCTTGTTAGTCGTTAGTACCTATGAAAGCCAATTTAGGCTATTTCATTTGCTTATGATTATATAGTTCCTGGAGAGTTGCCTAGATTATGTGCATACATAATACTTTTCCACTCAGCATTCTTAATCTGGTTCCTGTTCTACTTTTCTCTGGCTTTCAATTTATTAAAAGTATATAGTACGTATTATTTTTATTTCCATTAGTTGTAATTTTACACTTCTCCGTGAGCCATGCTACTGTTTAGGTACATGTCCTGTATTGCTATTTGTTGACGTTTATATGAGTAAACATCCCCTCGTTACTTGATAGCCATAAGAAAACCTAATTGTTGTAGTGTCAACGTCACTCGTTTATGAGTAAGCTAGATTCAGGTACATGTTAAATGAGTTGTCATGTTTATGTTATTCTGAGTGGTACTTTGTGCTATAAGAGTATGTTTACTTATTATTTTATTCATTTTATAGAGCTAGTTGCAAATGATGTGCTTTTAATGTGCTGCAGTTTCAAGTACTTCTGCGTCAATATGCTACGAACTTATGTTACATTTTTTATATGAGGTGTTAATACTACATGGAAGTCTATATTGTTCATGGTTAAATTGTAATCAGGAACTTAAATTTATCAAGGTTCAAATTGAAAATTTGATATCATGTAAAGTTAATCTATTAAATGTAATAGTTAGAGTGGATTGTTAATGCGTAAGGGTATCTTCTCATTTCCTTTTAAAAAGTTGGGAAGTCTTTATTTTTTAAGAGTAATGTTTTTTGAGCCCCAGACATCTTTCAATTTCAGAACACAGGGATTCCTTGCTCTTTTTACTGGTGATACTGGTGAGATCCGTGCTGAAGTCCGGGAACAAATTGACACAAAGGTTGCAGAATGGAGAGAAGAAGGAAAAGCAGAGATAGTGCCTGGTGTCCTTTTCATTGACGAGGTGCACATGCTTGATATAGAGTGCTTTTCATTCTTGAATCGTGCTCTAGAGAATGACATGGCACCTATATTGATTGTTGCTACAAATAGAGGGATCACAACAATCCGTGGCACAAGCTACAAATCCCCACACGGTATTCCAATTGATTTCCTTGATCGCCTGCTCATAATCTCTACGCAGCCATATACAGAAGAAGACATTCGCAAAATTTTGGATATAAGAGTCCAAGAGGAAGAGGTGGAAATGTCTGAAGAAGCAAAAAGTTTGTTGACAAAAATTGGTGTTAGTGCCTCCCTGCGGTATGCCATTCACCTCATCACTTCTTCTGCACTGGCTTGCCAGAAGCGCAAGGGGAAGGTTGTCGAAATGGAGGATGTTAGTAGAGTTTACAATCTATTTATGGATGTTAAGAGATCAACTCAGTACTTGATGGAGTACCAGAGTGAATATATGTTCAGTGAATTGCAAGCAACTGCAGCTGATGAAGATGAAGCCATTGCTATGAGTTCTTGAATATATATTGTTCATTGCTGAATTATCCTACTTTGTTTAGGTTAAGTGTTTTACTTTGCCTCATCTGTAAAATCCTGGATGACACAAGAACGATATGATTAATTGGGTATGTGGAGTTCAGAGTCTGATTTCCTTTTGTTTATTGCACTGCGGAGTTTCAAAATGATGCAATTGTTATTACTTAATATGCCATGATTAACAGTTTGTTTGGTACTGTACTACATTATTTAAAACAAATAAACTATTTTTGTTGATTTAAATATTATATAAGATTAAAAAAGATGCACCTGAAGGTGCTGAAACCAGTGGACCACTTGAATTATCCAAAGAGACATAGGTCCTGAACCAATGGACCACCTCAAATCATCCAAGAAGACATTTATGAAAGCAGCAAGCCCATACATACATGACAGACCCTTTTGCGAACACACACAGATCAAATCCAACACTTCACTCCATTCCTGACTTTATATGAAAATCTACACTTGCGCTTTGTCATACACGGAAGAAACCTCACCAATCCCATTTTTTAATCATATTCTCTTCCTCTCTACTATTCTTACTTAAATGCCTTTAACTCAACTCCTCTGAACTCGCCTCGATCTTGGTTATAATCTTACTATACACACACTTCACTTTCAGGCTACTACTACTTGCAAGCTAAGCCTACCTTTATTCAACTACACCATTACTTGCATTACTGATTGATTTGATTATCTCTTTCTCATTTCATCTCTACCTAAACTATACATATCTCTTATCTTATTTGTACCACTCTCCATTTCCCAGTCTTTTACGCTGCAACATTAATACATCAGATTCCCGGTCAGAGAAAAAAAATAGACCAGGCACCTAGGTAATCCGTTGGTGGAGAGAACAATGGGGAATTGTCAGGCGGCAGAAGCAGCGGCGGTGCTGATTCAGCATCCGATCAACAACAAGGTACAGAGGATATACAACTCCGTCTCTGCTCATCAGATCATGTCCTCCAATCCTGGCCATTACGTGGCCTTAGTTATTTGTTCATCTACGCTGTTTACGGAAAACGGCACGCCTGTCAAGCAGCTCAAGATTCTTCGTCCTAACGACACTTTGCTTATCGGAAAAGTTTATCGCCTTGTTAGCTTTCAAGGTAAATACTAGTGTATAATTATACTCCAGTTATGTCCCGGTTATTACAGCAAGTGACATGAATATAATTGGCAGGTATTTTAGTCCCGTTCATATCTTTTAAAATGCAACTAATTTTATCCAAGAACCTTAGTCCAATTAAAATTATTCTGTAATTTAAATTATTTATCTAACTACTCCCTCTCGTCCTTTTTATAGTTATTTTGACTTTTTGCACGTAACTTTAAATGTTTTGATCACATAATTAAAATTAATTTTTTTTAAATTTTCTTTTTGTGAACTAAAATTTAAATATTATATTTTTATTCAGAAAAAGAAAATTTAGAAAATACTTTATCTGTTTGATTTTATTTGACGTTTTGACACACATCTTTTGGAATTTTGACTACATAGTTAAGTTTATTATTTGTAAAATTTTCTTTCTTTAAATAAAAATATTAAACTAAAACTTTTATTCATAAAAAGAAAATTTAAAAAATAATAATTCTAATTATCTAGTCAAAACTCTTAAAATAGTGTGCTAAAAAATCAAACGACAAATATTACACAGTATCAATTTTAACTATATGATCAAAGCACGCAACTTAATATTACCAAAGTGGGAGTATCAATTTTAACTATATGATCAAAGTACCAAAAGTTGCGTGTAAAAAGTCTAGTGACCTGTACCTTTTCAGATGTTTTTAAAGAGTTGGCATCGAAAAAGTGTGTTAAACTGGAAAAGCTGTTGAAAGAAAGAGGGATGGAGCTGTTCAGAAAAGGCTTGCTGCCTCCCACTACCAGTAATAACACTTCACTTGAGGTACTACTCTACACCAGTACTAATTCTTAATCTATTGCTACTCATGTGTTAATTACTTAATTCCATAAAAATAGCTAGCCATGTGTTGATTAATCATCTTAAGCTGCTTGACATTAGTGCTGATTCAATGCCTGGTTTATCATAAATCAACTTGGAGTCTGCGCATGCCAGAGGGATGCCAATTAAATACTAATATCTGTCAGTTTTTTAATTGCTAAGCATCTTTTCCATGCGAAATCTGAGTATTAGTAGCTAAGATAAGAGTACTTTTCCACTCTATATGTTTCTGTTTCGGGAGCTTAATCATGGTTTTCTTTAGTATTTAATTAGCCTTTCAGACCACTGATCTCGATGAATATTGAGATATGTTATAAAACCATAAGCCTGGTTGTGTACAGGAATAGAGGATCAGTGGGCTTAATGGTGCTTCTGATGTTGGCTTAACTTAATTTACAAAATATATTCTCTTCTATTCTCGTTTTTCTGTTAAAACAAACCTTGTTCATACGTATTCTGATTAGCTTGTGTAATTAGGAGAGGAATAATTTAACATCTTCATAAATCACACAAAGCTCAAATCCCACGGTTTAATTTTATTTTTGACAATCAAGACCCAAGAGAGAATGGGTCTCATAAATTCCTAACCTCATGACGTATAATTTCGCAACAATATCGAGTTGCCTGTTTTTTTTTCTTTTCTGAGATGCAATAAATTTATACTAACAAATGATAGACAGGACATTCCCATAACCCATGAGTTAGTTTCTGGATATCAACATACAATGCAAGCCTGCATAACAAAACTAGAATGTCAGTCTTTTTTAAAAAACCATCTAAAGGAACCTAATGAGAATAGCTAGATAAAGAAGCCAGAACAAAACTAGAGAGTATCCCATCCACTATGCTGAATTGTTCCTGGATTATACGTTGATTTTATTTGCTAACGAGTGGCGTTGATTTTGTTCAGCAAGTTGGAGAAATAGGAAGCAAGAGGAGGTTGGTATATGGAAGGAATCATCATGGTACAGGACAGTGGAAGCCAGCCTTACAGAGCATTGCAGAGCTTGGAGTTTGAACTGCATATTATGAATTAGTAGGAGTACTGTAGTATTTTTCTATGCACTATTTCTTGGGACCCTAAATGTTTATGTACCCCCATGGAACTTGGAAGCTACTGCCGGGAAATAATACAACTTTTCTGCATGAATGTATGAGAAATAAGACCACCTCCCACACCCATGTAATATTAATTAGTTAAATTTAACAAACTTGGAAAACTTGAGAGTTCTAAGAAACTAGCTAATAGCTATAGCACTCTGTAATCAAGTGAAATGAAAGAAGCAGGATAAAAGAAGTGAGCATATAGAAATAACGAGACCCATTTGCTTGGCAAAAGAAACACCCCAAAGAAGGCTTATCGGTAATGTGTTGCAGCAAAGCCACAAGCCCACGAGCCATTGAGCAACCCTGTAGTTATTTTGGCAATTTGGCAGGAATAGAGGAACTAGCTAGGAGGCTATTGAAGTTGCTTTAAAATAGTACAGTACTAAATTTGTTCAACTAGTGGATGGATTAAATTAAAAATAATCGGACAGGACCTCTCCTTGCATGTCTAGATTTAACTAATAGTACAAGTAGTTACATAAATGGGGCATTTGTTTCATCATATTAAGTTGGAAATCACAATACTATTCTCTTGTTTGTGGGAAACTTAACATGATCAGATAAATGTTTATTCACACATTCGATTTTTATTATTATTATTTATTACTGTCAGCAAATCAAATACTCCTAGTTCCAAAATTGATCTGGTTGGTTGAGTAGACCTGCCAAAAAAATACCCCGAGCTTTATCTGTTGTTTGACGCACATGTTTAAGAGTTTTGACTATATAATTAAATTTATTATTTTTAAAATTTTCTTTTTTTAAATAAAAATATTAAACTAAAACTTTTATTCATAAAAAGAAAATTTAAAAATAATAATTCTAATTATGTAGTCAAAAAATTTAAAATATTGTGTCAAAAAATCAAGTGTCAAATATTACCAAATAAAATAAGTAAATTCAAAGAGTTTAAATGGGCGAGATCGTTCGTACTATTCACTCAACAAATTAAGTTTGTTTGTTTGTATAATTGTACTAGTTTATAACCCGTACAAAGTACGGATACTGTTAATAAGTTATATATTAATTATTTATATAATTTAAATATTTCATTTAATATGATAATTTATTTTATTATTAATTTCTTTTACATTTTCTATACATAATGTTTATATAATTATATATAATATTCTAAAATTACAATAGCACTCTCGTATTTTAATATGAGATTTGGGTATAATCTCAGGGGAATTATGTGAAATCGACATCATGATCCTCAATTTCATATATAAAATAAATAATTCAGATCGGGTTGTTAACGGATTGGATCATGTCAGATCCATATCCGACCCTTGTCGGATCATTAACAGATTGAATATTTATTTTAAGAATCTAGATCCGTTAATTTAGCTTCGAATCGGATTTCAGACCCGTTGAAGCCTAATTGTTACGACAATGCTGAATTTGATTACGATAAAAATCAAAATGTGAACGACACCCTCGTATACTTAATTTTTTTTAGTTAAGCCTCACATGTACTAATATACTTGGCTTATATTCCGTCATATGATGCACACATCACATTTTTTTAAATATTTATTTATATAATTTTGAATTTATTTTTATAACAATTATTTAAAATATTATGTGTGTAAATATTTTGTACATAAATTTTATTTATATTTTGAAAAAATAATGTTTGTGAAATTTATTTAAAAATATATTTTAATTGAGAAATTAATATTTAAAAATTGAACCCACTAATTAATTAACTATCCGGCCCAACCGCAGCAAGACTACCAAAATTTTAAAATTTCAATTTTAATAATATAAAATAGTTATTTCAAAAAAAAATAGTATAGTCGGCTGATTTAATTATAATTAGTCAAACTCTCTAATTTTGTACAATTTTATCAATGTTGACATTTATTGACCAACCTGTTATTCAGCTAGTAAACAAATACTAATTTGTAAGGCAAGCTAGTAAAAAAAAATGAGAAGTGACAAATTTAAAAGTATAGGTTGATTAAGAAATAGTATTAAAAAGATTTGTAATTGAAATATAAACTAAAATATTAATATTAATATAAATATAATTTGCGGAGTGCGGAGTGCATCTGCTCATCAGACACCACGCTGGGCTTTAACAATAAAGAGAAGCGGTGCGGCAGGGAAACAGCCACACCCTTGTTTATCTTCTTGTTTGCGAAAACAGCACTGTAGTGTAGTGTAGTGTAGTGTAGTGACATGGGCGGAGTGAAAATAGCGGCCGCTTCTGCACTATTTCTGTAACAGCCCGACTTTTCGGACTATTATTTTCAATCAAATATCCAAAATAAACTGAAATTTCATAAATCTCTAAAACAAAATCCCAATGTATTTTTAAATTTATAGAGACGCAGCTCCACAGATAAAATCTAGTAACTAAATATTACTCCAATTTATTTGTCCATCTCCAAGAAAAGTCCAAAGTTAAGCCAACGCTAACACCTGAAATTTTGTAAGTAATGAGGTACACAGCCCAGTAAGAAAACTAACTGCACACTAGCAGGATCAAGTAGGTTTCGTATAACATATATATTTCAAAGTCAAATTCAAAGAAATAGAGCGAATTCCAAATTCAAAATAATTAAATCATACTCTTTAGACAAATTATCCCATTACGCTTGGTCACATTAGCCGGTGACACGACCCAAAAGTTCAAATGCTAATAAACGCGCTACCCTTACTAAGGCCCAAAATAATGCACCATCCCCGAAGGGCCCAAAAGAAGTGCTCCCTAGTAAGGTCCAAAGTCTAGTTCCGGAACTATACGCAATTTACTAACGGTTCAATACGAAGCGAAGGGTTCTAAAATACTCTTTCTTAATTCAAAATTCGAAGTTTAAATAACTCTTTTATTTCATAATTTAATCCAATAAATTAACATACATGATCCAATTTAATAACAAAATTACATACGTATAAATATAAAATTTACAAAATAAACTAATGTTTAGAAAGTTTACTTACCTCAACTGCAATGATAACCAAAATCACAACTCGAATAAACCTACAGAACAATATTTACAAAAATAACAAAGCACTACATCAATACTTGGCTGACCAATCAAGACATGCGTTTAACCTAGTTAATGCCTTACTACTTTTCAATTATAGAAATACACATACATGTGCAATTTAATAATATACTAAAATTATATCACTAACTTAACATGCCATTATACCAGATTAAAATGTCATATACTATTCTAAACATAATATATGTACGAAATCAAATGATTTAAAAGCATACTAAACTATTACTCCCTCCGTCCCAACCAATTCTTTACACTTTCCTTTTTGGGACGTCCCACCCAATTCTTTACATTACTAAAAATAGTAACTTTTAACAATAAATATATTATTACATCCACTACTTCACTCCACTTTTTCAACACTTTACACTATTACACCCACTACTTCATTTATTTTAACAATAAAATCACTATTACACCCACTATCCTTGGTCTCCGTGCCCGGACCAAATGTAAACATTTGGCCGGGACGGAGGGAGTATTTATTTGTTAAATCATAAAATAGCAACGGATAAATACATGTACATACACATAATCACATGATGTCAAGAATATAAAATAAATTTATATTTTATTTTCCAAGATGCCAGATAAATTTATATACAAATACACCAAGAGTATTATCACGAATGAATTTACTTGGCACGCAAATCTAAGTATGTAGTGACATAATATTATAAAAGTGTTTGACATCAATTATAAAAATACTTTAAAAATCAAAGAATGCACTATTCTCTTACGTACATAACATGTGTGTGCCAATTAGCTAATGTATATAATTTTGTAAATGACATACCTGAGAGGAAAGATGCAGTGAAAAGTGAAAGCCCGTGATAGATATATATATATATATATATACAGCACAGTTAAACAGAACATAGTTTAGTAGGATAAGGAGAAGTTGATTCGGATAATTATCCTTTTAGAGATAATTTAATAAGATAGAGTTCAATCTTTTAAATGACTCATCAATAGATATCTTTATATAAACTATTATTATATAAAAATGCATGTAAATATTTAATTATTAACAAAAATAAAAGTAATAATTTTAACATTTGTTTACACACAATTATCTATAACAAATTATAAAACTCATGAATATTACAGTTTCTCTCCATCCTTTGTTCACTTGTCGCCGCTTCAACCAATTACTCTTTAGCTATTTTTATTTACTCTACCAATCCATTCATTTTTACACTATTAACTAACTACACTGTTATCAACGCTGTTCATTCTATACACTTTCACCTCCATTTATTATTATAATATTATTATTTATTCTTTCTTTATATACACCTTCCCACATTACCATAGCTTTGTTCGAGTCGGATGACAAGTTTATTTGACCTGTCTTATATTTTTGATTTCTAATTTTATTTTGTTTTGTTTTCTAGTTGTTGGTCAATTTACATCATTGCATCTTGTGCCAAGTTTGCTGGTGGAGATATCTCCTGCTTTTAAACCTGGCTCCAAATTACTTTGTCAAAGAGTCGATATTTCCGGTTTGTCCAGGCTTCAAAATATTACAAAGTTTGCCCATTCAGTCAAGGTGAATGTGTCATATGTGTTACCGAACGAATCATATGTGTTACCAAACATTCGTTCGCCAAATGTCCACATATGCTTTCACAGGTCAGTTACATTCTGGATGCAATTGCTTGGTTGATTACTAAAAAAACTGAAATAACTGGGATTTTGATTTTAGTTTATTAAATCTGTTTTTTAAAAGTTTTACACCACCAAAATGTTGTCAATGGCACTTATCTACTACCAGCACTCTAGCACAAGTAATGATATGTTTTCGGTTGCACTAGTTGATTATTTTCCAATGGATAATGCTGTTAAATCGTCTTTCGTCTTAGTTTTGCAAATGACATTTCTCAATATATCACCAATATACTACGTTATTGCACAGATGCAGATATCTAGTGCATATATATATGCATCTCTTAGTTTTAGAATAATATCTCAAGCTATATTTGTATTTTTATGCCCCAAACTTAAGTAAATGTTATTTCCCTTTTCTCTTCTATATACATACATTAAACTAGAATACCTTATATATGTTTCTTTGCAGGAATGCATCTCTTGGAGTAGGGATGTGCCCTCATGGGCTAGAACCATGTCACCTTTTGACCACAAGCTTTTAGATATTTGTATTTCAGGATCTTCCTCAGTATCTCTGAAGGTTTCCATTGATGAAGGTTTGTTTGCACTATCAATAAGCGGAAAAAATAAAAAAAATGTAATTTATAATCTGAGATTTATCACCCATTAATGTGAACGGTTTTGCAGATTTTAGCTACTCTCGTATCATATTTTTGATATTTGGGAGTGCATTAATGACAATAGCTTGGGCCCTGAGCAAGTCGCTAATTTTCTACTACAGTAGTTCAATGGCACTAGGAGTTCTCCTTGTGATACTGATGATCCTCTTTCAGGTATAATACGAAGTTCTGAAATATTCTAATAGTACTTTTTTGATGAGTTCCTTTATTCTTACTTCATAACCATCTATTTCTTTGGATGCAAAAAGGATTGCATTTTACAGTTGCATAATAAGATGTTATAAATAACGCTCAACATGTTTCGTTCCTGCGACGCCTTTTTAATGCTACAAGACAGATTTGAAATTTAAAATATCGTTAATGAACCTTATTTAACAAGTTTGGAATGTGGTTTTCTAATTGCTAAATGTTATATCATTTTTAATATATAATGATATTGACAGGGGATGAAGCTCCTGCCAACTGGTCGGAAGAACTCTCTTGGGATGGTTCTCTATGCTTCTTTGGTGGATCTGTTTATATATTTAATACCAGCTCTTTCTGTTGCAGTCATTTTATGGGGTAAAACTAAGACATCCTAAATCTTTTCCAGTTAGGCTTTGGGGCTATAATATTTCGCGATGTGCCAAGACTATTATTACATTCATTATTTGGGGAGATGGGAATCGGTGAAGAGTACAATCCTGTATGTAAGTTCCCTATATTCTGGCGAAACATATGTGCTAAAATGAAAATTTTGCATTTTAGCACAGATATTGTTGGTTTTCAGAAGCAGTAACAGTAATGGCATGTTCCTAGTGATTGTCTTACAGATCATGATCACTTATTTGTATTCAATAGACTGTACCCATTATCCAAGCTGTGATGCATAAGCCTTGGCTTAAATGGAACAATTCTCATTAATTTTCTTCTTGCTACTTTGCTAACCACTAAATTTTGTTTCTAAGCATGCATCTTACCACTAAATTGAACTAACAATACACCTCCTTCCCAACAAGTTATATATATTTTTCTTTATTTTCCCTAGTCATAGATTTATGCTCTCTAACCACATTGCGGTAGATGTTTATGGTGCTCAAATACTAACAAATTTTTTCATATAGCTCGCTTTCTAGCATAAATTTATTGGAAAGTTAAACACATAACATATACATTTATTCTGTCTCGTACTAATGTACTACTTAAGATCATTGAATCACTTGCAACTGCATGTTTACTCGTTATTGCATAAGCCATGTTTACTCAAGTATTAGCTGCTGCTTTGTCCCAACTGAACAGTACTTTTGTATGGACCTCTCTTGGTGTACGGTTAAGCAATGCTTTTTTCTTTTTAAAGGAAATGCAAGTGCTAGTGCTACCGCTTACTGATGAGCTGTGTGTGATGCAGTTAATTATATTTTTATTGCTTTTCGTTGTTCTGGCTGGAGCTTGGCTGGGCTTTTGGGCGGTCCGCAAACTCGTTCTTGCAGATGATGGGTCAATTGATGAGGGTGTAGCGAATTTTGTTGCCTGGTCCATCTGGATTATTGGCGCTGTCATGATTTTTCAGGTTTATTTTTCTTGTTTTCCCAGTTTAAAATTCTTAGGTATTTCTTTGATGCTCATATTGTTGCTTCCTAGTTTGTTTTCGTCTTTATTGTTTTTCAGAAGTTTTGTCTAAATTGATTTTCTGTCAATCTTATTTTAAGCGCCTGATGATTCCTTTTCATTAGAGTTTGTATGTTGTCATATTCTAAATAACTATTTGTAAATTTGATAATGTTTTTTTTTTGTGTGTTTAGAGTTCTGTGAATCCTTTATTGTCAGCCGTGAATTTAGTTTCTGGAATATTGGTTTCCGCCATAATGAGGAATATCACCCTAAATATATTACTGTTCCACTTGTACGAGTTTGCTCTAAAATTACTGCTGCACTTGTACGAGTTTGCTGTAGAATTACTGCTCCTCTTCAGGTGAGGAAATTTATTTCTCTCAAGGCCTTTTCAAGTCATATATAGCATTCTCAATTTGCATTGATCCCTTTGTTTGGATAAGTTACAATGTACATTTGGAAATCATGTGCAGAAACTTTTTCAGAAAAGGCGACAGCAACCGCAGAAGATCTCGGGATCCGGAAGCAGCATCATTTGGGGATTTTAACAGTGAGTACATTAATTAAAGGCCTAAATAAATTGAGCACCTCTTGCCTCAACGCAAAACCCTTTCACTTTGATTCCTCGTTGACTGCTGCCTTAATTATGTTTTGACCTTTTGTCATTATGATGTTCTTTTAGAGATGTTTAGTAGGTATAGGCTATGTTTCTGACCTTGTGCTGTCAAATCCTCAGGCCCTACTGCGGAACGATCAATTTCAGATTCTGATCCATTTTACTCTACTTTCCATAATACACCTGAAAGAAGAAGATTTTCGAAGGAGGAATGGGAGAAGTTCACAAGAGAAACAACAAAAAATGCCTTGGAAGGGCTGGTTTCTTCTCCAGATTTCAGCAGATGGGCTGTTGCTCACGCCGACAGGATCACTTTGACCCCAACCAAGGATTCTGCTAAACAACCAAGAAGATGGCTTCCTTGGTCTTAAGCGTGTAAGGTGTAACTATATTTAGCACGGACAGTTGTAGTTCAGGTATTTGAACCTTGACGTAAAGGGGCTGACCTAGAGAATTAAGCTAATCTTTGTTTTGGCAGATACTCTACAAGATAAGAGCGTGTTGTAGGAGTTTGTTACAAATATGTAATCATTGTGTAGTACTCTCTTCATTTCATAGCTGGAAGCCTGGAACTCGTTTGTACAATGATTGCCAAATTCTTATACTCAAATTCTGATATGCATCTTTTACATCTCTATAATCTCAGTGATCGATATATGTAACTCCGTATACACTTATTTATCTTATTTATCTGAAAAAAGTAATTATTTTTTTTTAAAAACAAAATATACTCCCTCGGTCTCATCAATTTGTTTACGTTTCGGAAAGAAGGTTCGACACGCATTTTAAGGTGCATATAAAATATAGTTTCATAACTTATTTTTATTTATTTTTAATAAAAATTTAAACATTTAATTTTTATTCAAGAACAAAAAATTGTAAAAATAAATTACGGAACTATATTTTATATGCACCTTAAAATGCGTGACGAACCGTGTCTTTAAAACGTAAACAAATGAACAGAGCGGAGAGAGTATTTTTTCCTGCGGACCGGACCAGACCATGACCAGCTAATGCAAACAGACACGAGGATTTTTAACGTCGTGCGAATTACAAAAGAGAATATTATGTGAATCACAGGAGAGATTATTAACTACAATGCGATGGTACTGTCACCAACTACTCCCTCTGTTTTTATATATATCCCTGTTTTTATATATAGGCTTAAATGTAATTTAAATCCTGTGTTATTAATAATATACAATTCAAACCCTCTTTTAATATATTTAATAAATTTAACCCTATGTTTTTTAACTATTTACAATTGAAACCTTTTTTTAAAATAATTAGTAAATTTAACCATATGTTTTTGAACTATGTACAATTGAAACCTTGTTTAAAATAAATAGTAAATTTAACCCTACGTTTTAAAACATTTAGTAAATTTAACCTTAATTTTTTAATTTCGGAATAAAATAAATTTTATGACAAAATTTTGAATAAATATTTGTCAAATGCACTATTGTCAATTTTTTTGTATAGATATTATCTAAGCATAATAGATATTTGCAATTATTAGGATTTTTTCTTATAAAATGGATATTTAAATGTTCTTTTCTATATTAATATATCTATATATCTATATGTATAATATATTATATATGTTCAATAAAATTTTAATATGTGTTTATATTATTTCATCTTGTCATCACACTTCTCGCTCAATATATTAATGAATGTTCATCACCGAATTTAATTTATTTTCAAAAATACTCTTCGATGAATATATTCTCGAAAATACTTTTTAGATATAAAATTTATTTTATTCCAAAATTAAAAGGTCAAGGTTAAATTTACTAAATATGTTAAAACGTAGGGTTAAATTTACTATTTATTTTAAAAAAGGTTTCAATTGTATATAGTTAAAAAACATAGGGTTAAATTTACTAATTATTTTAAAATTTTAGTAATTATTTTAAAAAAGGTTTCAATTATAAAAAGTTAAAAAATATAGGGTTAAATTTACTAAATATGTTAAAAGAGGGTTTGAATTGTATATTGTTAATAACATAGGGTTTAAATTATAAATAAGCCTTATATATATCATGTTTAAAGACTTTTTACACATACCAAAGTTCAGTTGGCTCTGTAATTAATTCCTATCACAATTCCTTTATTATCCTTCCTCTCCTTTATGTTCAACTCTTTCTAAATTCTCACTCGTATACTTGGGAATCCTTTAATACAGTACGACTAACCAAATATATACATTTTACAATACAATTAATTAACCATGAATATGACTTAACCCTGAAAAATAATTATATTAGAAAATAAACTTTAACACATTGAAACTAGAAAATAAATAAAATAATATAGTTGTCAATGTAAAATTTATAGGAACTTTAAAAAAAGAACTTTTCATATACAAAATATTAAAATAAATTATAAGTAAAATCATCAATCATTTAAAATAATATGTTATTTTAACCTTTTCTATTTTGTTAAATTTATATTATATGTTAATTAGGTATTATAGTTTTAATTTAGTAAAATCACATTTGATTATTTTGTTAATATAGAAAACTAATAAAAGGAAATAGTTATGACAATACAAATTATGTGAATTTATAAATAAAGAATTTTTCACATAAAAAAATGTTAAAATATATTATGGGTAAATTCAACCATCATATATAACAATGTGTTATTGTAATATTTTTTTATTTAATTAGATTTATATTCTATATTAATTAGTTATTATAATTTTAATTTAGCCAATATATATTTAAATCTTTTAATGAATAATTGATTAAAATTTTTAATTTTCAAATTAAATTTAAAAATATCTTTTTATATTGTTATCTTCGTTTTGAAAAATTTAACTTTTTTTTATCATCATTATATTAGTGACAAAAAATGTTATATAAAATTTATTATTATAACAATAATAAAGAAATTTAAGAAAAAGTAATATACAGAATTACAAACAAACAGATTTACTCCTTATTTGTGTTTATTTATTATAGCGTGGAACACTTGTTTTAAAATCTGTATATTGAAAAGTGAAAAGTGAAAAATTCCATCATAAATAAGGGCAATCCTGAAAAGTATTCCGCTGGACAACATTGAAAAACGAGAACGTCCATTTTATAAAAACAAAACACATTTTCTAAAACGTTATATATATATATATATATATATATATATATATATATATATATATAGAGGCAAATGCTCAAATAGAAACCAAGTCAAGTCTAGAAATTAGAAACTAATCTAAACCATATATTTAATCTAATCTAATGGCCCCTAAAAGGCACCTCACACAATTAAAATACACCCTCTCATACACAATATCATCTAATCCCCTCCGTTTTTAGTTTGAATTTTCCCGCCAATTGGTAAATCTTTTTTTAAATCTAACTTCACCACATTTTTTCTTATCTTCCAACGATCAGTTTGCATACCATATGTACTATATTCCGGCGACTTCCATTTTTCCGGCGATCTTCATATATATTTATTTAACAAAACTGGTGATTTTGGTGATTCTTATAATACAAATTAGTGATTCTTATAGTACAAATTAGTGATTTATCTAATATAAATTAGTGATTGCATTTTTTCTGGTAACATATATAATATAAATTTGTGATTAATTTTGATGTTGTCGGAATATAGCACATATGGTATGCAAATTGATCGTTGGGTGATGGAGAAAAATATGGTGAAGTTAGATTTGAAAAAAAAATTGCCAATTGACGGGAAAATGGAATTAAAAACGGAGGAATAAAGTTAGTTTCTAGTTTCTAGTCAAATTTAGTTTCTATTGGAGTAGCACCCTATATATATATATATAAACATATAAACGGTGGGAGTAAACCGCACTAAAAAAATAATTTTGACAACTTACTCCCTCTGTCCCATTCAATTGTATACGTTTTTTTTTCACTGCCCGACACGCATTTTAAGGTAACTATAAAGTATAATTCCACAACTTATTTTTAAAATTTTCTTTTTTTGTATAAAAATTTAACAATCCTATTTTTATACAAAAAAAGAAAATTTTAAAAATAAGTTATGAATCTATCTTTAAAATGCACCTTAAAATGCGTGCCACGCCTCCGTCCCCCAATGTATACTACTCAATGGGAGGGAGGGAGTACTAATTAAATTTTTTATATTATTACATTATGATGAAGTGTATAAATAAATTAGAATTTATTTATGAAATCTGTGCAATCATTTCAATATATACACAAGCGTAGAAAACGATACATATACAATACATCACATGTATGTATAAATTTCCTTGGGCCAAAAAGTTTGTGTAAACACACCTCCTCCTTCACCGCAGCCATGAGCCACCCAGCCTTTCACCAATTCTTCCATTTGTAATTAATTTGTTTATTTAATCTTCTTAACAATCTCCTCCTCCTCCTCCTCATCGTGTTGTTTAATGGCTGCTTTAGCTACAAATCTTTCTTCCCTTTGTACCCACCACACTTTGTACATGAAACCTCTTCCTCCTCCTCGTACATTTGGCTTTAGACTACTAGGATTCGGTCCCAAACTCAAAAATAAGGCTTCAGTTAGGTGTAATGTTTACGAGGAATCTGAAAGCGGGGATGAATCTAGTAGCGCCGCCGCTTTGAAAGACGAGCTTTTTGTACAGTTCTTTAGGGAATCTTGGCCTTATTTTCTCGCACATCGAGGCAGTACTTTTGTTATTCTTATTTCTGCTGAACTTGTTGATCATGCCACTCTTCTTGATTCCATTCTCATGGTACAACCCATTTCTTCATTTTTACTATATATATACATACAAGTATGTTATGTGTATTTCTGTGTTTTAGAGTGTTTAGATGTTTTCAAGTTTTAAGCTTTTCTTTGTTTGGGGTGTGTTATTGATTATGTTCTTGTTGGTTTGGAATCCAAGTTTTATCGTTTCGTTTTTGGGTTTGTTATGCATCAAGTGAGTACATTTTGCTATTTGACTGAAAGGATTTAAGGTTACAAGATTCAGTTTTGGGTACCCTTTTATTTTATGGTTACGACTCGTTAACGACTCGT
The DNA here is from genome assembly GCA_028671895.1 of Oenanthe sinensis. Lineage (NCBI taxonomy): Eukaryota > Viridiplantae > Streptophyta > Magnoliopsida > Apiales > Apiaceae > Oenanthe > Oenanthe sinensis. The sequence goes on along the minus strand of CM053805.1, from coordinate 42,235,551 downwards.
TAAACTTAGACACAACACAAAGTAGAAAAGAAAAATGAAAAAAAATCAAAACTTTGGTGATAAGTGACTTGACTATTATATGTGTATATGTAGGATATATCCTTACTTCATGGACTGGGGATTAAGTTTGTTCTTGTGCCAGGGACTCATGTCCAAATCGACAAGCTCTTACACGAGAGAGGTGAGTAACATAGTTCATATATGGAGAATACAAATCTAATATATATTGGATTAGATTACTCTCAGAAAGGGTATGGCCTAAATTTTTTGTTGTTTGCAGGAAGTGAACCCAAGTATGTTGGACGATACAGGATTACTGACCCCAAATCTCTTGAGGCTGCCATGGATGCAGCTGGGAGAATTCGTATCCTGTTAGAGGCAAAGCTGTCTGCTGGGCCCTCTTTATGCAGTATTCGTCGTCATGGCGAGAATAGACGCTGGCATGATGGTGTCAGTGTTGTGAGTGGCAATTTTCTTGCAGCCAAGGTGAGGGAATGTTATACGTAATACAATTCTTTCCTGCTTTCAATTATCACCTATTTATGATTATTTTCGTAAATTAATCCATACAACATTTTTGTGATGCTTCCCAATTTCCCTTAAAAATATATATTTGACTGCAAGTTGGTGTTTTTTTGTTATTTTCAATCTTATACAACAGAGGAAGGGAGTTGTTGAAGGAATTGATTATGGAGCAACAGGTGAAGTTAAGAAAGTTGATGTGGCACGCATACGTGAGAGGCTGGATCAAGATTCAATAGTTATATTAAGTAATCTCGGCTATTCCAGCTCTGGTGAAGCATTAAATTGCAAGTATGCTATATGGCTTTTTTAAATAGGTACCTTAGTTACAGCTTGTATGATCCTCCCAGATCATCTGAATCAAGCAGTGCATCACTTAGCAAATAGTGCTCTGGACCAACCTTGAGCTTTCAGATATGTGGCTATCGCCTATCTGAAAGCAGATGTTGGCACGTTGAGCTCACTATTATATGACTTGATACACTACATAGAATATTTGTCAGGCATCCGTTAAGTGTTGCCAATGTAACATGTAGATGTTTAGGTGGAATGGTGCCCAAGTCAACATCTTCGTAGCATGATGCAACATCTGTTTTCTTAAATACTTCTGTTGTCATCTTTCAAGGTTTATTTAGTTTCTTACGGTATATTGTAATTTGTAATTTGATAAAAGTAACAACTAGGTCCAGAATGTGTTACTTGTTTTGAAGACAATAACTTAATAAAAGTAAAAAATAGCATGTATATTAAAAAAATATATGGGTGGGTTGGTCTTTCTGGTTAATACATTGTTCTGTCTATGCTGCAGCACATATGAAGTTGCTACTGCTTGTGCACTGGCTCTTGGTGCAGAGAAGCTTGTTTGCGTTATAGACGGTCCTATTTTAGATGAGTCTGGACGTCTTATTCGCTTTTTGACACTTCAAGATGCGGACACATTGATCAGAAAACGTGCCAAACAAAGTGAAATAGCTGCTAATTATGTAAAAGCTGTTGGGCAGGAAGACATAACTTCTCTTAGCATTAATGGAAATGGGAATGGCTTTAGTGGGCACTATAATGCAACTTTTCAGAATGGTGTTGGTTTTGACCATGGGAATGGACTATGGTCTAGTGAACAGGGTTTTGCTATTGGTGGTCAAGAGAGGCTGAGTCGATTAAATGGTTACTTGTCAGAATTGGCTGCTGCAGCCTTTGTATGCAGAGTAAGTTTACTATATAATGAACAAGCCATGGAATTAAGTGTGGAAGACTATAATATTGGTGAAATCACCAATTTTGCATTACTGTTTCTGGATACTAGTATAGTTATCGGCTTCCTACTTTATGTACTGCGATGATCCTAAGGAATAACTCTGATATAGTATCCAAACTTGAGATCCCATGTACTATATTATGAATTGTTTAATTAGCATAACTATGAATATATTCAGAACATTAGCTTAATTTCAGCTGGAACTACATGTGGTCCCGGATTGGACTGTGTATTTAGCTTATATCATTCTGGTCTTTATCTGTCATTTCTTCGTAAAAAAAGCTCCTACCTGTTCCTTAATAATAACGTTTTGATAATTTTTTATTTGACTAATTATACTTGCCCACAAGTTTTGAGCATGATAGGTGTTCACTCCCAGCACCAGATGGAAATGCCTGCACTTTTTACTAATATAAGTAAATTTAGAATGTCAAAGCCATTATTGTCCTGTGTATCGATGCTGTGGTCTGCAATCTCAGCCTTCAAATTTTCTCCACTATTAACTTGTATGCAAGAAACTCTGCTGACAATTGTAATAATATACTTTTCTTTCAGGGCGGTGTTCAAAGAGTTCATCTATTAGACGGGACTATTGGCGGTGTTCTATTGAAGGAGTTGTTTCAAAGAGATGGAGTTGGGACTATGGTCGCTAGGTATGTAATTTTTGTCTACATTTGATTAATAGAACTTTTGTTTTGCAAAACACTAAATTAGTTATAGGATGGAATATATATATATATATGGTGAATGTAGATGGTGCTGAATTTGATGTGTGTATTATTTTACAGTGATCTTTATGAAGGAACAAGGATGGCTAAAGTAGGAGATTTTTCCGCAATAAGACAAATAATACAACCTTTAGAAGATTCAGGCACGTTAGTCAGGAGAACTGATGAAGAGGTTTGCACATATACTTCTCTCACAACATTAAGTTATTGTTCAATTAGGATTTTATCATTTTATCTTGAATGTTTACAGCTACTGAAGGCCTTGGATTACTTTATTGTTGTGGAGAGAGAGGGTCATATCATTGCTTGTGCTGCTCTGTTCCCTTTCTTTAAAGAAAAGTGTGGTGAGGTTGCTGCTATTGCTGTTTCTCCTGATTGTCGTGGACAAGGACAGGGTGACAAATTACTTGGTACATTATAGTTCTTGATATTCTTTTGCAGTAACCCCAGTGTGGCCATATTCAATATGCAACATCCTGGCATATGACACTCATCCAAACTGTTACAAGTTCTGTATACTTGAAATAATACTAAGCCTTATGTATTTGTATTACCTATGTATCCAACCCATGTTAGGACTGAAGTAGTACAAGTTTGTCGTCATATATTACTTGTATTTCTGTTTTCTAGAAGCTGACATGACTCGATGTTGATTGGATTTTTCTGGTATTGGCTTACTGTTCATTGTTAATGTTTTTACAGATTACATTGAGAAGAAGGCATCTTCTCTTGGTCTTCGGATGCTGTTTCTACTTACGACCCGCACAGCTGACTGGTATACTTTCCCATTCTCTCTTCATTATTAATGCATGCTAATAGTATGCTTTAGTTTCCAAGTCATCACAAGATTGCAAAAATAAGATGAGATTTGTTTTCACACTAAATCGTAGGTTGAAAATTCGATCAGTTTACAACATCTGTTTGCTAGAGACTACATTGAACCATGTTGTGCCCTGCATTGTTTGCAAATGAGCATTAGTTGCAATTATTTCATGTCGTGAATAATTGACTGATAGCTAGCAATTGAACAAATGACAGGTTCGTAAGGCGAGGTTTCTCTGAATGTACAATTGATAATATACCCGAGGATAGGAGAAAAAAGATCAATTTATCACGCAGGTCCAAGTATTATATGAAGCAGTTGCTGCCTGACACAAGTGGCATTCGTTTTGATAGCATGTTTTATTAGAGTTATAGCACCAAAAATCTCTCGAAAAGCTTCAAAGTCTAGCCATTCAGCTCAAAGTTCATATATTGCTCTTGGCGTGAATGTTTGACAAATTAAATGATGCTTGGTTTGATGAAATGTGAAAGGAATTATAGCACACATGAAATCTATGTTGTAATATGGACATCTTTAGGGCCAGGAAGAAACTGCCCCCTTTAATCTTTTTTAGTAATTCACACTGACTGTTTCGAGACTGGTTCATTTCTGCGGATATTACAAGTATTTTTTGCACATCAAGTTAATATACATGTACAGTATTTGCTCAAGAAACTTTCTACCTTGCTTCTAGTTTAGATCCCCTCCAAACCTCCAAAAAAGCAGTACAGTAAAAGCTAATTTGATAAATTTCAGATTCTTAACGATGTATATAGCTTTGTACAGTCTGTGAATTAATATCATAAAATCTGAGACTGAATCTGTAAAAAATCCAGAAAAAACCCAGTTTAAACAGAATAGACTTGAAATATTATGGCACGTCTTGGGCTTTTTGACAAAGTGCAGGCTCATAAAAATTGGTTATAATGTACAATAGCTTGCGCCACAGATTCTTAAATAAATTATTCAAAAATATTTGAAGTTCACACACGCACAAAAAGAACTCTGCACCATACAAAGAGAATATCAATTACCAAATAGGAAGGATCCCATCCACCCCAGGCATTAGTTTGAATTATTACAACATATAGAGAGTGCTTAACAGCAAGGTTTTCTCATATAGATCACTAGGACAATATATAGAAAAGGAATGTAAAATATCCCAGTGTTAACACCCTGCTCATTTTCTTGGAAAATACAGAACACAACAGAACACGAGTGACATTCATGTTTATTGTGTTCCAGGAGGGCCCTTCCACTTGAAGTTTTCCGCATACGTCTTAATCTGTAACCATAAAGAAGAATGATTCAACCTCATCAGTTACGGATGGTACTAGAAAAAACTTTACAATGATTCTCTTGCTAATGATGACAATAACTAATAAGTTGGCAAAAATCACCTCCTGCTAGAAAAGATGGAACTTTTTTACTGAACTAAGTTCTAGTTGGTTATCGTTGACCTATAAAATATGCATTTCATGTCTTCACAGATTGGTTGATTAGATGGATTATATATGAATGACGTACACAGCCATATAGGCATCAACCAGGAAATGCAAAAAAGCAGTAATAACAAATTTGAGCTGTATTTTCTACACAACAGGCTAGGGCTACAGCTTATATAAAATTACTCCAGAATCCCAAACATCTCAACTAAATTATTTTTGATGGCTATGAGCATTAATTTTAAGATACAAAACAAATGCTTTAGAGTCTTTTCATGCTATTAACCAAAGACGTAAGATTTGGTAGAAAGAGATTTCGAACCTTCAATAGAGGTGTTTGCCGCTTCTTAACCTGCAAAACAGAAAGTAAATAAAAGAGGTAATGACAAGACTAATATATCAAATCATCAAATTTTAGCAACATACATACATACATACACATATGTATATATATAGTATACAAACCATACATACATACACACATATATGTGTGTGTGTGTGTGTGTGTATAAAATCTATTAAAAGCAATGGAATGGGGTGCATAAACAATACAGAGAAAGCACACTGGGCAACATATGTGGCACCTACACCCCTAAAATAGAATGCTAAAGAGCTTTACCCTATATTCCCAACCATGCCTTTCTGCAAATGACTTTGCAGCATCTTCACTATCAAAATTCAGGGCAGATTCACCTACATGGGAGTATGGATCCCCAGTAGATGTCCAACCCATCAAAGGATTTTCCCACCTGCGGAAGCCACAGAAAAAATGCGTCAGTGACTCGACATTTTTCAGCCTCACTGACAATCTTTAGTAAACACTATTTCAAGCTTGCAAAGCTATTAAAGCTTTTCAAGTTAGTATTAAACCCAACAAAGAAGCGGGTAATGGCAGTTAATAATGATTGGTATATATATATATAGACATATATACAGCTATATTTCAACAGAAAAGTGCAATATTCTGATCCGCATATAACAAGAGCAGATGAACTTCTTCATGGAATCAAACACGACTACACGAGCAGGACGAAACTTACATAACATACCGACTCTTTTACCTTGTTCAGTTGTTCATAATACGTTATGTTGCTACCTGTACAAGTATGTGATAGACATAACACACAGACAAGTTTTAAGACCCTCTTGGCGAAAGAAGTCCAAGACAGGATATGGAGTCCAGATAAATCTCGTTTACTTTAATTTATAGTACATAAACTGTCTAATTCCTGCAAGAGAAGTCTGCATCTTTTGTAAGAGTAGCAATCCCAAGTGCTCAGAGGACTAGTAGATTACGCACATTTATTTAGGCCATGGGAGATTTACTACACAATTCAACTTACTCGATAGAACATGATATTGAACTCTTTCAGTTCTGCCACTAAGTTATTTAAGGTTGATTAAAGAGTTAAATCACAAAGAAACGTAAAGGTCGATGCGTCACATACATTGCTATATATTTACTTTCAAATGAAACAGACCCCAAAGTTTCAATCAAGTGTAACATTCAAATTTAGGATTTAGCAAATTCAAATTCAATGTCTTAAATGAAGATAATAGTATTAGGAAATAGACACTACTTTTGGGTCGAGACAAAATTGATTTTCCACTTTCCAGTTTTTCCGGATCCTTGTTGAGAAGCAGTTCTAGCAGGTGAATATATCACAACCTATGAAGCAAATAAGAGAAGATTATCAGAGGCTTTTATGCAATATATTATGTGTACCTGTGCACCACAACTATCAAAGAGAACAAAAGATCTGACAAATGAAACAGTTCAAGTGAAAGTACTTCCCAACATTAATTGGTTTAGAAAAATTCAGTTAAACAAAAAAAATTGCTCGAGTCCAAATAGAATAGTATCTATGCACTACAATACAGCAGCAAAAAATTGGTAAAATAAAAATGCTAAAATACACTCTGTTTTACATTAAGAGCCATAATACTGAGATTTTAAATCTGACTTTAATACTAGATACTAATTTGAAATTCCATCAAAGTGCATTACACTAAAATAAACACCAACAGTTTCATAAAAACATTCAATAAAGGTACAGACAACTTAAAGAAACTCTGCAGAATGTAGCGACTAGCATGGGAAACTTTAATGGGTACAAGAAGATCTTTGATGTATTTGTAAGTCATCTATGTGTAAACATAGTTGCTTCATAATTTCTTCTATTCCAGAATCAACACTTTCAAGTTGTCTAATTCTTATGCAACCAAATTTTAATACAAGATTTGGGGATAATTGCTCATATACAAAACCCAAATTTCTAAAAAATCAGTCAATAACATAATCAGTCTACTCCATAACAATACAACAAAATCTAAAACTTGCCCATAACAGAAAACACCTAAAAGAAACAATCTGATGCCAAATTAAAGAGAAATAAGCAAAAAGGTGATACCTTTCTTACAAGATGCTCATCTGGAATGCCAGAAACAGTACCGATCTCACCAAGTTTATATTCAACTAAAGATTCAGATGTTGAGAATTGTCTCCAAGGTAACTGCAAGACACCAGACTGATGGGCACGACGAGTGTGGCTCACAATCCGATGCAGAGAGCTCGCCATTTTGTTTCAACTGCAAAGCCCTGTCTTGCGGGCACGCCCAAATTAATGTTGTATATCTCTGAACGGTAGCAATTCAGGGTGGTTTGGCTTAGCTTATAAGTAATAAGTTATTTAAAAAAAAAGTATTTTCATATTTTTTTAAAAAATTAATATTTATTTTAGAAATTTAAGACCAAAACTTATTTCCAAATTTGAAAATAAGTTACTTATTTTCAGAAAAAGTACATATATAATAACGTTTTCAACTTATAAACTGCTTATAAGCTTAGCCAAACGGGGCTTTAGTCCCTTGACTCGTAATGTTTCAACAACATCCCCCAAAATGTTTCCTCTTTTATATTTAGCCCCTTGTTTCTTTTCTTATTTTTTAGGTGCAATTTACTCCCGACCTTAGAAAAAAATGTTGGTTTTTATTTTATTCTGGGAATTTATATCATAGGTCTCAAATTAATGTAGTTATTTGTCGATATATCTCTTTTTATATCTATTTTATAAATATGTCATATTACCTTATTAACGCATTTAAATATAAATATTAAGACTAATATACCCTTACATTTACTTAACGTACTTTATATGACTTGTAAGTTGTAACCAGTAATTAATGAGTTGATATATAATTATTTTATTTTCACAAGTCTTAATCTTATAGTAATTCAGTTTTTTTTGAAAATAGGTATTGTAATACATGTTTTTTATTATCTGGTTATTTGAATAATGATATAATTAAATTCTCAAATCTTATTATTTGTATACATAAAATATGAATCTTATAGTAATTCAGTTTTTTTTTGAAAATAGGTATTGTAATACATGTTTTTTATTATCTGGTTATTTGAATAATGATATAATTAAATTCTCAAATCTTATTATTTGTTTACATAAAATATGTGTTCGTTAGATTTTAACACTATTTAATTTTTTTGTGAAACCAAAATTATAAGGATAAATTTTATTTTAAACTTTATATGTTTAATGAATATTAGAATTATGCAATAAAATAATTTGATCTCAAATTTAGCTTTAGATGAATGAATTTATAAATATTATTTAAACATTACATTTATATTAAAATTATTTTACATTTATTTTAAAATTTCAATTATTTTAAGTTACAAGGATAAAAATATTCTTCTAAAATTATTAAGATGAAAAAAATTGTGTCCGGGACAAATTTGAAAATACAACTAAAAATAAGACATTTGTAAACAACTTTTAAATTTGGAACATATCAGCCAAATAAACATACATGTCGTCGCTGCAATGCTGTAGTAATCTTGATAGTATTTTTTTTTGAAATTTATATATCAATTCTGTTATTAGAGTAAAATGATTTGTAGATAACTAATTGCCTGTTTCCAAGTGTCATGACATCCAGTAGTATATCGAGTTCCGGTCAGATGGTTGGATAGATTAACTGATGAGGTTATCATTGATATTGGCTGCTTGCCTTCTTGAAACTTCATTGTAATAATTGATGTATGTTATTTGCAGTCCCATCCTTATTTATTTCCAGTTGAAATGCAGAGAGCTTTGAGTAGAGAAAGTTGGCGGACAAAGCATGCTCTGATTCAGGCGTTGACAATTTGGAATCACTTTAATTTATCAATTAGAAAAGTACCAACCTAACAAAATGCAGAAAATCCGGCAAACAACTACAGTTCATTTTGACTTCTTCCCCGCCTTCTTTTTGATAACTTCATCAATATACATAATACCTTTCCCTTTATAAACTTCAGGAGGCTTACAACTACAAACAGCAGCCGCAAACTGATGCACCCTTTGCTTGTCAATCCCAGTGCAACAAACTACATTTTGTTTGAAGCAAAACACTCGGACAGCTGGAGCACGGTCAGTTCAACTTCATGGCTGTATCCCAGTTTTAGATACAAGAGATGCCCTTCTGATTCAGCTCTTGCTTTAAAACCAACACCCACGATCTTCAGAAAGCGGAAGAACTTAGCCTCCATACCACAGCTGTAATAAGGCTAAACCAAAAGAGAGTTAAAACAAGGCTAACCCCTAAAAAACTTGTTAATTGCAAAAAGACAGAAACTAAAGAAGTATAATTGATATACTCACAGCTCGAATTTTAATTTCCAGTTTCAGAATAACAAAGTAGTGGATTCTACTATGTGGATGAAGACAAAAACATAAAGAAAGTGCGCAACTGCGCACTTTGTCACTAATAAATTCTACTCGAACCATTTATGCAAGTAAGATTTGGGTACAGATGGGAAGGACAGAGACCAGTGATGCAATTAAAATTTGCAGAAAGAAAAAGTCTGATGTTGAGTGAAAAAAGAAAAAAAAAACTTTGAGAATGGCAGTAATTAGCCTGGTATACACAGAATTTACATATTATCAGCAGAGATGGTATAATAATAGAATCTTATTAATAAGTGAAAGCACAGACGTGTCACGAATATGAATAAATAAAATTTAGGACAATATGACTTTCATAAAGCACAATAACTATAGTGTGTGAGTTTCCAAAGATATTTACGATAGCAAATACTTCTACGATATTAGGATCTTAGTCATTATCTATCACTAGACAATAAGGTTTACTGTTTCTGACGTACTATTCATTAAGACAACTGTATATCACCCGATGCCAAAAAGTTGGATCACAAAGCGCGGCATAACATACTTGTATGTAAATATAGAAAAAAAATGAAGAAATGGTTGTTGGGGGGGGGGGGGGGGGTACCATGAGAATGGAATTAAGAAGAGTGGCATGATCAACAGTTCAGCAGAAATAAGAATAACAAAAGTGCTGCCTCGATGTGCAAGAAAATAAGGCCAAGATTCCCTAAAGAACCGTACAAAAATCTCTTCTTTCAAAGCGGCATTCATCCCCACTTTCAGATTCCTCATAAACATTACACCTAACTGAAGCCTTATTTTTTCAGACAAGACATTTTAGTTTGGGTCCGAACCCTAGTAGTCTAAAACCAAATGTACGAGGAGGAAAAGGTTTCTTGTACAAAGTGTGGTGGGTACAAAGGGAAGAAAGGTTTGTAGCTAAAGCCATTAAAGAACACGATGAGGAGGAGGAGATACTTAAAAATATGAAATTAATTAATTAATTAATTAAAAATGGAAGAATTTGTGAAAGGGAGGGTGGCTCATGGCTGCGGTGAAGGAGGTGTTGTGTTTACACAAACTTTTCAGCCCAAGGAAAGTTATACATACATGTATGTATCGTTTTCTACGCTTGTGTATATATTGAAATGATTGCGGAGATTTCATAAATAAATTCTAATTTTTACTACTATTTAAAATTTATTTATTAAATACTTCATCAGACTGTAGTAATATAAAAAATTTAATTAGCAGATTGTGAAATGTTTTTTTAGTAGGGTTTAGTTAGTAATAGTAGTAACATATTTGAATTAGCTGATCTGCAGGAAATAGATACCACTATTTTGTTTTAAAAAGAGTAAAAGTTATCAAAGTGCATTTCATTGAGCTGAACATTAAGCCCAATGCTAATTACATTAGGATATGTATTATTTGAATACAGCACTATTCTTCCAAAAAATTGGTATAATAAAAATGCTAAAATACACACTGTTTTACAGCAAGAGCCAGAATACCTGAGAATTTAAATCTGACGTTAATACTAGAAACTAATTTGAAATTCCATCAAAGTGCATTACACTAAAATTTCACCAGTAAACATCAACAGTTACATAAAAACATTCAATAAAGGTACAAACAACTTAAAGAAACTCCTGCAGAATGTAGCAACTACCATGGGAAACTTTAATGGGTATAAGAAGACCTTTGATGTATTTGTAAGTCATCTATGTAACCAAGTTGCTTCATGATTTCTTATTCTGTAACAGGCAGAAGAGACTGGGCCAATTAATCTTTATAAGGAGTTGGGTCCCAAGCTAGTCAGACACTATTGCAGCTTCCGACCCACTAACAAGTCCAATTGCAACTTCAGGCCCATTTGAGCCCAATTGACATATACACCACATGTATAGTGTTCTGTAGCAGATAGAAGTCATCGAAGAACTAGTAGTCTTTTCTCATTTATTTTTATTTCACTCCTGTATTTCAATTCAGTCTTTCTTTATCTGCTTTTATGTTAATTCTCGTTTCCTTGTTTTACATTCCTGCACTTTCAATTCATTGTACTTGAACTTTACTTTTAGTTTACCAAATCTAGTAATCAAATAGAATTGATTCGAGTATAATTTTCCAGAGTTATTCCAAAATGGATCATTATTCTTATGTTCAGTATTCGTATAATGGTTGTGGAGAATTAGTAAACCAACAGGTTGGTTACATATTCCAGAATCAACCCTTTCAAGTTGTCTAATTCTTATTGCAACCAAATTTTAATACAAGATTTGGGGATAATTGCTCATATACAAAACCCTAATTTCTAATAAATCAGTCAATAACAAAATCAGTTTACTCCCTAACAATACAACAAAATCTAAAACCTGCCCACAAAAGAAAACACCTAAAAGAAACAATCTGATGCCAAATTAAAGAGAAATATGCAAAAAGGTGATACCTTTCTTACAAGATGCTCATCTGGAATGCCAGAAACAGTACCGATCTCACCAAGTTTATATTCAACTAAGGATTCAGATGTTGAGAATTGTCTCCAAGGTAACTGCAAGACATTGGTCTGATGGGCACGACGACTGCGGCTCACAATCCGGTGCAGAGAGCTCGCCATTTTGTTTCAACTACAAAGCCCCGTCTTGCGACCACCACCAAATTAATGTTGTGTATCATCGACTAAACGGTACCAGGTGCAATTTGAGCCCGTCGGGCTAAACTTAACGTGATAATTTTAAATGCATATTGGGATAATTTTTACTCACTGAGTTTTTAAAGTTATAATAAAAAAAAATAAAAATAATTTATGATTAATTTATTATATATAGATAATTTTTATTAAAATAAAAAAAATAAATCATTTAAAAAAGTACATAATACTCACTTAAATCAGCTTATTTCTAATTTTAAATTGATTTCTGACTTGAAGTCAAAAACATATTTAAGCCATCCCGGGCTTGAGTTGTTTTCGAAACAGACTCTTATTGCCTAAACTTGTAATAATGTAATGTTTCAATAACATCCCCAAATGTTTCTTCTTTTATATTTAATCCCTTGTTTCTTTTTCCCATTTATCTTTTCTCCTTATTATGTGCAATTTACTCCTAAACTTAAGATGGGGGGAAAATAGTTTTTATTTTTGGTCAATATTTTTTAATTTTTTAATAAAAATAATGTGATTGATTCATCGTCGTATTTATTTCTGTTCAGACTCTTGAAATCACATCTTAGATATTAAAATAATAGTAATTACTTTAATAATATAATTGATATAAAAAGATCAGATTTTTATTGTTAATAAATAGGAAATTTATATCATATGCCCCAAATTAATGGAGTCATTTATCAATATATCCCTTTTTATATTTGTTTTATAAATATGTCCTATTACCTTATTAACACACTTAAATATAAATATTAAGACTAATATATCCTTAAATTTACTTAACATACTTTATATAACTTTTAACTAATAATTAATGAGTTGATATATAATTATTTTATTTCTACAAGTCTTAATCTTATAGTAATTCCATTTTTTTGAAAATGAGTGTATTATAATACATATTTTTTATTATCTGGTTATTTGAATAATGATATGATTAAATTTTTGAATTTTATTTTTTATATTATATTTCAAAATATATATAAATTAAAAAAAATAGAAAATATTTATATGATTTTTCTGAAGACATTTTTTGTACCCAAACTTTTCCTCAGAGCATTTTCTTAAAGGAACAAACAACAATATGTCGTTTGATAACTCAATATCGACTCATCACATCTTGAATTGAAAAAGGTCCCAAGGTTTGATTGTTGGCCGATCCTAGAGGCATACCATCAGAAAAACTTCCCGGGTGATAATCGATCGTCACAGGTAGAATTGTCTCAATAAAAATGGATGGGATTATGTGTAGAGTAGGTGCAAAATTTTCAGGCTCCAAAAAGTTGATGATTTAATTAATTTTTCATGGACGAAAGAGAGCATATCTCATTAATAAAAAAAATTAGTTATTAAAAACAAAGCATATCTCGATCAACGCAGCTCATATCTCATTCAAGAATTGTTTTTGATCCGATTTGTAGGAATCAATAAAAAAAGGCAAATCCGTCATAATACACGAGATCAGCTCCACTATTAATAGAGTAAATAAGTCTGCCATCAAATGTAACCTCATGTTATTAAAATATCAAATCGCCTAATCTACACTATACCGTGTAATAGGTTGTTAAAAATTTAACTCCCCTTCATGATTGAGAAATAAAAACAACATTTTGTAATAGGATGCAAAATAGCTGATTTTTTACGATTTGATATATACAAACCTATCATTACAAAGAAATTTTTGACACCTATTCATTTTTCATTATTATAATATAAATTTTAAAATATATAGTGATTAAAAAGTGTTTGCGGTGCTTATTTAATTATTTAGTTATTAATTCAGATAAAACATTATAATGATTTTTATTGAAAAATAAAATATTTTAATTTAAATACAAGAAATTATCAATTTCATAAATTACTTAATATTATTTAAATTATTCCATTTATCTCATAATGATAATATTAATTTTTTTGATTTTTTATTTATTTCATTATAATTATCCATCTATGCATTTAATTTAAATTTATGAATAAATTTTTAAAATTGAATTTTTTGTCATTTTAATATGATTTTTTTCCAGTTATATATGAAATTAATATAATAAATATGAGTAAGAATGAAAAGTTATTATTATATAACTATTTTGTTTGATATAGTAGATAAAATGAGAAAGGAGTAATATTGAAAATATATTTTACTGTACATGCTATATAATATTTTACCCGATTGCCACATGGCAATAACTAGTCGTATATTACACGTAGATTCAGTACCAAAACTTTACTGCTGCACGCGTCAGGCTGATCAAGTACATAAAATCGATAAAATGTATTGTTTAAAGTTTTTGGAAGGGCGGGGGCAAAGAGCTAATGAAATTTTCTTGAACAAAAGATTCCAAAGAGCCTCAGCGCTCTTCATATACACACACAAATATATATATATATATATATATATATAAGACACAGTAGTTACAAAGTTTTTAGGGTTTTCTCTCGCCGTATGAGGATACAGGTAAGCTCACATTTCCTCTACCCTTCATTTCTTGAAAATTCTGTACAGTTGGTCACTTTATGTTGCAAGAATTTTAAAAAGATTACTGATTATGATCTAACCTTCTGAATATTGTTTTTCTTATCGTTAAAATCAGGTTTTTTTACAAGGAGACTAAAAAGATCGTATCTTGATTGTTGTTCCGTAAGTTTTAGATGATGTATATCTTGAATTCTATGTGTATCTTGTTTTATGATTTTGAGTTATATATAGTAGTGCGTTTTGTTAACCTATTTGCAAAAAATACAATAATATAATACAAGTGGTTGCTTGCAAACAATAAACCAGTATATGATCATAAAAAAATTGTTAAAGAGAAAAGATATGAAATGGAAGATGTCTCGAGTTCAGTGCAAAACTGTCTCCTTAAAGCTATTTCGCCTCTCACCGTATGCTTGAGTCGATAGCCTCTCATGATAAAACGAGAACACGATGATGTCACGAAAAAACAACACCTTCAACGAGCTTGAACATAGCATAAAAACTATCACTAGGAAGAGATGATTATTTGAGGACGACTGTGTTTAGGTTATGATATGAGATAAAACCTAAGACCGTATAAGATGTATATATAGACTTGAGAAAAGTTGTGCGCTACACAATTGCCTAATTAACCATTCATTTACCTAATTAATCACGTGTTAATTAATAAATGAAAGTGGTTGTCAAAATCAATTCGTAATCAATTTTGAATTAATAATGATAATTATTATTAAAACAAAATAACGAATTATTTATTTGAGATAAAGCCCAGTGAAAATTAATATTTTAGCAAAACTGGTCCGGATTTATTCGGCCCAAATTTTATTGCATTCGTATCCGCAGGTTGCTCACGTGGAAAGCCACGAATTTGCCCTCGAAATTCCATGATTTGCACTTACCTACGCGCACGTGGGTGGTGGAGCAACACCATACTAACACAACATAAACACTACATAAATGTTATACTATATAAAGTCATGGAAACCCCTTTTCCAATTCAATGTGGGATTCAAGTTCTCATTCTTAATTTTTCACTTTCAAGGAGGACCAACTTTGGATAATCATATCTCATCCATCCCTTGATCATTTTGAATACTTAAATATGCATTGGAAAGCTCTCTCGAAGAAGAACATAATCCAACCATAACTTGCTACGCGCACGCACCCATAAATCCAATAAATATAATCAGAATGTTTCCAAGCATCAGCAGCATACACAGTCTGTATATCACTCTCAGCAGTAAGCAAGAGTGTCTCCTCTTTTAAGAAGCGAGACATATTCAGTGTGGTCAGGTAGAACAACATCTTCTGTTGTCAGCGTTTGAAGTTCGTTCCATTGAACTTCTCAGGTTTCTCAAGATATGCAGCGGGCACAGGATGTGCAGTGAGTATAACAGGCTGAGTAGCCACCCCCTGCATCATAGGCACAGTTTGCACCTTTTGCATCATAGGCGAAGTCTGCACCCCTTGCATCGTTGGATGTTTGTATCCAACTTGGTTCAGCCCAACCGGAAAACTAAACTGTCCAATAATTATGTGCCCAGTAGGTGTTTGGCCTATCGACCCTTGTCCAACAACCGTATTACTTGGGGCTTGGTGTTGAACGAAGGAAAAATAAAAGTAAAAATATTTTCACAACTAACTTTTGAATGAATTTTTTCTTCAATGAATTTTATATATTTATACCCAATTTTTTTTATCATTTTGAAAAAGATCAGAAGAGAAAGAAAAATAATTTATTTTATGTCTTTTCTTAAATTCAAGAATACAATGCTATTGTTTATATAATAATATTCTATACAATTTTTTTCCCATCTAAAAATATAATAAATTTAAATATTCAAAACACTATATATTTTGAGTTTTAATTATTTCTAAAGGTGCAAAGTTCGAATATTAAATTTGATTATAAATTAAGAGCCAACTTAGTTAATAGAATCTTGAGACTAATTATATTAATTATTAAGAACACTATTATATTATTGATAAATTTGTAATAGTTTTGTGATTTTGATTCATATAATTCAAGTAAATGAGATTGAGAAATTTCAATGCATATAATCTATTTACAACAATTTAATCTGCTATTATGAATACTGTAGCTGCGTTTCCTTAATATTATACGTAGGCTCACTAATAGAGCACGTGTCGGTTTGGGCAAGTAACAGTTATATATGTTAATTTTTTTTTTCAAATTTTGAGAGGGCGGGGGCAAAAAGCTGATGAATATTTTCTTGAACAAAAGATTCCAAAGAGCCTCAAAGGTCTTCATATATACATACATATATATATATATATATATATATATATAAATCCACATTAGTAACAAAGTTTTTAGGGTTTTTTCTAGCCGAGGATAATACAGGTGAGCTCACATTTCCTCTACCCTTCATTTCATGAAAATTCAGTACACACTGATGTTGATCTAACCTTCTGAATTTTGTATCAATGTTAAAATCAGGTTTCTTTTGTGAGGAGGCTATAAATATCGTATCGTGATTGTTATTTTGTAAGTTGTAGATGATGTATATAAAAATTAAATTGTATGTGTATCTTGTTTTATGAATAATTATGATCCCGAGTTGTATATATTTGTGCGCTCATGTGATTTTAATTACTGTAGCTTTTAATTACTCATCTGGTAGAAGGGTTTATGTTTGATCGCCATTTCTGAATGCCGATTTTCAATCTGAATATTTATGCCATGATGAATTTGTGTGCAAGACTGAAGTGCATGTGAATTAAAAAATAAATTCACTAAACCATTGTCTAACCTTCTGAAGTTTGTACCATTTGTTAATATTAGGTTTCTTCAAGAAGGAAACTAAAATTATTGCATCTTTATTGTTTTCTGTAAGTTGTAGATGATTTATATTTTAAATTGTATATGTATCTTGTTCTATGGCCTTGAGGTATATCTAGCTACTTTTGTGTGTGTGTATGCAATTTTAGTTAGCTTTTTAATTACTCATTTGGTAGAAATTTACAGACATTTAGGAATGCAGTTTTTCAATCTGGACTTTCTATGCCAAGATGAAAGTGTAAGAATGCAAGTACATCCAAATCTTATAAAATATTCACCAACAGTGATTTTGTAAAAACCAAGTCTCAGCCACTAGAAAAACGAAAATAATAATTTTAGTTAGCTTTTTAATTACTCATTTGGTGGAAGAGATTAAGTTTGAGTCAATTCTGATTGCTGATTTTTTTTCTGAATTTTTAATGACAAGATGAATTTTTATGCAAGAGTGTAAGTACATATTATTTTCTCGTGGCTTAAAGAATGAGGGTAGATATATTGAAAACTATGCATAATGCAGGTGCTTTTCTTCTGTACAGATATTATTATACTATGGTTCGAGCCAGGCTTCAGTGGTCAGCCAAAGAGGAGGCTGCCATAAGAGCTGGTATAACTAAACATGGTGTTGGGAAATGGCGCATAATTCTCGATGACCCTGAGTTCAGCGCTGTCTTGTTTATGCGTACAAATGTGGACCTCAAGGTATGTTGAAACTGGGGCACCCTCTTTCATTGCTTGTAAAACACTTTATTCTCATTTTGAATCTGAACAGTAATAGCATATATGTCCAGTACTGACATGCTATTATTTATATCATCAGTGATTAATAAATAAATGTCTGTCTTGTTGCAATTATGATTCTTATCTCCCGATTCTTGATCAAATATAACTGGGACTTTCAGGACAAATATAGAAATATGAACTTAAGAAAGGGCGAATCCCGAAACGGCTACAAGCCTGTGAAAAAGAACATCATGAAGAAGCCCAGCAGTCACTGTAATCAATCTGGGAATCTTACTATTGAGGGCAGTTGGAAAAATAAAATTTCTCAACCTGAGCCACTGGCCATAACTTATAAATCATCCGAATTAAGATGAAGGTTCGAATAAAAAAATATCAAGGTATATCAAGGTTACATCAACTAAGAGCTAGTAATCCTCAATTCTCACACTTAAACACTTAACATGCACTAGCTAGGTTAGGGGGACGGACTTTTATCTTTTCGGCCATTAGAAAACCACAAATTGATTACAATGAGTAAATTCTAGTATATGTTCAAGTTATGAAAGATATTTATTATTTACCAATTGTTACAGTACTGGAGGTCTCACCACTGCGGCACTGCTGAATACTGGTGCTGATAACAATGCTGCAATGGCCCCAGGCAAGGAAACCTGCAGAGTCCCCGCATTGATCACATACACAAGGCGTGACAAGGGAAGAACTGCAAATACAACTATTAATGGTAGAAATTGAAATGCTGCAGTCCAAGGAGTGGCAGAAGACAAGTAGAGAAAATATATTAGAGAAAAAAGGCATAAAAGAATTGATATCTTCTAATCCCTAGTCTGGGAAGTGAGGTGTTTCCTAAGAGACTCGAATTGCTTAGTTTGTCCATTGTTTTTCAGTACTCTGGGGTGTATACTAGCTTCTACTATACTATAAATTTTATCATTATTTTTTTACTTGAATGTTAATTAAAACTTAAATAACTATTATCAAAAATTAATATTATTTTCAATTGTATCTTTTTATAATATTATTTAATCATCTTTAAAAAAAATTAATGAAATTATTTGAACAAAATATTATGACAAAATGTGTTTTGAATATTATAGGATTAGATTTTTAGATTTTATAATAATATAAACAAAAGAGAATAGAGGAAGTCTCATGTTTCTCTAAATAAATTTATAATGATTTAGAAAAAGATCATTTTTTGAAAAAAGTAAAAAAAATTATTAATTATATTATTTTTAAGAATTATATTAAAATTATTAGTATTACTTATCTTTACTCGTACATTTGTCTCAAATGAAAAATAAAATGATCATAAAAAGATAATTGACCATGATAAAATGATTACACATATAATCATTATTTAAATTTAATAATTAAGAGAAAAACTAAATTATCCAAATATATGAAAGTAAAAAAGTATTACGCCTCCATAAAAATATTTAAAAATATAAGTGTAAAAAAAGAGAAGAGAATTCTTAATCTACAATTTTATTGTGCAATCAGTAAAACTATATGTAAAATTTAATCATCTATTTATTTTTTTGTTAATGTCTTAGAAAACATCTTGAAAGTATATATTGAAATTAATTTTTTTATTTATAACATTTGTATATATTTTCTTATTATTTTAAATATCGATGGAGTAGTCTCAGTTGGAGACGGAATTGCACGTGTTACAGAAGTATTTTATATAATTGTTATTTTAATTATATTTTTTTATAAAAATAAGATGAGAAGATGATAGATAGGTTAACATATATTTATTTAAGTTATAATTATAAGTGAGAAGATGATATTGAAATTTTTAGAGTTAACATCGGGTTATAATTATTAAAAATATATATGTATGTATTTATTTTAAAATAAATATATAATTCAAAATATTAAAGTGTGAAATAATATATGATAATATATATAAAAAGTATTTAGATTTATATTATTAGTAATTATTAGTAAAGTACAAGAAAATATTAAAAATAGATAAGAAATAGAATTATTGAAGTTAATTTAATTTTAATAAACAAAAAGAGGTGAGAATTTTTTTTATGAAATTTAATATTTAAATTTTTATTTAAAAAAATGAAAAAATAATTTATAATTTTTTATATCGTTAAATTATGTGTGAAAAGTCAAAAGACAAATGGACAGAGGGATTATAGTTATAGTGTTATAGATAGAGATTACACGTAGATTTACTAAAACTTTAGAAGCACACGTCGGTGAGCAAGTAACAGTTATGGTAAAATATATTTTTTTAAAAATTTTGAAAGGGCGGGGCAAAAAGGTGATGAATATTTTCTTGAATAAAAGATTCCAAAGAGTCTCAACGCCTTCATATATACATACAAAATATAGATAAATCCATATTAGTAACAAAGTTTTTAGGGTTTTTCTAGCCGTCTAAGGATACCTGTGAGCTCACATATCCTCTACCCTTCATTTCTTGAAAATTCAGTTCCGGTTGGTCATTTTGTGTAGCAACAATTATTGAAAAGTGTCACTGATGTTGATCTAACCTTCTGAATTTTGATATCATTGTTATAATCAGGTTTCTTTCTCAAGGAGGCTATAAAGATCGTATCTTGATTGTTATTTTGTAAGTTGTACCTAGCTGATTAATTATATCTTGAATTGCATGTGTATCTTGTTTTATGATCCCGAGTTGTATATATATTTATGTGCTCATGTGACTTTAATTTTAATTAGCTTTTAATTGCTCATCTGGTAGAAGGGTTTATTTTCGAGTCATTTATGATTAATGCCGGTCTGAATATTTATGCCAAGATGGCTTTGTGTGCAAGACTGAAGTACATATGAATATTTATGATCTAACCATCTGAATTTTGTAAAACCATTCGTTAATATTAGCTAGGACGTTTCTTCAAGAAGGAAACTAAAATTATTGCATATTGATTGTTTTCTGCAAGTTGTAGATTTATATTTTAAATTGTACATGTATCTAGCTTGTTCTATGACCTTGAGTTATATCTACTTTTGCGTGTACATGTATGCAATTTTAGTTAGCTTTTTAATTACTCGATCATTTGGTAGAAATTTACGGTCATTTAGGAATGCGGTTTTCCAACATAGACTTTCTATGCCAAGATGAATTTGAATTTAAGACCACATGTACATGCAAATCTTATAAAATTTTCACCAACCGTGATTTTATAAAAACTAGGTTTTTTCCACTAGAAAAACGAAAAAGATAGAATCTTGATTGTTTTTTTGTACGTTGTAAATGATGTATATTTTGAATTGTATATGTATCTTGTTTTATGACCTTTTATATCTACTCGTTTGAGTATGTATGTGACTATAATTAGTTTTTTTCATTACTCATTTGGTGGAAGAGATCAAGTTTGAGTCAAATGCTGGTTTTTTATCTGAATTTTTAATGATGAGATGAATTTTTGTGCAAGAGTGTAAAGGTGCATATTATTTT
The DNA here is from genome assembly GCA_028671895.1 of Oenanthe sinensis. Classification (NCBI taxonomy): domain Eukaryota; kingdom Viridiplantae; phylum Streptophyta; class Magnoliopsida; order Apiales; family Apiaceae; genus Oenanthe; species Oenanthe sinensis. The sequence continues at coordinate 42,213,984 of CM053805.1, read as the reverse complement.
CTTGTGGCTTAGGAAATGAGGGTAGATATAAATTTAGACACTAATTTGATGTATATGAAGTTATGAACTTCATTCATTTCATTGGCAGCTATACTGAAAACTATGCATAATGTAAGTCTTTTCTTCATACAGATATTACTATATCATGGTTCGAGCCAGGCTTCAGTGGTCAGCCGAAGAGGAGACTGCCATGAGAGCTGGTATAACTAAACATGGTGTTGGGAACTGGCGCAGAATTCTCGATGACCCTGAGTTCAGCGCTGCATTGTTTATGCGTACAAATGTGGACCTCAAGGTATGTTGAAACTGGCGCACCCTCTTTCGATTCTTGTAAAACACTTTACTCTCATTTTGAATCTGAACAGTAATCGCATATGTCCAGTGACATGCTATTATTTATATCATCAGTGATGATAAATGCATGCCTGTCTTGTTGCAATTATGATTCTTTATCTCCCGATTCTTGATAAAATATAACTGGGACTTTCAGGACAAGTGGAGGAATATGAACCTAAGAAAGGGCGAGTCTCGAAATGGCTACAAGCCTGTGAAAAAGATCAAGAAGCCCAGCAGTCACTCTAATCAATCTGGGGATCTTACTATTGAGGCCAGTGGTAAGAATAAAATTGCTCAACCTGAGCCACTGGCCATAACTTATAAATCATCCGAAGATGAAGGTTCGGATAAAATAATATCAAGGTATATCAAGGTTACATCAACTAAGAGTAATCCTCAGTTCTCACACTTAAACACTTAACATGCACTAGGTCAGGGGGATGGACTCTTATCTTTTCAGCCATTAGCAATCAGTAAATTCTAGTATATGTTCAAGTTTTGAAAGATATTTATTATTTACCAATTGTTACAGTACTGGAGGTCTCACCACTGCAGCACTGCTGAATACTGGTGCTGAAAACAATGCTACAAAGACCCCAGGGAATGAAACTAGAGTACGCACGCTGATCACATACACAAGGCGTGGCAAGGGCAGCACTGGAAATTCAACCATAAAGTGTAGAAATGGAAATGCTGTCCAAGGAGGGGGAGAGGATAAGTAGATAGAGAAAGATAGAGAAAAAATGGATAATAGAATTTATATCTTGTAATCCCTTGTCTGGGAAGTGATGAGTTCCTTAAGAGACTCGCATTGCTTAGTTTATCCATTGTTTTTTAGTATTTTGGTGGGTAACCTTCTACTATATTTTATTATAAACTGATTGTTCCTTGTTGCTGGGTAATTAATTTGATGCATTTCCATTTTGTCCGAGGCCCAGTTTATAACAAATGCATGCTTAATACTCACTGATGCTAAAATTTTCACAACAGTATTGTAAATGGTAAGAAAACATAAATTCAGCCAATAATCCACTAAAGAATTCGTTTTTGGTGAAGTTGGAACAAATAACTGTCTTGGGAAGCTATTTCGCATGCCTGGACATCTCTTTCCAATTTTCCATAACGCTCTAATCTTTATATATACTGAATATCATTTTTACGGATGCAGGTTTGATGATAGCAAGTTGGACGGTCTAACCAATACAAAGCAGCCATCCAGTTCTACACATAAACAGGTTTTCAGAATGATACTGTTGTTAAATTAAACTGCTATGTAGATTCTTTCATGATTTGCGGCAATTTAATGCACATATCAGAACATTTCCTTTTTATCTTAATACCTGAGAGAGTGTTGATGAATTTTGCAAAATATTATTTCATGTTATGGAAGCTAATAAAATACTATCAAATGAGTAATGATGTTATGGAATCTCATTTGCAGGAGGAACTATAACCTCCAAACTTGAAGTTGTTTTCATGGGGAAACAATTAAACATTAAAACTGTTACAACCTAATGGAAAACTCAGTAAGGTAATTAATATTTTTTTTGCTGCTTCTAGGGAAAAGAAGAGCCAGATCTTCTAATTTATTCTCTTTGCTGCAACCTAATTGTTCTGCCCTTATTCCTGAGCTTGTTTATCTGCTAGATACATATGTGAGTATTTCTAATATCAACAAGCATGTCAGCTTAGGTCAAATATGCTTCACTTGTCTTTTACCTAGCTTGAAGATTCTACTTTAAATAGTAGATTAAAAACCTATTAAAAAAACAAACTCAGGGTCTAGTTCTGTTCATATACCAGGCATGAATCAAAGTGTCAACCTTCTAAGTTCTATCCATCTATGTATTTGACATATATAATTGTGGAAATAATAGTTACAAAAGCTATTTGTTTCTTCTTTGAGCTTCTTTTTTTGTTTTTTGTTTATATCTTCCTCGATCTTTTCTAAAGGTTTACGACACCTATTTTGTTCGTATTACAATCACTCGTATTGTTCACATTGTACATAGTTATTCATATTCTAAACAGCATTGTGGTATGCTGTGTAGACGAAGCAACTGAAACTGTTATTTTTTTTTATTTACTCGATCATTTGGTAGAAATTTACGGTCATTTAGGAATGCGGATTTCCAATCTGAACTTTCTATGCCAAGATGAATTTGAGTATAAGACCGCAAGTACATACAAATCTTATAAAATATTCACCAACCGTGATTTTGTAAAAACCATGTTTCTTCTACTAGGAAAACGAAAAAGATAGAATCTTGATGGCTTTTCTGTACGTTGTAAATGATGTATATTTTGAATTGTATCTGTGTCTTGTTTTATGACCTTGAGTTATATCTACTCGTTTGAGTATGTATGTGACTATAATTAGTTTTTTTAATTACTCATTTGGTGGAAGAGATTAAGTTTGAGTCAAATGCTGAATTTTTAATGACAAGATGAATTTGTGTGCAAGTGAAGTACATATTATTTTCTTGTGGCTTAGGAAATGAGGGTAGATATAAATTTAGACACTAATTTGATGTATACGAAGTTATGAACTACATTCATTCCATTGGCAGCTATACTGAAAACTATGCATAATGTAAGTCTTTTCTTCGTACAGATATCATTATATTATGGTTCGAGCCAGGATTCAGTGGTCAGCCGAAGAGGAGGCTGCCATAAGAGCTGGTACAACCCTGAATTCAGCGCTGTCTTGTTTATGCGTACAAATGTGGACCTCAAGGTATGTTGAATGTCGCACACCATCTTTCATTGCTTGTAAAAAACTTTACTCTCATTTTGAATCTGAACAGTAAACACATATGTCCAGTGACATGCTATTATTTATGTCATCAGTGATGATAAATGCATGCCTGTCTTGTTGCAATTATGATTCTTTATCTCCCGATTCTTGATCAAATATAACTGGGACTTTCAGGACAAATGGAGAAATATGAACATAAGAAAGGGCGACTCTCGAAAAGGCTACAAGCCTGTAAAAAAGAACATCAAGAAGCCCAGCAGTCACTGTAATCAAACTGGGGCTCTTACCGTTGAGGGCAGTGGTAAAAATAAAATTGCTCAACCTAAGCCTCTGGCCATAACTTATAAATCATCCGAAGATGAAGGTTCTGATAAAATAATATCAAGGTATATCAAGGTTACTTCAACTAAGAGTAATCCTCAGTTCTCACACTTAAACACTTAACATGCACTAGGTCAGCACTCGAGGGAGGACTCTTATCTTTTCAGCCATTAGGAAACCACAACTTGATTACAATCAGTAAATCCTAGTATATGTTCAAATTATGAAAGATATTTATTACTATCTCCGTCCCACCCAATTGTTATCCTTTCGGAGAGAAGGTCCGGCACGCATTCAAATTTAATGTTTAAATTTTTATTCAGAAAAAAAAAATTAAAAATAAGTTATGGAACTATACTTTATATGCACCTTAAAATGCGTGCCGGACCTTCTCTCCGAAAGGATAACAATTGGGTGGGACGGAGGGAGTATTTACCAATTGTTACAGTACTACTAGAGGTTTCACCACTGTGGCACTGCTGAATACTGGTGCTGATAACAATGCTGCAAGACCCCAAGCAATGAAACCAGAGTCCGATTGATCACATACACAAGGCGTGGCAAGGGAAGAACTGCAAATACAACTAGTAAGGGTAGAAATTGAAATGCGGTCCAAGGAGTGGGAGAAGATAAGTAGAGAAAAGATAGAGAGAAAAGGCATAAAAGAATTGATATCTTGTAATCCCTAGTCTGGGATGTGAGGAGTTCCCTAAGAGACTCGAATTGCTTAGTTTATCCATTGTTTTTCAGTATTTTGGGGTGTAACCTTCTACTATATTATATAAACTGAATGTTCCTTGTTGCTGGGTATTTTATTTGCTGTATTTACATTTTATCCAAGGCCCTGTTTATAACAAATGCATAATACTGACTGATGCTAAAATTTCACAACAGTAATGTAAATTGTAACAAAACAAAAATTCAGCCAATAATCAACTAGAGAATTTTTTTTGGTGAAGTTGGAACAAATAACTATCTTGGGCAGCTATTTCGCAAGCGTGGACATCTCTTTGCTTAATGCTCTAATCTTATATATAATGAACATGATTTTTATGGATGCAGGTTTGATTATGACAAGCTGGACGGTCTAACTAATGCAAAGTAGCCATTCATTTCTGCACATAAACAGGTTTTCAGAATGATACTGATGTTAAAATTGCTATGACAATCTTTAATTATTCGCGGCAATTTATTGCCCATAGCAGAACATTCCTTTTTATCTTAATATTTCATAGACTGTTGATAAATTTTGCAAATATCATGTCATGGCAGACCTGATTATATAGAATAATATCAAATGAGTCATGATGTTATGGAATCTCAATTGCAGGAGCAACTACCACCTCCAAACTTGAAGAGGTTTTCGTGGGGAAACATTAAAACTGTTACAGCTAATTGAAAACTCAATAAGGTAATTATTCTTTTTTTGTGGTTCTAGGGAAAAACAGAGCCGGATCTTCTAATTTATTCTCTTTGCTGCAACCTAATTGTTCTGCCCTTATTCCTGAGCTTGTTTATCTGCTAGATACATATGTGAGTATTTCTATTATCAACAAGCGTATTAACTTAGGTCAAATATGCTTCACTTGTCTTTTACCTTGAAGATTCTACTTTAAATAGTAGGTTATAAACCTATTAAAAAAATCAAGGTCTAGGTCTGTTTATATACCAGGCAGGAATCAAAGCTACTTTTAATAGTAAGTTCGTTTTTTGTTTTTTCTTTATATCTTCCTCTTTTCTGAAGGTTTACGACACCTATTTTGTTCGTATTACAATCATTCCAACATCTGGTTTCCAATAACAAATCTTTATAAATTTAGGAGGTAGGTAGAATAATACAAAGCAAAGGGTCAAACTTAATTTTGTAAATGAAATCTGCTAGTCTTTAAAAAAACAAGTAACAGATTTTTTGAAATGTTAAATAAATGTATTACAATTGCTACCGATACATTTAATTTGCAATTCATTCAGTGTCATGTTTGATTGTCGATCATAACATGAGCAGATAGGTTGCATACTAGGTCTGGATCCAGCAAACCATATATTACTAGATCACAATCTATGATTCATTATTATTTTGACTCGTACATCTAAGCGTCAAAGGAGTAAGGAGTTTATGTGTTATGATTTAGGCCTTGGCTCATAAATACAAATGTGAACTAGAAACAGGTAGAGCATCAGAGCAGAATTGCTTGAGGCTTTTTACTTATGAGAAATCAGACAGTTCCTCATCACAGATTGATATGTAATTAACACTCTCTGGTGCAGCAAAAAATGGAGTGTGATTCAGCAGACTCAGACAGCATGCAGCTGGCCGAAATTGATGCTGAGCTTATCAGAACAAGGCAAATGAGTCCTGAGGATGCTGAAAAAAAGGCAAAGCTGCGATTGCAGAGGCTGACAAAGCAGAGAAAGTGGCTGAAGAGGCCGAATGTGATGCAGAAGAAGCAAAATCTGTTGCTAAAGAATTAAAAAGAAAATTAGAGGAGACTGAGGCTAGACCTAGTAAAATCTCATTCATTTTATTGCTTTCTATGGCCCAATTCACTTTGTTCTAAAAAAGTTTTTTCCAAATATATAAGTTCTCCATTATTTGGACATGATTAGATTTACTTTGTCGAGTCCACCATCATTTGTATCTCCCTTTTTTTTTACTTCTAGTCGAGTGTGAATTACAAATTTCTTTATTAAGCCAAAATTAATGCCAACTCCAACTCCACCATAAAGGGGTTTGCTTACATAATGTTTTAATGATTTTAGGACTGGAAGTCCATTAATGTCTTAAAGAAAGTACCTACATTTAGAGGTTAGAGCTATTAAACCAGTAAAATTAGACAAGGTGGGAGAAGCTAAACAAAAATGTCAGATTGCAGTTGGTCTTTGCTAGAATTGTTGGTACTAATTCATTTAGCCCCCTAAAACAAAAATCCAAAAGTTTAAGGGTAAACTGGCATTGTGGGATGCTGCGTAGAAGAGGCAACTGCAATGTTATTTCCATTTTAGTAACTATAGTTATCTCTGATCATGCTGACTCAAGAGCATGAAATTCAGGTCTTTTGTTAACTTTTATATTTTGTTCAGAGTTTATATTCATGATCAAGTATGCTTTCAAGTTATTGAGGAAAGTCCAAGTTAGATAAACTTCAAAGCTGTAACTTAGCTTAATTCTTATACGCATTTCTGAGCAAAATAGTACATTGTGTTTTATCTTGAATTCTAGCTACTTACTGCGGAAATGATACGAAATTTTAATTACTCTTTTTGGATATTAATTCTATGTATCAAAACTAATTTGGTGGAGATGATCTTGTTGATTTTTATTTCAAATTATTCCAAAAATAAGAGGGGGGGAAAAGAGTTATAAGACGCGAAAATGGAAAGGGCACAATATGAAATTTGTCAAAAATAGGAGGTTTTAAATGTAATTTTACCCCAAAACTTAAGAACACGTGTCGTTTGAGCAGAAAATAGGTAACTCAAGTACATACATTGTTTAAAAATGCTATTGGGCGGGGGCAAAGAGCTAACGTAATATTTCCTGAACAAAGGATACCGACAAGTCTCAACCCTCTTGGTATATACACAAATTTTTATAGACAGATATATACACAATTAACAAAAATTCTAGGGTTTCCTGCTGTGAAAAAAAACAGGTAAGCTCACCTTTTTTCCCCCTTAAAAAATCAGTGCCAGTGATCACCTTTTTGTAGCAACAAATTTGGAAAATATTTATTTACAGTGATCTAACCTTTTAAATTTCGTATCTGTTGTTATAATCAGAATCTTTTCACAAGGATTGTGAAAAGATTGTATCTTGACTGCTTAAAAGTAAGTGGTAGATGATGTATATCTTAAATTGTATGTTTATCTTGCTTTTTGATCTCAAGTTATGTGTACTTGTGTGTTTATGTGATGTTAACTAGCTTATAATTACTCATTTGGTGTAAGGGATCAAAAGTTTGAGCCATTTATAAATGCTGATTTTCGATCTTAATATTATGTGCTTAGTTAATTTGTTTGCAAGACTTTGAGCACATAATTTTTTGTGGCTCATGGAATGGGGCTAGATATGAATTTGGGCCTTGGAAGAAGAGAAGAATCCCTAGGATCTAAAAAGATTTGGGGCTAACAAAATTTTATTATTAATTTTTTTAGGCCAGAGCTGAATTTAATTAATTTAATTTTTTATTAATTTCCGAGGACCATTCGAAAGCTTGGATTTTTTTGCTTATGAATCAAAAGTGATCCGGATTAAACTCTAGGCTAGCCTCCCCCGATTCCGCGAATTATGGGATATCAACCCAAGTTTCCCATTGAGAAGTCAAAGAAAAATTTCTTAATAATCAATTAACTTCAGTCGTATAAGACCTTTTGGGATGTGTTTCAAAACAAATATGTGCGGATTTGTCCCAAAGCGGACAATATCATAATAAATAGGGTTAAGCGGCATTAACGGTCTCAACAAGTGGTATTAGAGCCAAGGGTTCGGAAGCTCGATGTTATGTGATGTGGAAGCTACTCGTGATTGGAGATTTGTGATTGGAGATTTGTGGGTGGTGCCTTGTGTCGAAAGTCTTTCTTTTAGCCGTTTCGTGAATAAATTGCAATGATACAAGATGATAATTGGACATATTTATTGTAGGAGATAAAGTCGTAGGATTTGTGGTTCTTGGTTTGAGGGTGGATTGTTAGGGTGACAACCCAAGTCCCACATCGAGAAGTGAATGAAAAATTCCCTTGGATATAAAATATTCATTTAGCTTTATTAGTATGAAAGCTTAGCAGACCCGCCATCTAAGTGAAAGTAATCCAAAAAAAAGAGATTTTTTATTTTCTTCATTTCACCTATTGTCTTCATTTCACCTACTACCCAAAAAAATTACAAAGGAAAATATAATAACTATGAGACAAGTAAATTAAAGGATTGAATTTTATGTCTCTGAATGCTGACACGTACACAAGGCTCTACATTCAGTACAAAAATATTTTTTTTTTATTATCTACTGTAGTTTTTCATGTCTAACTACCTCTTTGTGTGTTTTAACTTTTTTTATGATCTACTGTAGTTTGTCATGTCTGACTACCTCTTTGCGTATTTTGACTTATGTACCCTTTTATAATCTTCGAGTACTTGTTCGTTCTTGTCATTGCTGATTTACTATAATTTTCCCAGTCAGCTGAATGTCACTATATGTTTCTTTCAGTAAATCTTCAACTATCTTCATTCCATACGCAGATGCACGGAACAGTATGCATGACTGTAATTGCTTTTCTTTTATACAGATAACATTAGGATATGGGTCCTCGTAAGCTTAAGTGGACTGATGATGAGGAAGCTGCAATTAGAGATGGAATAAGTAAGCATGGTGTTGGGAAATGGAGTGATATTCTCAAAGACCACGAGTTCAGCGGTCGCTTGTTTGCCCGTTCAAATGTGGACCTAAAAGTATGACTAACTTTGCACACCTTCTTTCATTGTTGATACAAACCTGACTCTCAATTTGAATATGAACAGTAATAGCAATCAGCTAATGCACATACTATTATAAGTACCGTCAGCTATAATTTATGCAAGGTTTTCTTGGTGCCATTATGTTGCCCTTTCTCCACATTTTTGAATAATATTATTGGTAATTTCAGGACAAATGGAGAAATATGCGATCCGCAATGAATGGCGCGTCTCGAAACAGGCACAAATCTGTACAAAAGGATTTCAAGAGGGCCAGCACACACTGTGATAAATCTGTGGCTCTTATTAGTGAGGCCTGTGATGAAGATAAAGTTGCTGAACCTGAGGCCCCGTCCTTAATTAATGAAGCATCACAAAATGGTGGTTTTGTAAAGCTAACAAGGTTACGTTGTAGTATATAAATCCTCAATTCTCACACTTAAAACTAAACATGCACTAGGTCCGCCGTCCGCACACGGCTGTGGACTAGTATCCTTTTGGCCCTACTAAACCAGAACTTAATTATAATTAGTAAATTTTGTTATATGTTTAAGTTGGAAACGGTATTTACTTAATTGCCAGTTGTTTCTGTAATAATTCTGGTTGCACCACTGCTGAATAGTGGTGCTGATAACTATGCATAATACTCATTGATGCTAAAATTTCCACCAATTTTCCACTAAAGATTTACTTTTTGGAGAAGATGGAAAATAACTATTTCAGGCAGCTTTATCGCAAGCCTAGAAATCTTTTAGCATGATGTTTTTACTCTTTTATGTATATTGAATATAATTTTTGCAGATGCAGATTTGATGACCGCAAACTGGAGGGTCTAACCAATGTGAAGCAGGCGTCTAGTTCTATGCAAATACAGGTTTTTTTACAAAGCATATTTAAGTTTTACTTTACAATTTGCTAATGTTGTTAGAATAATATTGATACTGAAACTGCTAAGAGGGTCTTTCAAGTTTCGCGGGAATTTGATTCATATTTCAGAGTTTCTTCTTTTTCATCTTTTATCTGATAGAGTGTTAATATATATTGCAAAGAATCATGTTATATTATGGCCGCTTCTATTATATAGAATATTATTCACACAATGTAAGTTACAATTTTTTAAAAACAAAGGAAAATTAGGGTTTAGTTTCTTCTATATTAGGTAACTTTTCTACTGCTTAAACATATCTCGATTTCAGAGGGGACTTGATGGATGCTTGATTAGCCCAAATTGTCTGGATTCAAGAGAGAGACTAAATTGGGAACTTGACGAACTATATACATTCTATGTAGTTTTCCTTGCTTTGATATGAGGTGTTTCGATCTGACTTGCATACATTTATATCCATATATATGTTATATCCTGATTCGGCTCACACCATCTAGGTAGGAAGCTCTGTCCTATTTGTTCATAGCAAGACATCTCTGTCCATTACAGTAATAATGTGGAAGTACTGCTTATGAGTTCTAGTCAAGTGGTAAACCATCCAATAAAATATTTTGCTACTATATTTTGTTCTTTCTGATGTACGGCTAATGTTTCTTGATCTTGAAAAGTCACTTGCACGCTCTTACCCCCAAAATTGCAAAAGTGGAGAATCAGTAGAGAGTAGAGACCTTATATAATAATTCGTATCTTTCCGTGTTATTCTTTTAGAGTTTCCATTATTTCATTGTCTGCTAATAATGAATATTGCAATTATTTTTCATATAGCAGGCAAGAAGCAAAATGTCAATTTTCAATATTTATGTATATAGGTTTTGGATATGATAATTATGAAAGTTATCTGTGTCTTCTTTGAGATTCTTTGGTTTATTTGCTATATCTTCTGTTTTTCTGGATTTCTGGATATTACGAGTTACAACAGCTATATTGTTCACATTACAATCATCATAATAAGTTTGACTAATATCACTCAGAGAGAGTAGTTAGCAGTTGAGCACCAAGGATATTTGTGACTCCATCTCCTTCATTTATATTGATGTCTCTGTGGTGGGAACCATTGAATATTGAATTTGCTTGTTCAAATTACACTTGTTTGAGAAATTCTTATAGAGTGTCTCGCCTACCAATTCTCAATTATTCACTTTTCACCTTTTCTTAGTTGAAAACGTGCATGCTTGTTTTCAAGTTCTAACCAAAAAAGATTGTTCTTGAAGAACTTCAACGTGCTTGTAAATGAGTAACCAGACTAAGTTATTTGTCTGAGTACTATGATCGGTTGAACTTCAGTACTACACAAATATGTATATATATGCTAAGCGTATTACAGATTTAAACTTCGAAAGAACTAATTTAATAGTCCGGTTATTTTACAAAAGAACTGGTTTACTAGTCTCGGCTAATTTTTAGGTTGTGAATTACTGCACTCGGTCTACAATGACATGTAAATTGTATTGTAGAGCATCAATATAGGGTGTATCAGTCTCAACCTCTATTGTTGTGAATTAAAAACCAAATGTCAGTGCTATAAGATGGATATCTTCAGAGTGCAGAGATATGTGTTTAAAGGTCACAGTAAAGCTTGTTTCATGTCAATTTTGGTTATCTATCATATTACGATCAGATAGGTTACATATATACTAGGTTCGGATCCATCAAACCAAAAACGTTCAAGTGAAGTTCTCTAAATTTGAATATGTGATCAGCATAAATTACTAGATCACAATCTTTGTTTCAATTTCATCCTGACTTGTCGATATAGGCCTCAACGGAGCAAGGATTTGGAGTATAAAGAGTAAAAACTAACAAAATATTCTGGGTTATGTTATAGGGCCCGGATCATATACAAATATTACTATAAACAGCTAGAGCATCAGTACAGGATTGCTTGAGGCTTATCCTTATGAAAAAGAGACCGATCTTCCTCATCACTGATTTATGTGTAAAACTCACAGGTGCGGCATGGAGTGGAGTACGAATTAGCAGACTCGAACAGCCTACAGGCTGAACTTGATGATGAGCTGATGAGGATAGCGCAGATGAGTCCTGAGGAAGCTGCTGCTGCTGCAGCAGCGGCAGTTGAGAAGGCTGAAGCTGCTATGGCAGAGGCTGAAGCGGCAGAAAAAGAAGCTGTAGAGGCTGAAAGTGTTGCAGAAGAAGCAGAAGCTTTTGCTGAAAATTTAAGAAAGAAATTAATGGAGAAGAAGGCTGCATCTGGTAAAATATCATTCATTTTATTGCATTCTATAGTCCAATTTTACTTTTTGTTCTAAAAATGTCCCTTCCAAAAATATAAGTCGCTCTCTCTTATCACCTATCAAGATATGATTATATTAACTTCTTCAAATCCACCCTCTTTTGTGTCTCTAATTTTTTCTTCTAGTCCAGTGTGAATACTGAATTACATTTTTCTTAATTAATCAGTTCCATAAGTGCCAAAAATAGTTGTGATATTAACTTCAACTCCACCATAAGGATTTTTCTTGCTTCTTTAGCGAAAGCAAACGATGAGGTATTTGCAGGGCAGGAATTCTATCGAAGTCACGAAAGTAGTACTTTTTATAAGCTAGAGCTATAAACTAGTAAATTTAGCCAATCAGGTGAAGTGAAGAAAAATGTCTTAGAATACAGCCGGTCTTTGCTAGAATTGTTAATACTAATTCACCGAACCCCTAAAAGAAATCCAAAAGATTAAAAGGTAATTACGATGTCTGAAGCTGATGATGTGGTTCAATCAGTTATTCAACATAGTATTAGTAAAGTGGTAATTGTAACATTACATGTAGACAAGACGACTGAAACAGTTATTCCATGTTAGTAACTATAGTTATCTCTGATTATTTTATGAAATTTGTTGACTCAATGAACAGGAAATTCAGGTTTGTTCCAGATACATTTTTTTTATTACATTGTTCACACCGTTGATTTTCAAGTAATCAAAATTTTAAAAGCTGCAACTTAACTTTATTCTTGTACTTGTTTTGGCTAACATAGTTCATTGTATTCTATCTTGAGTTTCCGACTAGTTACTGCAAAAGTGACAGAAACATTTATTACAGTTTCTAGATATCGATTCTATGTTTTAAACTTATTGTTTGCTGAACGCACGCAGCACCTAAAAGAGGAAAGTTTGCTCGCAGCAAGTGCTGAAGTTCTGGTTGCTGCTTTCTTTTGCAAATCATCAACATTGAACGTGGGCGGAGCTGTCACTTTTAATGTTTGATTAATATCTAAATTGTTGGGCACTATTTTTGTTTTCCTTACATATAGAGTTTGCATACAGAGATATGCTAAAGGAAATGATAGTTTATGGTTTACAGAAATATTTATAAAGTGGCTGGGGATTGGGTTTATATTATCAGTTCTTTATAACTGTGAAAACCCGGAAATGTTTTACCCGCGTGCTGCTGTTATTTTGTGTTGTCTAGATTTTTAATGTGTTCGTTTTTGTCTTTATTTTACTGAAACGGGTTATCTGTGTAGTAGTAAATCAGGGAGCCCTAGTTTGATTTATTTGACTGGTAAAAAATGACTCAGATTTTGAACATGCTTTTGAGGTTCCGCAACCTTGCATAAATTTGTTCTTCTATGATGAGATTTAAATTTACTTTTTGCTAGTTGGAAATTTTGGATTCATACAAAAATTCAAAAAAAATTGAGATTTTCTAAAAAATATATAATTTTTCATATATAATTAAAAAAAAGATTGAAATTTTAAAAACAAAATTTTAAATTTTTTTAAGATTTTATAACAAAATCAAACAAATTCTATAAATTAAAAAAGAGATTAAAATTTTAAAATCTAAATTACATATGTACCAGGTAAGCCGACAACGCTGCAAAATATCGTTGAAATGCAAATTTTATCCTACAAAATACATATTCAACTCAACCGGCGGTCATAACATTTTTATTCATATCTTTCTGAATTCTCCTAAAAAGCTCAAGTTAAGAATCCGAAAAAACTCAAGTCAAAAAACTGATATGTAAAAAATAAATGGCATATAATTATGTCAATTATAAACACTTTTGTTTATGTTACTTTAATTCTTGTTTGATCAACTATAAATACCTGTTACCGCAATTTTATAATTTTATAACTGTAAAAAATATATGTATTGTCCATATAATTGTTGTTTTACCATTCAAAATATTAATTACAGTAGAATCTCGATAAATTAATACACTTGAGATCAAAAATATATATTCATTTAGCGAGATTATTTATTTATTGCTAAATGAATATAATATTTATTTATCTATAAATGAATATTAATTCATTTATATATTAAATTTTCGACTTCTTTCTTTATTATATATTTGTATACTCCCTTTATCTCAAAATAATTGTCATGCTTTGACTTTTTTAGTCAAATTAACCAATTTTTGACCGAATATTACACATAATATATAACTATGAAAATTTTAAAAATTATATCATTAGAAAATATATCTAATAAACTTTAAAATGTATTTTTCAGTTTTTGAAAAATGTAAAAGAATAATTTTTAATTTACGGTCAAAATTGGGTTAATTTGACTACACAAATATCAAATAAAACACTTATTATGAGATATGAGGAGTATATATTATGTTCAAATGTACCTAGAACTCACCGTGATTTTAACTTTTATGTAAATTTTAATTACATTCATTTTTTAAAAAATTCTAGATTAGTTGTACTATACATACGTGCATAGAATAGATAAAGTGCACAATACCCTATATTACACAAAATTAAGTATAATATGTATTTTGGTGGAGGTAAGGAACAATCAATTTTAGAGGCATTTTTCGAAAATATATGACTTATTAATATGTTTAAAAATTATTATTAGATTAAATGTATTCATATATTATATAAATAAAATATATTATTTAAAATATATTGATTATTCATTTATATTTACATAGGGTCTATAATGACTATATTTTTATTTATTCGTTTATGCATTTAGCGAGTTTATTCATTAAGCTCATTTGTCCAAATTGGGACCGAAGAAATTTATTCATTTATCGAAATTATTCGTTTATCGAACATTTATTTATCGAAATTATTCGTTTATCGAACATTCATTTATTGAGGTTGTACTGTAGTTCGAATCCACGTTGTCCCAACTGTTTGTAAAGTTAAGACGGACACATCCCTTTCCCTGTCAAGGTTTGTCAATTTAACAAACCAGAGTAATGTGGCCCAATGTGGCGGACTAACAGTCCTCTCTCAGGTCAGAAAGCGTAATATCCTAACTCATTATTTAAATATAATATAAAAAAATTAGTTTTTAGTAATTTTGAACATGAATAACTAATTTCATTTTCAACAATATTCCTTATTCATTCCATATTTAATATTCTACTATTAAAAGTATTATTCATCATTAAAGTATACTCACTCCGTCCTATATTAATAATGTCTTTTAGGAAAATAACGCATATTAAGAAAAGTTAGTTGTACAATAATTTTTCATGCGTGTCATATTTTTTATGGTTATTTTATACTCCCTCTGTTTTTTTATTATTTGACGTTTGAATTTCTGACACACACTTTTAAGAGTTTTGACCGCATAGTTAAAATTATTATTTTTTTAATTTTTTTTGAATAAATATATGTAATCAAAATTTTAATTTACAAAAAAATAATTATTTTTACTATGCAGTCAAAGCATCTCAACATGTGTGTCAAAAGCCAAAACGATAAATAAAAAAAGAGTATTAAATAAAGTAAGTTTTATATTAGAAATGACAAAAAAAGGGATAAATTTGAATTTTTTTATATTAAAAATAGAAATTGACAATTATTATGGAACAAAATTTTTTTCCTAAAAGAGACTATTATTATGGGACAGAGGGAGTAATCTATATTATACTGTTATAAGCAAAACAGGGGTTTATTGTTAGTTTGATTGGTTGGTAACACTTTCCAAAAAAATGTAAACACTTTTCAAAAATATTAAAATTATATATTTTATTTTATTTATAATATAATATTGGTTATAATAATATAGTATAGATAATATAGTAGTACACATCTAATACAATTGTAATCAATACAGTTAAATTATATATCTCAATCGCAATGTTACTCAAACTATTTAAACTATATTAAAATTATAAATTATTATTTCTTCTAAAATCCTATTAAACTTTCAAAAAAATCAAATATATAAAATCTATATTTTGGTTATCCCTAATTTTTTCACATAAAATTAAATCTTAATATTAGATTATATCTAAATAATAACATAAAATTTATAGTTATATTAAAATTTATACTTTTTATTTAATGTAGTTGTATTAAATATAATCTATTTACAAAATTCAGTTTCACCACCGGTCAAACTCTTTAATTCATTTAAAATATCAATCAATTAAATAAATCTCATGAATATAATAATATTATTATTATTTGTTATTTATATTAAATTTTATTAAAATTATATACTAAATATAATCTAAACATCTCAATTAATCGCTCTTAAACTATTCAATTCATTTAAAATTATCACTCATAATCGAATCTAACTAATATTATAATATTATTATTACTTTATCTATTTTAAGTTTTAAAATAATAATTAATTAGTTACATCTCAAGAATGATATAATATTATTATTCTTCTATCTATTATAAATTTTATATCAAAGACAATCTAAATATCTTAATTTAATCACCGCTCAAACTATTCAATTTATTTTAAATATATTAAAAAATTCGAAGAAATCTGTGCATCACACGGGTTATAAGCTAATATATATTAAGAGAGAGAGAAAGATAGTGTTTTGTAATAATTTATTATAAAATATGAGTTAGGATGAGAAGAGAGGTTTCTTAAAGTTAAGGAATGAAGAGAGTGTTCCAGTGATTCCTTTAATCACTCGGAAATTGTTGAACGGTTTTTTGTCAATTTCCCTAAATTTTAACTTAAGACATCATTTAGGAAAGTTTTTGGATATGCTCTCATAACTATGGTGCAAATAAATTCTCGATAACTGAGTTTTATATATGTCTTTCATTTCAATAACTAAAATGAATTTTTTATATATATCTTTCACTTCGATAACCACTTTGAGACTCAACAAAAGTCTAAGAGGAGAGACCACAGACTTCTGGTGGGGAATGTCAAGTAAGACAAGTATGAAAGTTATCGGAGTAAGCATGATCATCGGAAATACACCTGCAAAGCATAATATATATTCTTCATCTCATCATCATGATGCTACAGCCAGGTTATGGCTTAATCTGAAGGATGATATTGCTGAGATCTATGGTCAACTGAGGCTGAGATGTTTCCGTGTATAATTGTTTACTTCGTCTGCAGATCATTTTCTCCTCTTGAGAATTACTGACACACTATTCATCAACAAATATTTACACGTATACTAGGCAAAACAAATTGTTATACTCTTCTCCATCTACATTTGCTGCCAATACTTCTATGAGTGATATTTTCTACATTGAGCACAAAAAAAGTACAAACAAAGCTATAACGGAAGGTTTGACCTTCAATGACATGTTGTTTGCTTGTGCACAGGATAGCACCTCATGTCCAGCATAGTTTTGCAATTAGTCATAGAACCATGTCAGATTGTGAGCACATAATCTCATGCACAAGTACCATAATATATATTCAACCATCCAAAAAGAAAGTTAAAAATATATCTTTAGAAAGATAAAACGCCATGATCCCGGTTCTATGTTCCCGACATCCAAGTAAAAGAACAAAGACACCTTGAGGTATCATCTTGGTGAAAACACTTACATAATTGAAACAAAATGAATAACTTTATTATCTTACATATCAATCAATGACTTTTATCCATTTTCCTTCATACAAGTAACAAAATAAATGTAATTTTACCATGATCGAGTGGTGCAGCTGAGTGTATGCCTTCTACTAGAACTAATAATGAATCGAATACGCACAAACACAGACAAAACAACTAATATGAAGTAACCGTCAAAAAATATAAAACGGCATTTGCCATTAAAAACAACCCAAACTCATATCACATTTGCATCTCCACAAAATATCAAATTTTGCAATATGGTAACTGTTACCAAGGAAGTTAAAAATTATTCGAGTAACATGACGAAACTAAAAAATGTTAAAAAAAAACAAAAAAAAAGGGTCATTCCAATACCACAGCGGCACCCAATGCCTTAAGCTTTTCGGAAATGGCCTCAGCTTCATCCTTTGTCAAGCCTTTCTTAACCACAATAGGAACTTTTTCAACCAGTTCTTTAGCCTCCTTAAGACCCAAATCACTAAAAGCCCTAACTTCCTTAATAATCTTGATTTTAGAAGCAGCATCAAATTTCTCAAGCTTCACATCAAAAACAACCTTTTCAGTAGCCTCCTTGGCCTCTGCAACAGGCCCAGCTGAAACAGAACCCGATTGAAGACCCGAAACAGGAGGCCCATATTTGTTGAGGCCCATTTTGTGGCGTAAGAGAATGGTGTAATCATACATTTCCAGCCTGCTGAGACTGAGAAGCTCATCAGCAATTCTTTCTAGTTTTTGGGTTTGGGCTTGGGCTTGGGAGGATTTAGTGATGGTGCAGAGGCTTTGAGAAAGTGAAATGGGGGCTTTGCGAGTGAAAAGAAAGAGTCTTGAGAGGGCTTTTGAGGGGATTTTAGAAGCTATGGAGGTGCTCATTTTGTGATATATATATATATATATATATATAAATGATACAGACTATAAAGATTCAATCTTCAAAAGAAGCTCAATTTGATGATGGCACCAGTCTTGGTGTTGGTGTTGGTGTTGGTGTTGTGCGGAGGGAGAAGAAGTTTCTCGTTAAATTGAATACACAAACCTAACATGTCTTGGATTGGTGAAGATGGGCTTTCTTACCTGGTCGGGTCGGGTCGGATCGTTTTGCTCTGTCTGTTTATTTGTGGGAAATTTTCAGTTTTATAAATGACGCGACCCTGCAGATTTCATTATTCTTTTCTTTTCTTTTTTTGGTTTTTAATTATACATCAAAAAATATTTAATGTTCTAAAAGCGTGGTGAGATTGCTTAATTTTCGTAACAATAGGATATTAAATTTATTTTTACAAAAAACAGCCATTGTTGGGTCCCGGAAGCATCGTAGAAGGGAGGTTGAATGCGATACTGACAACAATTTAAAATTCTTCTCAGAATTTGCGGAATTAAATTATTGCTTTAGCTGAGGGTTCGGGTCCTTGTAGTGTTTGGGAGGCTAACTTACTAATTTTTTATTTTTATGATATAACAATTAAGATATAGAAATTAGCAAGTAAGTAAACAAGATTCAAGTTAAATACGTATATTAAAACTTGAAAGGGTTTTACAATATCCGGTAGAATAAACATTTAATTCCTAGAACAAAATTGACATGAATTGTTCTACTTAAGGAATTAAACTCAAACCAGCACAGAAAGTCTGTGAATATGACGTTGCAGACAAATTGCTGAATTTGACTGTTTTTCTACTTCTAAATTATGAAGCCCAAGCCTCATATTTATAGAGGAAATTCTAAGCTTGTATGTCCTTTTTCACTATGACTTTATTTAATGAAATTAAGCCTTGTATGACTTATAAAAAAGCTGGGCATGACTTTTTTCACTCGGTATGACTTTCAGAAATTTGGTATGACTTTCTGAAAGTTCGGTATGACCTTTTTAAAGTCATATTCGGATTTTATTTAATTAAAAAAAATCGGTATGACTTATTTTAATTAAATAAAATCAATCAGCATGACCTTTAGAAAAGTTGCTCGGTATGACATTTGTTCACTGCTCGGTATGACTTCTGTTTTCTCGGCATGACATTTTAATCAACAGCCAATACATTTCTCTTTCTCTTGAATGGACATGTGGCAAGCTATGATTGGTTGCTTTCAAAACAAAGAAACAAACACCTGCCATTTCAATTCAAAGGGGCCTGTTTCGTCTTTTAGTGGATAGGCTCCGCATAAATACTTTTAGACCCGCACAGCTTATAATCTTTGATTAATAAATAATAAATTTAATTCATAAATTATAAAAATAAATATCTAATATTATTTACATATTTATAAATATAATTTACCAAATAAATAAAATATTTATTAATTAACTAAATTCTTACGCTCTAAGTTGCGGTCTTCTGATGGTCTGGAACCGAACTCCTTTTGGCTTGGGAATGATAAATCAATTCTAACCGGGGTTCCACTTTTAAGAATATATGACTCTGTATTTCTTTTGTGTCATTTCCTTTACCGCCTTGTCTTCAAGTCAGTACCGTATCTCTTTGAGCTTCCAGCTTCTATCTTCTGTCATTCTAAAATAATTCTAAATTAATTAATCTTTTAATTAATTTAAGAAATAAATTAATTCTGAGTGAATTAATTTACTAATTAAATTAACTAATTAATTTAATTAATCAATAGAGAATTAAATTAAAGGCTTGACTATTGTTGAGGTAGATAAGACTCTTCTGTTCTTCAACAATAACCTTTTTAACCACTTGAACTTTTTGATGACGAATCTTCACTGACATTGTTGACACCCTGTGCACTGATCTGGTTCACGGATGACTAACTACAATGTTGATTCTCATTTCTGCTGTAGTGGTCTTTCTGTCTTGTCTTGGCTTCTTTTTGTTCTTCCTCTATATTCAATATTTATTATTTACTTCGTTTTCTTACCTGAGTTGAGTTGTCATCTACTTATTACAAATATGACTAGTAATATGACTTTCAGCCATTAATTCTTTCAAAAAACAAAAATCAGCCATTAATCGAATATAGGCGAATTACACTGATTTAAGCGGGATTAATTGATTAAAAATTCAAAAAGTGTCAAAATAAGGATAAAAATGTATGAATTAGAATTTTTAATATAAAATAAAACTAATACATAAAATAAGGGTATCTAAATTTTCATTTGTATAAATATTTTTTATTATTACACTTATATTTTATTAAAAAAATAAAATACATTCTCTTAATTTTTTAGTAATCAAAATATTTGGATTGAAAATACATATTACAAATTTTAATTTATAATTGGGTACTAATTTCAAAATATTATGATTAGCATCTTTCTCATTTTCTGAAAAAGATGCAGAATTGACGTGTACAAGAAGATTCAGGATTGGGTACAGTAACCATCCTGCTTTATGGCTTTATGGCATTAGCGGCATTACGAATTCAAGTTTACGTACCGGTATACCCACCAACGGGAAGATGTGAAAAGACGTGATAATTCTGGGATGTCAGTTTTATCCGGCCCCGTGAATACCCTACTCGTTTCAGTGAAATATATAATAAATAATATTTTTTATGATACAAACATATTTTATAATATGTTTTATATACTATATTATTAAATATATGTTCTGTAATTTATTTTATAATATGTTTTTAAACATATTTTTAATATGTTCGCTCTTATGTTCAATACTACTATAATTTTATTTAATATACTTTCAATATTTTTATAAAATTATTAACATATATTAGCATTCAATTAAACATCTAATTTATATAATTGAACCTTAATAATTAATTGTATCAGGTGAAATTAAAAAAATAAAAATATTTTGAAAATAGTTTTTGGTCCGGGTCCGGGCCGTGTCCGATCCAAATTTTCGGGTTTCGGGTTTTACCTGATCCAATCCGAAATCCGTAGAATCGGGTTCGGGTTTCAATTTTCAAGTATTTTTCGGGTCCGGATAAAAAAATCAAATATGAATCTGGATATTGAAAAACCCGATCCGTTGTCACCATACGTGATATTATTTTCAATCTACACTTTAAAATTTTTTCTTCATTTCCATATACTCTGAACAAATATTTCATATTTATTGTAACTTGTAACAATGCAAAGAGAAGTAACATTGTTCCAAAAAATTGTCTCAAATTGGACCAAATAATCAGCGTCTCCAGTGACATAACTTGAACTACAGTCTACATATATTAACTGTTAAACTTCACTTAAGATCAAACTTGAAAAGTGTCCAAAATTTCAAGAAAACCAACAGACAATCAGACTAGCATTGAAATATCATCAATCAGGAAGTATTACAAGTCAACATCTTAAATGTACATAGAATACACATCAGCTCAGAAGGAAGCAGAAGAGACATAACAAAGCCAAATCCAAACAACTATAACCAACACAGCCCAAAAACCTCAACTTCCAGAAATATTGAAAATCACGACCCAAATGCCCAGATAGATGGGCTAGCACGCTTAGCTCTTTGATTTGGAGTGCTTAACAAGCCATTCAATGACCGAGTCAATGTTGGTCGAGTTCTTGCATGAGATCATATAGCAGCATACTTCTCTATCGGTAATAGATTTCAACCCCCTGATTTAAAGCCATCACAACAGAATATAAGAACAAGAAAGAAACTATAAGAAAATCTACTCTAATACATCAAAGAACAGGTAGGGGGATCAAAATTATCTTCACTCACATCTGATCTGTCAAAGCCTGTTTAGAGAGTGCTCCTGCTTTATCAATCTTGTTTCCCAACACGAGCAGAGGGATACCAGCAAGTGATGCTTTGCTTAACAAATCATGAAGTTCGCTTTTGGAGACACTGAGGTTATCAGAATCTGCAGCATCAACAACATAACTGCAGACAAGATGAAAGATTTAGTCAAGTCCTAATGCTACCAAAAGATGAATATTTATGGGTAAGAATGAAAAAGGTGCTACAAAATTAAGTTCTACAACTCAAATACATGTTTAAATTTCATAAGATTATGTATAATTTATTCTTCACATATATGATATATCTATTTAATCTTGTGAAATATTGCATTACATGATGCACGTTGATCCAGGAGAGCAATCCTTGAATCAGTTTAAAATATATTACCTTCACACTGACAAGATTGATTCCAACACTACTAAAGGCAACATTTTTTTTTAGATACGAATGTTAAGGTTGGAGAGTCAGAAGATGTGGCTGCATTGAAAAGACACTTAATCTTCCTAGAAAGTTGAACACTCCCCTAGAAACACACTAATGAAGTCAACGGTCCTAACTATTAGCAAAGACACAATAATAATTAACAGAGATGCAGCAGCACTTGCTCACTAATGCTCTTCAAATTTTAACTCATAGTGAGATAATGATGAAAAAAGAAAGCACCATTGAAAATTTGAACTGCTGCACATCTTAATTATTTTTCATCAACTTCTGCAACTGTCATAATTTAAGAATCAACTGTCCCTAGCCAAATTTGGAATGCATTTACTTGTTGTGACTGTATTGTATACTATTTTTGCGAGCCATGCAAATCCAAAGGTGAAAAAGAGGGTTTGTGCAATAGCCTAAATAAAAATGAGATTTAGATGTAATTATATTTATAAACGGCATCTTTGCAAATCACTATAGTCAATTAGTTGGAGGTAAAGCTGCATACACTATAGCAGAAACTGCACGACAATATCGCTCCCACATGCTACGGAATCGGGGTTGACCTCCAAGATCCCACAACTTGATTGTGACGTTTCCTTTAGTTACCTTCCGCATATTAAATCCAACCTGAAAATTTTAATATAGTATTATGCTTAATTATAACATCGTATAATATTATCAGCCAGAGAACATATGTAGCAAATTAGAGAAAATACACATAATTGCTTAGTGAAACAAGCTGTCTTAAAAGAGTTTGAACTTACTGTAGGAATCATGTCCTCGCTATATCCACCAGTCTAAGAACAAAGACAACAGGCCACCAGCATTGCAAAAGACCAAAGAATTCAAAATCAGTACAATAAATAATTATCAAGTTTAAAGATGGATATAAATAAAAATTTATATGAAAGATGCAAGCACTTCATTATTACCGCGACAACATTAACAAGTGAAGTTTTTCCAGCATTTTGAAGCCCTATCAAAGAAAGCTCCATTTCTTGCTTAAAAAAGAGGCTGTAAGCATGTGGAATAGTTATGAGCGCATCCATTTCACAAGACTATATAATTAATTATATATTTGATATTTACAGAAGAAAAAAAAGTACAAGATAATTATAAATCTCCAAGTGTTTGTCATGGAAAATTGATCATGCAGTCCCAGTTACCAGAAAATCTAAAAATTCCATATCAAGTTCCCATATTAGAAATCCATATATGGGTATATGTGATGGTGCAAATTTCTTTGTAATGTTGAATGGTTATTGACTATACTGTCATTACAGATTTGGATCAGTTCTCGCAAGCACATTAGCTGTGTAGCTAAATTCTTGAACTATCAGACACCATCATTGCCCTTTTAATTTATTAAAAGTCTGGTTGAGTTATTAGCCTAAGATGACTGCTATAGACGAATATATCTAAGCCAGAGAATACAAGGCACAGACTAATAGCAGTGAATGGTAAAGTTCAGAAAAATAATACTGCAAGTGCCACAATATTGTTCAACTGAAAAGTCTAAAGCCCATATCGCTTAATTTTCTTCATCACCTAAGCCACTAATCCTAAGATAAGGACAATGAAGCAATCGTAAGAATTACTGAAAAAAATGAATTAACAAGCCATGGAATTCGCTGCCTAAATACAGCTGAAGAATGTGTTACAGACCATAATCAAACAATTGTATTGTTAGAAAACATACGATTTAACCAGCAAATTCTTCATAAAACCATAGTTTGTTGACATCTCGGTCAATTCACATAAAATTCCAATCAATTCACATATTACTCTCAGCAAAGTTAAAACTTTTATTCAAACAAAAAAAAAAGCTTGATGCTTTATTAATTCTAAGTCAATGTATTACACAATCAAAGTCATGTAACAAAAGAAACATCCTGGTAGCTCATATATACAACTTTACAAAGCAAAACCCCCTAATAAAATAAAAAAGGCAACTAAATTTAAATTATATATACATATATATATATTAGCAAGAAACACAAAAACATAACTCAAAATTAAAGTAGTTAAAATCAAAAGGCACAGATACACACACACATACACACATGGAGAATTATTCAGATATACAAAAAGCAAGATTAAAACTCATGCGAATGTGTGTCTGAAAAAACAAACCTTCTGAGCCAATTAAGAAGAGCTTCCCATAAACCCATTGTTGAAAAATCAAGATTACTCAAGAGAGAGCGATCTATAGATCGATCCCTCTATCCAACAATAATATAATTAACCTGGCTCTTCTTCGTTTTCTTTTTATTTGTGCGTTTGTTTTTGCGTGTTATATTTTCCTATACGTATACGGTACCCAGGTAAGATGGGATGAGGAAAACGAATGAATGATTGGCACAGGAGACAAAAGGCTTGATTACGAATTGCCCTCGGAGAAGGATTGTAATTACGAAAGGGCCATGCTAAATTAAGCTGGAATATTATGACGTGGACCAATGAGAGGAGAGATTCGTGATTAGATAGGCGGTTTACGCACGCGAATGGCGCGTGGAAAGCGGATTGGATGACGGCGCAGGAGATTGATGTACATTGGTCCGTGACATGCACTTACTGTTCTGTCAGCAAGTCGGTCCGACAAAGTAAGTCAAATAGTTGCTGTCATTGGCTTAAAAGGACTTCGATGATAACACAAGTGTTAAAATACTTATTCTCTATATTGTCCTAAGGTTTGACTATGGCTCACCTTGAAATTTTCGATGAACACGATTGGATAACACAAGTGTTAAAGTGCTTATCCTCTGATTCACCGTAAAATTTGTTAGAACAAATCCTTATTTATAAGGTTACAAGCCAATCTAGTCAAAAAAAGAAAAAAAAAGGACCTTCGAGATTTCATCTAGTCTTCATTGAATAGTAAGAGAATTTCATTCGGAGAATTTCAAAGATTTGTAAAAAAAATTAAATTTTTACTTGCAATTTGACCATAAATATGATGAATTGAAAAAGCAACTTTTGTTTTTTGGCCACACCCAAGACAAAAACCCTGCAGCAAACTTAATTTACCCAGACAAGGAATGGGATAAAAGGACTCGCAGTAGATCAGTATTTAACTCATCCATTTATTGTAAAAATCGGTTTCCCCAAGTAAATAACATCAAGTCATGCAAAAATGGAATTTCAAGGCAATTGCTGCTCAAACTAATGTTATTCCATTCCTTCCACAATATACAACAACAAAGACCATGAATCACCAAGTTTTCGTTCCAAGAACATTTCATCCTTGTACATGATTTTCTAAAAAATTTGCTTTTGGTGCAATTTTCAATATACTCCTTCAAAACAAAGATTACAGGGAATAAATCAAAACTCGATATTTCTGGCTACAGAAATTTCCCAGATGTATATACGCTAGGGGACTGGACTGCCTTGGGGGTGCTCACATAACATCCCACCAGACGTGAATGAGTGTGACACCCAAAGAAAACCTACCATGCAGAGAAGTCTTTGAGTTCTTGAGCTTTAACACTCAATTTCCTTTTCTTGGTCACAGAAACTTTATCTAGATCAGTGTCAGGAGCGGTGTTAGATTTAGCCTGAGCATCACGTGTCTTCAAGTATTTCCCAACACCACCTCCACCAACTCCAGTTTCAATTGTTCCGGTACCTGGATTGCTAAACCATGACCCAAGCTTATCCTGAAATGTAGAAAGACAATGTGTAAGAAACAGAGGACAGTTTTTCAACCACTAAAAGTAAACAATACCACATGTTACTAAATATCTAACTTTATCTTCATCCTCGGCGCCTTTTTCATTTTCCTCGATAGCCTTCTGTTCCTCTTCTTCATCAAGTTCAGCATACGGATTAACGAACACTGTGACACTATTTATCTTGATCTCTTCCTGCACAAACAGAATTGAAGAGAAGTTAAAGTTTGCTCTTGATATGCAGCCTTGAACATAAATTACAAAATGTAGTGGAAACCCACAAACCTAAATAAGCTATATATAGACGAATGGGATAGAATAAAAATGTTAAGACAAGGATTAAGCAATTACCCAGAACTTCACATTGAATATTAACTAATTATTAGACAAGGATTACGTTTCAGTGGACATGTCAGAAAAGAAAGTTTGCACGAAACCACAATTTATATGCAAGAAATTAGGCAGGGCAAATTCAGAAGACACATACGTGCAGTAGTAGTTGGCATTAACTTAAAGCCATAGTCCCAAGTTATACTTCTTCCATGCGGAAATGACATATTCATGTAAACATTTCACATTCTTTACATATAAGAATTTCTACCAGCAAACTTCTACACATATTCATATGAACTCACCATCACCAAACTTCTACAAAAAAACCACATGTGGTTCTCAGTTCAGGACGTACAGTCTACCAGTCAATTTAATTGAATGTTATTTTATAAGAAACACAATATCAGAAGTGTCTAGAATTGGTTTCCTAGCAGAAGGTTAAGAAACATGATTTCTACAGAGAATGGGAAGGGAATCACTAACCAAAGGATGATCGTCATCATCAACAGGAACCTTCTCCATTGTCGATAGAGTTGTTAAGCCTCCTACAACTCCACCGAAAACTGTATGTTTATAGTTCAGATGATTGGCAGACTTGTACAAGATGAAAAATTGTGAACCATTTGTGTGTGGACCGCTGTTCGCCATGCTAACAACACCTCTTCCAGAGTGAAGCAACTTGGAGTTCACTTCATCTTTGAAGGGCTTTCCCCATATAGATTCTCCTCCTTTCCCAGTGCCAGTAGGATCGCCACCTTGGATCATAAAGTTCCTGCATATTATACAATTGTGAATAGCTTTACAACTTTCATCACTAGTAAAACTACATTATTGCATGCTAAAGATATATCAATCCGAACAAATCTCCATGATACCTTATACTTCTGTGAAAAGACACGCCATTATAATAGCCTCTTTCACATAATGTTATGAAGTTCTCACATGCCCTAGGAGTTATATCGCAGTGAAGCTCAATGTTCAAATCACCATGTGTTGTATGCAATTGAACATAACCTTTTTTCTTAGGGTTCTTCTCAACGTTTACATATTCATATTCATTTACTGTGACAGGGTCATAAGAAGTGGATGTGAAGGATCTTGAAGCAGCACCAGTTGTATAACGGCTCTTGACCTAAAGGAATATAGAAAGTGTAAATAACTTGCAAATATTAGCATAAACTAGATAACATAAAACCAGAGATAGCAAGGTCATAACCCAGAAGAATAATCCACCAAGGAAAAAATTAAAGGAACACTGCAACAAAGATCTATAGAACCACTATCCAATAAATAACTAGCTCA
This sequence comes from Oenanthe sinensis, assembly GCA_028671895.1. Lineage (NCBI taxonomy): Eukaryota > Viridiplantae > Streptophyta > Magnoliopsida > Apiales > Apiaceae > Oenanthe > Oenanthe sinensis. Next base: position 42,185,986 of record CM053805.1, on the reverse strand, counting down.
ATCAAGAACTAAAATCATGGAGCTGTGCCTGGAGTGTACAATGTCTTTATACAAATATTACCAAGCTTCAAAGTCGATTGTGGTTTTATATTAAACAAGCATATTCTGTGTCAGGCTGTCAGAAAAATATAGCTATGAGAGGAGAGCGGGGGGGGGGGGGGGGGGGGGGGGGGGGGGGGGGGCTTACCAGCTTTGCATTAACTGGAGTTCTGTCACCAGCCTTGTGCATAGCAATCCGAGCAGCCGTTTTGTCACTTGGAGCAGCTTTTGCAGCAGCTGCACTTCTTCCATGTACAGAAGCAGATGCAGCATCTACAATACTGTAACCTGTTTGGACCTTAAACCCACCACTTTTTTTTGATTCTGAGTCATCCTTGATACGTGATCTAGCAGCTAAAATGGATTCAAGAGCAGCAGCCCTTTCATTTTGCGCCTTTTCTCCACCACCACCATGCAATGAAAGTTTCTTTCCATTGTCAGTTCCAAGCTCCTTAAGCATCTGCTTGATATCCCCAGTCATATTAATGTTGTATGCTGGATCTGACTCCATCTTCTTTATTTCTGCAGAATAAATAGTAACACTATCAGATATTGAGGAAAGATTTTTAGATTAATGTTAAAGAGATGACAGATTCATCAGTCACCTTCATCATCGACCTTCAAACTTTTCTTTATGTGATCAAAATCCAAGAGAACCTTGCTATCAATTGCATTAGGATTCTGCATGCAAATATTGAATATACAAGCAAAACTCAGTGATACTTGCAGAATTACATTCATCCTATTGTACTAGATGCGCAATTCGTAAATCTTGTAGGGGGAAAAAATCTCTCTCTATATATATATGTATGTATGTATGTATGTATGTATGCATGCATGTATATATGTATATATATATGTATGTATGTATATATGTATGTATGTATGTATGTATGTATGTATATATGTATGTATGTATGTATATATGTATGTATGTATGTATGTATATATGTATGTATGTATGTATGTATATATGTATGTATGTATGTATGTATATATGTATGTATGTATGTATATATGTATGTATGTATCGTTTCAAGTTACAAGTTACTGTACTTCATTGTCTATATAATCTTTATATACTATTATACTTCTATTTTTTAAGCTGCCTAGATAAAGCATATATTTCTTTGTAACTTCCAAATTACCCGTGAAATTCCTAAATTAAAAAAATGCATTTTATTGTAGCATATAAGAAAGAAAAGATGATCTAAAAGAAATGCCATGTACCTGAATTGTTATAATATCTCCTCTCTTAAAAGGTTCATCAGTGAGAAGCTCCTTCCAGTTCTTAGTTTTAAGGTTCAATTCTTTGATGGCCTGTGCAGTAAAAAAATTTGGATTAGAACAGTATACTTGATAAAAAATTACATCAGACAGCCAAAGGAAACAAGACCTTCTAATAATGAAAACACAGACCTCATAGCAAAATACATTTCCCGTTGTCTTTATTGCAACTATGTGAGTAAATTCTGTAAAAACCTTGTCAAGAACTGGGCAGTGAAACTCTCCTACAAAAAAAGGGGGCAGGGTACAGTTATAATTGATCATTTCAAGATAAAATTTATATTACAGAGCTTCAAATTACATGGAAATCCAGAAACATAAATATGAACAGTCATGAGAATGGAATTAAGTATTCAGGATACAGAGAGATGGAGTCTCGCCCTTTTATTGGCAATTAATAGGACATATAGGTAAAAAATTTAACACACACATTTATATATAGAGAAACAACTGTATGTGTGTGTGTGTGTGTGTGTGTAGAGAGAGGGAGAGGGAGAGATGAAAACAAGTCAGACAACTTATATAAGTATTCTGCTTGTTTTATTTTTATTGAATATGATTTGATTTGAGTAGATCCTAAATTTCATTCAAACTACTCATCAGCTCATGAATATCTGCTATCAAATACCAGTTTAACACGAATCACAGGAGAGGGCCTTAACAAATAACAGTTACCGTTCTCATGTGAAACATACATCAACACATTGACAGCTGTGAAAATCAGTGGACAGGAGGCTGGAAGGTTTCCAATCTACTGTGATTGTATATTTAATTCAGATAACAGATAGGTAATATATTTCTGCTCAACTAAGATATAGCGGACTGGCCATCTTCGACATCTTTTACTTGTAACAATACTCCTAAGCACGCCTTCAAATTGGATAGCTGTGTTGTCCACTGCCTAGGTAACCTCAGCCTAGAAAGAGTATCTAATAAATGAATGCAAAAGAAATCTTAGTATTGTGATTTACGACCAATGGTAACATATTACGCATACACAGATACACTAAAAGAACACCAGGAGCTAATCACCTTCTTGACCACAGCCCACCTATGAGCTTTTAAACAATGTCCTTCACAAATTCTTCTTTAATACAGATATTACTGAGATTCATAACAGCTAGGGGTGAGCAAAATCGTACTGAAACTGAAAAACCGAACTATCTAATATGCTTCTCTTTTTCAAGCTAAGCTGATCAAATCTTTTTTTAGATGAAGAGAACTTGAAGCAATTCTTTTGTGTTTTTTGTGATATTCAGGACATTCTAGTGTGATTTGTCTCTTAGCATGTACAAGTTGCTGAAAACGAGAGCATTTCGACATTACAAAATTGTAAATCATTAAGATAGTGTGAAAGAACAGACAATAAAGAAAAAGAGTTGTGCGACACACTTTAACATTGTACATAACTTGTATGTAGAGTGACTTGAATCAGTAAAACCACAAGATAGCAACAAACATGATTAGCCTTGTGAAAATCTTACCTTGAGAATTCTTGTGAAAGTTAAGTGTAATAAGGTCCTCATTTTTAAGGGGAGCACCAGTAACAGGATGCTTGCCGAACTTTCTGATATACGGGCGTATGTGCCTATACAAGCATAATAAGTGCTGTCATTAGAAAAATGCTAAACACAGTCCAAGTAAAGCCAAGTGATACCAAGCACTAATGAAAATTGCAAAGGAAAGAAAGTAACTAACATGATATCGAAAACACTGCCATCGGCCGTACATACGGGATCCTCAAACGGGGTAAAAGTAAGACTGTAAGATAACATATGAAAGTAAATAAGCTCAATTCAAAATATACATACAATCGAGAGAGTGGGGGGGGGGGGGGGGGTACGCGCAACAGTAGAAGGGAAGGCGTTTGAAAGGAGTGCGGAGTTCTTTGGATTTAGCACCGCCCCATTCAGTGGCCCACTCCGTCTTGGTCAAGTACATACGATCTTTGCTGTGCTGTTTCTTCCCCATTGTTATTCAATTCTCCTCTCGAGGAGGAGGAGGATATTATAATGCAATCAGCAACACTAGGGTTTCGATTAAGCTTCACAACTGCTGCTGCTGCAGCAGGTGTATCATGAAATTATATGTTTATTATTTAATCTTGTTTTTGGTAGCTCTATAACCTAACCCAAGTATCAAGTATGAACAAACATGTTTCCCCAATTCATGTCGCACCGGCAGATTTTTAATAACAGTTTTTATTAGTACGATCTCTCTTTTTTTAATTTCTTTGTAAAAATATATTCTTTTTATTTTATTTTGTATAAAAATACAATTTTTTGAATTTTTTTATAAAATTATGATTTTACAATTAAATATAAATGGATGCAATAATGTATTTAGGTTCATTGCGAACATTTTTATTAAATTTTGTAGAATTATAATAAAAATTAAAAATAAATGTATAAATCATTATTTTATTTATAAAATCATAACAAAAAATTTATTTATGAAATTTTTAACATTAAAAAGGTCAGCAAATTTTCGCAATAAATTTTTTTTATCAATATGTTAGGCCTATTTAATAATTTGTCAAAATGAAGAATTTATTGTTGATGTATGGTAGTGTAATTTTTTTAATCAAAATTTTATATGAATCGGAATGTAGACCTTGCAATTGGGACGTAAAGATATTTAACGGGTGTGGACTCTGGAGTAAGATTCAGAGAATTGAACTCGGGTGGGCTTGGGGGTCGAGGTTCTGCTACAAACCAAACAGGCCCCTGTCTTGTAATCCAATTTACAACACACAGACAACACATTTTGTTTGTTTAATTTGCCGCCCGACGGAATGGGAGACAGTAATACTAGTAGCAGCAGCGGTGAAGAAGACGGTGACGCAGAATGGAAAGCCGCAATTGATTCCGTCGCCGGAACTAATAACGGTCTTATTAATAAGTCTACTAGTTCAAGTAACGGCGATTCAAAAAGAAGTAGCATCACTACTCCTGACCACAAAGTTATCAAACGCTATCAACTCAAGGTCACCCCCACTCCTCCCCTGCTACTTTTCAAATACTTGGATAACTATATGTTGTTATACACAACTCTATTATGTTTTGCTTGTTGTGATTCAAGAGAGTGATGCATGGAAAAATTAGAATACAAACCACATCCGACTCCAAGAGACTAGTTATGATCCCAGTAGAATATGGCCAGGTTATCATTCCAAGTATATATCTCAAAATTATATGTATTGCACGTATATATGTATATATCTTAAAATAATTTTTTTGTTTTTTTAATTGCCTTGGAATTATAACATTGAGTTAAGATTATCATAGCTAGAGGGTTTATAATAAATCTCTACGGTTACATAAACAGAACAGAGTCAACTTTATCAGGTAAGAGAACATGTTGAGTTTTGGGATTTACATTTAGGTTGTGTTCACTTGGTGAGAATGGAATGGGGAAGGAATGATATGAAAAATTATAAACAAATTTTATGAAGAAAGAAGAATGTATGAGTGAAATTGTGAATAAACACAAGGGAGTCTAAATTTTCTATGATGAGGATTGTAGGAAAAATGGTGAAGAAATGGAATGGAGCATTCCTTCCAAAACATGTGGGTTAGAATTTTAGTTCAAATAGTTTGGAATGGAATGGAAATTACAAACATTTTCCATAATCACACCCAAACAAGAGTATAAATTTCATTGCATTCCATTGAAGTGAACACATCCTTAGTGTTGCAACAGGTGCACTGTAATTATTTTAGATTTACTGTCAATTTGTTTCCCGGTGTTTACATATTTGGCCTCTAAGCCATTTTTTGTAATGATATCTTGGCAGGCTCAAGAACTACTTGATAACATACTAGGAAAGAGCATTGAAATAGTGAGTGATCCTATTCATGACGCTGATAATGATTTGAAGATTGATGAAGGTGGAGTGCGATTATTTAAGGATGCGCCTGTTGGCATAGTGTTTGATCATTCCAGTAAGTATCTGTTGCTCTTAGCTCAATAAGTGTTAAAATATGGTATGTGCATCTTATGTAATTCTTGCTACTCTAGTATGTTATGTTATATGTATAACTGTATAAGATATCGATTATCTGAACTCAATACAATCTCAGTTTTAACTGCTCTAGTACATATAAGATATTAATTATATATTTATATGAACTAAATGCAATCAGTGGCAATTAAGAACTCTTTTGAGTGAAAAAGAGAAAAAGATAAAGCAGCAAGTGTGTTTATTAGTTCAAGCATGTCTGACAGGAAGTAGTGTAGAGATAATTAGGAATTAGGATGTTGTTTATACTTATAGTGTGTGTTTGGAGCTGTTAGCTCACATTTCAAACTACTATACCTAAGCGCCAAACTAGGTCCCCACTTTCACCAAATGGTATATGCCAAATTGCTAATTATTTTAGGTTTGATTCAGAACATGATTGCAGAATGTATTTTGCTGGTGTCACCTTCTTTGGTGCACATTTGCATTTTTTCCGTGTTGCACTTAGGGTGATGTTTTACACACATTTCCAGATGAACCTCAAGGACCAAGGAGAAGACCAAGAATTGTCCCCGGTAAAGAATTGGATGAAAAATCTAAGAAGGTTGGTTGTTAACAATCAATCCATTTCATTTTATTCTTCTTCTTTAAAAGAATCTGATCTTTTATCTGACATATTTGCTAAAATAATGCCTCACAGTTCAAGCACCAAGTTGAGTCTGTCACAGTTGATGGAATGAATATATTAACTGCAGCACAAGATGCTTGCAAGAAATCATTAGCTAAAATGGAAGCTAGAGATGCAGCTAGAAAAGCAGCTGTCAAAAAAGAGGAAGAAAGAGTTGCACAACTGAAAAAGATCAGGGGCGAGAGATATCTGCCCTGTATTGCCAAATATATGCAAGCGAACTCTCGAACTAAATGAATTTACATGGCAATATGTAAGGATTATTTTGCATTCTCGTTTTGGTTCGGGCCCAAATGATCCATCTTTTGTAGGTTGTAAAGCTTTCAATCATTTTTATTTTTGCGGCCAACGCCATTGTCGGTTGAATTTAGCCTTCTCTGTTACTTATCCTTTTAGTTCAGAATTGATAAATAGAACAATTTTGATACTATTTTCACTGGCGTGCCATAAATAGTCCGTTTGCCCATTTTGTCTATTTAGATAATATATTTTGAAGTCAAGGATAGAGATGTTCAAAAAGGTCGCCCCATCCGGAAAATATCCGAAAAGCCCGGCCCGGTCCAATTTTAAGGAAAGTCTGGTCCGGCCCGATGCTAAAAAGTCTGGATTCTTTTAAAATTCGGCTTGCCAGACTTTATGTGCATCTCCTGTTGCGTTTATCTGTCGGGTTTGAGTTGAGAAATTGAATTTGAGAAAGTAGTACGTGGCAATCTATGCAGGTTCAATTAAAATGTTCCAGAAAACAATTCTAAATGTAATCAAGAAAAAGGGTCGAACTAATTATCATTATTGATCTTGTAACGTGCAACATAAGAGCAAGTACAAAGGTGTTGTCAAGTCCCATGCCTTTTTGCTCGTCACCTAATCAAAAAGTGGTATCTTCAATAAAGTGGGTAGTTTGCTCCAATACAATGGACAAGTCCAATTTTTTAATAGGTCATATGCAAATAATTATAATCAATTTATATTATATATTATTAAAAATATAATTTAGATATAATATTTTTAATTTTTAATAATTGGATAAAAAATTTACAAAATTATGAATTAAAATTAAAATATGACATAATTAAAATGCATTATATAATTAAAAATATTACAAAAATAAGAAAATTTAAAACATTACATATTTCAAACAGATTAACCCCTCTTTAATATGTAGAACCATTTAACTACAAATATTTTATAATTTTAATTTAAAATCCATTACTAACATACACGATTAATTTTTATAATATATTTTTTAAATCTTTACTTCAATTCATTTATAATAAAATAATTATTTTTTTATGTCTCATATATTATATATAATGGATATCATTATATTTTCTTTTCACCGAATAAGTTTTTATTTATATATCAAGTTAATATATTATTAAAAGTTATAATGTTATATGATAAAAATATTATAATTTATTGTTTAAACTCTATTATGCGATATCATTTGAACTTATATTTTGAAATAAATTGTATAATATTATAGTCATAATGTATTTTTAACCTTATATGTATGAGTAAAGTTTATTTATCAGTTGTTTGTATTGTATCATTGATTATAATTAACAAATTTATAATTAAAAATCGGGATAGCTGATCGATACGATGTTATAAGATATATGATCGATTAATTGGTACTTGAACCATTTAAAATAGTGAATTTTCAAAACTTGATTTTATGAATAAATTTTTTATTATATATAAAAATTATTTGAATTTACGTTAAAAAAATGAAAATTTCAAAGTGTATATACTAATTTATTAAGTTAAAATATAGGGACTAGAGTTGATTTAGAAAAGTATCTGATTTTGATAGACCATATGAGATAGTTAAATTTTAAATTTGGGATCATGTGTAATATATAATTACGTTATATATGTATTATAATATATATATTAAGTATTAAAAAATTGTTTATATATAAAATTGAGTATTTTAATGAATATGAAGGATGAATTTGCATTAGAAAATCTATATATATCTTTATATTTTTGTATTATAAATTTTTTTAGTTTTCAAAAAATATCATTTTTTATATATAATAAATACAACATATTTAGTACATATTATTAAAATTAAAATATTAAAATTTTTAATCGTACAATCAATAATATGAATAAAATCAAATAAAAAATAATATTTAAATTATTTATCGACGTAATTAAACTAGGCCCGTGCCCAGTCACGCGAATGCTAGTTAGATATTAAAGTGTTGAAGTCTTGATAAAAAATCTTAAGCACGTTTTTCTCAATGCTGGAATCGTTGCATAAATATGGAGAAATATAGTTGTGTTAGTCTTTTAAATTTATGCCGTCATTTAATTGTACAAAATAAATAAAATATTACGTGCAGTGCTTTTCTATGAATAAATAACATACACACTAGATTGCTGATGATAAAAGGTGGTATTAAATGACCAACAACCAAAACTGGCATGAATGGCCCTCTCCTTGGTATTCTCTATCTCACGTTAAGTGTCTCATTTGACTTTTTAATGGTCAAATTTAATTAATTTTGATTAAAAATTAAAAATATATATTATTATTTTCAAAATCTGAAAAGTACATTTTAAAGAAAATTATACAAACTTTTTAATGATATATATTTTATAATATTTTCTAATTATATAATATAAGTAATATTTAGTCAAACTTTAAAAAATTTGATCACTAAAAAATCAAATCAGTGTGGGACGGTTGAAGTGAGACGGAGGGAGTATAAAAAAAGGGAAAGCGTAAGATATAAAGAAATTAAAAAAAAATAGTAGAAGTGCGAGGTTGAGATAAAAATAAAGTTGATGGCAATGGTGTTGACGATGGTTGTGAAGGGTATATGTACGCTGTGGGGTTTAATGGAAGAGCGCTTCAACGCAGTGTTTGATGTTGTGGCCTCCTCGTTCAGGTCTTTCACCATGGCTCTTGCTTTCTGCTACGACGACATCATGTATAGTTGTTGGAATTTATATTATATATATATTATTCCAATTTCAGTTTGTTTCAAAAGAAAAAATAATATTATTTATTAATATATTTTTTAAATTTTATGTGTGAGACTTTTTAAAAAAGAGACTTTTAAAAGCTGAGACTTTTGGTTTTTCTTGGACTTCTTCAGTTATATATGGTGACTCATGGCTTTGATCGACATGAAAAAGAAGGGTTCTACTCGAGTTGCATGTTTTTGATCAATACAAAAAGACGTCTTTACCATGGTTTTGGACTGACAACCAAAAATTACTCTCACACATAGATAAACAAGTTTATGGGCAATAATCAAGAGAGTTCTCAATCTGTTTCCATGTACTACACCAGTGAGACAGATGTCGTGTAACGCTGGAGGTTGATTGCCATGAGTCCGTGTGTATGTAGCGGGGCAAATTCAACTTTAGCGCAGTGATTAAGTTCACGCCACGACTTTTGTTCAGATAAGTTGTCTTGATCTTTATATGATAAATTTTGATTTGTTCCCTATTTTTATTTTCATCACATGAGATATCATATACTCTGCTCAATATTTTGTCTACCCCTTGTGATTACATACATATCCCCAACATTCTAAAGTTGAATTTTGTGTATTAGACAAATTTATATCTATGTATGGAGATTGAGCGGAAAAGATTATTTTTAATTTACTTGTGATGATACATGTGATATTTATGTAAGAGTATATAATGGAAGATGTGCTTGTAACTTGTTTGAGGATATGCCCGAGTGAGATATGATATTTTTAGAGAAGTATCCTTAATATATATGTGTGGTTATTAGTTAACTTTTCGTATGCATATTTGAAAATATGTATATATGATATTTTTTGTTGGCCTGATGGTGTAACATATAAACTCATTTGCATCTGATTTTGGTTCATATGAAGAATCAAGAGATGTTTAATTTTTGAGCATATATTTCCTATGAAAGTGACTATCATGTTTGCCTCATGCATCTTCTTTATCTATATTGTGTGACACTCATGAGCCTAGAATGAGTAAAAGGGCTAGAATTGAGACAAGTTTTGGACCTCCTTTTATTACTAATTTTTAATTGAAGAAGAATTTTTAGGTGAGAGGGGATAAATATGAAGCATCCAGAGGGATGTGTTATCCAAGAAAAAGTATGCAAACTTGATCATCATATGGTCTTAGGCAAATACCCAAAGAACGGTATGAAAAATTTTATAAACCATTACCTCTAATGGCTTTCAGGTATATGATTCTGATGCTTGTGTTTACTCCAAATTTGATTAATTTGGTTGTGTGATCATACATTTTTTTTATAGATGATGTGTTAATATTTGGTACAATATAATGTGGTTAACACAAGCAATGCTTTTCTAACTTCTTGCTTTGATATGAAGGGCTTAGAAAAGGCAGATATGAATTATTAGGAATTCGCATGGGTTGTCTTAAATCAGTCTCATTATGTTGAGAAGAAGTTTAAGGTATTTAATCGAATTATAATTTTGAGGTAAATACTTTCGATATTCGTTTTGTTTTGCTGTGGGGGTTGCCAATTTGTGTCAATGTTGTTACATTGTGCATGTGTACCCTAAAACTAGTTATTTTATGGTAATGGATGTCATGTTGATTGAGTTACATGCACATTTTATTTCTGTTTGAGAAAAATAATATCTATTTGGATGACAAACATTGGGTTTGTAAATCAACAAAAGTGATTGGCATTGTGTGGTTTGCAAAAGTTGGCAAACTTTAAATTTATATTTAAAAAAAGAGAAAGAGAAGGCACAGACGCCTAAGGCATGCTAATGTGTAAATCTGATCAGTAATAATGTGATATCACTTGTGTATAAAGAGTATGAGATGAATACTGCAGATTCTCTCAGCAAAGGTCTTTTGTTGCTAGAGTTGGCACAAAATAGGTTTTGATACCTATCGTGGAGTGAATTGTGATGAATCACAAAAGAACTCAAGTTTATGACTTTTGCATGGTGCTAGAGTTAGCACAAATAGGAATGGATTTGAAGCCTATTGTGGAGTGAATTGTGATGGATACCCATATTAGGAATGTCTAAGTTCAATGGGTCAAACGAAATCACAAAAGAACTCATGTTTATGTAATACTACTACCATTCCTATTAATAAAGTGATGTAGTATTTTTTATTGTCATATGTGTTAGGATGAACTAATGTTCTTAATAAGTTCATAACCTTATAAGGTGGTTTGCGACAATACAAACTTGATGAACTTACCTATGTGAATGTGGGGGTTACGCCCAATCCCCTATGAGATCCTCTAGGCTAAGGACTCTAGAGCATTCATGAATATCCAGCTACAATGTGGGGCATCTTATAATAAAATTGTGATTGACATTATCAATGTTAATGTCCTGCGAGAACACTTTTGATTTGAGAAAGGTTTTAGTGCGCATATATGTTTTCACTAACTACCATGAGAGGTTCAAGAATTTGTTTCACCTAATATGGTTGTGGAACATACTTGTATGCACTAGGTATCAATTCAAGTCCACAAGACATTGATACTTAATAAACTGATTATCCATGGCCCATAGAACATTTTTTTTCTTTTGAATCATGTGGGGGATTGTTGGAATTTATATTATATATATATTATTCCAATTTCAGTTTGTTTCAAAAGAAAAAATAATATTATTTATTAATATATTTTTTAAATTTTATGTGTGAGACTTTTTAAAAAAGAGACTTTTAAAACCTGAGACTTTTGGTTTTTCTTGGACTTCTTCAGTTATATATGGTGACTCATGGCTTTGATCGACATGAAAAAGAAGGGTTCTACTCGAGTTGCATGTTTTTGATCAATACAAAAAGACGTCTTTACCATGGTTTTGGACTGACAACCAAAAATTACTCTCACACATAGATAAACAAGTTTATGGGCAATAATCAAGAGAGTTCTCAATCTGTTTCCATGTACTACACCAGTGAGACAGATGTCGTGTAACGCTGGAGGTTGATTGCCATGAGTCCGTGTGTATGTAGCGGGGCAAATTCAACTTTAGCGCAGTGATTAAGTTCACGCCACGACTTTTGTTCAGATAAGTTGTCTTGATCTTTATATGATAAATTTTGATTTGTTCCCTATTTTTATTTTCATCACATGAGATATCATATACTCTGCTCAATATTTTGTCTATCCCTTGTGATTACATACATATCCCCAACAATAGTCACCCCACTGATTCCACCATCATTACTTTGTTAGCTTGATCACATATGTTTACTATCTTTTCGATCTATCGCTTTTGTTATATATGTTTGTAACTAAGCATCTCTCTCGCGGTGTTGTTACTCGATCGTTAATTAATATGTTATTATTATTATTATTGCAAGCTTCTTGTACGTGACTGAATATTTTGTTATACTACTCGCTTGTTTCTCTTTTCTACATGTCCCGATGAGTATTCTGTATTGAGTATACAGTATATATGAAGAGAGAGTGGCATGATGTTTGCCATGGCCGAGATATATACACAGTAGTGCATGTTGTGCCATATTGTACGTATTTGAGAACATGTAATTAATTCATTTTCAAATGATAGATTTCAAATAAAACACAAGTGCATGTTTTGGATTTCAAATAAAATCTAAATTCAAATTTTTAGTTATATAAATATATCATTTGAACAAATCAGAATTTTCAATTCAGGTTCCAAACAAGAGACAAGTAAATTTAAAACATAAACATACAATTCAGGCTATAGAATTTCAATATTTAGGATTTTGTAGGCATGCAGCCGGAGGTTTTGAGTGGAAGGGTGGAAATGCAGTGTTTTGAACTACGTCTACCATACTGCTATGGATCAACATTTATTTTATGCATCACTTGTAATTTGTAAATCGTTGTATGCATTCATATCTTAGTAAAAAAAAACAGCATATTGTCAAGAAAGACTAATTTGTCCTATGATGCTTAAACGTTTGAATTACTGAAAAGTAACTTGTGAAAGCTTGTTTACCGATATACTTATTATTAACCACGGGTTTACATTCCTCTAACTTTTTACAAAAAGATAGATACGTACTCTTGCAGTGGCAAAAAAACTTAAACCACCGAGTAGTACTGTGTGTACAGAACCACACGTTTTAAAATCATGTGAAATGTAAATGTATTATTCACTTTGTTCATGGCTCATATCAATCTGTAGTTATATTGCAGCATATTTTTTCTTCATTCTATTCGGTAACAGAGAATTCTTCTACTTTCGATGGAGGTAATGAAATTCCATCCATTGCTTTTTGACAGCAAAAAGTTCCAAAGACAGAATCATTGTATAAAAACGATTAAATGAAAGTTTGGCAAATTGATTTACGCTAGGTAGAGAGATAAACAAATTCCCCTGAGACTTCTTTCAAGGGACAGACAAATAATTGAGAAGATTGAAATTTTTGGCATAAGTCTTTCTTAATTACTGAGACGAGTGATTTGACAGGGGCTTATTGGTGCAACATCGATCTGCCTGTGAAATTTCTCCACTAAGCATTCATGCCATACAATTTCAGGCTTTTCTACTGACGTCTCCCCTTGTCAAATCCCACTCCTAAAAATCAGATGAGTAATTGAACTTGGCATATATTAGCAAAAGTTTACACAATCAAAGCTATAGAATTTGTTCAACAGAGGTGGAGATAGTGAGGATACAAATATTTTAATATCAAATAGTACACAACAGCTACTTGGCAATGCCCGAACTGAATCCTCCCTCAATTCTAGGCCGCTTTCATTGGCACCAAAAATCTGATGCAACTTGGGGTTGGAATCCCAACTATAGATTTAGGGGAAGATAAGTTTATGAACCCTCTAAACATGCGGAGACTGATAAAGAAGGGCAAAACAACTATTTGTTTACTGCTGCAATCGTTACTCTGGGAATAAATGAAGAACAAATTTGAAAATGATTATTAATCAACATAGGCCAGGTTAAATGTAACTTCTGCCTCCATAGTCTTAGGAGGCAAGAGATGATCAAAAAATAACATGTTTGGGTGCATAAAGCTTCAAACTCTACTACCTAGACTGATTTTGTCTCTGAGCAGTTACTTACACACTACAACTGTGTGTTAAACAATATAGTTAACAATTTAATAGAAAAGAAAAAAGAGGAAGCAGAAACTTGGTACCAGACAAACTGCTGGTGGAAAGGTAGATGCTTTCTAATCACATTAACATTTCCAAATTTCCATATTCACGGTCTCCTCCAATGCCTGCATCCACTTTGCTCCCAGCACTTGTCTGGGAACTATTCTTCTTATTAGAGGTCCCTACTCCGAACACACTCTTCAATCCTTTCATCAACCTTCTTCCAAGATTCTTCTGCTCAACCTTTGTGATGCTACTACTACCACTGCTGTTATGATCATCACCCCAACTTTGTTCCTCGTCTGAAATTTTCCTCTCTTTCCTTCTAAAACTCCGATAACTTGATGCAGAAACTGATCCTGTTTGTCCTCTCTCCACCTTCCTCTCCGAACCTAGTCTAAAGCTCGCAGATCTACCAGAATCAATCTGATTACTTTTTACCAAGGTGTTATTTTCAACAACTTGCCTCATTACACTTAGTTCTTTCTCCAGGCTTTGAATGCGTGAGCTTGTGGCGTCCATTGCTGACTTTAATTGAGCCACTTGGCGTAGCGCAGCATCACGCTGGAGTAATGCACCCAGGGTATCTGCATCTGGACTCTCATAATGAGTTCTCTTGATGTCATGGTTGTTTGCAGCAGTTATGACTGTGCGGCGAGTGTTCAGCTGCTCAATGAACATGGCCTGAACTACAAACCTTAATGGCAGTCTAGGATTTTGAACTGCATGCACGAGGAGCTGAGGGGAGAGAATGTTGCAGTCTATGTAGTTGCATATTCCCATTTTCTGTTCATCTGTTAGGTTTCCAGTGTACTCCTACAGAGAAAAATTGTACATTACATTTCTCATCAATAAAAGGTAAGGATTACAATGTAAGAGATTACAAACCAACAAAAACTTCTTGTAATATTATAATATAAGGCACAACTAGAGAATCAGAAACCTAGGTCATGGACAGGGCGACCATGAAATTTACGGGGCCCTAGTCGAATTCAATTTATGGGGCCTTAATGTGTATGAAACTATAAACTATATAGTATCATATGTATCATATGTATGTCCATATAAAAGGATTAATATCCTGCGACCCCGAAAACAAGGTGACGGGTTCCAATCCTCGTTTATTCTCTCCTTGTACTTGAAAACTGATTTATTGGGAATATATATAGTGCAAAAATGAAAGACTGCACTAAACCAAACGAAATGATTCTGTATAAGATGAATGTATACCTTAAAATAAAGATCAACGATTCGGTATAACAAGTCCTGACCCTGGGTCCTGGTTAACTTCTGGTACAAGGATTCTGCAATTATTTGAAAATCTTCGCAGCCCACTGTTTTAATATCTTGGAGATAATTTATGATGTTATCTCCGTCATCAACTAAAACCAATGCTTCAATACATTTACTCACAAGATTAGCTGCTGTCTCCGCCTCAGGCATCTGCGAAAGACAGGACCGTAAAACTATGGACGCATATTCTTTGTTAACAGTGATGGCTCTACGGAAATATGTTTCCGTCTTCTGCCGCAGATTGTCGCCTGTGCTGGCTCCATCCTCTACATTTGACATTTCCAGCAACTCCGCTGCAATTCGGAGAGCAGCAACATTGACAGGAGTAATGACAATGGCTCCGCTGTAACAGTACTCTGCAACGAGTACAAACGTTTTGGCTGTTATATTTAACGGAGGGGAGATGGTTATTGGGGATGATTCCTTCAGGAGGCGTTTCAGGTAATTACTCTTGGACGTTAGAGGTTCCTATGAAGAAGCAGAAGAATCATAAATCATATATTTCAATGCTCATACAGAGAAAAGTTACAGCAATAGTCAGTAATAATTTATCTTTTGATACCACTAACTTTATAGATTATAATTGCATTCCTTTCGCTTTAGCTTGACAGTTTATATGTCCTACACAGCTAGATATAGCAGCTTTTCATGATAGATGTAGGATCATCTTCGGTATCAAAGTTGTTTAAATTTCCAGTAATTACAAGAATTAGCATACTACATTCTTAACCCATCAAACTGTACTTAAGATGTTGTACTAAGTACATATGAGTATCAATAATTGGTCATAAATATAAATCAGCTTTGCGTTTTGTAGAACACGTTGATATTGTTCATAATCTGCAGACTCCTGCCTTTTGATTCTTTTGAGAGCTCGCCTAACATGACCAACTATATACAGCAACTTTTATAAAAGTAACACGTTTTGTGCCTAAAGAGTCCAAAATAAACAGATTATCCATTGCTTTTATATAAAAATTCTAAATTCAAAAAGACCTGGTAAGAGTTGACAGTACTGACAGCATACAAAAGTTCTATAAATCACGCTGAGACCGGTAAAATTAAGAATAATAACCCTTTTTGCCATGGTGGTTTTTTTCCCAATAAAAAAAGTACACAATTCAAAACATTATTGCAAAATAACATGCAAGATTTATATGTAAAAAAATACATACAAGTGTGAAGAAAAAATGGACCTGCAGTCCTGCATTGCGTGTATCACATGTTATACATATGAGTGATAGGCAACGCAACACCCCTAACAATGCACCGCTGCAGATTTGATATTTTAGATGCGTATTGAATATTGTAAAAAAAAGGCCATGTTAACCTATTGTGATATTTTGGTCTAAAGTTCGAACAAATATATAAAGTACTTATTATTTGAGAAAAGCTTTTAAAAACAAACATCCTCGTAGTACTCCTTTTCAAAACCTTATTATTTGACAAGGTAAACTTTGCATGGTTATGGATTACAACATAAACTTGTATGTAATAGTACAATATTATATATAATCATCAGATGTTCAGATCCAAAAATAGTGAATGATCATATACAATAATTTTTAACTATTATAAGATAAATTGTACACACTTTTGAAGTAATATATAAAATTGATAATTTAGGTATTGCATACCTTGTGCAAGCAAAAACAAGAACCTTGAACATGTATTGTTACATCAGTTTCACGCTCCTTTGCCATTGACCTGCACAACAATGATGAGTAAATTCTCTGGAGTGAGAACATGGTTTTCTAATATTTCCATTAATAAATCGATCTTATCCAATTTTTTAGTCTTTGTCCTATAAATAAAAATCAAGCATTTGACCATATATTAACATATCATATCACATGTAATAAGAATAACTACCAAAAAAATGATATATACTCCTGTTTTTTATTGTCCAGTTATTATTTACTATTGTGTACATATATATTTTTAAAATTATTATTAAAAAATTAAATGAATTACATGAATCACTATCATTGAACTTTTATTTATGCTTTAATTCTAGTTAATCTACTTAAGACTTCTAAATAAGAAAAAAAAATTCTGGAAGAAATTGAGTTGAGCAGAAAAAAATACATGCGTACTTATATTTCAAAAGAAAAAATCGTTTAGTATTAAAATATCTAGTCCAAACAAAAATTAAAAAAATAAAATAAAATTTATATAATTTGAGTGTTTCTTATATACCCAAATCATATAAATTTTTTGCTAAAACAATTTTTAATCTTCTTATGTTGTTTGTAAAACATCTTTGATCAGTTTTACTATTTTGCTATAAATTTATAATATAGCATACGTATACTAATTTTGGACATCTTTCAAATTTGGGTTTGTATTAATAAATACAATTTTATTTTGGATCATTATAACGTAAGACATTTAATTAATCTTACAAACTTAGAAAATTTATATATTTTTTTCAATTTATATGTAATTTATAATCGTAATATGAGCAGTAGTGTATGAATGAGTTGTCCGTTTCGGCGTTTCCACTACTTAACCCCGACTAGTACATTTCTCCTGAACATTACGTTTTACAAGTTCGATATATGGAGTATGTATGATTTAATTTTTCGTAGCACAGGCAAGAGAAACTTACCATGCCTTAACAGTAGTCTGGAGAGAGGTGGGAGGGGAGGCGGTGATCGAATCGGAAAGCGAAGGGGTGGAATCAGTGTAATCTTCATCGTCTTCTTCGTGTTCTAATTCCTCCTCGTAGATAGTTTCGACAACCCCCAAGTGTGGCCAGCTCCTACGCATGCTGCTTCCGGGGGATTGTACTCTTTCCTTTACCATAAATTTTGTTACTGCAGTATTTGTTTAGGAGATCGAGGAGGAGGTGAAAGGAATGATGTTGGAGGATACATAGATGTAGTACTCGAGTAAAATAAAAACATACTAAAACCTCAAACTAAAATAATTAATTCATTACTACAAGAATTGGGATTGAAATGGATTGGGGCGTTACTGATGGTATCCCTATGGATTTTGGTAAGTGCATTCATTGCATGCATGTGAGGATTCATTAATGCCACCCTTATTTATTGCTACCTTTCCTCTAATTCCCCTTTCATATCCCCCCCCCCCCCCCCCCCCCCCGTTTGAATTTTAAATCTTTTACTGCTCAATGTAAATTATTTTATTTCTGTCACATGATAAAAAAAATAAAAATAAAAATAAAAATGGTTGCCTGTATTTGCAGGCTCTTTATTGATTCCGAGACTAAATTATCCTTGCATATTAAAGTTCAAACACTATTAAGTTCATTTAATTTTTGTGAGGGATTATTGAGTCTTAATGTCAATAAAGAATGTACACCTGAAATATCAGCTCCTTTTTTTAATTTTCTTCGTAGCAAAAAATAACCTAGCCTAGCTCATATCTCATTTGGGAAATTTTCCTCACTTTATTGTTGATAAAACAATATAAATCTTAATTGCAGTTTTCCCTCTTGTAAGAGAAATAGCATAAAAAATGCACCTCACCATTTTTCTAAATTTTTTTGGGTTAGGGAGCGAAAAAACCTTTGTATTTTAGACGTAGGAACGGATAAACCATTGTGGTTTAATAATACTCAAATAAACCTTTTAAATTAAAACTAATGGTTCAATATAATCCTTCTAGTTAGTTTTTCTTAATTATGGTTAGAAAAATTATTAAATATCTAATTACATTAATATAAATATATATACATACATACATATATTATATTATTAATTTTTTATTAATAACATTATTATTTATAAATTAATATATTTTTTATATAATTGATTTTTATTAAATAATTCTATAAAATAATAAATAAGTTGTTAACCAATATTAATATATGTATATGCTTTTTTTTATTACTTAACTATTAATTTTTAACCTTTAAACATTTATACGTTTGTTTGTATTTTACTTTTAAATTTTACTCATTCTACGAATATTTATATTTTTTTAATAATTAACTAAATATGAGTGACATTTTAATATTAAATTATAATACATACAAACACAAACACTTACTTACATACATATATAGATATATATATATATATATATATATACACACACAAATATGCACAATTTTTTATATTTTGTATAATGTACGAATTTATTTTTTATATTTATTATTTTTACTTTAATATTGTATTTATATGATTAGAATTTATTTTTATTTTTATATCTATGATTTTAATTTATTTATAATCTTGGGTAGAAATACTTTTATATAATTTTTCATATATTTTATATGTTTTCGTGTTTAAAAGAGATAAAATTTATATATTTTATTTAAATATAAGTTTTAATTAGAATATAATTTTTTTTGATATACTTTTTTCATGTAACAATATTGTTATGATATACATTAATATTAATGTCATAATATTAAAATTAAAATATTTTGATATATTTTTAAAATATTAATATCACAATATACATGAATATAGTAATTTTCTAACCATAGTTAAGAAAAACTAACTAGAGGGGCTACATTGAACCATTAGTTTTAATTTGAAATGCTTATTTGAGCCTTATTAAATCACAAGGGTTTATCCACTCATGCGCCTAAACCATAAGGGTTTTTTCGCTCCTTAACCCAAATTTTTTTAACCGTGGCAATCTGGTATCAATAAAAAGTAGGAAGGGACAAACAATAAGAGAGATGTAGTGTACAACAACAAGAGTCAGATGCACATTGTGCATTGGCCATTTATGATCGATGTTTGTGCGGTACAACAGAAATATGGACGGCTAATTCAGTGGCGTACTTGGGATTTAAAAGCAGGGAGCGCCAAGTTGCAAAAAGAAAAAGAAAACTTGACAATGCTATGGTTTGATACAATGCCATGGTAATATACTAATATCTGTCCAAGGCATACATAATGCAATGGAGTATGCTGCTTTCAGGGATTGAACCATCGTCATTTTAAAAAGAATATGAGTACAAAACCAACAAGTCTGTACCGTATGAACCAGAACACTACTCCTACCAAGTATATTCAAAAATTTCAGTGGGCCGAAGGTAACCAGTGTAGGTCCACCCCTGGATGCTATGTACCAGCTATAACTAGATACTGTAAATAATATGCAAGTAACGTGTAAAAAGCATTGGCCAAAGGCAAATCACCATAAAATGAAAGTAGAATGTGCATGTATCTTAAATGCCTCAGGTAAGGGGAAAAACAGAAAAAGGAATTACAAAAGGGACATGGTATGAATTACTAAAGCAACATATCCATAATAACTGAGAACCTAGAAAGAAATGTATATGCCAACTATTTATTGCATGCTCTCTTTAAGAGCTCCCCGGACAAAAAATGCAAGCAAGAAAAAGGACACTCAACAGCAAAATCACATCAAGGTTTCAGAGCAAGGGACAGACCAAATCTTGGAGTCTTGTCCAATGCCTTGGTGTCAAACTCGCTGGCAAGGCTTAACAGGGATTTTGGTATGACCTCGTGCTGCAAGAGCACTCCCAGCTTCCCATGATTGTTAAGCTTTGCTTTCACGGCTGTAAGGCTGTCAACCGCATATAACCCACCAACTGTAAATGTGTTCTCATTAGTTGAAAACCTTCTACTAATCTCCCCAACAGCCGCACTCCTTTTAAATGAATCTAAATGGTGCACATATGATGCCTTTATTGAGTCCCCTTTGTCACCCCTGAATGCAAGTGAAAGAGCAGCAGAACAGAAGATAAGTCCAAAAATATCCAGTTAGTCAGGAGATATATGGATACTCCATTCAAAGGTTATTTATAGATAGATGGGAAGGGGTGTAATTCATAATGTCATCATATAAACCATATAACTTCGCCGATTGCAATATCATTACAGTACTATTCAACTTACAAGAGACCAATATGGAAAATCAGTATATACTTTCTCTTCACTAAATTTAAAAAGGGAACTCTTGGGAGAACACAATTTTCTAGTTCAGATTAGTAATCATTGTTTATACGGCATCGCCATGGCACAACAAGGCGAGAAAATTTGTTATGGCATCCGTCTCACCAGTATAATTGTTGTATGGCATCGTCATGGCATACTTTGGTGTCCTTATGACGTGTTTGTACACCATGGTGTCATGGCCCAACCAAATCTTAACCTAAATACCTTTTAATGAAACTGACCCAACAAGGCCAGCATTCCCAATAAGCCTAAAAACATACATATACGTTATAAACTAAAACCTAAAAACATATGCAACTCAAGTTACTCAAATGACACCGCATCCAATACAAGTACCTTTTCCTTATTCTTCTTTCTATTTATATTAGTTACAGTCTTATCCTCTTTGTATTTATATGTAATCACACAATGCACACCACATGTTTGATAATATTTCTGTATGTAAAACTATGTTACATGCATAGTGATGTTATAAAGTTTTATGTTTTATATATATTATTATTATTATTATTATATAGGGAAATTCTATATAGTACCATTGTAGTATTGGCTTTTCCATTCGGTGCCATCACATTTTTGGCTCCTACATACGGTACCCTTAAAGAATTGGTTTGCGGTCTTTTTTAACCCTCCGTCGATGAAATGTTGCGGAAACGTTATAATCTGTTAATTTCTTATTTTAAAATTAAAGAAAATTCTATATGTTACCATTGTAGTATAGACTTTTCTATTTGGTGTCATCACATTCTTGGCTCCTACATAAGGTACCCTTAAAAATTTAAGGGAAACACAGTTGTCCAATACAATATAGTTTGAATGATATTAATGTTATTGATCTTATTTATGATTAAGGTTGTAAAATTTGGGGCCAAAATTCAGTTTGTATTTCTTATTACAGCTTTTCATGTGTGTATAAATATTTCTATAACATTTTGCTAACGGAAGTGTAATAATTGATAAGACAATTCTTTAAGGGTACAGTATGTAAGAGCCAAAAATGTGATGGCACCAAATGAAATGAAAAAGCCAATACTACAATGGTACCATATAGAATTTCCCTTATATATATATATGTATATATGTATATATATATATATATATGTATATATGTATATATATATGTATATATGTGTATATGTGTATATATGTATCTATGTATATATTTATATATGTGTGTGTGTATATTAATTTATCATATATATATATAACTATATATGGCGTCCGCCTTGTCGACATGGCATCATGACCCCTCTACTAACGCCGGGTCGCCGCAGCGCCGTATAAACAATGTTAGGAATGTTATGCCAGCAGTATATTTTGTCAGCTTGTCAATACAGTATATACTTACAAAATAATCGAAGCACAAGCATCAGGTTTTGTAATAGTTATGCCAGCAGTATATTTTGTCAGCTTGCCAGAAGAAGTCTCATAACCAGCCTCTATACCCATGGCAAATGTGGGGGTGCCAACGGTAGCTGAAAGATCAACTGCAGGGGATTTCTGATTCAGCGCAACAGCAGTAGTGAAGGTTGCATGATGATGGAAGTACTGAACTTCTAGCTGCACAGAAAAAACAAATAAATTGTGAAACTAAATTCTAGATGGAAAATTGTATCTAGTCCACGATACTAGTTTAATCCTTGCTGAAACATATACCTTTCCAGAGTTATAATCGGGAAGCTTAAACGAAACTATAGTTTTTGTTGATGGAACAATGTCTGTAAAGGTTAAAGTTGTCGCGATCTGAACACAGTAGAGTAACAAATAAGAATCTTGATATGTGTAAAAATATACATATATATATATATGTGTGTGTAGTAGTGAGAAACCCACATTTGATTCTGTATCAAACTTAATATTGATTAGTGCATTATTGTATTTGTACAGTGCTGCGACATCTCCAGTTGATAGTCCTCCTTTCTTCACTGCAGTTGAAGTCAATACCTAAGATAGAAGGGATATACTTTTCAGATAAAATCATGAAGACAAGGTGTCCTTAATAGAAAATTATATTTTTCTTACCTGCATACAGAAGAAGCTAAACCAAACGAAACATTATAAAACAATTGATACAACTACGTCAGTAAGTCGAGGCAGGTTAACGTGGGCTTGATGGGGCGACTATTCATTGACTAGATGTTTGCTAGTCGACAAGCCAAACATCAGAAACAAAATATGTTATTCATATATTTATGTGCAATGACGCTAGCTTTAAATATGATAATAAAAACTTGATTATAAGATAAAATAAAAAACTAGTGCTGAAGTTTTGCCTCGCACTCAGTACACTCATCATTACTCTCGTGGGTAATAAATTATAAAAAGGTGGGCCAACAATAATCATAATGAACATCCTCATTTAAAATGACTGTTAACAATATCTCTCAAGAGAGATGACTCCAAGATTTTCCATATCTCTCTCTCAATATTTACAACGAAGAGAAGAGTTTGTCTGCAATGATCGTTAACATCCTCATTTGACAAGAGGCCAGGACGATGACAAGGAAAAGAGAGAGTGAGAGACTATTTCAAGGTTTACTTTATCCAACTCTTTCAACAGCTTCGGAAGGGTTTTATATGAATTAACCACACAAAACACATCTGTGTTCTCAACATGTGTGTGTATTTTACCCAATTCTAGTTTAGGAGGATTTCTTGACCCAATCAATGACCAACATACTCAGATCCCTGGATCAGTTGTCTCATTCACGACTCAGTTGGCTAGTCTCCCAAATTGCTTCGATAATCCAAGTTCGCTTAATTGAGTTGCTACTTCTTTTACAACTAGTGGGTTATTAGTCAAAGACTTAAGAATTATGATGACTAACATTTAAGATAATTATAGTTGAATTAATGTACTTCTACCCTTTCAAAATAGATAATTCATTGCCTTTATAAATCCAGTCTCAGAGGAGCAGTTCAAATCTGGGGTAAACAAAAGCAACAGTCCATATTCAAACAATTGGTCTCTTCGATTGAGAAATAAAGTAATGTAGCTGCAGAGCTTCCAAGAAAAAATATTGTTGCATACATACGGAGCAAGTAATACAATAAACGTGTTCGGTCACAGAGCTCTTTGCAAGGGCATGTGATATAAAAGACGTAGACACACAAGTTTTACAAATAATTTCCTTTTATATATTGATCGCCCATGTATTAAATCGACCAACTTAAGATGACATCATAATTATAACGACGATAACTACTCAAGTAATAATACCAAATCAGCTACAAGTGCCTTAATGCATCACTGTGACCTCGATGCACATGCAAAATATAAATGTTTTGTAACCACTTGCCATCATTTTATTGCATATTGTATTTCCTTACAGATTAAAAAAGCCGTAGAAATGAGGAGGAAACATCGAAATCCCTATAAGATGGTATCCGTCCCTCACTCCCTCCAATATCATTAAATTTAGATTTCATATGTATTTAATCTGCAGAACACTAGATAGATTTTGACTCTCGAAAGCCGTTCGTAATAACCTAAAAACAAATCTGACATTAACCTCAATTGAATTTCATCTTTTAACTAGAATCCAGCAGTTAAATTTGGCAAAATCAAATTAAAAATATATGGATTCAAAAGGACAATTATGCATGTAACATATGTAGATGTTAACGAAATTATAACACATCCATCAAGTAGTGGTATGACATAATAATCAAACTTAACATAACATAGATTAGGCAAATATTATTAATATGTTACAATTATAAAGACAAATAAAATGAAAATAATCGAAAAGTGAAAAGCAGTAAGAATAGAGAGGTGCATACCACACCGGTATCGCTAGCAGTGGAGACGGAGAACTTTTGATCGGAAACATAGTCTCTAGTAAGCAGATCTACAAAATTAAACACCACAAAATAATAATTAAGTAATTAATAAAAATTAAATAAGTCGAATAGGAGGGGGAGGTGGATAGAAAATAAACCGGTGGCTTTTTTGCCGATGTCCAAGAAGAGACCAGGTCCTTTGCTCATGATTGATACTGATAGATGCAGCAGCAGCCCAAGAACAAGAGAGAGAGTCTTTTATCTGTGGATCTACTTTACTTGACAGCTGAGGTGAGGTGATTAATTAGTGGCTCCAACATCCAGGGTCTGGCCTGTGGTGTGGTGTGGTGTGGCTTGGCTCGCCCGCTCCAAGATCTCAGCCTACGAATCAGATGCGCCACGGACCTACCTACCCTTTATTTTTACTTACGTGTCACGTATGTGAATTAGTATTAATCTATTTTTTTTGTCACAATATTATAATTTGTGCTTTATAAATAAATATAAATTCCATAAATATTATATATGGCTACATATGATGATCAAAAAGTTAATGATCAAAATACAAAACTAAAACAATTATATAAAATTTCATTTATTAATTTGTTTAAAAATTATTAAAGTTATAAATATTTATATGTATAGTGGTCAAACGAATTATTTTTACATATCTAAAATCATATTTATTAATATGTGTTTAATTCTTTCAATATTCCTATTATTTTTTAAAAATATAAAATATTTATAAATAAATAATAATGTCTCCCGTCTTTTTTATTGGTCACAGCATGCAACTCAATGTCTTAATAAAAAAAAATTCAATCTCTCTTAATATATTAAAAGTAGTTTTTAAACATATTTAATTTGAGCATTTTTCATATTGAAGAGAGCTTGAATTCCGTTCACTAACCTATAAAAAACAAAAAAATGCCTTAGAATTATATAATCAATTTTTTCCACTAACTCTTATTATTAAATATCCTTTTTATACTTATTTTCATACTCATAGTTGCTCATAAAATCTTTTATAATACATTATTTTATTTTATTTTTTCTTATTAAATTTTGATGATTTATATATACATAGTCAAATTAATCAAAATATGAATATTTATTATTATTATATTATAATTTTAGTTTCTTAATAAATAATTATCAAATATTGTTACCCAAACATACATTACTATATTTTAAATTTATATATATTTGAATTATATCTCTTTTAACCTTATATTTTTATTCACATTTACTTTTCGTTTTAAGATATATCAAACTCTTGTACTATGTTCTCTGAGTTTAAAAATTGAGAGGAGAAAAAAAATCTTCTCAAATCGTATTTAAATTTTTCAGGAGAGAAGAGAAAAAATGAAATTTCTTTCAAAAAATGAAATGATTGAAAGTAAAACTATCACAATTCTTTTTAATAACATATCCTTTTATTTTCAAAAATTTCTCTACTTTAATATCAAAAACCGGACTCTTAGATTTTACTCCCTCTATTTGGAAATAATTGACGTTTGATTTTTTGGCAAACATCTTTAGGAGTTTTGACTACGTAGTAAAAATATTCTTTTTAAATTTTTCTTTTTTTAATAAAAAAAGAGTTATTGATTTGTGTGACAACTCAAAAGACCCGACTTCCAAATCCGAAAATAAGTCAAAGTAAACTGGCCGTAACAATTTAGGTAATCCACAAGCCCACCACATGTCCCAAAAGATCATCAGATGCTTTTGGTAGTACTACTTTTACTTATATACCGAATAAACTATATCAATCTGTTAGAATACAATATAAGATCATGATAAGATCCTAAAACTTCAAGGTGTTAAGAGACTGACTTAGAATCTTATATTGTATTCTAACACAATCTACTCGATATGGGAGTGGGTGCTAGAGTTTGATATTTGGAGTCGACATTGCGTACTGCGTACCTTGTTAAATGAATGATGAATGACAAAGGGTATCAATTTTATCACTTAAATAATTAATTTGCGGTAATATTTTCATATTTTGTAATATTTTTGGCAGGGATTAGGGAAGAGTATTATAAATAAATAAAATGTTCCCCCGCCCAAATCGTTAGTACAGTTAGCTGATGGCTTCACGAGCAACGAAATAGGAGAAAAGGAAGTAAGATGAGCAGAAACATGCAGTCTGACCATTTCTTGCATGCTTTATTTAGTTATTTTAAGATCCCGTCCTTTTCTCCCAACTCACTAATACCATTCCTCTCTTCTCCACTTTGTCTTGTTTTGTTGAGACAAAGAACTTTGGTTTTTTCTTTCGGTGATGGTGGCTGCCTCTACTCCACCAACTCTCACTCTCTTCACATTTCTCATCCAATTCTGTGTTTCTTTATATAAATAACATCTGTTAAGTATCCAGAAAAAAATGGAAAGCTATATAAATAATAGTTTCAGCGCAGTCAAGTCCAAGAACTCCTCAGAGGAAACTCTGCAGAAATGGAGAGATCTCTGCGGAATGGTGAAGAATCCAAAGCGAAGGTTTCGTCACACTGCCAATCTCCTCAAGCGCAGCGAAGCTGCTGCCATGCGCCGTACCAATCAGGTCCTGTTGCTAAATGATCTTTTTTCTTTTTCGCTTGCTACATAATCTTGTATATTCAATATTTCAGATTTCTATCGTGCATTCGTTCAGCACCAGTCTTTTACTTGTATTGTTTCCGTTGCTTTTCGTTTGAATTGTGTTGCAAGTTATTTTCAGTTTTTAAGGTTGATCCGTCTCATTAACATCTTACAGCATTTTTTAGCCAGACTTTTTTTTTGTTCTTCGATCTTTTAATCAATTATCGTGTACTTACTCTTAGAAGTGCCACTCCTTGTTTTGTTGTATGCACACCAGTTACGGCGGCTGGTATGGTGACTGCAAATGCCAACCCTTCTCCGCCTATCTGATATTTGGGAGATGCTGTTTAGTTTGTATCTTTTCATCAAGATGAAAGTATTCGTATTTGGACATTCTTTTCGTGAAGTACTTTAAAATAATTTTGCCTTGTTCTGTTTCCAATATTTACCAACTTTATAAATATCGACTTGCATCAAGCTTGTTCTTGGTTTGAATTATTTTCAAGGAACAAACTGCTCTGATTGGCTTTAGTTAGGTGGCTGACCGTTTTTCTTGCATACTGCAGGAAAAGTTGAGAGTTGCAGTTCTGGTTTCCAAAGCCGCGTTTCAGTTTATACAAGGTCTGATTTTTATCCCAATCTGTGAAGTTCCAGATTAGAATTGCCTATCAAATTGACAGTCCTAAGGATATTCTTACAGGCATGAAACCAAGTGACTACAAGGTACCTGAGCATGTCAAATCAGCAGGTTATCAGATTTGTGCTGATGAGTTGGCATCCATAGTTGAGGGACATGATATGAAGAGATTAAAATTTCATGGTGGCGTATCTGGTCTTGCGGACAAACTCTGGACCTCAACCACCAATGGCCTTCCTACTGATACAGATTCACTTGAGCGCAGACAAGAGCTTTTTGGAATCAATAAATTTACGGAGAAAGAACCCCGCAGTTTCTGGGTTTTCGTTTGGGAAGCTCTTCATGACATGACTCTTATGATCCTTGCAATGTGTGCTTTTGTTTCTTTGATAGTTGGTATAGCAACTGAAGGATGGCCAAAAGGGGCCCATGACGGCCTTGGAATTGTTGCAAGTATCTTGGTTGTGGTGTTTGTAACAGCCACTAGTGATTATCGACAATCTTTACAGTTCAGAGATTTAGATAAAGAGAAAAAGAAAATCTCAATCCAAGTTACAAGGAATGGATACAGGCACAAAATGTCTATATATGAGCTACTTCCTGGTGATATTGTACATCTTGCTATTGGGGATCAAGTCCCTGCAGATGGCCTCTTTGTGTCAGGTTTTTCTATGCTAATTGATGAATCAAGTCTGACAGGAGAAAGTGAGCCCGTACATGTAACTGATGATAATCCTTATCTGTTGTCTGGAACTAAAGTTCAGGATGGATCATGCAAGATGCTAGTTACCACAGTGGGAATGAGAACTCAATGGGGTAAACTTATGGCAACTCTTAGTGAGGGTGGAGATGATGAGACTCCACTTCAAGTAAAACTGAACGGAGTAGCAACCATTATTGGGAAGATTGGCCTTTTCTTTGCTATAGTGACTTTCGCAGTACTCGTGCAAAAAATGATCACTCGTAAAGTGCATGAAGGAACCTACTTGAGCTGGGGTGGCGATGATGCTTTGGAATTATTGGAATATTTCGCTATAGCAGTTACTATTGTTGTTGTTGCTGTTCCTGAGGGTTTGCCTCTGGCTGTGACATTGAGCCTTGCATTTGCGATGCAGAAGATGATGAATGATAAGGCACTTGTCCGCAATCTTGCAGCTTGTGAAACAATGGGGTCTGCAACAACTATATGTAGTGACAAAACTGGTACACTGACAACAAATCGCATGACTGTTGTCAAGACATGCATATGTACAAAAGTCAAAGATTTGAGTGAAGAAGGAAGCTCTACTACTCTGAGCTCTGAATTCCCGGCATCTATGTTAAAAATACTACTGCAATCTATTTTTAACAACACAGGAGGAGAAATTGTGGTTGATGAAACAGGAAAACGTGAAATATTAGGAACACCAACTGAGGCTGCTCTATTGCAGTTTGGCCTGTCGCTTGGTGGAGATTTCCAGGCAGAACGTGAAGCTCCTAAACTGGTCAAAGTTGAGCCATTCAACTCTACAAAAAAACGTATGGGGGTAGTGCTCGAACTTCCGGAAGGAGGTCTAAGAGCTCACACTAAAGGAGCTTCTGAAATAGTTTTGGCTTCCTGTGACAAGGTGATCAATTCAAATGGTGAGGTTGTTCCTCTCGATGAAGCATTGCTAAACCATCTGAAAGTCACAATTGATGAGTTTGCCGGAGAAGCTTTACGAACTCTATGTCTTGGCTATACCCAACTAGAAAATGAGTTTTCTCCGAATGATCCAATTCCAACTTCCGGATATACCTGTATAGGAGTTGTGGGCATAAAAGATCCTGTTCGCCCAGGTGTGAAGGAATCTGTTGCACTTTGTCGTTCAGCAGGTGTGACTGTTAGGATGGTTACAGGAGACAATATAAATACTGCAAAAGCTATAGCTAGAGAGTGTGGAATACTTACTGAGAATGGCATCGCAATAGAAGGGCCAGTTTTTCGTGAAAAGAATCTTGAGGAATTGCATGAACTAGTTCCCAAACTCCAGGTAATACTACAACTTCTGACAAGACTAAATTAGATTTTTTGAAATTTTTTATTAAATTGTACTTTGTTATTGTCCATTTAGGTGATGGCACGATCTTCTCCTTTAGATAAGCATACACTGGTTAAGCACTTGAGAACCACATTTGATGAAGTTGTGGCAGTTACTGGTGATGGAACAAATGATGCGCCAGCACTCCACGAAGCAGATATTGGACTTGCAATGGGAATTGCTGGAACTGAGGTTAGCATAGTAAAAGATCTATAGTACTGTGGCAATAGCATATGTTTTAACAAAAACCTTCTTATGTACAGCATTAAGAACAGAGTATATCTATGAGACTATGATGAGGACGTGGGTTGTACTACATTATATGTGTCATAACACTGTCATATAAAAATAACACAATGTTATATGATATAGTCATTTTGAGAAACTATGAAACTAACAAATGTCAAATATAAATGTGGATCTTGTTCCTGTCGTTAGGTGGCCAAAGAGAGTGCAGATGTCATTATTCTAGATGACAATTTTTCAACAATTGTGACGGTCGCTAAATGGGGTCGCTCAGTGTACATAAACATACAGAAGTTTGTGCAGTTCCAGTTGACGGTTAATGTTGTGGCGCTGCTTGTTAACTTTTCTTCAGCCTGTATAACAGGTTAAGATCCTGTGTTTCTTAACCTGTTGCATTAATTTTATAACTTGAGTAAAGTTTTAATAAATTCACAGACCAGATACTGGCCAAAAAACAAAAATCTGAGGTTTTATGGTTCCCTCACTTCTTATTTCTCCAGGGAGTGCTCCCCTCACAGCTGTTCAGCTTTTGTGGGTTAACATGATTATGGATACATTGGGAGCCCTTGCGTTAGCTACTGAGCCTCCAAATGATGAATTAATGAAGAGAAATCCAGTCGGAAGGAAGGGAAATTTTATTAGTAATGTCATGTGGAGGAACATTATTGGACAATCTGTATATCAGTTGATTGTGATCTGGTTTCTTCAGGCTAAAGGAACAGAAGTATTTAGTCTGGAGGGGCCTGATTCTGAAGCGATACGTAACACACTTATTTTTAATTCATTTGTCTTTTGTCAGGTAACTTCTTATAATTCTCATCCATTGTAAAATGGTAGATTTTACAATGTATGCTAATATGTTTTGAATTTGCGAAGTTTATCATATAATCAATGTTGGATGTATGTAACCTGGATGGTTATATACTTATATTTGTATGAATCTTCGTATGTATTTTCTTGTTTCTGGTTCAGCTGGTAGTCCTGGTGTATGCTACCTAAAGGCCAGTTACTCCCAACGATCAATTTCTTTGTGAAGTCTAGTCCAACATGCTTTACTCATTTTATCCAATGCTTGAAATACATTTTGATGTTATTTTGCAGGTTTTCAATGAGATTAGCTCCCGAGAAATGGAAAAGATCGATGTATTTAAGGGTATACTGGAAAACAATGTTTTTGTGAGTGTTATCAGTGCTACAATCGTATTTCAGATCATTATAGTTGAGTTCTTGGGTACATTTGCAAACACATACCCCCTCACATTAGGGCAATGGTTTAATTGCATATTTATTGGATTTTTGGGCATGCCAATAGCTGCAGGAGTTAAACGAATCCCTGTTGATAATTGAATTAGAATGAAGTACATATGCTGTCCTGCCCTGAAATATGTAAAAGACATATCTGCTTCAGTATTTTTATATCTTTGGATATAGAGGATTGATCTCGGCTTGTGAAAAAAGATTTCATGCTAGCGTGTTTAGCTGCCAAGAAGAATGCAGGTGGTGTTGATGCGATAGATCTGCTGAAGGCAACATATGTTGACCTCTTAAGCAACCGTTTTGGTAAATCTATCCAAGGGGTTCAGTAAAATGCTTCTGTCTCTAGTTAAAGTAATTTCTGCTGTAGCTCTTACTATGTTAGCTTTCTGACATGCAACTGATTGTTATTTTTAATTATAATTCTTTTTTATTTTTTAATGTAAAATTTCAGATTACCTGTTATTTTGTTCCAGAATTCATCAAGATTTTAGATCTCAGTAGCTCTAACGATGTTAGGTTACTGGCATGCAACTGCTTGTCATTTTTATGATAATCTTTTTTTATTTTCTTCATATAAAATTTCAGATTTCAACTTGTTTGGTTTCAAAATTCTTAAGATTTTAGTTATATCACTGATATACCACAAAAAAGATCCACTTAAGCACGCATCAGAAAAAAATGGGGTTCGAAATATGAGTCATCTCAGGATATCTTAGAACGTTGTGCTTCTGGAGATTGGAAGCACATCATAATCCAAACTAAAATCATATAAATATTGTTAAAATTTTACTTAAACCCCCCTCTCCTATATAAGCAATTCTTAAAAGAAAGAACCGACTCTTAAGTCTTAACAGTACAAATTTTTATTAACTCATCATGTATTTCACAAGTACTTCCAAGTGGGGATATAAATTGTTTTGCATCAGAAACTCTGAAATTATCTGTACATTGCCGGGCTGGGTGAACTATGATCACTATGAGGGCATGTGGAAGATGACCTTGAAATGATCCTACTTGTTGAGTTCTTCCTATCTCGAAACATATATCAGAACCACTTTCTGTACCATGTAAACCGTCCATCCCCAAAAAGAGTAGGTTTGAGGGGGTATTCAAGTAGGGCAGAAGCTGCAACTCCATTTGGAAGCATATTTATGATCAAAGACTTTCTGCAGTATACAGAGATTATCTATGTATAAACTGCTTAATGCTATGAATTAATTGTGGAATTAAATCTAGTGTTCTTACTTACCCCAAGATTTTCATAATTTGATTCCCATAATGATTTTCATGGCCTTCATATGACCCCAAACACAACCAAAAAAATTAACAATAATAATAATAATAAGTGAAAGGAGAAGAGAAAGCCTCCTGCCCCACTATCAAAAGCATCTGCCAACACTCAAACATATATTGTAAACTTTTATGCACTTTTTGATGGTCCAAACGGAACACAAATAGGTAAAACAAAAACAACTCTTATATATCTTCAATCAATCCTCTTGGCTTTCAGCCTGTTGAAAGACAAAGGAAGCATCCATCTCCTTTCAAAAAGTAATGTGCATATCAAGATAAATGCACATTCTCCACATCAAACAAAAAAATAAAAAAATATATAATTAAAAGAAATCCAAAGCTGCTGATAGTGGATGAGCACTGGCAAAATTCATCAGTAAAGCAAAACACTACTCAGAATAATCACTCACTATAAACAAACAGTCTTGAATGGCCTTGTCAACTTCTCTTTGGCCCTCAACTTCCTTCAAAATTGGCTTTTGGAGTACTTTAGTAAGCTTCTTTACCTTATTACTATCTGCTATAAAGTTGTCCACTCATTTACTATTTACGAACTTTCACTGTTTGATTGGTTGTCATGGCCTTTGACAATTTTGTTGGTTGTGAGAAAATGGATGCCTCATAAACTTCATACCATAAATTGGTAGATAAATGTAAACTTATTATGCAATCTAGCAGGTAGTTTAGACTAATAATCATCATTAAACCAAACAATTTAATCAAAGAACTGCAATCATCAAATTCATTACTGTCGGGGAATTTTCCGTGAAGGGCCTTGTTTTTCAGAATCCAAATTGTATGCAAGTTTCCTCTTTGTGCCAACACGATCACCACAAGTGACTGAAGATTTCTCATAAACATTGTCGGAACTCAAATGTTTTAGCTGAATATTAGTAGAAATTGACGACTTGGGGGTCTTACATTTTCCCATCTCTAATTCCACCAATAAATTATGACAAGAAAATATGTGTTCCTGTTAATATGTAATGTAGCATAAATCAAACATTTTCACTAATCAAGAGTTAAAAGTAGGAGGAAAAAAGTGCTCACTTTTTCTAGAGAACCCCAGGAGGCAATTATATCAATCTTCAGCTCCATTACTGTTCTTGTTAATTGTTCATCGCTGGCTGCCAAAACTGCAGCTGCAGCAATCACAGATGGTCTATGATCCATCAAACTAATCTCTGTATCAAACAAACAAAGAAAAAATTATAATCACTAGCCCAAATCTGCTAATCTTATATTCAAAAATTTCCCTAATTGACATAAATTTTAAACCTTTAATGATGGAGGAAACAGATTCCATGGCTTTCGAAACCAAGTCTGTAGGAGGTGTACAATATCCAAAGAACTTGGTAATGAAATAGTGGATAAACTCGAAAGGGGTGACGAATCCCAACTTCCATTCCAAAGCATTCAATACAAGTAGCTCCATCCTCTGAATCATACTTCCCTCAAAATTGTATTCATCTACATAATATTCAGTTAATAATGGTACTTTTCTTTCTTCCATTTTTGCTGCCAAGGATAAGCATGCCACTGCCAATAATCTGATAGCCCATACTTTCTCATTCTTTATACATCAAAAAATTACCAAAAACATTCATTAGAATCTAAGCATCATAACATACAAATAAACACACACATATATACACATAGCATTATAGCAAGAAAGATAGAAATGATACATCAATGGATCTTCTTGAGACGAACCAATCAAAATATGTCAATGACAAATAAGCTGTACGGATATGAAACCCAAAGATTGACCTTGTCTGCAAACAAAAAACAGAAAAAATTTCAATAATAAAAAAAAGATATATAGTGGGAAATGAAATAGATAAACAGAAAACCAACATTAAAAGTCCAGTTGATAGCGTCCAAGCGAGCCCATTTAATTTTTCTTGAAGAATCACTCCAAGAATCAGATGAAATAAATTCAAAGGTGGTCTCTTTTTGAATTAATGTTTGTATATACTCATCATCTGATTGAGAGATAGAGTTAAAATTATCATTCAAGCAAGATTCATCTTCATGACATAAGAGACTTGGCAGAGAAAATGACGTCTCAGAGCTTTTCACCATAGTGATAAAACTAGATATAAGCTTTGAACATGAAATTTTATTAATTAATCAAGAAATGAAGATTGAGAAAGATAGTGAACAGGGTCTTGAAGATTATAAGTGAGGTTTCAGAGGAGATCAAAAAACTAGAGATAAAAAGTATTATATTATATTTATATAAATATATAATGTAGATGGGGAAGAGAAAAGAATAGAAGATGCAGGTGGTGAGGCAGAGTAGCGTTTTTGGTGCCGCCAAATAAAACGGATGGGATATAGAGGGAGTTTTTGAGCGGTTATAAACAGTGTGTGTACATGATCTTGTATATGAATTAAATTCCGTACAGATTGTAGTAATATTCTCCGGAAAATCCAAATGTTACGGGATTTTAGTTATTACGTGATCCTGGTTAAGGTTGTGTGTAACTCGCACTCGTCATGTCTTTATAAAGCAGTTGAGGTCACTTCCAAGTTCCAACCTTTAACAACCCAAGCGTGCGCACTACATAAACGTAGTACAGTAATGTACAATAAATTTACCCATGCACCTGCCCGTTAATACGCCCGTATTAAATTTGGTTTTAGTTATGTACATTTTTATTGAGAAAAATACTTTGTATATCTATTTAATTTATTAAATTAACACACTGTATTTAGAAAATATTATACATCTTCTGCCAAAAAAATATATATATTATACATCTCTCCGGCCGCCGGCCCTAATATTTTCTGAGGGGTCTTAGGTGGAAAGCTCCGACGTTCTTTTTTTACTCTTTCATTTTTCTTGATTAATATCTTGTTTTTTTCCTGATAAACTCCTAATTTTTTGGGGTTTTATTACTCTATTCTTGTGAGGGTTTTGTTTTGTTTTGATGTTTTTTATGTCCGGGATATCGCTATTTAATATTATTTGGTGTTTATAATATCAAAATACTCTAAATCATAATTATATATAATATATAAATTATTAATATATATTAAAATTTAATTTTTTAATAAAATAAATATAATATGATAAGTCTTAATTTTTTTATTTTAAAAATTATATGAACAATGTGTTGTTGCTTTTTTTTACTAAAGAATATATGTTATATAATATAGTGTAAATAATGTGTCAAAATAAAAATCACAACAAAAAGTTTTGAAATTGTCCTACTTTATTTCAATCATTTTTTTAATTTCATTATTTGCGCTATATTATATAGTGTAAGTAATGTATTTAAAAAAAATAAATCAAATCGTCTTAAAATTATTAAATTTTTATTTGTTTTAGCTGTTTTTTATGCATTGTTGTACTATATTATATAGTGTAAGTAAAAGTATATCGAAAAGAATTAGATAAAATGATTATCTAAAATAATGATTAGGTAAAATAATAATATATTTAATAATCTCAACATATCTTAATTATAAAAGTTAACTCGTGCAATTAAATATTTTTAATATTTTTAAAAAATAATCAACAATTAAATTAAATAATATTTACAAAAATATTATATAATATTATTCCTTAACAACTCGCGCATCTACGCGGCTAATATAATACTCCATCCGTTTCATTCATATGTTTACATTTGGGTTGGGTACAAAGGTTAAAAAAATTGTATGAAAGAGAAGAAAAGTGGATAAGAATGAAAAAAGGCGGGTAAAGTGGCGGGTTAATTGATATTTAATTGATAGATTTGAAAAGATGGAAAAATGTAGTTGCTGAGAGTAAATTTTATAAAATTTTATTATTTTTAGAAAATTTAAAAATATAAAGAATTGAATAAAACATCAAGGAAAATGTAAAGAATTGAATGGAAGAGAGAGTGTACTCGGTATACAAAATGTGGATCAACAAATTCACGCCTTGATAATGTTTTGAGTGCATGAATATCCTCCTCGCAAACCTATGGAGACTAAACTGCTAGCAAGCTTATGGCAGTGTCAGATCCTTGTCGTGATTTTCGGACTATCGACATTAATTTATTCGCCCCTATTTTTAATTCGTCTTAAATGTTTTAACATCACTCACGTTTTTTTTAGGGTAAGTATTAGGAGCACTCCAATCTATCGGTCGCTTTGCTCCTATCAATATTTTTCAAAAAAGAAAGCAAGAAAAATAAAATAAAAATACATTTAAGACGATCTAAAATATAGGGAATTAATAAATTCAAATTCAAATTTATATAATTACATAATTATTCATAGTAAAAATAAAATAAATTAATTTCATCAATCATATTGTAGGGTGATTGCATAATTATTATTTAAATTCAAATTTATATGGTGATTACATAATTATTCGTAAAAGGTATGTAAATACGTATTTTTTTTAAAAATAAATACTTATTTTGTGAAAAATAAAGGGAAACAAACACCTCACGCTTTCGTTCTCCCAATCTCACGTCCTCGTTCTTTTCAATTATCTATTCACAGTGCTTAACTAAATTTATTATATATGTTTTCATATACTTAAAAAAATATTAAAAATAATATGATTCATATACAATTTTATGTTTTTGAAAAATATGCTAATATATATTTCATTATAAAAAAATAATAATAAACATATTATAACATAAAAAAATATTTATATTATGTATAATAACACATATAATATATATAAATAATATTATATAATATATATATAATTATGTATATTATGTATATTATATACATACACATATAATATGTTATATTATATTATGTATGTATTTCGGTTAATTCGATAATTTCGGATAATTAGGTATAAAATTTGAAAAAACCGAATAACATAATTTTTTATAACCGAATTATTTTAATTTGATTAACTGAACAAAAATATATCAATTTTTATATTTATAAAACCGAATGCTTAGCCTATTCTCACCTCAACAAATGTCGAAGTGTAAGATAAAATGTCCCAATGCGGCAATGTCAATATTGTCATTTAAAAAATGATTCGAGATTGATTATCAAAAAATTAGATTTTTTTTAGAACATTCTTGGTAGAAAGAGTTGAATAAAATAATTCCAAGCAATGTACCTATATCCAAAGAGTATTGTTTTTTTGTGATACATAGCTCTGGATACCGAAATTTCTGAAATTCAGAATAAATTTTATTTTCCTGGGAAAAATGAATTTGGAAAAGTGAGAGAGAGAAAAAATTATCCCAGACTCCTAGTGAGGAGGAAAGGTACACGTGAGCATGATTACCGGAAGGAGCGGACTCACGTGTTGAAAGTAATGGGCCCCTGACATACATTTAGGGCTTATTTTATTTACTTTCCAAGCCCAGCCCCCGACCAGGGACGCTCCTCGTGTCATATCACACTTCCCCTCTTACACAATTTTTTATACATTCATTTATTAACTTCTGCTCTCCTGGTTAGATGAGTTGAATATTATTTCATTTGCTTCTTTTTTTACGCATTTTACTATATTTAATAGATGTAATTGTCAATAATATTTTAAAAAATATATGTTATATATATATATATAATTATTATTTATGAATATAAAATAACTTAAATATTTTAGAACGGGGTAACAATGCGTCTTTTTCCTATACAAATATATACACTCAGCGACCAAATTGTTTACACTCCATCCAGGCCCTTTTAATTGTTTATTTTGAGAACTTTATATATATTAAAAAAATTAAAGTTAATAATTTTATCTTAATTTTAATTTTAATTATTGTATTATTTTATATGCATGTAAATAAAATTAAAGTTGAAATTGCCTAAATAAAAGGTTGATATTGAAAATTTAATTTATATAAAAATAAACAATAATATATCATAAAAATTCAAAAAATGAAGTACTAAAACCATGAAGCCGTAACTTATTACAGTCACCACTTGTGATGAATCGAGTCGAGTGTGGGGATCCACGACTTCTAATTGTCAGTTTAATATTCTAATATGTATTAAAAAATATTGTTTCATAAATTATAATTTAACTTTTAAACAAAAAATTAGCAAACTTATATTTAATGCATTTTTTTTGACAAATAGTAAAACAATATTCATTATCTATTAACTTGAAAGGAGTTCAGGTGGGACAATTTCCCAATTAACTATCAAACCGGGTTAAAACTAAATAAATGAGTTAACAATTAGCCGTTTTGTTATTGTTATTGTATTTTCTTAAAATTAAAAATGAAATTGATGGATCCGAGCAATCCACCCTACACGGTCCCTGAAAACAGTACCTTCACATAATTAAAATCATGGATAGTTCAACGTTTTGATATTAGAGGTACATATGCCCCTATAATATATTTTGTTGTGAAACATCATATGAGTTTTTCAGTCTCGATGCGAGCTTTCCAAAATGTCGTGATACACCATACCATCATACGAATCATTCTTAATGAACCAAACAACGGCAAACATATCAAAACAAATCAAACTCTCATAACGAGATATATAACAATCCAAAAAATTGGATACATCAAAATAAATCTCACTTAAGAGATACATTATTGAAGGAAAAATAATAACAAAATAAAAAAAAGGGTTTCCGACTACGATGACAGATGACAGATGTGGGATAAAGAAGAGGGGCGACCAGGGTTTTTTAAGAGAGGGTTTAAGGGATTTGTTTGAGAAATATATTCAATGCATTTTGATACGAGTATAAAAATTAAATTATTATTATTTTTAAAATAGAAAGTAATACAATCTATTCGAAAATAATTGACGTTTGATTTTTTGATACATCTTTAGGAGTTTTTATTGGGAAATGTTATTTACAGAGCAATTTTTTTAATTTCCAGAGCTATTTGTTGCATATACCCCTTATATTAACAATATGTAGCATATTCTAATACAAAATGTAACAAATAACTCTGAAAATAAAAAAAATGCTCTGGAAATAACATTTTCCATTTTTATTACATAGTTAAAATTATTATTAATTTTTTTTTGAATAAAATTTTAGTTTAATAGTTTTATTCATAAAAACAAATTTAAAATAATAATTTTAATTATGTAGTCAAATTCCCTAAATATGTGTGTCAAAAAGTCAAACTCCATTTATTTAGTAAAATTCGCATGGGAGTTCGGACTTTGCGTGCTGTGTGATCGCTGTCTGTGACATTTCCTTTGACTCGTAGACAAACTTTTGGGGTTCCTAAATGCAGTAAAAAATTACCTTATGCGGTAATCGGTAATTACCAAGTCCTTAGTACTATTAAATGTATATTAAATACTTAAAACTTTATTAAAACGCCGTTTAGTATTGCTGTTACAGACAGGTACAATAATTTTTTTTTGAATAACTATCAGAATGATGTTTCGTAAATTCTAAAAGTTGTTGTCTGTAAAAGCGATTTTAGTCTAAAAACTGCTGTTAACAAAAGCATTCCCCCCCATAATTTTGAAAAAAACTGCTTTCAGCTTTTGCAGGAATTAGCTATCAGTTTCATCATCAAACCTTCTCAAAAATATTATTTTTATATATTATATTTCAAAATATTTATAAATCAAAAAAAATTACCAAACAGTCATCTGATTTTCTTGACAACACTTTTTCAGTAGCACTTTTTTTCACAGCACAACAGTTTTCAATAACACTCCCAAAAGAATCGTAAATGTAGTTCAATGATTTAAAGTGATCGTGCGTATTTTGTATTTGGGAACATAATAGTTGACTAGTGAACCCGAAAAAATGGAAAATATTGGTCAACGAATTTAGAAATTATTATTTTTTGAAATCAGAATAATATTATATTTTAATTTTTATTAAGAATTATCATATTTTCATTTTAGTTTTATGTTCAATAAAATTAATTAATTTATTTTGTTTTATTTTAATATTTTTAATATTTGAGTATTATATATAAAAATGTTAATTTAAATTATATTTTATAAAATTATATGGGTTACTTTTAATTTTTTAATTTTATTGTTTATTTTTTTCTATTACATTAACGCGTTTTTATTTGCCTCCAACAAGATAGCCAAGCCACCCAAATTTTGAGTGGGAAAACGGGAGTTAATGTACATTTGAGAAAGAAAAACTAAAGTCATGGACAGTTATTTTTAATATAAGTATTTTAGATATATGTGTTTAAATTAATTTATATTTTATTTAGAGTAAGTTAGACATGTTAAAATATATTTTTAATAATTAAGGTCTATAAAATATAAGTAGGTTTTAGGGAGACATGCATAAATTAAATAAATATATGTGTTTTAAATAGAATAAGTTCGTAAAATAAGAAGGCTTGTTAAAATATTATTATTATATTTTAAGTCCAAATATCAAAATGAATGAATATTAAATTAAAAATTTAATATTTCAATTTTAATAATATAAATATAATAAAAAATTAATTTAATTTTAATAAAATTATTTCATTTAATGAAATCAAATACAATATACTATTTAACTATTACTTTACGAATGCATAATTATAAAAATAATCTAAATATGAAAAAAATAGAAGTATCAAAATCGAGATTGTTAATATCAAAATAAGTTATTATACAAATTTTTATATAATATATTAACTTATAACTATAAATTTATAACAATAAGATTGTAATAGATCTATATCGTTGAATATATATATATATATATATATATATATATATATAATATTATTATAAAAGTGATACTCCACTATTTTAAATTTAATAAAAATTTGTATATATTGTTATTTTGGTATAAATATTTCATCCGTACGATTGAATTATCAAAAAGACGAATAAAATACATGATTTATAGCGTAATAATAGAAAACTTTTTTATAGTGTGATTTAGAAACTTCATCCCCGAAATAAAATAGAGTAAGGGAATACTACATGATTATAATAATTAAATAAAAATCTAAACTATATATTAAGATAATGTATTAATGAATATATTATATATTATAGTATGAATATAAAGTATATAGAAAATTAATAAAATATATATTTTATATTTTATATATCAATAGCGTAATATATAACTATAAAAGAAATTCGGTGAATTTGTTTTATAATCTTAAGATTTATTAATATATCTACACAATAAATATTTATAAATTTTAATTAAAAAGGAAGGGTGAAAAAATACTTGTGAAATTTTAATGGGAAAAAATTAATAATACCCTGATAACTTGTAATACTCCGTTTAAAAAAAAATTATGGTTCAAATAATTTATAGAAACAAAAATTCATACTAAATAATTATGTCACATACATACAGTAACGGTCTCTCGTGGGATTATTGGTCAACAAACCGCATTAATTAGCAAATGAGTATAACGTAGTGTATTAGGCCCCGTTTGGGACAGTTTATAAGTTGAAAAAATTGGTATATATGTACTTTTTTTGAAAATAAGTAACTTATTTTCAAATTTGGAAATAAGATTTGATCTTAAATTTCTAAAACAAATATTAATTTTCAAAAAAAAAATGAAAATACTTTTTAAAAAAAAGTAACTTGTTACTTATAAGCTAAGCCAAACATCCCTTAATATTGCACAAAAAATAAGGGAAGGATATTTAAGTAATTTCCTATCATGAAGTAAATTTTCGCTGCATTCAGCAATCATGAAACTTTTTCCGGGTTTAGGATTCTTTCAAACCGAAGGGTGAGTTTGGTATTGTTGGTGCACAGAGCAACAATAATTTTTGTTGAAAATAGTTAAAATAGTATTTTATAAAATTCAAAAATTGCTGTTTTAAAAAGTATTTTTAGTCTAAAAATCGTTGTTAGAGAAAATATGTCATCCGCTTTTCAGAAAAATTATTTTTCAACTTTTACAAAAAATAATTAAAAATTTCATCACCAAACTTTCCCAATTTTTTTTATATTATATCTTAAAATATGCATAAATCCAAAATGTATCAAACAATTATCAACTTTTTCTGACAACATTCTCTCACCATAGAACAGTTTTTAACAATAATCTCAAACGAAATCTTAGTTTAGAATTCGGCGTATTCAATTTAGGTAATGTATTGTTTTTTTGGATTTCTAAAGTCTATGGGGTATTATTTAAAAAAAAGTCTATGTGGTGTTTAATTTGAATTAAAAAAAATCATTCAAATTCGGAAGTATTTAATCCAGATTAAAGAATATCTTTTAAATTTTAGTGGTATTTAATTCATATTTTACAAAGTTTGGAAGTATTCAATCTATATTATAAATGATTTTTTAAATTTACAATTATTCGATGTGGGATTATTAACAATCTATTAAAATATAAATTTATTTAAAAATTTATTAACACTAATGAATTATAAAAAGAGTAATATTATAGGTCTCAGATATGTTCTCAAAATATTTTTCAAATTTCACGTGTTATGTTCAAATTGACTCTGTTAATTTAATTAATAACAATGAACCTTCGTGCATTCACATAAATTTTACCAATTAAAATATTTTATAATGGCACATAATCAAATCCACGTTATTTGAGAATATTTTTTGAAAATGAATTTGAGAATGTAACGTTATTCTCTTAAAATTCCAGGGATTATGTAAGATTTTATAATATATTTTAAATCACAAAAAATATAAGAGATTTGGTGGGATTTTAACTTAATTCTACATGAATTATACCGATTTTACATATAGACTCTACTCTACCGTATCAATATAAATTCTGCGTGAAATTATAATTAATTATAATTTATTAAAATTTATAGATTAAAAATAATCAATTAAAATTTAAACAAAATATACCCATTTTAATATAATAATTTCGGAATTGAATTAGTATACGGGATGTAAATGTTTGGTGTTATTTATAAGTCATTGAATCATCGGACATGCATGAATATCTTACCTAAAATTCACTTACTGTTTTATTGATAAGATTGGGCTTCTAAATGTAAAAAAAAACGATTGGTCTCCTCGCACTGTCAAGATGGCCTAACCCGCTCTTCACTCTTCAGCAATGTTCACCAAAAGCGCAATACAATTATACAATCTATAATCATGGACCTTCAGCTAGAAGATAACATGATGTAAAAAAGCATTACAGTAAAACCTCTTAGTAAGTTTGCTTGGACAAAAAATATATATTCATTTAATGAGATTATTTATTTATTGATAAATGAATATTAATTTAGTTAAATAATATTTTATGTTCAAATGTACATAGAATTCACACTGATTACGTAAATTTTAATTACATTTTTTAAATTCCAGATAAAGTGCATAGTACCATGTATTATACAAAATTAAGGATAAGATGCATTTTGATGGAGGGAATAAACAATCAATTTTATAGACATTTTTAAAAAAAATATGAGTTATTAATATGTTTGAAAATTATTATTGAATGAAATGTATTCATATATTATATATAAAAAAATATTATTTGAAATACAGTGATTATTCATTTATATTTATATA
Source organism: Oenanthe sinensis (assembly GCA_028671895.1). NCBI lineage: Eukaryota > Viridiplantae > Streptophyta > Magnoliopsida > Apiales > Apiaceae > Oenanthe > Oenanthe sinensis. The sequence goes on along the minus strand of CM053805.1, from coordinate 42,141,490 downwards.
GGGCCTATAAATATTACATTTTTATTTATTCGTTTATGCATTTAGCGAGATTATTCATTAAGCTCGTTTGTCCAAATTGGGAACAAAAAATTTATTTATTTATGACTGTTATTTATTTATTTAACATTCATTTGTCAAGATTCTAATATATACTGTTTTTTAGAAGTACTCTTATTGATTTACAAATTTGAATCTGTTATGAGAAATCGGACATAGGCCAACAGAGATAAGGTTTGTAATAGTGTTAAATTATATAAATATCTAACTTTTTGTGATCGGTTATTGAAATTATAATCTTTATAATACCAATTTCTTTTGACTTATGTTTCTATCATAACGTTTACTTACAGGCAAAATCACAGTAGTTACATTGATCGAAATTGGATATTAATTTTATAATTAGTAAAATATATTTGACGTTCTTAAAATTGCAGATGGTAAAAATAAATTATATTTTTATATTATATTATATAATAACATTATAAAATGAATTCCTGATCAATCTAATCGTGTTTTTGGCCAATAAATTTTTAAATAAATCGGTGTAACTATAAGTCTATAATCTTTATCAATTTTTGAGCTGAGAGAGAGGAGAGGTTGATTTTTTTTAAAATAATTAGATTCATAACCTTAATATATGTTCTGAGAAATTTCAGAATTGATCAAAATCGAACCCAAAATCTGAAATAATAGAGAATAATTTTTTTTATCACTTAGAATTATTGAGTCGGGTGGAGGGAGAGTTTTTTTTTTTGCTCTAAGAAAATGTTACATTCATGCCGTTTTAGTGAAAACCTAACAATACATGCATCCGCCTTCGGACGCCAAACAAGACTAAGTGCCTGTTTGAATGAACTTAAAATTGTGATTTATATACGTGATAAATTGAGAGTTTAAAATGCATATTTAAATAATTTTATATTATTAATGATTTATGAATTTTTAAAAATATAATAATAAAAATAAAAATGATTTAGAAATAATTTATCATATACGAATAACTCTTATCAAAATAAAAAAATTACCGAAAAAAGTACCTCATATTCATTTTTGGCTTTAACTCAATTTATGAACTTTAGTTTTAAGCCCCAGCAAAATATAAGACCATGACAACCTAGGTAAGCATAGCTATAAATTCTGATGTCTTTTACGCCTATCAAAATTGACTGTAAAGCAAGCTTATTACAGTCCCTGGAGCTATTTACTATTGTTGCTACAAAAATAAAGGATTGAAGGGGTCCAAATCAAAGGCAGAGATCGACAAAGACAATCTAACGTTTCATATACGCACGTACATTTGAGAAGTACTGTTTGTTTAGCTTGTCATGTCCGACGCTCAAGTAAAAATCGCGGGAACCGCGTGTTTCATGCACGACGCAATAACAGACCGTTAATGTTTACATAACTTGAAAAAAGAAAAAAAATTAAAACAAACACACTGCAAGCTGAAAAAATTACACGGTGTAGATTAAATTGTTTGATAGCATGTGAGTTGTTACACAAACACATCATTTGACATATGGGTTTGTTTTATTTTACAAGTAATTTATAAATTGAAAAATGTAAACAACACCGTGATTCATTTCTACTTCCATTTCTTTTTCACCTCTACCTGTCTCCTATTATATATATATATATAGACATAGCGTGCATATTAATTATATGTAGATATTAATATCTATGTTTTAGCTGTTTGCATATAAAAAAAATCTCATCTCTCTCCTGGGCGGCTGTGCCTCAGAATCCATTCTTTTTGACGTGTGAAAATTGCATATATGGGTTTCATTGTGGATTTGTGAGGGTTTTTGTGTGATTTATTTCTTAATAAAATATATTATACATATATGAATAAATTGAGACATGCACACAAATTCATATTGAGGTCCTCAGAGAGAGGGGTTAGAGATTAATTAGGCCATGTAATTATTGTTCAACATTCTTAATTTATTCAGTTTAGCAAACAATTTTCAGATTAGCCATAATTATTACCCAGATAAATCTTGTAAAAAGGCAGGGGACAGATTGATTTGATTTGGAGTCATCAAAGAGGTTGCAAAATTGTGTTTCTCAACAGGCATATTGCTTTGGTGAATGTTGTGTAACATATATACATTGTGCATTTTTAAACCAGTTGATGTTATAATTAATATTCATCAAGATTCCAACTTCAACATCAGTCTGCTGCACATTTTCTGATAGGTAATTTTTGATTCTTATGTAATCCACAATGTGAATATTTGTATAGATGATGGGCTTATATTTTTATTATTTAATTATTTATCTATTTACTCTGCGGATATGATGAAGATGTTGGATTAAGGGATACATTATTAGTTTAATTGGTTCATGTTGCTTCTTGATCACTTAATGTTTTTTTAATATCTTTATCTATTCAAGATAGATCCCAAAAAGTTTACTTTCTCTATAATTGACATGTTTTTATGGAAATTGTCACAAGAATTCAAAGAACAATTGCTGCTTAGGATTCTTCCACCCTGGATAGGACAGAAATTGACTGGATACTGTCCTCTTCTACTTGCATTGTACCATTGTTCAGCAGACCACACTAGATATATAATCATGTATTAGTTATTTATTGAAAATAAGTTGCATCTCAAAATGGTATTCTTTGATATCTGTTTACTGCACAATCATAATGCAATTACAACAATTTATGCCTCTGGCTAGAATAATTCATCTTTATTCAATTTGCTTTGAATCATTGTTTATTTAAACAAACTTCTTGATTTAGTGAAATTACGATCTGCTTATTTCAGAACATAGGATAGTTCTGCAGAGGTTGGGCTTAGCATTTGGTCAAGATGGATTACAGTTGTAGCTCAACCTTAAATTCTGAGAAGGAGATACCAGTTCCGCCTCGATTACCTGGTAGAGTGATTTCCAGCTATTATTCAAAGAACAAAATTATGGGTAGCTCATCGGAGAACAACTTTGTCTGCACATCTATGCCGAATCTGTGGGATCGCCTCTTTGATGAAGGTTATAGAGCAGACGTTGTGATTGATACAGATAGTGGTTCTATCATCTATGCACACGCTAGTATTCTTGTAAGTTCTGTAAACTATACTTGTTCAGACTGTTCAGTATGATAAGAGTTCTGCTACTGATGAATATGATAATAGTTATTACACATGACCGTTTGACACAAAAAGTACAATACATTCGATTGATACAGAATATTCTAAAAATTTTGTTGTTTTGTTGCGTGTCCTGCACCTCTAGGCGATTAGGCCCTAGTGTATAATATGGTTTTTCTATAATTAGTTCTTCAAGTGAGCGAGTCACCTCGTTTGATTATTCACTTGGCCCTAGTGTGTTGTTTGATTATTCACTTGGCCGCTTTCATCTCTAACCTTATGTGTTTCTTGAATAAAACCGTGCTTCTGTTGAGCATATCATTTTGTTGGATGAGTTATTTGTACGCATAGCTATGTGCAGCATAATCTTTGTTTTTCAAAAAGTAAAGGGCTTCGTTCTTTTAGGTTAGTATTTTGTACCTTTAGTCTATTGATATCACATTTACTAACTGAAGTGTTTAACAGGGAATGGCTTCTCCCATTTTGAAACGGATGCTAAAACAATCTAAAGGTGGAGGTCAACAGAAAAAAATGTTAAGAAAGGGTGAAGGTCAACAGAAATCAATCTCAATTCATGGCGTAGCACATGAGGCAGTTCGAGTTTTTATTCGCTTTCTATACTCGTCCTGGTAAAGATTTTCCCACTATGGTTCTTTTGATGTTATCTTCTGCAACATGACTTTGTTAACTTCATTTTGATATAATTTTGGCTACTTAGATCATCCACTAAGATGCCAGTTTAAGTCAAAGGAGGGTTAATGTATAATTAATTATATATGAAAGACACAGAATGGCAGAATTATAAGCTTTATCGATGTATATTGACAGTGTTCTTGGCTAATAGTTAAAACCCTTTTGTAGCTATGAACGAGAAGAGTTAATGGAGCATATCTTACCTCTGTTGGTACTGTCTCACGCGTATGTGGTTCCCCAGTTAAAGCAAATTTGTGAAAGGCAGCTAGAAAATGGATTTCTTACCACTGAGAATGCGGTTGACATTTTTCAACTTGCACTTTTGTGTGATGCCCCTCGGCTGACCCTCATTTCCCACCGTTTCATCATAAAAAACTTGAAGGCCATTGCTGCCACTGAAGGATGGCAAGTTATGAAGGAAAGTCACCCAATTCTAGAGAATGAACTTTTGGGGTCTATGATTTATGACGATGCTGTAAGTAATTTTTTTCTTTGTAATATGCCATGGCGAGTCGTGTTACAGTATCTACATCATTTACACTTTTATTTATTTATTCAATATCATTGACTTTGTTACAGGCCCAAGAGGAGAGGAGGATAAAGATGAAGAATAGGAAGATATTTTTACAATTGTACGAGGCAATGGAAGCACTTGTTCATATATGCAGGGATGGTTGTCAGACCATTGGTCCCTATGATAAGGTCATAAAAAAGAATCAGATGCCATGCAAGTACGAGTCTTGTAAAGGATTAGAAGCTCTTTTCCGACACCTATCTGGATGCAAACTAAGAGTAGTAGGGGGCTGTAAACATTGCAAGAGAATGTGGCAGCTGTTAGAGTTACACTCTCGTCTCTGTGCTGATTCAGATATTTGTAGGGTTCCTCTGTGCAGGTGGGCATTTCACTATTTCTGTTTTTATTAAATCTTATGTATTCATTTGATCTTCTATTTATCTCTCCTACAGCATGTTGTATACCAGTTTGAGATTATTAGTTTATTGTCGGCCTAGCGTGATGAACTCATTGAGAGAGCCCTCTAGTATTTTTTTTTAATTGTTTCGATTAAGAACTCAATTCTCCTGTTTCTTTTTCTCTGTATACTGATGAATTCATTCATATTGCAGCAATTTTAAGTATAGAGTTAAGGAAGGGAAGAACAAAAAAGACGATATTAAGTGGCGGATATTAGTGAGAAAGATCGTGAGAACAAGGAGCATTACAGGAGCTCCATTCTTTTCACTGGCATGTACGTGAGGGCCAGAGATTTTCAAAACCCAGCAGCTTTTGCAACGTAATATACAGTTTTTTGGTTGCAGAGATGTTATATGTGGCATATTATGACATCTAAGCGTTCCAATTTCAGTCCAAGTTTTTCTTCATGTAAAATTCGGTGTAGGACTGCAAGTCTGTAAGAGAATTAATGTCATGGTACTAAAAATGAAGATAATGCTCATGGTACCTTTTTTTTTTTTTTGAAGTGATGCTCACTGGTACTTCAAATAAAGATAATACCCAGAGATACTGATAGTAAATAAAAGGGTTTCGACTAAATTTTGAGTGGAATTTTATAATATCTAATAATATTTTTTTATTTCAAATTATTGTAATTTTATATTTATGTAACTTTATTACTTAATATTTGTAAAATTTTAAGTTAAAATTTGATTAATTTTATTGAACCAATGTCCACACTTTATCGTAATATTTTGCATGTAAAAAACTATAATTGTAGGATTAAGTTTCACTTTCTTTTTCGCTAAATATTCTTCTCATCTTTTTTTTTGTAATTAGATTTAATTCCATCTTTTAAAATTCTTGTATCATTAATATTTTAAAAAACAAAGTTAATTCTATCTTGTAGGCACAAAATTATTTGAACAATAATTACATGGCACAAAATTGAAAAGATTATTTCAATTTAGGATCCGAGGGTCCTGACAATTATCATAATCATCTATTCGTTATAATTTTCAGCGAATAACATAAAAACAGTAAGTTTTTATAAATCCAAGGGTAATGTCTGTGTGCATTCATGGAGTGGTTTTCTGCTGTCAGCCAAAAAAACAAGAACAAATAGTTGATAGTTGAGGTTAACCGTCGATTTTTCTGCACCAAAACCGTTAATATTATTAGCCCCTTCATATTATTAGCCAAACTTCTGTTGTACTTTGTACATATGCAATTTTTCTGATTTGATCTCTCCAAATATTTTGATCATGGTCCAACAAACAAAAACAAAAAACAGAGAGAACTCCTGCAGCGCTGCAGCATTTGATCTAGTAATCACTAAAAGCCGAGGGACAAGTGGTAATTATAAGTAAAATTATGTGTATACTCATGTATATAACTGTCTTAAACTGTTTACATCATCATTACATGTGTACATACATACCATCAATTTTGTCTCCTGTGACAGTGGCATTTTATCAGTCACTTGGTGTTCGTTGGCTTGTTTGCTCTAATACCATATTAGAATATGCACAAATTTACATGTGAATACAAAATCTCCATTGATACTAATGTATATTACGGAGGAAGCTCAGAGAAGAAGATATATTTACCTACTGTGTATCTAACCAGAAGCAAAAGGATAATTTTGTTTTTCTTATCTTTTTATTTCACTAAGCAAAGAATATATGTATTACAAAACTAACTGTAACAAACTATTAGTAATAATACTGTAACTAACTGTGCTTAGCTGGCACAGCTGGGGCTTGATCACGTACATCAGTAGTAGCTTCTTGCGGCGAGGATGCACTTGGATTAGTATACTCAATAAAAATCAAAGAAAAATTAGCGCAAGAAGAAAAATTTAGGCCTGGTGTCTTCAGTACTGAATAGTGAGAGACGTTTCGATACTACTTTTTAGTACATTAAGATCAACTACATACAACCGAGGATCATGTTAAGTTAGCAGCTCGAGCTCGAGACCTCTCCAAGAAAAGTTTTGTTACCATGTTAACAAGTCAGCGCTCCTAAAACCCTGAGGCCATATTTGTTTCAAGGGATTATAATCTGTAGACTATTGAGTATTACTTTGTTTATCCTAAATTTAAAGGATTATTATCCCATGAATCCATATTTTAATCATCTTTCTGGTTCATTTCCACGGGATTATAATACCTTGCGAGAGAAGATCAAAGAGATGATTGAAATCTAATTCCATGAAATACTAATCCTTTAAATTTAGAAAAAAAATATGGTGATAGTATGGGGATTATAATCTACCGAAACAAACATGGCCAGATGTTTGGAAGAAGGCTTAATTGAATCATATATTGTGTTCAACATATCCTTATGCTAGATGAAATAATCGAGGACTCAAAATTCATATTAAAGCATGTTGCTTCATAATATAGAAGGTGTATACGTAAATGAGAAGACAAACTTAACTATGATCTTGTATATTTGAAATATTGTAACCTCTTATACTATAATCTCATCGGTGCAAGTAACTGGGCACTTTCTCACCCTACTTGTAGTATTATTTGAAATTATCAGTCCTCTTTTTGCTTTCAGTTCTCGTAACAAGGACCAAAATTTAGTATAGGACGTGAATACGTGTGAATAGTGCTCTTGATAGCCAAAAGCTCCTGCTGTACAATCAGTATACTCTTAATGTGACGATCATGTTTCATGGGGGCAATGGGCCTGCAATTGTTCGGTGATGAGACTCTAGTGCATCATGTGCACATGTTCTCAAGGTGATGAGCTTTCTTCATCTGAACTTCTATCGTGACAAATATTGTATCTGTTTAGTACTGGTAGTGATGCTGTTGCAGGTATTCTAAATGATCTTGCAGAGCCCACCACTGTGTGATCTTGCATCCTTCCCACTTCCTTGCAAACATTATCGAGTATGGAGAGAAAATCTCTCACAATCATGAATATTCTAAACGGATGGGCTTCCTCCTTCACAGTGTCACCATGAAAATATGCTGTCACTTCTTTCACCAATGACAAGATTTTTCTTTCTTCTGACTTAATTTTAATAATTTCCTCCTCTGCCTCTCTTAGAAATATTTTTAACGACTCAAAGAATTTTCCTTGCATGTCTGGCTTTGCATATTGCAAAACCATTCTAACTTTATCAAGTCCCATTTCAAGCTTCGAAACATAGCCGCTTAGGACATCTGCATCCATACCTGCTGCTTTCTTTACATTGCCCAGCTCTCTGCCCAACCCTGCAACAACCTGTAGTCCTTGCTTCTTAAAATCCTGTTCCTTTGGGCCCAAGTTCACTTTATTCGGAACAAGCTCATTTGTAGAATCAGAACCTTTGTCTTCTGACCTGATGATCTCTTGGACCACAAAGTGGAGCAATGTGGTCTTCCCATCTGTTCCTTTTATATCTAATAATTTCAACAGTGTATCAAGTTTAAAAGCTATAGCATCACCACGATTAGTGCCAACATTCATGCGGTTTCCTGTCCTTAGAACAGCTTCAAGAAGTTTGAGGAATAGGCGACTATTCTTTAACTCTTCACTTGCTGCCTGATCAATGTTTACATAAAGAGCACAATTAGCATTTATTATCGAATATGACGAAACTTCTAACATAAGATAAATTTGATAATCCAGTAATGCTGATTTATGTCTAATGCATGAGCGCAGAAATTGGATTTTAGATGCTGTTAGTACCTCCAGGGTTTTAAAGGAATCCCTCAAGTATTTTATTTCTGTATCGAAGTTTGCTCTATATAGCATGACTTCCACTCTTTTGAAGGCGAATGGTACATCAAGAATCGCTGTGAGAAAACGCTCTGCAGACCCTAGTTTTGACATGTCACCTTTGTAGTCTCTAAGTTTGATCTCTTCTTCTTTGGTTGGAGCCATCTTCACTAAAGTTTCCAAAAGCTCGGGGCCTAAGCCATCTGGATTTCCTGTTGCACAAATGCAGATAATAATTTGATGAGGAAACTTGAAACATTGATCTGTGTTATATTTTATTCAAATATTCCTTTAGAATATTGACACTATGTTCTCACTATCCAGATACATACACGTATGTAACTCGCTTGTATGACCTAGACAGATAAAGGTTGTCAGGGTATTGGGTCCTTGGCAAGTGCTCTTCTATGTATCCTGCCAATTTACCTTTAAATATATTTCCTTGGTCGAGTATTATTGGTTAGGAGTTTGCAGACACTTTCAATTTTCTCTCAAGGTTAATAAACTTGAAATACTAATTTTTAGTATAGCTATGAATAGTTAACTTTTAACCCTTATAGTCATCTATCATATTTGTCGTTTGTTTTGATATTTACAGATACATGAAATAGTTCAATAAGCTATAAAATGGAATCTAAGACTATTGGGTGGAAAATTAAACAAAAAGTAAATTATGAATTTGCATGAGTTCATTATCTTCCGTGTAAGCTAATAAAAGTTGGATCAGTTTCAGATGTTTTGTTAAATTTGTTTCCCAGGGAGATGCCTATTATGTAGCAATTAGTTTTTATGTCAGAAATTTTACTTGGAACATTAGAGTTGTTCTGTTCTAGACTCATTACTAGGTTACACATTGGCATGCCATCCAAGTCACTCTGGTAATGTGGGAGGAATAAGGATGCTAATAATACTGCATGGGAAATTAATTATAACAATGCCCTCATGGGAATGAAAGTTAACACTACAGAATTCACTCTATTAGCATTAATACTTATTGTTGTGTACATATGATTAGAGTATTCTACTATTCTTAATGGCAAAATATGAGCTCTCCAATATGAAATTTGAAATCAGTAATGTTAAGGAAGTGTTTTATTCCATTATTAGCATTCCGTAATTTCTGCCCATATCTTTATGGCTTTACTAATTGAACATGAGGAAGAGAAAAGACATACCATCTAGAAGTGCTTCTGTAACCTCGTCTCGTGTCACATTCAATGCTCTTAACAGTATGGCAATGTTCTGAGACTTCTTTGGGTCTAGAACTCTGTTCTCATGTTGGATTGGGGGGATTACTGATTTTCGAGGCATTTCTTTTGGAACTGAACTTGAATTTGCAGAATTGCAACCAAAAAGAGACTCGATCATGTCCTCATCCACTCTGCAAACAAGAATAATCTATCAATTAGAGATTGTATATCAGCATTAAAGATTGAAATATCAGTTAAAGGCTACTCACTGAAAGGAACTTGATTTTAATTGGTCCCAAACCGTGGCTCTGTCGGAGGTTGCTCTCACTTTGTCCCAGTGCAGAGGCTTCAGTTTCGGTTTTGATCCATCATCATCAGCATCAGTTTTCTCTGAAAAAATTGCACCATTATTATCTTCTTCGACTGAGGTTGTTGTCTCCATTTCAGAGTAAGCTTTTGGGGTAGGACTTGATTTTGTCACCTGCTGCAAAGCCATTGAAGGGGCAGGTGTTTGTAAAAGAACCAATTGCTTTGGTCTTGCCAGTAGTGGGGGAAGAGGTGGTGGAGGTGGGGGTGGATTTCGTGGAGTTGGAATATCCAATGTATGCTGAGATTGTTTGCTTTCTAAGGTAAGGCTAGAAAGGTCTGGTGCTGGAGGTGGTGCCGAAAATTTTGCTCTTCTGGGAGTATATGTAGATGATGGTTGAATTTGATTTTGTTGCTTTAGTGACCAATAGGGACCTATTGATGGCGGTGGTGGTGGGGGTTGCGGAGGAGGTGGTGGAGGCTGTTTAATTGATGGTATAATCAAAAGTTTTGTGTCTGGGGATGAAGCAGAAAGGCGTGATTTTGGTGAAGTTCTCTTGGAATGAGGAACAGGACTAGTAACATGAGGTTCAGTTCTTGATTGAGGCATGAGGCCTGTCTTATTGCTCAAACGACTCCGACGGGAACTAGTTGAGAATGCTTCTTCATTACTTACTGAGGATCCCTGTGGTGTATAAAATGTGGACTCGTGGCTTTCTTCATCGGATGATGACATGGCCGGAGGAGAATTCATTGTTGGTGGAGGTTGAGGTTTACTAAGTGGTGGAAGTGGCTGAAGATCAGGACTTGGCCTATATCGTTCCGATCTTTTTATTGAATTCAGTTTATGATAAGGTGATCCATTAGTCTCATGACTGCTGCTAACTGTTCTTTGGCTAGATGGCTCAACAGTACCAATATAGAGGAAAGTAGATGGTGGCATTCTTGATTCTTCATTCACTCTCTGTGGATTCCCTCCTACAAGCTTTTGTGACTCATCCACATGTTTTGATCTGTGCTTGTATAAATAAAATGCCAATCCAGACAACATTCCAAGTGTAACAATTCCAACTGAAATTGCAATTGCCACTTTTTTGGTAGGCTTGGAAGGTTGTGTAGCAATTGGGTTCGAAACCGCAGTCCCATTGGATGGCACTGGTGGTACTTGTGCCTGATCTGGTGTCTTTCCAGCAGGGACTTCAGGGAAGAATGGCTGGTCTGGGTTAGGAAAATCCGTGCTCGGAGGTGGCGGTGGCGGTTCCAGAGCTGGTGGGGGTGGATTAGAACTTACTGGAAACAATGGTTGGTGCAGAATTCTCCTATTATTGTTGCTGCTTCCAAAAATCAAATCTTGAATCTTGGGCAGTGTGCCATTTGTTGGTTGGACAATCACAAAAATAGTAACCAATGATAATATGTGGAAATACAGCCTCCTATGTTGATAATGAGAGGTCATTGTGTGTGTTGTTAATCTGGGCTTGTTTTATGTTTTTTGTTCCACCATGCCTAGACTTGCTAGAATTGTGCTTCCAGATGGGGTCTTTTTTTGTTGTTACTGCAACTACTCTCATCAGAGAGAAAAAGAAGAATAGACTCAGAGGGGAAGCTTCTGTGAGCTGCAAGATCTGGATGCTCTGTTTCTGATGTCAGCACTGCTTCCACTTTGATCCTTTATTCTTTGTATTACTAAAATCAAATAAATAACATATATTTCTTCACTTGCTTTTCTAGATTAATGACTTGTGATACAACCCACATGATACATGAACATTCTATTATTAGATTATTAGTACTTGTATTTTTACTGAATTGCCAATTTATATGCTTGAAATATATAATGCAGCACAGTAAATACTAAATAGTAGTAGTTCTATATCAGTAAAGAAAGAACAAATAAAGGACTTGTTGTGTAGTGGGGACCTGGCTTATAAGAAGATAAGTTAATCAGACAGGAAAAAAAGAAAGACTTGGGACTGATGGTAATGGGAATCTACTCTTCCTGCCGCTCATCTGCTTTTCATTTTTAATGGTAGAGGAGGATCATTTTACTTTAGATAAGATTACAAGTGATAAATAAAGCCATTTATATAATCTATGAGATTGCTTGAAATGATAAAGAAAAGTCCTTCACAAACTTTTATATTCGATTGATCCTCTAGCAATCTAATTTGTTAACTACAATTTTAATTTCAACAATAGTTAGATTAATAAAATTGCAATAAAAACCCTAAAGTTTATGAAATGTCAAAGAAAAGACACACAACAATATTTAATTATGTTCGGCCACTAAATTCTAATATGCAGTTTCACAGTCCACGCTAACTCCAGTGTGATGATAAATAATTCCGGTTATCATGAAAATAATACATATGTCTAACTAACTCCCATGTGAAGCCGAGCCTTACAAAACAAATTTCTCGGATTCCTCTTCAGACGTTTTTACCGTCTGATGCATAATATTAAAATAATATAAAAATTATAATATATGTATAATATTTTAATTTATTATATTATATATTATATTAAAAATATATATTTTTTAACTTTTCTGAAAATAAATTTTTAGTTTGGATATAATAGGATATAAATAAAATACAAAAATAATTATTTTATTTTTTAAGAAATATAAAAATATATTGAAAAGACATTAAACTTGATTTTTCTTTGACATTAAATTTGACCATTATATTGGATAACATTTTACACTAATATAGTACAAAAATTATGTTATTTTAATGTTGCAAGGTCTTGTTGGAGATGTTTTTAAACAAAATTTAAATGAGAAAAGCTAAATTGATTTTTCTGAGGCAATAAATTACATTACAACGATATATGATGAGAGAGTTTATATATTAATAGTTATTGTAAAAATTGCCGCTTTTTGTTTTTTGACTAAATTCTGGAAAATTCCGTTGCTGCCTTGCTGGGTCATGTGCATATTTACTTGCTCCATTTTACATGGCTACAATTTTTCCACAGTCGGTCCCTCGTGGCCAGTTAAGAATATTTTTGTTACAACGGCACACAAATTATTAAAATATTCGATAAAAATATCGATTCATTTCTCCATTTTTAGGGGGGGGGGGGGGGGAATAGGAAGCATAATTATTTTATTTAGTGAAGATAACAAAGGTAGCAGCAAAGCTGTGTGTGAATATTATAGATATTTAAGCTACAAAAATGATGAATACTTAAATAAGATGACTGATGTAGGACAAGTGACCCGGTATTTTTATTATTTAATATTTAGAAAAAAAGTTCAAATTATATTTAATTTACTTATAATATATATATATATATATATATATATATATATATATATATAAGTTAGGTGGAGAAAATTTCAATTTATATTGTGCTGATTTATTATATTTCCATGTTAGGGATAATATATATTATCTCTAAATATTGTAAGAGAAATTATTGAATTAAAACCCTAAATAGTTTTCTCTTCTTTTCTTGTGAATTCAAGAATTCTTGCTTGTGGATTCAAGGATTGCCTTATGTATTCATGGTGTTTAAGGATTAATGTTTGTTTTTTCTACGCTTCCGTTCTGCGTCAAATGGTATCAGAGCAAGGATTTGCCTCATTCTACAATGACTGAATTTTATGCTCATATTCTATTATTTTATGGGATGTTAAAGGCCGAAGATTTCTTAGATTGGATTTCAGATGTTGAGTGTTATTTTGATTTTATGGAGGTTGCTAACTATAACAAAGAGAAATTGGTGGCTTGTAAACTACGGAGTGGTGCTGAGGTATGGTGGGAGAAGTTACAAACTAATAGGAAACATAAAAGAAAAACACCAATTCAATCTTTGAGGAGGATGAAACATATGTTGATGGACATATTTTTATCTCCTGGTTATGATCAGTTTATTTTTCAAAGTCACCAAAATTGTGCAAAAAGCAACCAATCGGTGACAGAGTATATAGAAGACGAGGCACAACAAATTTCAAGAAAAGAGTTTGATGCTGATAATACGAAAGAAGTTTTAGAAGATTTAAAAGGTTCGGAATGAGGTGATGAGATGGTGAGTTATGAAAATTTCGTGTCTATAAATTACGAGACCGTTATTATGATTAAAGGAGAAGTCAATGATGATGATAGAGAAAAACGTAACAAAGAAAGTTTTGATGTTGTCTATGAAGATAAGAATGATGATGAACATCCCAGTAAAGGTGTGCAAAAATTTCCAGACACTTATCAACTAATACATGATTTTTAACATCAGAATATAATTCAAGCGTTATGTGAGGTGAATTTTCAAAGTTTGAAAACTGATATCATAATTTTTTATGAGATTGATACGGATATATACCAATCAGGAATATTTAAGTCATATCAATTTGATTTGAATTTATGTCACAAAAGGAAAGAAAAATAGTTGATTTCATAAACAACGATGAGAAGTATATTTTAGATCTATTGGAGGATAATGATGTCTTGAATCTATCTTTTAAAGGCGAGTTGTCTATTTGTATAATTGATGGGTTTAATGAAATTGTAGTTGGTTCGAATTCTAAGTTGACGGTCATTAATCAAGATGTGTTGAATTAATTCAAGGGTTATCATTACAAGATTTTGCAAAGGAGTTCAAAGACATTATTCCAATAAAGTGTTTACCTATAAAAGTACCACCATTGAGGGATAAATAGCATGTGGATGAAGTCCTTTATACCCTGACATTAACTCGAGGGCGAGTTTTTCACAAGTGGGAGGGACTGATGTAGGACAAGTGAGGCGGTATTTTTGGTATTTAATATGTAGAAAAAGAAAGTTCAAATTATATTGAACTTACTTATATTATAATATATCTCTATAAATTAGATGAAAAAAGTTTCAATTTATATTAGGCCGATTTATTATATTTCCATATTAGGGATAATATATATTATCTCTAAATATTGTAAGTGGAATTATTGAATTAAAACCCTAGAGAGTTTTTAAAGATTTCCTTGTGAATTCAAGAATTCTTTATTGTGGATTTAAGGATTGCCTTTTGGATTTAGGGTGTTTAAGAAATTCTCGTGTAAGAGTCCTTTAAAAACAAACGTTAATCCTTAAACGATAAATAAAATACTATTACACTCATGGCGTTCTGCACACTCACGGTGTCCTGCCGAGCAGGACTGACCCTGAGTTCTGAGATGTTCTGTGCCACTTCAAATTTTTTTACCCCGTTAAAGAATACTAATAACAAAATTGAGAATTTCGCTCTCATTATTAAGTATAATAAACCTCTCATGACTTAAAAATTAGCCTTTCTCGTATTTCTGCTAGCAGAATCATTAATCAAACCTTCAAAATTAGAATTTGTTAGCATTTCCTTTGCAATTGATAACATAATCAACTCATTCAATCAATTTTGTAACATACTAGAACGGATATACGATTTAATCAATTTTAATTTTGAAACACTCCATTTTGCATAACCCATTATAATCCAGAATAATTAACAATATTCTATAAGTAATTATTGTAGTCGGATAGCAACTTAATATTTTTCAAAGAATTCAACATATCAATCCCCCTTTTATATTTACTAATTAAAATATGCTCATTTTTCTATTTACTTATAAAAATGTGTCTCTTTTGATTTTTGATTTCAAATAACTAGTTTATTTTTTGATTTTTTTTCATTTATAAGTTATTCCTTAATTTTTTTATAAAAAAAATGTTCCCCAATAAAGA
This sequence comes from Oenanthe sinensis, assembly GCA_028671895.1. Taxonomy (NCBI): domain Eukaryota; kingdom Viridiplantae; phylum Streptophyta; class Magnoliopsida; order Apiales; family Apiaceae; genus Oenanthe; species Oenanthe sinensis. The sequence continues at coordinate 42,125,835 of CM053805.1, read as the reverse complement.
ATAACTCATGCGATGACTTATATTGCTTGCCCACGAGTGTTGGGTCCTGCTGCCTAGCACAAGAAAAGATGGTTTACAGTTCATTAAAGTAGTGGGGCAATAATGTAATGAAAAGAAAGTTGCAGTATAAAAACGTTACCCTAAACTTTTGGTTTGCTTTGCTTTACTTTGAGTGATCAATCGGCCGACCGGCTATGCAATCTTGTAATCTCAGTGTTGTAGGACTACCATATGCCAATCGCATACGATTCTTTTTCTTTTGATACAAGATTCAATTTTTTTTTAAAAAAACCTTTTTTTCGTTCATTCTTTTCTTCTCTGGATGAACATCCCCTTTACACGCAGAGAATGGAATAACTATTTAAACCAGAGGACAATTCACCCTTTATCTTTTACTTAAATAAGTCTTGGAGTGTTTCATTAAACTAAAAATGGCATAAATTTATACATGCATATATAATGAGTTGCGTTTTAGAGAGAAATGTACAAACACCGTCATCTCATTTCACTACAATCTCATATAAATTTTGAATATTATGTGTTATAAAATCTGATATAGCAAACCATGAGTTATGTTTAATTTTTTTGTCAATTTCATACAGTATCATACAAAAAAGAAAAAAAAATCAACCGACGCAAACTTTTCTATGATCCGCCCCTGTGATGCACCTTTCAAGGTGAGTATTCGACTAATGAAATGAGCTGGTTTATGAAGGCAACCCTATCAATCACTACAAATGTGTTATGCCTTTCCTTTCAACTAGTACTGGTATTATTTTTTGTTCTTGCCTGCCATATGAAAAGAAAGAGACATCGCGCCAGATATAACCAAGAAAGTTTTAACAATTATAATAAATATCAATACTGACCCATATTTATTAATAAAAATCAGCTTAGACATGCCACCAAATTAACAATTTTTATCAAATATAAGATATATTCGGAAAAAAGAGTTTGCCAAACAGTGATCTCCTTACTAGAGATGGACAGTGATAGACTGAGAATAGACTTAATAGTGATATATGATAGGTACAAGGCATGCTTTTACAAAATTGCACGGCTCCACCTTTTTTTTGTAAAAGATTATAGGAATTTGGGGTGAACGATACTACTACAATTCTAGCTTTTTTTATTTTGTTTTATTTGAGAATCATCATATGACATTGGATTGGACCGCACACTACATATTCATCCTTTGATTTCTTTCCCCTTGCCCCCAAAGTTATTCTCTTGTACGTGGTATATATGTTATTTTCTTTAATTTTAAAGATGGGTTTGCTTATTACTTGAGAGTTGAGATGAGACCCTGGTGTGATAAAAATTTGCCTTGTGTCTGATTCATTTATATGTTGGATGAGTTTGAACATAATTTCTGAATTTTAATTTATAAACGATAGTAGCCATCTAGTCATCTATGGTCGGACTTTGATAAATAATTATTCATTAAAAATAGAAAATTTTACTAATTTTTTAAATATATTTAATTTTCATCTTTATTATATAAGGAAAATTATTAATTTATCAAATATTTAACTATCGAGATTCTCAGAAAAATAACAATTTAACAAAATCTGGAGCGTATTATGACTCGTGTGTTGTGATGAAAAGGGCGGGGTCAAGACTCATCACTCAAGACCTCATGGGACGAACCATGTTAGTTTTGGAATGGTCCAAAAGAAAATGTGTACCAACTTTGATTTGTGGTGCAATTGTGGACCCTGGTTTATTTTTTTGTCCGTCAATTCTTCATGATGTCCTGGCCTGGTAGCATAGGCATTTCCACGGCCTGGATACAATTCTCAAGATTTTAAACGACGACAAAGTGTTTTTTAATGATTATTATTGACTTTTATTTCCGAAACAGCTGAATTTTTTGTTTGATGAAATGCTACATTTTTCTTTTTTGCTAAATGATGAAACATTACGTTACATGTTACCTATTTTTATCTTTATTTTACAACTTCCGATCTTTATGTGTATATATATACACATATAATTTTCATTTAATATGTGGTCAATTTGAGTAATCAAATAATACACATGATTTAAAATGGAGAAAGTATATTTTATGTTATATAATAATAAATTATATCTTAAATACAAAACATAAATATCGCGCATAATTTATTCCCTGAAAGAAATCTGATCATTTGTAAAGCTTTAAAACTATAATTTGAATCACTAAATGTTAATGTAGTTAAATTAATCATAAAGAATAAAATAAATTAATATGATTGGACAAAAGAAATAAATTATTTTTGGGAGAACGCAGAGGAAAACATAGTTATGGGGCAAAAGAAAAAAAGGAAGTGCTTTATTTTGAAAAAAATGCAGATGCAGATTGCAGGGTCCAACCCAGAAACACAGGACTTGTCCTTTGCTCTATTTTTCCCATTTCGAACAACTTCTGAATTTACTTCCATGCCCTTGCGTAGTCGGTTGTCAACTGTCAGTTGACTCACTTGTCACCGTCTCTGTGCGATACCATATCAAGTATATCACGAGACTATTGTTTCTTATGTACTCCGTAATTATTATTTTTTTGCATGAATACACAATCAAATATCAAATTTGAGTAAAGTTCTAACAATTTGTATGGTTTAACTTTAGTCGTAGCGGGATAATTCTCGTTTATAATATCCAAAGAGGGAGTTTTATAATCCACCTAACTTTTTTATATTTTATTTTTATTTAAGGGTTTTGCATGCTATATTTTAGGACCGGACTTACTGTATTATACTACCCTGATTAGATTAGTGGCTTCCTTTGCACCCTAAAACATGACCGAGACACACCTGACACATTACTAGATAACAACATCACTGACCAAGAAAAGAGAGGGAGAGAGAGAGAGAGAGAGAGAGAGAGAGAGAGAGAGAGAGTTCAGTACCATCTTTCTCTTCCATCGGATCTCTGTACATTGAAACTGTTGAAGATGGTGTGGCTCCTTCACTTCTTCTTACTCTGTTTACTGGGTAAGCACGACTCTAATTTTTTCATTTCTTATGTTTCTGTACTATATATGTTGCTCTTTATGTCATGATATGAACAATATGTATGTACAATGTTGCTTCCCTTCATTTGCAGCATCAGGGCAAGATGATTCAGTCAAAATCTTAACTCTTTACAACTCAAACTCACTGGATTCTCAGACATTTTCACACACTTATGAAAGCATAGCAGTTAATGTTGGTCAGGACTATCTTAATGAGGTCTCAAGTAGTATTCTCATGGCTGAAAATTGGGTCAGAACCCATGTTCTTGTTCACTACCCATCCACAGATGTATCTACTATACTAGTGGGTCATAATCTACTATGCACCAAAACCAAACATGAGGTTGTGAAACCTATTTTACCTGCTATTCAAAACATATATCATTCTCTTGTAAGGTGGGGTTTGGAGAAAAATATTAAAGTTTCAGCTTCTTTTCCATCTAGCTGCTTAAGCCCATCTTCTTCCATGCATCAGACTGATTTGGCCGACTCGTATTTGAAACCTCTACTCAATTTTCTGCAAGTCACAAACTCAACTTATTCAGTAAACCCACCTTCACATTTGGATAGTGTTTCTGATGAAACCCTAAAATTGGTGAACTCTCATTTACAATCCATGAGGAATCTTGGGTTTTTGGGACTTAAAAAGATAAATGTGGTTATCACAAGTCCAAAAGAAACAAAACCCACAATTAGGAAACTTTCATATATCGTTGAGCCATTCCCAGCCAGGCCAACCCCTGTAGCCCCAACTCATTCTCCATATGGTTCATCTGTTCCGGCCTTTGCAGCTAAAAGCCCTCTTCCGCCGCTTGTTGGCACAACCTCACCACCCCCATCATCAGACCCCCTTCCACCGCTGGTTGGAACAATCTCCCCACCCCCATTGTCACACCATCTTCCTCCGCTAGTCGGAACAACTTCACCACCTCAATTATCAGTCCCTTTTGCCCCGCAACTGCCTCCTATAGTAGGCCCTGCAAACCCACCCTTTGGTTTTGGCTGGCCACCGTGTAATCCATCCGGTGGTGGCAATGTAGGTGCGCCACCAGTATCGGTTCCGATGCCAAGTCCACATAATGGACTTTGGTGTGTGGCAAAGCCTAGTGTGCCAGCAGACACGCTGCAACAGGCATTGGATTATGCCTGTGGTGAAGGCGGTGCTGATTGTGATGCTATTGGGCCTCAGGGGAGCTGTTACTTTCCAGATAGTCTCGTGGCACATGCTTCTTATGCTTTCAATAGCTACTGGCAGAGGAATAAGGATAATGGTGGAACTTGCGGTTTCGGAGGAACTGCTATGCTAGTCAATTCAGATCCCAGTAAGCTTTACTTTCTTGATTCTTTAACATGTTATACAAATTGTGTAAAGAATGTATACATATGTGAAATGTAGTTTGGTTGTAGGATCAGTTTGAAAAAATCGAGTTAAGCTTAAGTCATCTATTGATTGAATCACTTTTATGTCTAGCCAACAGAACTACGTTGAAGCACCGTTCTTTTCAACTAATATGCTGTTTGTTAGGGTATTTTATGTTTGCATTGCTTAGATTTTATTAGAAGAAACACTTGTACTAAAATAAGGATTCATGTTGCAGGCTACCAACATTGTCAGTTCCTCCGGGGCTGATTTCACTGAAGGAAACGGTGAGTTTGTTTCGAGTCTTTTGCTAGACAGGCGGGAATGATTGCATTTTGCACCTGAAATTGTATCTGTTGTGCGTCCCACTTTAATTTCCAATGTCTAATTTAGCAGATACTTAGTAGGACATTGGGAATTTTTGTCTGTTACTTTGCTAGTTTGTGGGGCTCTTGTGCACAAAAGAAAGGCTCAAACTTTACTTTCATGGTGGATATAACACAATTTCTATTTGCTTTAACTACTAGATTCTTTTCTTTCTTCTTTTGTGCTGATAAGGATGATTAATTTACAAGTAATTGCTTTCTTGTTACCTGTAGGCTGTATGATAAACAAATCTCTTTGCTTTATCATTATCATTCTCAAGGAACAAAACAATCAACCTGAAATACACACAAGTGTATTTTCTTCCAAATATAAATTTAGATGGTCAATTTTGGCTTAAATATATGTGGAAGTTCATTTGTAAATATAAAACAATTATATAAGAAAATAGTTTTTTAGTGGTTACTGTAATTTGTATCATATTTTAATTTTAAGTTGATTTGTTGTTATTTGAGACTGGTTGGTTTTATCTTAAAAAAGTTATTTTTTTATTTAAAATAAATTTTCAGTAAAAAATAGTTTGAAACTTATAATTTTTATGAGTTTAAATACATTTAATAGTATTGTTTAACATAAAATATATTCAAATTAGGAAAATAATAATAAAATATTAAAAGTTAACTATAATTGTCGATTTACCTCAATTCAGACTTTTATTATTTTTTATAACTTTAAAAGAGATAAAATTTATTTTTATAATATCAAATTAAAAAATTAAAGTAAATTACTAAAATAAAAGCCTGGCTTGTACTTTTTAAAATTAATTTTATTTATTATACAAAATAATTAAATAAAAAAATAAATTGAAATTGAATAAAAGTTAAAACGAATGGGCCTTCGTATTATGTGAGAGTCTTTTGTAAGAATTCTGATGAAAAAGCATTCTCATCCCATTCCCATTCCTATTCCTTCCTCGTCACCGTATTTTAGAAAAATTATCCTAAAACATGAATTTTAGTTGAAAAAACACTTCACATCCCGATTCATAATTTTAGTTTAAAAAACACTCACACTTCACTTCATAAAAATTGGCACCTGCAAACTGTTACTCTTTACGTCCCTAATTAATTGTACTTTAAAGTTTTTGTACGTATTTTTACATGTAAAAAAATGACAAATTATTTTTAATTTTTTTTTTCTAAATAAAAATTAGAAGAAAAAAATTAAAAATAATTTATCAAACTATGTATTTTATGCACAAAAAATCAAAAGTACAACTAATTAGAAACGGATGGAGTATATATTATTCTTTATCTGGCTGTGGATGGAAAAATAGATAGGGAGGTGGGATATGAAGCAGTAGTCCAGTGGATCAGTTGGTTGGCAGGCCCAAATTAGTACGTTGTAACGATGGATTGGGTCCGTGAATCACTACGTTTTAAGTTAATCAGTCACCAGTATACGAAGCCCTGCCGGGCCTGACCCAGTATGATATTTAGAGCGGGTGTCCAGGGCAAGTTTTTTTTTTTTTTTTTTTCGGGACAGGTCCAGGGCAAGTTTCTAATTATGTAAAAATATTAGCTATTAAGAACCAAACACGTGATATCTACTAATAAAATATTAATAACTTTTTCAAGTAACTGATAAAATATCAAAAATTAAATGGTAGATAATTATCTTAATATATATTAAAATTTGTGTGAAGAAAATATTCTTGAATTCACATTATACTAAATAATTTATATTTATTTTTCTGTGTACAAATACCCATGTTATTTATTAGATATAATTTGTTGTGTGAATAGTTCTTTTTATAGAAAATAAATTACAAAATCAATTAGTTAGCATGTTTAAGTAACGGGGTTTAGTGACCATAATTAATACTTATACAATTAGGTTATTGTATAAATCAATAAAAGATTAATAAAAAATATTTTTTTTATTGGAATGAAAAAACTAATTTATACATTTAGGAATGACCTTATCTAAATTCGAAGATGCAACATTAAAATTTATACATACCCGCCGAGATTTGGGGTGTCCGGTACAGAATTTAAAAAAGTGCCCTAATAATTAAAAAATAAAATTTGATAAAATAATAAAAATTAATTGACAATTGTAAAAAAAATTCAACAATTAAAATGCATAAAATAATTTTATTACGTAAAAAGAATTAACTGAAAATTGTAAAAAAATATATAAAACAAGTACATAGATTACATAAATTATCTGAAAATTAATCTTCTAACATTTTTGAAGCAAACTCACTAATAATATTTTTATAGTCAACATTTTCTAGCAAACTATTTTCTATGGATAAAAACTAATTTATATGTAAACTTGTTTAAATTTGTATTATTGTATAAACACATTATTCAATTCATTTTATATTTAAATTGATTTGTTTCATATAATATACATACATTAAAAATAGATATAATTTAAAATAAAATAATTAATTATCTAAAAATTGAATCATTACTTGGATGATATAATATTGTATATGTTGTTAAAAAAAATTAGTATACATATTTAAATTAATTAACTTTAATGAAATCATTAAAACTAGTAAAGAGAGTTAGTGTCGCTTCCCAATACAAATATTTATTTCTATTAACATATTTTGTATATCAGTGTTTCTAGAATTTATGTTACTTATTCAATATAATAATTAAAACTTATCTAAATATATAATATTTTCTAATATTTTATTATTTACAATTATTAAAATTCAAAAAAAAATATAATTTTTTTACGATTTTTTTAATTTCAATATACATTATACATATATATATATATACACACACATACATGGAAAAAAGTGTACCCTAGGTTAGTATAGAATAGCTCGTACTCCCTCTCGGGCCTGACTCGGCATACCCGTTATATTCACCATAATAAGTGTACAGGCAACAGCAATACAACATACAAGTTGTCAACATTACTACTAGTACATACCAAAATATACATACATCTGCTTAATAAATGTGCGGACATAGTGACAGTTGAGCCACGGACTGAATTATGCGAGTGACCGTTGATACATAACATCAGGAATGGAAATACAACATTATATGTCATTTCTGTCTTTGTGATTGCACTCACATGTTCAAATCCACAAGCGTACCTTCCCATATGTGCCTAGACAAATGATAGTTGACTTTCTTATCAATACTTTCATTTGGTAAATTGTAATCTTTTCATCCCAACAATGTAAATCAACTAGTAGTACTATAAAATTCGGCATATCATCATGCTTCAGATACGCAGACCAGATTGTGAGACAAAAGGATCCTTTGGCACTGTTGCAATTTTTTGGGTTCATTTTAGCTAGAAAAAATACGGAATTACATCAAAGCCTGGAGATTTAGCTGTGATTCCTTGCAACATGATCTTATTTTTGAGATCACAATGAGTTTTGGAGTTTTTTGAATGGGTTAAATCTCAAAGTGCTCACTGAAGTGAAGAGCATGTATCAAATAGACGACTCTAGTTATCGGTGTCTCGTTTGTACCATTATAGTCGTGAGTAATGACAGGTGTCGTTAATCAGCTTGTTAACTTGACGGAAAAATTATAAAACTTGTTGTCAAACAAATGGCACTGTCAAACAAAAGGCACTGTCAAACTAATTTGTCTGGTAACGTTTGTTTTTAATCATTTTGTTTTAAATTTATAAATTAGTTTTTTATTGCTAAATAAAATTATGATAACAACTAATAAAGTATAAAATATAAATAATTAGGTAAATATTAAATTCATAATATATAACTAATAATAATACTTTAAAAATAATATAACTTATATTTTTTTAAATAATTTTGGGACTAATGAAATAAAAAATGTAAAAAAAGTATGATTTTTTTTATGTTAAAAAATGTAAAAAAGTATTATTTTTTTATGTTAAAAATGTTTTAAAAAATTCATTTTTTTGCTAATTGAAAATGGTTAATTCTTACATAAACTCAAAAGAAAAATTGAGATTTAGGAAAAAATATTTTTTATGTTTTTAAATAAAAAAATTCATGTATAATTCAAAAAAAAATATTGAGATTTTAAAATGAAAAAATTAAATTTAGAATTTATTTATACATGGTTAATTCGTACATAAACTCAAAATGAAAAAATTTAGAATTTAATTTTTTTATTTTAAAATCTAAATATTTTTGTTTTTGAATTATACATGAATTTTTTTATTTAAAAAGATAAAAAGATATTTTTTTTAAATCTCAATTTTTCTTTTTGAGTTTATGTACGAATTAACCATTTTCAATTAGCAAAAAAATGAATTTTTTAAAATATTTTTTAATATAAAAAAATCATACTTTTTAAACATTTTTTAACATAAAAAATCACACTTTTTAACACTTTTTATTTCATTAGATCGAAAACTATAAAAAAATATAAGTTATATTATTTTAAAAGTATTATTAATAGTTATATATTATGAATTTAATATTTACCTATTTTTTTATATTTTATATTTTGTTAGTTGTTATCATAATTTTATTTAGCAATAAAAAACTAATTTATAAATTTAAAACAAAATGATTAAAATGTCACTGACAAACAAACGTCACTGTCAAACAAATTAGTTTGACAGTGTCTTTTGTTTGACAGTGCCGTTTGTATAACAAGTTTTATAATTTTTCCGTCAAGTCAACAAGTTGACTAATGTCACTGTCATTACTCTCGACTATAATGGTACAAACGAGACCCCGATAACTAGAGTCAACTATTTGATACATGCCCTTGACTTCAGTGAGCATTTTGAGATTTAACCCTTTTTTTTAATAAACAACATTTTATTTATATTAAAAAATTGAGTCCTCGTCACCCCTAACTCATGTCCACTTAATAATTTGTATTACCGTCTTATCAATAAATATATACTCCGTACAATTTTGCAATCCAGATGAACGAGCGGTTTTTTGTTTACTAGTATAATAGTACATCTGTTTTTACATGATTTTATATTAAATGAAAATCTATTTTTAAATCAGGCTTAAACATAAGAGGGTGATAGTGTTGAACGAGAACTGTAGTGCTATTCCGTAGGTTAATTTTGAGCGGGCTTGCAAATTCTATTTTGCAATAGGTGGTTAATCGTGTTGGATGTCTGTTATGGTGGGGAGGCAGTGAAGGTGTTGGATTTATGTGTAATTTATAGATAATTACATATATCTTTGTGTATAACCAATTAACCTATTTGAGTGATAATTTTAGTTACACGGATTCATAATTATGTGTATCTTCCGCTATTAATAAAATAAAATAATTCAGTGTTAAGCATCCAGGAAAATCAGCGATGACGCTAGGATTTGAGCTTTGATGACTTCGTAAATTGTAAATTGTAAATTTTAAATTAAAGACTCTCCACTGGAATTGCAGAAATAAAGATATATCTGATCTCCTAATCAAGTCACTACATCTTTCGTGTATATACAGGAGGTTATTCAATAATAATAAAAACTAATGTTAATCTATTATATAGAAAAAATCTACACTTTTCCTTAATAAAGTTGAAACGTTATCGGTTAGAGTTTAGAGCAAGGCATATGCTATTCAATACAAAACGATAAAGGATAAAAAGGCACTTATCTATTATCCGCAAAAATCAGGAGAATAGATGAGCTGAGGTATTGATTAAAGATTAATCATAAAATTGGAATTAGTTAGAGCAACGATTGAGTGTTTTTAATATTATGTTAACATTAAGTTTATTAATCTTATAATATTAAATATTCACTAGTTAATATATATTATAATATCATAAAATTCATAATTATTAATTTAATTAAAATATTATTACTCCTATATGTCTAATAATTTATTACAGAATATACTTTAAAAAATTCATAAAAACTAGTTAAATTTTAAAAATAAAATTATTAAAAAAATAATGAATGAAAATTTAGAACCATGATCTTATCTAAACAATTTGGACAATCATTTCAAGCTCTCGTTTTCGTTGTCTGCTTTATTGGAGTTCACTTTTTATCATACTGGTAGATCTCTATTATTATTTCTCTATTTCTTCCCTCCTCCCACTTGATAACCACATAAATATTATCTTATGTTGCGCTGCATTTTATTGTAAACCAACGTGTGCGATTTAAAATAAATATAATTGTCTTCTCCAGAAATGCGAGTTATTTTTTTTAACACTTATCAAAGTGTATAAAAAATGATGTAGGTTATTAGAGAAGGGTAAGAGTTGAATTAAATCAATCTTTAAAATAAAGTTATATTGAATATAAATAATTTAATAATTTTTTAACCTAATAGTATATGTTTGTTTTTTATTATCACAATTACATCTTGTAACTTTACAATATTGTCCAACTTAAGCTTCGATCAAATTTACACAAATTTATTTTTAAACTTTTTTTAGGATGATGAAAATTAATGAGTTATTAATTTAAGATAATTCTGATGAGGCTTGGGTTGAATAGCCCGTTGCTTGCCAAAAAAACTAGATCGAAAAGTACTAGTTACAACGTGCAGGAAAGATTGAAGTAACAGTTTTGAGCTGTCATTATTAGTCAGCTTAAAGTAAATCCCATATACATATGCTAGTAGCAAGAGCATCTCCAAGCTTAGCAATCTGTTAGCTAAAAGCTGATGTGGTAGGCATTTTTAGATAATGAGATAGCAAACTACTCTCTCCAACGGTAAGAACTGTTAGTTAAAATTTTAGATAACGGTAAAATGATCCTCTATATTAGCAGATTGGAAAGTGGTTATCTATAATTAAAATATAGATAAAGTACAGCTCCATGTCAGCTCCCATCAAATTAAAGTACAAAAACTATAATATACTAATATATTAAAGTACTAAAAATAATAACAAAATACAGTTTTTGAAATATAGCTAACCATTATAGCTAACACCATTGGAGCACAACACCTCGCAGGTTCAGCAAATTTTACCTAACAATTATTTTATATTATTTTAGCTAACTATTTTAACTATCCCATTGGAGATGCTGTAATTGGTTAAACGTTGTTGGCCCTAACAGAATATGAAAAAAGAATTAGACAATCACAAAGTACAAAACCTCAAACAAATCAAAGTCATTTTTTTGGGGGGAAAGGGTGCCACCCAAGTAGCAAGTGGAAAGTGGGGTTCAAGTTGAAACCTAACTTCAAAGTGAAAATGCCATGAGTGAACCATGTGACGCCCACTGTGTGGTCCAACCCCCCCTCCTCTTATTATATATTTTCCATATATCAAAACAAGAAAATTACAAAAACAGGAATAAGTTTTAACCCCCTCACCTCGGATAGCTTAATTAAGATGCGGGAATACCTGATTACACATATATTGTTCAAAAGAGTAATATGAATTTATTGTTTAAAATTATATTTAAATCTAAAGTGATATAGTCATTAAGACCCATCATTTTTTGTATAATTTGCTTACTGCATTACTAAGATTTACGAGTTTGAAAAAATTTCCATTATAATTTTGGTCTACGTTAACTTGTGTTAATAAATAAATATTTAAACTGAATTAATATTTTTTACTACCCCGAGAAAATATATTTTGAAACTCAATCGAACCAATTCTCTACATATATACATATGATTATCTTCGGGTTGTAGAGTACGTTTGAAAGTAGGCATAAAAAAACAATTTCCTAAAGGAATGTTCTTACAATAATATTTCTTTTCTTGTTATCAAAACTTGACGTTATCCTATTTTGTTCTTTGTTTTCTCTGTTTGTAATTTAGGGATGATTTCGATATAATTCTTTTATTATGACAACATTATTGAGTTTTTTCTATTAAGAAATTATATAAACACTCAATTCTTGTCCGTTGCAGACTTTAAATCAAAGGAGTTTTCTCAATTTCAAACTACTTTACCATTCTGTTAATCAAACAGTTAATTTATTATGAAAATCAATTAATTTATAAAATACTATACCATTATTTTATTTCAAAAAAAAAGACATACATAGCAATATAAACGGAAGTCCGATGCTAATTTTAAAAAGTCAAAGTAATATTTTTATTTAAATTTTTTATTAATAATATCATTATACAATTACCTTTTTCAAACGATATTACTCTAAATTCTTGACTTCTATATGTCACCATTCTGCTTAATAGTTAAACGTCGTGGTTGTTTTGGAGTTGAATCTCAGAACAAAATGATGTCATTGAAACTCAAAATTTTCGGATGATATCAGATAAAAAACAATAATTATACAGTGGGAGTATAAGGAATATCTCTAAATATATATTTTAAAATATTTAATAATTATTAGATTTAAAATATGTAATAATAATTTATTTATAAATTTAATTATAACTACAAATAAATTTGAGTCAAATTTTAAAGTAATGATAAGATTTAATCGAATTAGACACATAATTGACTCATAGTTTCATGAGGTCGATATGCTGATTCAAAATTTTAAAAAATATTTATAGAATCCTTTTTTTTCCTGAAATAAAGTATTTGCTGTGAATAAATAAAAATTTCTTGATCATTTTGTATAAAAAATAAAGCGAATTAGGGGACTAAAATATACTCCCTCCGTCCCCTTTTAATCGACTCTTATGCAAAAAATTTGTCCCAAAATAGTTGTTCATATATTCTTTCAATATATTTTTTTACTTCTTTTTCCAAAATTATCATTTACTCCAATTTCTCATGTTTGACTCTATAACTTATTTTCAAATTTATTTTATTATCCATGACATTTATTAGGGTAAACATAGAAATAAAATATATTATAAAATATTTTCTTAATATATATATATATTTTTTATAAGGATCAACTAAAAGCACCGAGTAAAAAAAAGGGGTTCCACTAGTATGAAAGTAGGAGAGAGAGACGATGATGGGTCGTTTTCTTGTACATGAACATATCATGTATTTTAGTAACAAATAATCGCTCAAAGGGGTTGCTATTAAAGTTTGTGAAGAATATTAATAATAGTTACATATTATGAAAAGCAGCACATTGTATGAGGAGGCGCAGCAAAGTCAGGTTGGCGTGCCTAAAGAAAATGGATTAAAGTGGACGGGGCCTCACATTTCTCTCGGCTAAAGCACCCCCATCCATATCCCACTTTCTCACTTCCAGTTTGTATACAGCATATAATTTAATTTATATATTCATCTACAAATATATGTGTACAGTATTAAATTTATTTATTGAGTATAATTTAGAAATTAATAAATTATATTAATTTTTTAATAAATTTGGGATTAAACAAGAAGTGAAATCCAAACTGGTATAGTTTACAGTACAAGTTAATAAATAATATTCATTTTTTAATAAATTTTGAGATGTACGAGAATTCTATTAGAATCAGGGACAGAAAACACTATTCATTACACTGTGAATTTATTTATTTGTTTATATAAAAAAGTTACAATATTTTTAATCAATGTTAATAAATACTGTTAAAATATATTAGGTTTAAGGAGCGAAAAAACTGTAATATAGGTGTAGGAGCCAATATGCCCTCTATTTTAAACAGGCTCAAATAAGTTCTTCGCATAGTTCAATATAACTCTGTAGTTAATTTTTTCTTAACTATAATTAGAAATATTATTAAATATTTAATTATTTTAATATAAATAAATACACACACATATTTATCATATATATTATTAGTTATTAATTTTTTTATTAGTGACTATTATTTAAAAATTAATATATTTTATATATAACTGAATTTTGTTAAAATATTAGATAAGTTGTTAAATTGTCATACCAATATTAAAATATATGTATATAACACGTAATTTTTTTAAGATTATAAATAAATTTAAATCATATAAGTACAATATTAAAATAAAAATATAAAAATATAAAAAAAACGTAATTTTGTGTTTTATATTTTTTGTATGTTATGTAATTTTTTGTTTGTTTTGCAATTATTTTTGTTGTTCTATAATTTTTTGTATGTTCTGTAGTATTTTATAGTTATTTGGTAATCAAATTTTTATAAAATAGGAATTGGTTCCTCAATTACTCAAATAAGGTGTTCCTCACTGAGTTTTACTTATATATATATATATATATATATATATTATGATTTAATGTTAAAATGTGCCTCATATTTAACTATTTATTAAAAAATGTAAATTTTTGTTGACTGAATATAATTTAAAATTAAAATATAAACTAATGGAACGGTTCTACAACCACAGTTGAATATAGAGTCTTAAAAAACCAACTCATCTATTACCATTGAAATTTTAAATCAATGGCTCAGATTAAAAAAAATTAAAAGGTATACGATGTATCATATAGCGTATACGTTATATGATACAACGTAAAGTAAAAATAATTTATTTCCTAAAACGACCTTAAAGAGCACGTGTAAAACATGAAAACTTACGCTGCATAATACAGCGTATGCGTTTTTTTTTGCCCAAAACCCGGTTTTTTAGCACACGTTTGATTGAAAAGAAGTTAAAACCTAAAATTATACTACTACCACAACCACAAACACACGAAGCACACTAGCGTAAGCCGAATCATCTCAAGCAAAACCGAATTATCTAGACAATCAAGTGAGCATCTTTTTCGTATATATAGTTGTGGATTGTAGTTGTATATGTAGTTGTAGATTGTATGTATATGTGCGTATAAAGTTAATTTTTTTAGTTGTGGATTGTAGTTGCATATATAGTTTTGATTGTTGTTGTATATATGTTCGTATGTTTTAGTTGTAGATTGTATGTATATGTGCGTATATAAAGTTAATTTTTTTTAGTTGGCTTGAATTGTTTTGTGATTATTGTTATGAATGTTGGGATATATTGTCGAATTTTATGAAATTATGAGATTTTGGATATAATTATCGAAGTAGTAATTATTGTGAATTTTGGAAATTTTGAGAATTATTGTAAATTGTGAGATTTTGGATATAATCGTCGAATTTGGATATAATTGTCAAAGTAATAATTATTGTGAATTTTGAGAATTTTGAGAATTATTATCGAATTATTGTAAATTTTGGGATTTTGGATATAATCGTCGAACTAATATAAATTTTGGGAATTTGTAGTTATGTCGGAGAATATGGGTGACCCGATAGATCCTTCGGTGCTCCACGAACAACAAATTCATAGAAGCATGTCGATATGGTTTGGGAATCATGCTCCGGAGAAAGTACAAATTCGGCAAAACACTTCTAAATTAGGGGAATGGACTTTTACCAATTTACAGGCGGAATTGATACGATAATAGGGTTTTGGGGCATTTTTAAATCCGAATTCAGTGATGCAAAATGACATCTCATTGGTTAGTGCATTGGTAGAGCGATTGAGACAAAAAACAAACACTTTTCATTTTACTTTCGAGGAGATGACTATTACCCTCGAAGATGTTTATATGCTACTAGGGCTTCCGGTTGTTGGTGAAGCGGTGACCTTTGATGATATAGGTTTGAAGAATACATGGCTTTATAATTGGATCGATCTGTGACTCACGTATAATGAAAGACTAGCGATTTTTGTTAAAGGCGGTGTGAGGTTGAATTTTTTAAGGGAAAGATATGGTAGGTGCAACTCGCAGGCGGATCCAGAAACGCAGTTGATATACGAACGAACCTATATATTATACTTATGTGGTGCGATTTTGTTCCCGACAAAATTGAATAATGTGGTTTATCCAAAATTTATTTCACTCATATATTATCATGAAAAGATCTTCGGTTATGTTTGGGGTTAAGCCGTCCTTTCTTATTTATATCGCCAGTTGGGTGAAGCAAGCAATAAGGATTGTAGATCTATTAGTGTTTGTACAACTTTGTTGATGTTATGGGCACATGAGATGTTACTTCCCGGGAAACCAAAGCTTGCTCTCACTGAAGACAAGACATGGCCTCGGGCATTAACATGGGCCGTTGATCTTGTTGGAAGGGGCAAGACAAAGTGGATCAATGTGCATCATAACATCGATTCCTATCGAGGCATGTTTGACAACTTCGACGAAGCATGGCTTAAATGGAGGTTTTACTCCCGTTTTATCGTCGCCGAAACTATGATTTTGAGAGGGCTCAGATTGTTTCAACAGCTCGTGTGCCTCTTATCTATTTTGAAGTTATTGAATATCAACTTCCCGAGAGAGTTACGAGGCAATTACATTTGCCTTAATCATTCCACCGCCCCCACCCGAGGACATGGTACCATCTTCGGATGAGTATTGGAAATTATGCTTTCATGAAAATGTTGGTTGTTCAATTCACAACTTATGTGCAAAGATGGAATGAATTGGTGTATCAAGGTATTGGTGTGATGCATCAACCTCCTTTAATAACTCCATTGAAGAGTATAAGGATTGGTACATAAGGATCACAAGATTGGTTTGGCAAAAATCAGGAGTTTGGTTATTAAAAGAATGACACAAGATAAAAAAAACCCTCTGGTGTTACGCTGTATTATATAGCGTACTTACGCTATAATACAGCGTAACTAACTTGAAGAAAAAAACTAAGGCAAAGGAAAGAAAATCTTTGGTCTTACGCTATATAATACAGCGTAAGTAATCAACAAAAAAAACAAAGGGAGACTTACGCTGTATAATAAAGCGCAAATAACCAAAAAAAAACCTAAAACAAAGAACTTTTTTATTCCAAATGCTACAATCAAAGTGTTCCAAAATCAAACTACAATACCAAAATCAAAATGCACATTTTTTTATAACTTTTTTCCAAATATAATGATCAAACAAAATTTGATCAAACTACATCAAAATCATAGGTTCGCAAAATCAAAATAAAAAATTCATTAAAAAACAAGATTAAAATACAAAATGTGAAGATCAAACAAAATTGCAAAATTCATTAAAAAACATGATCAACTACCCATTGTTAATTTCGTTGGACAATTTCTTGCATCATATTTGACATTAATTGCACCACAATAACTATATTTTCTTGATTTTTTGGATTTAGACATTTTTATACCACTATTTGCTCTTTCCTTGGGGCGACCTTTGGTTTGAGACATCATAGGGTTCTTCAAATTGTCAAAATACTCATTTTTATCAAAATCTTGACCACCTCCTTCATCATCCCCTTGTGCTTGATTCTTTAAAATAACCTCATTTAGAATTTTTTTAACATAATCCGTTTCTTTTTCAACCAAACCCATGCCATAGTTGAATCTTGCAATTGAACAACTCCCACGAGCCGCTAAACCTTGAAAGGCTTTATATAAAGTGCTATACCGGGCGGGTTGTGATTGAATATAATTGCCAATGGTAGGAATTTTATACGATATAAACCCCACAACTTTATTTCCTTCAATTATCCATCTTAGGTTGATTAAATTTGAAGGAATTTTCGTCAATTGCATTCTATTCAAATATTGAATAATGTGACGGTAAATCATTTCGGAATTTTTAAATTTCCGACAAACACAAGTTATCGTGCCATCCTCGGTCACAACCATAATATAAACTTTTCTACATCTGGCCGCTACTGTGGTTTTATATGCTTCGTACACCTTATAGAGCATAGTTCTCTCGGCCGTTTTCTCAATCACAACATAGGATCCACTTTGTTTAAGTTTGTGTTGAAAGCGTCTAAATAATTCCTTTGTGTAAATAGATGCCGCATAATTCTTCAATGAAGAGGATGTTATTCTTGACCTTTCCTAATAATTTTTTTACCTGTTATATACTTGTATTTTAATATTGGCATTGTAATTTAGTAACTTATCTAATATTTTATAAAATTACATAATAAAATTCAATTATGTAAAAAATATATTAATTTGTAAATGATAGTCACTAATTAAAAAATTATAAATTAATAATATTATATATATTAATATAATTAGATATTTAATAATATTTCTAACCATAATTAAAAAAAATTAACTAAAACAATTATTTATTTAAGCCTTTTTAAAATATAAGAACTTATTCACTCCTGCACCTTTATCAATAAAAAACTCTTTTTATCTTTAGATATAGTCCATGATATAGACGATATAGATGAGGATGATATATATTTGGTGGGGCTCAAGATTCTAAAGAGATAGGGTGGTAAACAGAGGGGTGAGGTGAAGAGGGGATGAGTTGACGAGACTACTGGAACATTCTGAACTAGTCTGTCATTTTGCGAAAACATTGTGTTCCTGTAGTGGCTAACAAAGATCATAGACAACTCATCTTTTCATTGGCTGCCTTTTCTTTCCTGTAATATGGCTTAAATTTTGTGGTGGGGTCTTCTCTTCCTCTTCTTTGTTTTTGTCTCCCTCCCCACAGATACTACTTGTTCACTTGCCCCTGCTCTATCCTCATTCACTGTTGATTCTTCTTTTCCTTGCCCCCCTGATTCTTTGCATTACCACTCCAGGTTAGTGTTAGTTTGAGCTTTTTCTTTACTCTACTTTCCTAATCTGTTCATTATATTGTTTAATTTCTACATGGGTATGTTTAATCATGATTTGTGTTGGTCTTAAAGCTTTTTTGGCTTCTGGGTATCTTTAACTTTTACCACTTGTCAAGAGAAAAATGAAAATGTAGAGGGGTTGATTCCAGCTGAAAAAATCAGTACAGTGCTTGTAAGCATGGTGGGCTTTGTGGTGTCTTTGTGTGGTCTGTTTAGGTTTTTGTTTCTTGGCATGTCAAGTACAGATTTTGATGCTTTCTGTGTTTGACCACTTATCTTTTGTAGAGTTTTCACTTTTTACTACAGTGGTTTTACATGTTTTTTCATCATCTTTAAAAATTTAAGTTGATTTGGTGAAATCTTTCACTGATGCAAACATGATTTTTTTGCTGTGTGTGCAGGATCTGTGAGACTCTGAGGTTTGGGTTATAAAAAAGTATTCTTTGGGGAATATTTTATACATACAAACAGACATATCTATAAAGAATTGAACAATCAAGTGTGGGTGTGGGTTGTCAGTGTTGATAAAGTGGCAAGGGGTTAAAGTATATTTGGAGTTTTTATAAGAGTGAAGCATTACCTCTGTCTCCTTGCCAAACCATTTGTACCCGTAGTTCTTGGGCTGTGTTTCCAAGCAAGGTAGCAAGCTAAACTCTTCTTTGGTTCACTTCTAATTCTATTTACATTTTCTTATTATATTACTGTTTACTGTTTTACCTTCTTACCTTGCTGCTTTCAAAGTTTATCTACATCCAAATCTTAGTTAATGATCCCCTTTTTTTGTTTTTTTTAAAAAATACTTATGTCAGCTTCTCTTTGAGTTAAGATTTGAGATCTTGGAGGTTGGGAATATCTTCAAGTTTGCAAGATGAAGTTTATGAAGCTTGGATCGAAACCTGATTTATTTCAGACTGAAGGAGATAATATTAGGTCAGTATCAGATCCCCCTTTCTTGAATCCTAATAGCTTTGCTGATATTTTGATAAATCATTTCGAATACTTATAACTGTTTTGGTGATCTTCATTAATCTCTATCAAAAGTCTGCCATACAAGTTCTCTTTTTGTTGTATCAATTCTTGTTTCTTGAATGTAAAGGCCGTTCTTGTGCTAGTCTCTTTAGTTTATAGATCCATTGCAAAGCAACAAGTTTGTCTAATGTTTTCGTGACTTATAGCCTATAATATAAATGTGATCACACACACAATATATATATATATATGTATATATATATATATATATATGAGATCCTTGTAGCGGCATGATTAATATATTTAGATGTAACATTCCTGTTAATTACACCATCTGTATATTGTATTCCACCAAGTTCTGTGCACCCAAAGCTTATATCACTAAAACTAATTAATTGTACCACAAGAAATTTTGAAGCCACTCCACTGAAGTAACTATACGCCGTTAACCATCAAATATTAAGTCTATTGCTGAAATAGCAATTGATTTTTTCCACCATATAACTTATACTCGGGAACTAATTGTTACTTTATCTTGCATACCTAGTTCTGTTTTAAATTGCTCTTCACATTCTACAGCTTATGTTCTACTAATAACCAGAAGACTTTGCTCTTTAATTTTTTTTTCATTTGATGTACTCATTTTGAGTAGTTGTTACCATCCATATAATTAGTGCACCATCTTTGTTTTCAGGTATGTAGCAAGTGAGCTAGCTACAGATGTGGTTGTGAATGTTGGAGACATCAAGTTTTATTTGCACAAGGTATGAACAGTCAGTATTCCTCTTTTTATGTATCAGTAGGCGCCATAAAACTTGAATGATTTAGCTAACTGACACATTTTTCCAGAAAATTAGAGTTAAGTTGCTAGAGTACATGTTACCTGGTTCATTAGTTAGACAGCTTAAATGTTGTAATCATTCCTATGAACTTCAGCAGCTTTTTATACTTTGTTAAGTAGAGATTCATATATTAGAGTGATGTACATGCATAATTGATCCATTCTGAAGTCATCATTGACTTTGATGTTCAATGTGATTGTATGAAATTCTATAATGAAATATTTGCTGAACTCTTAAAATGTCAACTTTTCATTAAAGCTCAGTAGCTCACTATGTTCTAAATTTCAACAGTTGATGTTAAACTGCATTCTTGTATTCTCCTGCCATTTGTTATTCTATCACAATGTTTCTTAGTCAATAATAAGGATACAACTATCTGCAGTTCCCACTTTTGTCCAAGAGTGCCAAATTGCAACAATTGGTTTCCATGGCAAGCGAGGAAAGTAGTGACGAGATCATGATTCATGATATCCCCGGTGGACCTTCTGCGTTTGAAGTATGTGCAAAATTCTGTTATGGCATGACTGTCACCCTCAATCCATACAATGTAGTTGCAGCGCGTTGTGCAGCAGAGTACCTGGGAATGTATGAGACTCTCGAAAAAGGAAATCTAATTTACAAGATAGAAGTTTTTCTCAACTCCAGCATTTTGCGAAGCTGGAAAGATTCAATTATCGTTCTTCAAACAACAAAGTCTCTTCTTCCATGGTCTGAGGGCCTCAAGTTAGCCAGCCACTGTCTAGACTCCATAGCTTCCAAAGTTGCCATTGATGTTTCCCAGGTGGAGTGGTCATACACTTACAATCGTAAAAAGCTACCATCTGAGAATCGAAATGATGCACAATGGAATGGTGTAAGAAAACCTCAGATGGCGCCGAAGGATTGGTGGGTTGAGGATCTCTGCGAGCTCCAAATTGATTTATACAAGCAGGTCCTAGAAACTATAAAAGCTAAAGGAAGAACTTCTGCCGATGTTATAGGAGAATCCTTAAAAGCGTATGTTATGAGGAGGTTTCCAGGTTTGAGCAAGGGTATTATACAGGGTGGTGATATCCATAAAAGTCGGTCACTAATTGAGGCCATCATAAATCTGATTCCCGTGAATGAGAGCAGTGTGTCCTGCAGTTTTTTACTCAGATTGTTTCAGGCATCTATTTTGTTGGATTGTGGGGAAACAGAAAGAAGGGTGCTCATGAAACACATTGGTAGGCAATTGGAAGAGGCAACAGTTTCTGATCTTCTTATCCGAGCTCCACCAGGAGAATCAACAATATACAATGTTGATGTGATGAATAACCTCGTCGAGGAGTTTCTGGTGCAAGAGCTGCCCGATTCTCCTAAGGAAATTGAATGTGAGGAAATTAAAGTTCCTCGATTCATATCTAATTCATCCAAAGTGAAGGTAGCTAAGCTGGTAGATGGATACCTTGCTGAAGTCGCTAGAGATCCAAATCTACCTCTATCCAGTTTTGTTGATCTTGCAGATAAGGTGTCAGGTTTTGCAAGACCTAACCATGACGGTCTTTATCGTGCCATCGACATGTATCTAAAGGTTTATCTTAAACCTACTCTCTACAAAATCAGTCATGAGATTTATAGCAACTTGAATACTGATGGCCAAGAGCCTTAGGGATGTAATTATTATCATTTTTGTGTTTCAGCTGCTTGAGATGAAACTTAATTGGTAAATGTTTTTGTTTGTCAGGAACACCCTGACATTAGCAAGAGTGATCGCAAAAAAATTTGCAGGCTGATGGACTGCAAAAAATTATCAGCAGATGCGTGTACGCATGCAGTGCAGAACGAGCGACTTCCTATGCGTGTGGTTGTACAGGTCCTTTTCTTTGAGCAAATGAGGGCCACATCATCTGGTGGCGGAAGCACACCTGAGATACCTGGGTCTATTAAGACATCACGCCCTGGTGGCTCCCATGGAAGCTCAAGGTCCACTACAACCAACACAGAAGAAGACTGGGATTCTATCCCCACTGCCGAAGAGCTCAAGGCTTTAAAAGGCGAGCTTGCTACTCTAAGGTTGAGAGATGAAGGTAATGTGAATGGTGTAAAAGATACTGAAAAACTCGCAGGCAATAGATTGAAAGGGGTGCTCATGTCCAAAAGGATATTTTCAAAGCTCTGGTCAAACAAAGACAGACAGAGTGACCTCAGTAGCTCTGAAACATCAGAGAGCCCTACTTCGACCCAAGAAACAAAGTCTACAACTTCCAGAAGTCGGAGACATTCATTGTCTTAGTGATCGTAGAATTCCACGATTAAATTTATTAGGATGATAGAAACCCACTGACATATGTCCACTGACCTGGAAGACCAAACATCTTAGATGAAGTTCAAGCACGGGGAAACTCAAGATTTATGTTTATGGTACAAGAAAAACAGTTGAAGGATTCATACTTAGATTAGTTAACTACCCCTCCCCAATGTCACTTTGTTATCCTGCAGAGAAATGAAACATATGTACGTCTATGTTTTAAACAATTGGTTTCCTTGAAAACCCAATTTTGTTGTGCTCTGCTATTGAAAATTAATGCAAAGTTCCAAGTTCCGCGTGCGGTGGATTCCAGTAAACACGATACAAACTGTCACCAGGAAATAATTATTCCCCAGTTTGTTACTGCTTCTGAGAACAGTGGTCACTTGATGAATCTATAGATACCTGCATTTAGCATATAATGTATGACTTGATATTTCCGGTTTGCTATGATTCCCTCTGATAGTCACCATAAAAAAATTGATACTCCAACCAAAAGTCTTTTTTGTATCTCAAGCTCTTTAGAAGTCACTTTTAAAGATCATATCTTCTTTTATTGTAGTACGTAGGTGTGAATAATAGTCATCGTTTGAATGTATTCAAAGCCAGAATCAGAATATTAGACATTCAATTTCAAAATAAAAGTAATTTGGACCTTGACTTGACCATCATAATCATATGCCAGAATCACAATGGTAACTAAGTGTATGTGAATTATGAGAATAGTTTACAAGTTTATGCTCTTCACATAACTATCATGAGAAAATAAAAAGTCAATGCAGTTGTGCAAATTAATTCCTCTTTATTTCAAAGATGAAAAGAAAAAGCAATTCCTCTACCAGCTGGACCATCTTGAACCTGACCACCTGAATATATAAATATACAAATGCTTCTGTTATCTCACAAATCAAATACTATGATTCTCATATCACGGTCTTAACTTTTTTCTGGATTACAAGAACACTATTGTTAGTAGGCAGCCTTCTAAGCCTATCTAGCGAATACCTTTGGTAACAAGAGGCGGAGAAACTAGAGGATAGGCATGTCATATGGTTATTAAGAAAGTTGTCAAACCATGAAATCATCGAATATTTTTTTAATTCTTTCTCACATTTATATTATTCTTGATAACACTTATTAAAAATTTATTCCAATAATTAGCAATTTCAAAGGTTGCTGATGTGTGCCTTTATATTAGTCTTATATTTAGTTTAATATAAAAGTAGAAGTGAATATAATAATATATTTTTATATGACTTTTTACTAGTTTACAAAATTGCAACTTTTGGCATGTAATCTTTTTACCTCCCCACTTCAATAGCTAAGCAACTAAAGTTGTCATGTTAAATAAGTTTAGCAACCTCTGTTAGAGATGCACTTATAGATCAATACTGAATAGGATAGAAAGACGGGTTGTTCCGAATTGTACAATTGTATGATTATGTAAGAGAATTTAAAATATAAGGAATTTATTCATCACAACTCAAGTGCATCCATTGTGGAAATACCTTTTCCTCCAATTTTTCAGCTAGATATAAGATCAGATTCCTCGTTCCCTAGTGTTAAATTTTCAGTCAACATTTTTCTATTCAAGTAACATTAAATTGTGAAGGCTAAAAAAGAGAATATCAACTACTAATATGATTCTTGGGCCACAAGAGTAACTGTTTTTCCCACTATCAAAGTTCTCTTGGATCAACAAATATGGACAATCCAGGTTCTGATTTTGTCCAGTCACCCACATCACCATCACTATAATCTTCCAAAAGCCTTTTAAGACACCACAAATCCGCGCAAGATAGTTTCTTCCAGTGTGGAATTCCTAACCTGAGCGGCTCATTCTCCGACACTTCCGTTGCCACCACACCACATCCATACTCCTTAGCCATGTTATGCGCGAACCCACATAAGGCCTTGGTTAATTTCACAGCCAACGGCCCATTACCACCAAGCCCATACAAAAAGTGAAACCCGAATGGCCTAAATAAGTCCGGCACCGATGGTAATTTCAGCCATGGCAATGCACGGTCCATTAACCGGCTTGTTTTACACAGCCCTCTCCTAACCATCGACGCGCCTTTCACTTGAAGTGTATACACGTCCTTACAGTTCCATACACTCATCACGGCCCATGACATAGGCGGGTTGCATAAAAACCGGTCCAACCCGGCCCATTCTTCATTACTAGAAATAGCAACAAAGGTGCCCAAGTTGAGCTTGTTGTTCAATATAGAATCAATGTCTCTAGGGAAGAACTCGGTGGTGGAGAATCGGCGGGTGTAGAGTAACTCAGCTTCTGAGGGAGTGAGTTTGATGAGGGTGACTCGTTTAGTGACATGAATTTGATGAGCAAAAACAGGTTGAACAAGGATGGAAGGGGTCCGAAACTTGGAGTAAGCGCATTTTTTAGTGAAGAGATTAACGGAAGCATCGTTGTCACTTTCAGTGGCCATGTATGCATACTCAGCACCCTTTTGTCTGAACCATTCTTCCATCTTTTGCACTAGTTGTATACCTATTCTCATTCGCCTGCACAAATATTTGTAACAACTTATCAACCCTCCATGCTACGTTTCCATATATTCTAGTATATCATTTTAAACGATATACCATTATATGTTTTGCAAATAAATGGCCATGGCCTTTCCATAATAAATAAGTTACATATATGGTAAAAATCTAATGATTGGTGCATGTTAGACATGTGTGTGTGGGAGGGAGGGAGGGAGGGAGGGAGGGAGAGGGAGAGAGAGAGCGGGGGGGGGGGGGGGGGGGGTTTACATACCTGTGAGGAGGAGAGACTCGAAGACCTAAGATGTAGGCGAGTTTAGTGTAAATGGGGCGATGAGAGTGGGGACTTGTGGGATTCCTGGGCAGTTTTTTACCACAAGCAGCAGTTTTTATGCAACCCCTTACCATTCCTACTATCTCTTTCTTTCCTCTTCCAACTTGAATCTCAGCTACCTGTACATCATCCAAGTGCTTTACTATACATGTATATAATTAACTGGTGTGTGTATGCAAACAGCAAAAGGAATAGAGAGAAAGTACGTACGAGCATGAGAAAAGAAGGAGAGTTGCGAATCCTGCAAAGAGGGTCACCGAGAAGATCAGTGAAGAGAGACAGTTGAGCACTGGGTCCAACTTCACACCTTCGCTCCAACTCTACCACTTCTTTGCAGTCTCTTTCAACATCATACTCTCTAACCACTACTTGTATATATTCATTCTCTACCATCTTTCTTTGGGATGAAATGAAAATATGGATATGATAGTGAGATAATGAAAATATATAAACGACTGTTTCAGACTATTCACCTTCTAGGAGATGATAGAATGATTGCATATATTAGTTTTTATTGTTAGGCTATTCATACTTTATATACTGATTCTAGGGTCTTTTCACCATCTTTTTCTACCCTTTTACGTATAAGATTTCAGTCTTTTAAAACAACTAGTGTTTCATAGTTTAATTAATAAAATTGTTAGAAGAATCTTCCAAGTAAAACTATACTGCGTGTTATATGATTTTAGTGAGATTATTTTGTGTATATGCATTGGAATAGTATACTGTAT
Source organism: Oenanthe sinensis (assembly GCA_028671895.1). Classification (NCBI taxonomy): domain Eukaryota; kingdom Viridiplantae; phylum Streptophyta; class Magnoliopsida; order Apiales; family Apiaceae; genus Oenanthe; species Oenanthe sinensis. The sequence goes on along the minus strand of CM053805.1, from coordinate 42,099,125 downwards.
TATACTAATATTAACATTGTTAGGATGCATGTTTCTTATTCTCGGCATACTAGCTAGTAGCTAGCCTCTGAATTTTTATTAAGGTGATAGTTTGTGAGTTTTATGTATATATATGGTGTAAAAACTCACTCACAAATTGGATGCATCAATGTAGATATTAAAAATCATTCTCGAATGAATTGAGATAAATAAACACTCCCTCCTCGGTACATGCATATATAACTTGTTTTTAAAAAAAAATAATTAAAATTTAAATATTAAATTTTTGTCAAAAAAAATAATTTGAAAATAAGTTACGACTATACTTTATGTGTAACTTAAAATGCGAATGAGGGGACCGAGGGAGTATGACATATGTTTAAATAATTTTATTGATATAATTTGAGATGGTTTATCTCGTTTAATGTTCCTATAATTTTTTAGCATTATATATTTTCAGTACTATTATAGTCAATAAAGATATGTTTTCTCATATTGGAAAAATATTTACATGATAATTTAAAAATTCTATTATATCTCAAAATTCAAATATTAATGATAGATCGACGATTAAAATACTAAAAGAAAATATCAAATTCACCTTTTTTCAATTAATAAAATATCTAATATCATTATTTGTATCGTTTATAATATTGAAAATAAGTATTTATTTTGAAAATTGTTCAAAAATGTTTCCTATTTAGAAAAGGGAAATCTGTCAAAAAAAAGAGGGAAATCTGGTGTCTTCTTTTAGTACTTTAATTAATCGTTCACAATTGAAAAGATATTATTTGTCCAGTCCTTATTTCTGTATTAAAAAGGTATATTAAGTTAATATTATTTGTTACATATATATAATTAGTTATTAAAAGTATAAAAATAAAAGATGAATAATAATATTAATTTTTAAAAAAATTTATAAAAATAAAACAAACTAGTTCAACAAAATATATTTTAACAACATTTGATTCAAACTATCTTAAATATTTTATTAATTTATTATATAATTACACATTTTTTTACTTAAAATAAAATATTACAGCAAACCGGTAAATCTGACTTTTTTATCTAAATCACAGCTATGGGGGGCTACCATACTAGACTGTTATTACTGTGCCTTAATTCAAGTGAATAAATATTACAACTATATATAGTACTGCAGCGTTGAGTCTCCTTAACTTTGCAGCTTTACCATTGTCTCGTGATATCTCATATGTTGACTGAAAAGATGAAACACATGATCTCAACGGATGATATTGGAAGGACTCAAATTTTGACCGTGAAGATAGCTTTGCTTGTTCGTAGGTTAAGCTACTTAATTTGCCTTCTGTTAGCTAGCTCTAATCTTGTCTCCGAGGTGTAGAGACCTTTGGATATGCCTATTTTAGGCTGTACTTAACAACTGAATTAAAAAATTTTAAGAAGAAGGTTTCTCGATTGGATACACTCTGTATCTCATTCTTTTTTCTGCATTCTTTGTATGTAAGGATTCATTTAATTAATTTAATAAATAGTTTGTAAATTTAAAAATATAAAGCTCATATATGCATATCCCTCTAAAATAATGTTGAGATTAGTTTAGCCTCTCCCCTAATATTGAAATAAGTTGGTGTACATTCAATTTTTGTTAAATATTTTAACACAATAATAACCTAAAAATATTGTAATTTATTTCCTTTCTCTTATTGCAATATCCATTAGTCGTCTAAATTAAAGTTTTAATGTCAATTATACTAAATTATCAATAACTAAATTTAATGTAATCATTTATTTTAGTATTAAGATTTATTAATTCATATATAGATAAAGAGACATGTTCTAATATACGATATCTTAATTTATAAAATGTGCGTATATCATTTTCAATATATTTGTAGAATAATCCTCAAGTGAAAAAATATTTTTTAAAGTAACTGAATAATATATTTTTATTTTATAAAAATTTGATTGACAAATAACTATGAAAACGTATTAAAACATAAAAGATAACAATAAAATATCAAAAATAATTACAAGACAAATAAAATAATTATATAACATATAAAAAATATAGAACACAAAATTTCAGAATGTCAGTACTAAATAGTGTTATGTAATTTTGTGTTGAATATATGTTTTGTGATATGTAATTATTTTGTTTGTTTGGTAACTGTTTTTTAGCATGATAACCGTGAAAATATTTTGTGCATAAACATAATTAAAAATGAAAAAAATAGTGCAAAGAACCATAATTTTATTTGTGAAATCATAATAAAAAAAATATTTAAATATTTTTTTACATTTTTTATTATGATTCTGCAGAATTTAGTGAAATTTTTCACGGTTCTCACGCTAAAAAAGTTTTTACTTGAATGTTATCATATATAGGGGCTACTCCAATCAGAACCCTCTTATATTGAGAACTAAGAACTTAAAGTAGAATCACCAAATTTAAATTTGAATCACCAAATCTTAAACATATATATATTATATCTATACATACATACACACATTCTTACACTATCATCACCACCATTACGCTACCACATCGTTATCATCATCATCATCACTAATTTACTACCACCAACTTCATCACTATCATTAAATTTACCATTATCGTTTCACAAATTATCCACCACTACATGGTGCCCCACCAATAGTTCAAGTAAGCGTGCCATTGTCACCACTAACTATATTTTTAGATATTTCACCATTAGAAATGAACAAATCACTAAACTGAAATACAAATTATCAAAATTTAAACACGCATCACCAAATTTCCGATATGAATCACCAAATTTTGTAAATCCAAATCTCTATTTCTTCTCTAATTTGAGTATGTCCAGGCGGTTTAATTGTGATATAACATATCTAAGAACTTGGTTATTATACAAACATTGGTGTAGTGGTTAAAACGTCACCGTTCTAGAGTGATAGTGGTGAAAATGCGTCGCCATGGCGGTGGAGTTGAGTGTTGGCCGGATCTGAATCATAGTCGTCGTTGAAGAGATGGTCAGATTGAGATTGTGTCATCGAAAATCATTAATATCTCACAACAGATGATGAACTAAATAAAAACAGGATTATTGTGTATATATGTATGTATGTATATGTATTTATATAGATATGGAAGTGTGTAGGTAAGTGAAAAGAGAGAGAAATAGATTTTATTGAATGATTAAGATTTAATAAGAATTTAAAATTTAAATGGCTGAGATTATATCTAAATTCTCATTTTAAAGTGGGTTCGTATTTGAACATCTGCCTATATATATAAATATTCCAAAATAATTAAATAATCTCAATATTTAAATAAATTATTAAAATTCAAAAATAATCTTAAATTTCTGAGTTATATTTTGCAACACATTGGGAACGCATTTTCTCAATCAAACCTACAAAGTTGCATAGCAAAAGTTAAATATTAAAGGCATTATTTACCGTATAGATTTTTAATTTATTAATGCTTTGAATATGGAATGAATTGACGCCCTAACGACTATCAAAACCACTGTTTTAGTAAATTTATCTATGAAACATGAACCGCAGTTTTTCATCTTTTTTTTGCGTTAAATACAGTTTTTCATCTTTGATTAAATTAGTTTTTCACACCTGATTTATTTTTGAAGGATAAGCAATTTAAAATCAAGAATATTCACAACAATATTGGCTTGCACTCTTGCTAGTTTTTTTGACAAATATATATTCATTACCGTGCATTTTTTAGATAACACATTTTTTTATTGGACAAAGGCCACTATTGCAATGTGACTTATATTTGTTGAAAATAATTTTAACTTCATGTGTATTTAGTATTTACCCTCCATATATCCGAGCAGTTAAGCCAGCCTTTTCCCATGGAATACTCAAAACGTCTAGTTTCTTTTCTTCACCGGAAAGTCTTTCTCAAATAATTAATCTAATAATCATGTAAAATCCAAAAGCCATAAAATGCTAAAATTCTTTCAATTTTCAAGGGTATTAGATAACAAAAGTACGCGCATGCGTCACCAATTAAGAAAGGAATAGAGACGATTGTATGATGTATCATGTATGTATAGTATATAATAAAAGATTTCGTTGGAGCATCGTAAGCTTTTCAATTTTTATGTAACTGACCTCTACTTTATTCAGTTGCCAATGTTATTTTCGTCATTTCAGGAATCTCTAACATAATTGTCACTCGGGCTCTAAGAGCAACTCCAAGGCTACAGGCCCCTTACCTATATCTCATCCACCTGGAAGAATTTAGGGGTTTTGGCTCAAAAAACTTGCTCCAACGCTTCTCCCCCTTACCTATATATTTTAGGTGAGAGAAAACCAACCCCTTGTTTTAGGACCCCCTTGCTTCTCCCCTATACTTGACACGTCAGCTCCGCGCCTGTTCCTTGTCTCCCGCCGAACAATTTTTTTTTTCTTCTTCACTTATTTGCATCAACTAGCTTATCTGTACTAATTATATATATATATATAATATTTGATTTTATGAATTAATCCACTCAAACAAAATATTGTAAAAATAATATTTTCTCCATTTTAGTTAAGTTTTTTTTAACTTTCTATATGCATATTTAAAGAACTTTTAAAATTATTTGATTAAATTTTTATTTTAATTTTTTTAATAAATTTTAAAAATTTATTATTAAAATAAATTTTTTGTAATAAATAAAAATTACATAATAAAAAATTTAAATTTTAAAATACTAATTAAATATTTACTTTTAACATATAGGGAATCAATATAGGGATTACCATTGGAGGAAAATAACTTTTTGATTCCCCACATTTTAGGTAATCATTATTTTATAATATTTTAGGGGTGCAAAATAGGTAATGGCATTGGAGTTGCTCTAATTTGATCTTTTTAACTGTTGTTTAAAATGTATATAAAAAATAGATCCAGATGTTAGACTTTTTTAAATAAATATAAAAAATCATTTAGAATATTAAAAAAAAATATATGAAACTATTTTTATACGCAACTTGAAATGCATAAAAAGTCAAAAATGCGACTAATTAGGGACGATAAAGAGATTCATAAACATAAGTATGGAGATTGAGAATTTGTTTAGAATTATTATTCAAAACTGCTGTGAGGAAATTACATTATTGTTTGGTAATTTTTATAATATTTTTATTTTGAAATATAACATAAAAATAATAATATTTTTGAGGAGATTTGATAATAAAATTTATAAAAACTTTTTTGCTTTCTCCAATAACAATTTTTAGACCAAATACATTCTTTTAAATAGCAGTTTTTAAATTTTATCAAATATTTATTTAATTATTTTCAACAAAAAACAGTGATTACTCTCTCCAACAGTAATATCAAACCAAACCTAACCGTAACTGTAACCTAAATAAGAAAAAGAGAATTAAAATTATTAATTTAGAATACTAAAATGAGGCTGCGATGTTAGATTGAAAGTGAAAGCAAAAGAAGACTGAAGAGAACCCAATAATATGTCCTGCAAAATTAAGATATGTAGCTTTCATTACTTTGGACGATACGGCCATCACTGTTATGCATCTCGTGCATGCAAAACATTCCGTTTTGTTTATGATTAAAACTAACAAGTCTGTGATTGCGGTGCGATATATACATATAAAAAATGTCTAATTATTATAATGTTAATAATGCATTGATGCGAAATTTCTAAGAAACCAACTGCACATCATATGATTAAATTTTGTTATTGCGCGGTCTTGAGGATTGCTTGATCACGATACACGTTGAAACGGTTAGTGAGACTGAGTATGAAAGCAGGAAGTGTATTTTGGCATTAGTTGTGGACTGTGCTAGCAATAATTTGGTACAGGTTTAAATCATCGGAATGGACAGTAAATTATATATATGATTGATTATTTATGAAAACAACAACTTCAATGCGAGAGATGCGAGGCGTTGGAACTAATCTTGCATATGAAATGATTAATCCTGCATATGTGTACATCCAACAAACATTAACTTTGGACCCGGTTCTGTGTCAATCCAGGTTTTGGGTTCTCCGAAAATATCTTAAAACATAAAAAAATATAGTTCGATAATTCATTTTTCGAATATTTTTTTCTAAATGAAAATTTAATATTATGCTCGATTTGTCATTTAACAACAATAAAATTATTAAAGGACCGGGATAATCATAGTACAGAAATACATATATACATGTATGTATATTATTAATGAAGACATCATTTATGCGGTAATGGTGGTCTTTGTTGCTGTCCAGCCATCGCATTGTCGTCTCTTGATGGTTTTGACCATGTAGTAAGATTGAATATGTCGATAAAGAATCAAATATTACCCAACATTATGTTTATATATATCCTAGCTAGTGAGCTGCATGCATGTGTTCTATATTAGATAATCCCTATATCAGATATTTGAAGGGGATGAGCAGAGCTAGGACCACAATGTCAATCCAGACAGCTTAATTTCCAATTACCAAAGCTTAATTAAAAAAGTATCTTAATTACTGTATATATAGATGTCGAGCAAATAAGTCCTCCTGGCCAGGGAGGAAATAAAATTCAAAGAAACATAAATCTAGACAGTTTCCTTGGGACAATAATTCCAAAGATCCTGTTCCCTTTCATAAATAATCTACCTTATGGTCCGTACTATCTCTAAACCATTAATATTCCCATAACAAATGAACACAAAGCAGTGAAGCACAATGCACGGTGTATGCACAGTTGGAAACAAGAAAGGGAAACTAAGAAATTACGTGGTTGTTAGTAATGGAAGATTTATAATTATTAACACCCTGCCTGCTATAGGCGAGTAATACTTGCGCCTAAGAAGCTCAACACTTAAGGACCCCAAATTTCTGAATTATTTATATAAAATTTAGGAAAAATATATAGAGTATATATATATAAATTAGGCCTCGAAAACTCGTTTTTGCCCAGTATCCCGTGAATCTCAGGACAGCCCCGGTATAGTAAATTAAACAGCTATACACATTAATAAGTCATTCAACTTGTTAGTCTTACAACTAGATACTCCTCCTATAGTCCTATTGTTGAAGAGCGTTGAACGAAGTAGTTCTGTAGTTCTCACATTTAACCCATGATTACAATTATTTGTGTACGGAAACTTGACACATGATTCATACACGTACCATATTTTATATAATTTATTAAAAGTGATTGAATTTATTATAAATGATACAAATAATGTTAAATTTTTATGTGAATGCAAAAAGTTACTATATCTTGAAACAATTTGAATGTGCACCTTTAACGCCTCGAAAATTATATTGCAACAATCACAACACCATGTCATGAAATAGAGTGCACATATATAGATATATACACGTGAAAATATAGAGAAAGGAAAAGTTACAAGAGACAAATGTATTGTGATGGATATTTTACAGCGATTTGGCATGTACTCGCCCCAATTCCACTCCCACCAGCCACCGTCCATGTAACTTTATCGACATATCTACATTCTCGAAAGGACTAGTTGGGGCCATCGACGCACGGTACGGTGTACCAACTCCTTTGACTAATGAGACAAAATAATTTTGAAAACTACTTGGAGTGCACTAGTACATACATTATACATATGCTAAACAAGTCCTTTGTTTTGAATTTCGGATGTGCTGCGTGAACAAGAACCATTTAGTTATTTATATGAACACATGATTTTCTCTGAAAAGTTCATGATACATTGATATTGCACGAGCTTGGCCAAATTGAAGCTTGACTCTCTTAGTTGTTCATTGTTGTCCAATATAGTACAATTAGTATCCGACCGGACCAACCAATCTATCGCTTCATTGTTGATGGGAACATATTATTGTTTTTAACTTCTTATATACCAAAATGGAAATAAAATGTTATTGTTGTGCATATATTTAACTTGTGCACTTGTGTGTATCTATATGCATTTGTACGTAAATATGTGCATATAATGTCTATATATGCATGTGCACTATACAAATAGATACGATTTCGCTAGCATTCTAAATCTTTTGGGGTTCTAAAATGCTTGATTATGTTTTGATTGCACCACGCAGGATTAAGTACATCATTAAGTAGTAGAAGTAGTTTATTTTTTACAATCGATACTTTTGAGTTTTGATTGGCAAGATTTCTGGCAGCTGGAAGTGGGGTAACAATGATCACCTCGTTATGTTTCATCGATACATATGCGGGTTGCATTAATATATGAGTGATATGGACCCTAAATATTGTCCCAATTTTTTTTTATCAAATAATGGCATGACATGACATATGGCGTGTTTTAATTAATGGGCACATATATATGTACGCGGGGTCTCAAATTATTATAGAAAATTTACTAGTTTCATATATTATAACTTAGTATTTGAGAAAATTTTTGAGAAAATTTTTGGGATATCTAACATTTTTCTTAATATATATATACGAGTATACCCGAAACATGGCCCTTGCCAGATGCTTAATATCAATACTTAACCGACTTGATTATCGTTTGAAGGAGACAAGAAAGCACTTTAGACTACACATATATAATTAACCAACTAGGTTAATGAATCACATCATAGATTATTAGATTGCATGTGTCTGTTTAACTGTCATGTTTGTTACGGATGGATGTAATTAACTTGATTTAAGAAATTCATTATTGGTTATGCAGTCGATCGCTAGACAGGTTAAGCTTGGTCGCTCAACTGTTTCGAGATTACCCGACTTAATCACCGGTGAATTAGTGATGCATGCACGTTCTGTTATTAATCAATTGCTTTTGTGTGTGTAAGTTTGTGTAGGATTTCGGATCTGTTAGAAATGTACGCTTGATATATATTTTAGTCATGATACCTAGCCAGTCATAAGTCATAACAAGAGTTTACATGTATTGGAACCTACAAATCGGAGTGTATTCAAAGCTTAATCGATTCAGTAAATATAGTGATATAATTTATTGTCCTAATATTCTAGTAGATTTTTGTTTTTTTATATATGGTAAAAGTTCTCATAGAATCTTTATATATATATATATATATATATATATAAAATAAATTTATAAAAAAATTATGTACAAATTGTTTAATATACTTATAATAAAATATTAAGTCATTACTTGCAATTCTTAATATCTAAAAATATAAACTACGTAAATAAAAATATAAACTACGCTAATATCAAGGTCTAAAATACTGTTTAAACAGGATGGTTCTAGGTTTGGTTTGGAAGGTAGTAGTCAACTAGTCATATATCCAATGCTTATGTATATACTCCCGTTCGTTCTAAAATTACTTCTGTACCTTGACTTTTACGCGTAATTTAAAGTGCATTGACCGCATGGTTGTATAATTGTTTTTTAAAAATTTCTTTTTATGAATAAAATTTCAAATATTAATTTTTTATTAATAAAAAGAAAAAAATTAAAATAATTTATATACTATTTGATCAATGCACCTTAAATTACGCGTAAAAGTCAAAGTGGATAAGTAATTTGAGACGGAGGGAGTATTGTTTATATGTAGGATTTTAAGGAAATGAAACATGGCATACATCATAATTTATAAATATGGTTAGGGAATTTATATATATGGTTAGGGTTGTTAGATTACTTGGATTGATGGGCATGAAATAAGGGGAGAAAACTAGGAGATGTAGACAAGCAGGCTGAACTAAAAGGTATGGGGCCTTTCTCCTTCCCTGTATCCTTTCACATTGTCAGTTTAATAAATCTGCATCAAGCAGATCTATTTTGTATAATATATTTTCGCAGCGGACGCAGCAACATAATTGAAGGGGCCAAATTATATTATAAAACTTTTTTATAAATAAAAAATAGGTATTTTTCTAATTTTATTAATTAAAAGTGAGTGAAATTTATAAATATGCAAATAAAGTGCTGCTAAACAATCAATAATGTCATAAATATCACAAACCAAAGTTTGTTTCGAAGGTGATTTGTTTTTCATATTATCCAAGCTCTTAATAATAATTATTATAAATATGCTCAAATTTCTTATATTCGATTTCTACACACTGCTAATGCTAAAACAGTTAAGCAATCACATGCACCTTGTGGCACTTTGGCACAGCATATGTAAATAAAGAAAGCATAATTTCCTACGTCACATCTGTTTGTTGCTCATACCAGTTCATCTCTAAAACACAAATGAATCCAAAAAATCTATGCAATCAAGAAATTAATCAATTCTTGATCCTTGGAACAGAGTATATTGTAGATAACTGTTTTAAAACAAACCTGACACAAAATCACAAGATTTTTGAAAAAATTGCAATCATAACCAATTCACTGAATGTAGCTTGATAATATTACAAGATGAGGCACAAGTGATAGACACTTCTCCAAAGAGCTCGCATATATATCCACTATCCACGGGTTCTGCTGCTCTCTGCATTTCTCACTGGAAAGAAATAAGGATGGGCCTGCATATAACATTCGTCAATTATTCCAATGAAGTTTCAAGAAGGCATGCAGTCATTATCAATGACAACCTCATCAGTTAATCTAACCATCCATCTGACTGGAGCTCGACTACTGGATGTCATGACACTTGGAAACAGGCTACAACTCATTTTGCTTCAAATAACAGAACTGATATTTAAATTTCAATAAAAATATACAATCTACATTAATACAGCATTGCAGCGAGCCACGACACTACTGGTGGACCTAGATGATATATTGACAAGGCACCTGCCACGTCGTTTATATAGCGCCCACAACATTCTATTTTATAGAAAGTCGTTTAAACCCAAGCTTATGCTTTCACTTCCCATCATAGATTCCCATTAGTAATGTAGTATTTATAAAATTAAATATACATTCTGATATGTTATGTATATAATACTGAACCTCTGACACAAATAAATAATATATAAATCACTATATAACACCCCATAATTTTACGTATTTTTTTTGTTTATTTTAATAGATTTAAATTAGAATTAAAATTTCTACAATTATTATTTTATTATTATCTTTTACAACTTTTCCTTGCGTGAATATGAGTTTGTTCAAGATATAAACTCCTTGGATAAGCTAATTATGAAACTAATGGGTCAGGTAGAAACCGCAAGTATAGGTACGTTAGTTATATTCAAACTAGGGTATGCTTATCTAATAGCCCATATATAAATAATAGAGTTATGTTCATTGACTTTATAAAGAAAACAGAGAGAGATAAAAGCATCGGCCACCAAGTGATCAAGGTATTAACTTAGTAATAGTGTTATTAGTTAATACTCCCTCGGTCCCACTCAATTGTTAACGTTTCGGAGAGAAGGTCCGGCACGCATTTTAAGGTGCATATAAAGTATAGTTCCATAACTTATTTTAAATATATTTTTTTCCGAATAAAAATTTAAACATTAAATTTTTATTCAGAATTTTTTTAAAAAAAAATAAGTTATGGAACTATACTTTATATGCACCTTAAAATGCGTGCCGGACCTTCTCTCCGAAACGTTAACAATTGGGTGGGACGGAAGTAGTAATAGTTATTCATATTCATGAATCTAACTTGAGTTTTTATGTCATGCTGCTAGCATACTACTATTTTGTTTTACCTGTCCAGAGACGTACTTACCTTCATACCTTACCTTCAGGTACAATTCTCCAAATTTATTTTAATTCTTCAATATATGTTTTATTCATGCCAAGATCATATTAAAGCTTGTTTTTTTTAATTCATGACTCATACTGTATTTGAATATTATATAATATATAATTGCATGCAAAGACCTCTTAAATCTATTTAATATTTGTATATAAATTTATATATGACATGTACACTGAATCGAGTATTTATTTTGTTTTATTAATATTATTTAATATTTATTTATGATTTTTTTTGTCAAGTCATATTAATATTCTTCATACCTTATTTTGTATAAGTATTGCATGAATTTTGTGAATGTGTTGTTTACCTGAAAATACGTTTATTATCTGATAAATCATAAATGTAATTGAGCCTATATTAATATAGGTTAATCTATTTGGACTTGGTACCATGAATATTTTATAAATTTTAAATGTTCTGCCAATCAAAATTATGAGTTTTTGTTTAATTGTTGTTAAATTATTAGTGTTGGCACATATATATTATATATGTAGTTACACACTCTTAATTTTATAATTAAATAAAGTGTTAAATGGACTTTTAAATGCTAAATATATGTATACGTTAGAAATATACATGCAAGCATATATTTTACTTTGTTCTCAAGTATAATCCGTAATTAGTCAATGTATATTTCATTAGTTAAGTTGTATATATATTTTTATGGTTAATGTGTTTAACCCATGCATGACCCCAGTTGACAGAATTAGAATTACATGCATTATAGTATATTTATGTTTGATTATTACTTGAATCCATGTATACGTGTATTATTTATATTTTAGCTAATATCTAGTTCAGTTTAATAATAATAATTATATATATATATATTTGTTGTCCTGCTGCTCTTCGTGACCATTTGTATTTTAAATAAATTACGGTCAATAAAAGTCCCATTTAATATGTTTACACTCATGTTTCTGTATCCCCTATTGATTTATTTAAATTATTGTTAATAATATTATTTAGATCTTATAAAATTTAGATTGGCACATTCAGATACTAATCAATTTGTAATAAAATTGATTGTTGATTGAATAGAGAGTTCTAGTTGGGTGCTTGACATAATTCAGATTAAGTTGGTATTCATTTCAGGTACAAATTCTTACTCTTCTCTCAGTTTTAAATTATAATTATTAATACAAATTTTTTATCTTTTTCTCGATTTAAAATTATAACTATTAGCACAAATTTTTATACCTTCTTCTCAGTTTTAAATTGTTATTATCGGTAGGAATTTTTAATCCCTTTTTCTGGATTTTAAATATTGTTTACTCGTTATATTTATTGTCGAGTACTTTTATAAAAACTTTTATAAAACTGTGATCCCTTTGTACTCTATGTATACTTATTAATATGCATTCTCAATTTTTTTTCGATTTCCCTATCTTGTTGCTTTGATTCTTTTATATTTGTTTCGTTTCACATTTTTATTGCGACATTGTTCTGTTCTGGTTAAAAAGTCGGCAACTTTTGTAACCCATGTAACGGGCTCTTAAACCTATGTGGTCAAATCACAGACGAGTTCATGGATGGAGTTTGGAGGTCTGGTGAACTCGGCACTTACTCGTATCGGTGCTGTGAGATCATGATCGCTATTGTGTGTTTTCTTCTCGTGGATCACCAAAGAAGGATTCTTTGTATTGTAGAAATGCTTTGTGCATTTCATGTGTTTTCTTCTCGAGGATTACTGGGGAAGAATTCTCTGTTGTTTTGTATCTCGCTTTGTGCGAGTATATGATTATATAAGAGACCCTTAAGGATACCTACCTTACTACCTTACTGTGATTCGGCCTTTTATTGTTCTTTTATAAAGTTTGTTCCGTCTCAGTTTAACGTATTTAGTATCGTGGTTCTATTTTGATCCATTCTATTTTTAAATTTGATTCGTAACTCTATGATCTCCTTTCTGCAGGTTACCCGGGTAAGGGTAAGTAGGGATTGAGATGAGTACGACTCAGACTTTAGATTACGTTTATTTGGATCATTATGATGACTTTTTCTAGTTGATTTTAAACTTATCAATATTTTTATTTCAGAGATTTATACATTTATGTTTCTCAAGATTATCAGTCATTTTCTTATTGCTGTTTATTAATATTTAGATTTGTTTTTGAATATTCCGCTATTAGATAATGGTCCGCAAAGTCGGGCTGTTACAACTAAAGTGTTAATACTGTTTACCTTTTTAATATTATATATATTTAATAAATAATTAGAATATAAAATACACTGTTCAAAATGACATTATAAAGTACATACAATCAGCATATATCTGTGCATGTGTGTGCCCTCAAGTAATTACATACAAGTAACTGATTAGGAGTCGAGCCATTAATGGCGGCATCCTACGGCTTTCAGTGTGTGCATACTCAGTTACGTGAACTATAGGGATTTGTGTGTTGTAGATGTCATCAAAAGGCTTCACTCAGATAGTGATCTTACCATTGCTTCTTTTGCAGTTGGCCTTTCTTGATGATCATAACGAAGCAACTTGTCAAGGAAGTCAACAGCCTACATGCATGCACATGTCAACATTATAATATAGAAAAATCCGAGGAAGTAAGTTACCAGGAACAAGTAGCAAAAAAACTACCTCAGGTACAGCTATATGTTGATTATCAGCATTAATGAATTTTGTCCAAGGTTTCCGGCTATGCCTGTAAATCCAAAAGAATATGATAAGCATCAACAAATATGTAATTTCCCCTAAAAAACCATAACTAGACTACCGGATTCACTGACCTCCCAACAAGTGCTGCAAGATTTGGGTCTAACTCTAACCGGTACTTGTTTAAATAAGAATTTAATTCTTCTGTCCCCAACACCTGTCCAACATAAACACTCTTAATAGAATTGCACAAGAATTTGCTTTAAGAAGAAATGCATGCTTAATAAATCGGGGATACAAAGATACGACTTAAAAGAAGAATACCTTGGCAATTTTAACAAGTTGATCATAATTATCATGACCATAAAAGAATGGTTCCTTGCGGAATATCTGCACAAACCAGTCTATATTGTAAGCAAGGAGTGAACAACTTCACATATCTTGGGTTAGGGTACATATATATAGTCTCGAATTACAAAAAAAAAAAAACAATGACTGATAATGCAAGATGAAAAATGGTGCCCATGCCTCATTAAAGATGTGCATACAACTGTAGTGGCTGAAGGCTCAAGGCAACTAGTGTAGTGAGGCTTGAAGAAAGGAAGGAAATAATTACACTCAGGTCTTCTTCACATTATCAACACTATAATGGCATGCATCATGCACCATATAAAACCCCATTGTACAATTAAGCAAATAATTCATCTACCAACTTGATAATACAAGCACGTTTAGTTAAAATTATATATTATAAAAAATTCTAATAATATTGTAATACAATAATTACAGATAACAGTAATATCATTATAATTTTAATTAGATTCTAATATAAATGTTGTAATTCTAATGCGATTTTAATAGTTTGTATTTCTAACAGATCTAATTGAACATTAAAAAGTCCATTTATATAAAATTTCATATTATATTAGATAACTTACACACACAATATTTTACGCCCATAAAGCCCATTTACCAATCGACCAATTTCTTTAATATTTTGGTCGTTGTCACGGTGCTCGACTAGTTGCAAGCTAGTCAAGTTGAGAGGGTCAACTGGAAATGTCGACCAACTGACTTGTGCGACTAGACAATCGACTTGTCGACTGGTGAAAAAATTGGGTCAAAACCCGGTCTAAATTGAATAAAAATAAAACAAAACATATATTCTAAAAACCTAATCAACAAGATTACAAGAGCAATGTGCACATAATATGCTCAATAATTCTTCTTCTCACTTTTAGTCTCTGTTGGGTTGAAACTTAAATGTGTGTGTTTACGTATGTATAGATTGATTAAAATTAACATACATGTGTTTATATGTATGTATAGATTGATTAAAATTAACATACATGTGTTTATATGTATGTATAGTCTGTATATATTGTATATACAAGGAATGGAAAAAAGAGATTTTCGTAATTAATATACATACGGGAATGTTAGACTTTTATTGTGAGAAACCACAAATTATATATTATTTATTTTATCGACTAGTCGACGAGCTTGACCTCCATCGACTTGACTCGACTTACCAACGTGATAACTATGGTATCGCTTTTAATAATATAGTATAGATGACGTAGCAAGCTAGAAAACTGAGATTCTAAGAACCAAGGATATACATACCATCCCAGCAAACATACAACCCAGGCTCCATAAATCTAAAGAATAATCATAGTCTTGCAGATCAACCAGAAGTTCGGGACCTTTAAAATATCTGCAAACAGAAATACGTATATAAGATGAGAGAATGTCTTTACAAAATATAAATAGAAGTAGGCGAACACTCAATGTGATAGCTAAAATCGATGAACTAGCAGGACAGTCTACTATCTACACCATGTTAGTAATGTAGCAACTTCATTGCTTACTGTTATCAAGCTATACAGAAGGCCAATGTTAGCGAGTTATAATACAACCTAAAATATCAAGTGCGTGTGTGTCAATATGGCAAGCTGAGAACATAAAGATTTCGAAGATTTAGTCTGACAGGATAACCAGTACATATCTATCATAAGTGGAGTCTAAATCATATAGTCAAATAATCACAACGAATCATGGATCCGAAATTTGAAAAACAGAAGTAAAATATCCACACTCAAATTTCATATATGAATTAAATAAATACTGCCAGAGTGCCGGTACATATCTAGCATAAATGGAGTCTAAATTATATTGTCAAATTATCATGATTCATGGATTCATAAAACAGAAGTAAAATCTCTAAACTCAAATTTCATTGGTACTTGGGAGTAGAATTAGGTTTAACAAATTATTTTTCATCAAATTTTAGGTCTTGTAAAAATAACATTGAGCTCAATACTATCTTTTACCTCGGTAATTATTAGAAGATAAGCATATGCCTATATCACAATCATTTAACCGGTACCCCACTACGTCCACAGAAACTTGACCACCAGCCACCGCAGAATAAAAAACAACCTACTTAAAAAATCACATCTTTAAAAATCTTTGTGAGCGGGCTTCAGGAAGACAGGAAATGAGACAGGGGGGAGGGGCTGTAGGCAAGCTTTATCCCTAAATTACACTAGTTTTATATTAGGCCAGGAATATTAAATTAAGTCAGATACGAGAAAGACTCTTTCCTGTTCCAGAAAACTAGAAAAGAGACCACCCACACACATATACAGGAACAATAAATTACACACAGAGACAAAAAAAACCACACATATTAAGGTATGTTTGCATACAAGATAGTAAGATGAACAACAAATAATTACTGACGCTCGGGTTTACTACATAAATTATAAGAAATTATAGCCAAAACATTTTAGTAAAACATATAGCGTGCCAACTAGTGAAATGTATTTCATGTGAACTAGAGAATAAACGGAGACAGACCTTGAAGCAACGCGTACATTATATTCTTTGCCCGGATGATAGAACTCTGCAAGACCCCAATCAATAAGACGAAGCTTTCGCTGCTCGTGATCAATCATCACATTATGGGGCTTCACGTCTCGATGCATAATGCCTTGAGAATGGCAGTAATCTAATGCCTAGTACACAGAGAATTTACATACTATCAGAAGAGATGGTATAACAGTAGAATCTTTTTAATAAGTGAAAGCAAAGACGTGTCACTAATATGAATAAATAAAATTTAGGACAACATTACTTCCATAAAGCAAAATAACTATAGTGTGTGAGTTTCCAAAGATATTTACGATAGCAAACACTTCTACGATATTAGGAGCTTAGTCATTATCTATCACTAGACAATAAGGTTTCATGTTTTTGACGTACCATTCATTAAGACAAATGTATATCACCCGATGCCAAAAAGTTGGATCACAAAGCGCGATTATTAATGGATTACATACAAATCCGATAGCTAACATTCTGGTAAAAATATAACAGTGCCTTTCAAATAACAAATGTCCTGCATGGCTGCATGTACCGGAAATATACTTTTCTTACGAACAAGTGAAATCCCATTAGAAATAAAGTTCCTCAACTAGCTAAATAAAAAGGAATTTCTACTCCCTCAAATAATGTCTAGTTAGGGTTTACGATAAACGCATTCTATGGAAAAAAATGGTAATTCTAATCTTATCCCATCTTTTCTCCTCTCTCAACTGACCCCAAGCTAGCTTGATTAATCTATAACACAGGCTGGAATCAGCAAAGCAAGAACATCCATCCTCCAGACATCCACAAGGCACAGTTATTCAACTTTTATATCAACTAAAATCTTTGTCCACGTTTCTTGCAATTTTGGAAATGGTATCCAACTAATTGCAACAAACTCTAGCAAGAGTAACAATTATACACCCACTTTCCTTGAATCTATTATAACATACTGTGTGTATCAGAGAGCAATTAGAGACGGGAGTAGTTAGATTATCAATCTTATATCATTAAAAAAATGTCGTACACAACTAATGAGTGATGAAAAAGATAGGTGTTATTATAATTGTTGGCTGAAATGTACCATTTCAATCTAGTGTGACAGAGTAGACTACTTGCTTCAGATGTGCATAATATGGAGAAGTACAAGTATGTCATATATAGTTTGAGCTTTTACCTTGAGAAGTTCATAGATGTAATACCGAATGTCAAAGTCAGAAAGTGTTGGATACAACACTTTAAAATCGGTATTATTCACATATTCAAATATTAAACTTGGAGTCTTTGATTGCTGATCTCGAACAATATCAAGCAGTTTCACAATATTTGGCCCACCACAGATGTTCTGTAGTATTTTTATCTCCCTTTTGATCTACACAAATGACATAAAGTATTCCAAATAAAATGATATAAAGTAAGAATATTAAATTTTTCTATAAGTTAATCACAAGACGAAATGCTATACAAAAGTCACTAAATCCATCTAATTTATAAAAGCATGTGGAAGCAATAACACTTTTACAAGTAACAGTGTAAACAAGTCAAGCTACTCGGGCTTGGCTCATAAAATATTCCAATTCGACTCCATAATACATGTCAGTTGAGTTTGTGTTAGAAAAATTCTATTCTCAAGGAAGATGGAACCATAAAAAAGTGGACAAATTAATGAAAATTATAATCAATACCACTGTTGTGTCGAACAGGGGTAATAAATTAATTTACAAGGAATCGTACACAAGAAAAACTATTTCATACATCTTCTATTCCAGCAATTTGAAATTTTTAGATTTTTATTCCCAGGTGTGATGATGCACTTGTAACACCAGCATGCAATTTGAGAGTCTCGAAAGAAGTACATCTAGGAACACAAAAGGTCCCATATCACATAGCAAAAAAGACAGCTCTTTACTTGCAAGCATGGAATGTTCACTTAAATCATTAGCTTAACAACTATTCTTCCCATATATACAGCTTAATTACATTGCTTTGACCACCATTCTTATCGAAGAATCAGATTAACTCGTACAGTTGTTATTTTTTCGATAGCCCTATTTAGCTAAGCATTTCTAGAAGACTAGAACCACTACTAATCCAAAAAATTAAACTCTTCATCTGCTATTAACATCATACAGCCTTGACACGTAATCCGAAGTCTCATCTAATGACCTTGTTAAGTGTTAAGACATTACAAACCACAAAGGTCCACAGTTGCAATAATTCATAAAAACAAAAACTAATAACACACGCAAAAAAAAATATTTACCTTCTTCTTCTTAACAGGCTTAAGAATCTTAATGATGCACTTCTCATTGTTGGTGCAATGAAATCCCTCAAATACCTCACTATATTTCCCCCTCCCGACTTTCCTCACAACCTCGTAATCGTCTTGCTCCCTAAATAATATATCCAATCCATACAATGAAACTAAACACAGCTCCATATAAAACATAAAAATGTACTGCATCTATCATAATTAAGACCAATAAAATATGTAATTCAATCGAAACTATTAACCAATCAAGAATTATTTATCGAGATTCTACCATAAACATAAACACAAAGAGAGGTTAATAATAAAAGAGATTAGATATAAAGTTACCCCCATTGAACAGTAACAGCCTCGTAATCCCAATAATCCTTAGGACGAATGACATTGATGTCAGAGTAAACCCTAGCCTTGGACGGCGCGCCAGGGCGGCGAATAGATTTCCCGATCTTCTGCGCCAGCGTTTCGGTCGGAGTAATCGGCGGTCGTACGCGGTGGTTTGACGGCGGCGGCGGAGGCGACGAGACTGATTGATGCTTTATAATGTTTTCGGGGAGAGAGGATAGGTGGGCCCGAGAAACGATGTGACGGAGATGAGTTAACGGAGGAGATGAATTCAAGAGATGGGAACGGCGACTGGGGGAGATTATTATATGTAAGAGAGGCCTAACGGCCATCAAACGGAGGGTTTTATTTTGTTTTATAATTGCAACTCACAGATTCAATTCTTCTATTGCTTATCTACATTTTTCTCTCTTCTTACCCTTTTTTTATTATTAATTACTCCGTTTTTTATTATTTTCCACCTCATTTTTATTTTTTTAATTGTTTTTTGGGTAATTTTGTTTGGCCCACGCGACGTCCTCGATGCTCGATGTTGTTTGGATACTATGGGCCTACTGAAAATTGTTGCACGTTATTGACTATTTATATACACGTTAAAATTATGATGATGATGATTCTATTATTTTCTTTCTTTCTTTGGTTCTTTTATTATTAAGCATAAAATTTTAATTTTTTAAAGATGTCGTGTGTTAGAATGCTTTTTGTTAAAACGAGGGGTAGGATTCCAGTTTAAAATTATGTAAATGTAAATTAAAACATGTTGTTTTCAAAACTTTTTGTTTCTTTTTTAATGTAAAAAAAGAGGATTATAATGAACAATAAAGTGGACTGATGTCCACCAAAACGAGTTGGGCTTCCAACTTTACTTCTTTAAAGTATTATTTTGGGTACAACTCATACATGATTTAGTTCATGATTACTCTTTTTTTTTAATAAATAGGTTTATAACCTTATAAATAAATATTTGTTCTAAGAAATTTCAAGATTTTCAAGATGAGTTAGAATCAAACACAGGATAACAAAGAACAAGCTTTTACTTTTGATGAAAACGTCGAAAATCACATATATATTTTCTAACAAGTAGTAGGTTTATAATTTTAAAAATGAGTATTTGTTCTATGAAATTTTAGTGGGATCTAGTGTTGAACATACGGACAACAGAATAAACCTTTACTTTGTGATTGGATATATTTACAAACGAGTATTTGTTTTAAAAAAATTTAGAATGAGTAAGAGCCGAACATAGAGACAACAGAGAATAAACATTTATCTTGTTGGAGACGTCGAATACCATATATATTATTTTAATAAATAGGTTTATAATCTTACAAATGAGTATTTCTTTTAAGAAATTTTAAAAAAAAATTAGGATGAGCCAAAATCGAACATAGAGACCACAGAGAATAAGTCTTTACTTTGTTGGAGACGTCGAAGACTATATATATATCTAAGAAATATATATTCTATACTGCAAGAAAAATATATCTTACGGTGGTCATCATATAACTTTAGCCTGAATAAATAAATTATTTGTGAATATATCTTGTAACTTAAAGATACTAACAATTATTTATCATATAAGGCGTAGTATTAGTTCCAGTACAAAAATAAAAATAGATAAAAGCTTTGTATGATCCTATGATCTGCTCTACCACTATTCAAAAGTTTCTATCCTAAAATTTGATTTAAATTTCATCCTGGTCATTGCTAAAAAAGTAATGTACTTGTGAATGCACGTCTATGAATTTAGACATTTAGTCTGGGAACTAAGTGAGCCTTGTAAACAACGTTAATTAAAAAGAGCAGAGATAAGACAGACAATGGGTGCATACTATGGCGATGTTTCTATCTGTGTATGTTTGTGTGATCTTCAACATCTTGGCTAACATGTGATCCTAAAGCTGACCATGCCAGTGCATTCACTCTTTCTTCTGCCTACATCTAGTCAATTCTGTAGTATGTTTTCTAACTTGTATAAATTTTCCTGAGCAAGATCTATACTTCTATTCACTGCATACTCAACGACAGACAAAATATTTGACTTGGGATCATTTGGCTTTGAAAAGCTAGGATGTTGCATCTTGAGTAGTAATATGAGTTATCTTAATGATCTCTTCGATTTTCCAGACCTTGTCTACAGGTATTGAGCGTGGAACTGGACATTTGGTTGTGGCCAGTTGGGGTCGAATGCGCAACACTAAAGCATCAATGGACACTTTCCATATGCTATTGATGGCCATTATATGTTACAGGTTACTGCAGCTCTATTGACCTGTCTTGCATTCGGTGAGTTAAGTTAAAATACTGTTGCTCTAGAAGTTTCTTAAACGATTTCCCAGAAAAGATGATAAATCATATAGCTTTTTCTCAAAGTTTTAAGGGTTTTCAGATTTTAGTTATTATAATCCTATCCTTTAATTCATTTAAAATGTCAATCACTCGCACTGGTATCACAAGTTGACTAGACTTTATGTTTATGCAACTACTTGATCTGAATTGTTGGACCTCCGAGAATCTACAAAACCTCAAACACTAAATTTCAATATCTAGTTTAGGCGGTAACAGTCCATCTCAATTAACCTGTTCTATTAACACATTTATTGAGGTTGGATTTTCTGTTGCTAAGCAGAAAAAATGTTATCTAAAATTTGTATGTTATCTGTTCTACGTATAGTTGCATACTTTAGTATTGGCATTTGACAATAAGACTGCAAGACAATAAGACATGATAGATGTGTCCATCCAAATTGTTCCTTAAGATCAAACCAGCAAAATAGAAATGATTAGAGGGTGATGCTGTTCATATGATTTCCAGGGAATTGTGTCGTCTTATCTATCTGTTTTTATAACCATTCAGAAATAGGACTCTTCTGTGACAATTTATGTCACCCAGCCATATACTTTACTTCATTTATGTATGTCTACTTAAAAATAAGACGATCTTCAATGTATCACCTGCTTCTAGTTTCCCCCCTCAGTAAACTTGATGCGCAAGGATTTTTTGTGGTAGGCAAATTTCCATCATAAGTGCATTGTGGAATATCTGGGTTCCTAATGAGCCGGGGCCCAACAGGCACTTTGTTTGCTTTTGGACGAATATCCTGCAAGTTCAAGTATTCAACAATTTATTATTTCTACTATCATAGAAAATGCAATTTAACTTGCACTATAGAAGTTTTCTAAGCTTGTTCTAGCTATTTCATGACACATAATAATCTGTTTTCTGAATGTAGCCATTCTAAGAAATTGTGATGCAGAAATGATAGAGAAAGAGATTAGACAGAGAAATCAGAGAGTAAAACAGTAGTCTAAGTTATTCTAGTGAGACAGTAGAATGAGAGAGAGTTGATGGTAGTTCTTATAAGAGAGAGTTAACGGTGGTTCTTAACTATATTTACTAATTGCGAACAAATAAAGAAAATTGGACAAAAGGGTAAGTACTCGTATTAGGAACCATATCCTGATAGTATTTTGTGCTGGTTGATGTATGAAATATAGCTTGGGTTTACAGGAATTCTAAATTCAGATTGGTTTATTAGATATCTTTTATAATGGAATAGTTCTAATTGTTTGGATATCTTAGTTCTTTATATGAAACACTGAATGGTACTAATTCTTTAGATATGTTGTACCTTATATGAAACACTAATTTTGTGAGTAAGAATTTGAACTTATTTCACCTGGTCAAAGATAGCTGTTGGGATAGCAAGAGTGGCAACTGCATTAGGAGCGTCAACTATTCCTGAAATCCTTCCTTCACAAGGGCAACATGACAGTAAAAGATAGACCTGAAGGTACCATAATACTCCTATGTCAGTACTAATTAAAATGTAACTTTTAATTCCTAAATAGAAATTTTTCGAATATATGCACATGTGCGTATTTATATAACATGAATCATTTAGGTGGCTTTTCTGTAAGCAATCATATACCTGTTCTTTTGTGTACCCAAATTTGGATAGGTAGTCAATTGCATTGAGTACTGCTCGTTTATAAGCGACACTAGCATCAAGGTAATGTTGCCTTCCACTCTCATCTACGCTGATGCCCTCAAACACCAACCATTCTGAAAATCTTGGTTCAACAGGGCCAATTTCAAATATTGGGTTTACATGAAGAAGTGTTGGTCCCATTGGAGTCAAGTACTCTTTCATTCCACCCCTGATGATCTCACACCTATGAGAAATAAATATTTACATTAAGAATTAAGCAAGAACTTGCAGGGATATACTAGTTTAACCATTTGCAAAAATCAAAATAACACAAAAGATGAAACCAAATATTGATGTGATCTTGACAAAAGATTCTTATGAGAGAGCATGTCCTGAAAAAGATTTTTATGACTCTATTCAATGATATATCTTTGATGTCTAAGTCTGAAAGCTTTTGTTGTTTACTTGCAGCCAACTTCATCAATTAGGAAGTAAATTTAGTATTAATTTGTAAATTTTCTGATCTGGATACCTGATTGACTACTAATTCATTATTTTGACTTCAATTACTCTTATGTGGAGTGCGGGTCTGAAAGCATGTACATGCAGTAAAATGAGATAGGAAATGTACCTGAGCTCTAAAAACCCACTCATTTCGATAGCCCCGCAGAATGAGACCTCACCATCACCCTGTGAAAAGTGCATGTCTCCTGTGCTAAAATTGGCACCTTCGACAAATACTGGAAGGTATATCTTGGAACCCCTGCTAAGGTTTTTTATATCACAGTTTCCTCCATTCTCTCTTCCAGGTATTGTCCTGGCTGCCTCATTAGCAATCCTTTCCCATTCAGGAGTTTGTCCTTGTATCTAGAGAAAATCTAAGAATCATCAAAGATTTTACCTTTTCAAACTCTGTCTGTAACTCACTAGAGGCCCGGGAAACAATAAGAGTGTTAATTGAAACTGTATTCTGCAAGACCTTAGTCAATTTACAGTATAACTTTGGTAAATGTTATACAGTAATATTTAAACATGTCCAATTCGCCAATTCTTATGAAATTCCTGCACAAATCATCTTAAATGTACTTCATCGGGAGTAGGTAGTTAGGCTTTTGGAGCACACAAGGCTTGTATGTTAGATGATAATTATATACCTTTCCAAGGTGGCATCCTTTTGTCGAAGGTAGATTTGCCAGTGGCCGAGTATGCAGCACCTCACATAATTTCATTGACTGATGCCCAGTTTCTTCAAGCTCTCTCTCCCTCTTATTCCATATGTTAAGGAGCTCAACTGAAGGTGCAGTTCCAATAATTCCAGGGTGAGTCAAACCTGGAAACCGCACCCCTGTTCCGAGTAGTGTAATCTATAAATACATTTGATTGCGTAAACAAATGACAGAAAAATTGAATATATTAGGAGGAAGTTCTACCTGGTATATGAGGAGAGTAAGCATATATTCCTTCAAAATACCAAATGGCTTTGGTTGCGCAGGGAAAGTGATCAGTTAGAAACCCCCCACCATTTTCTCTATCAAATATTGCTGTAAAACCCCATTCATCTCCTGGAAGAGGACCCAAGTTGCATATTTCAACTGCTAGAAGATCACCTGGTTTGGCTGGAGTCCCCTCCTTATCCACAACTCTAATCGGACCACTGAGGAAGTGAACCTAAGACAGTTTGAGAGATCAGTGCTAGTTGCTCAGTTTTTATGCAGTTGGAATTTTTTCACTTATTCATAGATCCCTATATGTGTGAGTTCATAATGGATGTAACATATAGGAATATTATCCTTTTAGTATGTTGGATATGAGATAAATTTTATACTTACAGTTGATAGATCTACATATTTTACATCAGTGGCGGAATTATCATCTTTAATAGCACCACCTGTCCAGTCTACCATCTCTACCCTGAACATCTCGCCAGTCTTAACCTCTGCAACTGGTGGTATTTCTGGGTGCCACCGGTTGTGAAGAGGTAGTGTTTGTTCCCATGGCTTCTTCTTCAGGTCTATGGATACAATAAGTTTTGGAGTTGGGGGAGCCATGGATGAATTGAGATAAGTCTATAAACAGACCTAAGTTGTTTGTGTTCCTATAACCAATTTGATCCTCAATTATTTTTGTTTCTCGAGTACTTAATTTAAAGTCAGTCCGAGTCACTTTCTAATCTTATTAGTTAAGGCTATCACTGTCCAAAGCACACTTAATCTATTAATCTAGTTGTCCGTATTCAGTTGTTCACCAGATAGTGTACAAGGAACAAGAATCACTAATAATTTTGTTTACATCGATTCTTCTTATTTTCTGAAATTTTTACTAGTAGTTTCTCAATAACAATGATTAAATTACCCATCAACCTCCATTTAGATAATAATTACATAAAGTGCATATATACACATTAAAAAACTGACTCACTATAGATTGATCAGCATATTTGATGTCATGGGCAGAATAA
Source organism: Oenanthe sinensis (assembly GCA_028671895.1). NCBI lineage: Eukaryota > Viridiplantae > Streptophyta > Magnoliopsida > Apiales > Apiaceae > Oenanthe > Oenanthe sinensis. Next base: position 42,073,087 of record CM053805.1, on the reverse strand, counting down.
TCCTTGGTGATTCTGCCCCCGCTAAAATCCACCATCTCTACCCTGAAAAGCTCCCCGACTGTAACCTCCGCGACAGGAGGTATGTCGGGGTGCCATCTGTTGTGGAGGGGCTGTTTTTGTTCCCAGGCCGCCTTCTTTAAATCAATGCTCACTACAAGCCTTGCACCAAGTTGAGCCATGCTCTGGTCTTCTCACTTGTGATCAATACGTGAGAGCTTAGTAGCTCATTTTACCTTGTCTTTTTTGATAACTATTAATTTCACATAACTACTTTTGTCTACGTATTTTTTCTTAGTGGATGGACCACTTACTGATTTAACTCAAGACCTACTTGGTTGATTGAAATCTACACCGCATCTTGTTGATATCTTATTTCTCTGCATTCCACTATTTACTTTTTTGACAGGGTGATGAAATATAAAGCTTCTTTTTAGTCTGCTTATCTTATTGTAAATTAAAGTTAGCCACTGATTTATCATCTCTCTTTTTATTTTTGACATGATTAAGGAGAATAACTTTGACTTGTAAGATCGAAAGCTAATGTAAGAGCCAGGCTTTGATTAAACAATGTAAGATTGATATGATGGTATAAATAATCTAGAGCTGATTGAATGACAACCTTAATAAATATCTTAGTTAAAAATGAAACATCAATTTGGCATAGAAATTATGATTTTAAAGATGGTCCAAATTTCATGAAGAGTGCCCCACTGCCCCACTAAAGTGGAATCCTAAGCAGATTGGCTGGATTCTTGAGGATTTGGTTTTTGTTCTGTTTCAGTTTATAATGGTCTCTATCTTTTGCAAGAAATTTTACAACGCATTCACCACGACTTAGTATTAGCCACATCAATTAGGTCGACGCTTGCTGTCTTCGATGTTGTAGTTTAGGGGGGGGGGGGGGGGGGGGGCAACTACAATATGAAAGTAACTTGATTGTGAAAAAAACAAATGATATTATCATATGTTAATCATTGAATAAACTGAAATAATGATTGTTAATCATTGAAATTTCAAAACTTGCAAATTAATTTATCATCTTTAATTATAAGGAGTAGATCATCTTTTATGTTAAACTCGTCGAATTAATATTTAGTTTAGAAAAAAGAATGAAATGATCCTGCTTCATTGGGAGCTTATGCCCAGCACTCCAGGTATGGGCCTACACTACAGCCGACCATTTCCAGAAATATGTCTGACATGACAAGTTGCAGCAGCCCGGCCCAGTCCCGCAAAACCAACCCACTTGTGCCTCCCTTTCTCCCCTTTCATCGGGTCCGTACATTGCCTTACGTCCAAATCTAATTTATTCGTCGTATTAGGCCGGCGCTATTGAATTTATACGCTTCAGCATGCCATATCTGTTTCATTTGATTTTTGTCGCGCATATCTGGATCTTGTAATCTCGCATATACGTATACAAAAATATGCAATAATTATATACTTTATCCATATTTAAATTTTTATACATATTTTAACACTTGTAAGAAAGATAATTTTATAAATTATTTTTAGTTTTTAAAAGAAATAAACTCTTAATATATAAAATTTATAAAGAAAATTACAAAACTATCTTCTTCTTTCTGTCTTAATACGCAAAAACCTAGTGTGACTAGGAAAAACGAAGTTGAGTAAAATATAAGAATCGTTAGCTTATCGGCTAAAAAATGTATGTAATTTATAAAAGTAAATAACACTTGTATAAGGTCGACCTGGTGCTTATTAACACTATTCCATCTGCGTGGTTAGGTTTACGTCACGTCAAACAGTGCGCAAGTTGGTAGTCTTAACTAATTAAGTTTAGTAATTAACTCTCAGAACATCTGTACTCTATAGCCAGCTAATATATGGTATATGGAGTGGAGCAGCAAACTGGAGCATAGTAGTACTACTTACTACTGTTCATAATACATGTTTGGAAAATATGCAGGTTTCCTCAATATCTGTCCGTCCATTTGATAGTAGAAATGATTACAGTACATGTTTAAGCTTGAATCTCTGTGTCAAAGAGAATTTAATTAGCAAATTTTCTTTCTGAATCAGGTAGTTTAAAATTCATCAACTATTGAGTTTACCAAAATAAGAGTAGTTTTTAAAATAAAGTTAGTGTAAATATCCTGTCAAAAAAAAAGAGAGAAAAGGTTAGTGTAAATATGGCAAGGCGAGTGATTTAAATAAAAGTAGGAATAGGAAAGCGAATAAAGCAGGGGGATATGAAGAAAAACGAAAGAGCAAGGGGGATAGATAAGAAGAAGATCCAACGGTGGAAAAGAGAGTGGCGCGGAAACAAGGAGCCGCTGACGCCCAATAGTTTGGAATCCAACCCCCCACCACAAACATTGCATTGCATGCCACATATACATACACACACACTTTCACTCACCTCACTGTTTTTCTCTATCGATCTGACTCACCCCATTACTACCATCCCACCAATCACATTTCAAGTTTACACCTTCTAACTATTAATTAACTAAACCCTTCTCTCTGATCCCTCTCCCCCCCCCCCCCCCCACACTCTTTTATTCCTTGTCTTTCTCTTCCTCGTTATATATATATAACCCTGTCATCCTCCTCTACACTTGAACACTCTCTCTCTCTCTCCACATACTACTACTTGATTCCACTTGTTATTCTGTCCATCATCATCATCTGACCTAATTAATTGTTTATTGAAATAAAGATGAGCTGCAATGGATGCCGAGTCCTACGGAAAGGATGCAGTGACAAGTGTATACTGCAACCATGCTTACAGTGGATCCAAACTCCGGAAGCTCAAGGTCACGCCACCGTCTTTGTTGCCAAGTTCTTCGGCCGCGCTGGCCTCATGTCTTTCATCTCCGCCGTTCCTCATCCCCAGAGACCTGGTATATATATATATATATATTTATTTATTTATTTGCTAACATCACCCACCCCTACGTATGTCTATGTATCTCTCTTCTAACTTACTTTTTACCAGCTCTTTTTCAGTCGCTGTTGTTTGAAGCTGCTGGACGGACTGTCAATCCTGTCAACGGAGCCGTGGGTCTTTTGTCCACTGGCAACTGGCACATCTGTCAAGCCGCCGTCGAAACTGTCCTCCGCGGCGGCGCGTTGCGTCCACTCACAGATCTCCAATCATCCTCCGCTGAATGCGCCCACATATTTAAGCTACGAGATTCCACCTCCACTTGTCTCTTAAGAGTGGAGAAGCGTAGGTGTCCGTATGAGCCAGAGATGAAGCTGCCAGTTGATCCATCTCTCAGTTTATCTGCAGCTTTACCGGCCACAGAGAAGCGGCGATCGGAAACGCCGTCGAGAACATCGGAGGAGTCGGTGACGACGTCTTGTTACGAAAGTGGATTCGGATCAAAACAAGTTAAACTCCTGAATTTGTTTTAAGTATGCTTATTATGATATGTATCAATTTTGTATGCTTATTTTTTTATTACGCCCAGGTTTTGGATTTCCCTTATTTCTCTAGTTTTTGAGGGAAATTTCTTAGTTTGTTTCTTCTTCTAGTCCACTAATAATTCACCATCAAGTTATTATATTGATAATAACTTTTAATCTTGTCGACCCATAATTTATAAATTATTAATTAAGAAGTTAAAAATGAAAACAATGAAGAAGTATATGATATTATGTGGCGATTTTATATAAGTTAACTATTTTTATAAATATTATTTATGGTTTAACAACCGAAATCACACGAAAGTTTCTAATTATAAAATATGGCCATTGATAAAGGAGGAAAAGAAAGACGACGAAAAAGAATGGTAAATATACAAAGAATCGAATTGGTTATCAGAGAGGAAAAGCGAAGTCAAATGACAAAGATCATCATACATATATTATATATTTATTAACCTACAAACTAAGATGTGGACTAAAAAAACAAGTGGGGAGAGCTGCATAGCTGGCCGAAAGGAGAGTTGCTTCTGGACACATCTACGAACATTATATAAATATAGAACTAATGCAACACAAAATGTGAACCATAATTGTAGAGATTACAAAAAGGAGGAAATCATTAACATAAGCATATATGCATTTAAATGCAACAAAATCTATCAAATGGGGGAGCAAATTTTCAATTGTTCCGTTCGAGTGCAAGCCACCAATGCCAATGGTGGAGGTGGTGAAAAAGAGTTTGGAAGAGAGATCATTCGGCTCTTGGAATATAGAAGAGGCGTTTCTGAAGACATACGGAGAACTGATCACTTGTTAGTATAATAAAAAGAATATTATGTGGCAATATGTGCATACAAGTGTGGATCGGAGAACCCATTCTAATATATTATGTCAAATGTTTATATTCTAATTTTATATTTATGTTTGAAGCAGTTTTGTATAAAATTGAAACTATTGTATATATGGATTTCTATGTTTAAAGAGTCAGGCCGCATTTCAAACAGAGGTGGAAGTAAATTAATTGATACATAATTGTATATTCGAATTATGCAAAGCAACATTTTAAATCGGGCAAAAGTGATATGAGAGAGATCGAATTTCTAGCGCACAAAATTTCTATATATTATCTCTTGTCGAATTCATACACACAATATAATTAAAGGTAGAGCCTATATATTAGTATAAAAACAGCTCACATGGATGCACGTTTAAATGAGGTGCCTATATATATCAGTTGCATATTAATCGTATTTACAAATGATTAAATTATACTGTAAGACTTTAAACTGTTATGGATAGAAAACTTTTTGGTACTTGCTCTAAATTAAGTGTTATATTTTGTTAATCATCCTAAAATCTAATGGATGTATAAGAAATAGATTACGGCATTAGAGTTTTAATCTTGTACGATAGATAACTCTAAGACGTGGATATCCAACAGATCTATCGATGTTTAATGGCAATTTGAGAGGAAACGATGGCAGCTTATTTCACCAAACGCCATTAAATCAGTCAGGGGCCACATATTATATTCCACGCTTTTTGGGGGCAAAATGCAGACTCAATCAACCAAACCTGTTTCTTTTTAACGTATATATATAAGTTATACACGGGCGCAGGGCGGTAACTAAAACTTCTATAAAATACGTAATATAAAAAGTACTGATTATGTAACGGGACCGATCTAGAACATATGTATGTTGATTAAGATATGTGGAGTATTCTGCTTCTCAGCCGTTGAATGCAATCATTGACGGATAAGATTTAAAAAAAATAGATCAAGCTGTTGTTAATAACAACAGCCCGTGCCGCAATACTAGAATACATTTTATACATACGTCATAGGGATTTATTGACGAGAGCTCATCTAAAACATATGTAAGGTATTTGGAGCTAGCATACTACTTTCTAGCCGTTGCATGCAATCATGGACGAATAGGATTTAAAAAAAATAATAGACTGAACTGCTGTTGTTAATAACAGCGGTCCGTGTATGAGCGTCTGTTGTTAACAGTGACTCAATCTAACAACATCCTAACAAAAAAAATCACTGCAACACCTGAATACATTTTATACACACGCCATAGGAATTTATAGACATGTAATTAATTGAGGTTCCTAATAAGACTCGTGCCGGAGAAAATGAGTTGGTTGTATTATCTTGTTATGAATAGTGACCGTACAATAACGAAATAGCTTGCATTTGCTCTGTATGGTTGTGTTATTTATTGTCTGTTTGCCTTAATCTTTTTATTCATCATGTTTCCCTTATTAATGGTGAAGTATGAGCAACCCCAAATTGTTACTGGAGGCGGCTGTGGTGTTGGTGAAGGTGGCGTAGGAATTTTGTTGCATATATGCTTCATACATTCTTGGTATATTCTTGATTGGGATCTTAACTGTTAATTAGGGTTTAAAGTTGGAATTAGGGTTTATGAATTTGTGGATAATATAAATTTGGGGATTATTTGAATTAATTGGGAACACAAGAAGGTTGTTTTGTATAAGGAAGCAGAATCGAGCCGATGTTATTAACAGCGGCCCGTATACGAGTCGCAGTTATTAACAACGGTTCGGTCCTTTTTTTTTTAAATCGTGTCCGTACATGGTACGTTGCATCCAACAATTGGGAAGCAATGTGATGAAAAAACCTTAACCAACGCACGTTTGCCGTTTGCCGTTCGCCGTTTGCCGTTTGCCTTTGATCCAACCCTTTATGTAATTGGGAACAAAAGAAGGTTGTTTTGGATAAGAAAGCATAATCGAGCCGATGTTATTAACAGCGGCCCATATACGAGTTACGGTTATTAATAATAGTTCAATCTTTTTTTAAAAAAAATCGTGTCCGTACATGGTACGTTGCATCCATCAATTGGGAAGCAGTATGATGAAAAAACCCTTAACCAACGTATATTTACCGTTTGCCTTGGGTCAAACTCCTCATCTAACCATCAATATTTCAGCAATTATAATTTGTTTAACAGATAAAATTACCACTAAACAGGACTATAATGTAAGTGATGAAATTACAAATTAAATAACTAAATAATGTACAGTATTATAAATGTTACTAAATTAAATAAGTGCAAATGCGTATGGTTTTTAATGTGACCCTTGGAGGGTCTTTAAGGTCACTGAAAATATCAGGATTCTACATAATATTAATGTATTATCCACAGCCCACTACACCACTCATTGATATCTTAATTAGACCCCAGGACCTAAGATGAGATTATCCATAAATGAATAAATATATATGGAGTATGTTTTAAACATCATATGTATACGCATATATAGAAAGTTTCATGATGCATGGACCAGGATTTCCAACTAGGAATGGGAGAAGAGATTATGCTCGCAACAGGATCAGGAACTGTCCCGGTCCGACCCAGACTCCAGGACTTAACATGTCAACTTGCTTCTAATAATTACCATTTATTTATTTATTTTAAAAAAAACTTGAATTAGCATATGAGTTGTCCCTGTTGCTCCACACTCCCCGGTCCTAGACATGACCTTAGTAGGTCATCACACACGTTATATATTATACAATTTGTATATTGAGATAATATAAGGAGGGCACCTGATCACTATGTAAAAGCCTATCGTTGTACAGAAATGAGGATATATAAGAAGAACACATATATTATACAAATATATTATATTTAACAATAATTTAATAGGCTCCACACGTTAAAAGTCGGTCAGAACTGTGGGCACAATTGGGCGGATAAGCTTAATTAGAACATTAAGAGTCAGTTTCGCTGAGTTTGAAGTCCGAGGCTTAAAACTTTCTGATTTTAAGATGAAAAATGTTTTTTTGTATAATAAATCAGAAATTTATTTAAAATAAAAAATAAACCAGCAATTGACTTAAAGCTTGAAGTAGTATTCGGTATTTTTTTCAGTGACTTATTTTTTTTATTTTTCTATTTTGATAAAAATTATCCATATGTCATAAATTACTCATAAATCACTTTTATTTTTATTATTATATTTTTAAAAACTCATAAGTCACTCATAATATAAAATTAACCAAACATGTATTTTAAACTTCCGGTTTATGACGTTAAACTACTTTAAATCATAAGTCACAATTTTAAGTTTAGTCAAGCGGGCTCTAACTAAAGTCTGTTAACGAAACATTAAATATCATTCTATATTTCTATTTATCTACTGAATTTGTGAATTCTAACATAAACAAATCATAATACAAAGACCTAAAGTAACAGATCGACGGGGGCTAATTTGAAGTTTACAGTTATTATGAACTTTTATATTTTTTCTGCAAATCCGTGCTCTCAGTAATGTTGCTGAGTTTTTGTTTTTTGATAAATAATATTAGAATAAATATAACATCGTTTTGTTTGACCGGAGAGAATACAATGAATATTTGTGGACAAATTAGAGGCAAAAGAAAGAATTTAGGAGAACAGAGTAGGTAAATGAGAGAAAATAAATTAATAAGATGTGAGAGATTCATTAGAAATCTGTAGGTACCGGGTACTGAACTCTAATATAGATTTTATAAATAATATTGAATTGAAGAATAAATAAACGAAGAGAAAAATGCTTCCAATATGTAATTAGCTGACTTACCTAGTTACCTGCATGGTATAATTTAATGATATATTTTTAATTATATAATTCAAATTTATTATTAACCTCAACTTTTTTTTTGAAATAAAACACTTGCATATCATTAAATCTCCCCAAACGCAAGATTACAAGCAATATAACCTGTAGCAGTATGAATCCACTCCTGGATACCTGATATAGAACATGCGGCCCTTGCTAACAAGTGGGCAACATGATTGGCTGACTTATGTACGAACACAAGTAACGCTTCGTTAAAGTGTTTAAGTCACTGCAATCTTATCAAAATAAGAATTCCCTCTCGCTCCATTCACAGCCTCAGCCAACAGCTTTGCATCTGATTCGAAGACTACCTTACTTCTCCTCCACTCCTTCGTCCACGACAGAGCTTCTTTAAGACTTAAAGCATCCGCTTCTCTGGGATGTCTTCGCCCTCGCAGCACATTACTTCGAGCTCTCACAAAATGTTCTCGTTCATCTCTAGCTACACAGCCAACTCTTACACTGTCTTCCCCTTGCTTGCACGCTGCATCAACATTAATTTTTATCCACCCAGGTTCAGGTTTAACTCACCTCCTTAATGCGCCTTGAGTTGTACCCGCTTGTTTTTTTAGCTTCCTCCATTGCATGTTTCCATTCTGCCAGCATACTAAAAGCCATGGATTTTACACCAAACACAGACATATTAATCTTCTCCCACAATCATTTATTTCTTCTCGACCATAGACCCCAACACAGCAAACCAATCAACACGCATTGCTCCTTACTCCCAACTTGAATTATTCGCTGAAAGACATTCATGACAGTATCATTTGGCCACACAATTACTAACTGCTGCAGACTCAATTCATTCCATAAATCCTGAGCAAAACTACAACCAAACAGCACATGGATTGTATCTTCATCAGACAAATGACACCAACAGCAAGCTTGACTTACATTCACATTTTTCTTTACTAAACAACTGTAGGAACCACATTTCGACATGCCCTTCATAAAAAATTTGAACACCTTACCAGGTAGTTTTAACGCCCATAGCTGCCGCCAAAAACTCCTATCTGAATATTGTTGTTCTCCATGAATCTGCCTATAGCAACTTTTAACAGAAAAGTTCCCTTTATCTTCGAATAACCAGAACCAGGTGTCCTCCTTTTCCCTTGTTGGAATAGGGATCTGTCGAATAAGACTACAATCACGATCATTGCAAATATCCTGAACCACTTCCATATCCCATTCTTTTTTATTTTCGTGCATAAAATTTTGCACTTGAATTTCTTTCAACTCCTCAGGTAGTTCAGTTGTAATATACCCATTTTCTGGGCATGGCGACCATGGGATCTGCCATACCCGTGTACTCCTTCCATTACTGATTCTCCTCCTACAGCCTTTTTTCACGCTTTGCTGTGCTTCCATAATACTCCGCCAAATATAACTTGGGTTTGCACCCAATTTAGCATTTAAAAAATCATTGTTAGGGAAATATCGTGCACTCATTAGTTTTGTAACCAAGGGATTCGAATTGTTTATGAGTCTCCAACCTTGCTTTGCCAACATCGCAATATTAAACTCTCGCAGCTTTTTAAATCCCAGACCCCCCCTTCTTTAGCTTCGCACAACCTATCCCATGACATCCATTTGATCCCTTTTCCTGCACCTCCATTATTCCACCAGAAGGCATTCATTTTCCTCTCCATTCCTTCACAAACTTCCATTGGGATTAAAAATAAACTCATCCAAAAATTTGGAATGACATGTGCTGCTGTCTTAAGTAACGTCACCTTTCCCGACTTAGATAGTGATACATTTTGCCATCCTTGGAGTTTTTGTTCAATTCTTTCCATTAGAAACACGCAAAACTTGATACTTTATTTCGCCCAATTCTCATGGGCATTCCCAAATACTTTCCCGGCATTTGCACTTCTATTACCCCCAACTGTTGGCACACTTCCTGCCTAGTTTCATCATTCGTATTCGGGGAGAACGTGACTGTGGATTTATTATAATTTTTATCATTTGCCCCGATATTTCTCCATAGCGGTTCAAAATTCTTTTCATAACCCTTGCCTCTGTCCCTGCAGCTTTGAAGAAGAAATAAGAATCATCCGTGAATAATAGATGAGATATCATAGGCGCCCCTCTCGCGATAGTGCAGCCATGCAGTAGACCAGCCTCTTCATTCCGGCGAATAATAACACTTAGACATAATGTGTGAAATCGGGTCCCGTTGTCTTAACCCACGGTTCGGCACCACATTTCCGAATACATCACCATCATGAATGAAGCTATACGAGACTGAGCAAATCCCATTACTCTGTCAATCCAGACCTCATTAAAACCAAACATCCGCATCATGTTACGAAGAAAGTCCCACTCCAACCTGTCATATGCCTTTGAGATGTCAATTTTCAAGCCTGCAAGTCCATTACTTCCCTGCTTTCGACGTTTCATATAATGATTCACCTCGAACGCTATCAATGCGTTGTCCGTCAACAGCCTCCCCTCAACGAACGCAGAAATAATGTTACTCAAGCATGGTTTTAACCTATCAGATAGCACCTTGGACAGGATTCTAACTACCACATTACACAATGATATAGGACGGAGGTCCGTCATTGATTGTGGTATTTTAATCTTTGGTAGCAGACATACTATTGTGCGTGCGATTCTAACCGGAAGTTTCCCCGTTTGCATAAAACGCTGACATAACATGACTATATCAGTCCCAACAATAGTCCAAAAAGTCTGGAAAAACATAGGATTAATCTCACCTAACTTAGTTGAGTACGCGGAGCATCAAGCCATCAAATCCTAAAAGAAATATATTTATCTTATGTAAATTTTATTTCATTTGATATCTAATCCCCATCACGGAGTAAAAGAGTAATTAATAACAATTAATTAATTAAGTTTTTATATGATAGGATAGATAGATAGAACGCGGAAAAAATTAACATTTTTTTCATATGAAAAAACTAAACTTAGAAAAGAAAGGGGCCTTTTTCTTTTTAACTTGTCCATAAAAACTATTACAAACTTTACTTGCTGAAATTTAAACTCGGCAAGAGTTTAAGACGATAGCATTCGTTCTATAAATAATACTTGGGCTTTTGGTTAAAGATGGGCTCTCACTAAAGTTTCCTTGACTTTGGGCTTTTATTTGCGAATGATTAAGAATATTCTTTTTTCTTGACATTCCCCTTCAAGTATAAACAGATAGGTGACTGTGACAAACGAAAGAAAATTTTAAACATTAATCAGTAAGATTGTAAGAAGCCTAATTATTGCAATATATTACTTTCAGAAAATCCAAGACAAGAGCATTTTAATCATATACTATATTTGAGTTATAATTACACTAATTTCTATACAATTATATACTATTAATGATTTTAAATGGTCTGGTGCGAGTGTGCAGAGACGAAACCAAAAGGGTCAGCATAGACTCCAGCCCTGCTGACCTTTAAGAATCAAAATAGAATTTACTTTTCTCTAGCCACTGAATCTTCTTATTTGTTCAAAAAAAATAATAATCTTCTTATTAATCAACTAGGCTTTGGTGATATATGTTTAAACTAAGCACATGGTACAGTCCTCAACTATACATTATTCGCTGATTTGTTCATAAGGTGTTTTCTTGATTAGCATTTAGCAGTACCCTAAAAGCATAAATTATGAGGAGCATTACCCTTGCAGAAAAATTCCCAAAAATATTCAACCCATTTCACGTTATATTAATATATTTTGTGTCCTATAATGTTTGTACCTCAAGCTAAGGAATCCTCTAACTTATATCAACCCTAATAAATAATCATTATAACCTTAACTTATTTCATTCTTGTATGGCTTTCTTTTTATTCTTCTTTTGAAAAGCCTTTTTATTCTCCTTAGCTACTCCCTCCTTTCAATTTTATAAGTTATTTTAAAAAATATACGCATATATTTTTAAATTTTGTAAGTTTTTTTTATTTATACTCATAATTATCATATTATTTAAGTACGGTTTAATTTTCATGAGAAAAGAGAAACAAAAGGAGTAGATTATGTTAAAAACATTTCATTTACTCGCAGCAGTGGATCAAGGATGGATGGATAGTCCGTGAGTGGAATGAGCCAAAACCAAACCGCTTATAAATTTAAAGAAATATCTTTTCTGTCTTTCTTATATATATACATGCCAAAACGTCCAACTCCCGCACTGCATCCAAACAAACTCAGTGACCGGCCATCTCACATGCAACAAAAATCCCAACTCAATAATTCATACTCCTATTCAGTCTCCCCTGTATTACCCCTATAATTACAAGCAAAATTCTTTTTTTCCCACTCTCCAAACAAGAACAAATCGAGAGCAATTGGATAACACAAGTGGCAAGAACAAACTGAAAGCTGCAAGCTGCTTAATAATGTTTGTGTTAATTTGCCCTTCTCCACAAGTTATAAATTGGTAAAGTTTCTTCTTTTGGGACCAGTGGCTTCTCTCTAGCTTCCCTCTCACCCCTAATATGTGGAATTATTAACATGCATGTGATGTGAAGCAAGGGAAAGCTGTTGGCTCTTGTAAATTTCTGCCACACACAAATATGATTCATGTGTCTAGACTTTTCAAAATAATATTCTATCCCAGGTTCTAGTACCATCAGTCTGGTCATTTTCTTCCTTCACTTCTATCCCTCTTTCTTGTCTCTCTCACAAATACTTCCGGACTCCATCTGTTCAAACTTGACCGGCACAAGTAGCTAGCACTCCACAAATGCACCAAATCGCACCATTTGCAGGTTATCACAGTAGTAGTAACCACCAAGTACTCCACGGTACCCTAGCACCATGGCCTAATTCAATATTCCAACCATCAAAGTCCCTCCGCGACTCCTACTACATTGAACAATTACTAATCCTCTGTGCCAATGCAATTGAAACAAATGATTCAACATCAACACAACAGATCTTATGGGTTCTAAATAACATTGCACCCTCAGATGGCGACTCCAATCAACGCCTCACCTGTGCTTTCCTCCGAGCCCTTGTGACTCGTGCATCTCGATGTAAAACTTGCAAAACCACTTCCTTAATTCCAAATGGCCACATGCCTATTCATAAATTCTCCATTATGGAGCTAGCCAGCTTCGTTGACCTAACTCCATGGCACCGGTTTGGGTTCACAGCCGCTAATGCAGCTATTTTAGAAGCCGTAAAAGGATACTCAATCATTCACATCGTTGATTTGAGCTTAACTCATTGCATGCAAATTCCCACTCTTATCGAGGCTTTGGCGAGCCGTGTTGAGATCCCCACACTAGTCAAGCTCACCATATCCGGTGCCTCCAACAACATTCCGCCTATTTTCGATATATCCTACGAGGATTTAGGAATAAAATTAGTAAATTTTGCTAGGTCTCATGACATAGTTTTGAAATTTAAGGTGATTCCATCCACTTCTTCAAATGGATATTTGTCACTAATTGATGAACTGAAGATTCAACTTGTACATCCCAACCAAGGTGAGGCTCTAGTATTAAACTGTCACATGATGCTCCACTATATTCCAGAAGAATCCCTAAATCCACAACTTAATTTTCGAGATTCTTCCTCAGCATCTTTTAGAACCATTTTCCTTGAAGCAGTATATAGTCTAAATCCAACATTACTTCTGTTAATCGATGAAGATGTGGATTTCACACCAAACAGTCTTGGGTCCAGATTGAGGTCAGCTTTCAATTATTTGTGGATGCCATATGATATTATCGACACATTTCTTCCAGAAGACAGTAAGCAGAGACAGTGGTACGAGGCGGATATTGGGTGGAAGATAGAGAATGTAGTGGCAGAAGAAGGTTCTAAAAGGGTGGAGAGGCCGGAGCCTAAGAGCAAGTGGATGGAACGGATGAGAAATGCAAAGTTTAAAGAGGTTGGGTTTGGAGGAGAAGCAGTTGCGGAAGTGAAAAGTATGTTAGATGAGCATGCAGTTGGGTGGGGATTAAAGAAGGAAGAACAACATCTTCTCCTTACTTGGAAAGGACATAACGTTATTTTTGCAACTGCATGGATACCTACTTAGTTTATATGTTAGTCTAGGCCTCGCTACCTTATTCGATCTTGTTATTGGTTTAACAATGTCATTGCTTTTAGACAAGAAGCCTCTATTTTCTATCTGTTTTTCACAGATACATGCAAAGTTTTAATCTTGCATCACATAGATTTATATTCAAATATTTTTTAAAATTTTTTACTAATATTTGAAGGTCATGCGGGACTGTAACTTAGGCTAGTCTCTCCTTAATTTCCTACTGTTTTATAAAATCAAATGATCTCCATATATATATATATATATGATGACAGCTTGTGGCATGGGACTTCTTAATTAGTACGTAGACTGGTATTTTATTATTGTTGGTGGAAGTTTAGAGTTTAGACTGCTTGTGGCATGTAAATCTACTTTATTGTTGTTGGTGGAAGTTTCTCTGCTTGTTAAGTTTTATATCTTGCTAGATAATTAATCAAAACAGGGGAGTTGTTGTATAGTTGTATATTATTATTGGCCTATTTGGCTTCCTAGAAATCTTTTAGACATTCGAAATCGATTTAGAAATAGCATTATGTGGCATGTAAAGTTGATGAGCCGATTGCAGAACAGATAAATCACTGTATATTATTGTATTCATTCACTCTCGTAGCAGAAATCTAAACTTTGTTCAGCTCTCATTGTTATTAGAGTGATTATTAGGCCAAAACACCTGGCAGTCATACTGACATGCTTATGATGTATCTAGTTGAATGAAGAACAATCACGCCTTATGTTTCCGTTGCTGTTGCTTCCTGTCTTGACTCCGACTCGACCCAGTTTCGTCATAGCTGTGCTAAAGGCTTTTTGGAATGCTGCTGAGTTGCTGGCCCATAAATTAACCGTCGGCTTGGATCTCGAATCTGTGAAGAGGACTTGGTCGGAAGTGAATAGTCCCATGCCCTGCTGGAGATTTTTGTAGTAAGCATTATCAAAGGTTCTTGGAGTGGTTGGGTCCATGTTTATGGCTATTGTTGGGTCAACATTTTTAGGACACATAGACTGCAATTGAGTCGCGTAGGTCTTGTTCAAGGTTGGGTCTATTGGGTTCTGAATTCGGCTTGCAAACTGATTACAGTGAGAAAATCCCACGGTATGGGCAGCTACACAAGATGATAAATACATAAAATTGTTAACCATGCAGTACAAAATAATATATTGCAGAAATGATCCACTAGTCTGAAATATACATTTAAAAATGCATTTTACCGAATTATAAATAAGTAATCGACTCATCATAATTCATACATCAACATGGTCCATTGGGTTATAAAATCTCCTTAGAAATAACGGAGCAAGACTAAATCAAACCTGTCTTGCTCAAACCAACAGGTAAGAGGTCCCTGCCGAGTGAGGTGGTTGTTTACGTAAGTGTACTATTCTTATATGGAAGTGATAAATAAGTTTCAGCTTCAAATGTATATTATTTAAATACGCATAATTTTTAAATTATGAATGATGGATTTAAATATTTATGAATTAAAATTCTACCAAAAAAAAAAGAGAGCATAATATGCCTGGGAGGCAATTCCACACGTGAAAAGACAAAACAGAGTGTGTCCACATAAACCAAGTAAACGCTATAAAACAAAACAAATTTGAAGATATACGTTTAGACACGGAACGTCTGATAGAAACTGTGTAGCGGATAAAATGCATGGCTGTATAGTATTGCGAGTGGTGCGGGTTTAGGTGGTACGTACCTGAGAGTGCAATCATGTCAGTTTGGGTTAATCCATTGGCACTAAATAGAGAGTTGAGCTGATTCAAATTGAAACTTGCTTTAGGCAGCTTCCCGTTGACGTTTGAAGAACGCGATACCAAGCCGTCTAACCTTCCCAATTCCACTGTATATGAAGGTCCACCTGACTGCTCCAACGATACATCACAATTAACTACCAGTGTCCACAAGTTAGATTACGGTAAAACCACTATAAATTAATAATGTCGGGATCGAAATTTTTTATTAATTTATTGAAATTATTAATTAATCGAGCTTGGATTTATAACTAGTTAGTATGATTAATGTGGAATTAAAATGATACTTAATAAAGTAATGACATACCAGGGCAATGACATCCCTGGTGGCAATGGCAAGAATGTCAGCACAAGACACCTTGTTTTTGCAAGTCGAGACAGCATCCACAGCAGCTTTAGCTTTGATTACGGTGTCAAATCCATCTCCGGCTAATGACAAATTATCTGGATGATCCTTCTCCGCCGTGTTGCTTCCCGAAGATGCTATCATCACCGACGCATCACAGCCCTACGTACACAATATATATCCATATCAGTAGGTGTAATTATATTCTTGATAAGATTTATTTTAATGCAATAATATTGTACAGTACTAGAAATAAAGAGTTGCCATATATATATATATATATA
Source organism: Oenanthe sinensis (assembly GCA_028671895.1). Taxonomy (NCBI): domain Eukaryota; kingdom Viridiplantae; phylum Streptophyta; class Magnoliopsida; order Apiales; family Apiaceae; genus Oenanthe; species Oenanthe sinensis. The sequence continues at coordinate 42,056,649 of CM053805.1, read as the reverse complement.
CCTGGACAAAACAATCATGGAAGAAGAGACGGAGAGTTGCAGGGATAGTAACAAAAGTTTGTTGAATTTTGTTTCGAACAACATTCCTAACGATGCTTTCCACATTTGGGCATACATTAGCATAGAAATTTGGTACTTGTGCGGATGCAAGTATCAAGCTAACACTAATCCAAACTGACCACACGCACACCACAAGTTTAAATCCCCCCATTACGTTGATTAGCAAAAGCCAATTAACTACTAATATTATTAACACTTGAAATGATATGATAGTTGGAAATAGAATGATAGATGAAATATGAGAATGCTAGCTATATTTATATACCAAGTATGTATACCCGAGGAAGGTTGGCTATGCAAGGAAAAGAATAATTGGAAATCTTATCACCTAGCTGGTTTTCCAATTTGACTTTTATCCATTAGTTATGTACAAATTACAAAATTTTATATTATACATAGTATTTTTATGGATCCATATGTATGTATTACTTAATTCTGGTATTAATTAATTAGTATAAGAAACAGCTGCCTTTTGGAAGATACTGTATATGATCTTTGCCGCCTTTGATCTTAACTGCTCTCGTTGGCTTCTTCCACGTACGTGTACATATATTACAAACGAAGAACGAGTTTAAAATTAGTTGGTAGAATTAATTAATTGAACAGGTTAAATATAAGAAGAAACTTAGAAAGAAATTGATATGGCGCATCGGCTGCACAAGCACAACTAAAAGTAAAATTATGAGGTGGCATGTCACGCAGCTTTCTGTGGGCAGGTTTTTGCAATAATTCTAACAGCAGTGATAGGAGGAAAAATAAGTAAAAATTAAGGGATGGTTTAGTTTGTCAAGTGATATGAGTTTGTTATCGTAAATCAGTGTGTCCCGAACAAATTTTATTATTGCTAATATATTTAATTCTGAAATAAAATTATTTAATTTATAATATAATTAATTTATTTTATTATATAAAAAACATATAAATAATTTATTATTACTACTAATGTTTAATTGTATATATTATTATTTTTTAATTATTAATAATAAAATAATAATATTGAAACCGATACTCATACTCTCTGTTTATACCCATTTCCCCTTTCTTTTCTTTTTTTGAAACGTTATACCCACTTTCCTATTTCCGTATGAAAAACTCATACTTTTGTGATTTTGATATATGAAATTGAAATTTAAAAAATTCAGACAAATATAATTTTATACATTCTAAACTCCTTCATATCTTATTACATAAACTCCTGACCTAAACGATTTCTAAAATATTCATTCTCTTAAAATATATCATTATCCGATGAGTTGCTTATACATATATATCATACAAAAATTACGAGAATATAATCATAATGGAAGGAAGTTACATATATTTATCAATATATCATTAATTTATTACATTGAAAAATAAATTAACCTCATACAATTTTTTGAGATCAAAACTTTAGGAACTTTTTTCTTAAATACTAATTAGCTATAAGTTTATGATTAACGTTAACGTTAGTCTTTTAATTTTATTTTTTTTGAGACGCGGTTGGGGAAAAAAATAATATCGACCAATGTATTTTATAACTTGTGAAATCTCTATATAAACTATTGTTATAGGGAGAAACTGATATAACAGTAATTTGAAGGTTTGTTGGAATCTCGGAACAAAATATGATGATTTTGCTGATAAACTTGATGAAGAACACGAAAAATACGAGAGGAAAGTGATGGATTTTGGTAGCTGATCTTGCCGTTGATTCGTTAGAATGTCAGAGAAAATGTTTGTTCTCTTGCTGCAAACTGTCGATTCCACTAAAACAAGAGGCTTACATATCCTATTTATAGGGATTCAACTTACACGTAGTTCTTAGAGGACAAGTTACCTATATGGGTTAGGTATTGGTTCGGTTCATCAGACCCAAATCCTCAGACGTGAAGGGTTTTGGCCCAAGTTTGTACGGATGTGGAGGACAGACTTCCCAGATGTTTGTAATTGTCATAGCCCAAGCCCATTCGGCTCTGGGGACTGTCATGGAATTGTGCGCGATGTGGTCTCGCGGGAGCAGTATGTAGAGATGACCCTGAGCGGATTCCTTGATGAGATGAGAGCCCGTGGGGCTAGCTGTCTTCAAATATATAAGTATGGAGGGGCCTTCTATAGTCCTTGGATTATCAAATAATATTAATTGAGGTGAGCCCATGAGTCTAGGAGATTTTCAGCTAATTATGAGAAATCCGTGCTAAGTACTTCGAGCTAGTGAAACGACCCGGACAAAGCGTTCCGAACGAACGACCCGGGCTGAGGTCCCTTTTCTGTCAAATCAATGTGACCTATAAGAGAGGTGATGAGAATCGAATCGGGCTGGGGGCCGATTCTCCTTTCTCTTCCTTCTTAAAGTTGAATGAGTCTAAGGTTGGCTAATGTCCTTATAATATTTTATCATTTTTAGCATGATGTGAGCCGATCATGGGCTTTGAAGTCATGTGAGTCCAAATGTGATGTGAGCCAGTTAATTTATGTCATTATGTCTGCATAGGACTCATGCCAAAATATTGGGCATAACAACTATAAAGTGATCAACAAACGTGAACATTTTTTCAAAAAAAAATAAACAAACATGAAGATGAAACATACATATCTTGTATATAGTTAAAATTGAAGAGTTCGGTGGACATTGTTTTCTCATATGTAAAACATAATAATGTATCTTAATTTGTTTTTTCCCCGTTAAAAAAGGTATTTTTAGTTTTTGCATGACGAGGAAGCACTTTTTGATCAAAAAGAATAATTAAAAATTATAATTTGCACATAAATCTGCTTTTACATGTTGAGTAAATGTAATATTAGTTTCTATAAATAATAACTTGATTTTTTAATCAAATATTAATTTTTTTAATTTTAATTTAATACTTCTTCCGTTTTAAATTAGTAGTCTTTTCTGACATTTGTATATACTAACATAAAAATCGGTGCAAAGCACGACCTTTAGCTCAAATTGTTTTATTATTATTTTTTATTTTAACTATTATTTTATATTTTGAATGTAATTATTTTATTTTAAAATATTTATGTATTTAATCTAAATTTTTAAGACATATTTTAATTTTAAATCTCACAATGTTTTCTTAATCATAATTTATTTGAATAAGTGATTAATCATAAATATTTTCAAACAGAATAAAATGTCTCTTGTCAAGTTTCATATAATCAATCATATATCTCATGCCATCTATCAACTATTTGTTTTCGAATCATAATTTGTTATATTTATTCTATATATTTTGATCTAATTATTTTATATAAAATATTTTATCTTTAATTTAATATTATATTATAATCTATTTATATATTTAACACAATTATATAAAGCAAATTTTACACTATTCTCTTATTCGTAATTTATTTAAATAAATTATTTATCATAAATATTAAATATAAAGATCGAACAATCATTTTATATTGAATAAAATGTCTGATAAATTGATTTTCTCACTAAACCTTGGTTCACGGGCCATAGGCATGTTGAAGAGAAGTGATACCATTTTGTGGAGGTTTCTATTTTTTATTATAGATACATGGTATACATTGTATATATATGTGATATTTTTATATATTATGGATCTCATAATCTATTAACCCTAAAGAGTGATGGAATGTAGATGGTATAAAATCAACTTCATTATGAATTTAAAAATATCTATAATTTCTAACCCATTCTAATATCATGAATAGTAGAGATAATTATTTTATCAATATTATAAATAGCAAATATTAATTTAAAATAATATCTTTTAATAGAATTTTAGATCAATGTAAGACTCAACCTACTCGGTAGGGGTGAGTATTCGGTCCGGTTAACCGAAAATCGAACCGAATAACCGAAATATTTTCGGTTCGGTTAACCGAAATTGAAATTTCGGTTCGGTTTTCGGTTTTGATTTTTCCTGAAATTCAGTTTTTCGGTTTTTAACCGCGGTTAACCGAAAAATCGAAAAAAAATCCCGAATATATATAATATGTAATAAAATATTAAAACGTTATAATTATCCTTCCAAGTCCCCGTATATCTACTATCGGTCATCACCCATCTCTCATCTCTCTTTCCCCACTTGACCTCTCTCCCTCTTTCACTGAGCTCTCTGCCGTGTGCCGCCATCATATCTCTCTACCTCCACCTTCACCTCCTACAACCACAATCATCCATCTCTCTCATATCTTTCTTTTTCTCCCTCTTTCACTCATCTCTCTTCCTGTCGTCACCATCTCTCCACATCCACCTTGTACAATCACAACCACCATCACCCATCTCTCTCTTTCTCTGCCGCCACCATATCAAACCCACTGCCTCCATATCAAACCTTCGATAAAGCCTTTGGAGATTTGTGATTTGCCTTCTTTTGTTTCTGATTTGAATTCGTATCCAGGGGTGTTGAAACTTATTCTTGATAAGTTTTCTAATTTTGAAGATGCTGATTGTTTATTTTTTAATAGTTTTGACAAGCTTGAGAATGAAGTAAGTTGTTATTTGTAATTTAGGGAATTAGGGTTTACTTTGTTATGTGAAAAATGAGGTAGTTGAGATTTGTGTTGGGGTTGGTGAAGTGAGTCGTGTGTGATAAGCTTGTGTGGTAATATTATTATTTATTTTTTCAGAAAAACTTGTGTGGTAATAAATATTTCAGTTCGGGTAAAAACTGAATTTATTTCGGTTTTGATTTTTCTAGAATTTCAGTTTCGGTTAACCGAATTAAAATTCGGTTCGGTTCGGTTAAAACCGAATACTCACCCCTACTACTCGGACTCCTTCCTCTTTAGCTGATATATGTCTTGGTTCAAAGAAAAAGAAGGATTTTTGTCTACCTTACTTTACTCCATTTTTCCTTATATCATTAACTCAATCAAAATACAATTATCTCCAAGAACAAAATGGGTGTTGAGAGTTATTAACAGACTCTTTCTAAAATACTGATAAAATAAAATTATAGAACTAATAAGTATTAAATATAATTTTGGGAGAGTAGTATTTCTGATTTCATGATATATTCATGGTTAAAATTATAGATAAGAGGAGTGTTTTAACTAGACATAAGAGAATTTTCAAACTTTAAATTTTATCGTAGAATTTTCTCGATGATCTCTTTGTGTAACAATGAGGTTCTTGTAAAGAGTCCATAAGTATTACTGGTTACTAAACCTTGGTTCACGGGCCATAGGCATGTTGAAGAGAAGATATGTCTCATCAAACTCCTGTCAGCCATTCAAGTTTGATATCTCTTAATTTCAACTTTTATTCAATTTTATATTAATTAAATTATCTCATTAATAAAATGGCTGACTATTAATCCGTCTCACTATTAAATTGTCACATCAAACTCCTATGTTGGGCCATTATATGTAGAATTTTTTTAAAAATTTATTATAAATATAACTCTACAAATTATTTATTAATTTTCTCTTTCTAAGTGAAACCTTTATATTTAATTTCATAGAAAATTTAAAAATAAAAAATAATTTATAAAACTATCTTTTAAATCACCCTAAAGCATAGTAAAATTTTAACTAAATTATTAAATTAAAATAGACAGATTAAATATTTCACAATTTTTTAACATCCTCGGAACGCTTGAGTAGAATATATTTCTAATTAAGTTTACAAAAACAGTTTCAATAAAACCAGCTTCATCTGAATTTTGGACGCCACGCGTGGTATGATTTCGACCATTTCCACCGAGTAGGGTTTAAAAGCAAAATGTATTCATTTTGATGAACAATAAAATCATAAAATGTATAGTACTAGCTAGTAGCTCCATATCGAGCTAAGGGAGTTTTTTTATTAGTCAATGTATCAATAATCGATCCTATATTTGTTTGTCAAATGATAGACTAGTAGCTCGAAGATCGCCATTTCTTGTCCTGATTCGGCGTGTTGGCTTTATGCATCAATACATTAATTTATTTTGATAAAATGATTTTTAAAAAAGTATTCGGATCCTTCCGCTATTAATAATTATAAATAAGTAATACTCTGATATTGATATTTTTATTAACTTACCGCTCGTAGCTAGACCATTCTCGAATCTCGATATACAAAGTATTTTACCATTTCAATGTCCCTCATTTTAGAAAAAGACCATGAATTTATGTTCAAAAAGAAGCATCGAGAAATCATAATCTACCGATCAAAGTAAAATTGAAAAAGATTGTTTAATGACTCTTGATATGTTCTTTACCATAGACACTGTTGTTTAACTTTTTCCTTGCATAGTCATGCTCTTTCACCCGTGGTCAAACATGATGTTTGAGTTTCATTGTCCAAGCGGGATGGCATTTGTGCCATTTGCACTACCGTGAAAGAGTCTAAAGTGCTTTCTAAACAAACCTGGAGTAATATACAAAGTTTGGATCATACCCCTGAATCTTTTGTTCTGGTTGAAGTTGATGCACTAAGTGTCAAGCCCACTGTTGTGTTTGTCTCTCTTCCTCGTCATACTAGCCGTTTCCAAAATTGAGTCATTGTCAAGTATCTTACTCTAGATAGTCTGTGTCTCATGTGTTTTTCTAATGAACACTCTAGTGTCTATTGCCCTATCTTTCTGGATATCCTTCTCTTCAGGAAATTTTGTCTAAGTAGAGGCCCTGTTCCTTGCCCTGTTATCCCTCCTACGGACGAACTCCATGTTTCTAATGAACCTTATTTGCCCCAACTTCTTGAACACAAAGATAGAGAAATTGAGGTTAATATGGTTTACAAAAGGAGATCCACAACAGAGGATAAGGTTACAGGTAAAGGTAAAGGTAAGCAGGTGATTCTAAACGTGGACTCTGACACAGCTTCCGAAGGAAGACAGGAACTGATTAAGCGCAGAGTGGACAACTCAACAGGTGGCAGAAGAAGAAGTTGCTCCCAAATCTCTGAATGTCGAAGATGATGATGAACCGTGGTCATTAGACTACCTTTGAGCAAAAATGACCGCTTTGGCCACTGAAATGCAACTAAAATGCGAAAGATGTTACCTACAAATACTTAACTCGTGTCTTGTCATGTTGTTTCCAACGATTTAAATTTCTTATACTGTGGATGTTTTTTTGTGCTAGCTGATGCTACACTATCTCTAAATTTGTTAGTTATATGGGCTTGTAACACGAACTTGCTCGGTTGGAGGTGTCGTGAATCTTAACTCCACCCTTATTGGACTCTATAAAATAATATTAATTTAGCAAAAAAAACTTTTTTCTTGAATATTTGATATTCCAATGTGTTCAATATTATTTATATGTAACAAATTTTTCAGAATTTCGCATTTTTTCCTAAAATAACACAGTGTTTTAATTATACATAAATATCTTTCTCAAATAACCCTAACTACATAAAAAGATAAAACAAAAAAAAACTTATATTAAATATGGAAGACAGTTCTTGTATCTTCGTTACCCGAATCCATTCTTGTTTTGCCCATGTTTGGAGTTTAATTTCTCGAAATGTCCATGTTTTTGTATAATTTCTCAAAATACCCATTTTTTTCAATCTTTTTCATCCACCTCATCAACTCACATTACCTTTAAACTTTAACATCTTTATTTTTTTGTTATACAGTACCCAAGCATGTGAAAACAATGTTATATAACTTTTATATTTAATATATTCTTTATATTAGTATCCTCAAATTTTATAATATATTGTACATTAAATATAATATTTAATTATTTAAAATAGATAAATAATAAATAAATTATGAGCATGTGAAATATGAACTACTCAGCTATTACTAATACTATTCATTTTATTAATAGTCTTCACATGCTCACAATTTATTTATTATTTATCTATTTTAAATAATTAAATATTATATTTAATGTACAATATATTATAAAATATGAGGATACTAGTATAAATAATATATTAAATATAAAAGTTATATAACGTTGTTTTCACATGTTTGGGTACTGTTTAACAAAAAATAAAGATGTTAAAGTTTAAAAATAATGTGAACTGATGAGGTGGAGGAAAACAATTGAAAAAGGTGGGTATTTTGAAAAATTATACAAAAACATGAAAATTTTGAGAAATTGAACTTTAAACATGGGCATAACATAACGGATTCTTCGTTACCCATCCAAGTAGAATAATTCGCATGCAAGTTAGGGGAATACTTTTCTAGTCAATGCAGCGTGTCTTGACTAATAATAGTAATACTGTATATGAGTAAATATATATGCATGAAGGCAACTTGTTCGATTGTTCGAATTAATTCTACCTATATATAACATTAAAATGTTGTATAATTGTGCTTCCATATCTACTCATACGTTTGTAATCAAAATACACACGTTAGTTTGAATTATAGCTCAATAATACCTATCATAGCTAATCAATCCTAAAGTAGACATGATAGTGACCCATCCACTCCTGTTAATTCTTTTTAAATAAGTAGTCATAATCCGATTAGTTATTGTTGAATTAAAATTAATATGATATAATTTTATTTGAATTCAAACTCGGTTAAATAATGTTATTAGTTCTTCCGACACGCGTCAAGATTTAAAAAATATTAACTTAATATATTGTTTGTCATGCTGAGATCTTGAGATATTTTCAGAAAGTGTTTTTTTAAAGAAAAATATATATAACAAATTCAATTTTCAAGTTGTTTTTGGTTTTTTTTGTAAAGAAAGGAAAAAGGTTTAAAAATTTGAGTATAAGTTCTTATATATTTATTTACAGAATTTTCTTACCACACTTTTAAGATTAGGATGAAAGAAAAACAAGACAACTTTTTTTCTAAATTTGGGAGTACAATGTAATTAAATTTATAAATTGTACTCCCCCCGTCCCACCTAATTGTTATCCTTTCGGAGAAAAACTCCGGCACACATTTTAAGGTACATATAAAGTATAGTTCCGTAACTTATTTTTAATTTTTTTTTTCTGAATAAAAATTTAAACATTAAATTTTTATTCAGAAAAAAAATTAAAAATAAGTTACGAAACTATATTTTATATGCACCTTAAAATGCGTGTCGGACCTTCTCTCCAAAATGATAACAATTGGGTGGGACGGAGGTAGCATGTATCTAACTGTCCTATTGTTTTTTTCAAATACATCACGTCTCTCTAAGATAATAGCTACCACATAATTTTCACAAAAAATAATACATTAAGATGAAAATTCTAACGTTTTAGTATTAGTGATAATAAATATTATATTTTACTATTTTCTAATATTTTGTAATTTTTATATATGATTTATAACTAAATATAACCGTGCAACTTTTTTAGAAAAAATAAAAATTACTTCTAGTTGTATTTGAGGTTAATTTTATTTCTATCAAGTTACATTTAGTTGTAAAGTTATATTTTTTTAAAAACAAATAAAAACATATTTTTGCAAAAAATAAAATGAAAAAAATTTATATTTTTACAAAAAAATAAAAAATTCTTATTTTTCAAAAAGGCTCTAAAATATTTTATAATAATAAATTTTTGTTATAGATCCGGACCCTTTTAAAGTTATGCAAATATTTCGAGAATCTATAATTGTACAATATAAAACTTGTGACTTCCTCGTTTATAATTTTCTTCAATTTATTCCAAGGTCCCGGGAAACTTTAAATGAATAAAAGAAGAATAAAGTTTCTGGTTCCATTTCTATTGGCACGGGCTTGTCAGAAATATAATTGGGCCGAAAGCTCCTATTTCTCGTTTTCACAAAATTGTATTTTTAACCTTTTTGTGAATTGTTTCTTCTATATTCTAATTCGACTTGAAAATAGAATGCATGTATATTATTTTGTTTATACAGTAAATATTAAATTATATACGGGTTTTAAATTTGGCGAAGGCTTGCGTCTGATTATTCAAATTATGCAAGTGATCACTGATCACTTAACAAAATAAATATGATAGTTAATGTTAAAATTCTTAAGTATTTAAAGTGGTATGCTTTTAGTATTCAGTTCCAAAAAGGATCCGGATCCAATTCCGACGTCGAAGAAAGAAAGCGTCGAGGAGTTGAGGTGATCATACATTAATTCATCAATTACAATGATAAATATTTATGAACTACTTGATATATGTACGTAACAAATTAATTTTACAGAGTCGACAAAAAATAAAAATAATTTTGGCATTTAGACTATATATTATCATTTGTGCAAACTATGAATATAAATGAAAGGCACCGCAAAAGAAAATCTAGTAAATTTATAAGAGCATTACTGATGAGAGAATATTCAGCTGGATTGATACCCAAAGGGATGGCCGATGGGGGCAAATAGCTTCATCCAATAATTATTCCTGATCTGATTGACATTTCAGTCAGCTGGGGACTCGGTAGATTCGATTTTCTACTTTGTATGGTTGGCCCGATTCATGGGAGTGTTCAAAGTTAGATATCAAGCGATGTGACTATCAGCTCACGCGTACGGCCTTAAATTTTCGCATGCATTTTCTTATTACTAGTAGACATTATTTAAAACCAACCAAATTTAGGTGCATTAATCGAATTAAAGATGCCGTGACGATGTGTGTATTTTTATATAATATAATTTAAACAAGACCATTTGACTAGTAACTAGTAATTTAAGTATAAATCATGATATCATGCATGTTGAAAAAATTGAAAACGAAAATAAAAATAAAAGAATTTGGCAACGAGCTATTTTCTTTGCGAACCAATAAAAACATTTTAATGTACTAAAGTAATCCATCGAAAATATTAGTTATTCCTTTCATATTTATACGTATTTTAATGCGTATAAAAAATATAATTCAATAAAAAATTTTAAATAAAAATTTAAATATCAAAATTTTATTTAAACAAAGAAAATTCAAAAAATAATTTATCGAAATTATGTTTTATATACGTATTAAAATATGTGCAAAAAATTAAATGACAACTAATTAGAAACTAAGGAGTATTTACACACTGTAAACTATAGTGTTATATTTTTTACACAAGAAATCACATATTTTAACATTCTTAAAAGTTGTATTTAGATGAATAGAGATAAATATTTTTGTCGAATTTAAATTAAAACGTAATAATGGTTTGACTCCAAAATTGAGTCGAACTCGAAATATTGAAATACTTTTTTAATTAAGCTTAGTTGAGTTAGAGTTTTAAAATATTTGACTCACAAATTTAATTGAATTTTGTTTTTTTTAATTATTATTATTGTATTAAGAGTAATTTACACATATAAATTCAAAATAAGTATATGTTTTTTGTTTAATTGAGTCGATTCGAATGTACAAATTGAATAGAACATGTCAAATTTTGTTTAACTAAATTATGAACTCAACATTTTTATAATTCGGTCTATATTTTTAGTCGAATAGAATCGAATGGCTATTTGACTCAACTCATTACACTCCTGCCTCACAAATTTAATTCCAAATCTCATTGAAACCAGTAATTAGTAGCTTTCATCGGTATTAATATCCCTAACTACCGGCACCCGTGATCAATTATGTCTGGCTATTAAATTTATGACAGCGTAGTGCAGTAACGCACTGGGCCCTAACTATATGGAACTGAAATATTTTGTTAGCTTACATTAATATTCACAGTTAACGTGATTTGCACGTTACTGCGTGAACCCGTGAGTTTATCCGGTGCACATTCAAAGGGTAGCGGCCGCAGGTTCCCACAATAAAAAAAATATTCACAGTTAAGCTACTAATCATCTGATCGATCCAGGAATATAGTTTGTATAACCCTACTTTCTTTTCCATCACTAATCAGAAATTAATAGTACTCCTCACCTGTGTTGATAAAATTATGTGTTGTTAACAGAGAAAATAATAACACTACAGTCTACAGTTGTCTATATGTACATGGAACATTCGTTCAAAACAAGCATGCAATTACTAATTGAACAACCTTGGCTTCTTCTCGGTGTTATGGGATGACCTTATTTTATTGAGAGAGGTACAGCAGTATGCGCATGGGTGGGACCAAATTTATAGTAGTGTGAGCCCGTGGCTCAGACTTTCGGCAAGCTCCAAAGGACCCACGGACCATATGACTGCACCTTGTTGCACCGACAAAGCGTGCTTAGCTCTCCCTCGTTCTATCCGGAGTCTAGGGTAATGTGTTCAGTTAGATTCCACACAATATATATAAAATATACATACATGTATTACAAATATGTACAGTAATTTTATTGCTACTAGCTAGCTAGACACACAATATACTCCCCCTACCAAATTAACAGTAAATGTGTTATTTGAGTTTTTAGTGGACAAATTGTCTCAAATTTGATTGAAAATTACATCTAGTATATAATTGAAAAAAGTTAAAAATAGTATATTCTTGAAAAATATATCTAATTTATTTTAAAATATATTTTTCAGTTTTTTAAAATTATTAAAAAATAATTTTTAATTCATAATCAAAATTAAGTCAAATTGACCGGAAAAAACTCAAGATAGTTAATTTGCAACGGAAAGAATAATACATAACACGTACGTAGAAACAGTTAACTGATGGGACGGGAGTTCTTATCCTTAGATTGTGGTCCTTGTGGATAACTATGAGAAGATACATACGTATATTATGTACAGTACATGTGCGTGGAGTATAATTTGTTCCCATCTTTGTTTTGGACATGATATATATTCAATTTACAGATATTGTTTGTCTTGTAGGTATTGATAAAAGAATCAGTTTAATTTTATGTTAGAAAAAACTAGTAATAAGAAAACAATATTTAGAAAAAAATGCTTGTGATTCAGCTGTTGAGTACTGTGGGTCGATAGAATGTACAGTTTACTTAAAAGAGCAGTGTGCAGTTAAAAATTTCCTTACCATAAGCATCACAGATTAGGTGGCCAGAATTTTAATAAATTGTTCTGTACATGTGATAATAAGGTACTCCCTCCGTCTCGTTATACTTTTCCTGTTTTGACTTTTTGTACTGTTCATTGTAAGCGATTGACTACTAATTTACACATAATTTATAAGATAAAATATAGTCATGAGTGATTTTGTTTGATTCGTATTTGTGAGTACTTTAATACAGTAAGTTTTTTATATTTAATACTAATACGAAATTAAAGATATTAACGATCAAAAAGTGTGTGTTGACAAGCGTGCACATGATTAACAGGAAAAGTAATAAGAGACGGAGGGAGTAAGTTCTATAAGCTAAACAGTGAACTCACATGGTTCATTTAATAGTCATGTTGGTTAATAGGTCAACATAGTGGGTGGGTTATCAAAATTTAACCAATTAAACCTCATCTTACAATTTGTTAATTACACTAAACAGTTTGTTTTATACTACTCCGTAATAGAGTACTCAGTTTTGTAAATCATCATCATCCTTATATTCCCTTATCTAGTTGTCTGTACACAACTCAATCAAGCGTCTATATAAAATGTTGGTATTTAAGATCTCATGATGATCAGTCTCGAGTTTTGGACTATTCCAAGAGGTAGTACCTGATTTAAAGGTACGGTCCAGATCTGTTTGTCAGCTGATTTCACAGTACTGTCCCTCCCATTATTGATGTTAAACTATTAAACTAAGATGGGGAGTATTAATATTTGTATAATAGGAGTATGTATTATTGATCCAACTGTTCAAAATAATTATACAATTCTTGGGGTGCATGTGATACACTTTGGCAGGCTAAGCTGTTTTTATTCATGATTATTTTTCTGCAATACTGTTCCACATGTCAACAAGAGCAAAGGCGGGGCTAAAATCGAGCACCACTCGCCCGGTGAATAGAGAACTTGGGCACAAAAAAATTGTCTACATGAATTGTATATTAATTAGAAACTTGATCTTTGAACACCAAAGTAATCAAAGGTCAATTTCAAAGGCCAATTACATTTACGCCTTCCAAAATACAATTTGAATCTAAATATATAGAAAAGTAATGTTAAAAAAGAAAAGGTGGCAGTCACCATTGAAGTGGTTTAGTCAACTATCTATGATGCCGTTAGCCCAACATTTGTTTCGTGCCACTTTTATGGGACCTGAAAACAGTGGTACGCAGCCTTCAACATTGATGTCGCTCTAAAAGATACAATAGTACACTTTCGTACTATATATATATATTTATAATTTCATGTCTACACTTTTATTAAACGATAAGCATATGCATGTTATTATTTGTTTCAGAATCTAAAATTTTATGTATGTAATCATATAGGTGACTATTTTGTATAACATTCTAAAATAAAATATTTAGAATACATCTTGTAATATTTTCTATTTACATGATATTGTAAATTATGGGTAAATTGTATAACATAGTACGTACATACTCCACCTAACAATTCAAATATATAATATACATGCATCTATGCGGAGGCAGCTATATTTAGTGTTATATGATTAATAATATATAATTGCAGTGCTGGAGTTGTCCCATGCAACTTGTTTTACACAACCGGAATAACATTGGCTGCAACACTTGGATATGTTGGCATGCCTCGAAGCCTAAATATGCAACATAAGTATGCTTTGATTTCTGTGTAAAAAAAGAGAATCTTGCATTCTTCCTGATCGAGTACCATATTTAATTATTTTTAATATTATATGTTCTCCACTCCACTCAAATATATATATATATATATATATATACAGTGAGGGAGGGATGAATACGAGTAGATCGAGCAATATGCCATTTCGAACAAAGTTAGCTGTGGATGAAGTTGCTTTAATTACTAGGTACTCGCTTGTGACCTCCTCCTCCTCCTCCTCCTGTGCATGAAACAGTACTATTGCAGGTAAATCTCTATTACATGCTTGCTAGCTTCTGATCGAATATAGAGGTCCTAGTTTGGATAGATTAATGGATGCATGAAACTTATTTATTTTTCGAGATATATTGTTGGGCTGATAGAATTTGGTATAAGCATGCAAGCCCTGTATTTTTCGTAGATATATCTTTGTTTGCATGTTGTGTGTGTGGGGTACTATATAGCATGTTGTTGCAAAACAAATGAGTAGTTAGACGGAGGAGAAAACTTTGGCTATCTATAGTTATTTTACATAGTACACAGTATATAGTAGAAGGCACACATTCATAAAATATGAATGAATGAATTAACGAAAGGGAAGGCTCGGCCACAAGAAAAATATCTAGATATGTGGTATTTACTTGAGATGTGTATGGAACGATTCGAAATTGATGACACAACTTAAACAAGGATCCAAGTTATGTGAAAGTTTTATTTTGCTAGCCGATGAAAGTGATGCAATGCCTTAGCTTCTCAGATATTTGATATATACATATATATATTTTTATTCTCGTGGCCCAAACATAATGACATACATGAGGTCTGAAAAAACAAGCGAACAAACAAAATAAAGATGCGTTAATTCAGTATGTAATATTTGTTTTCTAGCACTCCTATTGAATTTCATCCATGCTTTAATTCTCGATTTCTCAAAGCTTTCTCCTTCATTCTGCAGCTATATATATATATTGGTTGATCGAAACATATTCTATAGATCCGGTGTTCGATAGAAGCTCTTGCAATCCTACATAAAGGTGATTAATGATCATGGAGAAGTTTCCTAATTCTTCTGATAAGGAATACATCAAGATGGCCATGTTGAAGCACGAAGAGATGTTCAGAGAACAGGTAATTTTCTTTTCTTTCAAATTTCAGATTGTCCAAATATATTTGTAATTAAGAATAATAATATAATACATTATATGGGACTGTACTCAATCTAGATTGGATTGTTATGTAATGCAGGTTTACGAACTTCATCGCCTCTATCGAGTGCAAAAGTTACTTGTGAACAACATTTCAAGAAACAGAGAAACTGAAATGAAGACTCAAGACAGATGGATCAAGTTGAGGGATGATAACACTTCTATTTACTACAATAATTCACAGCATATTCATCAACAACCAAGGCAGAAGCTTGATTTGGAACAGCCTGCTGATGAAGAGAATAATGCAAACTTAGATTGCAATGGTGGAGATGAGATTCAAGACGAGTGTGATATCGAGCTAACATTAGGCCCCTCGAGTTATTATCCGACAAGGAAGGCCAAAACACCACTAACTTCAGATTCTGGACTTAGTTTTTCTTCTTCATCCACTGGTTCTAGCAGTGTAAAAACAAGAGATAACTCCGATGGTTTTCGAAAGATCACGGATAAGATTATGAAAAAAGAACTGACAGCACACAATTGGGCACTTGTTGAGGTACCTACTTCCAGCCCAAGTTTTGTCAAGGGTAGAAAGATCAGTACGAATGACAATGAACAATTTATAAGGCAAGATAGACTACAGCAGCCTCCTTGGTTATTACAAGTTTTAAGTATGAATATTACTTGAGTTAAAATTTGTGTATTACTTGGTGTTTCAAGAAAATTATTTATGACTTGTATCCAAGAATTAACTGATTTGTTATTATTGTGCTTGTGTTGTAGAACCTTTCATGTTTATCGATCAGTCTTGTGTGAAGTTAATCTAGTTACTTGTTTCCCAGGCTCCTGAAACATATTCATTCTATAAAAAGTAAGCTATGTTTTATTGAGCTTTATAGACAGACAAGTTAGCTCATCAGAATTTCATTACATGTTCGAGCTAATACATGGTATCTTTTATTCATCGTAACTTATAAATTAAAAAATATCAGGAATTTTATTAAGAACCCCGAATGCAACATAATTAGTCTTCCAAATATGTGAGTTTAACAGAATACTGTACCAAATCTTATCTTTCCAGGTTCACGTTGCGTTCGGAAAAACATTAATCACTTTTTTTTAGAGTAATCAGACACACACACACACCCATATCTCTTGTAAAGGGGATGAGAGATACCGAGCCTTGGATAATCATAACTTTCTTCGAGATTGGACAAGCTAGGTTCGATTAGCTCCTTATAATCATCAATGTTATTCTTTTTTTAGGTTAAAACAAAGTATAATTAACAGGAGCAAGTTGGAGGAATCTTCCAGAAAAGGTTTATTAATAAATACTAGAAGATTATAGTAAAAGTAATTATTCTTTGCAATACTTTAAAGTTTTGTCCAGCTATCATAACAATGAGTTTCGTCCAAATACTAAGCATGTTGCTTTTCACACTGTAACATAAATAAATAAATATAATAGGCTCGTTCAACGCTTCCTAATCTCCCTGATATTAAAATAAAAATCGGCAATAATTTTGTAGACCAACAGAACTGAGAAAGATTACATGTCTATGTCGGCCACCTAATGGACAATAGATTCCAAGGCCATATAAACCAAGGGTGGCCCTCATGTTAAAGTAGTGTATGAATCAATTCGTCCTGCCCTTGTTACTATTCGTCATCATGTTTTTATAGATAAACATGCGTATGAAAACTCACACTATCTGACAAAAGACTTTTTATTTTTAGGTTTTTCTCCTGCATTAATGCTAGCCTGTCATTTGATTTGGCTTTTCTTGAAGCCTATCATGTCCTTCACAAATCACAAATATGGTTCCAATCTTTCAATTACAAATACGAGTGTGTGACAAATCTTATTCGTTAAACACATTTTTGGGATAAACATATTGGCTACCCTGATTTTTAGATTAACTGACATGTGGGTAAAAGCAAGTCGAAGTTCTCTCACAGTATCATTTCAATCCATGCGTATTTTAAGTTATATAAAAAAATAAATTTATGTGTATATAATAATTTTTTACTGTACTTGTAAAAAATAATAAAAGAAGTATAGTTTATGCAATTTTCATAAAATATATATTATTTTGACTTTTATATGTAATTTAAGATATAAAAACGGTGATTAAAAATATCAATTTTCTTTTATTTTTAATATAAATTAAGAATTTAAATTTTAGTTAAAAAATAATTTCTAAAAATTAAATTTTATATTTATACTATATTATTAACTCGAAGAGCCAAAAGTTTGGTCGGTCGTCCTGTAAATCCTATTTTTGTACAATTTTTTTATTATGCATATTAACTATAAAGCTTATAATATATTATTTTAATATTTAAAACAAATATATCATATATACAATTTATTACAAGTAGTAGTCCTCCCTTTATACAACTCTATCACCAGTAGTAGTCCTCCTTTTATACAAGTACTCACAGCTAATCTATACTATACTATTATAAGCAAAACAGAGGTCTATTGTTGCTTTGGTTGGTTGATAATACTTTCCAAAAAATTATAAACACTTTCAAAAAATATTAAAATTATATAATTTATTTTATTTATAATATAATATTGGTTATAATAATATAGTATAGATAATATAGTAGTACAAATCTAATACAATTGTAACCAATACAATTGAATTATATATCTCAATCGCAATGCTACTCAAACTCTTTAAACTCTATTAAAATTATAAATTATTATTTCTTTTAAAATACTATTAAACTTTCAAAGAAATTAAATATATAACATCTATATTTTGGTTATTCCTAATTTTTTCCACCTAAAATTAAATCTTAATATTATATTATATCTAAATAATAATCATAAAATTAAAATTTATACTTTTTATTTAATGTAGTTGTATTAAATACAATCTATTTACAAAATTCAGTTTCACCACCACTCAAACTCTTTAATTCATTTAAAATATCAATCAATTAAATAAATCTCATGAATATAATAATATTATTATTTATCTATATTAAATTTTATTAAAATTATATACTAAATACAATCTAAACATCTCAATTAATCACTCCGAAGATATTCAATTTATTTAAAATTATCACTCATAATCTAATATAACTAATATTATAATAATATTATTAATTTATCTATTTTAAGTTTTAAAATAACAACTAATTAATTACATCTCAAGAATAATATAATATTAGTATTCTTCTATCTATTATAAATTTTATATGAAAGACAATCTAAATATCATAATTTAATCACTGCTCAAACTATTCAATTTATTTGAAATATATTAAAAAAATTGAAGAAATATGTGCATCACACGGGTTACAAGCTAGCATTATTAAAGTTACAAGGGCAAATGTTTAGTCGGTTGCCCGGTCTGATCATTTTGTCTCATACCCAACTTCAAATACACGTGTCTGTCACTCTTTTAATTAAAATATACAATTGTACTTACAATCTACTAACATGTTTCAATTTTCTCATTGCTTAACCTTTTTAATTTATTTAAAATCATAGCTTATTAATTAAAGTTTATGAATATTAAAATAATAATAATAATTTATTTATATTGTTTAAATTATATTACTATTATCTATACTTTTATAATGACAAATGTTTGGTCAGGATCGGTTGTTCGTCTGTTATAATCTCTTTGTGTCACACTTAGACTTGACAAATCGTTCGTGTCGTATACTTTCGTGTCATGTACTTTCATGTTTAGTGTACTTGATGGGTAGAATGGGAAACAACACGAATAGAAGTCGTGTACTTGATTTGCTGACACGAACATGACACGATTTAAAAATGACACGACACGAACTGAAGTACATGAATTTTTTTCAATTAAACGAAAATGAAATGACGCGATTTGATACACGGAAACGAAAAAATCATGAAATGTACACGAAATAAATATGAACTGGTACACAAATTGGTACACGAAAATGAAAAAACATGAAATGTACACGAAATAAATATGAACTGGTACACGAAGTGGTACACGAAAACGAAAAAACATGAAATGTACATGAAATAAATATGAACTGTACACGAATTGGTTCACGAAATATCAAAGTTTACATTCTTTGTCCAAATTTTAGTTTAAACATAAGCCAAAGTACCTAAATATGAATACAGAATATATATATATATATATATATATATATATATATATATAATATTATATATATATATATATTTATTTATTTCGTATACCTCGTGTCGTGTCGTGTACCCGAATGGTAAACACAAAACCAACACTAAATCTCAGTCGTATATTTTCGTGTTCGTGTACCCAAAATCGAAAAGCAAACACTAAACTTTTGTGTCATTTTCATGTTATCGTCTAGGAACCATTATTGATACTCTAAAATTGGACTGGAGTGACAGGAAAATTGTGCATTTGATCCTTTAGGTCACATAGTTTGCCTCAACTTTTTCAGGTTTAAAATTTTGAAAAATTTGCGGTTTGAAGAACAAAATGTTTTTGCCTTGATAAATCATAAGATCGTTGGTAGTAGTTATCGTCTCAAGGCCTCCAGCAATTAATGCTATGAACAATATATATATCTGTAAAAATCAAATAGAGGCACACTTAGATACGATGATTCAAGATAAGGAAACAACCTCTATACTTTTTGTAGCAAGGCCCGGTACATTTTGCCCTCCTCAAACCCTGCTTCTTTCAAGATACAGAATGCCTTCTATCTTTAGGAGGTTTCTTTCGGCCTCTAGATGAAGATGTCAATCCATCAGGACGCACAAGTGAACCAAGCTGCCCAAGCTTTTTGGAAACTGAACTAATCAAAGACTTTTTAGGCAAAGGAGGTTTATTAGCAGATGGAATACTTGGGGATGATCTTTCTGCAGTTGTTTTCTTGATTTCTTTCAACTCCATTTTCATTTTTGCCAACTCTAGTTTTAAGTCCTGGTTTTCTCTTCGTAAGCTAGCATACTCATCAGTAGACGCGGAGCGGACAATTGCAGAGTTTGCATTTGCCTTAGGAGCAAGAGAGGGAGATTCTGCATTCGAATGAGTACTGCTATCCATAACCTCTCGAAGGCGTTGTTGTTCGTAGTAAAGGACTTGAACAACTGTTTGAACAGGAAGGCGGTCATTTTGAGCGGCATGAGCACAAGCCTCTCGCGAAAGCTTTTGGCAGTCCATCACACTGCACACTTTCTTTCTCTCCATGTCACTTAAAGCAGGATGAGCCTGTCACAAAAGAAAGTTGGTGGTTATTAGTGTAAGGCAACCAACTTAAGAGTATGTTCTTATTGTTTAAATTTAAATTCGATTTTGTATGTTATAATTCTGTTCTAGCAGGTAGGATGACTTGGTCAATATACTGAATTCAGTAGAAATTAAGAATATGGCATAAGAAATCCATTTCTTGAACAAAGCAGGATTTGCAATTACCAGCCTTTCCCTACAAAATTACTTGGAAATTGCTTATGAAGCTCTTCTAAAAGAGATCAAATCATTTGACGCAGATGCTAAAAGCTATGCAGCAAGCAGGTGGAGCACATTTCAAAATATAAGAAGAATCGTAAATTTATGAAAATAATTCAAAGGTCTGGAATAGTAGGGTGATTTAGATTTCACATTTTACTAGGCATTTTCTTTTTTGCTAGTTTCATTTTACTACGTATCTTTATAGTACAATATCATTATAGCCTGCAGTTTTAACAGTAAAGAGAAACTAATTAAAGATTGTTCAAATAAGAGCTTGCACCTTCAAGTAGATATCTATGGCTCGATACATTCCGTCCTCTGTTAACCGTGATTGTTCTGGGATACATTCTGCAATACTAATGAACCTCAAAACTGTTAAGGTACGATCAGAAGCTATTTCAGCAAGATAACTCTCCATTAGCTTTCCAACTTGCTCCATGTCATTTTGAGGCGGCAAAATGTACTCTTGATCATCTGCACTGTAGTCCCCCATACGATTTCCTTCATCCTTACACTCAAGATAATTATTCAGAATTCTCTGCACGGTGTCAATATCAAACAATGTGTTTCCGGTAAAGGAAAAGGATGGAATCAACAAGTCATCTAGGACAGCCTGTCCAAGTTGAAGGCCCATTCTCTTCTCCAAGTCAAGCCTACAAGCAACCGTTGTCTCAAGATATATTGAAGCTCGAAGGAGCATTGAAAGGAAACTAACTGACATTGCATTTTTCTCCCTTGGCAATAGACTAACAATTGTTTCCAACACAACTCTCTTTTCATGTTCTTGTTTTGGCTCTATATTCTTCCTTCCCTTTCCAAACATTTCCTGCAGTTAAAAGTAATATATATGTTTAATTTGCACACACATCCGAACAGACCAAATCAACCAATATATATGGGGTAAGATCTCACCAAACCTCGAAGTGATTTTTGGGCATAAAGCATTAGTATGGGACCAAGAGCATACTGTTTGAACCCCCTTGATATCATTGCAATCAGAACCCTTTGGAAGATATCAATTCTCAGAACAGTTAAATCTTCAGCCCACCAATCATCTATGGGCTTTGAATGAGATGAAGAAGAATAAACACCGTCACTGGAATTCTCAGATCCACCAGACACATTAAAGCGGCTCTCTTTAGAGGCCATAAGTGCGATTGCATCTATACACTGGTTCACCAATTTAACTTTCTCTGCTATTGAAAGGAACTCTTCTGTAGCATGCAATATGGAAATTGCCCCACCTAGACTTTTTAATGCCACTTCATTTAGATAGGCTTCAGTTCTTCCGACCAAATTACCAATGGCATAGTCCTCTGTCATCTCTAAATACTCAGCCACACATCTGAGAGCAGCAATATTTTCTGTCCCTATTTCGAAATTTATGCCATAACAAAATTTTGCTGCAAGTTCAAATGCTTCTGCTCCTCCAGGAACATGAGGAATTTCAATATCAGAAAGATCAGGGTCGATAGATTCTGAAAACAGCTTCCTTATGAATCCACACTTTGAGACTAATGGGAACTACAAATTATGCAAGGAATATGAACATAAATTAAAGAAAAAGGGATGTCTATGCAGCACACGACGAAATCAAGTGTTGACGACAGTTTCTTGTCAAATATTTATGTCAATACTATATTTGAATTAGAATATTCAAACCACAATCAAAGTAAGATACTTGTACACTAAAAAGACGAGAGGTACCGACTTTCCAGTTCTATAAGATTAAGAATATATAATAACCCGAGCTGAGACTATACCTTGTGCAATGCAAAGGAAGTTCCCCCTGCGTGAACTGTGACATCACTGGGGATCTCTTGGGAGAAAATCCTGTCAAGTTTTAGAGTCGTGACTTCAAACATATTCATTATTTTTAATATTCAGTTGCACATGTATATTTTCAGACAAAAGATTTTAAGAATCAAGAAACAAACCAGTCACCAGTCCTCTTCATGGAATCGGTAAGAGTCCCTTCTTTCTTAGTAGTGAACATTGTAGCATTAGTAGTTGGTGCAGTTGAATCCTGATCAAGGTCCAGCATAGTAGTGACTGGAGAATCTTTACCATGTACATGTCTCCATCATGTCAATAATGACAGGCAAAAGCTGGGCAGCTTCACATGCAGTAGTGCTCAGGATTCTGCTGAGCAACAAGTAGTACTCTCTTAGTATTTCAAGTCTCCGACACTGAGGACAGAATCTGTACAATGTATGGACAAATTTAAGTCCTAGACCCCGTTTAGTAGTGTAAATACACCTTTAAATTGTAATGTCGATTCGGAATGGGCGAATGGCAGTGTAGGCGTTATTGGTTGAAGCAGGGGTAAGTATAAAGAATTAAGATGTAGTTGAAACTTGAAATATTGTGTGGTGGTGGTGGTGGGCATTAAGAGATGAGATGATAGAGCTAGCCAGATGACTGAATTTTCCAACACACAAGGATTTTCATCCACAAAGAATTCACATCTTTGGCTAATTTTTATTGTTACGTCTTCTTATATACTCCAAATATACAAACTTAATATATATATGTGATGCTTATTTAAAGGGCTGTTACTTGCACTTGGAGTTTTTGTTGGAGGTTCGTAGATATCAATAATCACTTTGCTGCAAGCCTATTGGTCATCAAAGCTAGCATGGTTTTCATGGTGGGATCAACCTCTGTATATAGTCCAAAGAAAATATGAGCTGATTAGGTGTCTGGATATCTTAATAATACTCCACACAGTCAGCTTAAATAGTATAAACGTTCAGAAGGACTAGCCATGTATTTAGCATAAATAAGTTTTAATAATTTTAGTGCTTGTTTGGTTGATTAAAGGAAGTCATTTCTTATGTAACTATATTTATTGTGGAAGTTGAAATTAATAGGAAGTTGAAAAATTTATTTGATTGATTTGTGGGAATTAACTCCCTACCGGAAGGAAGTGTAAGTTATCAAGATGGGGTTAGGTAAACAAATTATACTCTCTCCGTTTTTTTATAAATCGTTTTGATTACATATTTTAATTCAAAAAAAGAAAGTTTTAAAAATCATAATTTTTACTATGCGGTCAAAACACTTAAAAATATGTGTCAAAAGTCAAAACGACTTATAAAAAAACGGAGGAAGTATATGGATATTGAAACTTTCTTGGAACTTCTACTTCCCTTATTAATTAATGATAATCAAACAACTTTTTAAAAATCAATTTACTAGGTATTTGAAGCTCCAATATAAAGTAATCAAACGACATATTTAAGACGTTTTAGGAAAATGAAAATAATAAAGAATAATGTATGGATTGTTAAGTTAATGACTCTCCCGATAATACATCCTTAACACTCGAATAGTATACTTTGAACTCAACAGCGAACCTAATATCATGTTATGCCAAAACACCGGAGATCACAACTAAATCTATAGGCCCTTTTCTCATGATATCTAATAGTAACTTGCTATGATACAGTGTTGAGTTATCAACTTTCCTGAGATGTTACAAAAAGTAAATTGAATCATTATAAACCTATATCCCCATAAGTTTGTAGCAAATTCAAAAGATCGGATGTAGGATAGTAAAGTAATTACTCGAACCCTCTCCAAACTATATATTAATATCTTCGATTCCTCTTGATTTGTTTTTGTGAGTGTAAATACAATAAAATAACAAATATATATATATATATATATATATATATATATATATATATATATATATATATATATATAAATCGACATTTTTTTATTATCTGAACACAACAACTAGTTACAATTAATTAAGAAGTCGGATTAATTTGTTTCGACTGTCATCGGTTTCCTTGTGTTTTCCTTGAATCATAAATTCCATTACCCTTATTCGTTACAAAACAGTGACCTTGAGTAAAGTAGTAAGAGCAAAATGAAATTGATACTACATGCATTGGCCGAATTAAAATGTAAAGTATCTACATCAAGGCGAATACTGAATAGATGAGGTTAATATCTCATAATGATGGTTGGACGTATTACAGAGCAGCTGGGATATGCAGTGCGTATATGTATGAGAATGTTTGCTAATTATTGAGCTCATTAGCAGAGCATGTTGGATTGTATGTCCACATCAAACCAGTTTAACAGAACTTTCTCATTGAAGTTTTGCGGGTGAGTGTTCCTTATCCAATGTTGATTGATCAATATATAGGGACACAAACTTATGAGTACGTAGACCTCCATGAATCATGATCCATCATTGATAACTTATATACTCCCCCCGTCTCCTTTTAGTTGTCTTTTTTGAAAAACACACGTATTAAGAAAATGTTAGTTGAATATTATATTATCTCTCATAATTGTATTTAATTAAGTTGAATTGTTTGTATGTTTAAATTAGTTAAATATTGAAAATAGTACTATAAGGGTATTCTTTCAAAAGGCCTTAATAAAATTGTTTTGAAAAAATAGTAGTAACAAGTAATTAGGGATAAATTCTTTTTAAAAAAAGACAATTAAAAGGGAAGGGGGCGTTGCTTATTGGACCACAATATTAATGCAGCTTAAACAGTTAAATTTGAGATAGGGTTTTGCTGACAATGTCAATAACACATTGCTTCAATGTGTATGGTTGTAGACTTGTAGCTCATTTCTTTTTCTTCTTTCTTTGAATCTCGGGCAATCATACTTTTTATAAACGATTTTTGGGTCACTTAAATGGTACAAAGTTGCCGGCATTCTTTTCATATATAGTGGGTTTTTTATATTTATCTTGAGGCCCAACAATTACTCTTGGTCTTAAAATAGTTTTCTTTGTGCGGCTCTTCCGCACATTTGAAATGATTTTAATACTTTAAAAAAAAAATGAATCAATTCAATTATGAAAAATCATACGATATCTACAAATATAATATAATTGAACAAACGCTTAAATATATCGTTGCTGAATCCTTCTTCCTTAAGAGCCAACCAAACGATTTTTTGAAGATATTATAAATATATATACTTGTTGTGACTCAACTGTTTTGAACAATTGATCGTAGTTGTGATCCCATAAAAACCTTTATCAGAGAATAAAACCCATTAAAATCCTACAGATCTATAATCCTGGACATGAAAAATATTAAAACAAAACCAAACTCTCACAAAGAGAGACTAACAAAATCCAAAAAAATTGAGAGTTTATTGAAGGAAAATAAGAGATTAATCAACAAAAACGAAAAAGTAAAAAGGATTGAGATTTTCCACCGGTGAAAACCGATGAAAGTCCCTTAGAAAATATTAGGGGCAGCGGCCAAGAGAGATGTAGGGTTTTGGGGGGAAAATGCAATAATATCTCGACTTGATCAATGAAAAATTATGAAAGTATGAGTTGAATAATGAGTTTGATTATATGATAAATGTTTTTATGAGATCGCATTTACGGTCGATTGTTCAAAATAGTGCATTATAGCAACTATATATATTCATAACATTTTCAAAAATTCGCTTTAAAAAATAAGGATTCAACAGTGATATGTATGCGTTTGTTCAATTTCGATTGTATTTGTAGATGGCGTATGACTTTTTATTATTGAATTGATTCCCCCTTCAAAAAAAATGGCACGATATAATGATAACAATCTTAAAAAATGTTATTGAATTTAATGTTGGTATATAATACGTGAAAAAAAATTATAATAAAAAATTATGAAAATTTTCACAATTTTATAAAATAATAATAAAAAAATAGAAATAAACGATACAAAATCATAATAAAAAATTTATTTAAACATTAGTTTATTTACAAAACTTCAAATAATTTTAATATTTTAAAAGAATTATAAATTTTCATGATAAATTTTTTATTATCAGAATGTTACCCATATAAATCAAAAAGTTGGCACATCCTTATTCTATTTGAATTTTGCGTTGTAAAATTGTAATTCAGTTAGGTAGGTGAATTGCAATATCTTAACCGCTAATATACACACAATGTCAGTATATTTAATCACCGTAAAAGAGACCATAATTTACTAGGAGTCGTTCACCGAGACCTGTTAACTTAAACTTAATCATCTCTCTCTTTATGTGTCAACCGACATACATTTTCATGAACAATACTCACTGAATCATATACATACATTGTACCATTTCATATACATACATTGTAGATTTATAATTATGGCGTTTGTTGAAGATATAATCTTTGTTGTTGGTCTCACTGGTCTCGTTTATTTAATTACTGATGAGCTTCTTTTAATTGCCTCTGCTTCTCATAAGCACTCTAGTACCAAATTGGGGTCATCAAGAATTGATTTTTCTTCACAGAAGTATTATAAAGATTCGGCCTTTAATGATATTATCGAAAAAGATTCGATTTTTAATGATACCCAAGAAGCAAAAATTGATGATTTTGTACAGAGAGAATGTTCTGGGGTTGGACAATCTTGTGATGGGGAATTTAATGATGAAATTGAAGTGGGTACTTCAAGTCATTATTGTTTTGATGAGAAGGGGTATTTAAGTGGTGGGGATGAATTGGGAGACCAAGCAGTTGATCAGAATTTGGAGTTTTCGGGACTTGATCAAGGTGTCGAAAATTTGTTTGATGAATTGTCACAGAGAGATGAAGTGATGGAGGATGAGGAGAATGTTTGTTTTAATGTGGGGGGTGATGTAGATGAGGATGAGGAAGAAGGGTGGGAGGATGATTGGGAGGGGGTTGAGAGAACTGAATTGGAAAAGCAGTTTGGCGCTGCGGTAGCATTTGTGAATTCTAAGAATAATGCTGATCGTTTCTTCGGTGTTGAGAGTAATGTGAAGATGGAGTTGTATGGGCTTCATAAGGTTGCCATTGAAGGGATTTGTATGAAGCCGCAGCCAATGGCATTGAAGGTCTATTCTCGTGCTAAGTGGTACTATGCTTCTCCAATACTCTTGTAATTATTTTTGAATATGTTATAGTTATACTGCATGAAAATTTTATATGGCTAGTTTACTTAGATCTTACTTGAAAATTATATCAAATGCAGATGTTCATTGTTTACTTCTTTGTAATCAAGTTGACGTTAAACTATCGGTATCAATATTGTTAAGAGGTGAACTGCGATTTTTTTTAATATAGTTTGGTGTATTTAGGTGTCAAAGGTTAGGTACGTACTCATTGTATTGGATGTAATTCAGGCTGTAGTTTTTTGTTACTTGCATATATATATTTTTCTAGTTTCTTTCTTTCTTATTATACTACTGGTGAAACTATGTGTCCTGTATCAGTTATTTGTTGATGCAACAGACTCACATAAAAATTTGGTCCTAATAATCAATCCATTTTCACTTCAGTAATATGTATCTACTCCAAAAGGTTATCTCAAAGACGGAAACTAAATGTCTGCAATGTGGTTTTATATTAGTTTAGAATTAGTAACCAATTCTTGTTTCTACCAATAGTACAGAGATACAAAATAGGATAAAGCTATCCAATTCAGCAGCGATAAGCAGAATACAAAAATTTTGCACTCGCATTTGGTCTAAATTATGTATTCATTAACTTCATTAATCAGACTTGTTTTAAGATTATCATTATAAATCTGAGTTCCGGAATATAGTTGTATTGTTAATTCAGAAATTACAAGTTCACTTTTCCTTGCAGGACCGCATGGAAGCAGCTAGAGAACATGAGCCGTGAGGAAGCAATGGAAAAGTACATTACCCTTCTATCAAGGACCATTCCAGCCTGGATGGAGGACAGGCACAAATGTAAGTCCATGACTTCATATACATGCCTTTTATTATGAAATGATGATAGTATAATACTATGTTTGTTCCAACATAATTATCTGGTTATGGTTCCTTAAAAAAAAATTATCTGGTTACGCCTTACGGTCACAGCTATAGTCTTGCCTAGATTTTGGAAGATCTGCAACTACTTCCAAAGTTTTTTAACTGTAAACTAATACTTAAAACAATTTAATTCTATTGATTTCGTCATGACTTTAGTGTGTGATGGATGCTGAATTCAATGTTTGTAGTTAATTTAGGGAAATGTTATTTCCAGAGCAATTTTTTTATTTCCAGAGGATGCAAAGTTATATTTTCTCTGTTGACAAATAAGAAATTCACAATTCTAATACAAACTACTCTGGAAATAAAAAAAATTGTTCTGAAAATAACATTTCCATTACTTTTAGATCCTTCCCACATGTTCTGCAGGACAAGCAAACAATTGTTCCTCTTGTTACTAGAGAACATTTTTTTTAATCAAAACAAGAACTACATTGAATTGCTAGGGTGTGGACTTCCCTGTTTCTTTTTGCATGTTTTCTCACAACTCCACTTTCATGGAACAGTATGCCTCTAGGTAAAGTTCAAAAGTGAATTCGGTATATAAATCTTAGCAATCCTAAATTCTTCTGGTGACTGATTAATTACCATGTCCCAGAGAATTTGATTAATTTGCAAATTATTTTGAAGAAAAATACAAGTTGTGATACTTCCTCTGTCCTTCATCTCGGTGGTTTGTGATATGTTAATTTGTTGGTTCAGAGTCCTATTTTTTCATTAACTTGGTTTGGTTTGTAATGCAGGAAATACTGTGACGTGCGTTCATGCATCCACTTTTTCAGGAATTTTGCTTGTTTATACTTCATGTGCAGGAGAACATCTTGTATATAGGACATGCATACATATGTATCGATTTTATTAATCTTCTAGAGTAGTTTATGCTGAGAGATATAGTTTAGGTGTTCTTTTGATGAGTTGCTTCATCTTTCCCAGACGGCAGCTTTTCTGTGTGTGAAACACAAGTATCCACTTTCCAGATAAGAAGAAAAATATTACCTTGTGTAAATGAATCACTATATTGTTATATTGTATTATATAATGCATATTGTAAATTTCTTCTTCCTTTCTTGATGGTGGAAGAAAACGTTCAGTTCTTTTACGTAAAGATTTATATGTCATTTATTGTGTTTAAAACTGGTCTCGAACACCCATTTTTAAAATAGAAATTAATGTTCACGTGTCATATAATTTTCCTAAAATTTAAAAGATTTCGTATGTAAATATATGAGGGTATTATTATAATTACAGAAAATTATATATCATTATAAAAATGTTATTATTATTTTATTACATTTATGAAATTAGGATGGAGTGATATTTGAATAATTTAGATTCAATTAGGAAATTTGTTAAAAAAGAGTATAGCTTGTATTGTAATGAAAAGTATTAAATATTTATGTATAATATTATATACAAAGTAAATTATATTTAAAAATGAATTTGAGTACTCTTTGTTCAAACCACTTCACTTGGAATCCAAATAAATATATTTCTGATTGATTTTGAATCTAAATAAAATATTAAATAATTAATTCAAATTTAAGATGAAATGAAACAAATAATTATATATATAAATTGAACTTGGACACACTGATATTTCCAATTATTTGATTTTTATTATACCCCTAATTTTAATAACAAATTAGTAAATTACAAATTGCCTGGGGTAGTGTGTGGCGATTCGGGTCATATATTGTTGATCGGGTCGGGTCCAGTTGACTAGCAGAAACAATTTTGCGGCAGAAGAAACACAAAACTACAAAAGTAATATGTTAATCCCAACAGATCTAAAATCCTTCATTTGATTTAGTTCTGGGATCACAGTAGTAACAATGGGAGTAGTGATAGAAAGTGAAGTTTGGGTTCCAAACCAGTCAATTTTTATATTCATATTCATTTCTTGTTTACTCTCCATACTTTGTTTTTCCCATTTCAAAACTAACCACGCCAACACAACTATCTTTGATCAATCTCTTCCACCTTCCCTCACTACTTTCCTCTTCTACTTTTCCATTTCTTCAGGTATCTCTATCACATTTCCACACACACACACACACAATATGTTTTACTTTAATTCATTTGATATGATGAACTATATTAAAGATTGCAACTTTATGTTTCTTTGTTGTAAAAATTCAAACTTTATAGTTGTTCTTTATCATTATTGTTAAGTTTAGTTATTTTATTGTTGTGGAAATTTATGGGTTATAAGTAATCAAAGTAAAGGCTGAATGTATGTATATTGGACTCATTGTCACTTTGTGTAGTTTTGGAAGGGTTGGGATTAGTACAGGGAGAATACGAGTTGGCAGCGTACTACGGTTTAGACAGGGAGCAGATGGTGTTGTCGTTGTGTGTTGGATATGCTGCTTCCCTTTTCATTGGACCCTTCTTGGGAATGCTCTCTGATTTAATGTAAGTTGTATTGGTTAAGCGATTGGGAATTATCAACTCGGATTTGAGCTGCAATATTCTGTCAATTTTTATTTGATTCGCGCTACCAAATTGTACTCTGCAATTTTCTTAATCCAGGGTTTTCAGGAACTGCAAGAAAGCATCTTTCAAATTGGTTGGAATTGTTATCTTGTTTACAACATTTCACTAAACAAATTTTGTGGTCTTATTACAGTTCTTTGGTGTTTGATATAGTCATATAGATGTTTCATTTATTCTAATCGTATTACTCGACCTCAGAAATGTAAGCTAATTTCTCACTCTTATTTTTCCTTTTTTTTGTGCAGTGGTCACAGAAAACTATGTTTAACATTCTGTATCTTGCATCTTTTTGTTGGCGTTTGGAAGAGGGTTACTTCACATCCGAACATATGGTTAACAAGTATATGTCTCAGTCTTGCCAGTTCTACTTTTTCATTCAGCTTTGAGACTTGGGTGGTAGTTGAGCATGATAAGGTATGTGATTATATAATTTTGTGTTATTTATTTATTTATAGCTAATGTGTATACACACTCCAGATTGAGCAAGTGGCTAATTTTCACTACCTGCTTCAGATTTCTTTTCAAATTTATTGTGTGGTACTTTGGTCAAATGACTTTTTGTTGCTGACAGTGTTATGGGTAACTGCCACCACGGACTTGTGATGATATATGATATCATGATTGTTGTCTTTTCAGCTAGGTCACAGGCAAGATATGCTTAATGACATGTTTTGGTTGATGGCTTTCTGGAAGTCTGCATGTTTTATTGGTAGTCAAGTCATTTCAAATTGGCTGGTTGGTAATTCTTTCAAGCAACATATAGGATCTCTTTCCACTGCAACTGTGTTACTGGCAATTCTGAGTATCTTGTCCATAAGACGTGGACGGAAAGAACCTGCAAAATTAGCAGCATCAAAGGATTATCAGGCGTCTTTTTACTCATATGTACTTCGTGGTATTATTTGCATTTCAACTCAGATTTCACGAGCATTTGCTGTATATAAAATTTTCAGTCATTAGGTCCAAGGGATGTTGGTTTTATATAAAATTATGAAATTGCTTTGGTGGTATAAGTATGGTAAATGAAGTCATTTATATCGTATTGTTTACTTCTGTAGATAAAAGGATATGGTTGTTAATTTGGGCGCAAGTTTGTGTCCAGTTCTCTGTTGCAGTCTTTTGGATCCTGTGGGCTCCAACAGTAGTGGTTAGCTTTTTACTCTTGATTGAATACACCATAACTTTATCTGAGATAGTTCTGGTTTGTAATAAATGGTCCTTCCAATATTATCATTAGGAAACTGATCTCGGAAAAGAATATTCAGCATTAGTTGATGAACAAATGTGCCTACATTATTTGATCATTATAATGATATAATAACTTGTATAGCTTTGAGAAACCATGAATATCCTTTTTTCTTTGACAAATATGACCAGTGTAACTCGCAGAAAAATTTCACTTCAATGAAGTTCGCATTAATATAGCTTTAAAGAACTGTCAAGGCTAAACAGTGAAAATGCTGTTGTTCCAGGCCGATGGTCGAGAAGTTCATCTGGGTTTGATATATCCATGTTTGCTGGGTGCTGGAATGTTAGGAAGCACATCATTTCCGTGGTTTGTTAGTGGGCTAGTATCACTTCGCACTGAGGATTGCTTACTGTATGCATTCTGTGTGGCAGGGATTGTGCTCTCTGTTGTAGCTTATGACTATCAAGTAACAACAATCCTTATTTTTTTTATCCAAGTTGTCAAATTTCATCTGTTCAGTCTTCGGCACTTGGTCTTCGCCTCTTACATGGTAATTGCATGTGCAGGAAATTGGAGTTTTAGTGGCACTTTTCTGCTTGTTCCATGCTTGTGTTGGCCTGATTTTGCCTTCACTTGCAAGATTGAGAACATCGTAAACCCCTCTCTCCCCTACCATCTCTATTTACTATAGCAACACTTACAAAGTGGATTTCATCTGTTTCTTTGTCGTTTTCTGAAAGTAGCTTTTCAAATATCTCTAGCTAACTGTTTAAAACAGGTATGTGCCAAATGAATTGCGCGGAGGAATGATGAGCTTGTCTCTAGCTCCTGTCAGTGCAGCAATCGTATTTTTCTTGATGCAGGTATTTGTCTAGCTAATAACAATAAATTGTACTTTGAGACTAGAGAGATGTTACTAACTAGTATACTCTGTATTTGTTTATGTCAGCCTTTCATTAGACCATTTCAAGTTTCACTAGTTTGTAGTTTAAAGCTGCATATTCTGTGGCATCAAATGATCATACAGCAATCAAGATACCCCCCTTTAAATTTGTGGGTCACATATGCTGTTCATATTTTATGACTAGTTTAAAAGTTGACCAAAGTTTAAATGTTCATAGTGAAGCCAAAGTTACTTTATCTTTGTTGGTACATATTCATAGTTCATGTTGTTGTTACATACTGAACTTAACTACTGTCCTAATAATACCACAGGGAGGTTATTATCGCAATATTGAGAATTCGACGATTATAGCATTTGCTGCTCTCGGTCTATTCTCTGCAGCTGCTAGCATGTATCTACTAAAACAGTGGGGCAAGCAACTCCATAATGACTGGCACAAGATGTGATTAACATGTAACTTTAGAAAATCAATATTCTTTGCCTACTGTAGAGGCTCTCAAGGATAGATAAAATTGTGGAACAAAGATGAGTGGATCTCATAAAAGTTCAACTCCGCATTCAAGGATATTCGTTGCTTGGAGGAATGAAAACGGTAATATTGATTAATGATGTCAGCAATGTATATGGAGGTTAACAAATGGAAGTGAGTTTTCTTGGTGACTTCTAGAGTGAGGAAGGAATATTATTTTTCAGGATAAAGGATTGTCACCAGTCAGCTATAACGAGTTTCAATCGCCCAGAAACACGTAGCAGCTGCATTGGGAGTGGATCTAGGCAAAATCATCCACAACTGGATTTTTTACCTTCTTTTTGGAACTGTGAAATTTTCATATATTTGTATTATTTATTGATATAGATTACTTAAAGTTAGAACGTAATGGAAAGTCAAAATTTTTAAATATAGAATTATTTATATTTGTGACACTTTTTATATTTTCAAAGCTGTTGCATAATTTCATCATTTTGATTATCATACTTCCAGTCGGGCAAATGCCACGAAATAACGAAAGCTTGTCTTTCTTCATACCATAGGATGTTTAAAATACTGCAGTTTTCGTGTGGATTACTCGAAACTCCAGTTGACCAGGAACATGTAGATGAATAAAGAAATATATTGACTAATTGATTGTTCTCATATCACAAAATTGAGGATAATTGAGGAATGCTATTTTACAAATGCGTCTATATCAATCATCCTGTTCTTGATCCCTGAGCCACTTTGTTGCCACCCATTTTTGCCCTGTAACTACTGGGCAGCTCCCATGGAGTGATGTCTGCATTGAATTTTTTTTAACAACAATTAGAACTAAGAGAACTTCACCATGAGCATGTATTAACAAATAACTAAAAACCAAGAGAATGCCACTTATTCCACTTTGCAGTTGTGACTAGTTAGCAGCACGAAACTATATTTGTTAACTATGTTTGTTTCTTGGATTGAAAAATGAGAAGTACACTGGGTAACCTATGAGTCTATTCACTATATTCAATATATTTATTTCTTGAGACACCCCATGAACTAAATTTCAATCACGCTTTGGTTCATTTTTTGAAATATTGCACATTTCCATTGTTGCGCTGAATATTTATAATTAGAAGACTCACCATATCAATTGTTCCATTTGGGAACACAGAATAAAATAGAAGTCCATCGCCTTTTCGTGGTTTTACTTTTAAGCCGATACACTTCTCAAAATCATAGTTGTCCACATTCAATCCGTTCTGCAAATCACATCGATAACGTACATTAGAAATTCAGGTGCATATGGAAAGAACAAAGGAAAGAAGATTTAAGTTCTGCATTACCTCAAATGGGAACATAGTTTCTCCACCTTCTTCCACATCAGATAAATACAACAAAAAAGAAGCAATCTGTGAAAATAATTTATCACAGGTGAGGCAAAAATTGCAGACTACAGTCTGAGCAGTTGATAGTTATAAGCAGTCAATATATCAAGTATCAAATATTAATGAGGCTAGAGTCACTGTTCAGATTTCAGAGTACAGGCAGATGTGATTGCACATTTGCTAATATCTTAAACGATGTTGATGTGAAGCAATGAATCAAATATACATTTAGGACTATTATTCATTCCATGAATAAGATACATAAATATTTTTATTAATCCGTTAAAAATATAATAATACATGAAAATGTGTCCAAATAAAGAAAATAAAAGAAATACTATTAATTTGCTTCAAAAGGTGGTACCTGATATTTTCTCATATGGAATGACATTTCGATGTGGATCAAGAACCATATATAAATATGCATGATTTTTCATGTATCTGAGCGTTGACATGCAACAATACCATGCTTAGATTCTCAATAAGACCACATTCAATTTCAAATCAGAGAGAACAGAATAGAAAGCACTTCGATTTTAATTGTTCCTTCAAATTCAAAATTATTTGTTCTCTATTTATCTAGAAACCAGGCATGAAAAAACACATGGCTAAAATACACAGGTCCTTGTCCCCAGTTGGTTTTAATTTACTCTGTGACTCCTTTAAGATGGAAACAATAAGTATCTTAATGAATGATTATTTTTTGGGCATAAACAAAATGTAGAATATAATATTACCAGTATCTGAAAAAAGAACAATAAACTGAATTTAAATTTGTAATACCCTCTGACTCTTCTGGGGGCCATACTCAGCAGGGTGGAATGCATCGTAATGTGAATTGTATTTCTGTCCAATCACATAACGCAAGATGTTAAATGCCTGAAACATAACAATAATAGGCAAAGGTTTAGCCTTCCACTGAACTTAGAGATATTATGATTGTATATAGAATCTACCTAAGAGGCAGTGCTGCAGGGGCGGAGCCATGAAAAATGCCATTTATATTGTCATAAATAAAACTGTGACTTGTAATCTGCTATCACATAAGATGCAGATATTATTGCTTGCATAGTATACTAAGTTCCATATACATAACATTAGCTGAGGTGGGGCTGAGGGTCTAGAACTCTAGGCGAGTAGGCGGCAAGGAAAGGCTGTGAAATTAAACAATATATAGGGATTAAAACTGAACAATCCATTAGGACAACTGGACAAGGTGGATATCTGTTTTCCTTCTGCGAGAACCATTTTATTTGAATGTTCCTAGCTTGATTTGAATCTATCAGTTTGAGACACACTATGTCACCAGGTAGATACAATTTATCCAATGTTGGGTATGTCTCCGTGTATGCTACAAGTACACTACATACTACAACAAAACAACAATAATGTCAAATAGAGTACTTTGTTCGATATGCATTGGGATATATACATGTAGTCGTGAATTAATTTAATGGAAATATATTATATGTATAAATGAATATAATCATGTGTACAACATGTCAATTTCATTTCCAAGTTTTTGGTACTATGCTGTATAACTTCATTTTTTTGGATAGGTTATGATGTGCAACTTTTATGAATTAGAATACTGATACCGTTGTGTGTTTATGAATAAAGTGTAGAAGATATATTTTGGTGAACTTGATGAATAACTAGCATAATAGTGTACAGTATCTGGAACTCTGGATATGCCAAAACCAATAAGTGTTTTCCGTTGTCAAGAAGATGATCTGATAACTCTGGGTTGACTGGACAAATCTGCACACTTGTACAGTCGGCAAAAAATATCTACAGAAATCAGGGATCATTCACTCACTGACCAATTAGCTTTTCACTTTACAGGCAAAGCTAAAATGAAAATGTAGTTTGGGATGGATTATACCTCTCCATGAGTGCGGGGAATCATTGTGGCCCTTGAAATTTTTTCCTCAATGATATCTAATGTTCCAGTTTTGTCTTCAGATGCACTCATAAATGTCCCGGAGCTGATAGAAGCAAACAAAAAAATTCAGACATAGACATAAATTTTTTTTTACGGCAATGTTAATCATGCTTTATTAACAAGCAACTAATTCCATGTATAATTGCTTACTTGATAAATATCATTAAATGAATCCAAGAGTATTCACCAAGATATTGCACAAAGAACTCTAAAGTACATCAATGAATAGAAAACATTTGTTTCGATACTCCATGTTAAGTATGTGCATGTCTGCATAACAGCAGAAGGGCATAAAATGAACTAATGAAGTATGATGTACCTTGTTCTGGTTCCTTTGGTGCTTTCAGCTGTTTCGCCCTTGCGTAATGCTAAGCTTGAAGGAGCAAGACGTGTCTTTGCTATCTTAATTATGTTTTCACAGTCTTCAGGTGCTGCAAAACCAGGGAAGTATAGTGCACGGGGTTTCCAACTTAGAACCTGCATAAGTGAATAAAAGGCGAAAATCGAATATGTTCAGTAGAGAACAAACATGAACCTAAAAGATAAAGAGCATCAGGGATGTTACTACCAAAAACTTTGTAATTCTATTAGTAGAAGCCACATAAAGACATAGAAAAAAGGACTGACTTATTCGAGTGCCGAATCTTAAGTCACTAGAGGCATGCTATGTAAAAATTCTTGGCAACAGCATAATGAAAAACAACACATTAGTTGTGCAGATCTTTTCATGACTGAACTGCAAAAGGTAATAAGATTCTAGTTGATCAACATAACTAATGCAAGTTGCGGAGTTGTAACATAAGACTATAGAACTTGTGGAATTGATAATAGCGATGAATCTAATTAAACAAACTGGCATGATTTTAGAAAAAGGATTTGGGAAACAGTAGCAAGAATTGATATTGCGTACACTGCCTTAATTTACCAATTACTTGAGATTGTTGAGCAATAAGTAAATCTACTCATTTCGATTAATTCAATCAAATTCAGCCTACCAAATACAAAACATACGAGTAAATAAAACAAACTGATTACATTAGTTACAGAAAGAAAAGTAGAGAGTAATGATATGGAACACTACCTGGAATGGAATCTGAGTTAAAGAATATTGTCCTGTTTGGCCACGAGACAACGGATGAAACTGTGTATCCTCCTTGAAAGTGGATTCTAATAACCTCGATCCCGGGCGCGGGCGCAATCCAGGTGGTAACTCCTGTTTAGTTAGTTAGCAATCCAAGGGTAAAAAACACAATCACCAAATCTCAAACATACCTACTGATTAATAGTAAACATTAATAAGCAGAGCATACCTGATGATAGAGGAACATGGCAGCGAAGAGACCGGCAACGAAGAAGAAAAAACAGAAAAGACAAACAGTAGGGAGCCCTATGCTCCAACGTCCTCCTACACTTCTTCCTTTAGTTTTCATCTTTCTTAAACACACTCACTCACACTACGTAGCTAGCTAGTTGTAGTTCAAACGCCTCAACAAATATGTGAGTTCGAGGTTGGAGATGCAAGTCAAATGCTGATTTCACTGTGCAAGTGGAAGATGACTTGACTTGATGACTTGTGCCACTTCTGTTAACAGATATATCATGTCGTTGAAATTAAAATATTTTATAAAAATATGATATATTTTTATTACTAAAATATATTATTCTTATTATATATATTGAATTATTTTTATCAACTTCTCTTCTTCAACTCTTATATATTAACTCTTAACTTGTTTTTTACTCCTATTTTTTATATTGAAAAAGTATGAGATTCAAAGAGAAATTAATCTATCTGTTATTTAGTACCCTAGTCCCCCACCTTTTCATTTACTACCACAGCTAGGAAAGGTATAATGCAAGTTTAAAGCATGGTTACAGATGTCTCACGGATCGTCGTGTCTAATTGTCCTACAAATCTTCTTTTTTTTAAGTAATTGTCCTACAAATCTATAATATTTAAAAATCTTTTCAAAATCAACACTAGATGTTTGTTTAATCTTCCGGGACTTTTTAAATTTCTTTAAACTATTTTATGAAATACATTCTTTTGTAATAATTATTATTTGAATCATAAATATATGATACCACGTACTGTAACACTTATTCTAAGCACTACACTAACATGATAGCACTATCATTTATTCATTCATTAGTTAATTTTTTGATAAATTAATCGATACCCTTAAAGATATTTAAAAATTATATTATTAATATTTAATTTATTTTAAGATATAAATTTCGGTTTATAAAAATTATAAAAAAATAATTTTAATTTTCAGTTAAAATTTAATAAACCTAAGTAAAAATAAATAAATAAAACAATTATATAGAAACTCTACTATGCTAGTTCACTATCATGCTAAGGTCAGATTTTTTTAAAAGATAAGAGTAAGCCCGTACTTTTATATAAGTAATGCTAAAAACCAAAAAATTCTCCCAAAATAAAATAGTAATCAGGGGATCCATCTTATTTATTTAATCCTGGAATGATAAAATGAGAATATTTATTGATACAACTAATATGAATAATGGGGTCTTATTTATTATTTTAATAATCAATCGAGACATGTGATATTTGAGAAATTTTTAAGAGATTTTTTTGATTGTTTAGCATTACTGTTTTTATATTCTAGTTAAATTCTCAACTGCTTTTATATTCTAGTTAAATTCTCAACAAATCATATCTGATCGATTCTTATTAAATTAAATTTTTATCGAGTTGGATTTATTTTAAATGAATCTATATTCGATTTTTCGGACTGAGCCATTGACCGCATCCATATCCAGTTTGCCGTCAAATAAAAATGACACTAAAATTTACTTGCTGAAATATGTCTGTTATTTTGGCCCGTCAGATGAAACTGTAAGATACGAGTACAAAATTAGGCTTCAAGGAAAAGGAAAGACAGCGGACGATCAAAATAAAGTCCCACTAGCTTCTGTAAACCACAAACCAAAACATCATACCACTCGGATAATCTAACTTGTTAACCATACAACCACAAAACACAACTGCAATCCAGTAGGCCATCACATCATATTAGCCCAGAATTTGCATCCATTCATTTCAGCTCCCTGTTTTCCAGTTTACCTCTGATTCGAAAACCCAAAACCTTTGGATGAACTAAGTTTAAAGTGAGAATATAAATGCTCAAGTTAAATGTGTATTGTTCTTTAGTTCCGAATCCAAGAGAAGCCAAGATTCTAACTGGCTATGACAGGATTAACAGACTTCAGCGGATTACAGACTTTACAGTCAAGGCAG
Source organism: Oenanthe sinensis (assembly GCA_028671895.1). Taxonomy (NCBI): domain Eukaryota; kingdom Viridiplantae; phylum Streptophyta; class Magnoliopsida; order Apiales; family Apiaceae; genus Oenanthe; species Oenanthe sinensis. Next base: position 42,016,157 of record CM053805.1, on the reverse strand, counting down.
TGAAAGATGGAATGGATGGAGGCATGAGCCGATTACCTGGCCGCAGCTGGGATCCTGGGTTGGAAATTGAAGTCCCTTTTGAACAAAGGCCGGTAGGTGTCAGTCTTGTTGTTAGGAGTTAACCTTTCACAACTACTAAATGTAATCATCACTTTCTCGTGCCATGCTAAAGTTTATCTATTTATATGACAGGTTAATGAATACTCATCTCTTAAAGATGGACCTTTATACTCCTGGGGTGAGCTGACTCCAGGGTCCTTTTTCATACGCCTTGGGGGCTTGTGGCTAGCAACATTCACAGTCCTCGGAGCGCCAATCGCAGCTGCAAGCTTTAATCCTGGAAGGGTAACTAAGAGCATATTTTATATATAGCATCAAGATTGTGGTAATTTAATACGTAGCTCTATGATTTTTTTAAAATTATGTAGCAACATGAGTTGAAAGAATGCCTTCTGGTGATATAATGGAACTAGAAAGATCAAGAAACTAGTGATTTTTAGGAAGATGAAAGGCACGCACAGATCAAGATAGGTTAAGGTTGCAATTTCAAATCTTCAATAATCATCAAGATAGATAACACACTATCATGCATCCCATTTGTACTAAAACGCAGTCATAACTGCATAGAAAACTTTCTTCAAGTTCCACAACTAGCAGCAATTTGCTCTCTAAGTCCTAACATCTTTTGCCTCTAGCTTTTGTCAACTAAGATTCAATTGCTTGCCTGATACGGGCAAATACATTTTTTAATCTATTAATTTTTGGTTCCTCATTTCATTATACAAAAACTTGAAAACAAAATTGACCTCGGCAAATAAATCATTTTCATCCGTAAAGTTATAAGATATTCTAAACTGTGACACACTGACATTTGTAAGTTATACTTCCTAGCAGTGCATACTTTTGCTTTTTTGTCATTCACTAACATCCACCTGTTCCTGCAGGAACCATTAAGATTTGCCCTGGCAGCTGGAACAGGAACTCTATTTCTTGTTTCACTGATTGTCTTGAGGATTTACCTGGTACATTACCTTCAGGCTCCTATACTTCATCATATGTTACAAACCAACATATTCACAGTTAACAAGTGACTTCAACACAGCATTACATTAATCAAGCATCCATTCTAACTGCAATCAGTGAAAGCATTCATTTCTTTTATCTGAAAACAGTCCTTTGAATCATAAATTTGTAATCCTCTTCCCAGTGTTATAGTTTTAAATTCCATCGATCTATTAGCTATGTGGTAGTTTCCACTTGCCTCGGTGTTACTAAAAAGTGTCATTGACATATTGCAGGGATGGAGTTATGTTGGTGATAGACTTTTATCAGCGGTGATACCTTATGAAGAGAGTGGATGGTATGATGGACAAATGTGGGTAAAGCCACCTGAGGTCAGATCCTAATTTCTCAACTGGATCTGTAGAATGATAAAAGCAAGACCTGTATCTCATTTACTTATTCACGTTTTTCTTTATTAGAAAAAACATTTTTTCCCTCAAAGAACTCGGGTATGACCGGATAAAGGCTTACAACCAAAAACAAATTACATTAAATTAATTTGACTAGAGAAATTTTTACCAGGAAACCCTGGACTTGTGATAGAGGAACAAGTTTAGACGTTAGACATGAAGACAAACTAATAAGTACTTGATAGGCTTCTATAGCTGGGCAGCATCATATTCCCATCTTATGCTTCTAATATGTTTATACTCACTTTATAGAGATTATGAAGTTCTGGTATAAAAACAGTTGACAGGTTCTAGAACAAGTAGAGGACAAGAACTGTCCAATAAAGTGGACAGGTTCCCACTTCCCGGTCCTTCCAAAGATTAAAATCATATGATTACTCCAAAAGGAATCAATAAAAAAGATCCAAGTAGGAAAAAAATTCTAGCCATAAAACCTAAGCATTTAACCCATTCCGAATTTCTCATAATTGAAAGAGGATGTGCTCATCCGGAACTCTCAATTAGTTCATTATCTAAGACCATTGCCCCTCAAGTCGCACACCAGAAACAAATTTCGACAAACTCCATCCCCCAAGAGACAGGATAATGCAAATTTAAAAGAGTGCCTTTTGAAGGTCACAAATGTCGAGAAAGTTTACCAATTTTGTAGGGATGTTCTGAAGTCTGAGGCCCTATGCACAACATTGATCAAGAGTATTTATCATTTGAAAACCAGAATCATAAATTGAAAGCACAAATTATTAGCTCAAGGAAAATGAACAAGATACATAAGGAGCACTGCCAGACAGCAGGGATATTGAACTCATCCTTAATAAGTTCCACATGCACTACACCTACAGAGCTTAGCATAATATCTAGTAGAAGAACTCAAGGGTCAGCCAGAAAATTGTTAGCATGATAGATCTTAATATGAATTCAAAACTAAATTTTGATTGATAGAAAACGATTGTTTACAAGATTACATAAATATGTTGTAAAAAGCCAAACAATTATTAAAATTGATTAGATGATAGTATGATACGAATATAGACTACAGTTTTTAGAACTTTAATATCGGCCTTTAAAGTCTGCCTATGATATTTATAAATACTACTCTGTATTATCCATTTAACACTAGTATTCAGCTTATCATTGCTAAGTTTAACTGGCTTCTTCCTTGCAGATTCTTGCCCGAGACAGATTATTGGGATCATACAAGGTAAAAGCAAAAGAACAAGATTGTTTTGTTGCTAACTAGTCATCAAAAGTAAAAGGAAGTGTAAAAGAAGAGTTGTTAATGAGGCATGTGGCATGCCCATACACCAAAAAATCTCTATTACCAAACAAATAATATTTTGCATGTTGAACACTTCATATTTTAATTCACAATTGAAAATTCAAAATCCAAACTGAAGAAAGTAGTGAATTTGTGTTTTATAAGCAATGCAGCACTATTTTAGCGGCTCTGATGAACATATGCATGTAGGTCAAACCAGTCATCAAATTACTAAAGCAGACACTAGTAGGAACAGGGGCTTTACTTGTTACAGCAGCTTTCTTATTCACCTTTGCAACACCCGTGGAGGATTTCATTAAAAGCAGTTTTGCTACAAAAGAAAATACATCAAATACTTCATCTTCGAAGAACAGCACAAAACTTAATATAAGGTATACTAGCGAATAGAGAATGAGTACTAAACTAAAATTATGTACTACTTTTAAATTTTTTACCCCTTCTGAGTAATTTATTGGAATTTTTATAGAAAAGAGGAGCTAGTAAGTTTGCCAGCAGAAGTGAGGACGGATGATGATCTGGCAGCAGCTGCAGCGGAAGCTGCTGACGGGAGGCCAGTTTACTGTAGAGACAGGTATCATCGTGCATTAGCTGGTGGACAATATTGCAAGTGGGATGACTTGCTTAAGTAATGAACGAGAAATGAATATAGCAGATTATACTATCTATGTTGCATTACATATTTATATAATCTCTGTAATCTCTTGTAAGGAGTGAAACATTTTTCTTTAGATTTTCTATCCATTAGGCAACAATACTAGTGATACAGATCTGAAAGACTGAGATTCACAATGAGGTGTGACTATGGTCTACATATTACAAGGTACACTGATGGCAGCAATATACGTGAACCATACTACAAACAATAATAGAATATTTCATTCGGAAAACAGCTACTTCTTCATCCATATATTCTACAACAGGCCTGCCAGATGACGATTTAAGCCTGGTAGAAGATGCGCATATGTTTCGAGCTGAAATAGAATCTACAAAATTAATTTTAAGTGTAACGCAGCATTTCTCAGTACAATGCCGTACAATCACGGTTGATGGAAATAATTTCGATAAAAACATAACGATATTAACTTTTTGTTGCATTTTATTGTCACAGGCTGCACCAATATACACACATATAAGATATTCAACACCTAATTATATCATCTGTAATTTTCTCAATCTAAGGAAATCACGCTTCAGTCATCATAATATATACAAATGATACGCTAGCAAATAGATTAAACTTGACCAAAAAAAGGAGCATGAACTGCTAACTTGAATCATCATAATAGCAATGATTAAAATGCAAAGTATCAATAATATCTTATGATTCATAAGCAACGAAAATTAAAAGGAATAGTAAGAGAAACAGAAGAATAAAAATGAATATTAATTCATTTAGATAATATTTTTAGACTTTTATCTTAATTATATTATTTTATATTTATTATGTTTAAATGTACTAGAATTCATCGTAGTTATAATTTTTATGTAGATTATAATTGCATTAATTTTTGTAAAATTCTAGATTAGTTGTACTGTACATGACTGCATGAAATAGATAAAGTGTACAATATCATCTATTACACAAAATTAAGGATAAAATACATTTTGGTGGAGGGAAGAAACAATACATTTTAGAATATGTTTGAAAATTTTCATTGGATGTAATGTATTCATATATTATATAAATAAAAATATATTATTTAAAATATAGTAATTATTCATTTATATTTATATACGGCCTATAAAAACTATATTTTTAATTATTTATTTATACATTTAGCGAGATTATTTATTAAACTCATTTACCCAAATTGTGACCGAAGAAATTTATTCATTTGTCAACCTTATTCGTTCATCCAACAGTCGAGGTTCTACTTTACAAGTTTATTTGACGCGTGTTGGACTGTCGTTGTTTGTGCAGTTACGGGTTACTATGATGACTAGGCCCAAGCTGATCGACAAGTCCCGCTATACTGTATCTGATTAATATGGGCTGAAACCGATTTATCGGCTACAAAAGTTAATGGATCTCAATAAACAAATTGGTTGAAAATGTTTAAAAACAAACAAATAGTAAATACGTTCGTATCGCGGGTAAAGCCAAGTGTCAATACTCTTTCCATCCTAAAATATTAAACTGTTTTAAATTGTTTTATTCCATAATAATTATTATCTCTTTTTCATGCATCCTTATATTTTATTATTTTTAATGTAAAAATTATTTTAACTATATAAAAAATTATTATAATCAACATTATAAATACGGAAAATTGTTATATAACTAACTTATTTTAATAGATTTTTTTGAAAAGAGACTAATAAATTAGGATGGAGAGAGTATATTATTGGTACAATCATTGTGTAATTTATAATAATTGTTTTTCAACTATATATCTACCTTGATGGGCCATTGAGAATAAGTGATTAACTTATAAAGAAAACCTAAATAGAATCATCCTCTCTTCATCTTCATGTTTTTATTTTAATACAACATAGAGTATATAAGTAGAGACTTTAATCCATTCAAAACAAAACAAAAAAAAAAGTAAAAAAAGTTGAGACTTTAATCCACCTATTTTGATTAAGTTTTAGATTTCAGAATCTCAAAAAATATCTCCACCTTTTTAAAGAGTTTAATAAATGTTATTTTCCACACGGACCTCCAAAGTCCAAACTCTAAGACCGCCATTACATAAAAACTCAAATTCTCCCTTCCAAAAATTCAGACCATAAAGAAGGAAAAACACTAAACCACAAATTGCTTTTACGAAATTTGAGAAAAGTATAAGGAATACTAAGCTAAAAACCATGGCTTTAGCACGTCGACTTCTCGATGACCAGAAATCTAACTCATGCAATACACGCACATAACAGATATATTCTCGGTCAACACCAAGTATGATATTACTGCTGATTTTTTTGACTATGCATGTTTCACGCATATCCAGTATTGTTACTACAGTACCTCCGTATGTTTTTATTATGTTTGTTTTAAAAGTAAAATTTGTTCTTTAAATTTTAATATCGGTTTGTTTAACTCGTGCCACTAAGGCATAGGATAAGAAAAAATCTAGTACTCTTATTTTCATACATTTAGTCATAAAAATAAAAGATGTATACATTTTTTGGTTGAAAACCTAGAAAACTCTTATAAACAAACCGTTTTAATATATATCTCATTATTACTATAAATTTATATATAATTTTTTGAAATTATCTTTATATCTACTATTTTTAAAATTTAATAATATTTTCATTTTTTAATAAAACAATTTATATATATATATATATATATGTAACATTCTGCTGCAAATTTTTTAGCGTGAGAACCGTGAAAACTTTTACTAAATTCTGCAGAATCATAAAAAAATAAAAAAAAATAGTGCATAACCATAATTTTATTTGCAAAACTATAATAAAAATTTAATCTAAATATTTATTTTGCATTTTTTATTATGATTCTGCAAAATTTAATGAGTTTTCACGGTTCTTACGCTGAAAAATTTTCACCTAATTGTTACCCTCTTAAGATTGCTCTGAAGTGTTTTAAGGGCGAAAGAATGATGAGGAAAGTAAATGAAATAAAGTGTTATGAGTTTCATTAATTTGTTCTGGAATTTAAATTTAAAAAGTAAAATTAGTTTTATTCATGTGCTTTCGAATTGAAGAAAAATATATACTTAGTTATTAAATTATAAATTTATCTTTTTATATAAAAGTTATAATATCTTTATTAAGGATATATTTATAATATCAATATTTTTTAAATTTTTTCCTTCACCTATTTTCTTCTTCATCCAATTTTTGGAGTGAAACTTTAATTGGAGGAAAGAATTCATAATTTTATGTACTTTCACCTGCTTCTCTTTTAAAAAAACTCGAAAATACAAATATGAGTGAAAGTTATGTTATTTTATTTATTTTTCACTTATTTAAAATTCGAAAACAAAGTATTAACAAGGGAAGGCTATTAATAAGGATAATTAATTGAGTTGATTAAATTATAATACAGAGTAGAGATAATTGAATAATAATGTGAAACAACTAATATTTAATAGGAAAAATATAGGTATGGTGCTAGGGATTGTGACGTTAACATTGTAATCAACTATAAGATACTTAGACTAATTAGAAATTAACTAAGTAAAACATATTGTCATATGTATATTGACAGTATATTTAGTTGTCAATTGTAACAGTAAGTATTAAAACCAAGTAGGTGACATTAAGTATCAATAGTTACTGTCTTGTAAAAATGTAATAAATGATCTATGGAGTAGAACTTCACAAAATGTTCATGCACAATATGGATCAAATCATTGACAGTAACATTCTGCAAACTGAATCCTACGACAGCATATTCAAGTGACAGCACATTTGGAACAGACAATAACAACTATTCCCTTGACAGTAAACTTGGCGGAGATTGAAGAATCAAAGACAGCAAGTATTACTGACAGCAACTATTCCCTTGACAGTAAACTTGGCGGAGATTGAAGAATCGAAAACAATAAGTTTTACTGACAGCAACTTTGGCGGGAATAGTTGACAGCAACATTGGCGGGGTTAGTTGACAGTAACTTTGGACGACAACATGTTTTAGAAGACTATCAAGCTTGATAGTAAAGTATGCGGAGTCAAAGATACTGTCACAAAAAAGAAACTAAAAGTTGACAGTAACCTTTTGGTGAAACTGATAGTCTGTTTCAAGTAGCAGACGAGGTAGTGAAAATTCAAAAATTGATCTTGACAATTTTATCTAGTATGTCAAGACTACTACTGCAATTTGGGAAAAGGCAAACAAAAAGATAAAGCATGTTCAAATAGTCAAGGATGTCGGTACATCTCAGAACAGTTTTATCTACAAATGAAATGAAGACAAATTTGAATAGAAAAAGGGAAATTTCTATTTCAAGTTTTGTCCTAGGAATAAGGGAAAGTACACTTGTAAGTGAGATATGTGTTTCGGTATAAATACACATATCTCACAAACACTTTCTCTGTGTGTGTAGAAAGAGATAGACAACTGAGTTTAATTTTTCTCAAGCATAGAAACATTAGCAAGTTCTTTGTTATTTTATCTATCGAAGCTGGAAGCATTTTTCTAGTCAGTTGTAGCAAACAAAAATTAATAAAATTAATTTTTGAAGTTAAACACATTTCTTCATTTACTTACTGTTATTTGCATTTGATATTATTATTTCTTATTTTATTATTAACAAGATAAGTGATAAATTATCGAGTTGCATTCGAACCCTCCTTCAACACCACTCATATTGTCTAACATATGGGTAAATATGAATATTAGGTCTCTTGTTATGCATCTGATTCATTCATTGTCATTACTTACGAGTGATTGGAGAAAGAACGAGCCAAATCTCATATTATTAATAAGGTTTTTATTTTTGACAGGAACTCATATTATTAAGTTGAATGTGATTAATATTAATAATTTTACATTTCAAAAAAAATATTAATAATTCTAATTTTAATTCAGTTGATTAATTAACATTTTAACTTCCAAAATTAGTTTAATATTTCAACAGTACAAAATCAAATTTGACTTGATTGTCAAGTTCAATATAAAATAATTATGAATCAAATTTGAATATTTTAACCAATTTATCATCCTATTTACGAATTGGGAGTGGTGAGATGAAATTGGTACAAATTTGTCTTCAAAAAGAAATCGTTACAAGGTTTTTTTTTTTTTTAATCAGAAATTCTTACAAGTTTTTGGTATTATAAATTGCTATTCATGGACCATAGTCACTTCAACAATTTTTTTTTTTTTTTGATATCTACGAACTGAAAAATGCAAGCTATATCCATTAATTTATGCCTATTTTTTCCTTTTATATATCAATCCAATCGCACTAACAAAACACTACCCTGAACTACTAACACTATTAAAGGAGATAAAGTGAACGTTTGCAGCTTCAGATGGAAACAAATAAGCTGATTAGTGCTAAGATTGATGTGGGGGCAAAAGTTAGTTGATGATTGTGGAATTTAACTTTTTTTCTATTCTTAATCATTGTAGTTCATTTTAGATAATTGATTCCAGTAGTCCACAGCAAGGAACAAGGACCAAAAATGGCTTGAAGCTTTTTTTTCAGGAAAAAAAAACGGCTTGAAAACTTTAGTTGTTTTTCACAAACTATAGAAATGAAGTTAGTTTATTATGGGGTTAAATATCAATCAGGTGACTAATTAGGGACTGATTGCAAATTTGACTCATTTTGGTGACTGATTGCATAATTTGACTCATTTCAGTTTTCCAGCCACCTGAAAATTTTCCGACAAAAAAAAATATGCACAAAAAAATCCGAAAAAAATTATATGTAGTAAAACACACCGACTTTGAATCTCCTAAACTCAGAATTATCGAAAGGAAATTCAAAACTTAAAATCAAAATTAAATAAATCTTGACCCAAATTTATTTAATTTCGATTTTGAGTTTTGAATTTCCTTTCGATAATTCTGAGTTTATGAGATTCAAAGTCGGGGTGTTTTACTACATATAAATTTTTTTCGGATTTTTTTGTGTATATTTTTTTTCGCCGGAAAATTTTCAGGTGGTCTTACAACTGAAATTAGTCAAATTGTGCAATCAGTCACCAAAATGAGTCAAATTTACAATCAGTCAGCTACTTGATACATCCGGATGTAATCAGTCACTTGATATTTAAACCGTTTATCATGCCGGGCTGTTGTTCCCTCCTCTCTCTTGAGTAATGGAGAGGTAAAAAAAGCAAAAACCTGACATGGAAAATTAGTTCGAAATGTTATAATTTTAAGCAATTAATTAATTGCACAACAAGAGTCGTGTCGTGTGTTCTAAACATAATTATTGCTGTTATGTTATACATCTCACAAATGCATGACTACTTAGTTTAGCTTGCGGATTAAAATCATGCAGCAAACAAAAAGATCTACTCTTGTCCATTTTACCTAAAGGAACATTTTCTTGACAAGTAGTTCATGGTTCATAAAATGCGATATTATGTATATTTAATAAAAATTGAAAATGTTTTTAAAACAATTTAATTTTAAATTATATTTTATATAATAAAATTTATCCTAAAAAATTAGGCCTAACACAGGCCTGTTTATTTTTTCATATAAATAACTTATAAATTTATATATATGTATGTAGGGTTGCACTCATTTTAAAACCTAAATAAAACCTCATAAACCTCTTTTTTTTTATAAATATTCAATTATTAAGAGTAAAATCACAAAATTTAACAATAATTAAGCTTAACATATCAAATCTAACATCGAATCTTATCTAAATTTAAAAATCAAATGTTACAGAATCCAACATAAAATCCAGCATAGAATCTTATATACGTTTTTTGTAACAATGAAATTTACTTATAATCTTGTTATGTTTAATCCTAAATTATTGTTAATTTCATGTTAAAATCTATTATTATTCGTAAAAAAACATAATCGATATTAAAATTAGAATCTAAATGAATTTTTACGTAAGATTCTATTGTGTTCTTTCTTGTTTTTTATATAATGGTGATCTTTGTGGAGTAATGGCCTATGTATATATACTACTATATATTTTAATTTATAAATTATTTATTACCGTAAAAGTAACCGATCATGCCCATAATTTGACGACAGGTGATTGCCGACTCCTATGTCACTTTGGGCCATAATTTTCTTGTGTACACTGGTTCCGTTGTTGGCTTATATCTATTGGGTATCGGTCTTCGAGGAAAACAATCTTGGAAACCTAGTCTATGTGTACATGCTTTTCACTGGTAAGTCAAGTAAGTAGATGAAACCGTGCAGCTAAAATTACACGTGAATCATTGGCACTCACTTTTTACAAATTCCAAAACAAACAAATCTTGACCGTGGACTAAGTTGTCAAAGTAAACAACAGTGAACGGAGTGAAAACAAATAACCTAAACATATGCTTTTAGAAGACAATGTGTAAATGTAACAGAAGGTTGTAAATGTTCATCAAATAATATATCGAATAATGATGTTATTATACGTATACAAAACAATTTTATTAGATAAAATCGACTTGATTTTCATGCAACACACCGTTCATCAGGATTAAATAAAGACAAAAGTAATAAGACTCTGAGAAGCATTCATATATGCAGCTGGATTCCAACTTGCTTTGTTGTCTTATACTTGCTAGTTTTATAATTCTACAGCATGATCGATCTCTCACTATTCCCTGATATATGTTAGACGATTTTCATTATGCGGCCTAATGTGATATTTCGGCGGTAGGCTTAATGGGAAGAAACATGGTTGGTTAAGGGATATACGGAACATGGTAGGCCTAATTTATTGATTGGGAATTCGAAGAGCATTAGAAATAAATGTGACAGCAAGAGGTTGAGATTTTAAACAGCTCTAAAATAGATTTGACTTTTGACACACATCTTTAGGACCGCATAACAAATTTTATTATTTTTAAAATTTTCTTTTTTGAATTAAAATATATAATCAATATTTTAATTCAAAAATAAAATTATTATTTTTTTTACTATTCAGTCAAATCATATAAACTAAAAGTCAAAGCGACATATAAAAAACTGAAGGGTACTATCGTGACTTGGATTATTAAGACAAAAGAGGTGGGGGTGGGGAGAAAAAATGACTGACATTACAACATGAGTGGTCACGATTCCCGAGTCCTGAGGGCAAAGGGAAATATCTTGCCAACTTAATCACATCACATGAAAGAGTTTCGTCTCCCTAAGCTTAAAAAGTTCACTACCAAGTCAGATGAATTGCTAGTAGTGGCAAAGATCTAGCATCTAACTCAACTGAAATTTAAGAATACCTCTGATGACAAAGTTAAAGGATAACTATTTTGCCCAAGACGCAGATTTAAAAGGCACAATTTTGACAAGCACCGGCTCCAATGAACCAAACTAAATCAAATGCTCGAAATTAGGATCCGAAAAGAGTAGTATGTGCACAGGCCACAGGACGCGCACGGTAGAGTAATTATCAATGTGCATTCCAATACTGCAAATACAGATCCCGTCTTAATTTTCATCTCATTGTCACATTCTTGTATAAAGGGATAAAAAAAAATATCAGTACAGTGTAATAGCAGACGAAGGTAGACTTGAGCATACCGAGAGATAGACATAACAGCTAGTGAGCTAGCTTTACTATAGAAGTCCAAGGACACACGTGAGTAATAGTAGTAGTAAACGACTAGTGGATATATATACAAATCATCTTTCTTCTACCATCCCTACATAATCTTCCCATCTCTTCTGTATGCATCTTGTTTTAACGTGATCATTCAGACAACTATACAATCAGTTCCGTCCCCACGACATACTATACATTGCTATTCCTTCATATATATGCCTGGTTATCCAGCTGTATATGAATTGAGCAAGCATCACTCTGCATATTATATTCGTTCTACCCAAGATTCCCTGTTCATTAGTTTCCTTTCAATATCACTCGATGGAAAAGATTATGATGTTCAAGTCATATGTATATACACTTTTGCTTATGTTTCTCTGGTGCGCATTTGCGGCATCATCTGAGAAATCAAAGAATGAAGAGAAAAAAACATATATTGTTCACATGGCCAAATCCCAAATGCCAGATAGTTTCGATGACCATATTAACTGGTATGACTCCTCCCTCAAGTCAATATCAGGCTCATCTGAAATGCTCTATACTTACGACAATGTGGTCCATGGATTTGCCACGAGATTGACGGACGCCGAAGTTCAGTCGCTAGAGACCAAACCAGGGATTCTCTCCGTCTTGCCAGAGATGAAGTATGAACTTCATACAACTAGGACGCCCAAGTTCCTCGGACTCGATCAGGACCAAGCTTTCTATCCCGAGTCCAATTCGGTGAGTGATGTTGTCATAGGCGTGTTTGATACTGGTGTTTGGCCAGAGAGCAAGAGCTTTGACGATACCGGACTCGGGCCTGTTCCGAGATCATGGAAGGGCCAGTGCGAATCCGGAACCAACTTCAGCTCAGCTAATTGTAACAGGAAACTTATTGGTGCTAGGTCATTCTCCAAAGGCTATGTAGCAGCTTTAGGTCCGATTGACGAATTAAAAGAATCAAATTCTCCACGAGATGATGATGGACATGGAACTCATACAGCCAGCACAGCAGCCGGGTCAGTCGTTCCGGATGCTAATCTATTTGGCTACGCATATGGAACAGCGCGAGGGATGTCTACACGAGCCAGAGTCGCAGTCTACAAAGTCTGCTGGCTGGGAGGCTGCTTTAGTTCAGACATATTAAAAGCAATGGACAGTGCAATCGATGACAATGTAAATATCATGTCTTTATCCCTAGGCGGTGGAATGTCCAACTACTATCGTGACAGCGTTGCAATTGGAGCTTTTGCAGCTATGGAGAGAGGCATTCTAGTGTCATGCTCAGCTGGTAATGCTGGACCAAGTTCTTATAGTCTATCTAATGTGGCACCTTGGATTACCACTGTGGGGGCTGGTACATTGGACCGTGACTTTCCGGCCTATGCTAGTCTTGGTAACGGGCTAAACTACTCAGGGGTGTCACTCTACCGCGGTCACCAGCTGCCAGGTAATCTACCTTTTGTTTATGCTGCCAACGCTAGTGATGCAGCAAATGGTAATCTTTGCATGACAGGCACTTTAATCCCAAAAAGGGTGAAGGGAAAAATTGTATTGTGTGATCGTGGAGTGAATGCCAGAGTCCAAAAGGGTTCTGTGGTAAAAGCAGCTGGAGGACTGGGAATGGTGTTGGCAAACACTGATGCAAATGGAGACGAGTTGGTCGCTGATGCCCATCTACTACCAGCAACAGCTGTTACTCAAAAAGCAGGAGATGCAATAAAAAGCTACTTGTCAGATGATCCAAAACCTACAATCACGATTCTCTTCGAAGGAACAAAGGTTGGGATACAGCCTTCTCCGGTGGTGGCTGCATTTAGTTCTAGAGGGCCAAACTCGATCACATCAGAAATATTGAAGCCTGATATAATTGCACCTGGAGTTAATATTTTAGCCGGCTGGGCAGGCTCAGTTGGACCAACAGGATTGGTTGAAGACAAAAGGCACGTTGACTTCAATATCATCTCGGGCACATCAATGTCGTGTCCACATGTGAGCGGCCTTGCCGCTTTGCTCATGGCCGCTCACCCTGATTGGAGTCCAGCTGCCGTACGCTCAGCACTCATGACCACAGCCTATACTGAATACAGGGATGGAAAGAAACTTGAAGATCTTGCCACAGGGAAGTCATCTACACCATTTGATCATGGTGCTGGCCATGTAGACCCTGTATCAGCTTTAAATCCAGGGTTGGTATATGATCTGACGAGCCATGATTATTTGAGCTTTCTGTGTGCTTTGGATTACACGGAGTCACAAATTCAGCTACTTGCAAGAAGGAACTTTACATGTGATTTGAGTAAAAAATACAGCGTTACTGATCTTAATTATCCTTCCTTTTCTGTTATTTTCGACACGGCACAAACAGGCAACAGTGTTGCTAATGATGATGGAACCACTGTAGTTAAATACACTCGAACCCTTACTAATGTGGATTCACCGGCTACATACAGAGTTTCAATAGGCCCTCCAAGCAAATCAGTCAAGATATCAGTTGAGCCAACAAGTTTGAGCTTTACAGAGGTGAACGAGAAGAAATCATATACAGTGACTTTCATGGGCAGTTCAATGCCTTCTAATACAAATAATTTTGGACAGATTGAATGGTCGGATGGGAAGCATATTGTGGCTAGTCCGATTGCATTTAGCTGGATATAAGACATTTGATTGTAGCTCAATCCATACAGTGTAGTTCTTACTTTAAAGTTATGATTATATTATTGTGATTTCAGTTACCAGCAAAAAATCTAAGCTGGTTTGTAATGTGTAACCCTTTTTACCTCAAATAGAACCAGAATGTGGAACTGCCGCTCAGTGTATACTGTTAGTTACTTTTAAGTCTATCAGATGAATTTCAGAAGAAATAATCGTTAGTAATGCAAACTTGGGTACTCACCGAATATATGATTATATTTGCACCAGAAATCCCTCAGCAATGAAAGAACTCGGTGGATCAAACTGAAGCCAGAAAAAAAGTTACCCTATTCAGAATTGTTGTAAAAACTGTTGAGCGAACATGGTGATATAGAGGAAAGAACAAACCAAGGATGAAAAACTAGCTTAGTGACCGCCAGAACCCAACATACCTAGTTGATACTCAAAAAATAATCTTCATACATCCAAATTTCCACTTGCAAAATTTTGATCAGCAATTAATAAGGTGCATGGATAGAATCCACGGACACAACAAGCTGCAATAAAAAAAAATCAGTAATTCGAATTAGTGTTCCAGATAACTGCCTTTCTTATGAAAGTTACAGTATCATGTGTGCCACCAATTAAAGATCCGAAAAAAGTTTGATGTATTGCACTCATACATTTCATGCGTAAGAAACATTTATAGTTACATAGCGATTCGTTAAGTAAAGATCCAAGTATGAAGCTCACCAAGATTTGCTAATTGCTATCGCAGGATACAGCTCGCTCCCATAAATTCCAATTACTTGAGAATGCTAAGAACTTTAAATCATGAGTATATCCGTGTCCTGTTTAGTGTAATAAGTATATCAAATAAATAAGGTCTTTTAACAATAGATCTTTTTCAAATTTTTAGCACAAAAAAAACTTTTTTCCCACTATGATATTAATTACTTTACTAAAAAAAGAGTTTTAATTATGATAGTATATAGTTGGTATTATTCTTATCAATTTCCATTTCACCTGGTACTCTGATTTATCAAACCTCCCATCTTTAGTTACTCCCTTCCCTTCTCCATGAAGGCCAATGTATTAATAATTACACTTCAACAGGCACAGATATCACAAATCATCCATGTGTCTCAATATTGTTGGTACAAAGGTAAAATAATTAACGATCCTTGAAATTTCACTCTCAGGTTTTGGTAATCAAGCAGTGCTTCAACCTAGTGACCTTGTATGAATTTGGTTTGACAAAACACTAGTGTTAGTTCCCTCTTCATAGTAATGATAACATTTATGCCATAATGTTAAATGAGGTGCTTCCAATTTTCAGTCACTCAGACAGATTTGACTGTAAGTACTCTCCTCCGATAACTATTCTTTAAATTCTGCTAAAAGGACAAACTACAGTGATCTTGAATCTTATATTCCAAAACAATAAACTAGAATATAGAAGCCCCCCCTCCCTCCATTTATGAAAGGAGGAAATGTAGCACAAGATTCAACTCTAAATACATTATGATTTATACCCCGGATCCAACTTTGCACATAAAATTGTCATCTGTCAAGACAACAAATGTAACCAAATCTTTTGAATAGAAAAGTTTGTCATGAATAAGCCTAGTGTTATTTTGATGGAGCGAAAATCATGCGGGGAAAAGTGTGCTACAGTACTTCTGTGAAATTGAATCCATGGTTGAAACATCTTGTCTGGGTATAATTATACAATCTGCTATGCAAGCGCAGACCTAATTCAAGCCTGGGGCTATATATCGATAGATTTATATATAAAGTAACGTTGTGTTAGAGACTTTTAGTCGATAAATTCAACTAGTCCTGACTCATACAGGTGACATCATATGTTCTATGCAGATTACACAAATCATGTGCAGCCTGCAGGCAGGCATTGTATGAGAGCACAACAACAACATTAATATTTATTTTCTTTTAATTTGAATTGATCAATGCCTCGGTAAAAGTCTGACTGTCTGAGAATATCATCAGAATCCACAGTAGGCACAGCTTGCTGCGTTGTCTTACAGCTAGTTAGTGCTCGTTGATTTTCTTGTAACATTCACACTTATACTAGGCGGGCGGGGGGGGGGGGGGGGGGCGTTTCAATAATTTCAGATTCTTATGTTTGTTTGTTTGTTTATGGGCTCTAATTAGCTGTGGGCTTGTTTTTATTTCATAAGTTCGGCTCTGACTTGTTCGGTTGTTGGGCGGGCATATCGAAGAAACTGAAAAAGTACATTAGTTGGTAACAACGGAAGGATCAATTTTCATTTTTCACCACATATATAATTTTTTGAAAATTATATGGAATTGTTTTTCCTTAATACTTGAATATTGTTAATTTTTACTGTAATATGTAAATGCATTTTTTTATTATTTGTTTGTTTAATTATCTGTGCATATACTGAAATTGAATAACTTCTGGAAAATCATATATGGAAGAGTAACGTGACGATGTGAAATCGTAACTAGTCAAAGTAAAAATGTAAGAGGAGTCAAAAGTAAAAACGTATGATTTAGTGTTCTTGATATTAACTTAGTTAATTAAATTTGTTTTTAAATAACACAATATCAACAATACAACGGTATAATTTATTTCAAAATAATCATATTATTATCATTTATATTATGACCCTTAATATTTGAAATATATTTTAAAAATAATTTGAAATCTTTAACAATTTTAAAATAGAAATAAATCCGGCTACGATCATATGACTTAATTAACAAATATTAACAATCTGAGTTCATCACATACAGATAGAAGAGAGAAAATAAGGATAGAGAAATTTTTAAAATTTTCTCTTTATATTATATTGTGCGCCCGAGTTTTTTCCGGGAAGAAAAGAAATGATTGAGAGTTAAAAAAAAAAGTTTACAAAAGTTTTTACCCAAAAATGAGATGATTGTAAGTGAAGTTCTCACATAACTTTTCACAAAATTACTAATCGTACCATTGTAAAATTAGTTTTTCTAAATAATATTATTTACTATTTTGGAATTTCAAGTAATACCACTATATTTTCGATTTCATCTATATCATACCGCTCTGTTAGCTAAATGTTAATTTTTAATGGTATCATTTAGAAAAAGTCAATTAAAATGGCACCATTATAAATTTTCCAATTCTAAGAACTTCTTTATAGGGATGATAATAATATAAAAATAATTATAAAAAACCAATATCTATTATACATGACAAAAAATTTAAGAAAAATTGACTTTGCTAAATTGTATCATTAGGAATTGCCATTTTAACTAATAATTATTGATTTTTATTAACGTTTAGTTAACAGAGTGGGAAAGTGCGGACGAAGTCAAAACTATAACAATGCCACTTACAAGTCAAAAATAGTGAATGATATCATTTAGAAAAACTAATTCTACAATGATATTGTTAGGAATTTTCCTAATTTTTTAAAATATTTTCCCTCTATCTTTTTCTCAAAATTTTATCTCCTATCCCACGAAATACATGGGAGCATATTATAGAAAATTGATTAAATATTTTTTATTTCTTTTCTCCTTTCTTCTTAAACACGAATCTCCGAAGGAAAATGTAAATTATTATATTATATACAGGACATCCATATTTTGGTACAGGCATTTGTAATTTATAATACTCCCCGCCAGATCCGGCTAATTAAAATATGTGACAGAAGTGTAACGGATAGAAACTCAGGTAACAACAATTTAGCATCGCTTGGCATGGGACCCACTCATTGCCGGTGCAGTACCTAAAACGCTAGGAGTTGCCCCAATATTAGGTGCCGCGTAAATCCAGCTACCCCTGTATGCCTGTACGTAGACCTGACAAATTGGGTCTGGACCCGAAAAACCGACTCGAAATGTTGGGAACCGAATCCAATTTTATATCCGAATTTGATAATCCGAAAGTGTAATCGAATCCGAAATAATCCGATCCGAACCGATATCGGTTCAATTTAATCAAATCCGAAAATGATCCGAAAACCGATTCGATCTGATCCGAAAATGATCCAAAATCGGAATTTTAACCGAAAATAATCCGAAATAACAGATCTAATAATGACCCGAAATAGATCAAATCCTAACTAAAAATTATACAAACTAAATATGACACAAACTAAATTGTAGAATTTAAGTGTATTTCATACATACAATCTTATGATTTGTTACGTTCATATATATATTATACACTTATACATAATTCATACATATAATACACGTGTTCGTAAAATAAAATAATATATATTAAGAATATCATTTATTTTGAATTTGCTAGAAAGTAAAGAAAAGTGAATATAAATTCATATTTTAATAAGAAATAAATATTGTATATTATATATTTACATATGAAATTTATTTATATTTTTATTTAGACATCAAGATTTTTTTTTAATATTATTATATTACAGAATTTAGGGAACATTTCTTTTATCATATTGACCAAAGTTTGAAATGAAGAAATATATTACTTAATCGAGATAATTATTTTGTTCAGTATTATTTTATCAAATTTTAACTATAATTTGTCAAACTAACTTAATGATCTTTATTTAAATTCAACGATAATTCAAATTAATTTAATATTAAGAAATCCTAAAATATCTGAACCGAATTTAATCCGATTTTTATCCGAAATTCATCTGAATTTTAATCCGATTTTGACCCAAACCGAAATCGTACCGATCCGAACCGAAACTGATTCAATTTATGCAAAACTGAAACTGGATCCGAACCGAATCTCATCCGATCCGATCTTAACCGAATAAAAATATATTATAACCGAAAAATGATCTGATCCGAAATTAATCCGATCCGAAACCGAACCGTTTACCCGAATTGTCAGGTCTACCTGTATGTGACCAGGGTTCATTCCATTTCAAATATAACATTATTATAATACTTAATTATTATTATTCTAATTCTAATGTAATTAAATAAATATACACTTTTATTCTTAAAGTATATACATTTTCTATTTTTAATTAATTTATATTTAATTAATTTCATACATTTTTAATGAATTTGATTTTATAGTTCGAATTATTAATTTTAAAAATTCATTTTTATAAATAAAAATATTTAATTAATATTTTAATTTATAAAAAAATATAGAAATAATAATCTTAATTATATTATTAAAATCAAACATATAAAATCAAACGGTAGTTGTTTAAAAATAAATAATGCAGTAAGATGCGGGAGTATATATCTTGGCTTCAAAATCATTACAAAATTCGAACTAGCTGTCCTAATTAATTTGCCTTATATGGATACCGATTAATTTAATTGAATCCCTTCTCACTCTTAATTTAACCAATCAATATATAATTACGGCTCCACAAATCAAATCAAATCATTACTAACATATATAAAATGATATATATTTGATAAAGCAAACTACCTTATACAACCTCCGTGTCCTTTTACATGTTCATTTTATATGAATTTTTCTTAAATTTTGAAATGGATCTTGTTTATAAATATATGTTCATTTTTATTTTTAAAACAAATACTTTGAATAATGATAATTTTTTAAAATTATACCTATATTTATTATTTTCAAGATTTGACTCATTTAAAACTTAATTGTATTGTCATTTTTCAAGACAATTATTAAGAGTATACATGGGAAAAATTTGTTCAACTAACCTTTTCTTAATATGTACTGTATAATTTTTTCAAAATATACATCTAAAATAGGGAAGGAGGGAACAGTAATTTAATTACTTTCTTTCCTACCCGTTGTGCCCTAGTATTTCACAAACTTATTATAATACCCCGAATATTTGTTAGTTTAAGATTTTACGTTTTATTAATTATATATTATATTATATTTATTTATAATTTTAGATTTGAAAGGATACAGTTATAGAGTCCTAATCATATTTAGATATGAAAAATAGAGATAAGGTTAAGTAGTTTGTTTAAATGATATGTCTTCATAACCTATTTTAATTAGATTATAGTTATCTCAATAGTATTATAAATAGATAATGATACTTGCATATGAGAGAATAGAGCCGCATATGGTATCATTATAAAGAAACGTGTTAACAATCTCAGGTAACCTTACAAATTAGCTTATATCCAGTTCAACGATATATTTATATATTTATACGACGTGTTGAATGGTACGAACGCAGGGGAAGGGTAGCAAAATTGTGAGGCCTTGTTTAAAGCCTATTGGCGTAGGGAGTATACGAAGGTATGTAATTATGTGAAAATCTATATTTAACCCAATTCTATGATAGTGGGTGAATGATGTTTCTATCATTGGATGTATGTATGTGTTTTGACCTTAGTTTGCATGGCTTTTAATAGTGACGTTATCAAATTATTTAATAATATGTATGCATGATGATTTGCTACCAATTTTGCTAGGAACTAGAGTTTTATACGTATAATTCTTTTGTATGTCTTGCGCGTACCGATAAAGCATGCATGTGTATATGAATGCTTTGATAGTCACTGATTATATCTAATTACTACACATGTTTATAGTGCATTAAATCCAAAATATGTGTTATTTGAATCAAATCTTGTTAATTGCATCTATTTATTTTTAATATTTAATTTAAATTTTAAAGATTAAACTTTGTTAACCATTATATTTTAATTGCACTTTTATACATTATTTTTAACTGAATATATATATTAAAGGCATGTTGTAATCTTTATATATACTAATTATTAATTTAATTAGTATAATGATTATTGGTGTTATATATCAAGTTTTAGCATCTGTTGGATTTTAAATTTATATGTTGTTGTACTCGACCTCGTGCATTAAATTAGTTGATTATATTCTTGTTACCATGTGTCAGCATAAAGATTATTTTAAAAATAAAATATATTATTTAAATATTTATTTCATGCGATACTAATAGTTTAAATAAGTTATCATGTTTTTATGTACCCTGTTTGTGCAACTCAATGATAATACAGGAAAAATCGGTCTCTAAATAAATGTTTGGTTTATTAATTATGTGACTTGTTATTGGTTTATATAATATATATGATATAATTATACGAGCCTTACATGTATAAATGTTTAATGTTAAATAACAACATCAATCTTTTGATCATGTAGGTAAGTAATTTTAATTTTAATTTCTTAAAAGGAAGAATGCTCGAATTATCCTTTTTATAATTATATATAATATATTTGTGTTAATTGTTTAGAAACAATAATATGATAAAATTTTCGATATGTAATTAATAATGATGAGATTCATGTGATACTTTCCGGTTAGATTGGATTTGAAGCTCGTGGCACTTTAATTCATTTAAGTTTAGAATCTTCTGCAGGTACGATTTCCTATTCACTTCTCTCAATTTTAAATTATAATTGATAGTATAGATTCCTTAATTCTTTTCTCCATTTAAATATTAAAATTTGTTATATTTATTGTTGAGGCTTTTCTAAAATCGTGACCTTTGTACTCTGTGTACTTTTTAATTCACCTTCTTATATTCATTTCGTATTCCTTATTTTTGGAATTATTGTTGTCTTGATTCTTTATATTTATTTTGTCTCGCATTTTTTATTGCGATATTGTTTTGATTTGATTAATTAAAGAGTCAGCAACTTTTGTAACCTATGTTATGGGCTCTTAAACCGATCTGTGTGAGTTAATCACGGACAATGTTCACATGGAGTTCGGAGTAAAGGTGAACTAGACACTAACTCGTATCAGTGTTTTGAGTGTACGGGCGCGTTTCTGGAGTATGAGACGTGAATAGATCATGATCACTATTGTATTGTTGGAATGTTTTATACATTCTATTATTTCTTCTTATGGATATCCGAGGAAGAAATCATTGTCCTATACTTGGTGAGTGGAGTTTCACGAGTATAGTTTTGTGTGAGAGACCCTTATTGTTCCCACCTTATTTGCTTTTCAGCCTTATTTTTATTGTTTGGATCCGAGTTATTTATTGTGGTACCATTTTGTTAAATATCGTATATGATTTAAGAAATCTCGTGATCCTTATATTGTTCAATTTGTATCATTCTATTGATTAAATCTTTATTGTATACTATGTGTTGGTAAGACACAATCCACTCAGTTATTTAAAATTTTGTATTCCTTTAAATTATATTCGTACCGGGCATTTGGCTCACTCGTATTATTTTCTTTCCGCAGGTATTTAGGGAACATGCGGGGAGAGTGATGAGCGCTACCCAGTTTCTAACTGCTTTTACTTGGGAGATTTAATAAGATGTTTGAGGACTTATTTTAGTTGATTTCAGATTTTATCAGTATTATTATTATTGAGATTTAGTACTTAAACTTTAGTAAGATTATTCGTTTATGGCAGTTTAATATTATTTAGATTTTGTTTAAATTGTATAAGTCTTATTATTGATAATAGTAGGATGTTACACTTATCATTAAGATGGATGTAATATCGAAAAAGGTAAAATCATAAATAAAAATTGGCAAAATATTGGTTCCATCGGCTCATAAGAAAAATACATATCCTGTAAAATAATTATGACATCCACATGTACTACTACTACTACCATTACAAGAAAAGTATTTTTACCGAAACATGAGAAAGCGAGGAAAGTAGCATAGGGAAATCAATCGAGGAGCCCGCACAGAATCAAATATTGAAGATATTCACATGCAATAGGGTCCCCCATTTTTAATTAGAAAAAAGGGAAACAAAATAAATATATATAGATATAAAAAAAACAGAGTGTATTTTAATAAACTGCCACATTACCGTTTGTAAAATTTGTCGGGTAATGCATGACCCCACACACATGTCGAACCTTCTTGGTTCCTCATTTCCACGTACACAACTCACCCCTCGTTAGTCGTCTCTCTCTCTCTCTCCCACTACTTATACTCTTGTTCCTCTCCCTGTTTTTAACACTTACTCATCACTTTTCAGTTTTCAATTACACACACAGTCTCTCTCTCTCTCAATATACTAAACACAAAAATCATTAGTTGTAATAATGGATTATAGATCTGTAATAGCTTTTGCATTTATATGTATTGTTGTGTCTAATGTATCAGCACAGTCCCCTGGCGCAGCACCCGCTAATGCACCCACACACTCTACCCCACAAAAATCTCAACCGCCGATTAAATCCAAAGTCACCGCTCCTGTGGCGGCGCCGACTGTTACGCCGATAGCGGCTCCCGTGTCGGCCCCCCCGACACCGGCTCCCGTGTCGGCCCCACCGACACCGGCTCCGGTCAAAGCGCCGGTGAAAGCACCAGTAGCGGCGCCAGTGAGTGCACCGCCTGCTGAGGTTCCAGTGAGTTCACCACCACCAGTGCCTACACCGACATTGTCGCCACCAGCACCCACACCTGAGGTTGCGCCAGTGAGTGCATCTGTGCCTGCACCGGCTCCTAGTAAGAAGAAGGGAAAGAAGTCGAGTGCACCCGCTCCGTCCCCGGATCTGGCTGGACCACCGGCTCCACCTGCCGAGGCTCCAGGACCCGATTCTGACTCGCCTGCTCCTTCACTCGCCGACGAGGTATACCCATGGACTTAATTAGATCTTTCTATTTTTTTAATATCGGCTAATGCCTTGATTTTATTTTTAACATGTGTTTAATTAAAATTCACGTGGTTGGTAGACTAGATTAAGAGATCTGACATGAGTTAGGTAGCTGCATTAATGTAGATTTATTTCCCATTAATTTAAATCCAGATCTGAGTAATTGGTTACAGTGACGTTAGTGTTAATGAAAAAGTAATAATAATGAATGTTGTGTCATGTACTTGTACTTGATTGATTGAGTAAACAATGTGCAGAGTGGAGCAGAGAGCTTGAAGAGCGTGCAAAAGATAGTGGTGATGGGATGTGCTGCAGTGTTGGGAATGCTTCTCTGGATAAACTAAACAAAGTTGTTCTGTCAATAACACCGCCACCGCCACCACCCCACCCAATTTGGTTTTGTCGCCATTTTGATAAAAAAGACTAGTATTATTATTACAGCTCTTAGGAGAACCCATCTTTCTTTCTTCCTTTGTATTTACTGCTACTCTCTCTGTTATTGTTATCGTTACTATTTTATTTATTTATTACTCATTCTTGTACACTTTCGTTGGCTGCTTTTCTTTTATTGATTCTTATACTAGTGCTATGCTCCAAAATTATTTTAAATAGTAATCCTATAGGCCCTTGCGATTGCTTTGTACTCATAACTCACATATCAAAACATCTCTTTTAATCAAACATCTTAAATAAAATGTAATCATTACACTTATATATACCAACTCTAATGGAATATGATTACTCGTTTCCGAACACGTAATTATTAATTTCAGATAAATTTACCACATCACCAATTAATTAAGGAATACCACTACACCATTAATTATTAAGACACTTACAATATTCCAATTGTGTCCAATTAACGTGTCGATATTTTTGTTGGTGCCACAATATTCCAGCTATGTGGTCTCACCTCGGGGGATTACCAATATTTTCTTCAAGCAAAATAAAAGAGAATTAAAACTCCCATTAATTTAAGAACAAAAACTCTATTTTCCTTGCAAAATTAATCGCAATTTTTTTTTTGAATTCCTTTCTATTTTGTATTCCCTCTTTCCTTCATTTATTTCCCCATAAATTTTGTTTACATTCCCCCTGAAAAACTGGAAATTTCAATAAAAAATCATACATCAAAGTCTCCAACAATAACCAGAAAGGAGACGTAAAAATGTTATAGCCATGAATTAAATAAAAAACTTTTACTTCCTTCATTCTAAATTATCTATCTTTTTTGACTTTTTGCGGTCAATCTTGACCGAAAGTTGCATATATTATATAATTGAAAAAAAGATATATTGTTAGAAAAAATATATAATTTATTTTAAAATATAATTTTCAAATTTTAAAAATTATAAACTAATATTTTTTAATCATCATTAAAATTTTAATCAATTTGACTACAATATTTAAAAATTATAAACTGATAAATTAGGATGGAGAGAGAGTATCATCATATGTGCTACTTTCTACTAACTGGAAAAAGCTAATGACATATCATTAGAGATAAAAACAGAAAAAGGTCGATTGTTCACATAATAACCATCTCATGTTATCTTTTCCCTAGTAGTTAAATTTACATTTGAGTTCTGAGTTTTAAAATTGTACAATAATTTTCCATAAACACTGTCCAGAACAGAGAGAATCAGATCCTCTTGCATTCCAAAAACGAGTTCTAAGCCATCTGCTCGGTAACTAAATGCTTGTATGGTTGTACCGAATTACATAGGACCTCATACATTGCCATTAACTATTCACATATTTATTTAGAATTATATCATCATAGTTAAAAGAAAGACTTTTCTTTATTGAAAAAATGTATAATGAATGACTTGCATTGATCAAAATTATATAATTTATCTCCAAATTATTCTCAAAACACGGGAAAACACATTAACTATTTTTTTCTTTAGAATATAATTATCTGCAGTCCCAGATACAATATAGAAGCTGCAAAAATAGAGCTACATATACAAAGTTTGACAATTCACAAGTCAGTTCTTTTTTTTTTTCCTCCGGCTTTTCGAAAAATTAAGGACACACATAAATCGACTACAACACTCATGCATTATTTGCAACATCAAATGTACACTGTATGACTCTTACCTGAAACATTAGAGGAAATACCACTTAAAACTTTAGCAGTTATCCTCTACCACCATTGCCATGTCGTTGGTTTCTAAAGTAGCTAAGAAGAGCTTGAGCCTGCAAGCAACCAACATATTAGTCTAAGATCTCTTACCACAGTCTGTAATAGAATTAAGTGTACTTTTATGCAGTAAAATCAAAGAAAAGCAGAGCACCTTTTCCTTTGCTCTTGGGGTGCCTGACTGCGACAAAGCCACTAATGGCGGAACAGCTCCTTCCTGGAGTACTGTATTGCAGAATCTACTGCTGTTAGTGCAGAGCTGTAAAAGGGCAGCAGCTGCATTCTCCTTCCCTCTTGCAGATCCCAATTCAACAACTTCAACCAGGACAGGAATGCCTCCTTCTTGGCCAATTGCCGCCCTTCCCTCGTGAATAGTAGCAAGATTCGACAGAACAGCAACAGCTTTATCAACCATGCCTGCTGCAGGGTCCATCAATTCCACAAGATACTTCACAGCACCAGCCTGCACAATACGGGCCTTGTTTTCATGAAATATTGACAAGTTAAACAAAGCTGTGGCTGCATCTTTCTTTCCCCTAGGAGTTCCGTGCCCCAACAAATCCACCAAAGGTTGAATTGCACCAGATCTGCCAATCTTGACTTTGTTATCCTCGATCACAGACAAACTGAAAAGCGTGGCAGCAGAATTTTCTTTAGCTTCAGCAGTCCCCGTCTCGAGGACATATATTAATGGTTCAATTGCATCAGCGTTTCCTATAGCAGCTTTGTTGTTATCATTAATTGACAGATTAAGAAGTGCAGTGACAGCATTTTCCTGTGTTGTTGTGTCTGTGGATCGAAGTAGACCGACCAATAAGGGTATGCCCCCACAGTTGGCAATTACAATACGATTGTCCATGTTATGTTTTGCGAGTAAACGAAGTTCAGCTGTAGCATCTCTTTGTACTTCCATTGAAGTGCTCCTCAAATTTTGAACCATATTCTGAATTTGGGTCTCAACAGCAGAAGGGACCCTTGTCTCAACAGCAGGAGAGACAATTCTAGGAACAAATCGATCAGAAGGCCGGCGCCAAATTGACTGAGGTCGAGATCTTGTTTCAAATCGAGGTGAAGACTCAGGCTCTCTCTGTGCAGAAGACAAAGTAGCAGCAGACTGGCGTTCTGATGTAAGCTCACCTGAATCATCATTACTGTATGCCGTGACCTGTGGGGAGGCCTCGTTGCTATCACTAGGAACTCCTTGTGAAAAGTTTGCATTAGAAAGTGTGCTGGACGCTGAGTTTGTCCTATTATGACCTTGAGATAACAGCCCATTAGTCCTCGAAACATTGGGAAGTTCTCCTCCTGTAGGTAACATGGTGGTTTGAGAACCCGAAATCAAACTTTTATCCCCAGAGTTAGCTTGTCTGTTTTCAGATGTTCTGGGGGACATGCCATTCATGTTTAGGCCATTCATGTCCTCGGATAAGGAATCCTCAGAAGATGAGCGTGGATGTGATGGAGAAGTTCCCTCCCGATTGGTTACACCAGACGAACTTAAGTTCTTTCCCGGCGAACCACTTGAGTGGGTAGAATCAGGAGCCATTTGTGAATCTCGGGGTGCACCAGACGCTCCATGCTTTAGTAGTGAAGAAGGAATGTTTAGATTCATTGACCTCATGGGGTCAGGCAGCTTTACACCTTTAGATTCACACCAATGGGCAACCAGTGCCTTTACAGTGTAGTTAGGGATAAGATTAGTATGTGCCAAGACTTGCCGTGTCTTTGGGCAAACAGTGAGCCCAAGATCAATCCATTTTCGGATGAAGGCCCGCTCATAGGTCTGTCCTGAAGCCACAATTACAGGGTCTGTCATGAGCTCAAGCGAGAGAGGGCAACAGAAATCAGCAGGTATTTGAACAGTGTTATAGCTCTCAGACTGTTTAAGCAGAACAAGCCGCTCGTGCATGTAAGTAACAAGAGCTAATAGTTGATCAAGATAGTCAACTTCACCATTTTTTTCAGCTTGTTCAGCATTCTCCTTCAACTTTTCGAGGGCCACAGCCTCAATAAGAAGCTCCTGATTGGACTTTAAGCTCAAAGAATCCGTAATTTTTACCAGACAATCTGAACTGGGTCCAGAGCCCTCCACTTGATCCCTAACAGCTTTCGTGATAACATCTGATGTTTGTTCCAATCCTAAATGCTTCACTTTTTGCAGACAATGCTGTTTAAGTGATGTATAGAACATCAATATCAGAATCTCTATGTGTGTGTGAATGTGTGTGTTTTCCTGTCCTAGTAAGCAAATAAGCCAATATACTATTACACATGCTAAACATACGTGTAATACTTGGAGATGATAACGTGTAATACTTGGAGATGATAACACGTAGGGTGTTTAGAATTGGGTGAAAACTGATGAGAAATAAGGCTGGTATGACACTAATACATAAAATTTCGTTTTAACTTAATTGGTTAGCTAGGCCTAAGTTTGGAATTTGCTAGCAACATCCTTCACTATATAAATGTTTCAAATTTAGTTTTCCTGAAACTTCTGTCAATAGCTATCGTTTTTGGCCCCAACAAAGCTATAAATTTTATAAAATAAGCTACCCAGGATCAGATTATCTTTATATAGCAATGAAACATAAAGTACCTCAAGAGATGTCGTGCTCAATCCAGCAGGGAGTAATTGATCAGAACCTTTCAGAAACTCAAAAACATCTAAGCCAGATGAGCGGACCTTTGTTATTAAGGATTCAACTTGCAGAACCTAGTGCACAAGAACATGTTAAATCACCAACTAAATACAGAAAAGTATTTAAGTCATCAATGTAGTAGGACCGCCTAGTGCAAACATGAGTTAATTTAAGCACTGTCTATGAAAACTCCAGCCCTAATCAGCAAGTTCAATGGATCCTTCCTTTAGAATAGTTGAACAGTTCCATAAAACAAAGCAAAAATAAGAGTAAAATGCAATATGTGTACATGAAGTTTGGACATTGTGCAATGTTTGTACCCGTATTTTGAGAAATAGCAGATGCTATACCGGACTTTCTAAACAAGTGCAAAACGTGTACTTTCATTAATTGTTAACCCATTTTATTTGTAATTGAAGTGCATCATCAAGGGTAGTATAGTAACTTGAGCAACTCTAACGATTTAATACTCAAATTGAAGCTCATCACCGCATAATCTTAGACTACGATTTTTAATATAAATTAAAGATTTATTATATAAAATGATTAATACATAGAAAAATATACAATTAAACTTTGATAAATTAATAATTTCGGGAGCGTAAAAATTTATTAATTAATTAAAATATTAATTAATTAATAATTTATTGATAAATTAATTATTTATTAATTGGTTGTGACAAATTAATAAATCATTAATTAATCAATAACTCTAAATTTAAAATTCTATAATATATATTTATAAATAAATTTAAAATATAAGGATACCATTTATATATGTATTTAAAGAAAAATCATGAATTTAATTAAATTATAGATTCTTGAATCTAATAAATTATATTCATCAATAGATGTAACTAAAATAAATATATAATTTTAATGTAAATTAGATATATTAATATATATGAAACCTATAATTTTTAATAAAAATATATTATCTTATAAACGAATTATTAATTTATCAAATTGACCCCGAGTCAGGACTATAAAAAATTATTACTTAATCAAGATTATTAATTTATAATTTTTTTACCATGATTAACTTAATCATATTAATAGATAATTCAAACATATAATTAAATGCGACAAAAAAATTAGTTTTTAATAAAATTGTGCATGAAAAGACTATAATACCCTTACACCACTACTAGAAAATTAATGAAAATACACGTTTTGCATTTAGTTGAAAAGTTCAATATAGCATTTGCTATATTTGAAGATATAAATACACACATTGCATAATATCTAAATTTCAGGTACACATTTTTCTTTTTACTCTAAAAATAAATAAACCCAATTGCTGAGATGACTTCTGTTATTTTTTAAACCAATATCTTCTTTATTCTCCTTCTAGTTCTGATCATTTTGTTAAACTAAAAAAGAAAATAAGAGGCCTTGGCCATTTGAGGCCCACCGGATAGCATAAAAAGAGAATAAGTCATGTCATCAAATAAGTGCTAGCTGAATTAATTCGGAGTAACATATTGATTGTTATGTTTCCTGCAGCTCCATCTACAAATTCTTTTATGCCTATTTACAAAAATGTAGACCCAAGACTGTAGGAATTTTGGGGGTCTGTTTGCAAAAGACATTTGTTGACTTTGTTGTTTAGTGATTACCTTTAACGTATGGGTATTGAGGCCCAGATTAAAATTTACTGGCAGAAAAATTTATGCTTTCCACCAATCTTGATTAGTAGTATTTTTGTCCCGTACTACCGTACATAGTGTTGTATAATCTATACACTCAATCCATCAAGAAAATTTTCTGCTTTCCTTTGAGAAAAATAATACTATATGAACTACAAATTCTAATATATTTCAATTTTAAAACAGACTAAGAATATTTTATTTTTATTTTTTTATATAAAAATCAGCTATAAGTTTATCGGGATAAAAAAAATCTGATTATCTGAATTTAATCTAGTGATAAAATTTGTTGAAATAAAAATCATCCTTCTGAAAATATTGCTCTTTAGTATTTTAGTGAAATGTATCTGTGATATATTTTTTAGTTGGGTAGGGTTGTAATACAAGGTTTGAATTTGATTTAAACTTGAGCTCATGTTGATAGATGGGTTCGGCTCAATTCCAACAAGTCTTTTTGTTCATTAAGCAACTCAAGTTCGACCTGAGTTTTGGATTAGCTGGATAATGTTTTTCATGTTTGTCTTGGGTTGGGGGCTCTATATTCGGCCTAAAAAATTATATTGGTAATATAGGGTTGGGCACTGTACCAGGCTTAAAGATTAGGATTAAAATTTTGAGTAGGTTGAAGATAAGATCGATCAGCTCAAACACAATGTTTAAGCTCGTTAAGTTTTAAAGCTCGGCTTGATTCGATAAGAAAAAGCTTGAGTCTGACAACAAAGAACTGGGGTCAACAAAACCGAACTACAGCCATATAGTTGGGGTTCCTGAAACCATAAACTACAATTTTACAAGACTTTTCTTTCTAAAAAATTACTGGACATTTGTAGTATGGTATATTTTTCATACTTTTTTAAAAAAAATTATAACAATTTTGCCATAATGTACATCTGGGTTTTTAGTTATCACTTTCTTGTGAGTTTAAAACATTTTCAGAAAGTGGAACGTTGATAGATCATAACAGCTCAAATCATGGTTCAATCCGCTGTCCCAAAAGACATAAGAGACTTAATCAATACTTATTTACAACTGAAAAGTCTTCTACTGGCATTCTTAATACTTGTTTTCAAGAACTTAGTCCCAATTATTCAGTACATCAATAATAATATTGAAGTCTGTTATAACAATTTATCCCCATTAATAGATTAAGTAGTTGAAACTCTCTTCAAGTTTCAAAATCTTATAAGTTTTTATGCTGGTCCCACCATCCCACGTTGTGGCCCTAATTACAATTTGAACCCATGAAAACTCAGACCCAAACAAAATCTCAGACCTCCATATGCACATCTGGGTTTTTAGTTATCACTTTCTTGCGAGTTTAAAACATTTTCAGAAAGTGGAACGTTGATAGATCATAACAGCACAAATCATGGTTCAATCCACTGTCCCAAAGACATAGGAGACTTATTCAATACTGATTTACAACCGAAAAGTCTTCTGATGGCATTCTTCATACTTTTTTCAAGATCTTGGTCCCAACTTATTCAGTACATCAATAATAATATCGAAGTCTTTTATAACAATTTATCCCAATTAATATGTTAAGTAGTTGAAACTCTTTTCAAGTCTCAAATCTTATAAGTTTTTATGCTGGTCCCAGAATCCCACGTTGTGGCCCTAATTACAATTCAAACAACCCATGAAAACTCAGACCTCCATATGAGCCATCCCACGTTGCGGCCCTAATTACAATTCGAACAACCCGTGAAAACTCAGACCCAAAAAAAATCTCAGACCTCCATATGACACCCCCCCCCCCACCAAAAAAAAAAAACCACACAAACATGCACACATAATTCTAACAAGTTATTACTACCAATAGTAGTAGTTTAAACTCTAATGTAGAACATAATTCTGTTAATTCCACATATTTTGAAGTGGGACTAGAGTTACACATTTCAGCTTTTATATTTTTACCTGTTACAACTCTTCTAAAACCTTAAAGTCATAGTAGAAGCCACTAAATGGATCTTATACTACAAACATTGTCAACTACTAACCAACTCCACAAGTATGGCATTTGTTTAAAAAAAAAAAAACTTAATGTGTACAGTGTCATGCATGTACGATAATGTGTGTGTGTGTCTGTGAGAGAGAGAGAGAGAGAGAACATACAAAGTAAACTTTACTCATCAACGGATGCCAGGTCTCAAATATTTCTCTTAATTCATCCACTGAGTCGTCTAAGCTTGCAAATGCCTCTCGAAGTAATTCATCAGAAGCTATTTCAGCATCAACAATCGGATCAAATACTAGCTTCATCACCTTCAGCATCTCTTCAACCTTTTGATAATACTTCTGAACTGGTTCAAAGCTTAAGTTTTCACGAGAAGCTAAATGAAATAAACCGGATATATTCTTGAGAAGCGCTTTCAATTTTGATATCTCCATCAAACCTGTACCCATTAATGAATAACTATCACTACTAGAAAATCATAACAGAGCAACTTTATGAAAGAACATTCAAAAAACACTAAAACAAGACTTCTAGCTACAATACTACATAAAGACATAAAAACATAGACTAAAGATACCTCTAGCACCGTAATGATTAATCAGTTGTATCTATAGCACCCATAAAACCTCTAGCACCTTTTTTCAGCTGAATTTATTAAAAATATCACTTATACACACTTCGACACCTACCACGAATTTGTAAAACTATATAATTATACCCTCCCCCTAGCGCGACAGGTTCAACCCACATGTGAAAAATTCCTGACAACAAATTGTGCTAGAGCCTAGAGTTACAAATGAGCAAACATATAATCAAACAATTAGGGGTGTTAGAGATATTTAAGCCACAAAAGATTCAAACTTTGACCAAAATAATCGAAACATAAAATCCCTAATAAATCTCCGAAATTATGTAGAAATTCTTAGAAAACAAACCCAATTGCAATAATTTTCACTACTTGATTAAAAAAACACCACACAGACACACACTAGCTTCTATAAGATACTTCAAACTAAGATCAGTACAAGCAGGAGCTACAAATACAAACATAAATAATAAAATTACTGGAGATGAATTAAGCTGATCTTACCTTATAAATCAAATTGAAGGATCAAAAGCTAGGGTTTGTGATTGTGAAACACAGTAAAAAAGTAATTAACAAAGAAAGCACAAGTGAAGTTGAAAGTAAAGAAAGAGTTTATTTTTATTAAACCCTAGAATTTAGATGGATCAATTGGTGAATAGAGAGATAGATATATGGAAATAGTTACCAGAATAAACAGCCTGTTTTCAATTTTTTTTTAATCGTATATTTGTGTGTATATCTACTCCATATTTGTTTGATATGTTGAAAAAAGGAGCTCCTTTTTTCACTTTTACAACGACTGTAGCCTGTAGGAACCAAGAAGCAGTTGGCGGGGACCACTCTACTCGTGGGCTCCACTTTAGATTGTTCGTGTTTATTTGCAACTCAAACATTTTTTTTGATAAAGTTGATAAAATCCCATTAATATGTCCATTTAAAAAAAATTAATATTTAATTTAGATTTTCATACAGAAAAATAAATAAATCAAATAATTGGGGAGCTATCTTTTATATGCAAAAATCCATGAGATAACTAATTAGGTGAAAAGAATATTTTAAAAATGACGATGAATGCTTCTAAAATTTGTAGTAGGTAGCCAATTTGCATTACTTTCACATAGACATCCACAGAAACCCTGAGTACGAAAATATGGCCCGGTCCGATTTGAAAAAATTTGGATTGGTCCGGGCTTAATGCCTTCAACGGGCCCTATATTTCTATATGAGGTCCGACCCGGTAGAAATCCCGGATCCGGCCTGGTAGAAAAATATTTTTTAAAATAATTTTAGGTAACTTATCTAAAAATACAAACAAGTATTTTGAGTATAAAAGTTGAATGATATTTTGTAATAATAAAATTCACTCTCTTATATTTATAAAAATGGTTTTGATGTTCTAGGGTAACATGTCTTAATTTTAGATAATTACGTAAAGATGACTTCATGACCATTAAATTTAATTGTTCGAATTTCAAAATTAATTTATTTGTTCGGTATATATTTTATAAATGATATTTTTTGCACACAATAATTTATTACTTTGAACTTTTGAACGTATTATAAAGTGCATTGAAAAAGTTTAATTTTTTTTAGCTAAATTAACATTTAAATAGTTATTTATAAAAAAAGTTTAATTTTTAACTAAATAGTAATTTAAATTAAACGGAGTAAAAAAAAAAGATTAGTTTTATCAATTTTGTTCAGGAAAGAATTTGAAGTTAGCATTGATATTTTATTTGCGATTTTTAAAAAATATATATTTGATATAATAAAAATATATAAAAATAGGTATGATGAGAAATAAAGTTATAGTTTCTCAAATTGAGAATTTAAATTCTACTTTAAATGATTAATGAAATGAAGAAATAATAAAAAAAAAAAATTATTTGTATTAATTTAAATTTCATTTTATTCTTTTTAATATTCATTCATCACAACTAAAATTACCATAAAATAAAGCCGAGAGAGAATTGAAGTAAATTTAGTAATAGTAATAAAATCGTCCCGTGAACAGAAGACAGAAAGTTCAGTTAAAATAGAGTACTCGTATTTGATTTTGACTAATATTATAAATGACTGACAATTTCAAAGCGCAAACTAAGAAATCCAATATGGGTCAAAGTAAGATACTGTAGTTCTTTAATTTTCGCTTCCAATTCTTTTACGCGGCAATATATAATGTATCATGTACGAGGCTATGTACGAGGCTACCAGCTTTTTCCCCTGGAAAACGAAATTTCGAAGTACTTTTTTCCTTTAAATATATTAATATTATAAATATATTTGCAAAAAAAATAGTTTTACAAACCAAAATTCAAATATTTGCAGTACTAATCAACCTTAATCAACCAACAGTAATCATAATTTTACCCAAAATACTTGAATTGCGATTAACCTATATATTATGTTTCTTATAATCATGTTCATCAGAACAATTTGTTTAAACTTATTATAGGGGCCGTTTAACTGTTGAAGTACAATTGAAAGACATGTAAAAAAATGACTGTCCTCATTGGTCATCTTTTAATTTCATTCCTAGTATTTTACAAAATTCATCTATCTGATGTCAGGGTTGCAACGTTCCTTTACAAATATATCCAAATTTAATGAAATATTTGAATAAAATTCCGGCTTCCACAGTTCCATTGTATGATCTTTTTGTGGGACTTCATATTTGATGCACATCTGTCATTAGGTCAGTGTAGTCGATGGCTTTTCCCATGGAGGGCCTTGTAAAAGTTCATAGTTTTTACAATGGCTGAAGCTCTTGTTCTGGCACAACAGCACCAACAGGCTTGTATGCATTGACTGTCTGTTGCCTACGTCTCCATATAAACCATGTTGCAAAAGCTAATAAAGAAAGAGCTAACATGATTATAATAGCGACAACCACAACAATGTTATGTTGCTGCAACCACATCCTGTGTACCAACACAAAATAAAGTCATTAAATGGAGGGAACCAGATAAAAGACAGATTTTTAAAGCATACACCTTCACAATTGGAGTGCATATATAAAACTATCTACAATATCGTTTAAAGTATATGCTACAAGCAGAAGACTGATCTGGCGCACTAATTCAATAGCATGTGTGATGTAAGTCTATGTAATGGAGATTTCATCATAGGGTTTGGTTTGAGTGCATGAAGAAATAAACCAGATAATGTAATAAAGTACGACTAAAAATAATGATTTGGTTTATGAACCAAACAAAATATATACTTAATCTACTAAAGTCTACATCCGCAGCTTAAGCAAATCAATAAACACTGTGATCTCCGTATCTCACAGGTCAACTCATCAATGTTCCATGTTAGCAAATAATTTGAATGTAGGACAGTTCCTGTAGAACTTCAATTGTTCTTAATCTTACTAGATGGAAAAAGGACAAAACGCTGTCATTCCATGTTTATATGCCCCACTAATGACACTGCCATGTCCAGTCTCCTCGAGCAAAGCAGAGATGACAACGGGAAAACATTTCCTACCTTTTATCATTATAATAACATATTTCCTTTACTCGGTACTCTTTTGAATTAGACATGGCAAAAAATGGATTTGGGTGGGTTTTGGGTAATTAAATATGGATTTAAGTTGGTTTGTGACCCAAATCCATATTTCACCCATATTTAATTCAATATAGTTTTAGATTTGGTTTGGGTCGTGATGGTTTTGGGTCAAAATATGGGTAAATTATTTTTCAAAGCAATACATAATATTATAATATAGTTTTAGAATCTATATTTTTAATTAATTATTTTTCAATTACAATAAACTTTATGTAAAATCGTCAAAATAATTAATTTTAAAATTATATTCTAATTAATAGGTCTCGTACTCTCGTTAATGATTTTATAAATAATTTAATATGCTATCACATATAATAGTGTATAATAATAGTAATAATATAAAGTCGGTGTATAATTTGTTAAACCTTTCGTGTACTTGCTTAGTAAACTCTGTAGTCTATAAATTAGAAAACTCATAGTAGATATATTATATACACCCACATACTGTATCTATAACATAAAGAAATTTAAAAAAAAACCTATAAGCATGACAACTGAAAAAAGAAAAAAGGTCTCTATTATCAGCACAAGATGTAAAAAATGAATCAGATAGATCTGTTTTGAAATAGGAACAAAAACATTCGGGCCATAAACTCGTCAAAAAGTTGTCATCAATGAAGATGGATCATGGGTTAGGACTTGGGATAAGATCCAACTACCGATTACAGGTGTGGCTCGAGTTGTTCAACAAAAGTATTGGCTTCCAGAACACGTTAATGAAGAGAACATCGTAAAGATTTGAAAAGACGATTGAAAGTTTGGATAAAATGGGTATCACACTTTATACACATATTTTATCCATATTTTGTATGTAACTATGTGACTGAAAAACCAACCCAATCCATATTATAATATGTGATTGTAGGTTAATCCAAAATCCAAATTTTAGCATGGTTTGGGTTGGGTTTTTGGGTTTGGATTCAAATTGCCACCCCTATTTTGAATAGTGTTATATTCTAAAATTTAAAAAGTTTGTCAGCTTGCGGCATACAATTGGCAATTTGGCATGAAGTTGCTATTACTTGCAACGCAACTAGATTTAGCACTACTATGTTATCGCTGCTTTTCTGATTGATGTTAAGCTATGTTTTAAACAAGTAGAGTATTGACTGAAGAACAGAGGGAGTGCACACAATAGAAAATAATGAACCTTGCACAACTGACAATCTTTGTAAAAAATAAGATTCAATTGATCAGTTAATTACCATTTTGTAGGAGGGTCGGCACTCAATCTGGAAAATTGATAACTTCCAAAAGCTTCAGGAAGATTTAGACGATGCTCAGATAACTTAGAAACTATGCCCTGTCAATTAAATTAAATTAATATGAAATTACTGCTGATAGTATATCAAAATCTTCCGACAACACTATAAATACTTAACCCACCATAGCAGTTGCATTAGAGAAGTAGCTAGCAGATCCAGCAGGGAAAATGGCCCATCTTATAAGGGAATTGTTTCCTTCAGATATGAAATTAATTAATTGCACCTGGAAACCATCACTCCACTGGTTAATATTGAAAATTTAAATAACAAAAATAATGATAACTAAATCATTCATTGGAACATATATATGTTATATACTTCAGTATGACAATTAGCAGGACAGCACATGAAAATCGTCCTTTCACATTTAAAAACCATAGATTGCAATATTCAGAGTATACCTGTGAAACATTTATATCCAACTCCTTCGCCATAATATTAGTAAGCTCTTTGATGTGAGGCTTGAGATTTGAATATGTAACATTCACTGACATATAAAACGTTATGCGGCCAACTTTTTGTTCCCCTGCATAGAGTTTACAAGAGGAATTAGTGTGGATAAAACTACAATGAAGGGGTTGCATAAAGATGTCACATATATGTCATAACTGTTAATAGTACGAGATCCATTAGTGACTTCTACTTTCACCTGAAGCTTTAAGAAGGGTTAGACATCTAACATGGTACTAGAGGGACTGTTAAGGTGGTCCACTAGTGTAAGTGAGGAAAGTAATATTAGTGTAGGATAAATTTTCTAAGTTCCAATAAAACCTTAAGGTTTTACAGAAGCTGGTCATTTAACAAGAAGGGCGCATCCAAATGTAGTCAGGCTAATACACGAGTAAATTCTACTTTAAAATGTAACATGATGCTTCTTGTTTTGGCACAATGGCATAAAGTTGTTAAAGACTGCAAATTTATATCAAGTAACAAACCAACCGGCATGACTCACACACCATCTTGTACCTCTAGCATATAAGAAAGATAATTTATTCAATATACATGGTTGCACAAGGATACATATATTAGAAGCTTATTTTACCTGGAAGAACGTTTTGTGAAGGTCTAGATGGAGCCATTGCAGGTGGCAGTATTGTAGTAGAATTTGGTCTATTCTCAGCTGAAGGTTCTGGTGGTGGTGGTGGTGGTGGTGGTGGTGGAGCTGGAGCACCAGTAACATTAAGTCTTTCCCATAATTCAGAACAATTAGTTTTCCAGAATCCAATCTTCTCATGCTCGCGATCGTAAGTTACAAAAGTATTGCGGACAACAATTCCTAACAGCAGCAAAATTAAAGACCACCACAAACAACTTTACGGAGATTACAAGTCTCTAAACAAGGACAAAGGGGGGTAAGAACCAATGTAAGTTCAAGAGAGATTAAGCAAAGGATATGATACCTCCCAAGAGAGTTGTTGGATCCTTTCCATTTTGAAATACTCCCAGGCAATATGCACCACGTACCTTGGAATGCTACATACAAATTAGGTCAAAGTCATTCAATGAATTCTTTAAAGAGCACCTAAATACCTCTTATAAAATTTCCACAGGGAGAACTCCAAGTATAAAGTGATTAGAATTTATATTCTTCTTTTGCAAATACTTACCCGAAACAAATAGTTTTCAGGAGATAGACTAAACTTTTGCTTATTTTCAAACACCATATCTACAGTTGGAAAAGCTTTAGAGAGTTCTGCAACATCACTGAAGCAACCAAATTTACATAATACTCCTACAATGTTACATAAACTAACTACTCTAATAACAGGAGCTTTTCCAATAGGTATCGATATTACCTTCCAGCACCAGAGAAGCAAATGTCATTATAGTTTGGATCGGGACCACGAATCTGCTTTAAGGAATGAAGTTCTTTTACAATCTGCATAGTGATATTAAAATAAAATAAGTAATGCATGAACTTAAACTGATAGCGGTTTCATTGTACTATACTCCGCCTAATTTCAGCTTGTTATCGGAAATTTAACTGAGCCCAAAACTTTAGCCACAGCATGATAGATAACTTGAATCATGCTACTGAGATACATCAGTGTGCGCCCCGCAAGCACGAGCACGCGCACACATGCATGCATGCACATACATATGTACATGGTAATATATACAAACATCAGAGAGCCCGTGCCTGTATATTATTAATCTATGTTAAATTTCATAATTTTTAAAAATTATTGATGAGTAGATTAATATATAATATTTTTATAATAAAAATTTTTTATTGATACCCAATACATGTTTGATGCACTTATATGCTATTTATGATCTTCCTATAAAAGAATCATTTTTTTAAAAAAATCAATTACAAATAATATCTAAAATCTTACATTTAAAGTTCACATCTTTACTATTTTAATCCTGCCCAAAAGACCAACCACTCCACATCATAACTATCTAAGATTGTACATTTAAAACTTCATATTTCTACACCAGCTAATCCATTTTTCAATTATTCTATCAATCCATATTCCATACTACCTAAGATCTTGTTATTAAAATTCATATTTTAATCATTTTAATTTAGCTCAAAGACCAATTGTTCAACATTTTAATAATTGAAACAGATCGGTTTTAACAATATAGTATATATATATATATAGTGTTTTTAGAGGTATGCATCTGTGCATGAAAGATAATCAATACACTAAATATTATCAACCTAACACAAACCATTACGTTCATAGCACTATAATGGCCAAAACTGATGTGATAAACAGTCAGAAATCTTGTATTATATAATCATATGCATTTTCACAAACTTTGTAATATAAATCAGACTCACATCTCACAGGACACCTTGGTAATATAGAATCAGGTTCATATTTCACAGAAATTCACTAGATCTATCATGGTATACAAAAGCCATAGTTATGAGGTATCTTATACGTAGTTATTATCAAATAATTTATGCATATAATACAAATTAAAAGCCTTAAGTTATAATAGCATTGCAAGGTGAAAAATATATATATATATATATATATATATGCACATGTCAAGAGGCAATACAAATTAAACTATCAAGTCAATATTCGGCATACTCTGTACTTTGTCATTAAAGAAATGCACTGTATTATTTTAATTTGATCAAATAACATAATGAAATAATTAGTTGAGGACAAGTTCAAGAAACAAATTGTGTTGCACAGAAATTATAAGCATCATGTGAAAACAAGATTGAACCCAAAAAAACGAGAAACAGAAACTTACAGCTTCCTTAAATGCCAAAAAAGCTGCTTCTGGAAGGTAAGCATACGTAGTCCCACTATCTAAGACAGATCCATGTTTACCATCAAAAACAGAAGGATTCAAGGATAGACGCTTCCCGGCAACGTGCAACTCCCTCAGCTCAATATTGTAATATGGACTGTTTTGATCCCGAGACTAAAGTAAATGCGTGAGATGTATAAAATGTATATGTCAAAAAGGCATATACTGCTCTATAAGTATCACAATGATACTTTTCTAAAACGTACCTTCGAACAGGGTTTGAATGTGTAAAGACCATATCAGCAGGAGCTGAAATTCCACCAAGAACCATTGCACCACCACCAACATCCATACCACCATAACATAAGGAAAAGGAATCACTAATTACACCTTTATCAACAAGTTGATCAACAATACTAAGATCTCCACGGCCTAGACCCATTATGCCATCAGCATGTTGACTATATAGGTCACCAGTTTCCAGATTTTCACAACCAAAGTTTGCACGTTGTGGTTTAAGCTCACTTTGATCACCAAAAGAAACGACATCGTTACCGAGAACTCCACTGCTAGAACTCATTTCAGCATACTGTCTTTCATAAACACACTGCACCCTATCATCATCACATTGGCAGTCAACATTGCATTTAACAGGTTTGTAGGTACTCGACAACTCTGGTTGGAATCTTGGATCCTGCTGACAATAAAATTTTCAGTTTACAAAAACGTTAAGAATTAAGATAACAGAAACAATGAAAGACACTAAATTTCACTATTTTCTCTATTTCATTCCTACCAAAATTTAAAATAGAGCTCAAAACCCTCTAATGTAAGAGATCCATACTCATATCCTTCCCAAACACAAAATTTATACTCCCTCATTTTTATGAGTACTCCCTGTTTCATCATTTCTTTCACCTTCCATATTTACTCTTATATTAGCTAAGCTCACCTTTAATTTTGTTCACAAATTTTCATTTGAATCCTTCCCCATTCCATTTTCACCAACCAGATGAAACATAAATGGATAACATTTTGGTCAGATGGAATACAAAACAAGCGGGAAAAAAAACATTAACTATGGCAACACACAGTCATGCTGAAAAAATAAATGACTAAATTCTTACGAGTTATAATTAATCATTGGGATTGTTATTATTCTTGGCTGAAAATGTAGCAATTCTGTGAAAAGAATGGTAAATTCTGAGAAAATGTAGCATAACATA
Organism: Oenanthe sinensis; assembly: GCA_028671895.1. Lineage (NCBI taxonomy): Eukaryota > Viridiplantae > Streptophyta > Magnoliopsida > Apiales > Apiaceae > Oenanthe > Oenanthe sinensis. The sequence continues at coordinate 41,973,843 of CM053805.1, read as the reverse complement.
ATGAAATCCACCAAAAAAACTAGTCAGCAGTAAATTATGTCGAACTAGCTGTGGATAATCATGACTAGCCTGTGTTAAAACAGAGTGTCACGTCGTAATTGATAAGCTCAATTGAACGAAATGAAGTAATAATCTTGATCGGAAAGTAAAAAAACGAAAGCAAAATGGACCTGATGTTTGCCACACTGTTCGCAAGTAGAGCAGGGAACATATGTAACCGTACTGCCAGTATCAACTATAAGCGCAAATTTCTGAGGGGGACTCCCGATCAAAAGGCGAGTAGTGTAATACCTAACAGAGTAAAAATCCAATCAATCTCAATTAAACAATTTAACACACACATACACAAAAAGAAAAGAAAGGAATGTAAAATGTGAAGATTACCCGTTGCGTAGGAGATCGTCGTGGAGAGGCATACGAGCATTGGATGGGTGAGAGTCTGATTTCTGGAGATGCCGGCGTGACTTAACGGCGGAAGAAGAAGAGGAGAGAGAAGAGTTGGGAGGGGAGAGAGAGAGGGGTAGAAACATGGTGTGACGGTTGACGTTGTTAGTAGATGGACGGAGAATGAAGGTGTTGGTGGAGAAAGCGAGATCAGGTTGTTGGATGATTGAGATGGAGATTAGGATGGCGAGAGTGGTGGTGGTGGTGGTGCGTGCCCAACCCATTGGGCTGCGGCGGCGATCTAATTGGCGAGCAACGACGCGGGGGAGATGTATGTGTTTCAAGTCAGCGGGTGAGGACGTACGATTTGGGAACAAGTGTTTCCCACTCGCTGTTGCTTCTAGTTTAACTGTTTTCTTTCTGATGCAATTTATACATGCATTTTGTGCGTATCAAAATAATATAATTATCGAAACATCATTATTTTATTTACTATCTCAAAAAAAATTATCTAAGATTAATTTTAGCGGTACGGTGGGCTCGGAACTCGATAATCTCAATATTGTGTGTTATAGTAAAAATTTGTCTCTCACAAATTAACTTGCTATCTTCAGCCTCTCACTCTCAAACGACCTCCAAATTAGATAGGCCTAGGTCATGATAACAGCTAAACCCGGATGAAAGACTTACCTAGGCACCTCACCCATTTGGTGAGGCACGAAAACAAACATGCAAATATCATTAATAAAGAAGACATTATGGCATAGGCCCATAATTCCGGCAACCCTGCCTGAAATTTATTTTCGCACATTCCTCCATTGACACTATGAAATCTTGATTAGCCAACTCATGATACAACTTTTATGAATCAAGAATGATAACAAAATTTGGAATATTAATCAAGAAAGGAAACATATTTTGTACAAAGACTTGCTCTAAAATTCAAAATCGAGAATCTGAAAAAAGCCTGCGAATAGGATTATTAAACTCTATTTTTTGCTCTATGCAGATCCTCAATATCTCTCTCAAAGTAGGATTTTTCACTCAGTGAAACCAAGAGAAATCTTTCCTTCGAAATTGTTACTTTGCAAGCATATAGAGAATGTTGCCACTATTGCAGCAATCTCTGTACAACTCTATACAATTATCCCGACATTTTAACATTACAATAATCTCATCATTCTTCACAACACGAGCTGCTGCTGACTACCACTGTTTATCCATGCAAAACTACATCCCTTTACCTTTCCTCTTTGTCGGTCACAATTAGCCCAATATCCATACACCTACCCAGCATAAGACTGAAACACACGGAACAGAGAAAGGGAATACAAGGACTTCATTACATAGATGATGTCAGGTACAATAGTTAATATTTGGTACACTAGAAACTGTCTACAAATGGTTAGCTCATTGACTCATAACCAGCTCAAGACCATAACCATAATAAAGTTGCAATCTCAATGCTTTTAATAACATTGCTAGATTATGGACTGGCTTATGAAGCAGCAATGATGAATTGTTGCTTCGCAGATCCTAGACATATGATCCTTCAAAAGAGTGAAAGTTGAAAGCTTATGAATTGTAAAGTAGAAGTCTTTTGAGCACCCAGGCAGCTTAGAGTCTGGTAAAGCACGCTTCCAGAGCATTAATATTTGATTTAGTCTACTGAGGAATAAATATATAAATCCCTATTCCGTGACTATTCGCTTGCTTTGTACAAGCCATTTATAGAAAAATTAAATCCACGTGAAACGAGGTAGACAATAAACGCAATATATCCAGCAGTTGCAACAGATATGGTAGAAGTAACTGCCAACCCTTTTACTTCAGATGAGAAAAAATCCAGCAACAGATACCCATTGATCACTATTACCAGGACAGCCACAAGCCACGATACCACCTGCATAAAATTTCAAGATATGAAGTACATGAGTTTAATAATAACATGCTCTTGCTTCAAAAATTGCTCAAGTAATAGCTTTAGTGCTCAGTATGCCTCATAAATGAGAGACTAGCCACCAGGATTAATAACTCGATCATACTGTATCATTATATGTAACAAAAGCATATTAAGTCAGGGAAACGTATTTAATTTGGTGTCTTTTTCACAACTATAAGAGCTAAGCAGCACTGCTCTAGTGAAAAACCATAATGGCTTAAAAAGACCGCATCACAGGACCAATAACAATCACACCATTTGGATTAATTAAAATGCTTACATTCATATAGGCCCTGGTGACTGACACGTTTAACGAATCGAACCTAGACAGTTTATCATATACATTAAACCTCAGACTCTCAAGTATGTACGTGATTCAGACAATTTAAACCTTGACAATTCACCAAATTGACTAAAGAATGACTACGTCATTTAATTGTATCCATGCTTTGGCTGAATATATATAATTGATTCTCCACAAAAAGTGTAGTTACTAGAGAAGTGGTAAATAAATTTGGCTATTGCAGGTAGATTCTCTAATTGTAAACCTGAAATTATCAACAAAAAAAAAAGAGAATTTTTCAAGATGTTATATATCAGGTTCAAAAAAAGATTTAAGCATTGTTACAATATATTTGTATCTACCATGTCGGAATAATGTCCTGCGTTGAAAAGTGCACCAAATTCTGACCCCCAAGGATGTGGCACAACCGCGTTATCGATCACATCCATGAGCAATTAATTTTTAACTTACAATATTTGGAACCACAGACAGTAAGCTATGGATAACACAATTACGCCTCAGTTGCAAAAGCTTGTTCATAGATTTTATTATTTTGCTCTATCTAACCTGAAGCCATATATTGATCAATTTCTCTTAATTTTAATAACATGTGCCATCTAGAGAGGGGTTGGACAAGGATATTAATGACTGGAACATAAATTATTATAAGGGGCTCTCCAAGGATAAATTAAGTTCCAATCCGGTTAATGAACTATCCCGTACTTTGGGTCTCAATGTAGAAGTAGAAAAGTAGTGTCAAAAACAATCATTTGCCTACATAGCTGACAGGAAAATTATTTAACCTTAAAAAGGAATGAAGAACTTACTTTGAGAACTGGGCCAATTTTGAAAACACCCATCAGGTCTTCTTTGGCCACCAAGCAGAGGAGAGGAATAAGTGCAAATGGGATCTGTATTGACTGAAGAACATTAAGCCATTCATTAAGAACATCTAAAGCATCTTCTGATGTATCGAAAATTAGTGCTACAATCAATGTTGGGATGATAGCAAAACTCCTCGTAATCAATGCCCTTATCCATTTTTTCATACGCAAGTTCAAAAAACCTCCCATGATAAACTGCCCAGCATAAGTACCAGTGATTGTGCTACTCTGGCCTGCTGCTAACAATCCAATAGCCCATATGTATAAAATTGGTAACAGTCCACCGCCATATTTTTCTTGAAGATATTGACCTGCATTTCCTAGGCCAATATTGTTGGCTATATCGGTACCATAAAATGCCTTTGCAAACACTGTGGTGACAAATAAATTGATTATGAAGGAGATGGTCAGTGCAACAGCAGACTCTATTGAGAAATAATTGAGAGCTTCTTGAACTCTTCCTATTTTGCGATGATCAACTTCTCTGGACTGTACAAGAGCAGAATGCAAAAACACATTGTGAGGCATAATAATGCAACCAACTACTCCCACAGCCTGTTGTATTGTTCTTGAGCTAAGTTTTGGAACAATGACACCTATAATGGCCAACATTGATAACATTTTAGGATCACAGTAGCTATTACTTCGGTAAATAACAAAAAAAGAAGCGCTAGCAGCTAACAATAACACGGAACCTAAAATTAATAGTAGATTACCTAGAGCAAGTTCCGAACCATCAGGTTTAGTTTCCCCAAACATCCATGCAAACGAGACTGCCATGGTTGCAATAAGGATAGCAAAAAGTGCTTCTAATTTCCTTACTCCATAGTTCTCGAGAAAAAGGAATATGAAGCTGTAAAAAAACAACAGTTAAACTCTTTTGGAAAAATATGAATTCAGTCTTCACTCAGTTTTCCGAAAACTGCAACAGTCGACTATAAACCGCGATTAAATGCAGGGTTTTTTGTTCAAATGTAGTAGTAAAAATAATGTTAATACAAGCACAAATACTTGAACAAATTTGTTGTTGGTTCATACAGTAACAATATAATAATATGTAACATAGCCACAGACTCACAGAATAATGGAAACAGGTCACAAAACAACATCAATCAACCAAGTTTAATAACTCATGCTTCAAAATCACTCAGTTCTAAGTAGACAAACATAGAAAAGTGGAGACTCCCAATGGAAGAGACGACTCTTGCGCAAGGCAGAACTGCAAGAGAGAATAGAAAGGCAAGCCAAGAGAAATTTGAGGGAGATATATTAGGAAATGTAGTCTATTTACACAAGTCGAAAGTTTTTTTTGTTTTGGAAAGCACTTTCTTGCCAGTTTAAGAACTCGCGTAAAAATCCCAACTTTTGACTCACAATGCTTGCACCTACTTGCGAAGCCCAAGGGAGCGAGTTGTTCATTAGACTGGTCTCACTCTCACTCTATCCAAGTCTCATCATTGCATAGTTCAAAATTCTGACTAGGTATCCATGATGCAAATTACGTTTAGAACAGAATGTTCATATACAGTATGTGATGTTACACTACAACTACTAATTTACATGATATAAACTAGTCCGGAAACACCTGGAAATTAGGTATCATTTTAATTCTTACAGAGTAAATTAGGACAAATTTCGAAAACCCGCCATCAATTAATCTCAACTCAGTAAATTTAGTGAGCTTTACCTAAAAAATCACTGAAATTAGGACACCCGTGAACCTCAAACTTAAATTAATGAGAATCAGAATACCCTGACATCAATTGCAATTTGCACATATAATGACGCAGCACAAGATTAATTACTCTACAAGGAATATACATATATACACTCAAATAAAAAAAGGGTTTTCAGGAAAGGATAAAAGGGGAGTTATTATTTATTTTTACCAATCAGAAGCAGTAATAACAACGCCAGCCCAAAGAGGCAAAACGCCATTACTGAGAATCTTGATAGCAATAGCACTTCCAATGACTTCTTGGATATCCGACCCGATAAGAGCAACCTCAGCCATGACCCACAACAACATCCCAGCCCAAGTAGGATACTCTTCTCTACAAAGCTCAGCTAAGTGACGACCCGTAGCCACACCAAGACGAGCGGAAAGTAACTGGACCAAAAGGCCCATAACAGTGGCCCAGAAAAGCAACCACAACAAAGAATACCCAGCGATCGCACCCGCTTGAAGATCCCCTTCAAGATTACCCGGATCCAAAAAGGCTATGCTCATCAAGAACCCGGGTCCGGTAAATAACCAAAGCTTGCGCCATGAAAACGGCGGCGTTGTGTAGTCATCCACTTGTTCTTCGCCCACTCCCACGATGATGTGGACTTTTTCTGCCGCCTCGTACGCTGTTTCTTCTTGAACATCATCGGAGTTTGTAAGTAAAGCTTGTTCTTCAGGCAAGGCCATCCCTTTTTAGTGGAGAGTGAAAAGGGTATAGTGGAGGACTGATGATAATAACAATAGTATCTCTTGTATAAAATCTAATCTCTATATGTGTGTGTAACTGTGTATGGGGAATAAAATGGGGGGCTACAGGGCTATTGCTTTATGGAACTTTATTTTGGGAGGTTGCAATTGAATGAAGCAAACGTAAACTCCCGCTTCTTGTTTTCTCTGTCTTTGTTTATGCTTATTCGTCTGTACTGTGTATGTATAGTTCATGCCTGTACAATGTTGCAACTAACTGCACTTGATGATAATATACATTTAATACTTTCCTTTTCTTAAATAATTTATATCATCACTTGGATCATGGTATGATATATGTTGGTGTACACTAGGCATGAACCAACGCGTGCCAGTTAATTTTAAAATCCTACATGGGATTTAAATTAAATCAAATGTTATAATTGTTTCATTTATTTATTCATGTTTAATCCAAAAATCTTGGCCATTTATTTTATGAGTGAGGTCTAAGATGAAATAAACACGTGTCATCTTATGCATACACGATCTTCTATATTTTTGCCATTTTTGCATGTTGTCATCAAAATATAATGTGGAAGGAATAAAGAAAAAGTTTTATAAGATTCGTAAATAAATTATAAACTTCGAATTCAAGGGTTAAATAAAAAGCAGTATCATCACATTTTATTAAAACTAAATTTAATATTACTTTATCAAAAAAAACTTGCAAGGTAAAAAATGATTTAATATTTATAAATGCAAACTACAAATATTTAAAATCAACAATATTTAGTCAATTGGTTGGTTGAATATTGGATAGTCAATTTACAATTAAAAAAAGGTGAAACAAAAAATAGAGCTCTATATGTATGTAAACGAATGAATATTTTGGTTCACTTTTGAAATGAAATTTGGGATGTATGTGTAAATAAATGAATAAAATTTGAAATAAATGCATCCATTATACGGAGTAAGAAGTTTCGCGGAAACATCCGATCTTCCAAGTCCAATTACATTGACAAGTAGGGAGTAAGCCAGCACATGTATTTTCGTGTAAATCATGTGTCAGCACAAGCTGCTGCGAATTGGTGTTGTGCAACTCGTCCATGCAGATTCAATTTGTTACTGATAAATACACTTACATAGAAGTGCGTGTATAAGTAAAATACTAAAATCCTCACCAATCAAGGGCAGTTGTGCTTGAGACAGCAAGGATTGTGTATTTCTAATACTAGTGCAACAAGTCAGTACTCAGTACAAAATTCTGACGTATTTTGAAATGATTGTCCTGTTTCAAATTTTATTAATCAATTTGATCAATTTTTAATCGAATATTATATATAATTTTTAATTTTTAAAAATATATTTAAAATATATTTTTCGATTTCTAAAATTTATAAAAAAAATTAATCAACTCAACTAAAAAAATTAAACAAAATACTGATTTTGATACGAATGTTGTAATGACTAAACAATGGGGGTATCGACTATTCATTCTACTTGTATACTACAGTCCAACGCTCAGCTAAACAAGCCTATGTGGCAGTGAATAAAAAATATGTGCTATTTCTATTGATTGTGAATCACTATCTTCTATATCAGTTCCATCATCTTCCGCTCAATTCATCACCTCTCCCGTTTATTTTTTTCTCTCTCGCTGCATCGGTTCCATTGCAAAGGTATGTGTCATTTTTAATTGTTTAAATTGTGTTATAAATTAAGGCTGTTGATTTTCTTTACTCCGTTTGATTATATCAAAATCTTGTGTTTATTGTGATTGAAACACTATATATATAATTAGGGTTCTAGTTTATAAATTTGGAAATTTTTCAAAAATTGTGATTGTATATGTACGTATGTGTATATATATATTGTGTTCTTGTTGTAGAAAATGGAAGCTTCATTTGTATCTTTACTCAATGAAGGCTCATTTTCACAATTTGAAGATATGGTTTTTTCTCGACCAACCCCGCAATCCGAACCCTGGAAAGAGGTTTCGAAACTGAAAAAATGTAAAAGATCAAAGAACTTTTTAATTGACGATAATATGTTGCTTATTTCGGGTTGGTTGAATGTGAGTATGGACCTGGTGGAAGGTAGCAGTTAGACATATGCATGTTATTGGGATAGGATTTGAAATTATTTTGATCAAAATAATTGTATGCTAAATGAAAGCATCTCCGTCTAATTGCTGATGTTGGCCTTCCTGTACACGAGTGATACATGTGGATCATGGATACATATGTTGTTCTTTAAAGAAAAAGTTGATGGACCTCAAATGCTCCGTATGTACCGTGTTTCTTTTGTTTAGCTTCTGCAGCCAAATGGTGAATGGAGGTTTTACGTTCTGATGCTTACTATTAATATATGATGCTTTTATATGTTTTAACAATGCAGAGATGTACGAGAGACCAAAATATCAAGCTAGTTTGGCAAAGAATAACAAGCCAACAAAGGACAGAGATGCCTCTTCACAATCTGTTGATAGTCAGATTCCTACAAGCCTAGAAATGATGGAACGTCCAATTGGAAGGAAAATTGCAAAAAAGTTTTAAAAAAAAGCTACAAATGAAGTAAAGAACGAGGAAGGCTTGGAATTTCTTAAACCAATGCAGAAAGATGCATCGGTTATTACTTCTTCAAGAAGTGAATCGGTTCAAAAGAGCTTGCAATTGCAGAAGGAAATGATGCAAAGGAGAAAAGGAGCTGCAACTTCGCTTAGCGAAGGAAGAGAAGGGAAGATAGAAAGAGGAGCAAATTTACGAAACATCAATCATGGCAATGAATACTAGTAAGATGCTACCGGATCAAGCTAAATATTATGAAACTCTCAAAGCTATGATCATAAGAAATATATAATAATTTCTTTTATGTATTTGACTTTTAATGTGCGACTATTATGTACTCCCTCCGTCACACCCAATTGTTAACGTTTCGAAGAGAAGGTTCGGTACGTATTTTAAGGTGCATATAAAGTATAGTTCCATAACTTATTTCTAAATTTTTTTTTCGGAATAAAAATTTAAAAAAAAAATATGTTATGGAACTATACTTTGTGGCCGTTTGGGGTTCCTTAAACTTAAAATGAGTAACTTATTTTATTTTCATTTTTTACATATTTTCATATTTTTTTTAAAGCTAAATATTTTTTTTAGAATTTTAAAACCAAATATTATTTTCAAAATAAAAAATAATTTACTTATTTTGAGAAAAAGTACATACATCCCTACTTTTTTCCGGAAATAAGGGCTTATTTTCGGAAATAAGCTGTTGCCAAACAGCCCCTATGCACCTTAAAATGCATGTCAGATTTTCTCTCCGAAACGTTAACAATTGGATGGTACGAAGGTAGTATTAGACTTTAATTTTCTGATTTTATTAATCAATGATGTTTACTGTTCTAAATCAAAATACTGTTTTTGAAATATAGTTGTTGGAATTTGAAAATAATGATAAAATACTATTTTTGAAATATAACTAACACAATGGAGTACAAAACTTTACAAGTTAGCAAATTTTACATATCTATTACTTTATATTATTTTAGTTAACCAATTTAGATATTACCCTTCAGGATGCTTTTAATATACTTCTGGGCAGGGAGTTGTACCAAGGTGGGTAATTGGGTAATAGTAAGCCATTTAGTGATCACTTGAGATAATAATTAACCGATTAATTTTACTGTACTCCCACCGTCTTATTTTTATTGATGCTTGATTTTTTAACACGCATATTAAGATATATAAAAATAATAGTAATACTTGACATAAAATTGTAATTTTTACGTCCAATTAAAGTTTAGGTTCTAAACTTTTATTTGATATAAAAAATAATTATGCTTAGATGTGATTTTTAATACCTTAAAATACGTGTACAAAAATAAAAAAGAGTTAAAATGGTACATGAAGTCCTGTGTAATATATAAGGTGTTATTTAATATGGAAAGTGTTTGGTTCTTGTCCATTATAAAATTTACCTCCAAATGGACCAATTCTTTTCCCTGCTTTTAATAAAAGGCAATTTTTATAAGCCAAAAACTGTATTATGTTCGATTCAAGTCAGTTTGATTTTAGTAATTTAGAGTAAAAAGTTACAATCAACAATAATGCTCTCGTTCAAAGATTGGTCCCCATTGATGGCAGCAAATTGGCAACAGACTGGTTTAACTCCTTTTTACTTGTTTATGCTAGTGACCATGAGCAAACTCTCTTTATATTTTTTCTTTTCATTTTACTTTGGGAAGTACTTGTAGTTTTTCTTTTTGATGGAGCGAGGTACTTATCTTAAGACGAAGAAATTTAATGAGCCAAAATAGGATATGTACACGTGAATTTTCCATTAGAAAATAGTCGAAAATTTTATAAATTTAATAGATGAAAAAAGACTACAATACGAGAAAAATGAAAATTGTGTGAACGGCAAGAGATTCGAGTGCAACTCTTAAAGACAAACCTTTCCTTATTAGATTACTTCGTTGGCAGCTTGGTATCATCTAACTAGTATGTCGACATGATGTCGTAGATATAAAAATATACAGGTCTCATTTGGAAGTCGAGGTGAAGAACATATTAGAGGATTGGAATAAAATATTGGTTTGATCAACTGAATTGTTTAATATAGATATTTCCTAGTTAGCGAATTGAGATAATCCGCTAATTTTGAAAAGACAATTTAAAAAAAAATCAAATAAAAATATAGAATAATTTAATAAAATTACTATTTTATCTTCAGTAAATCCTAATCATTCTTTGGTTATTTTATCCTTATTAATTATTTTACATATTCAAATAACTACAAACTAATAATTATTTATCAAATACTTTTATATAACACAATTAATCCAATTGATTAGTTAAAACAATTAATCAAATCAATCAAAACAGTTAATTTAACTTGTATTACCTCTGTCTCTTGACTTGCTTTTGAAACTTGATGCTTGCATCTTTATAAAATACATAATTAAAAAAAATAATTGTTAACCACTAATTATCAAACATTTTGTGAACTATATAATGTACTCTCGATGGGCTTAGTTTTTATTTTTTTTGAAGGCTTGCTGTGAGCCTGTGACTAGGTTTCGGCACTACTTTATTGGGTCAAGTTGAAATTGAGTTACGTATTAAAAATCTAATGGAACTAATTTGGGTATATATTTTTTCGGTTTAATTTGAAACTTAACTATCGTTAAATCACAACTAATTCAATTATTAGACCAAGAAAAGCGTACATTAAGAAAAAAGGTCTTTCTAGTGTTCCCGTGATCACATACTAACAATTACTTTTTTATGAGTTGACAATCTTTTATTGGTGATGATTTTTGTGCATGCATGAAGGACATTATTACCCCCTCCGTCCCATTTCAAATATTTTATTTGGCTTTTCAACGGTCAAATATAATTAACTCTAACTAAAAATTAAAAATATATATTTACAATTTTAAAAAGTACATTTTAAAGAAAATTATATAAAATTTTCAATGAGATATATTTTATATTTTTTTCCAATTATATAGTATATGTAATATTTGGTCAGACTTTAAAATTTTTGACCATTGAAAAATTAAATCAGCCACTTGAAATAGGTCATATGGAGTATTAGTGAGAAGGTAACCAATGAAAATTTGATAACTTATTAAAATGTAATTGTTAATGTGTGTCCATGGACACACACAATAAAAATCGAAAGAAAAAGGAGTAACTATATTGAGACAGGACTCGGGAGAGAATAATATTTCAGTATTATGTTTAGTTACTCCCTCCGTCCCATAAGCAATTTTTAAAGACCTTTTCAAAAATTATCCCTTGTATTACTGTTTTCAATATTTGATTAATTTAAATATATAATCAAACTCATCTAGATTTATTACAATTATTAGGGTAGACAAAAAATAAATTATCTACCTAACTTTTTCTTAAGATGCGTAATTTTTTCAAAAATGATATGTATAATTGTACGACGAGAGTAATAATTTTGCTTGATTTTCATTCCACAGAATGGTGCGCCGTGCGTGTAGATGTGAATTGGTTGCAGCTTGCAAGTTGCGACAGGGGATACAATAAGTGCACTACATAAAATTTGGCGCACATCGCTGTCTTTGTAGATTATTTATTTATTTATATAGTGCGATCCAAATCAATTAAATGGATCAGGACGAAATGGAAAGGTGGGTGTGTCATGCTTCGCGCCGTGCAATCTAATAACGTCAGAACCTTAAATTACTAAACAGCTACCCATTTAGAATAATAAGGCCCAACAAATAGCAATGGTCAAACTACGAATATTTTGATAAATTAAACACATAAATAAATTCTTTACGGCTCCAACAAATCTTAAATTGTTCTTCTAAAAATATGCATATTTCAACAACACGAGTGAAGGTATTCCAGAATACAAAATTTACTCGACTATTATAATAACTATCTCAATTTTGATGAAAAAATCTTAAATTAATCTATTTTATTGTGTATTTGTTAAATTTTAATTATTTTTATAAATATCATATGACCTAAAAGTGAATTATTTTCCATATAAAGAAAAACTTGAGTCTGATGTGTATTTTACAATCAAATAACCAAAATATATGCATAACGAGTTTAAAAAGCCATATCATACAAATATTAGTTCAATAACGTATTGTACAATTTCAAGGTTAGAATGATGAAATTGAAGCATGGAGTCATTTCATAGATTCGGCCCAAAACTTCTCTTTTATAGACTCGATTAGGAACGGGAAAAGCCCACGATACATGCATTTTTATTTAGAGAGGACTGGTAGGTAGTAGGACTGAATTGATCAAAAATTGAAAAACTCGATCCTCAAAAAAAGAAACGGAAAAGGATTGGTCTGGGACATAAAGATCCTCACTTTTGAAAATAAATTGAAAAATAAATTGATTCTGTTTTTTTGGTCCGGTCAAATGATCGATATTAAATTAGTTCTAAATTGATTTTTTAAATATTTTTATTCATATTATAGCATAAATTTAGGTTTATGTGATAATTTTCCTACATTTTTTACATATATTTACATTATTATAAATAATTTCTAAATATTATCTTTATAATATTAAAAAGAATGAAAAAGGATTGGGATCGAAATAAATCAATTTTATATTTGATTCTGGTCCTTGACAAGTCTTGAATTTTGAAGATTTTTTTTAATGTTCAACCAATTCATATATTTAAAAAAGTAGTTCGAAAGTTGATCATCTTCCTGTAGTATGCACCACTACATTATATGTGCATGATTAATAAGATGAACTTCAGTTTGAAAGTTTTCAAGTAGAAAAATAATATCAACCGTGTAGATTGTCTCAAAAATTATACCAAATGTTTAGTTGTGAGCAGAGGTACCCGCAGGTCGGGTTGAGCTGGTCATAAGTAAATAAGTAACCTAACACAATTAATCTAGATTTATAAAATTTAAATTCATTATTAAAAAAATTATCATCTAATCCAACCTTACTAATTATATTTTGGATCGGATTGATTTGGTTTGGATTGGTCAGGTTTAATATAAAATAAAATATTATATGTCGCAACTAAAATGTTACAATTCACTAATTCAGTTATTTAATAAGTCCAAATTTAATAGTGCTATACTTATGTTCAATAAAGGAAATAGACTGCTATATAGACTACACTGCCCTTGATGTACAAGTCTTTGCGTTTATCTAGCAAAATAGGTTTTAAAGGGCTACATATAAAACATGTTATAAAACTGGAACTAAAATATATCACATCCTCAAACAGGAATATATAATAACCAACAATCTGAAGAAAATTTATATCACTATAATTTGCGTATAAATTGTAGAAGAAATATTAGAAATCATAAATAACAACAATAACCCAAAAATAACATACATGACCATAAACATGAAGAGATTAATAGTCTTAAAGATGAGCTTAGCTAAATTACCTAATGTAAAAAAAAAATAGCACATTATGAGTATTTTTGTGAATACTGGAGTGCACTATATTATTACAAAAATGTCACTCATCTTTACATACAAAATTATTATAACCTCAGAACCTAATGTCATTCTTGGAAGAAATTTTCTCAAACATGAATGCTCAGCACTTAGTATATTTACGGGTTGAGTTAGCTAAAAGTAGGAACGATTTGGGTCGGTTATTCATGTTATGGACACCCCTAGGTGTTACTTGTATAATTTGAAAAATATTTTAAAATTATTTTTGAGATCTGTAACATTATTAGTCTTTCAATAATGTTCCATTCATCTTGAACAGTCCACTTGTTCATAATTAATTTCATGTTTAAAATTTCGAATCCTGTTTTTTAACCCAACTTCCGAAGGAGGAAGAGTGCCTACTGCTAACTATATAGTATACTGTAAATCTATCACCTACCCCCTTAAATTGTACCGTATCAAATGTGTTTTTCAAACATACATGGAGTATGCACTGTGCACCTCGCACGTGCAGAAAAATACCTGCAATTTGCGGCCCTCGAATCTATGTTCTTTAGACAACATTACCCTTGGAATCAGACTTTAATTTACAGTGTTGAGGCCACCGAGTGGCATTAGATCCGACCCAACATAATAATACAAACGGTTTTAACGTCTTTTTCTTAACTTTTAAGAATAAAGGTGGAGACACAGACAAAAGTACGCCTACCCAAATCACAATTACATCATGCGCATTCATTATTTGAACCTACGCAATATTAAAGACAAACACATTATTTCAAATCCTACCATTTCACAAGACACTAAAAGATGCTAAGATCACAATCAACGAAGAAATTATAAGTCTAGCGGTAGGGGCATGTTTGGTTGTTACCTGACCGTATGAGTTATTTAAGTTTTCATCATCTTCACCTTAGTTTACGTCACAACTCACATGCATGTTTAATATTCAACGTCGTCGTTCTGGGGTCCATTTTGGTGCTGCTGGGCTAAAGTGAGCTGAGATCACTCTAGAGTCAAGAAGTTCCATAATAGGTGTGAAGCTCACGCACCTTGGAACCTTGTACTGATTAATTGACGCGCCCCTTGAAATTGCATAGTCCATGAGCTCCTCAAATGTTCCATTTTTCACCACCCTGATTTCAAGTGGTCCAATTGAGTTATCAGCAACTCGGCCTTGTCGATACACTGTGTTGAACGATTCTTCCATTGCTAAACAACATTGGTCCAGCACCTCGTGACTAGGCGAATTAGCTGAGTCTTTTGCAAGTAGTTCCCAGTAAATAACATAATGCCCCGGGATGGTCTTTGTGTCACTAAAGCTTGTGTATTCAACAATGCTTGTGTTAAATTCACGTAACAAAACCGAGGCATTATCAATGGCGCTTTGCAACTCTTCCTCGTTGGTCTTGTCTGCATCAATGCTTAGTAGAACATTCTTCCTCCTTAAGAACTTGAACTGAGGGGCTGAGTTGTAGAATCCAGTGACTCGGAGTATATCACCCACTCTGTAGCGACACAGACCTGCATAAGTTGAGATCACCAGCTCATACTCCTTCCCCACCACCAATTCAGCAAGATCAAGAAGACGAGGTGGCGAGTCACGCGACAGACTCGGAGACTGATCATCATGAGGTAAAAACTCAAAGTAGCCCATATTTGGCATGATGGTATAAGAAACCTCAGATGGCATGCAAACAGGCTTTAGATTAAGCCCGAAATAGCACTCGGAAGATGCATACATGGTGCAGTATTTTGGCAACTCATTGCTGTAATAATCAAGTGTTGGAATGTACTGAGCCATTGCACCCGTGACAATAACATCAAGATATTTGGTATTAGGCCATATCCTCACTATGATCCCTTCCCAATTCTCACCTGAGCATTGATCAGTAATGAACTGAGCAAGTTCTGGATCAGGTTTCAAGATCCCTGAAAGACATTCCCGGACAGACAAGTCATTTATTTCAGGGTTCAACGTTCCGGTGGCAATGTCATGGGCCAGTTGTCTCCAATTGAGCTGGAGGAACTTGACAGCCCTGACTAGACCGGATGCAAAAACAGCCCCCATTCGAAGAACTTCTTGGCGCATGATGAGGCCACAGAGCATTTGAGAATACATGCTTTGGAAGGAATTAGCACAGAGAATGGTTTCATCAGGGCTAGTGTAAACATTGTAAGGGTCATATGGCCTGGTTCTGAACTGGGAACTCTTGTAGTAGCTGGTCAACACTGGACGTGCCACTAAGCCGCTTGGAGTCTGAGTCTCCGCCTTGATGAACAGAAAGTACAAGCCCTTCCCTTGGTTCAGATTGGGGACGTAACTGAAAATTAATAAATAAATTGTTAACAATTGTATAAGTATATCATAATTTAAACGGGCGAGTCAAATAAAAGCAATCAATAATAATAATAATAATACCATTGTCGATATCCCAAAGTATCTTTTATTCCTTTAATAAAATATACTTGGCGGAAATAATTAAATAAAAATTTATAGCTGAATGGAGTAATATGGATACATGATTTGGGAATGAATGATACTTACAGATTCATGACAGGCATGAGAAGGCTGTATAGCTTTTGCCTACGGTCCCATTCCTCGGCGATTGTTGGCATAAGCTTTCTCTCGCCGGCAGATGTCCCTGAACTGTATATCACAATTCCATTATTTAGTAAACGATACACACCTTTACATATAATAAAGCGTATGCAAAAGAATATTAAATTCAAACATTTTTTTACGTATTCTTCATTAAAAAAAGAGAGTAAAATACCAAATTGTACCTAGTGAGAAATTCAGATATGGGATGGGATGATAAGATAGGAGAGCGATCTCCATTAGCGATCCGCTGGATGTAAGGCTGGAGATCTTCGTAATTCACGACGGGTACCTTAGACTTGTAAGTTTCACGATCCGTTGCACCCTTGAGATCGAATTTGCTGAGATATTTCGTCTCAGCATTTCGACTCAATATTTCGTTCAGGACCTTTTCCTGAACCGAGTCCGCATTTTTGGTCATTTCTTCGATAAATTGAAGAGCTTTGGCATCTTTCTCACAGGCCGGAGGGCCGAGTGGAGACGAGATGGTTGAGTCAACAGCCATGACTAGACGTTTTTTTTAGGGAAACTCAAGGAGAAAATAAGGGTGAGTTTTGTGTTGTGAGCTTTGGAGAAGGCACATACATGATTTATATAGGCAAAGTTTCAAAATGTAACGTCCCTCGTTAATATGCCACGTCAGCTGATCAAAAAATTGCGGGACCCATTAAAAGAAAAATTAACCTGTACTACCTTCTTGGATGGACTGACGGAGCAATAACATTCATAATATTGACTGTCTTGGGATATCGAGTGTATGAAGAAGAGGGGACACGTGAACCCGTTTTTGCGTCAGCATGGCTATATTTAGGGGGCAGCTGGGACCTACAAGGATGCCAGGTCAGCATAGTACAGCTAGGACAATTTGTCCGTACCTGGACCATGCTACTCTTCTGATGGTAGGTTTGTTGGTCATAGACAACGACGCTAAGCCGGCGACACCGGCATCTTTCACTGCTCAGATTGATATTTTTTCGTAATAGCTAATAATATCGAATTGAGGTTTTAACTTGCACATTTTGGATTTTATCACACAATTACTTATTCAGGAGGGTCAATCAGTGTAGACAATAAATTACAAGAATATAGCATTTCTCTATTTTTATAGGCCGTTTATAAATTAAAAATACATATATTTTTCAACACCAGTATGAAACTTTAAAGAAATCGGAATATATGCATTTTATGAACCGGGATGTGACCTAGTTTTACGGTGAACTTTGCATAAAAACAGAGATTTTGTACGTAAAGTACTCCATTTTATACACGCTGTGGAAGTGAGTTGAACAGATATTAATTAATACGCTAACGCTTCAACTACTTATGTTTGACCCATTGATTCAGGTGCTATAAATTTGCATTGAATTTTGCGTTGTTTTATTTCCGTCACGCAAAACTTTATCAAGTCCAGAAGTGCATGCAAATTACAGACATTAATTATATACTGTACATTCTCTCAGAAAGCTGAACAGCGAATTTTTTGAATTGGAAATACATTTATAATATTGTTTTGGAAAAAGAGTTAGAACAATTAGTTAGGGACATTTTTTTTTCCCAGAATGAATAACTAAATAAGGACTGCGGGAGTATATATTAAATATGCATTAAAATCAAAATATTCGTAAATACAAACAATGGGAATAATAACTCTTGAGTCTTGACAGCAACCATATTCAGTCTCTCCGCCCGCATTTCTGTTTAGGAATATAGTTTTATATACAATCAGATGGCAGAAATACAATGCATTTGTCGGACAGTCGGATCCGAGAAGGCAACCTTGCTCCTAAATAATTGTTCGGTTTATTTTTTTATAATTAAATTGAATAATTTTTTATATATACAATTTATTTTAAAATATATTTTTTAATTTTTAAATTACGAAAAATAATTTTTAATAATTAATTTAATCATAAAAAAATAAAACAAATATTAATTAGGGAAGTATCTTTCAATCGCGATGACCCCGATAACTCACTTTTTATAAGTCGTGAATTGTACATTTGTATTAACATTTTTTTTAATACAAAGACAGTAATAAAATTTCACTCAACCTTCCCACGTTACCTTTGCCGTCTTCTTCAAATAAAATATTGGCAAGGAATGTAAAAATAATTGAAATCGGAAAAGATAATTGTTGTGCAGCAATCACGTGGATATATTCTAGTGTATAACGTTTAAATATTAATTATTTTGTAGTTGTTCATGTTGTCGAGCTCTATACCTGACCCCTAAAGCCTTACCATACAATTTTATAGCTTTCGAATCAAATAACCCTTTTTCCATTGTTTATTTCGAATGTCAGTCTATCACGACACCATCGTTTTCATCGCCTGCGTAACCATTCATCCTTCATTAGTGATTGAATATTTTGGTCTTTTTGATTGGAAGAGATAGAATGGCACAGATAAATCAAATAAAACAATGTGAACTATTTTATGGAAAAAGAAAAAAAATATTTTATGAAAAGTAGGGGATGAAAAATTTGTGAACTATAAATCGAATAATGTTTATATCTAAATTTATGAAATTGATTTGAATTTATAATTATCTCAATTAAGGCATAGTGTTTTGTCTATTATATTCGACTTACTGGCAATTTGAAGAGATCCTAAAAGAATTTAAATTCTCCTCTTTTTCTTCGCACTTGGCTTCCAACTGCTAAATGTTTCAGTTGAACAAAACATTGATTGAAAAATTTTCTTTTACAATTCTAACCCTATTGTTCATGCTTTGAAAGTCATGTAAATTACGATTTTCTAAGGTAAGTAGATAATTACATACAGTAATTAACTAGTACTTAAAGCAGCATGATGAATCATGCATCATAATTTCAGTCGTACACGTTAAAGTTATGAACTCAGCTATACAAGCGTCACACTAAACAAAAACTACGGAGTAATATAATTATATGCACACGACTCGTTAATACCATGAAAGTCGGATATTAATTCAAGCAATATGGCTGTTAAATATTTCTATTCAAACATGATGAATTCATAATATACCTAGACACTTGTATATATGTAGTAGACAGTCAAGTCAAAATGAAATGGTTATTTAGTAAGACATGTTGTATACATGTAAATTTAAACAAATCAACTATTATTGGCATCCCTCCCTGAGATTTTAGGTAAGAGGTAGCGAAATGAACATACGTTACATTTTATAATTTTCTAAAAGAATCATTACAAAGACTTGGTAAAAACAAATGAGATATAGCATTTGTTCAACCGCTAATTAAGAATTATATATTTTTAATTATATTCTAAAAAGAGTAAACCCCCCTCTGGAATTTACGTTGCATATACAAGTCAAATCTGCCAGTGGTTCTGGTCGTTATAAGTTATGATGACATATATAAAAAGTATATAACTATTGCGGAAAAAAAAAGAATTGAAAAACGTTTCATTTATAATTGCGGCCAATAAAATTTTTATTTTTCCGCCATACGTACGTAGTGTAAGATAAAGAAATACAGGTTCCGGTCTCCCACAATAACAAAGACTTAATTAAGCTACAACACTGTGAAATATGATGGAGAATGGAAGCTCATATGGGTTGTCTGTTTTGTTCAAGTGCAGCAGTTACCATTGAATGGTCATCGTACCAGAAAAAGGCCATGCATGCACTTGCAGCCTTTTTTTCATTTTCTTCCCTTAATAATCTCCACAACCGTACTGCACGAAATGTACCGACACGACGTACTACTTGTCTTTGCAAACTTTATCTTTCTTTCAATCATCTTGTGTCTATAACACACGCATGTTTTAATTATTTGTTTCTTGACCTTTGATATAACTACAAATATATATATATATCGTGCACAGTTGAAACGGGCACTGTATATATCTATACTATATTATTATAAAACTCATTACGGATAATATTATATTAACATAAATTTTTAATATTATAAAATTTTATTTTAAATATTAATAAAATATAATATAAAAAATAAAATATTAATCATTCATCTGGTGCTAAACTCGCACGGGTTATAACCTTTGTATATATATATATATATGCGCACTAATATCTCAATTATTCTTTAGTTAATGTTAGCTAACCGAGCATTAATTAAATTATATATATGTGTGCGCGCGCACTAATATCTCAATTATTCTTTAGTTAATGTTACCTAACCAAGCATTAATTAAATTAGTTTTAGTTGACAAACACACTCTTGTCGAAGACCTAAAACTACCTTACCAACTTAATTATACCATTGTTCATCAACTTAATTATATAAGTGTTCATACGTATACCTATGAACTTTAAGCATTGCCAAATTTGACTCGTAATTTTTAAATCTTTTTTATGCAGATTGATGGTTCAAAATGTGCAAGGGTTTATGAGTTTTTGTTAAGGAAGAAGCATAATAACAAGTTTTATGTATTACAAAATCAAGCATGGTGGAGCCAGGATGAAAGTCCCGGGAGCCAAATACGACATTTCCCGTCTCAATCAAAACTTTTTATAAGGCTGAACTGATTATAATTTTAATAATTATCAACTTTAAAAACTAATATTTAATCAATTGCAAACTATAAGATAGAAAATTTTAGTTATTAGTCAATGTTTAATTAATTTGACCCAAAAAGTATCAAACAAGACAATTTTAATGGTGCTCGTGAGATACATAGTAATAATATAAAAACACACCAAATTTGGGAATAATAATAATATAAAATATTTTGATATTTGTAAATTAAATTAACAGTATATTATTTGTTATATAAAAAATAATTATTATATGTAAAGTCCAAAATTTAAATATAAAATTATATTGCACGTATATAACATGAAAATCAAGCAAAGTCCTTGGGAGAAAAAGTCTCCCCATTTCACATATTCAATACTACAAATTATCAAGCCAAACTTGCATATTATTTAATCCAGTATCGCACAGAGAAGTAAGCAGTTGTAGTTGGACTGTCATAAAAAAAAGTTAATAAATTTGGAATTTCAGGGCACGCGGGTGGGTTTGCTCGGCACCCACTGAAACCAAGTGCCTAGTTTTCTTTTATATTTTATTGGAATGGAGTACAGTGTGACTAGTACTGTTGTTCATTCCCTTCTATCCAAACGAGAGAGTACTATACTTTTACCAAGGAAAAAAATGAAAGAGTATTACATTATTACGATACCAAGTGGCTGTTCAATTTTTTTGTACAAGTTGATTGATTCAGAACTTGTGTGAATATTGTTATGTTTCTTTAAGTAGAACGGCCTGAGACACGACTTCCTTGTAGCAGGCTCTGTGGTACCTGTCAGGATAGAGTAAGTAAAAAAATTTGTAGTTATTTTATATAAATTTTTATAAGTATATATTAAATATATATTTTTACATAATATGCACAAAAATTTTAATAATTTTATATACTTTCATGTTGTGTCATATTTTCGAAAGTAAACATAAAAATTAAATTATTGAACTACGTACCTAGGTACACTCTTTACTTCAATTAGGCAGGGCCTAAGTAATTAGTAATATCAAGTTTTTTTTTTCTTCCCCGTCCAGGGAGTCTGAGACACACAATTATCAACTTATTTATACTTAAACTTGACATGCTGATTCCTTGCCAAAGCTAGTACTGGTAGTGGTAGATAATGCATATAATTAATAATCACCAATTAATCCTTGTTTATCAAATTGATTAAATTCCCGATTACCCAATTAATCATTCCCGATTTATCCGATTTATCCATATTTCGTGCCTTCATTGACTAAACCGATTCGTGCTTTTTACAATATTGATTGCAAGTGGATGACATAAAATACGTTTGTTCCAGGAAATTACACAACCAAATTAGAGTACGCATCACTTTTACGAAGAAAAGAAAAGATAATGCAAGTGAAAATGGGTTATAATCGGACGATTTTCTTAAAACTTATATCTTCTAAGAGACCATATCATATCTTCTAAGAACAAAATCAAATCGTTTATATCTTATTATTTTCGCCCATGATTTTTCAGCGAAATATATCAAATATTTTTAGTCTGTATATATTATCGAGTGGCTTATAATTGTGGACTTGTGGATATATTTTTGGTAAAGGCAAGTTGCGAGCTTCAACAAGTGTACTATTGTGCTGAAATGACGCGGATCACAAATTTCTTGGTCTGAGTATTTATGTTTCGACATATAGTGTATCCGGCTTCAATTATATACAATTTACGTCCCCCCCTTTATACTGATAATGTTTGTGTACAATTTGCATTACTTTTTGTTTGACAAGCACAGCAAACTGCCCACATGTTTTTGAGTAGATACTGCTACTAGATAGCACCAACTTTCTTTTCTATTCTCCACATTTTTCTAACCTTTCACTGCCAAAAACACATGGTGTAATTATGCAATATGATGCCCAAGTTTGTACTCCGAATTGTTAGTGTCCCGTCACCGATGCACATTATCTCAAAATACTTTATATGGCAGAATTAGTTAATATTGATAGATTTCTGGAGTAATTTATTTGTTTTTAAATTTATAACAAATCTAAAAAAGAACTAGATTTTCAAAAGTTTTTAATTTATCCGTGCACGCGTGAGAGAGATTTAAAATAAAAATGTTCATAGAACCATTTTAGAGAAGTAAACTTAATAATTATAAATTTGTGAAACAATATATATCAAATTAAACTTTGTACAAACAAATACATGACCAGTGTCATGCTCAGCCTGCCCAGCAAGTTAATATACCAATAAAAAGAAAGAAAGATAAAATTGTTACATAGAGGGGGAAAACAGATTTAAACCACACTCAATTTTGTCTTGGTTTCATCTAGTGTAGGTGGGAACATCTATAAATTAAAAATACACTGGGAGCTTATATATATATATATATCAGCAATGGTTCCAAGACGATCTTTGACAGAATCCATTAATAGGTCAAATATCAGAGGATTCCACTATGTAGGCAAACATAGGGGAGGAATTCATGCAACTCAAAACACAATTAGTTTGACAAAAACTACACAAATGGTCTGTACAACCACCAAATTAATTTAAAAAAGATGTTTTGGGTTGTAATATTATTGATAAGCAGATTTTAGGGGTGTACATCAAGGACCAAAAAGGATAGCATTAACTTCTAGGACTCCAAACCTTGTATTAGAGTAACAATTGATCCCCATAATCTTATGCAGATTCCTTAATCTTGTGATAAGTTGTAGGTTTTGTCCTCTAAATCTTTTTTATAAACCAGCTGTTGAGGACTATTTCTGGTCTATTAGAAACAGCTGCCTTGTAGAGTAGGGAACCTTGTCGTTACAAATTTACAGGATTAGTTAATTTATTTAGTCCCCCTCGAAGATTCTTCTTAAAGGTATTCATGCAACATTGTTTCTAAATTATCAAAACCCTGCATCACTAATAATCTAATGCTTTAATTAATTTGTATTATTACGACGAAGCATTTGTAGTGGTATAGGCATCCACTGACACACCGAATTTATTAGGAGAACAGGCGAAGAGTGTCTGATATAAGATCAGATAAGACCCAAAGCTCGGTAGCCCCACTGGAACTTAAATTTGACCGGATGATAGACCTACTTCGTAATATTTGATCTCATTTGCAAAGATGCAAAGATGTCATGCAATCACACTATTAGCAACATCAAAGAGCATCTCCACGCAATTGATTAAGGGTATTTCTTTAGAGTAACGTTTACCTCTGCATCCTATAATTAACATCGAACACCATCTTGACACTATCAAATGTTTGCAACTCTCAAGTAGGTGAACCAAAATTCAAATTTCCTGAAGGAAGACGGAGCATAATGGAAGGAATACTCTTCTGAAAGTGGATCAGGCTGGACACGCTGTCGGATTGAACCATATTTGTTTGGTCATTTTTTCCCATATCTTTCTTTAGTGCTTTTAGCATTAGTTTGCGGGCATTTGTCAAACACCTAGACAAAACCTGATAAAATCATGTGATACAGAACAAACAAATGAAAAACAGGCCGGAAGGAATAACAGTTCTTAACATGCAAGTTACCCGAGATTATAAGAAGAAAGGTATCTAGGATCTGGATGGAACTGTAACCATACAGAGAAACTCAACTGAGTTTTTGGTCAGGAACAATGTAAGATCATTTTGTAGATATTTTTTTTCCTTAATTAAAACCATAACACATGATTTATTAGTGAACAAAGATCGACAGCTCGGCCAAAATTATTGCGCAAAATTGTGCAATCACAACTGAAGATTCAATTGTAATTTATTCCGATCCGTCTTCTTGTCCATATGAAAACTGCCTGGCCAATTTGATCCCACTTCTTCTATCTGAGGAGCTCTCCAAGCTGCACCATATCCAGGGGTATGATCACTAAACCGTTTAACGATACCGCTCCCTTCTCTGCTTGGTTTGTGCACCAATGAATGGGCCTGCACAACCGAAGAATGTATTGCACTGGTTGCTTC
Organism: Oenanthe sinensis; assembly: GCA_028671895.1. NCBI lineage: Eukaryota > Viridiplantae > Streptophyta > Magnoliopsida > Apiales > Apiaceae > Oenanthe > Oenanthe sinensis. Next base: position 41,948,971 of record CM053805.1, on the reverse strand, counting down.
TCTGCTTGATTTGTGCACAAATGAATGCGGCTGCACACCTAGAGAATGCATTGCCCGAGAAGTAAATGGCTGACTCATGCCTGAAAGATGTTTTATTGTTTGCCCACGTTCCCTCTTATGTGCATTCTGGTGACCACCCAAAGCTTGTGAGCTATAAAACTTTCTGATGCAGAAATTGCAAGAAAAGATCTTGTTCGCTTCCTGTTTGTATGGAATGCGAGTGGCAATGTCTTTAGCAGTAGCAACATCCGATGATTCCCCATAACTGTGGAGGCCTAAAGTTAAGCATTCTCCCAAGTTATCATTATCCTGAAAGGATTCAACAGCATTCTCATAACTTATTCTTAATTCATTATCTAATTGGTTGTGAACTGAGAGCTCGTTTTTCCCTTCTTGATCACTCTTTGAGCCCATATAATCACTACAATCTCAAAAATCTTGGAAAAATTAAACAGGAAGATGACTGTAGAGAGCATGAACAAGAGGAAGTGCTTGTGTTTAAATGCAAGTAGTCAACCCAAGTTTCAGTGGACAGAATTGGAGGCAAGGACCAACTGACATTATTTAACAATATCTTGTTATTCTGAGTATTGAATTCCACATCAACTCCAGAAAGAGAAAATGTTTATATCAAATCCTGTCAGGGCAATGGGAGCTCCATATTCTCTAGTTTAGCATCTTTATTTTTCTATATTAACTGTAATGGCACCAACTGCAAGTGTTTTCTTCATATATGGCTAATATATTTGCAACTTCGTAAATACTTTGTAGCTCCTACCTGTATGATATTAGTTTTTCTATTAGTTAGTGAAGCCTCACTAAAAGCTGTTTGGATAACAATATAAATAAGGAATTTTTAAACACTGGTGCTGCTTGCAAAGTCACTTGCAGGCTTGATTCAAACCGAGCCAGATCATTTAAACCAAACCACCATCGATAATACTCGTCAGCCATCAGCAAATCTCAGAGACCCAGACTCATAAGCTTATCTCACATCTATATCTATTTTAGGCCCACTTAAAGATACAAATTTGCCACTTAAATGAAATGTTCTATGTGCTAATTGTATATTTAGGGGCTATCAAGTTGATTATACAAGTAATTAAATATGCCTTCAACATAATAATTTTTAATGCATAATTCCAAAAGAAACAGGTCAATTATGCACATATAACAAATAGGGCATAACCAATTCTTATTATAAGTCACTGAACAATGAGTATCAGCAAGGGTATGGTTGTGGAGCACTATATATAAGGTATGTATATTTATCTGCACACTATCAATCATTATAAGTTTAAACAAGTAGAGACTAAGTTTAAACAAGTAGAGACGCTATATTTAAAGAATAATGACCATTGAAATTAATGTATTTGTGTGCACGTGGGAGAACAATTATTGAGGGATAATTTAACAAATGGCAAAATTCCAGTTTCTACCGGAGGATGAAATTTCATTAAACCCTGGATGAAAACGAAGCCATTCTATTTGCATTGCATGAACATTACTCGTGAGTCATAAAGGATCGTAGGAGTAAACATGTTTTAATTAGAGTAAGCAATGCAAATGATACAAGAACACGCAAGCCATATTTATATGGCATGTAATATACACGTAGCGCTGTAGCAGACTAGTTAAAATGGAAGAATAGAAAAACAAAAGGAGAAGAAGCATGAAGTTATTTGCATAAAGTCATAAACATTGCAGAATTGAATATCTTGAATATGAAAATTACTGGCATGCAAAGTACACAATAGGCATTAGATTATTTTAAAAACTGCTTAAGCAACATATATTGATTGTATGTTAGTCATCACCATATATGTAAATGAGTATATGAATGTTCATCAGCATGCAATCATTTACTCATCCATGAGCTTGTGCGCAACAAAAAAAGCCTACACCCTTTAATTTTAGGGGATCCCATTAAGTACTGCAAACCTTGGTCAATGTAGCAATATCTGCGATAAGTATAATCAAATCAAGTACCTGCAATAAAATCCACAATTAATTTAGAGGGAATATAAACAATCCGTCATAACCACAAAAACTACATACAACTTTTGCGCTCGATAGTGAGAGAAAAACATCTATGCAATTACTATATTTATTGGACGAAATGGAAGTGATTATCAATTTTAACTAGTGAAAATGGGACATTATTGTGAAACAGCAGTACAAGATTGTTTAACTCCAGGTTGGTACCATGGAAATGTACCACCAAAGGAAGTTCAGATGCGTGGTTGACTAGTTAAAACAATGATAATATCTAAGAACCTAGCGCTACTCGAAGTAAACCCAATACCTAAACACAGTATATAGTGTATATACATGTACATCCCTGTTTAACTGGCGGAGTTTACACAAGCTCCTTCCCTGATCCCTTCAGACATATACTGGATAATATATTTGTCTGTTGACGGCAAACATGAATAAATTTTGAGATACTCCCTCCGTCCCAAATTAGTAGTCACTTTAACTTTTTACACGCATTTTAAGGTGCATAGAAATGATAGTTTCGTAAATTATTTTTCAAATTTTCTTTTTTTGAATAAAAATTTACTATTTATATTTTTATTCAGAATAAAAAAATTTAAGAAATAAGTAACGGAACTATGTTTTTTTTGCACCTTAAAATACGCACATAAAGTCAAATTGACTACTAATTTGGGACAGGAGGAGTATATATTTAGCTTTACTCAATATCAGGAATTTTATTATATATACAAGGAAAAATAATCAATTTACGGTTGTGAAAATATTTAGGTTTAATTTTCTATACAAGCATTGTAATTCCCACATTCATGGATAGTGTTAAAACAAATTCACTTTGTAGAAATGGTGGCCAGTAAATAGTCAAGCATAGCAGCTATTCAAAGAATGGAGAATTAAAAAATAGTCGATCAGAACAAATGTTTATTTTCTCAACACAGTGACATCTCATTTCGGAGGACGACGGAGTCCCCTTTTTAAGGGTTATTTATAATTTCATTCTTTTCTCCATTCCATTCATAACAATTTCACCCAAGGATGACAAAATTTGACATGGCCAGAAACCTGATACGAACCTCCCACAAAAAATACAAATTTGGTACGAGATTCTGAGTTTCGCGTCGGATTGTAAAAAAGTTCACCCCATAAATTCGGGTCAATTTTGGGTTGACCCAAAATACCCAAACCGGACTCAAAATTTTATAATACATTATTGATAATATATATATAGGCAAAAGTCATATGGAGAACCTTAACCTTAAATGGAGTACTAATCGGAGTACATATAGAAATTTGTCAGGTCAAGGGGCATCAATGCAGCTTTAATTGAGCGAGTAACCAAATATTGTAATTGATGAAGAAAATAAAATGGCAAATCCGCGTGAAGCAAAAAAATGGCTGAGCATATCGAGTTCACTATTGTGGAAAACCTATTCATTCATCTCTCCAATCAATTGCCACCAAATTTGATGTAGAGCTCAAATCCTGATATCATTTTCTTCCAAAACTTTATGATAGAAAAATTAGCACTCCCTATATTTACACTCTTTTACCTTGCAAACTTCACATCTCTTTTAGTTTTTCAGTCCATTCCTTCCTCATTTTTCATTGCTTTCCTTCCTTAATTCCATCCTCCCCAACCAAACCATTATAGTGCACATTCAACCAGAATAATAAACTAAACAGCTTAAATTTCATAAATTCATCAAATCTCAAAAACTGAAAGAACAGACTGAATCAAACAAGCACAGTCCTGTAACACAACTCGGGTGATAATTACCCTGAGTAAGCTCGCAGCAGGCGCGGGAATGGACCGAGAGATGAGAGGTCAAACGAGTAGCAGCAACCACACTGTGGAGAGGCAATAGCGATTGAGTGCATCCAATTGCCCTGATAAATAAAATTTGAGAACAAAAAGTAACCAGCTAATACCTATATGTAAATTTGAAAGAGTAAATAAGAGCAATAACTTACCCTAGATTAGGAGTTGAAAAAAGGCGGCGAGTGTTAATGCGGTGGCCGATTAAAGAGGGCTGCGAACGAAGGCGCGGTAGAGAAGAAGAAGAAGGAGAGGAACGGGAAAGTGAAGTTCTGGTTGTGGAAAACAGGGACCTGGATGCGCATCGCCAAGCCATTTGTCTTGTCAATGTTACCAATCCCTCTCCCGCCTTTGTTTTTAGGTCTTCTACTTGTGACTCTAGTGCAATCTCGGCCGGCCTTCGCCATCGCCCCCATGTACATCTATAAATTTTAATTTAATATTGTTGTTAAAATTAATTATTTTAATTTAATATTAAAGTTCAATAAATATAAGTTTATAATATTAAAGTAACATTAATATAAATTTATTTTAAAATTAGCAAATATGATACATAATTAATATAGATAATAAAAATATATAAATAAAATACATGTTATAAATTAGTTACTATAATGCATCAAATAATATTTTACTAAAATATAAATATAATCGAACAAATAAACTAGAATTATATTTATCTTTAATTTGTAAACTAGGTGTTTTATAATGAAAGTATGAACTTGTATATTATTTTCTACACAAATTGTATATAATTCTTTTGTTGTATTGGATTTTCATTATTATTTTGCTTTTAGCTGTTGCAATGATCTTTCTTTAAAAATATTATGACACTTTACTCTCTCTGTTTTTTTGCTAAACAACTTTACTCATTTTTAATATCAATGGCACAAAATATATAGTTAGGATTTTGACCCAACACATCTAGCAAATTTTGAGTATCAATATAATTTACTTCCTCGATCCTAACTTTTTTTAATTAAGTTAGACTAAATTTTAGTTTAAAATTGCATTTATTATATAATTAAAATTGTGTTTGATAACTTTGATTTCATTTTAAATGATAGGACTTGAATTGTCATTTCAAATTCTCATATTTGTACTATTATGGAATTCAAATCCAAAATTTTATAATTATCCAAACATGTTATTTGATCAAATTTAGAATTTCAAATGAAATCCGTGTTCCTAACCAAATCATAAAAAAATTATAAATTTTATATTATTAAAAATATATATAATGGAAATATGAGTATGAGTTAGTTTTTCTTAAAATTATTAAAAAAACAATAATTTATAATTTATAGTTAAAATTTAATCAAAACACTACGATTAATTTAGGACGGGTGAGTATTTAAATAGTGTGAATGGTTATCGATTTCACTGGTAGAAGTAGAGCTCTGGACTACACTGTCAATATACAATCCTTCGACCACTGGCTTTTTCGTATTGTTATGGCTGATATTTGATTGAGGGCTCTTGGACTGACCATCATACTTCTGATTTTGTGAAAAACCTTTCGGAGTTGAGTCTGCGGTGGTTAATTAAAAACATTTTATTCACGACTTTTTGAATTATCTGAAAAAATTCAACAAAGGCCAATAATCTAAAAGTATCAAAAGCAAATGGCATAAAACTGTGTTGATTATCTTCACACGTCTGTGATTATGTTTATGCACTTTTGTCTCTACTAGTTTGTTCGTTGCCTGACCATTGTGTTTGAAAACTTTAATTTCATTTCAAATGATAGGATTTGACTTGTCATTTCAAATTCTCATATTTGCACTAATATTTGAATTCCTTGAAATTCAAATCCAAATTTTTATAATTACCCAAACATGTCATTTGGTCAAATCCAGAATTTCAAATTAAATTCATGTTCTCAATCGGACCATGACCCACAATAAATATTCCACTACCAAATCCACTTAAGGAGAGACTCCAGTAAGATCGACGCAAATATGTTTCCCTCCATTCAGGGGCGGATCCATAGCCTAAGTCATGGGTGCCCAGACACCCACTCAACTTTCTACAAATGTAAAATTATAAGTATTTTTTAATAAAATTAATATTAAAATATAATATAAAGAATCCATTAATATTAGAAATTTAATAGATATAAGTCCAGAAATATTTTAAAATTTTAATATAAATAATTACATACAAATTAGTGCCTAAATTTTTATATAAATATAAAGTTAAATATATATTTAAAAAATCATTATTTTACGGAAATAACTACTCCTTTGTCCTGTTTCGTATGATCCTTGTTCTTTTCTAGGACCCAAAAAAGAATGAACCTACTATATTTACTATTTTTTAACATTATTTTTCACTATTGCACCCACTATTTCTTCATTTTATACTCTTTTTTATTAAATAAATACTATTACACCCACTACTTTCCTCCATTATCTCAAATCTATTATTGAATATTGATAGATCACACTATTTTACCCACTTTTCAACTAATTTTACTCCTTTTTTTACTATTTTTTCTTAATCTCCATGAAAGTTAAATAAACTCATACAAAATAGGAGGGAGAGTATAAAATATAAAAAAAATTCTTTTTTTATAAATTTTATTTAAATATTTATATAAGGAACTCACTCAACTTTATTTCTGGATCCGCCACCGCCTCTATTCCAACCGTAAACTAAAACATCTGTGATTCTGTGTATTGATCCCGTATTGCCAAGAATAAAGTTATGAATAAAAATGTTAGGCCATCTCCAACCATAAATTCATTTTAAAACAACTCTATCTTCAAATTTTTAATTTTTCTACTTCATACTGCTATTCTATCTCCAATAATTTGCCTTCAAATTCCACTTCAAACACATATATATATATAATCACACACCATAGATACAATCACGCATGCAAATATATTTTATATAGCTATGTATCCCGATACACGTGCAATTATATGTTAAATAATTGTGTTGTTCTCAACATATATTTAATTTCTATATAATTAAAAATAAAACTATTATTTTGTTATTAACCACATTATTAATTAGCGTTAATATATTTTTCATATCTATAATAAAATATATTTTAGTTATATATTTTCTGTGTTTATTTTATTATATTAAATAATATTTGTATAATATTTTTTATCATGTTTTAATATATTTTATATTTTTAATCATAATAATTGTTTACTTATAATTTACTTTAGAATATATACATATTTATAAAATATTATAAAATTAACACTAAATATTTTTATTATTTTCATTTGTGTTGAATAAAAATAATTAATTAAATATAATTTAAATTATAAAATTTATAACGATTGACAGTCATATCTCCTCTTGTATTTTAATTTCACATCGAATATGTATATATTTGTTTTAGTTTTACATAATTATTGTTTTTATGAGTTTGTATATATATATGTATTTTAGTCTTATGTAAGTTTCTTTTTTTATATGACTACCACGTCGATCAAAATAAGTGTTTTAGTCTAATTATATATAGGTATATAATTACTCCATATTTAAAACTCTATAGTTAATTACTTCAAATATAAAAATAGAGATAGCAATGATTGGAGATGCTTTTAAGAAGTTTCAACTTCAAAAATAAAGAAAATTGTACTTTTAAAGTTACCATTGGATATGCCTTTATAACGGCCGGTAATATGTATTTTGTCAGATATGATTTGTAATTTAATGAGAACTTGCAGGCGCAACTTATTACCTTGTATACATGTATTTTAAAATTCTTCTTATATATTCTATTATTAGAAAATATAAATAAAAGTTAATGCGGTGGAAAATAATCTCCAACTCCGCCCGAATTGATAAAAAATGTTTGCTTAAATAAATTTACAGCCCTATGCACAATTATATCATATCTATATTATATTATTATAACAGAAAAATTAAATTTTTTGATCCAAGGTAAATCATAAAAAAGATCATGACCGTTTAATTTTAGATTAATCATAAAAATGCTCTTAACCATTCAATTTTAATAAAATTTAATTTAAAAAATATATATATATCATACATACAACTAACTCCGATAATACTTATTTTATACAACTCATCACAGATAATATTATATTATATTTAAATTATATTCTATATTTTCTATTTTAAAAATCCTGTTTATCATATAATTTTTATTTAATATATCATTAAAATTTATGAATATTAATATATAAATATCATTATATAATAACATACAACTTTAACCCCCGATAGTCCTACTTTTATACAATTCTTCACATATAATATTATATTATCATATTATTAACCGATACATATATATTATATCTCATATAACATAATATTTAATAAATTTTATATAAAATAAACAAAATCCAAGGGGGTGGTTTTCTACGGGAATCGAGAAATGGGATAGATGGGGAACTTATCAAAAATATATTCAAATCCAATATATATAATTTTAAATATATTAAACATATGTTTGATATATTAAAAAATCTTGTTCATAATTTTTTGAATTCACAAAATTTTACATATTTATATATTAATAATATAAATTTATATTTTACGCGATGTGCATATTTAATTTTAATATTTATATTTAATTCGGTTGATGTAAAAATATATAATTTAAATAATTTAAAATTTTAATATAATTATAATATATTAAGACTTTTTTAAATTATAAAAATATTAATAATTTTAAAATAAATTATTCAATTAATAAAATAAAATATCCGTATATCGCACACGTTAAAATCTAGTACACTCTAATATCTACTCCCTCCGTCCCGGCCAAATGTTTACATTTGGTCCGGGCACGGAGACCAAGGATAGTGGGTGTAATAGTGATTTTATTGTTAAAATAAATGAAGTAGTGGGTGTAATAGTGTAAAGTGTTGAAAAAGTGGAGTGAAGTAGTGGATGTAATAATATATTTATTGTTAAAAGTTACTATTTTTAGTAATGTAAAGAATTGGATGGGACGTCCAAAAAGGAAAGTGTAAAGAATTGGTTGGGACGGAGGGAGTATTATATTGTATTAAATTTAAAATATATTCAATTTCAAAAAAAAAAAAGAGTTAACTATAATCTAAATTCTAAACGCATTAAAATCGGTGCGACTCAACTGTTTTTTCCTCCCTTATCTCTTATTTATCAACAAACATGGTTTCTCAATTTAATTAAATATGGTATCTTTTTGTCATCTATTTTACAGTTTATGGTACTTGTAAGATTGGTGGCCCAGAACATGTAATTTCAGTACCCTGTTGCCTATCATCTCTCAGCCTGGGCTCCCGATATTTATTGGCGACTTCTACTTTCAATGCATTTAGCAAATTTTTAACTACCAGATAACCCCATTTCAGACAGCCATGTCTTTTTTTGACTCTTCCACTTGAATATTTTTACACACTTCTTTACTTTACTCGTGACCAATGTCACTTTTGTGATCTTCGTAATCAAACACACCCATTAATTACGGGTTACATCCTTCATTTGTGTTATTCTTCTCTTTCTGCTTTATACTTTACCTGGAAACATGCCTGTTTACGTATTACATTCTTTAAATTTAAACATCTAAAACAATTACAGTATAACATTCATCTAAAAACTAACTCTTTACAGTTTGTGTATTACTTCGCACCACTAAACAAACTTGCTCAAGTGATGGTCTGCTATTTCTTTACACGAAAATTTTTAAATGAGCATAATTACAAAACTAATACACCAAGTCACCAAGTACAATAGTAAAATCAAATTAAACATATTCCCGTGTCTCACTTAGTGAGGAGATAAGGAGAGGATGAGACTCACGCACAATTTAACCATGTTATTTAAAGAGGCAAGTTTTGATTTGCAATTCACTCATACTCTTGTTATGATATTATGCGTCTCACACACTCACTATGATGAGAGGGTGAGATTCACGCACAATTTATTCATAATGATCGAGAGATGATAAGCATGATAAATTTCCCCCCACAATTTATCGATATTCTGAAAAAATGCACAAATTGTTTCTGCAAAACTCATTAGCTTAAAAGTGGCTACTAAAGATAAAGTGCAAACTACTAATCAACCTTCAAATTTGTCGGTGTCCTAAATTTACTTCTTTTATCAGTTGTACCATGCAATAGTTACCTAACTAATTTATCAGCTTTACTACCTCCCATAACTCTGCTTCATTCTAATTTCTCAACCTGTACAATGCTTCCAAGCACCATTGAATCCTTGTCCACTCGACCTCAAACTCCCAAAAAGTTCAAAACCCTTGTCAAGAATGCTTTCACTTCACTCCATCACAACATTTCATTACAACCTCACCAGTGTCTCTTTATTTTTCTCATTCTTTTCATACATTTCTTCGTTTTCTTCCTTACACGCACTCCCTCCGTATCTCTGTCTATATCTAAGGAACATCTCTCATCTGTTGCAAATTCAAGTCTTCCAGACGAGTGTAACTCTGGCAGGATATATGTGTATGACTTGCCGCAAATGTTCAACAGAGATTTGTTAAGCAATTGTGACGATTTAGACCCATGGCATTGGCAGTGTGGAATTGCAACTAATAATGGATACGGTCGGAGAGCCAGTGAGTTCGGTGGAGTCTTACCAGCGAGTTTAGCGACTGCCTGGTATCGTACAAACCAGTTTTCGCTAGAAATAATGTATCATCACCGACTCCTGACTTACAAATGTAGGACTCTGGACGCAGAATCAGCTACGGCTTTCTACATACCATTTTACGCTGGACTGGCAGTTGGAAAATATTTGTTTGATAATAATAGTGTACAAGAACGTGATTTTCTCTTCGAGATTTTGTTGATGTGGCTTCAAGATCAGCCTTATTGGAAGAGATCCAACGGCTATGATCATTTCATTGTCCTGGGTCGCATCACTTGGGATTTTCGACGATTAACTGAACCGAAAAAATTATGGGGCTCCAGCTTCCTCAACATGCCGCTAATGCAACACACCACGCGCCTCACGATTGAACGAGCACCATCAGATTATTATGATGTTGGTGTGCCTTACCCAACTGGATTTCACCCTCACTCTCACAAACAAATTCTCGAATGGCAGAATTTTATTCGTACTCGCAACCGTAGTCACCTCACCAGCTTTGTAGGCGCAACACGTGTTGACATAAAAAATGATTTCCGAGGATATTTACTGAACCAGTGTAGGAACGAGAATGACTCGTGCAGATTAGTTGACTGTGCACTGACTCAGTGTTCCAATGGTAGCACAGCAATTCTAGAAGCACTTCTGGACTCGGACTTCTGTTTACAGCCTAGAGGCGATAGCTATACACGCAGGTCGGTTTTCGATTGTATGATCGCAGGTTCAATACCGGTTTTCTTCTGGAAAAGAAGCGTGTACAATCAGTACGAGTGGTTCCTTCCAGCTGAACCTGATAGTTTCTCTGTTTTTATAGATTATAATGATGTGATCAATGGTACGTCTGTAAAGGGAGTGCTTGAGGGGTTTAATGAAGAAAAAATTGCAGAAATGAAAGAGAGAGTGATTGAGTTGATACCCAAAATTGTATATGCAATTCCAATTGAGGGTTTAGCAAGTATTAAGGATGCCTTTGATATTGCAGTTGAAGGGGTTTTAGAGAGGTTTAGAAAACATTGAAACATGTACGTACTTTCCTATCATTTCCTTTGCTTATAGTTTCAATAAGACAATGTGTTTTTGTTATTCAATTTCATATTTCAAAATCTTCTAATTCCAAGTTCAAATACTTAATCCAAGTTTGGAATAGTTAAAAACAGAGATATCAGAGTGTTCGTGAGTTGTGAGTTATGTAGAGGAGGTAACTCTGCACTTCATGTAAAAATTATAACCAAAAAATAGATTTTAACTCTACATTTCTTCCACGTGAACGTATTTATGTCTAATTTGGTGTCAATGATGCATTAAGAAATTTCCTACATATCCTTTTCCTAAGGACCAAAGGTGGAATATTTTGATTATTTAGCCAATTTTGAAGCAATCAAATTAGTATACAGGTATTTCTTTTTATGTTTATAAAGATTATTATAAGATCATATAGAGATACTCTTTTTTATGTTTATAAAGATTTTGTCAACGGATACCATAAAATTCGATTAAATACTGGAATAAGAATATACTTATGTTGACATTTTGGGAAATTGTGTGGCCCTTATATCTTTCCATAGCACAAGGGACGAAGAAAGTCTCATCTTATAATTCTTACTAGTAGCAGCGGCAAACAGCAGTGACCAGACTCAAGTCATGGAACAAAATATCATGTTGTACGCTATGCCTCCATCTCACTCCTGCTCATACTATTCCTGTCCAAGTTGTTGAAAAAATCAAAGCATTTGCCTCCTGGTCCCTTCCCGAAATTCCCAATAATAGGCCACCTTCACCTCATCAAGCCACCGCTTCATCGAACCTTAGACACCCTCTCCAAAACTTTTGGCCCCATTATTTCTCTCCAGTTCGGTTCTAGCCTCGTTGTTGTCGTGTCTTCACCAGCTGCTGTTGAGGAATGCTTCACCAAGAACGATGTTGTTTTAGCCGACCGCCCCCGCCTCACCATGGGCAAGTACATGGGCTATAACTGGTCTACTATGGCTGGTGCTTCGTATGGTGACCATTGGCGAAACCTTCGTCGTATCTCCTCCCTTGAAATTTTTTCTACAAATCGACTTAACTCATTTCTGTCGATTAGGAGGGACGAGGTGAATCAGTTGCTACTCACATTATCTCAAAATGCACGACCGGGGTTTAACAAAGTATTTTTGAAACCAAACTTGAATGCTTTATCATTCAACATTGTAATGATGATGATTGCTGGTAAGAGATACTACGGAGTTGTGGATGATCAAGAAGAGGTTAAGCATGTGCGAAAAATAATTGAGGAAGTACTGTCCATATCAAATTCATATCCCGGTGATTTCTTACCATTTTTGAAATGGATTGATTACAAGAATTACCAGAAACGTGCGGCCGCGCTAAGCAAGGAAATGGGTAGAATTTTGCAAGTGATAATTGAAGAGCATAAAAACGGTGAGGGTAGAAACTCCCTGGTTGGACATTTGCTTTCTCTTCAGAAATCACACCCTGATTCATACAGTGACGTTATTATTAAAGGTCTCATGGTGGTACGTATGCTAATCCCGCACTTGTTTGCTTTTTGATGGTAGTAGTTAAAGTTTTCTTAAATTTCTAGCAGCAGTTGAATATAGTCTAATCCCCAAAACGAAAGTTTATACTTAACAAGTCTAAATAAAAAACACGTTTAACCGAACCAAAAATGAATAATATATATAAACATCTGAGCAATAATAACTCAATATTCATATTCAACTAAACAACTAGAAAATAAAATTCTTCAATAGCAGCGGGATAATGAGTTACAGCTACTTGTTCAGAATAGGTTGTTTTAGTCCGAGTAGTGCGTATATGCAATTAGTATTATTAGAGTTTTAAAACCATAGTTGATGCAAAAACTTAGGCCTAGTCCATTAGTTCACTAAGCAATATAACGTATTAGTAAAAAACAAGTAACCAGACGGATATATTACTACAGTAAGATTGATGGATATAGTAGCAAGAAATTAGTCAACAACCAAGAAGGTCTTATCTTAATACAAGTAGCCAAGTAGGTGGTGGCTTGGTGCATATAGTATAAGATTTCTTATTTTTCATTACATATCCAAACACCAAGAGTCAAACCATGGATCCAAATATGTTAACGTATGCCTCGCTCTCGCTCCTGTTGATACTCTTTGTTTCCAGATTGTTCAAAAAATCAATGCACTTACCTCCTAGTCCCTTTTTAAAACTCCCAATAGTAGGTAGGCCACCTTCATCTGATTAAAGAAGCTCTTCACAGAACCTTGGACACCCTCTCCAAAACCATTGGCCCCGTCGTTTCTCTGCGTTTCGGTTCTTTCCTTGTCGTTGTCGTGTCTTCACCAGCTGCAGTTGAGGAATGCTTTACCAAAAACGATGTTGTTTTAGCCAACCGCCCCCGCCTCACCATGGGCAAGTACATGGGATATAACTATTCCACCATGGTTGGTGCTCCATATGGTGACCACTGGCGGAACCTCCGTCGTATCTCCAGTCTTGAAATATTCTCGAACAAATCGACTTAACTCTTTTCTGTCGATGCGAAGGGGCGAGGCGAATCAGTTGCTACGCATTTTATCTCAAAACACGCGAAATAAGTTTGGAAAAGTAGTGTTGAAGCCGAACTTGAATGATCTCACATTCAACATCATAATGAGGATGATTGCAGGAAAAAGATACTATGGGGAAATTGTGGATGATGAGGAGGAGGCTAAGCACGTCTGGGATATAATTAAGGAGGTTTTGTCTATGTCCGAAGCTTCCTATCCTGGTGATTTCCTACCATTTTTGAGATGGATTGATTACAAGAATTATAATAAACGTGCGTTCTTAATGTTTAAGAAAATGGATAAGCTTTTGGAAAGGATAATTGAAGAGCATAGAAATGGTGAGAGTAGAAACTCCATGGTTGATCATTTGCTTTCTCTTTAGAAATCACACCCTACTGATTACAGTGATATCATTATTAAAGGTCTCATGGTGGTATGCATTCTAATCCCAAAATTAGCCAATTGATGAGAAGTATAAATATTTTTTAATTTAAACTTGGGAAACAATAATAACACAACAAAATAATAGAATGGTTTAATGGAGATGTTGTCCAAGGACTCCAAGCCTAGTAGAGCTAAATTAGTTTCAGAAGGTTACAGCAGCCAGGATTAATACTGGGAAGCGTGAATTTATGAAAATAAAACTTTATAAATAGACTTAACTAAGGTAGATGGATAATGGAATATCAAAGATATATCAACCCTTAACATAAGCAATTTCATATATTTGGAGGAGGTACATCTTCTATGTAATTTATATCACTTATATATTTGGTTTGCTGGTCCAGGGTTGTAAAGAGCTTATGACTACGTTGAACTTGTTTACATTTTGTGATGCATTGTGCTAATAGAGCTTCCCATTGTCTTGCTCGGGCATCTAGTTATTCTGCAGATTGTAGGCTCAGCGTGAGCTCTGCTCCATCTGAATTGATTATTATTCTAAATTTATAGTTATTGTGGAAGTTTACTTTTATTTAAAAATAAATAATTATATCCGAAATTATTTGTAAGAAATCACAAATAGCGATGAACAGATTAAAAATCATACCAAGTGTTAACCTACTATATATAGAACTTGGAGATGACACTGGTTTCTTTCTTTGTCTGGGAATCTTGCTCTCCAGAGTCCAGCCTATGTATACATTAATTGGTACTTTCCATCTGTGATATAGTTCAGTTTTGAAATTGCAGAGAATTGATAGTAGTCCATGATAGCTTTCATATATTCTAGTTCATTGTGCACAAGGGTTAAGTGTATCTCCCATTGGGAGAATTTTAGACATGGTAATATTGTGCTTGTAGACCAAATTTGTCCCCAAATATGGGTTGCCAGATTGAATTCAACTAAAGAAGTAAGAGGCTCCTTATGTTGGTTATAGAAATTTCCCCTTCTCACTATATATTTTTTTTGCAATAGGTTTTAATATTTGCTGGATCAGATACATCAGGCGTCACAATTGAATGGGCAATGTCTCCTACTGAATCATCGACATGTATTAAAGAAAGCTAGAGACGAGATAGATACTGTAATTGGTCAAGATCGACTTGTTGAAGAATCAGATCTATCTAAATTACATTATCTCCAAAATATTATTTTGGAGACTTTCCGGTTATTTCCAGCTACACCTTTATTATTGCCGCACCAGGCATCAGCTGACTGCAAGGTAGGTGGCTACGACATTCCAGCCGGCACACTTGTACTAGTTAATTCCTGGTCAATTCACAGGGATCCTAAGGTGTGGGATGATCCGACAAGCTTTAAACCAGAGAGATTTGAAGGCATAGAAGTTGAAACAGGCAAGTTGATGCCGTTTGGAATGGGCAGGAGGTCTTGTCCAGGGAATGGACTAGCTCAACGTTTGGATTGGTTTGAATGGGAGAGAATTAGTGATGAGCAGATTGATTTAGCTGAAGGGAAAGGACTTACAATGCCTAAAGCTGAGCCTCTGGAAGCTATGTGTAAGACTCGCAGTGTCATGAACAAAGTTAACATCTGAGCTACATAGAATCGTAACTCCATCAATTTTTATTATATTTGATGCAGCAGATGTTAATTTTGCGTATAATAAATTATGGTTTACATGTTAAACTCCACCCTACAGGACACACAGCAGACCAATTCTTCACTAATTTTGGGTTAAAACTTAGAAGTGTCAATCTCAAGTTTCATTGCATCCCAACATTCTTCACAGTTGGTTGTGCTTTAAGAATAAATTGGAGAATCAGTTCACTTGGAGAACTTTTTTTTTCCAGACATTCTATTTCTCTATGTTTAATATAATCTGATTTATTCATATTTGATATGATGTGCATTGAAGCACTCTGTTTATAGATGATATCGTATTACCAGTTCATGATTCTCAATATTATCTGTTGCATTAGTGATCTCAGACTAGCATCTTCAGTTCAATTTGATCTGAAGGCTACTTCTTATGTACAGGTTATAATAACATCTCAGACAGGATTACTTATCTATTCTCCTTTTATGAAAGTTAACAAAGAGCAGACAATGTATTTAAATATATCATCATTCTGTTTTAGACTACTATAGAGTTCGGATTTATATAATCTTAAAAAGGTACAGAACTTCCGAGGCTCTCTTATCCTCGTATGCTAATGTATGCTTTTATTTTTGCTAGAAATGTTCCCAGTAATGTGTCATGAGCCATGTATAACAACACTGTATAAAAATTGCCTGTTTTGGTACAAGATAGCTTATATATGCAATGGCGATGTAACCATAGCAATTGGCAATTGACAGTGCTTATGATTAAAAATCTACACCTATAGTCAATTTCAAAATATATTAACTTATAGGAAAATTGAATAGAAAAGAAAATTGTTCACTTCCAAACAATGAAAGACAGAAAAGAGAAAGGAGCTATATCGTTTTTCAATCACTCATTTGGCATCAATATATCATCTTGTTTTACAGCAAGTCAAATTAAAGTCAACCACGCTAGTGCATGTTTTGTATTCTTTCCATTATTCCACATTTCCACTCGTCCACATATCACAAGCCGCTCAGCTTAATCTATCAAAACAAATAATTTAGTCATAACATACTTCAAAATATAGTTCTCTTCAATGCAAACCTCAAATCCCCTTAACTCTGTAACCGGAGGAGTGATCATTGCACTCCTCTTTATGCAGTGCTTATCAGTCCAGTCACAGTACTACACACCTCCAGAACAGCACTACATTAATTGTGGTTCAAAATTTGACAACACAAGTAACAGCCGAACATTCATCGCCGACTTCAACTCAGATGGCATGGACACTTCTACATCAACTGCCACCATCACACCTCTCTATCAAACTGCAAAAGTTTTTACAAGCTTATCAAGGTACAAATTTACATTAGACAATAATGGCACTTACGTGGTACGCCTTCACTTCTATCCATTTTCATCTTCAGTAAGAAATCTCCTAGATGCTAATTTCAGTGTTTCAGCTTCTCAAGTTACCTTGTTGTCAAATTTCGGAGTCCATGACAGTGAGGAATTACCTGTAATCAAAGAGTTCATTTTTTATATAGATGCTGGAAACTTTGAAATTATCTTTGCTCCTAATAAATCATCTTTTGCATTCGTGAATGCGATTGAAACATTTATTGCTCCGAAAGATTTTATACCAAATACCGCTACTCATGTTAATCAATTGGGAATTGATAAAGATAGTTACAATGGTCTGTTAGCTAAGATTATATATCCAGTTTACAGAATTAATGTGGGAGGTGACATGCTAAACCATGATAATGATACTTTATGGAGGAACTGGATACCCGATGATAAATTTTTGCTTCACAAGGAAGTTGCAAAAAATAAGTCTAATTATAATCAACCAAATTATCTAACAGGAGGAGCAACGTCCAATATTGCACCCGATCTTGTCTACAAGACGGCAAAAGAATTGAATAGAGTTGTAGGAAAGCCAAATAATTTTATCAAAATAACATGGAAGTTTGATGTGATTAGTAATAGGAAATATTTCATCCGGGCTCACTTTTGTGATATTGTTAATCCCTCTCCAAGCATGGATACGTTTACATTTTATATCTACAGCAAGTTCAGTTCCCAGATTATGGACAGAGACCGACAGTTGGCAAGCCCTTTCTATCATGATTTTGTGGTAGATTCCGATTCTTCTGGTTTGTTGAATATCTCTATTGGTCCTGGTTCATCAGGAAATCAAATAGCCTTTTTGAATGGGCTCGAAATTATGGAATTGATGGATGGTAAGAGCCTAAATAGTTTAGGAAAAAACAAGACAAGTAAGAATTTTTTGAAAGTGATTGGTTCTATTGTCGGAGGGGTGACTTTTGCTCTTGTTTTGCTAGTGATATTCCTGGTTGTTAGGAGGAGAAAAACAAAGGCCGTTGAGAATTCGGACTGGCCCTTGGTGAATTTGTATGAAGGAAATTTATACAGCGGGCTTACCGAGAGGGCTGCAAATGTTGATTCTAATTTTCCAACGTTGAATCTTGAGTTGAAGATAGCCTTCTCAGAAATTATGTATGCAACCAAAAAGTTTGATTCCAAATTAATAATTGGTAGTGGGGGATTTGGGAAGGTGTATAAAGGCACTCTTAAGAGTGGCGTGAAGGTAGCTGTAAAAAGAAGTGAGTCAGGACATGGCCAAGGTTTCCCAGAGTTCCAGACCGAAATTATTGTCCTATCTAGTATCCGTCATAGGCATCTTGTTTCTTTAATTGGATATTGTGATGAAATGTCTGAGATGATACTAGTTTATGAGTTCATGGAAAATGGAACACTGCAAGATCATTTATACAAAAAATCACGTGCGACGTCCAACTTGTCTTGGAATCAGAGGCTTCAGATTTGCATAGGTGCGGCCAAGGGGCTACATTACCTTCATACTGCAGGTTCAGGTGGGGGAATCATACACCGTGATGTCAAGTCAACAAACATATTACTTGACAAAGATTTCGTGGCCAAGGTATCTGATTTTGGTATTTCAAGAACTGGTGTAGCCGAGCAAACACATATCAGCACAAACGTGAAAGGCAGCTTTGGTTATCTTGATCCTGAATATTTTAGATGCATGCAGTTGACTCAAAAATCTGATGTGTTCTCTTTTGGGGTTGTTCTTCTCGAAGTGCTTTGTGCTAAGCCAGCTATTAATAAATTGCTTCCTCAGGAGCAAGTCAATTTGTCTGAATGGGGCGTATCTTTGCAGCAGAAGGGGGAACTTGAAAAGATAGTTGACCCTATGCTTACGGGAAAGATTAATCCCAGTTCTTTAAGAAAATTTGGGGAAACAGCAGCAAAGTGTCTTCAGGAGTATGGAGCCGATAGGCCTAGTATGGTTGATGTCATATGGGACTTGGAATATGCATTGCAGCTTCAACAACTTGAGCGTGAGCCACATGAGGAAAGCAGCAATACAGATGTTTCATGGGCGATTCCATTTCCTGTTGTTCAGCGATTGCCTTCAACTAGCATGACTATCAAGGAAGATGAAATGCATCTAGGAATTGATGATGTTCTTGACAGTAGTTATGGAAATGCAACTGAAGTTTTCTCGCAATTGAAGATGGATGGTGCGAGATAACTTTCTGGTTGTAAATTTATTTTTTGGATTGCAAATTCTTGGCTCAACTTCTAATCCAGGATAGACCATGCAAGATTTTTTATTTTTATTTTTTTGGCTTGTAAATAAGGTTATGCGATCTCTTCGCTGAACTTATAATCAAAGATAGATGATGCAAGATAAATTATTGCTCACATAATGTTATGCAATTTATCGGCTGCACCTCTAGTTGTGGAATATTAAACGAAGTAACAAATTTAAGGTCGAAAATATAAACAAGCCTTGCAGAAAAACAACACTTACAGCCATCTCTCCATCATATATATTTTGGCTCAATAATATATTTTAATATATATTTTGGTCCACAGAAATGGATACACTCCATGCCAGCAGCCGCGGCAAGACGGGGAGAAAATAGTTACAGAAAGTATAGTGCCCGATGCTCGGTTGTTTAAAAATACTATTTTAAAAATACTATTTTATTTAATTGTAAATATATGTTATATTTTAGAAATATTCATACATATCTAAAATATTTGATTGCATAAATTAGGTTTTATAATTATGTTATGGGTAGATAAAATTTTAACTAATCCAATAAGATAAATACAGTTTGAGATTATTGAATGTATTATTATTTTAAATATAATTATAAAATTTAAATTGAGATTATTAAATATATTATTATTTTGTATTATGAATCTTATTGAAAATATAATTTAAAAATATTAAAATTAGAAAATAGATTCTAATTTTTTTAAATACTTTACGATTAAATAAAATAATCGCTTTTTTCAAAAATATACAAAATTAATATGTAAATGCAAAAAATAAATAACTTTCAGTTAAGAGAAAGAGTTTTAAGATTTATAAGACATGTAGGAGACTTTTTTACTTATTAAAATGAGTAATGTAAAAGTTTAAATTAGTATTATTTCATTATGTAAAATAAAATTACAAATAAGTAGTATTATATAAATATTTAATAATAATTATAATAAATATTTGTTTAACTATGGAAACATAAAATAATTTAATAAATATTTGGAAATGAAAAATAAGAATAAAAATATAAAAAAATAATTAAATATGATGGTGAGAAAGAATATTATAAAATAAATGGGTGTAAAATGAGATTTAGGGAGAAGATAAAATATCATTATTATCATTATATGATATAATCAATTTAATAAGAGAAAAACACATAAACTTTATGATGCACTCAGTTAATAATAAAGTGATACCTAATTTAATGATTTCACAGTATATATGTTTATAATAAAATTGAAAATTTCATAATCATTTAAATAATAATTTCTTTAATACAATTATAAACAGTAAATTTTTCATTAATTGAACTAAAATTTAATTCGTAAAGCACATAAACGGAATCAATTATATTTTTATCATAAACATCAAAAAATAAAATTGTAGCTAAATTAACATACTAAATATTCTAATTTTTTATCGTTAATTAACCTAAATGCACAGTTTAAATTGATTCATAAAATAGAATAATCAAAGTTTATAATATTATTTTTAAAAATATATACTATCATATAATATATTTTATTTATTGGTTAGAATTGATTAATTTGACTTTAAGAAGTGAAACTAAGATAGAATTCATCGGAGGTAAAGAGTATAATTTTTTTTCTTTTATTTAACTGAGTTAAATAAAAATTTTAATTAGTATAGTTTCATTGTGGGAACTAAAATTATAAAAAAAGTTGTATTATACCGCTATTTGATAATAATAGTAAATATTTATTAAACTATGAAAATATTAAATAATTTAATAAATATTTATATAAATAATATTAAAGGAAGATAAAAAATAAAAAGGAAGATAATTAGTAAAAGTAAGAAAAGTTAAATATGTGGATGAGAGGGAGAGTTATAAAATAAATGAAAATAATATTAAAGATAGATAAAAATAAAAAGTAAGATAATTAGTAAAAGTAAGAAAATGTATTAAAAAAAACTAAATATATGGATGAGAGAGAATTAATGGAAAGAGAGTGAGTTGTAAAATAAATGCATGAAAAATAGAAAACATTATAAATAGAAAAATAGCTTATTATATAATATAATTAAATTAATATATGCAAATACTATTGAGAAATAGTAGAACAATGAGAAATAATAAGAGTGTCTCGTGATAGGTAAAAATGGTTAGCTAAATATTGAAATTTAAGATTTTAGCGTAGTAACCAAACATGTTGTCTATATTTATTCTTAAGGTTTGCATGGTTGGAGTGTTATGTTTTTTTTACATATTTTCTAAATAGTGACACACAGATGTCACGCATACTAATTTAGGTAAGGGGATAGCTCTAAGGAGAGAGAATTAGTGAGACGTGAAAATTGAATATGAGAAAGAATTAGTGGAGAATGAGAGAGAATTAATGGAGAAAGAGAGAATTATATAGAATAATTATTTTAAAAATTATATTTAACGAGAAATTGACACATAATGTCATCATAGACACATAAACTTGAATGACATCGGTTGTTCTTTGTTTTAGTATAGAGAAAGATGAGCTGACGTGATATTAATATCTTGTCGGCCACTAACGCATCTTCTCCGTAATTTTTTTTATTGATGGTCATCCTAATTCTTTTATTCTTACTTCATTTAATGTTTTATATTAAAAAGATATGTTATTTTTAAAATTATTAATATACACAAATTTAAATTTAATACTTATTAACCATAATAACAAAAATATAACTTTTTTACCTTAAATATTTAAAGTTACAAATTTAATATAATAAATATTTTTATTCGCATGAAAACCTATCCTCGTATATTATTTTATTTGATATTAATAATCTTAAATTTAATAAATACACTATTGTAACTTATATTTTATATTGTTCAAGGTAAATGAGACTAAATTATATATATAATTTAAAGCAGTCTTACGTTTATAAAAGTGAAGAAATTTTTATAACAACAAATGAATCATCCGTTTATTCATATATAATTGTTATTTTAAATAAAAATATATATTTACTTAAACAAAATAATATAAACTAACTAGAAGGTTAGAAAAAAAATTATAAATGAACCTATTAGAATTGTAGCAAACTAGTATTTTTTTAAAGTTGACCGTATTTCATATTTATATATATAGTTAAATTTAGTTTACTATTAACATACTCATAATATAAGTTATAATAGGGTTTTTATTAAATTTATAATTATTAAAATCAAAACAAGAAAATATATGACGATAGATTTTCATGAGAATAAAATTATTATTATATTTAATTTGTAACTTTTAATATATAATGCAAAAATGTTATATCTTTTTATTATTGTTAAATTATAACATGTATCAAATTTGTATATGTTAATAATTTTAAAAACAACGTAGTGTTAGCACAAAAATATTAATCTAATGGAACTAACAGTAAAAGAAGTTAGATAACAATTACAGTAATATAAAAAAATTGGATAGAAGTGAATGACAGACAAGTTATTAATGGCACATGTGGTCCCCGTACCAGGTGGTGCCCATTTGTAACTATTTTCTGTATTCATTTGTGTAAAGCTAGCATTACTCATTCTCGCTACACCATATGCACGATTATATACCGGACATATATGCCAAAGTATTTACAACGTGTACCTTAGTAAACACTATCAGCAGCAGCACTATTGCTGGTTGTACATGTACATACGACTCGACAATTAATTAAAATTGGAATAGACTGAAAGAAATTATCATGTATTTAAATTTATTTTCTTATCTAATTATATCTTGTATATAATAAAAATAAAAGGGATCTTATTCGAACATTATTAAAGGTCAAATGATCTATTCTTATATAATATTATGTACTAATTATTTATAAGTTATAATTATTATTAAAATTTCTAACAACTATAATTTGTTTACCTCAGTTCAGATTATAGTTCAAATTCTATTAGATATCTTAGTAATATATAAATTTGAACTTAAAAAACTATTTTGGAGTTAAATTTAAAAAATTCATAACTAATGTGTTACTTACATTGTTTGAGTCATATTTGGAGTTTTAGAAGTCAGACTTGGACGATTTTACAATCCACACGAAACTTACAAAATTATATTTAATTCTAAGGTGGTCCAACATCCAAAGTCAATCTAGACAGAAAAGACAGTTACGAATTTTTATCATCAATTCTATTCCGTTTAGAAAACCTTTTTATAGCTGATTTAAAACATTAAAATATTTTTTATATTAGATTTATATAAAGACATATCATATATTAAACATTATTATGTATTATTATTAGATTAGAGTAGAGATAATATTAGGGTTTAACATACAGGGAAATGAGGAGAGACCGTGAATTTTACTTGTGAGAGACATGATTAAAAATTTTCTTATCCAAACATTTTCTGTCAAAATGTTGAATATATTATAAAAGATATCAGGGTAACTTTATACGTAGAACCAGTTACACTTACGGAAGAAATTAATTATTATATTGAGAACTCAGAAACCTTATTAATTCACTAGTTTGAAAAAAATGGAAAAATTAGTTTTAAAAAAATCATTAGAGTTTTCCGGCTAATATAGTAACAAAATACACATTTTATTTTGTTAATATGTTATATATAATATTATAATATTATAAATGTATATTGTTATATAAATTATAATTGAAACATAGATTTATCGATAGACTCCTAATAATTGTATACAATATCTAAAAAGTTGTTACACCCTCATCCTTTTAACTTTAAAGAGTATAACCGACTGCTGATATATTTATCATAATGATCATGGGATTTAACAAATTTAACGGAATTAACATATGTATTAATATATATTTTGAATATAAACCGAAATTTAGTTATGAAAATTAATAATATTTGCAAGGAATTTACATCTGTATTATTATATTATTATATTTTATATATAATAAATTTAAAAAATATTCAATTATTATTAAAAATTCAAAAATCAATTCTTAACAGTTACGTAATATTACATAATTATTATACAATTAATCATAAGTTATAATTAATATATTGGGATTTCTATCAATTACGTAATATTGTATAATTATTTATAACTTATAACTAGTATTATAATCATAAATGTCTAATAACAATTTTAACGAATATCACAATATTTTTACATATTTTTATTTCTTTTAGTTACAATAAGTAACATGCCTTAATTTATATGAAGGAATCGAATACTCTCAAATAATATATGATTAGTATATATACTTGAGTAAAAGTCAAATCAATTTATAATATTATTAAACTTTTAAATATTAATAATATAAATTTATTGACATATTTTATAATTTTTGTATTTATATTTTATTTAATTAATGTATAAATATATAATTAAAATAAATTAACATAATATTATAATTATAATGTTTTAAAATTACATAAATATTAATAAATTTAAAATAAATAATAAAATTAGTAGGTAATAAATATCCGTGCATCTATTGTTCCGGTGGTAGAGGACACGATGAATCCCCTTGTGCTCAAAAGTTTGCTTGGGCTGGTATTGATGATTTTGGCCCAAGTTCTGGTAGTAAAGCACATGATGAATCCCCATTCCTCTCCTACTTTACATTAAAAATTCAACTAGCCTGATCGATATCTAGTTATTCTATAGTTAAAGCCCAGCACAAGTATGTGCTAGATCAAATGTATCCTTATTTTAGAAGGATAATACTCCTTTGTTTTCGGTGCTTTTGAAATTGAGTAAAGAAAATTGCTTCTGCTGACATGTTGTGCGTAGACATGCAAATGAATGCATCAAAAAAAATTCTCATTGGTTCATGTTTTTACTGGATTTCGAACTAGAGTTCTTTAAAAGGGTGAAAAAATACAAAGTATTAGAGTCGAAAAATAATGCAACTTTAATAATTTTGTAACATAAAATTATATTAAAATAACATAATAGATAAAAAAATAATGTTTTAATTTAGCAAATAATATTAATAATAATGTGATAGCCTTATAGGTTGAAAATGCTCTTATAAATCATCATCCCATTTTGAAGTTGAGATGGGCCAAACTACCGGGGGTGTTTGGGGGAACTTTTTTTTCAGAATAAGTCAACTTATTTTAAGACAAAGTTAGGATTCCTAACTTTTTTCTGAAATAAGTTAACTTTTTTTTGCAACTTATAGAATCTCAAATATACATTAAATACTTGTATAAAAAACATTTATCAAAATATGAAATTTTTACCCGAAAATAAGTCCAAAAGAACTTATTTTTAAGCCCAGCCAAACACGCGAGTTGATTTCTGTTTACGACTTTTAATTAGATATAAATTATTATTATTGTTGTCGACTTTATTAACCAGAAAAATCTACTACTATCACTGATCTCAACTTTGATAACTGCATCATAACTTTGATAACTCTCCTCGCCGACTGTACAATCACCAAAATTACCTTTTTACGCTGGGTAATTTCAAACCGTGTTTATAATTACCGCTAATCAATTTTACTAATCCCGATTCGCTTCACCACGGCATTGCTAAAACATTCTACACTATTACTCTGATTCTTAATATCATTATTATTCATTTCCTGCATGCACATCCCTCCTTCCATGTAATTTCTAACTTCTTTTCTTATCATCTCTTGCATCAACGCCAAAAACTCTGCATTCACCATCGGCTCTATCACCGCCGGCGGTTGTTGACTCGTCGGAATTGGTTTAACAGTTGCTACCGGAACCGGAACCGGGTCGGTAAGTGGCTGAGTTGACTCGGTAACTCGGTTTGACAAATCAGAACTGATTCCAGGGAGTGACAAGGACAGGGAAGTTGGAGGATCGTTTTTACTAACCAACGTCGTTTCGATCTGAGCTGGAAACAAACTACATGTCCTGGCTGGCACGGGTTTCTACACGTGGCACGACGATGTCGTAACGTACAAGCTAGACTCACTAACATCAGATCCGGAAGGACTACTCGGGTTCAAGTAAAGACCCTGACCGGGGAAACCAGACCCGTCACTAACCGATCTTTTTAACGGCTGTGGATTAGGAAACTCATCATCTTCATCAGCACTCATGGAACAACACTTACGTTTCAAAGTCGAGTTCCAGTGGTTCTTTATAGCGTTGTCGGTTCGACCCGAGAGAAGTCGGGCTATAGTTGCCCATTTGTTACCGAAACGGGCATGGGCTCTGATAATTGTATCATCTTCTTCTGGAGTAAAAGGCCGATGTTCAACTTGTGGAGAGAGCTGATTGCACCATCTTAACCTGCATGATTTCCCGGATCTACCCGGAATGGATTTGCTGATGAGTGACCAGTTTCGTGGGCCGTGTCTTTGAACTAGTTGTTGGAGCAAATCGTCTTCTTCGGGGCTCCATGGGCCTTTGATCCGATCCATATCTCTCTTGGACATTTTATTATGTTTTACGACATCCATATTTATAGACACAGGTGATGTCTTGTTGGTTAGAAGTTATATGTAAGTATATGTTAAGAGAATACATATATATAGGCATGTATGTTGTGTCGTGTGTGTATGAGAAGAGGAGGAGACGGAGAGAGAGGGAGTATATAAAGAGATAGAGATGACCGGTTGGGCAGGTAAAGATGAAGTGGAAGTAGGCGTTATGGGTACCGCTTGTTCCAGCGAAGCGGTTATGGATAATGTGGAAAACAGCTGTTAAAACGGACACGCTTCACATCTTAGACCTGCACTGATTTAGAGCAACTCCAATGCCATTACCTATTTTGCACCCCTAAAATATTATAAAATAATGATTACCTAAAATGTGGGGAATCAAAAAGTTATTTTCCTCCAATGGTAATCCCTATATTGATTCCCTATATGTTAAAAGTAAATATTTAATTAGTATTTTAAAATTTAAATTTTTTATTATGTAATTTTTATTTATTACAAAAAATTTATTTTAATAATAAATTTTTAAAATTTATTAAAAAATTTAAAATAAAAATTTAATCAAATAATTTTAAAAGTTCTTTAAATATGCATATAGAAAGTTAAAAAAAACTTAACTAAAATGGAGAAAATATTATTTTTACAATATTTTGTTTGAGTGGATTAATTCATAAAATCAAATATTATATATATATATATATATATATATATATATAATTAGTACAGATAAGCTAGTTGATGCAAATAAGTGAAGAAGAAAAAAAAAATTGTTCGGCGGGAGACAAGGAACAGGCGCGGAGCTGACGTGTCAAGTATAGGGGAGAAGCAAGGGGGTCCTAAAACAAGGGGTTGGTTTTCTCTCACCTAAAATATACAGGTAAGGGGGAGAAGCGTTGGAGCAAGTTTTTTGAGCCAAAACCCCTAATTTCTTCCAGGTGGATGAGATATAGGTAAGGGGCCTGTAGCCTTGGAGTTGCTCTTACGCTTATACTATCCTCCTTTTCCCCTTTTATTTACATCATCTTTTCTTTATTTAAAATTATAATTATTACTGCAATTGTTTTCATTTTTATTTTTGGCCCTAAAAAATACTCCTGCATGTTTCATTTTAAGTTAAATTTCTGCATACATCTCTTTAACCTATCTGCTACATTGCTGCATTTCAATATAATATCATTTTCTACTGAGATTGCTATACACAACTCTCCTTCTAATTTAATAATCTTTTAAGCTTTATAATAAATTTTGGTCCAAACTAGGATTAGTATTAAAAATTTCAATAATCACAGATTACTTGCCACATTAATGTTTACATGTATTTTAAAATATATATAAATAATAATTTTATACAATTTTTTAAATAAAAAATAATATTTAACTCTTTATTGAGAAACATAAATTTTTAAAAAATAATTTGTGAAATAAATTTGAAGTGGCAAAGAATAAAGTGGAAAGTAATTCTAGACGCTATGAGCATGTTTTTTACAAAATCTTTAAATTTCGGTCTCAAATCTATATTTATATATATAATACAGGGGAATTCTCGGTCGCTCTCAAATCGCTCGAAACTATTTTTTTAATATTTTTAGAATTTATGTATTTGAAATTTATATAAATTATTATTTATCTTCTAAAAATAGTCTAATTACTATTTGTTTTTTATGAAAAATAAAATTATTAAATATAAGTTGACTGGTAATCTACTAAAAATAATTTTATGGGGAGATCTAAAAAAGAAAAATAAATCGATTTATTGGCGAGAAATGTGTTTAACAAGAGAGTGTCTCACTAAAGAGAAAGAGAAAGTCTGTTAATCGTTAGAATTTATTACTCATGTTATTATGATTTTTAAAACATAATTCTCTTGTATCTCAAATTGCTCGAAATTATTTTTTAAATTTTTTAGAATTATTTATTAAAAAATTATATAAATTTGTATTTGTCTTCAAATAAGAGTTTAATTAGTATCTGTGTTCCAACTAGGTGTGTTGTAAGGAAATACTGATTTATTTCGATTAAAATTACAATCTAATTAGTACTTATTTTCTAATTAGGATTTCAATTACTACTTATCCTCTAATTAGAATTCTAATTATTAAATATTAACATATTCTAATTTTAAGTCTTATACAAGTAAAATTTACTAAATATAAGTTGACTTAGTTGCTAATAAAAATAATTTTATGAGAATCAAAGAAAAACGAGCGAGCGACTCATTGGCGATAAATGTGTTTGCAAGAAAACGGCTCTATAAGAAAAAATGTGATAATTATTATAATTTAATGTTCATGTTATGATTTTTATTTACAAATGATAAAATTTGGTTAACAAGTTGTCGATGTATAGTCTGCGTGAGATGTAAATAAACAATTATAAAACCGTTTATTCGCCAGGAAAATATTTAAAAAAAAGAGCAATTCAATTAGAAAAAGTGTGTTAAAACATTAAATTTTAATAATCTATATTATTATTTCTAAAAAGTAAGTTCACTTGAATTTTGAAAAATTCAACAATGATTATACATATAATAGCATGTAAGATACTCCAGTCTATTTTTTTTTATTAGGGTGAGCAATTAAATCAAAAAGGACAATAAAGAATATGTGAGAAATTTTTAATTATATTATTTATTTTACTGTATTGATGATGGAATAATATTTAATTTTAAG
Source organism: Oenanthe sinensis (assembly GCA_028671895.1). Lineage (NCBI taxonomy): Eukaryota > Viridiplantae > Streptophyta > Magnoliopsida > Apiales > Apiaceae > Oenanthe > Oenanthe sinensis. The sequence goes on along the minus strand of CM053805.1, from coordinate 41,919,409 downwards.
CCCACTTTAGTTTGGTAATATTTAAATATTTCACATTTTTATACATATAAAAGTGATCAATTACTTATTTAAGAATAAATTTACAAAATATTTTTTCAACTAATTTATATATTATTATAAGAGTAAAACATATGTTCCTAAAGTCACTTTGGATCAAGTCAGTTTATAATTGTTTTCTTAAATTATAAATTAATTCCATGTAATTTTTATTGTGTTTATGAAAATATTATAAAGCCGTAGCGAAGCGCAAATCTGTCGACTTAGTATTTACATAAAGTAAAAGTTTGTTTTATTTTATAACATATGAAAGAAGATTTGTTTTTATTTAACTTTATATTTATAAGATAATATTATAATTATTTATTTATTAAATATTTTATAAATAATAAAATCAACAAATATACTCTTTTAAGAAGCTCAGCTTAGCCATGAACTTATTAATTTCAACTCAAATTATAGGAAATACAGGAGTAATGATCAACAACCGGGACCAATTCCTATATTAATAGTAAATATTAAATAGACGGATAACTAATTTACTCAACTCCTCTTTTGTTATCAGCCAGTGGTGGCAAGCGTGCGATTGACTAATGGAGATCTAGCACCGTTCTTCTTTCCGACCCATAGGCTTTGACAACGGATTGGCCGTTTTACGTACACTAATTTATATCCGTGTAAAAAATGGGTTATTTTCAGTATTTTATTAGTTACGGAGTATATTTTATTATTTTATTTATATTCAGTTTTTTATTAGTATTTTATCAAATATTACCTCGAATTTTATCTCAAAATTCATTAGTAACATTATTAAGGGAAAAAATTGTATTTTGACAAAACTAAATTTAAAATGTTAAATATTATATTAAATTAAATAATAAGAGATGGTATGTGACAGGCACTAGTTTTGCTGACCATCAGTTTTTTACAATAGAGTGGTGATCCTAGCATGCTCTGACTGAATTGCAAACAAGATAACACAACCACATGTAAATATGAGTGGACATGTTTACTAATAATTTATTATTTGATTTGTGTTTGGTTTAATTTATAAATGAAATCAGTCAAAAATATATATAAATGAGTGAAATGTTAAGATATTTTCAAGGTTCGGTTTATAAATGGATCAAATTTGAGTAAAATATAATTTGATTTGAAAATTTATAAGTAAATTCGATTATAATATTTGTGAACAATATTTTTAATACAATTTGTGTATGTGATTCTTGAATTATTAATTTTATACTTTTTTGGACTTTAAATTAGAGATATGAGAAATTTTGTGTAACACTCTTTATTTATATATTAAAATTTAAATTTATTTATTTTGGTTTAGTTTTTTTTTATACTTTTGTGTTAATAAAATAAAAAAACAAGTAAACCTATTTGAAATATATATAAATTATTCGTGAGATTGAATTTGTAAGTTAAGGTATTTATGAAAACAAATTCGTTCATAATATTCATTAATTATTTGTGCATAATGTTTATAAAATTTGTTCGTGAGTTGTTGACCAACATATTTGTGAATAATAATTTTTGTTAATAAATTAAATTTGAATAAATTTTGTGGGTTGATAAAAGTTCGAATATGAATTCAATAAATTTTAAACGAACTGAATATCAACGGTTTAAAGTTCGATTCAATTCTATTCATTTTTACCTCTATTTTCGTATTCACATAAAATTTTAATGTTATTTCTATTAGTTCCGTTTCAACAACCGATTATCAGAGACAAGACCTTAATAATTGCCTCAAAAATTTTATTATTTAAGAAGATGCCAAATATTATTTTATCAGTGAACGGTTTTATTTGAAAAGAGTGGGGTCAGGTTTTGTAACTGATGACAACACATTAAATAATTTGTCAAGAGCCTTGTGACAAGGAAAGGTGGGAGAGGGTAGATATGTAGTAACGGCTGAGGGTGCGAGACAAGCTTTGACCAGGAAAGTAGTAATCTGGGTCCCAATCCAGGCTGGATTGCATTCTCCCTCTTCCGTGTTGACGGCCCAGAAAGAATATGGGTGGTTATTTGTCTATTGTTATCCCTTTCGGCTTTTCCTTTTCGATATTTTTCTAATTTCAGTTGGCAGCTCTTTCTTATTTTTCGATTTTCTTTTCCAAGTTGTTTTTGGTTTTTGCCATGGATTCTGCATTTCTGCTATAAATAGAAAATATGCTTTTACTTAGAGAATATATCTTTACACGTAATAGTTCTTGAAAACATAATTCAAGTAAAATTGTATATTAAATTGGAATAAATATAATTAAATATTTAAAACATGTAACAATTTTGAGAAATAAATAAATATAACTCGGCACGACAAGTGAGCAATTGCACCTTAGAAGCCTAAATTGAGACTCCAAAATTATAAAATAAAATAAAAAGTTGCCAATTGTTCTTCAAATCTTATAGCGGAGGTTTGTTTTCACTTATTTTGTAGAAAACAATTATTGTAAAAAAAATATATTTAAATATATTTTTTCTAAAATATATATTTTTAAAGATAAGATAAGTAAACGGAACTACTTCCTCCTCGGTCCCATTAATATTGTCTCGATTTGACTTTTCAAAGTCAAATTAATCTAATTTTGATTAACAATTAAAAAATAATAATTTATTATTTTTTAAATATGCAAGTTGATTCATAAAATAGGATAATCAAAGTTTGTCATGATATTTTTAAAAAATATATATAATATTATATAATATATTTTATTTGTTAGTTAAAATTGATTAATTTGATTTTAAAAAATTAAATAAAAATAAAAATTATGGACAGAGGGAGTATAATACTAAGCGATCAGATATGGTTTAAACTCGTAATTTAAAAATGTAAATTGTAGAGCTTGAATAATTTACGAGTGAAGTGAAAATAGTTTGAGATTTTATACCGTTATGAAATGATCCAAATTACTGTACAGCGGTGTCATCCAAATTTAGATTCAAATTATTAGTTATATATTATATTATTAGACATTACATTAAATAATTTTATTTTAAATTTAATGTTTAACCATTATAGTTGTTTATATTATATTTAAACATTTAATAAATCAATTAAATTAAGATATAATTACTTTTCAATATATGTAAAAATATTAAAATTGTAAACTTAACTAACGGGAAAAATAAAACATTTAATAATTAACATATAAAATATCGTTGATATATGCTTTTTCTCATTATTATAAGTTTTAATCTTAAAAAAATAAACATTATTAATTATATATTATTATTAATCAAATAATTAAAATATCCTAAATCAATTTTAAAACTAATAAATTAAATACTTACAAAACAATAAAATCATTATTTTAATATTAAAGAAATGTGAACAAGTGAATAGTACTAATCCAAATTTGGATCAAGATTATTTAAAAATTCAAATTTAAATCAAAATTTGAATTATTACCGAAACAAATTTAAAATAATATATCCTAAATTTAAATTTTTGGATCACTAAGATACCCTCACCGTTGCTTTATTGTGGACGTAGGGGTGAAATCGAGTCGAATAAATGCAAATAACAGTATGATCAGATTCAACTCGAATTTATAATTATTCCTTCAGATTCAGTACGAATTTGAATTAAAATTTTAATATTTTGTTCATATTCGACTCGAGTTCGAATATTAATATTCGTATTTGATCCGGCTCGACTCAAATAGATACCTAACTACTCGTTTTAGTGTATTCGAATTTGAATTCATGTATAGTAATTTTATAAAAATAAGAATACTCGAATAAAATTCACTAAAAATTGTAATGTGATCACTAAGTATAGTATTATTTTAATATAAATATTATATATTGTATATAATAATATATGCAACTTATGGATTCGAGTCGAATATCTATAATAAAGATGTATTCGAGTACTCTAAAATTATTCAAATTACTCAAAATAAATATTACCGAATATCAGAGTGATAAGATCCGACTCGATATTCGTTAGAATTATAAAATAAGATTTAAATTCGCTCACTTTTTTTACGAATACAAATCATATTCATTTTTAACGAGTCAAATCTAAATTCGAATCCGGATTATTCGAATTATTTGGATTCGTTTTCAACCAACTTGTAGATTTGTAAATAAGACAACACTCTTCTACAATATGGTTGATAATGAGGTGTCACAGTCGGTAGATGGGCAGGGGAAACGAAATAATGAGTCAGGGTTTTTGTGCAAGATAATACTCTTCTCCAAGAGAGAGGGAATTTCCAGCCTGCCAATCTAAGCTTCCTTGTAGTTGCATCGGACCTCTCTAAACTTTATCCTCTTTTCTTCCCGAGTACAAGGGAAACATTACCTTCATAGCAGTTTTTTTTTTAATATTCAGAGCAGTTTGTATTCAAATTGTGAATTTCTTGTATATCAAGAGAGAAAATATAACTGTGCATGTTCTGAAAATAAAAAAATGCTCTGAAAATAACATTAGTATTTTATAAAATGAAAATTTAATTAAGAATGAAATAACTGTGCATAAGCAATAGTATTTTCTTAAGTATATTATTTCTAAAGAATAATTAAATTTTATCACGAATTAGTGAAGACTTGTCAATTGATTGAGAATTCGATCCAATTTTAGACTCGATAAATGAATATGAATTTACTAAAAATATTTATTGACTTTTTTTCTATAATATATTAATTATATATAATTGTATTAATATTACTCCCTCCGTTTTTATTTTAATATTTATTTAATAGTTTTTTATATGTGTTCTGCATTATTATTTTAAAAAATGAAAATTAAATTAAATTTTAAAGGAGTCAACTATTGGAAATAATAAATACAAAAATAATTATAGAAATTTATTTTAAAATTTATATTAAAAAAACTAAATATATATTTAAAAATAATATTTATTCAAAAAATGGACATGAAAAACCGGAATGGAGGCTTAAGGCATTAGTACTTAACATAGAAATAGTGTATATTTCATAATACACATTTACTCCTTTTTTTTAAAAAAAAACTAAGCTCATCTACACTTAGGGCTTGTTTCGTTCATGGAGTTATATGAAATTGGAATCAAAAATCGGGTTAAGGTGATATGGGGATGAAATATCATTATTAATATCATATATTTGGTTGAATGGTGAAATGATTTTGTTATTTTAATATATTTTTTAATAAAAAAAATACATGCAGTTAATATGAAAAATAAATCACTGTTATTTATTAAATATTAAACAGTATCATTCTAAATTTTTAATTTTAAAAATTAACATGTAATTTTATAAATAAATATAATAAATTTTTGATTTAATTCCTCGTACTTGTCGCTCATACCCACCCCCAAGGTATCAAAAACACATAACTTATGAGTTTTAAGTATAGATTTGAAATTGACACAATTCATGCCAATACCTAAAATTCATGAACCAAACCACCCCTTAATTTATCATCAATACAGAGTACAGAACTACAGACCGACACATACAATATGCAACAATGACATTTTCAATTTCCAAAGGATTCAATTTACTTTTAGATGCAATTTAGTGATTATTTTTATCATCAATAATTTTCAGTGTGTGTATAATGTATTTGCTACCTGAACAACAACAATTGTAGTATGGATTTCAAATAAAATTACGAATATATCTCAAGAATCCATATATTTTGAAATTTACGAGTCTTTTACCGTCA